>CM026573.1:6175683-7526933 GCA_015143295.1 Tetracentron sinense
CACCAAAAGTATGGTTAAGGTTCACTCACCCTTAGGGATAACTTAGTTTTTAGAAAAAGAAAATTAGTAAAATTAATTTGGTTAAGCTTAACCATAGTTAAAAGAGGGACAAAATGAGATGGCCCGTGAAATTGGACCTCAAGAAAAAGAATAAAAAAAATTTGGGGGCTATGCCCCAAAACTCCCTACAACCACACCCCACTGTTAGCCTGCTGCCTGAAAATCCTGGCTCCGCCCTTGGGCCCACCCATTGTTGATATGAGATCTACCTTGTTGAATTCCGGCTCATGTTTTTTAGGCATAGTCGGACAACAAATGGAACAACGAGCGTTGTTGCCTATCTGAACTCGATAAAAGCAATCTCTCATTGAGAAAGGAAAAAAAAGGACCGGTGGTTGGGGAGGCTGAGAGCAGAGGAGCAGGCTAGCATTCCTGTATTTGGAAGCCCGTTTAAAGACCGAGAAGGCGCATTCAGCCGTATGAGTAAATGACCCCCTTGCTTTTAGTTTTGAGTAAGTCAACTTATCCACACCTTCCTACCGAGGTCGTTGACTGACCCACCAAAGTACCTACGAGCCACATTACAGCCATTATCGAAGGGTCTCTTTATTTTTTTTGTTTTTTCTTAGTTAATGTCGAAAACATTTCCTCTATTTTTTGAGTTATAACCATGGTTAGTTCAAGGCAATAATCTAACCATGATTAGATACTCAAAACTATAAGTATAGGTTCGCTGTGGTATGCGATTCGTACTGTACTCTCTATCCTGTTGTATAGGAACGTTTAGAAGCAGAGTTTCTGAACAGGTCTGTTCAGATGCGTTCTTAGGGGCGAAAATCCCTACTTCTTCGTGCTTATGTTTGAATTTATGTTATTATTTCAGCTGAATTCTCGATTATTATTTTTTTAATTTTCGAATTAGTTAAGAAATACTTATTATTTTCGTGACTTTCACTCTCCTCTGGCTCCATTGATGCACTTCAAGATCAGTATATTTTATGATCCGTCTTCTTGTTCAGATCTCTCAAGAAGCTATAAATCCTCTTCCTTTTGTTTTCACTTTCAAGAAAATTCTCTATTGCTTTTGCTGAAAAATCGAAGGAAATTAAGAACTGCTTCTTCTCTGGCAATATAAACGATAAAGGTCTTAGTTTAGGTACTTCGCAAATCGATCGGATTTTTTGGGAAAAAAAATTGTTTCTTTATTTAAATGTGAGTGGATTTGAGCGATTGAGATCGTTTAATTTTAAAACTTTAATCATCTAATTAGGAAGAAAAGAAATGGTGTATTACAATTACGAAATCCTTCTTTCTTTTTGTAACTTCTGACATTTGCAGAGAAGACATGGGGAATGATTCATACGAGGAGGCCATTGCAGGACTGAAAAAGCTTCTCAGGTACTGAAAACCTGCAGACGCGTTTTTAGTGGTTGATTTTGACTTCTCTACACACTAATGCAATGTTTGGTTATTGAGAAAATAAGTGAAATAATGGAAAAAAAAAAAAAAATTTAGATTTCTAATACAAGTTTTAGTTGTGTTTTGTCCGATCTATTTTTCTTTTCCATGTTTTTATTTATTTTCTCGGCAACCAAACAAACATAGGGTAAAGGACATGCCAATAATTCGGTGAGAAAAATGAGGAGAGTTCCGAGTGAGGAGAAGTCAAAATCATGAGGAAAAAATAAAAGACTTTTCACCTTTTCACACCACCTGTTGTTTGATGTATGGATGACGGAGACTACCTTTCTGGCTTCGCAAGAGACAATCCTTCATTTCCATTGGATTCAAAATGAAAATTCATGTCTTTTGTCCCACTCATCGTTTTATCATATCCTATAAGAGCGAGTCTGTTATGGGAGCGAGTCCTAGCTATTTTGGCCTGTGCCGGTTTTTTGTTATTATTTACTGTTTTCGAGTGCAGTGAGAAGGGAGATCTCGAAGGCGTCGTCGCTGGAAAAATCGAGCAGATAACGGCCGAGTTGCAATCGAACCATAGCAAAGCGTTTAACCCGGTCGAGAGGATTAAAACCGGGTTCATTCACTTCAAGAAAGAGAAATACGAGTAGGTGGTTATATTTTTCGTTGGCCTTTTGTCTTACTTTTTGACGGAAAATTCTCAAATGTTCTTTTACACCCTACCTCATGCTCCTGCTACAATGGTAGGGTGTGGCCTCTCTCAAGGGAGAGGTCTCGGGATCTAATCCCCTAAGTGATTGAGTTGCAAGAGCTCTGATCCTCAAGCTCCACCTACTAACTGTAGGTAAATGATATTCAAAGCAAAAAAAAAAAAAAATGGCTTTGCTACGGACTGCCTAGGCCGAGACTTGATGGAGACCCTCCCGGTTAGCACGGGATTCTCGGCTATCATGAGTCCCAAGCTGCTTTTTTTTTCTTTTTCTTTAACACCTTTGAAACGGTGCTAGGCGAAACAATCTCAAGACATTCTCATCCCAAACGGTTTTAGAAGCTTTATCCTTTTCAATATCACATAAATATCCTTTTTTTTTTTTTACCTTAGACAAAACGTTACAGCACTCTCACCTTCTACCAACCACCTGTCTAATTTACAATGATTAAAGCACTCTCTCATGCAGAAGAATAGATGGTCCGTGGAGGCTAAGAATAGGACTAACACTCCTATAAAAAACTTGTTCTCCTATAAAAAACTTGTTTTCGATAAAAATAATGAAGGGGCAGGAAATAATCAAATCATTTCTTGATGTTGTTTGTGTGCATTTTGCAGAAAGAATCCGGCATTGTATGCTGAACTTGCCAAGGGCCAGAGCCCCAAGGTAATGCATTGAATTATTCACTCACCCCATTTTTAAGAAAAACGATATAAAGGACTAACGGGGTGATTTGGCTAGCCCTTCCCGTCCTCAATTCAATGGCATTTTGTTATTTTTGAATGATACCCGATTTCCTCACGATGTAACATGAGGATAGAACTTATAAGTCTGTCTTGAACCTGGTTGAGCCATCTGTTCCAATAGTGGAGATTTTTTCCTTTTTAAAAAAATTAAATTGGGTCAACTAGGGTTAATGGGACAGATGGCTTAAAGGCGTCAAGTGGGAGGAAAATCCTCCAACTTGATTGTGAGTAAATTCCGAGTGTTTTAAAAATGAGTAGTCCCAACTTTGAACTTTTGAAGGTTCCACCTGTATTAACTCCTAACAATATACTAAGAACAACTGGTCCTTGAATTTTGAAAATTTGAAGGTTACACCTGTATTGTAACAATATACTAATTAAGAACGACTAATCCTTGGACTTTGAACTTTTGAAGATTCCACACTGTGTTAACTACTAAAAATATACCAAGAAGTCTTCTTCATCAAAAAATCATGTCATTAAGATTGCATTATTTTGTTTTTCCTTTCGTTCTTATCCAGTTAGGAAAGTGATTAAAAACTATTGGACAGCTCTTGATAGTAGGTACTCTTGGGAGTTATAAATCACTTCCGATCTAGTTAATACTGATTTTCTTAAACTAAATGCTGTGCAGTTTTTGGTGTTTGCATGCTCGGATTCCCGAGTGTGCCCTTCCCATGTTTTGGATTTCCAGCCGGGGGAGGCTTTCATGGTCCGAAACATCGCTAACATGGTCCCACCATATGACCAGGTAATTAACAAACAGTCTTTGCTAATTTACATCTTGAATCTCTCATTAGTCTTACTTCACTGTTTTCTTTAGTCAATATTTTAATTACTAATTAGTAATCTTAATTTCCTCTGTTCATATGTTATGGGGTTGTCTGCTGTTTCACAGACTAGATACTCCGGAGTTGGGGCTGCCATTGAATATGCTATGGTTCATCTCCAGGTGAATATAGACCTTTTTTTTTTGGATATTTCTATATTCAAGTTTTCTTTGCTTTTTCTTGTTCTTTATCAATAGAGATGCAGTCTGTTGGGGAAGACTTTGTGGTGGAAGCGCCATGATCAGTTCAAGTCATTAGGCCAGGTCCCACTCAACTGTTTATCATGTGATGTCTTCTTTGACCTCATATGCTAATGAAAAAAAATTATACTACGCTTATTTTATTTTTTAATAGGGCATAATCATGGCGTAAGAAGGACAATAGTCATCTAAAATTTTGAAAAAGAATATTTTTTATACCATGATATTTTATTATTTAACATGTCATAATCATGGGGCAAGGGGGCAGTTGCCCCCATAAATGAGGAAAAACCATAGCCGTAGCATTTGTACAGAATGTATGGACGAGATGATCCATGAACTTAGTCCTCAAATATTTTTTTAGGGGGCTATACCTCCGAAACCCCATGAGATTTGGAATCCCCCCACACCCCTAAACCCATAATATTTTGTAGCTGCTTAATCATTCTCCATAAATCCATCACCCATTACAAACATTATCAATCAACCATGGCATGCCCTTCCCCCAAAAAATCTTGGCTCTAGCCCTAATTATTGTGGTGGGAGGTTTTCTTCTCTCCCTTTTCTTTATAAGTCTACATATGATGCTGAGCTCCCCAATTTTAGTGTATAACAAAGTAACATGCATTGGAGAGATATTTCCGAATACATATCTCACTTCATTACAAAATACTGTTGAATATGTATCCGCCAAAATACTATGCACTTTCTCTAAAGTACAAAGCATAAATATCAAGCAACAAAGTTTCACAATAGAGAAGAGAGAAGAAGACAAAAAAGCTTTATTGATAAAGTGAATAAACAAAAACAGCCACACCACCACTCTCACGTTTTCACCTCTCTCTATATATAGAAATCAAAACACTTAAAGATAAGATAAGATAAGGTAAAGATAAAGACTCCTAAAAGATAACTATAAAAGACTCCTACTAAGATAAACTATTTTAACAATATCCACTCAAGGCTCTACTTATCTTATGGATAAGTTAGAGTTTGGTGATGACTCTTAACAAATACCACCATATTTACACTGAAAATGTGAAGTTTCACTACTTATAATGCTAAGTTCCTTTAAAAAATCTCTCCTCTATTTGGATTCGAATTTAAAATGAGATTATTCCACAGGTGAAGAATATTGTGGTCATTGGACACAGCTGTTGTGGTGGGATAAAGGGGCTCATGTCAATCCCGGACGATGGGACCACTTCTTCGTAAGGCCTTATCTTGTAACATTATTAGTTATAATTTATTTCAAGAGTATATACCAAAATTAAAACCTATAAGCACTCTCAATCAGCTCTTTGGCTTATCAAAACTCCCGAAGTTTGGTTCTCCATTTTTTTTACTGTTCTTCTTATACTTTTTGAGCATTTATAAAGTGTAATGGAGGGGACAAAAATACTGTTTCTGTCCATCGTGATTGCACGTTCTTTACAGACATGTAAAAGTAGCTAAATGTTAGAAGATGAACATTTTTCAAATCGACTTCATGGTATAATATGTACTGATATCTTTGAGCTTTTAAATGGGGAAAGTTGAACTTTCTTCTTGTCCCATTTCTGTCCATTCAATTCAAGAACCACTTGCATATACCAGAAACAGTACTTATCACATAATAACCCCACCATATTTCATAGATAAGTCTCTACTTATTGTTTTCTTTAAATTGTAGAACTAAACTGTTTTTTGGTTAAGTCAAACAAGTTAAAAAGGAGAAAATGTGAAGAGAATAATACCAACTTTTGTTTGTCTGATTGGCATATCCAGTGACTTCATAGAAGACTGGGTCAAAATCGGTTTACCCGCCAAGGCCAAGGTGAAAGCAGAGTTCGGCAATTTACCTTTCCCGGAACAGTGCACACACTGCGAAAAGGTAAACCCATCCCCTCCTTTCTTTTATCTTTATTAACTAAGTATCAAGGTCAAAACACTGTATACTTAGGCACTGGGGCGGAGGAGCCAGGATTCTCTTGCAGGGGGGCTAACAATGAGGGGTTCGGAGGCATAGGCCCCCAATTTTATTTTATGTTGCCAAGTTCATGAGTCATCGCGTCTTTTTAGAGCACATGTTCCCTAGCTCCGCCCCCTCTCCCAAGCTAAACCCTTAACAAAACAAAAAATCAATTTTTTTTCCAAATTTTGAGGCTTGTGGCTCCACCTAAATATTTAGGCATTCCCATTCTCATTAAACATTAATGACCCGAACAAGGAAAAGTTAAAGACACTTTTTAATGTACCACTTTCTACTATTTTTCTTTTAAAATAAATAATGGTTGTGCGATTAAAGCTAGCATTTCCTTAGATATAAACATTACAATTATTTAGAATACAATGACATATGTGGCACAACACCCAAGCTACCCAATAATGGATAGGTAGATAGAGATATGTTTCCCACCAATTTAATTAGATTAGCTACATGTAGGATGAGTCATGCCAGCAATTAACCGTATCAATGATTTATAATTTGCTTCATAAATATATATATTTTAATCATTTTGCAAATGGGTTGACCTTTTGGTCTCTTAACTGGGAGATCTGATAGGTGGGACTCAAGAATCGGTAGATTCCCCAGAACACCCCCTCAAGGAAATCTCAAGACCACACACCCTGGGAATAGCCCACTAATAGGTGTATCCCTTGCTAGGGGTGCACATGGGTACGGGTCAAACCGTGAACCGGACCGAACTGACCATCATGGTCCGGTTCGGTTCGGTTTTTGTAAAGGCTCGGCTAGGTTCTAGGTTGGGTTTTACTTAAACCGATTTTTTTCGATTCGGTTCGGTTCTGGTTTGTTTCAATTTGAAACCGAACCGAACTTAGAACCGAATGTGGAACCGTGAACCGAACCGAATGTGGAGCCGATAACCGAAAACCGTATGAGAACCGAATCGTCAGTCCATCTCCACCTTTCTAGGAACCAACCCGTGGATAGAACCAAATGTGGAACCTGCGAACCGAACCAAACTAAGAACCAAATGTGGAGCCGAGAACCGAACACCTTATGAGAACCGAACCACCAGTCCGCCTCCACCTCTCTAGGAACCAACCCGTGGGTAGAACCAAACCGAACCGAGGCTCTACGGTTCGGTTCTAGGTTGGTTTTTTTTCAAACCAAGGCTCTACGATTCGGTCCTGGGTTGGTTTTTTTAGAACTGAGAACCGACGGTTCGGTCCTAAAAATTCTTAGAACCAACCCAAACCGAACCGTGTGCACCCCTATCCATTCCTTAGGAAGGAGGTTCTGGGTTCCATTCCTGAGAGGGTGAGAGTGGGTTGCACTCTCCTTTAACTTAGAACAGATACTGACTTGCTAATCGGGGTTGCGGCCTAACCCTGTGCCTCATACCAAAAAAAAGATATCTCAAGGCCATTTTAAGAATAGAAATAAAACATATTAGATAATCTTGATTTCCAATCGAAGCTATATTTCGGCAACTGAAATTATGTATGAGCAATACATAACAGTACATAATGTGGGTAGGGGTGGCAATGGGCCGGGTCTGAGCTTGAATTTTTGGTATTTTTGAATAAGCCTGGTCTGAAGTCGGCCCGGTTGCTACCCCTATACGTGGGGTTTGTCCCATTGTCGAATGCATGCGATTTGTATGCTATGTGGCCCATTTAAAATTAAGTTGAATGCAAGGTTTCACTCAGGGATGATTCACAATATATTCTTACAAAAAAGGGGTTTGAATTTTGATTAGTTATAGATATTGTGATGTTGAACGTTTCTGTAATTGTATAATTGTAATGCAGGAAGCAGTGAATGTATCGTTGGGCAACCTGCTTACGTATCCGTACGTGAGAAAAGCAATACTGGAAAAAACACTTGCTTTGAAGGGTGGACATTATGATTTTGTTAACGGATCTTTTGAGCTCTGGGGGCTTGAGTTTGGCCTTTCACCCTCTCTCTTTGTATGAGCATCATCCATAATCAGTGACCCCACCTTTTTTATTTTCTATTTTATTTTTCTAAGTGTATGCTGTATTTGCTTTCATGAGCTGTAATAATTTGCAATAAACATAATGGAGAGTGGCTCCTTATTTGCGTGAGAATTCATTAACTTCTTTTTCTCTTTTTGTTAGATAAGAGAATTTGCTTTGATACTGCATAGGAAGCTCTAGAGGCATGCTTTATCACTCATTGAGAGGTGGAAAGAGCCTTAACTAGTCCCCATAAAGATGAAGTCCTTTTCATATTATTATTATTATTATTTTTTTGGTAACTCGGAGTATCCCCAACCCTAGGGCTAATCACCAAGGGTGTGATGGGAGCCCGCACCCGCCTTACTAGGAAAGTCCAGGAAAATCCCATGTGGGAGCTGGCCCAAAGGGAGAGTGAGAAGTCAAACCCAAGATCCTAGATATCCTAGATATTCATATTATTGGACATTAGGTTGCGTTGGAATAAACTTCTAAATTGATTCTACCAACTTTTGACTCAAAAAATATCAAAAGTCGATAAAAATCACGTTTGGTTATCCACATATCTTTCAACTTTCTACGAAAATCAAATGTTAGTGAAAGTAAGAAAACAATTTTTTTAGAAAGTTAGCCCAAGGAAACTTGGGTTCTGTAGATGAAACCTTTAATCTGAGTCTAGCTACTTCGATTGAATTATTCTAATTCAGGCCGACATTGCACAAATCCCTTTTTTTCCCTTTTGTTATCAAGCTTAATAAACTATCAAATTTAGCTTATCCTTCATAGGAGTGGCAATGGAACCAGTATGAGCTTGACTTTTTGATTTTTGAGTAAGCCCATTTTTGAGTAAGCCCGGCCCGAAGCCTGACACAATTACATAGTTTTGGAAGCTCGAACTCAGCCAGATTTCTTGTTCAAAAGCTTAAAAGGGTGATAAAATAGATTGAAAATCAAGTTGAAGATCGAAATATATGTCATTGCTTCGGAAAATTCAAAACCTCTTGTACGTTACTTGTTGAATATCTATGATCTTCATGCGACTTTCAATCTACAATTCTTCTATTATCAATCTACTTCCTGTTATTATAAGCTATCCGCAGGATATTTGCTCAAGATAGCCCTTTCTATATGAGTGAGATCTTTATAGCCATTTAAAGATGAGCTCCACAACTTTTATTTACTTCCTCATTTTTATAGTTCCCTAGTCTTTCGGACTCGATCTTTCCTAGAATCAATAAAAATTCAACCACATCCGGAAGTTTCTTTAGTTGGTCCAACTAAGGGTGAAATCAAGCTGAGTCGAGTAGTGGGGTGTTCAAGCTTGTTTGTTAATTAGAGCTCGAGCTTGGCTTGTTTATTAAATAAACAAACTCAGAGCTTCAATAAACGAGCTCGAGCCATTCACGAACAATTTGGATCATTGTATATAGCTATTAATATTAGGTGAAGATTTTACTCTATTATCCTTGTATTGGTAAATAAATTACGGTGTTACCTATTATTTTATTATAAGTTTATAATTGTATAAACGGTATTCTTATCATGTAAAATACATTACATACTACTAATCTTTACTAATTTATAATAAATATACTTAATGTTAGTATTTAAATGAAGTATGTATATATTTTAAATATTTTAGTAGTTTAAGTGTATATATATATAATCGAGCTGAACTTTTAATTAACCGAGTTGTGGTGTGTTCAAGCTCAGCTCATTAGTTAACCAAGCTCTAAAATCAAGCTCGAGCTTGGCTTGTTTATTAAATAAACAAATGCTTTTAATGAGTTGAGCTCGAAGTGTTCGCGAGTGCCTTGGTTCGTTAATCACTCCTATGTCCAACCATTGATGGAATTGTAGCTCTCTCTCCTCTTTTTGCCTCCAAATTAATAAAGGAAACTTGAATCTTTCTATTGTTCAAGACAACCAAACTAAGATGTTCACGTGAGAGAAACCCCAATTTTTCAATTTCAAATAGATTGTCTGAGATCAATAGTCAGTGATGTTGTGAGACTGTATGATCTCAACCATATGATTTAGTGATGACAGAAAAATTTAGCAAATGGTCTGCATAATAGCACTCCAGTTTGGATGATTGACTTTGATATTCTTACCCATCTGATCGATCTCTTAGCTCAGACCCAGTTGGTTGTGGTCCTTGACTCCCTCTATGCCCTGCATCTTGTACAGTAGCAATAAAGTCCTGTTTGGATGCTGGGGTTTAGCTAGGAGTTGGGTTCTGGCTCAACCCTCTGTACTTTTTGCAGTTTTTAGCTAGGAGTTGGGTTCTGGCTCAACCCTCTGTACTATTTGCAATTTTTAGCCATTTTCCCTTGTCAGTTTTTAACTCCTGTTAAAGGAGGATTGGCTTCAAACCACTAATGGCTGACCACAGCAATCCCTCCTTGGATTATTGTGAATTATTTTTCTAAAAGAAGCCAACAGATCTGATGGTAGTGATCAGCCCCTTTAGTCAACTACTTGGGTGTACAAGATCTTGTAGCAGTCTAGCTTGGAAGCATTGAATAAGGCAGTAATTAGTTTATTATTGTTATTTTATTATGCTTTTAGACTTTCTTCATTCCTCTATAATACTACAGATCTGTTACACACTTACACTATGGATAAAGAATTAATTGACATAGGATAATAGGATGGAAATGAGGAAGAAAGACACAGTACCATCAAGGGGTTGGACTAGTGGCCAAAGACCACGCCTCAAGAAGCGGAGGTCTTAGAGTTCGAGTCCCTTCCCCTTGTTGGTCACCCAACTTTCTTGGTTGTGTTATTGTGTAGTATAAGGGGATCTGCCGGTTGATGTATTTAGTCAGGTGCTCTAAGAGACTCGGATACCCTTATTCCTTAAAAAAAGAAAAGAAAAAACACAGTACCATCGGTGTCAATTGAGATCTTAAAGGTAAAACTAGGCTGTATTGAACTATCATAGTCGTTGAATCGGTAAACTCTTAGGGGGCCTTGATAAAACTTAAAATAAAAGTTTATTGAGTTTTTTTAACTCTAAATTAAATATGTAGACCTTATTTGAAAATTGAGTTTATTTTGACTTTAAATTATTAAGTTAAAATTTATCTGGGTGTCTAAATCTTTTTGAAGCAAAGGTTTTACCTTTAGGCTATGTTTGTTTGCATGGAAAATAAAATGGAAAAGAAAACTTTTCCAACATAATTACTTTTCAGGAAAAGTTTTCGTACCTTCTATTTTCTAGTGTTTGGCTAGAAGGAAAAAAATCTCAGAAAATCATTGGAAAAATATTTTCTTCTGTTTGACTAGAAGGAAAAAAAATCACAAAATCATATGAATTTTTTTTTTGTTTATGGATGGTTGATTTTTTAAAAAAATATCTTGATTGATATTCTCAAAACCATGGATATAATATAGAGATACCTCATAAGAGTCAATGAATATGTCTACAAAGGAGGATGCAATCCCACATCTATGAACTGAACAAATGCATGCTTAGATGAAGAAAAAACGTCTCCTATTGGCTCCTCATGGTATGCTTGATACCCAATTCATAGGACCCCCAAAATAGAAGATCAAGAATGCGAAAAGAACACGGCAACTGTCCCCTCTTAGAGGGGTGGTGATAGTGGCATTGCGCCCATTATGCGAATCATGGGATTTTAGTCCCCTGAGAGTTGAGGTTGACATCCTCTCACCTTCTCGATGGGTCACAGTTTCACACTGACTTAACTAGTTTTGTGGTCCTGCCAGAACATCGAAATCAATTAACATGAAAGCAATAAATACGAAAGAAATTAACATGAATAGGAATTGTCCATACGGCATGATGATCTCTAATTGTCTTCTTCACTGCTTTAGAACATGATTGGTGTACTGAAATACTAGAGCAAGTCCAGTGAGCACCATTGAAAAATTATATTTTGACAAGGAGAACATTATGAAATCACATCAAATATTTCGAATTAAACCATAACTTATTCATGAAGTTTCTCTTAAGATAGAACACAACATGTAAAAACACTTCTTACTCATTCTTACTTGATTTAAACAATCTCTATTTCTCTCGTTAATTATTCGATTCACAAATATTTTTCTCTCATCATTCCTATTGACAAAAGGCGCTCTTTTAAGGCATTTTGTATAGTAAGCTGCAAGGAGACAGACAAAGCCTATTGCAGTAGAAGCTAAAATGTCAACTTCAACCTTACGCTTGTCAATGATATGATTAATCCTCATATCTAAAACATAGAATAAGTATGTTAAACTTTGACACTTATTATACGTATTTAATTAAATGGAAAATTTAATTATTAGATTAACAATACTAAATATTAACCTTAGATAATTGTACTTCTATTAATTATTAGGCAGGCAAATTAGGGTTATGAGATCACTAAGCATCAACATCTATTACATCTATGAAAATATATAAAGCAAACAATATATATAACTATATATGGACATCTATATTTAACCTGCAAAACTATTTTTGTCGTTGAGACATACTATTAAGTTTCTACTATCAAACAAATAAGAAATTACTAGAACTTGAAAGACCAATGATGGTTATCGTATGAAACACTTGACAAATATCATGCAAGCATTCGAGTTGTTTTCAATACCAGTATTGTATAAGCATCTAGGTATCGAAACCTATTTATCTATATACAATGAGAATTCTCAAATAAATCAGCAATGCAAGATAGAACAACTAACAAATATTGCAGTAAAAAGAAAAAGAAAAGGAGAATACCATGATGTTTTCAGTCATTACAATAGTAAAAATAATTTCTAAAATTTGTACAATTTCAAAAAAAAAATTTCAAATGTTTTACTTGATTATAAGAAGAAAATATTTTAAGAAACTTAAACGCAAGCAACAAATCCCTCAGCCTCCAGCATAAATACATCGACCCAAACAAACAATCTACTCTATTATCGACTGATCTCATAACAACCCAACATCCAAAAACAACCATACAAACAAGTACTTCGAATTTCAAATCAACAAGCTAAATCCTAAATATAACCGGAGACAAGAATCATTCAATTATCCAAGATCCCAATACCAAAAAAAAAAAAAAAAAACAGATCCGAAGATCTGATAAAGTGACTAGAAATAGATCCAACCAACAAAAATACATAATATAATCGTGATCAATCTGGTCTGTTTGATCACATGCAATGAACTTGGATCAAAAAATTTCAAATTAAAACCAACAACGACAAATAAAGTGAACAAAGATAGAAGATTGGTTGCTAAAATTGCGACAATCATACAAATTAAGTCACCATTAACAATGAGTGTCGCTAAAATCTTCGCTAAAACTATGAAACGAAAGAAGATTTCGATTCTAAAAACAGAGATTCAGATTAGTTGCAGATATTATTAGTGTTCTTTAGAAAATCACCAATAAAAGGACCCACAATTAAATTATTTTATAAAAAAACTGATTAAAACCTAGATTTCAGATCTAGGTTGTGGTGGTGGGAGATTGAAGAGTGTAAAAAATTAGAGATTTGTACTTACAAATCGTTCTTGGTGTGGCGGTTTTGGATTCAGAGTGATGGAGATGAAGAACAAGAGTCTGAGTCAAGAGTCGAGAACACACAATGGAAATAACTTCTCTCTGTATTTGAGAGAAATGTTTTCCTTCTATATTAGAGAAAATATTTACTCAAGAAAAAAGTTTTCCGACAGAAAATAGATTTTCCAAACTACCAAACACTTTTGTTTTCCTCTAGAAATATTTTCTTTCACCTATTTTCCTGACAAACAAATAGAATTTTAAAGAAAAAAATAGCTCATGTCTCCTTATTACAAAACCTCTATTTTAAAAAGATTTAGAAATCTAATTAAACTTTAACTTAACAATCTAAAGTCCAACTAAGATTAATTTTCAAATAAGCTTAAGCTCTTATTTTAAGTTTATTTTATCAAACGCCTGTAATTTTTATGATCATGGTATGTGAAATGTGATTCTTCCTCCTGATGTTACACACATACGCGTGTATATACAAGATCTTAAGTTATAAACTTTTTTTTTTTTTTTTATAGAAAAGTGATTTTTTTTTTTTTAATGATGGATAGAAAAATGAATCTATTAAATAGATTTAGCAAGATAGATTTTATGAAAAGTAAATCAATCTAATCTAATCACACCTAAGCAAATCTAATCTACCCATGATTGATGCTAATCTAATATTGTGATGACATGAATAATTTTGAGGATAATGCATGCCCTCTACCCCATATATATGGCCCTGTTACTCAATGATCTCGATCTTTTGATCCCCATAGAGCAGAGCGATGGAGGTGGACCATTTGATCCCAGTCAATGAATTCTTTGGGGAGTATCATCTTCAATATACTCCAAGTGCATCTTACATTTTCTCTTATAACATAAAGTTTCACTTGAATGGAGTATGGAGAGAGTACACTCTGTCATTATTTTAGAGAGAGAGAGAGAGAGAGAGAGGTTCACGTGAGAGCGATAGTACTGCCTTGCTGCTTGACAAGGACTCTTGACTTCTTACAGTTCATTTCTTATTCTGTTTCTCTTCCCTCAGTATCTCAGTCAGACCAACTGAAGTACTATATAATGTAAAAAGAAAAAACAGTTTAAATGTAAAGAGGAGCTCTGCTTCACCACGTTGTGGTGAGCTCCCTTTTTTACACAATCCAGTGGTAAATGTGTAATTATGGTGTGTTGCAAAATTACCCAAATCTCTATCAATAATTACAAACATGCCACTTAGCGTAATAAAGGAAGCTCCGCTTCAACACCATGAAGCTGAGCTCTGGCTCAAAACTAATCTAAAAAAAAAAAAACTAACATTTACGTACAAAAGCTAAAAAATATCTTTTTTTCTCTGGTTCAATGAGTTAGTTCTTGAGATAGAAAACAAGTACATGTAAGAGAGAAAACATATCAATTTCGCAGCAATCTTTATTGAAGAATGTTAAGCATCATAATCTTTATTCTCAATCTTTTCAGATGATAAAACAATTGAATTATTGTGGGGTCCACAAGTGGGCTAAACAAAGCCAGTTGTTTTAGAAGAGTGCTAGCTAGCCCAATCTCACAAATCAATTTTTTCTCGAAGTCTCACAGTAGTAAGAACACCTAGCAGTGCCTGCCACTCCTTCAACAGTTTTTTTTTAAACAAACAAACAATCAGAGAAAGTTAGGTTTGCATCAGTTCTCAAGGTAATAGGAGGTGTAGCGACACTTGCCTCTACCACCGTGAGACTATAGAAGTTTAGACTCTGTCTAGGATTTCTCGCTGTTTTATTATCTAAAAAGAGTTGCGTATTGAGAGTAGTGATTGTGAGAGTATGCTTAGCATTCATTATCTTTATTTTATGGGTTCAACCTAGCCCATAGCTCGATTGGTTGGCACTTGTATCTTTCTTCTTCTTCTTTTTTAAAGCAATGTAACCTAGTCTTCTTTTTAAAAGACCTAGTCTTCTTCTTTTTAAAAGCAATGTAACCTAGTTTACCTACCCAGGAATGAGAAGAATAAGAGGAAGCATCTCTTTGTCCTTCTGTTCTTGTTGGCTTCTTATTTATGGCTGTCACGTGGATCAGTGCCAAGTCAGACGTTTAGATTTAATCATCTAATCTAACCAAATGTCACGTTGACCACATGGATCATTCACATTAATATTTGGTGAAACTAGATCATCATACTTTTAAGTTTGTTTGTCAGAAAGTTGTTGAGTACATGTGTGTTCTCCATCTCTTATCTGTGTAGCACTATTTACTGGCCAGACTAATGGTCAAAGAGTCCAGATGAAAATTTTCTGATCTCGATAGGTAATGGAGTAGGATAATAAAGTGTAATGAGATCAAAGTGATTTGAATTTGAATTAATTAGATTATATAATATTAGATTTGATTTGATTGAGGATTTCTTCTATAATAATAGAAACATTGAGTTATGTATTTAAATCTTCTATAGGTCAATATAAACCATTAAAGTTTATCAATAATTTTCAATTTTTATATGGTATTAGAGTCATCGATCATTGAGTGACATGTTAATTCTTGTTTTTATCTCTCAGGCAGATGGTGCAGCCACTACCTGCCAGGTGTAAAACTTTTGATTTTTTTAAAATAAAATCTTATCATCCTCCTTTATACCTCTATAGCGTTCTCATACTCATCTCTCATGATCTTTTTTGTTTTTTTTTCATTTATTGAAAACCTCTTCAACTTAAAATTTTCTTCACATTATCAGGTTATACTTCATGTGCTTTTGAAAGAAGATCATTACACTCTAATCTAGTGGGCCACCGACTCCGACAGACTCATAAAAATAAATGAGATGTGACATAAATGGACTTCACAGGCTGATGGTGACCACCAACTATAGTGATTGAATGTTATAGTTATTTATCAACAAATCTCAAATATTAAAGATGATTAAGAACTTACATTTGTAACCAATTAATTGCATGCCCCTTATCCAAATGACCATGAAATTACGTAAGAGTGTTAGAGAATGGAATAGGATAATAAAGTGTGATGAGATTAACTGTATCTAATCACAAAGTGATTTGAATTTGAATGAATTAGATTGGTAATATTAGATTTAATTGAGGTTTCATTCTATAATAGGAACACAAAGTTATCTATTTAAACCTTCTTTAGGTCCATGTAAATCATTAAAGTCTATCGATAATATTCAGTTTCTATACATCTCCCTGTGGGTCATGGGCGAGCAAGGCCTCACTTCTTCATTACCATCAACTTGGTGCTAGGGGCCTGATGGCAGATATGGATTCTACGTTGGAGGTGTCTTCATTAAGCACATATGTTCCCTACTGGATGAACGTTCTATAGGTGTATGGTCGCCTTGTAGATGACACTCTCATTGCTAACATCCTTTTGGGGAATGGTATATATGTAATCTTGGGAGTGGTATATATATGTAATCTTGTAATTTTGAGGGTATGAAAGAGAGTGTTTGTTAAAGAATGAGATTCATGGCGTCTCAAGTCTTATGAGCCTTGGTATTTTATTTAACTTATGAAGTACCTTAATAATTAACTTGTTTTGGATATACCAAATCTATGAGAATTCTTTTAAGAAACTTTAAACCTCACTCATTTTTTAACACTTGAAAATCTGAGATAAAATCCATTTGACTCTCTCAAATTCCCGAATCTCCCTAAAGTTAGCTTAGTAGATTCTATTTATTCTTCATATCTCATGCTTTATCATTATTTTCCTTCTTCCTTTTATTTGTTATTTGTTCAAATAATCAGAACAGCTTGGATATCAAGTTTGGGCTGATTCTAAGTTATAAGAGTACAAATCTTCCTTAGTGCACAAATATGTACGTACCAACTCAGCTTCCAGATCATTCTCGAGATCATTTTATTGATAGAGTTCAACACCTTCAACCCGTATAGTTATAGGTGTAAAAACCAAGGATGAACCCTAGGGGTGGGTGAATCTTAATCATAATTAAGGGGTGTCAAAAGGGACATGGTCACCTCAAGGGCATGATCGGATTTGCCAAATCCGGTTAAAACCGACCCTTTCCTTTCCTAAAGGATGTCTCTCTGAGCCTTGTTGACAAGGTCCAACCACATTCATTGCTTTAGGGTGTTCTTGTGCAAACGTTCTAGAGAGGAATGGTAAGCATACTCTTACAAAATCTACTCTCACCCTTTTTAGATATGGGTTCGTATTTGCTCTGAGGGCTCGGGCGTCCACAAACCATTGGGCATATGGCGATAAAAAGTGGGGAGATATCCTGGGGGGAGAAATCAAAATTATGGGGAGAAAATGAAATAACTTCTCCCCTCTTTTTAAATCAAAATTATGGGGAGAAAATGAAATAACTTCTCCCCTCTTTTTATCGCCAAGTGCCTGAAATCCAAAGTCTTTAGATATTAAAGCAAAGGATATATTGTGTCAGCCTATTTTGTAGGTCCCAACTAATTCATTTGTTTTATTATCAAAAATGATGAAAGTAAACTTTGTGAGACTAGGCTTAATTTTTTTTTCCGTAAAATTAGAGGTCCCGTCAACTTCCCGCGAAAGTTCGAAGTAGCTACTTCCGCGGGAAGCTACCTGCACTTTCTCGGGAAGCAGATATATCAACTTCCATGAATTTTTACTTCCACGGGAAGTTATTTCGAAAGTTGCTAACCAAACACATTTATCTTGGACTTTCCACTTCCTGAAACCCAAAAGTCAGGAGGAAGTCTAACCAAACGCCACCTTAGCATTGCTCAACTTTTTTACTTTTTATATATTAAGAGGACCCTTAAGACTTTCCCTCTATCCTGGGTACCTTGAAATACAGAGGATAGTGACAAAGAGGCAGAGATCCCAAGTTCCCCACTTTGAGGGGAAAAGGTGTTTTACTAGCGGTACTCGCAATCAACCCATATTCTCACTATATTAACTAAACACTTTTTTTTTTTTTTTTTGGTGAAAAAGTGATTTTATCACTACAGAATGCACAAGCCGTTGGTGGAGGATGAGAGTAGTTTGACCGAAAGTAGGTGTTATGAGGGAAGAGAAAGAAACACATAACAGTGGGGCTAGGACTCTTTTTTTTCCTTTCTTTTTGGGTTTGACTGTTGAATGCAAGTTTTTTTAGAGCCCCAAAAGAAAGGTTTCCATTTGCTTAAACCTCATTAATCTTCATGATATGAAAACCCACTAACCTAGATATGAGTGTTTATAATTCAAAAATTATTTAGTAAAATCAGTATCTCAATTTAAGAAAACAGCCATACGTACATATATATATATATATAGAGAGAGAGAGAGAGACTGAAGACTGATGCACTATGCTACAAGTGAATCTCTACTAACACCCATGGGTAGAAATGGGAAGGACAACCCAATCATGTTGTTATAAAATAGGGACATGGCAAAAGATTCAATTTCCAAGAAAAAAAAAAAAGAATAGTTACAAGCCATCCCAAACTAGGTCAAGAGGATACTCATCTAGAAGCTCCATTAAGTTAGGTGAATTCAGATTTAAATTGTCATCAGAAAACCAGAAAGAAGTGATTTCACAGCACCCACTTGTAGGTTCTTGTGTATTTGTGGCTTCAATGGTGTTCTGAGGCCCTTCATTCAATTTGGGTACAATGCTTCCACCATTACTGTCACAAGGAAGCTTAGAGTTCGAATCTATGGGGATCCTCAGAGTCTCCCCTACTTCTCTAGAGTGCTTCAGTGAGGAACCACCAACTTTGCTCTTTCCCTTTTTTATCCCAAGCTTCTTGCTCAAATAAGTGTTCCAGTGGTTCTTCACTTGGTTGTCCGTTCGTCCCGGTACCCTCCCGGCAATTAGAGACCACCTGCAGAGAGAAGATTTGTCAAATTTTTGTTTCATCACCACCACCATCTACTCAGTACTACTACTACTACAACACACACACAAGAAAAAAAAAAGAAAAAAAAACTGAGATGAGATGAGATGAGTCACTAAATTTTTAAAGAAGAATTATAGGCATGGAGAGAGAAGAACCTGTTTCCTAGGAGATTATGGAGTCTAATGATGAGGTCTTCTTCTTCCTCTGAAAAATTGCCTCGTTTCACATTGGGACTTAGATAATTGATCCATCTTAACCTGCAACTCTTCCCACACCTCTTCAAACCTACACCACTTCCACAAAATTACCAATTACAATCCATTTTCTCTACATTACAAAAATACCCAAGTGACCATTAATCCTATGAATTCCTTAGGGACCTCACCTGTCGTTTTGGCGACGCGATTCCACCGCCCTTTTCCATGAACCCTTATGTAATCCATGAGAATCTTGTCTTCCTCTACTGTCCATAACCCTTTCTTATGGTGACTCCCTCCTTCCATTGCTGTTGCAGATATAGAATTACAGATAAACCAACAGAGAGAGAGAGAGAGAGACGTATATACTTGGATTCTTGTGAAGTCTTCGTATGTATTTATATAGTTATAAAGAAGTGTTAGTGGGATTCCCTAGTACTGTTGAAAGTTGAAACTGTGTGTGTGGTTAAATTTCAATATAGCCATCAGAAAAGGATAGTTTTGTAGTTTTGTTTGAAGATAGACAGTGCTAATTGATAAGCTGTCCAGTCCCATGCAGCTTAGCTTTGTTTGAGGGATACTCTTAGTACCCTCCCCAGCAGTTTCATATCATTAAGATCTCGGTCCCCCCAAACTGTACACCTCCTTTACGTTCAACTATCCACCATTATTTTCTGCATAGTTACGCGTGCCTATCATCAAACTAGCACGTGAGTAAGGGTCTCTTTCATGGATTCTGGTTACTCCTGTAATTTTATGACAACGTTACATGGTTGTGGTACACCCATCTCTGTGCAAGCAATGTATCTAATAATTTAGCCCTGTTGAAGCACTGCAACAATTCCCATTCTTAACTGTGTCTAAATACTCCAAAGAAAAGCAGAACAAAGAGAGTGAGTCAAATCCATCTTAGTGGAGTAGTAATTCTGTGTGTGACCATGCAAGCAAATCATCTACCGTTGATCAGGATTGTGCTGTGATTGATCAACCGTCAAATGGGTGGCTTTGGATTCTCTCTGGCCCGTGCCAGAGAGATGCTCTCGGGCCACCACAAATGAAGCTACAAGTGGAGGGAGAGAGAGAGAGAGTGGTATGGGCTTGTTGTGGCTAAGATACACGTGATCATAATGGTGGTCAAGGGGTCCAACACACAAAAAACAATGAAGAGAGAGAGAGAGAAAAAAAAAAAGAGGGTCGGAGTCCGAACCATGAGGGCATAAAAGAAGGGACCCGGATGTTGAATTTGTAAAAGAAATAGTGGAGTCGTGAGGGCAAAGAAACAAAAGCATTTAATGAGGAGTCAATGGCGTATTTAATGGTGGGGGACAGAAACTGGACGCGTGTGGGGTATTGGAATTGAATGCGGTAATACTTAGATCGTACTCAATTAGCGGTGCAAATTGGTCGGGCCGGACTGAGTCGAGTCAATTGAAGCCCAATCCTAAGAGCCCACCCAAGAGCTCATTTCTCAAACTAGGCTCAGACTGGCCCCATTACGTTCATTAATCGGGCTGCCACAAGCCTGATTGGACACCCTTACTTTTAATAGTCTAATCACTAGTGAGTGTCATTCAAGGTTTCTAATGACAAAATTTCACCCATTTCAGAATCCTGTTTTTAAAATATCACATACAATACGTTTTTGAATATTTTATTTGACAAAAAATATTTCAAAATTTCAGATAAAATAAATAAACTTTTTTTCTTAATAGATGCAAAATTAAGAAACATAATATTTTAGGTTTAAAAAAAAATATAAATTTCAAAAAATTAGAAATAATTATTACTTTTCAAAAAAAAAAAAATTAATTATCAAATTACTAAAGCAATATAATACTTTAATTTTTTTTACTAAACCACAACAACTTATTAAATTATTAAATCTAAACATAATCTTTTTTATTGAATAATTAAAATTATTTTTATAAAAATTAAATAATTATAATTATCAAGTTACCTAATATTTAGGTTTTTTAGTTTAAATATAAGTGTTTGTTTTAAGTATCCTAATTCCCAACTCATTGAGTATCCTATTATAGTTGGGGATGAACATCTAATTAACTTTGTAATCTGGTAAAAACATTATTTTTATATATTTCAAATAAAATCCTAAAATTCAAAAAAAAAAAAAAAAAAATTGAATATAACATTTGAACTTTCAGTATAAATCAAAAAATATTGAATTTTTTTGTTAAATTATTATTATTATTTTATAAATAAATACAAAACAACACAACTTTGACAGACTACAATTTCAAAATTCTGATTTTCAAAATTTTGGCCAAAATAACATTGCCCAGAAATTAAAAACTATGGTATCATTTTCTAGAAAAGTTCCAATGCAATAGGCAGCCCATCGCTGTAAAAAGGGTAAAACCCTAACCCTAATCCATTTTTCAAGTGCAACATCAGCATTCTGTCAGAGCGGGAAAGGGTTTTAGTGTTATGGTTCCACAGAACTATATTAGAATCATGATCAGATCTACTGATAGTTTAATTTCATTCCATGTGAGAAAATTAAAAGAAAAACAAAGAGAGAAATCACCCTGAAACGATCATCACTTCCATCTCTAAACTATACTCAACCAATCATGCCTAGCCTCAGTTATAAACATTGGATAAAAAAAATTAGTTACATTGTCCGTTGCTCACGCTGTCAATAAATATCCATTAAAACTGCAAATGAAAAGGAATGAAAATATGGCATAACAAAAATTCAGTAATCCGATTCGAACCTTCAACTAAAGTGATGTAAATTCCCACCTGTTGCCAAGAAAGAAAATCCAAGGGTAATGTATCAAAGAAACCAAACAAACTTAATACATATATATGAGGCTGTTTAAAATTTTGTTAATTCAGTTCCTTGGAAATGTTTCTGTTTCTAGATGTAGAAGATAGCTAAGAGATGGTGATAAATGGCTTCTAACTAACCTCTTGATCACTGAATTCTCTGAAGTAGTTTCTCCACCATAATTCTTTGCTGTACGCCACTTAAAGACTCTGAGCTCATGATTGCATTTCCAACAAGGATGACTGTGGATGGAGAGGCAGCATTCACCTTCAATTCAAAAAAGTGGGGAAGAAAAGGGAAATGGAAATTAGTATTACTAGATAGGAAAACTGGGATTTAATTAGCAAACCCCAAGGTTAGAACAGAAAATCTTCCAACTGAGCTGAGATCAGCCCTGAAAAGGAGTATAAAGTGATTAAGCAAGAAAGAAAGATTAGAGGTGAAAAGAAAATGAGGAAATATGATTACACTAATAAACCATGGAAGAATACTAGCTTATCATGTTATCACTATTAACACCAATTGTCTACCATACGACTGCAGTGTTTTGACGCACTATTATATTGCTTTATGGAGAAAGAATAAAGGATGCACCATAAAATGGATCAATGAATCCAACATCATCCACTCGATGATGCTCAGAGTCACTAAGGACAGCGACCTGAACCAGTGAATCCCACCTAAATTCTCCACATAAAGGAAAGGTTTTCTAAAAGTAAATGAAGAAGTGCCTAAAACCATACCCAAACACGGCCATTCAACCCGACGGCTATCTCAAAAGATAGCTTCTTCCCAAGAGCCTCAAGGACCGGACATGTTGGAGAGCTTAGCAGCCTAATGATGCCAAAATGCAAATGATACATTCGTCAAAATCATTTGAAGAAAAGAAAAAACAATGGGAATCCAGCTTCACTTTGTTTAGTAATTTTAACAGTGCAGTGAAATGAGTGCTTCAATGTAAAAAATAAAAATAAAAAAATCTCACATTCGTGATAGGCCGGTTGATGATTCAAACATGTACCCTTCTTTTAAGGGGCCAAACTCCGCCGCTTTCCCACTGGCTATTAAATCAGTAAAGCAAGAGATGGTCTTTAGAAATGATTGCTCAATGCAACAATACTAATGTATGACTAATAGCAAAGCAGGCCAAATAAGTAGTCTACCATCAGTGCATGTCAACTCAGGATTCACGCCGTCGTTTGCTTTGACCACCCGGACATAGAGCAATGTACCAGTCTGTAGCAAAATAGATAAGCAAATTAGGATACCACCAAAACAATAAAATGCACACCGAAGAACTACAGTTACGGGGGTACATTAACAGGAAACTCTTCATAATTAAATGTGGAAATATGTTTTCAAAGGAAGCATGAAAATAACTATACTGCAAATGAGAATCATGAGATACAACTTCGCATGCAACAGAAGATAACAAGGTCCTCCGATAACCACTCATGGCTAATATAGTATTTCTAAAACTACTTATTGCTTAATAGACAACTAGTTTTTAAACATTTTCTATTTCTAAAGTAACACCAAATAGAAACCAGAATGCTAAGTAAAAAAGTGTCCAAAATGGTCCTAAGTTTATGTATTGAATGCAACCAATACCAAGTTGAAGTCACCAATGGTAAAATTAAGACCGACCAGTCAAGTTGTCCTTTCAGTGATACTTAGGTCAGAAGCTTTGGCAATAAACCATGGATCCTTTTTCCTCATTTTATTTAGGACGAACACAACAGATTATCTCAAGAAGAATACAGCAAATAGGTGTAGCGAGGAGGGAGTCATTTTCTGAGCGGTTTCTTTGTAAGAGCACATAATAATTTTTTCTCTTTTTATGTCATTTTCTTTCGAGCCCCGGCTGACAGTGTTACGCTCGGTCTCTTTTTCTCTTTATCATATCCTTGTATATTCCCATTTATTCTGTTGTTAGCGACAAAAAAAGGACACTAAAAAAAGGTAATTTAGTTGAGGTTGACGAATGAGGTGGGATGTCCCTTCCTTTCGTTGATTTGTTCCTTCATGTGAAGATTTTTCTCTGTTTTTTCCCAGCCAGTAAGAGAAATTATATTTAAAAAGAAAAAAGCATACAAGGCTGGGTCATGGATCTGTAAACCGATAGTACATAAGAAAAAAACAAACCCCTCTACCTATTTACACGAATAGCCAACATCTCCACAGCACAAGGACAGACTAATCGAACTCCAAGCAATGATCTACTTGGTGATGTACTTTCATGCTTTCTCTAGGATGCATTCAATTTCCAAACACCCTCCTCTTGCTTTCTGTCCAAATGCTCCAACAAATGGCTCCACGAATAAAGCTTCATAACACACCCTTTATTGGAGAATGTCGATGAAGCCTCAGGAAAGACACATGAGATGAGACCCCATAGAGAGATAAGAATTGGTCTCAGATCAATATACGTGTTTTGATAAAAACGGCCTGACTAAGAATTGACCCTTGCTATCCCTAGACCATAGCCTGTCATCCCTAAATGAAACATTTGGTTTAACCGTGTTGAGGCGAATCATGAGCCACAAGAAGTCCCCCACCTCCCAATCATTTAACCTCCTACGAAACCCTGGATACCAAACCACTGAGCTACCCATACACTCCAAGGAAGAAGCTATTTTGTTTTTCTTATCTACTGCCATCGAGTACAAAATACGAAAATCCTCTTTGAAGGTTGACAGCGTACACACCAAATAGCATCTCAAAGCCTCATCACTCTACCAATGGTGAACGTAATATGGATACCAAAATCTCCTTTAGCATTCAAAATAGCTTTCAACATCCATGTAAAATAACTAGTAAAGGTTTTACAATGCAAACATGGAACATAACATTGAGATGAGACAAACCTGCCCCTCTAGTTCAGATGGCAAGGAGTGTCCTTATTGGAGGGAGGTCCTGGGATCAAGTCCCAGGTTGGGAAACTCCAAATAGATTGGTAGTTTCCCTCGATGATGTGCCTAGCAAGAGGCCCTCCCACCATTTACTAACCCTAAAAGCTAATAGTAAATAAATGATGCCTTGTAACAAAAAACATATTGAGCTGAAGAATCTACAGGTTAGTGCACAGGGTTTGTCGTGAAGCACTTTATATATCTCTAGTGTAACAATTAAGACGGCAAAATAGAGTATGTAGATTTATACATAACCCCAAACTCTGCAATTAATAGAATAAATTTGACCCAAAATTGTCGCAGTTGTACCTCAAATTTTGGTATATTTCTCCTTGTTCCTCCTTCAAATGCAAGTACAGGTAGAAATGCCAATGCAGGTCCTTTTATGTCTACAAGGAAGTTCTGCAAGGAACAGAAAAATAGTGTCTTATTATAAAGTCTACACATGCAGATGCAGATACCATTAACATATACCAACACGAAAATGAAATGTGAATACTAGCAATTCACGTGGATATACTGTAATATAGGAAAACACGATGAACAAGCACATCAACTATCAATCACAAAGAAAAATAAGAAAACAAAAAGATAGAGCCAAACAAAGCAGACAACTATCACATAAATAGAATAACTTTACTATTTTTAGTTAAGTTTACAATAAACTAAATTCTGCATATAAAACCGTTATTAAAACTTCAATCAGTGGTAAGATAATTATTGGAGCTAGCATCACACATGCACTATGTAAATTTGATAAGTATTGGAGGATACAAAAAGAATTTGAATATCCATCCATATTCCAAACCAACATGCAAAAAACAGTCACCAAGTGCAAAGCTATATGGAGGAATAGTGTAAATGATTGATAGCTTGTATTATAGAATCTGGGTAACATGTTTCGGAATTTTTTAGGGTAACATAGTACCTATCTTCAAGGTTATAAATATAAGATAATGTATATTTATATTTCTACAATATTAAAGAGACAGAACATAAATATTTTCCAAGTTTAATTGAACAATAAACAGAAACAGAGAATAAGGTTCTAAAATTCCTAAAATGGAACTCCGTTATGATACTAAGATTCTTCAATAGATGCTTACATCAGCCTTAGAGTCAACCACAATACCAAGAATTGTATCCTCCACGCAAGGTACATACTGCACAAAATATAACCAAACCAAATAATAATATTAGTATGCAAGGAAAAAAAATATTAGAATCAATGAAAACTATTCAATGGTGCTTGAAGACTAGAAGGTGATAATCACTGTAAAGCATAGTTCGAAAACTCGGCGAGTTGACTCGAACTCGCCCGAGTTACTCGACTTGACTGAGTTTTGAGTTGAGTCGCCTCAAAACTCGAAGGAAACACTATTCGGCAAGTTACTCAAGTGACCCAGCCGAGTTAGGTTTTTCGACTCGCCAAACTGGGTTGAGTCACGGAAGGGTTTTATTGTCATTTAATATTTTAAAAAAACCTAAACTCGAATGGCACACTGTTTTTGCATTAGATTTTTTTTGGGGCTGCAAAACCAACCTACAATGGGTTTCTATTAAACCTAGGTTAAGGTGGTTTGAGACTGCAAATCCAGCCTACTTTGGGTTCTTTTAAACCAACTTTTTAAAATTATTTGTGGTTCGATCTTGGATAAAATGTCAAGAAATTGGTAATTGCCTAATTGGTGTGTGTGTGTTATATATATATTCAACATAAAATAAAATATTTTCAACCAAGGGAATTATGTATCTACTATTTTCTCGAGTTTCAATAAACCAATGACTCAATGAGCTCTCAATTATGAATGCAAGAATTGAAACTGCTAACAAAAAATAATCACAAACTTATGAATATGACCCTCTGTTTCAATAGTGAAAACATGTAAGAGACATATATAGCAGTTCATTCTCTTATCTAAGGGTTTACAATTTACAAGTATTGATCTATAAGAAGTTATTAATTTTTTTAAATAATCCAACCTATAACTATTAGCTCCTTGGAGCAAGTTTTCATGCTTGTCCATCAAAGGAAAGCATTTTTCAGCAATGAGGTCTGGTGTTATGTTGTAGAAAATGATTATTGAGAATGCTAACATTTTTCCATCATGTCTAAGAAAACAAGATTCTCCAAACGATGAGGTAGAAAAATCCCCATCAAGATTAGCAATCCCTTTTTTGGTTGGATTTAGCACTATGCCCTGATTACCCTTAAATAACTTTTTCTTTTCAAAAGATTAAGCCAGCATCAAATTGGCATACAGGGGGATGTTTCACTAATAACATCGATTGGTCAGAAACTTCAACCTTGATTTGATCATGTTATTTTGTTTAATCAACAGAAAAGATCATGCATTGATAACTTCAACCTTGATTTGATCATGTGATCATGTCATGATATTGGTTGCATTATGACCTGTTTAATCATCAAGTAAAATTTTCTTCCTTATAAAAAGACAACCCAGCACCAAATCGACATAGATATTGTCTGAAATATAAGTAATACTTCCAGTAAAATACAAAAGGAAAGAAATCTAACACCACCTTTTTTTATCGGTAGATCTAACATAACACTTGAAATGTGAAATGGAAAAATGCAGGTAGAATGTGAAGATTTTACACTCACTAAAATAAGAAGAAAACATATTTTTTTCAGCTGTATGATGAGTTAAGGGGGCTATAACCCCAAAGGGGTGGACCAGTAGTTCCTGGGCCTTTCGCCATGCAGGAGGTCATGAGTTCCATTTCTCACTCCCCCTTTGGGGCCAGTCCAGTCCAAATTTTCCGGACTTTCCTGGTGGGGCGGGTTGTGGGCTCTCATCACTCCCCAGGGGACTTAGTCCTGACCTAAAGTTATTAAAAAAGTTAAGGGGGCTACAATACTCACCCTCTTCTGGGAGCTCTCAACCCAATACTTGTTTGGTTTTGAGAACCTTAGCTTTCCAGCCTTCATGACAGAAATAGCATCACAGTCCTGAAAGTAAAAGTGTCGAGAATGAACATCGATGATATACTCTCAATTACATCCATGTAAATAGAAGTGTACACTGAAAAACCAATGAAAAGAAATACTCAGACATTACCCAGGTGTTAATTCAAATCACATAATACAACTTCATGATCTTAAGACATATTTCAGCTTCTAATGTGTACCACTTAAACCTTTGATTTGTTCAAGCAAACCAGGGATCTACAACACAATGACTGATTAAAATCTTCCGCAAACTTGATTAAACACAAACTGGACCACAATTAATTGATTGTTCAAATAATTCAAGTTTGTTGAATTGAATTATATGAATTCTGTATATGAGCTTCATCACATTTTTTTTTTTTAAATCTAAAGATATTTTTTTAAAAAAAAGCCTCCCAGATGGGGAGGGGGTTTGGCATGGACCCTTATCGGTATATTAAATATCATAATAGAAAACAAACAAAAGAGGGGCATTAAACCTTACCTCTAAAACCCTCCTTAACTTGAAGATTGAAAAAACCTTCTTCTTTTTTTTATCGATAATCATGAAGATATATTAATCAAGAGAGAGATACAGAAAGGCGAAAGTTTACAAAGGTGTAAACTAAAGACAAAAAGAGAAGAACAATAAGCAACAGGCATGAAAAAAAAAAACCTAATTTGTCCAAGTTTAACAAACCCTTAAAATTCTAAGCTTATTTTATCAAAAAAATTAGAATTATTGACGAGCCAGAGATAGAGAGAGACCACGCAACTGAACCCTAATACATACCTGACGCAAGCCTCCCCCTAACTTAATGGTGTGGTTGGCCATGCTTGACAGATTAAGAACCACATCTCCTGGAACCTGGACCAGGAAAAAAAATATTAACAAGTCTAGATGTGGGGAACAGGGGCTTCAAGAACAAAGGGGGTGGTGCATAGAATGCAGCGAGCGTACAGTAGAGAATAATACTCACGACAATGTGGTCTACAAAGCTTGTAGGCGAAGTCAAGGGCCTCTCATCCATGTCTTCTCTTCGATTTCTATCTGCAGCGTGTTCTTTGATCTCCAGACAAACACTTTCAAACTGAAAAGCACCAAAGGATCAGGGGGTGAATTTCATGCCTCACTAAGGGCTTGTTTGGTTAAACTTCTCTGAAATGAAAAAAACTTCTTCAGGAGTTACTTCGGAGGAAGTAGCTCCTGAAGAAGTCTGCAGAAGTCATTCTGGACGCAAAGAGTGTTTGGTTTGCACTTGCAAAGAGTGTTTGGTTTGGTTGCGAAGAGTGTTTGGTTTGCACTTGCGAAAAGCTACTCCTATAATTACAGAAATAAAAATATTGTTTGGTTTGCACTTACAAAAATTTACTTTCAGAAGTTTATCCTCAAGCATCCAATAAATATGAAAAGGCAAACAATTGAAATAGATCAATACAATAATGGGACTACTAATATAGTCTTGTGAGAACCATAACAATATCCACCATTTTTGACCAAACAAAAGTCTAGCTTTAACAACAAATACAAAACAAGTCTTATAAATATAATATAAGAGATAATGGTTTAGATCATTCATATACATCATTACATGCTTTTACAAGTCTGTCCCCTATATTGACCCATCGCATGTTCCTCATGTGGGTTGACAAAGCCTGTCGGATGATAACTAAAACCTAGAAAGCACGGATAATTCAAATAGGTCCTCGTACCCGTATCGAATACGTATCGAATACAGATACGGCGGGATACAGCTTAGACGTATCTAGTTAATTTAAAAAAGTTTTTTTATTTCAGATACGGCTCCGATATGGCATGGATACGCAGGGATATGGACTTTTTTTTTTTTTTTTTGAGACCCGGGGGCGTGACCCTATCTCTTTTGTTTTTGCATGGACATGGTCTTCTTTATATTTTGCTTAGTGGATGATAGGATGACTTTCTTTTTTGCTTAGTGGATGATGAGATGACCCTATTTCTTTTGCTTTTGCATGGACATGGTCTTTTTTATACATAAAGAGAACTGAACCAGTGGTTATTTTGTAATTATAATACAAAATATAGTATTATTATTTTTATTTTTTAAATTATAGACGTATCATGGTCATACCCGTATCCTTTTTTTTAGGTTCTGCCATATCGCCGTACCCGTATCGTATCGTACCCGTATCCGTGCTTCCTAGACTAAAACATAACACAAATTTGAAAGAACCTCGATAATTAATCCGATGATACCATAACTATGAGTTCAATACACTAATAGACATGAATTAGCACTCCAGTAGAAGATTATGATCTAAGGGTGAGTGTGATAACGGTGATTGACAAAATGAGATGGATTGGGTGACCACTGAATGAGGAAATAATTGTATACAGAAATCCACAATTCTGCATTCCCATTTATTAAATTCAGCTTAATCAGAATTATTATGAAATGGTCTTTCATTCTGCATTAGATCCTACATTGTGCAAGATTTTGCATTCCCAATTTGGCATTAAGTCCATGGTAAAATCCTGGTCTTTAAATCCAATTATGCATTATATTCAATTCTGCATTCCCATCATCTTTGACTGGTTACATCTTTGTTATTGATAAACAGGAAGAAGTTAGAAAAATATATATATAGAGAAAAAAAATTGTGGTATTCTGCATGGGGTTATTGCAGGAGATTTTAGCTGTAGGGTCTACTGGTTTATTCCTCTTCACTAAAAGGTTTGCATAGTACTTAACATTATCAATAATTTGGTTGGACACTTGGCTGTTAATTATTCATTGCTATTATTAACTCCCTACATGCTAATCTCTCTTTCTTGCTACAGCTCCAACTTGCATGTATAGAGATCCAGCAAGTAAAGCTACACTTTCACTGATTTGGTACTGAAGTAGCTGGAAACTTGAACTTTGAGTCTATTTGCTCAATGAAACCGTGGCTTCATTGTACATACAGTGGGAATTCAAGCCTTTTGGCTTGAGACCATGATGTCATGGACATAATCCTACCTGGTTTCCTAATAGCAAACTTAGGTTGAGGAAATGCTTTATACCTAAAAAAAGAGTTTTTTTTTTTTCATTTATTCACATTCTCAGCATGCGTTACATTCATATCCACAACAACTCTATGGCTTTACATAGTTCCAAGAGATTAAACCCACAAATTCAAATAGGAGTTCTAATAATAGGGGATGTTTTTTGCCTCACCATGATCCAAAAAAAACAAAACAGAAAATCGAAACATACCTAAGAGATTAAACCCAGAAATTCAAAAAGGAGTTTAGCAATAGGGGATGTTTTTTGCTTCACCACGTTCCAAAAAATGAAAAAAAAAAAACAGAAAATCGAAACATACCTAAGAGATTAAGCCCTAGGTGAGGAAGTTCTTGCACCAATCTGGAAAAGCTGAAAGGGAAAGAGAGCTCGGTTAGATGAGAGAGATTAGGGTTTTGCTAAACCCTAGGTGAGAAGGGAGAGATTGAGCGAGCGAGCGAGCGAGAGAGAGGGAGGGAGAAAGTCAAAAAAACGAAGGGTGCTGTTAGGCGCCCCGCCCCCCCCCCCCCCCCCCCCCCCATTAGAAAAAATTACTTGTTATACACCATTAAAACCATAAAATTACTTACACACACCAAAACTAAAAAAAATAACTAGAAAATTTATAACTACACCACAGGGTGCAGGCGTATCTGTTTGGATGTGTTCATTTTGAATAACAAACAAAAAAAAAAAAAAAAAACCAAGTAATCCAAGATATACCTAGTTGGGTGTTTACCTTCCTCAAGCATCAAGCAAATTGAGGCTGCTTGCGTAAGCACTGAGCACTCAAGAACTCTAAAAAAAAACCAAGCAACCAAGATGTATCCTTGAATGAGAGAGACAATGATGTTCAGGTCTTTCACAGATAATCAAAAGCCCACAAAAAAATTTCAGATCTTTGATTGCTACTGCATGCCCACAACCAAAACCATATATCAGTTTCTCTTCAAAGAAACCATCTGAATCCGACAACTATACCTGTTGTATCCGGTAGCCGAGGAAGAAGGGCAGAGCGAAAGAAGCAAACGAAGAGCAGACAGCAAGAAGAAAACGGCGCAAAAAAACAAAAGAAAAGTCGGGTGCGGCTATAAAGTTTAGGAAACTGAGTGTTATAAAAAAAAGGTGGTGTTAGGTGCACACCAATATTTTTATTACATCCCATTTTTTAAAATTGATGACTGTACACCATTAGTTTCTTGAAATTTTAAATGCACACCAAAATCAAAAAATACTTATAAATTTATAGTTACATACCAAATTCCAAATTTATTAATTATAAGAATAGAGGGTAATGTCAGTTTCATTTTCACTTAAGAGTCACTTTACCCAAAAATAAATAATGCAACCACTACTTGTTTAATTAAAGGTTGAAATTTCTTATTTAATATTTATGGGTAATAATCTATGCAAGTACACTATGGTGGTGTAAAAAAATTTCAATAGGACTATTTTTTTTTCTGATTTTATCAATATCAATGACTTAAATTGAGGGAATTTCAAATAATCAACAATTTTCATACAATAATTGAATTATCAATAGTTATTGATTAAACAAAGAAAATCAAAGGCATATGAGAAATTATATAAATAATTTTCAATAAAATAAATAAAATTTAAATAAACAAAATTGTCAAACTAAAAGCTGAGACTATGAGAAAATTTTGGTTAATGGAGAAATAATGACTAAGTGAGACCGTATAGAGGTGATGACGAATAGAGAAAAAGTCAGGTTGAAAAATAAAAAAATTATAAATGGAGTGCACATCTAAAAATATAAAGAACTTCAAAATATAAAAAAAATTTTAAATGGGGGTGTAGTCATCAAATATTGGTGTGCACATAACACCACCCTAAAAACAAAAGGAAATAATGGGGTGTAGTCATAAAAAAAAACAATGAGGTGCACCTAACACTACCCAAAAAAAAATCGTAAAAAAGGGTTGGATTTTGTACGTGCCTTCCGTCAACTTCCCACAAAGTCGATTTTTACCTTCCGAGAAGTCAAGGTAAACACAGCCTAACACTGAGTAGGGCTGGGTTGGGTCAGTTCAGTTCGCCATTTTGGTACATTTATAATTGATTTATCTCTCGTTACGCCAAGGAGTCACTGCAGTTTATAATGTGTAAGTGCAGCAAAAGTTTTCCAAATTCAATTACGTTTTATCTGACTTCCAAAAAAAAAGAAAGTTAAGATTTCATTTTTTTCAAAGGCAAAAGATTAGCCCTGGCTGCTCCAGTTGGGCGCTCGGGCATCTACAAACCAGTGGGCAAGTGGCGATAATTTAGGGGAGAAGTCATTTCATTTTCTCCCTAGGATTTTGACTTCTCCCCACTTGATATCTCTCTCCTTTACAAAGCCACATGCCCACTGGTTTGTGGATGCTCGAGCACCCAACTCGGGCAGCTGCTAGAAATAATCTTTTGCCTTTTTTCAAAATAAATCCCTAAAACTAAGGTTAGATTCATTAATTCTAAGGGTTAGTAATTTTAACTAGAGTTAAAAGATACACGTCTTGGGCAAAGAGGCTAGGCCCAAGTATAATACTCGGCCCTCAGCTTAGCTCTCTTTCTGATCCTTTTATAAAAGCGTGCTTCAAAAATTGGACCATATTCCATAAATTAATTAAAAAACTGGACCGCCAATGGAATTGTAATGGAATCGGTTCATGTAGGGGGGAGGGGTGGAAATTGGGCCCGGTTGGGATTAGCCCAAGCTCATCTCAAAGTTTAAAAACTTAGCCCAAGTTCAGCCCAAAGTTTAAAATCTTAGCCCAAGCTCAGCCCAAAGTTCAAAATCTTAATCCAAGCTCAATCCAGCCCAATCTCAGCTTGAGCACCCAGCTCAAACTCAACTCATAAACAGCATCGGGCATTTGATTGAGTTCAAATTAGCCCAAATAGACTAAGTTCGGGTCGATCCATAGAAGCTATGAATTGCATCATAAAATCATAGTTTAACAAAAGAGGGATGGTCGTGAAGAGAGATGGTTGTCAACGTTGAAGAATGAAAAGGGATTGAGATGTTTATATTAATAGGGGCAGAGATAGCCTTTAGATCAAGAATGAAAGGGATGTACGAGATTTGGGCCGCTCATATCTCTCTCTCTATACATAGTTCAAGGCGAGCTGGGTTAAGGGCAATCCAAGCTCAACCCAAAAATTACTTCTGACCTACATTCTAGTCCAAACTAAACCTAACCCAAAGTAAGGAAGGCTCAGCCCAACCAAACTTCAGGTCGAACAATCAGGCTTCGAGCCTAGCCAGGCCAGCCCAATTGCCACTCTAGGTTCACGAATTGACGTTTAGTCAAACTCAAGATAGTATTTCAGGAACAAATCAAGTTGCTTTTATTTGAGCTGTAAAGTCTAAACAAGCCAAGTTCAAACTAGAGTACCAAACACTGTTTAATTTGGCTCGACTCGTTTAGGACTTGATTCGGCTTGAGCTAAACTCAACTCACACAGCCAATGGGGAGTAATACAATAGGATCCTCGCATCAATATGGTAAGAGGACAAAACACAGTAAAAACATCGAAGCAGTGAATGAGACAGTGGGTATAGTCGCTCATACCATGGGACACTTGGTTGAGACAATTGAGCGGAGCCATAACTTTGTTAACGATGAAGAATTGATGCAAAAAGTTGAAGGGAAGAGGTCGATGATGCAACACGTGTAATTGCGTTGGAGTTCCTATATGATAATCCAGCGAAAGAGAAGACCTTTATGCAGCTCTCCTCCAAACAAAGGAGGACATTCTTCATCTTTAGGCATTTTTCTGATTATGACGTTCGTTGGTCTTTGCTTTGCTATGTAAGAGAAGAATTTCGTAGGTAAGTCGTCCACAAAAAATTGGTTGATTATGGAATATTGTGGCACACGATTCATATTATTACTAGCTAGGATTGTTTGGATGGTAATGTATGATTTTTATCTCTTTTATGTTATATCTATTGTTAATGATTGTGATTAATTATACTTTGATATAAGAGATGTTTTATTCGATTATCAAGATATTTTTTTAGATTATTGAAACATTTTCTTAGATTTTTCATAGATTATCGAGATTTTTTCTTAGATTATCGAGATGTTTCATATCAAATAGACCACATGTTTTCTTAGATTATCAAGAGATGTTTTCTTAGATTATCGAGATATTCTTTTAGATTATCATGATATTTTCTTAGATTATCAAAATATTTTCTTAGATCATCGAGGCTTTTCATAAATTATTGAGATTGTTTCATAAATTATCAAGATATTTTAATAGATTATGAAGATTATTTTATACATTTATTAGAGTGAGATCTATGTTTCCCTACATCTATGTCAATCCCTCCTAATAATTTGATCGTCGAGCTTAAATATGTTTGGTAGAAGTTTTTAAGGTTTTAAGTATCCTAACTTTTTAGGTATCCTGTTACAATAAGTGTTTAAGGGTTTTAAGTATCCTAACATCTCGATAATTTATGAAAAACTTGATAAGCTATGAAAAGTCTTGATAATCTAAGAAACAATTTCAATAATCTAATAAAATATCTCAATAATCTAAGAAAATATATCGATAATCTAATAAAACATCTCTTGATAATCTAAGAAAACATCTAGCTAGTCCATTGATATGAAACATCTCAATAATCTAAGAAATAATCTCGATAATCTAAGAAAATATCTTGATAATCTAATAAACAATCTCGATAAAGGAGTGCTAGTCCCAATCGCATTTACTACAAATTTTTCCACAAACGCAAGATTGGGGCTAACACATGGAGATGTTTTATATATTAACAATAAAAAAAAAAAATCAAAGAATGTTTGACATTTGTAGCCACCCAGTTGCTTCTTTGAAAGATTTGCGACTGAGTTAGCAAAATCCATCTCGATAATCTATGAAAAGTTTCGATAATCTAAGAAAACATCTCTTAATAATCTAAGAAAATATATAGTCCATTTGATATGAAACATCTCGATAATTTAAGAATTTTTTTAGATAATCTAAGAAAAATCTCGATAATTTAAGAAAAAATCCTTATAATCTAAGTACAGTGCTGATAATCAGTGGAAAAAGTGAAAATTTTATTTTTTAATCGAAATGTTAATTACTATTGAAGAATACGACAAGACTGAAAATGGTTTCCCTTTCACAATTGAACACTTCCTTCTTTATTTATGCATGAATAGTGGACAATGGTTGATGAACAGATTTTACCATTCTTCTTTTTAGTTACGCATAAACAATAGACAATGGTTAATGAACGGGTTTTTCCATTCTTGATCTTCTCTCATTTTCTTCTTCTCACGTGTGTGAGCCTACATAAATAAATGTTGAAAATATGAGCTTCTTTAAGGGGGTTTTCAATTCTTGGGGCCCATTTCTATTTATTTTTTTTTTAACCCCCAATTTTTTTTTGGGGTGGTGTATGAGTACACCCCAATTTTTTTTGCTTTTTTAGTTTTTCCACATTTAATAGTCGCACCCCAATACTGTTTTGGAGCTTCTTCAGTTTTCTTCTTGAGAAGATGTTGTTTCTCCCAAGTGAAGAACTGTTTTTACGTAACTATAAAGATCAACATTCTCCATTAGACAACTCAAACCTGCAAAATCTACAAAGACCAATTAAAAAAAAAAAAAAACCCAACAAAACCCAGGATTTTCTCTTCAAAATTCAGGCAAAAAAACTTAAGATCTCGAATTCTAGATCAATCAGAGACAGGATTCTTTTGTATTCTGTTCTTTGTTTCTCTTACTCTACCGAGAGATCCAAATTTTTTTTTTATCCCTTTCTCTTTCTCTATACGTGAATCGATATCTCTTTCTAGCGTTAGCAAGAGCTTCACGATGATTTTGAATAATTAAAGATAATGGGAAATGGATTAATATACTGTTCGCATTGAGAGTTCATCATAGGTGGCATTTGACGTGCTATTCCAACGAGATTTCTTAGAGGGAGCAGGTCGGCTTAGGAAATCAATTAAAGTTTATTGATTAAAATTTATTGGCAGTGCCTAATATTCTTATTGGGGTGTAGTTATAAAATTCGTAACAAAATTTCTTTTTGGAGTGTACAAGTAATTTTATAATTTTAAGGGGTGCAGTTAGTAATTTTTACTAATGGGGGGGGGGGTGCAGTCTTCAAAAAGTGGGGTGCGCCTAACAGCACCTTTTTTTTAAAAAACATAAAAACATGTTTGGTATGCATGTTTGCTGTTTTTAAATCTAATACCAAAGTTTTCAAAAATCAGGTTCTTGGTACCTCTAGTTTTAGAAATTAAATCAAAAGTACAACACGTGGTGCACCAACTCAGTCAACGACTCTCATCCACAACCACCACAGGACCACCACTACCAACAACAAAATGATATTTTTGCTTGTAATTTTTCGATGTAAACCCTTAAATTGATCCGGTGCTAATAGTATTCACAAGTTATGATGACTCAATGAGTAAATGGTCAAAATTCCAGTTGACAATTCTATAACCAAATGACCATTACTATGCAGGCGTTAAAAGGCTGAAAAAAAAAAACTCTCAATAGATTGGTAGTAGATTGAGATTCCTTGCTAATGAGCTGTAAGGACCACTCACTCCACTAACCCTAACAACTAATATTCGATTGGTCTAAGGGTATGGAACATACAGTAGGGTTCTGACTGGATGGAGCTGGAATGCTCACCGTATGTTTTTTTCATTAATAAATGTTCCATAGAAGTTCCGCAGCCTGCATGAAAAAAGAAACAAAAAAATGGAGGGTTACAAAATTTTTCCAATGGGTCTCAATTCCCTCGGTAAGCAATCGAAATTCCCAGAGTCTATATCTGATTGTAGCATCGGTATCTTTCCAATCTTCCAAAGGATGCCCTCTGCCAGATGCTCTTTGTTAGGCGTCAACATTACATAATTTGGATCAGCCCTTTGATAACTACAAGTGAGTAAATCAAAATATATTAGCGGTGGATTGAGTCTCAATCTAAGAACCTCAAAGAGATGTCAACACCAATTAAATAGCAAGCACGATTGATGTCAAAAAATTCTCACAACTTCCATTATACGAACCAAATGAATCAAACCAAAATGCATTTTAACCAAATTCTATCTCAATTCTGGAATTAATTGAGCAAACTGTAAACAAAGCAGATGGAAATGACTCGGGCTAGGGAACTGCGGTAATGGTTAACTTATGGTAAGAAGTAGATGAAGCAAGTGTGAGAAATATAAGAGAATGAACATGGTGGAATTAAACCTGGCTTGTCTAAGGTCTTCAATACGAACTCCAAATCCAAAGGCCGTCCTTCCAATTGTACGATCTCGAACAGCTGCAAAGCAAAAGGAAAATGTGCTTTGTAAACAATTTTGGGTCTTTAGACTGAGTGCCAATTTATATTTGCATGTGTTATAATGGCAAACTAAGACTCTCTCTAAGAGTCGATTCGTTTTAACTTTTAAGAACAAATTCTTCAATGAAAAGGGTTTAAACATCATAGACCAGAATATATAATCATAATACCATATGGCAGGATAATCAGATTGAGTTAACTATATTGCGTAGGAGACCTCCGAGGTAGGGCTTGAGGTCTCTCAGACCCTTTGCATCTGCACCTCATGCAGAGTATAGGTCCAACTGACAGGTTTCCATAGCCCATCTGTCCTACTAGGTATGTATAATCAATTTGACATCCTATTTATCTCGAACACTTTGCTCCAATGTATGTGTCTCTCACTTGATTTTACAATTACAGTCCTAACATTAAAGGATAGGAAGAATCTAAGAAGGCTCTAAAGAGACTTTCATCTATATGTATAGTAGGAGACTGAACCTATCTTAAACTAGTTATATATGCAACATATTTTGACTGAACCTAAACTAGTTATATATGCAACATATTTAGTGACCCTTTTAGTAATCTAACAGTCATAATTAGGGTAGAGAATCACATTTTATATCCAAACAATGGAAAGGGCCTTCAAGTCATGAACCAAAATACCAACTAGATCATATACCTGAAACGCTGAATGTGAAGGAAGGTTTCCACCATGACTTGAATGCCAGAGCTATAGAAGAGCTGAAAGGACCCACCTTTCCCTGCAAAATAATGTAAATAAAAAACAGTAAATATGATCCACCATTCCCAACCAGAGGAATCTGTCAAAGATGGTACCTTCAACAAGAAATTTTTATTGGCTTGCCAAGATGCAGCTACTTGAAAATTGGTTTCTTGGGCACTATTTGCTGATTCAGCCCCATCAATCCTTCAGAACAAAATCAAAGTGAACTAAACTTCCATGGTTTGTTGCATTGATTTTCAATTAAATAATCAGTTCACTTAATATACCTTGTCTCTAACTGAAATCCAAAGTCAATATAGTTCGTAATTCCAACAATTTCATTTTCTTCAAATGGATTCTTCACCTGTTTGGTTGAATCAATCATGGGCTTTATTATGATTTAAAAAAATCATGGGCTTTATAAAATTCGATCCACTAACCAGGTTAGAAAGGTTGAGCACGAGTAGGACAAAAGCATCAACAATCTCAAATTACAATAGACTAAATGGACAGAAGGCAGTGCATGCACCACAAAATAAGTGAAATATTCAGTAACAAGTGCTTTCTCTTCAAAACATAGTAACAAAGTCCCGAATAATACGTGATTTTTTCACTGAAGGATTAATTCTCGGACTATTCACGATTTTTTAACTTTTTCAAAAAGTCGCGAATTTCACGAATTATTCATGATTTGAAAAAGTTTAGAATAAATATCTAATAGATGAAATATGTTTATTTATAATTTTCATAATTAGTAATCTTATTTCTTATTTTTTCATATCTTGCCCGATTGTTTACTTGATTTATTTTCATAAATTCCAAATTTTGCCAATTTTTTTTTTAAATTCCCGGAGGAATAATTCTCGAACTCCGACTTGGTAACTATGGTTGGTATCAAGTTACTTCCTCTTTATAGTTATTAAATTTACTTTTATTTATTTATTATTTTTGCTTTTTTTCCAAAGTTTTCCCAACTTTGCAGAATTTTACCGATTTTATCCGAACTAGACCCCAGCCAAATTATTCCGAATCCGACTTTGTTACTCTGCTACAAAAACCAGTTCCTTGTCATGGTGTGCACTTTGTTAGTCTTATGTGCATCAAAATCAAAGTCACAGTACAACCTCATGGGTTCATAAAACACGAAACCAAAAAGCATTCAAAAGAAACTAATGCATAAGCTTATTTGATCTGACGTGAAAACAGGCTCACAAGCTAGAAAATTTGGAACTTAAGTTATCAAACTCAGACCAAATATATAAAACAATTGATGAACACACTAATCACAACTAACTGAAAGCAAATAATGATGATTATGTTTACTTATAAAAAAATTCATTTTTATATTTAGTGACAACAAAATGGAGGTTTCTACACATAAAACTACGCTGGCCTTGTCAATAAAGCAACTTGGGTCAAAAAGCAGCAAAGCATATATTCTTCTCTTTTGTCATATGCTTATTTGTGAGGAGCTCAATTTAAGAATTTAGCACAAATAACTGTATGTTATGTGAATCCAGGACCCTTACTATGCCACCGAAGATATTATTTCCATGTGGAGTACATCAAATTGGTTGATTTTCCAAGGAAGATTGAGTGAAAGTGAAACTTTCTTTTCAATATATTGATATCATAATGAATTGCTTGTGGGTCAAGCTACCTAAAAAAAATATTCAGAACAAATGCATTACCCACTAGATGTTTCTGTAATGTAACTAAACTCTTTACTAAAGGCCATTTTCGACAATGGATATCTTAGAAAATGTGTATGTCGTTTCTGGTCTTGATCCTGGACTAAAATAATGTGACCAAGAAAGATTCCCACCTACTAAGTTATCCTCCGCTTCTTATAATTGATAGCTAGTTTAGGAGATCCATGGAGTTCCACATCAGCTCAAAATTCCTACCCCGAGAATTTGGCAACCCAGATTGTTGGGTGGGGATTTCTACAAAAACCAACTAGGTCCAACTATTGGGCAGACAAGTTATCCAAAAAAGTATCGGAAGAACTCCTAGATGGTCTACTAAGAATAGGAAATGACACAATTGGAAAGCTTGTTTGGGAATTAAGTTTCACTTAGTTTGACCTGCATCAGTGGCAATCTACAGTTACCTTGTCCTAGGATGTCTATATTTCAATTTCTGAGACTTTTTCTTTTTCAAAGATTAAATAATAGAATGCAGCACAATTTTTGTATAGAAAATTGGTTCAATCCAATAAATTCCACCATTTGAGTCATTGATTTCAAGATATTCAAAAGAAAATAGTGTCAGGGAAGGAATTTCAGTATATATGACCATTAAAAGAAAAGGGCAGAGGAGCATACCCGTCTTTGGACCACAGCATGCTGATAGAATGAGGCAATCAGCTGCAGTTCGGAGATGCATATGAGAAAGTCAGTAAATAAGTGCATAGTACATAATGAATCAGTATTATCACATCCGACTCAAATTCATGCACATGACCATGCCTGGGTGCATGATTGTTAAAGGCATCACCTTAGGCGGTCACCTAGGCAACCAGGCGCTATTTGTTGGGCTCAGGCAACTGCCTGCCTAGACAATCATTATTAAAAATCTGATATATGTTATATTTTATTGTTTAAGGGTGTAAAAATCATTTTATTTAAAGATGATAATTTAGTCAACAAAAAATCATTATTTTATATGATTCTCGTCTCTTTTACCATATAATTGTCAGGGTTTGTATATCCAACAAAAAAAAGTTTGCAGATAGAAGAAAAAAAAAAACGAGACTGTATGATGTCAAGTATGTTTACTCATGCTAACATGCCCTCTCTCTCACTCAATGGGTGGATCAATTGGTCACTCTCTCTCATCTGTTTGTGGGTGAACCATATACTCCGTAGAGTCAAAACTTTGTGTCTTGATGTTTGTGCAAATTGAATGAAAAATCTTGAATTTTGTGCCAAAACTTCTCATTTAATGTTAACTAGTGTTTAACATGGTTATAGGTGTTGTATGTTCAATGGGTAAGGTTCTAAGGGTAGGATTTGCATGTCTTCAAGAGGGTTTTATGTTGATAATTGTGAATGGAATAAGGGATATGGGAATTGATATGTTACTAATTTTATAATGATAAATTGAAGATTATATTGATGATTGATGCATGGTGTTATGCTGATTTTTCTGGAAATTCATGCATATATGATTGAGATTGAATGAAGGGATGATTTCCGGGGTTTTGTATGTGATTGAAATTGGAGGAAGGGATCTATGTTGAATGATGAAAAAATCTGGAAATTTATGATTACTATTGTGATTCTATTCCATGTATAATAAAGTATTATTCGATGATCTCACATGTAAATTATATGAAATTATGTATGTATTGTTAGTTAAATTTCGGATAGGCAAATACTTAGAGAATGATATTAACGACCCCGAATTCTCTAACCATCGTTGTGTGGGCTGCTTTGGTGGAGTTTCAATGGTTTGATATCGGAATCTAAGGGATAACCTAAAAGAAGGTTGACCATAACACTCAAACACATGTCTCACTGCCATGGTTCAAAATATCGGTATCGGTTGCCGTATCGGTAAGTCCAAAATAGAATACGTATCGGCGTATCGGTATCGTATCGGTTGGATACGGCGTAAAAATTCAGGATACGCTAAAAAAAGCTTGGATATGCAAGGAAAAACTTAGATACCTTGCATAAAACCACTTTTAATGCAAATATAAGTTAAAAACAAACTAAATGAAGGCCCCAACTACATTTATAGTCATACATATGAGAGTTAAAACATTTATAAGTTAAAAAAGGCGTGTGCGCTAATAGTCTGATAAATATGTATGAAAATACAAACCATAATTACTTAACCAAGTGATAGAAGCTCACTTGCATTCATAAATCAAAAGTATGAAAATATATAGACATTTGCTCACAAATCTAACCTTGGTTTTTAGAAATAAATATAAAAAAAATTAACAATAGTTAAAAATTGTTAACCTTAGGGTGTGATTAATAGTCACTACAAGGGACACATGTCTAACTCTAATATTTGTTTTTTAGAAATAAATATAAAAAAAATTAACTAGAGTTAAAAAATCCTAATATCAGGGTGTGATTAATAGTCACTACAAGGGACACTTGTCTAACTCTAATATTGGTTTTTAAAAATAAATATAAAAAAAATTAACTAGAGTTAAAAATTCTTAACCTCAGGGTGTGATTAATAGTCACTAAAAGGGATACTTGCCTAACTCTAATATTAGTTTTTAAAAATAAATATAAAAAAAATTAACTAGAGTTAAAAATTCTTAACTTAGGGTGTGATTAATAGTCACTACAAAGGACACATGTCTAACTCTAATATTTGTTTTTTTTAAATGAATATAAAAAAAATTAACTAGAGTAAAAAAAATTTAACCTTAGGGTGTGATTAATAGTCACTAAAAGGGACACATGTCTAACTCTAATATTGGTTTTTTAAAATAAATATAAAAAAATTAACTAGAGTTAAAAATTCTTAACCTTAGGGTGTGATTAATAGTCACTAAAAGGGACACATGTCTAACTCTAATATTGGTTTTTAAAAATTAATATAAAAAAAATTAACTAGAGTGAAAAATTATTTACCTTAGGGTGTGATTAATAGTCACTAAAAGGGACACATGTCTAATATTGGTTTTTAGAAATAAATATAAAAAACTAGAATTAAAAATATTTAACCTTAGGGTTATTTTTTTTAAAGATCACACCCTAAGTATTAGTGTATCTTAATCACAGAGTTAAAATGCCTTATTTAAATCATGATTGGCTTGATTCAATCTCATTTTGGTGAAAGGTTAACACCATACATACATTAATCTAAAAAAAAAAACACACAACACAACACATTTGATGTGCAGAGTGAGTTTAGCAAATAACACATATGATGTGCAGAGTGATTTTAGCAAACAACACCTATGATGTGCAGAGTGAGTTTAGCATATGCCCTCTACATTCATTTAATAAAACAGAATCTTACGCATTCAAGAGTCTTCAATAGTTTGAGATTTTGTTTGGCTGAAAGGGGCAAAGCGGCTAGCACTTCTCTTCGGTTTCTTTAAGCGATGGCCATGGAGAATGCGATGACGGCAAGGGCGATGATCACCGGTGGAGGCACAGGTATGTACCCTAGTATCCTCCTCCTTCTCTAATCTCTACCCTAACCCCGTACGACAGTACCCACAATCTGATTTTTTTTCTCCTTTTTTTTTTTTCTTTCTCTACTTCTCAATCTCATTCTCCTAATCTCCTCTTGGAATTTTTCAGTACTTATAGAGATTAGAGAACCTATCTTTTTTTATGGTTCTCTACAATCTGCAACTTTTTTTTTTTTTGTCGAAACCCCCGTATCGCACAATATCGAGCGTATCGGTACCGATACGGTCGATATGATTACGATACTAGGAATTTTTTTTTTCACCCGTATCTTCATATCGGGTATGTGAAAAACTGGTACGTATCAGCCCGTATCGGCCAATACATATCGATATTTGAACCATGCTCACCGCATGATAGGCATTATAAGCACAAGAACCCCATGTTACATGTCATTGGAGAGCTACCATGTTACATGTCATTGAGGAGATATCATTTTACATGCATTGCCTATTATCATGCTACATGCGCTGTCAAAATCTCTAACATGAATTGATATATACGATTACATGACTTACATGAACATGCACAAGTTTTACATGTCTACACAAGTCACGAGTCTCAACATGCCATGAATGAATTATGCTATGTTTACATGTTTCCGCACCATGAATTGTAAGATATGTTTATTTATGATACAACATGACCATGATTACATGATATAATATTGTTAGCTAGACTTTATATACACTGAGCGTTGTCAATGCTCAGCCGAATTATTATTGTCGACAGGTTCAAGAGGATTCAACATTTGCACCCCAAGACCTTGGATTGAGGAGGAATATCCAGAGGAACTGGAAGGAGAAAATCAGGATAGGGAGATTGACTTGGATCACTGTCCGTATTATTGATCCAGTGACTAGCTAGTTTTTATTTTAGTTTTGAGAGAGATGTAATAAGATAATTTAAAGATGATGTTGCTTAGGTTTAATTTTGAAATTGAGATCATATAGGTGATCAGATTACTTCTGTTAGTTGGTCAACAGTTTAAAGGAGTTATATTATTGATTATGGAATTGCTATTGTTATCAATTTATGAGAAAATTTTGAGACTCACATTTTAGTATGCTTTTTATGTGTTAAGCTAATATGGATATGCAGTGTCACATGTCCAAGGCCTCATTGACCAACAGGGGATTTTGGGACGTGACATGATCTCTCTCTGCTTTTTGTATAGTGTTAAAGGCAATCACCTAGGTGACCAAGCGCACAATTGGACTTGGACAACCTAATAACAGAAAAAGGCCTTTAAATGCCCCAAAATTTCTCTAGGGCACCCAAAACTCTCATAAACCCCTCCTTATGGTATCTTTTATAATTTAAATAAGTTTAAGCTTTATAATTATATACATTTCTGATTTCACTTGGTGAATGGTTTTTATTATTTTTCTCAGGCAAATAAGAAGATGGAAGAAAAAACAAAAGGAGAAGAGGTATTGCCTATCTCTCTCTCTCCCCTGGTTCGGCAATCACAGTTGACTGTTAGGCTTTTTTTTAAATGTTTTTTATTCAGTCTCACTCTCCCCTCCCCCTCCCCTTCTCTCTCTCTTGCTTGACTTTCATTGTAGACTTATTTTTTCCTATTTTTATCCCCCAGCCCCTCTCTCCCTCCTTTCGACGATCATTGTAAACTATTTTTTATTATTATTCCCAACACTTGAAATCTTCTTTTACTATTCCTAAAACTATCTCCAAGGATGGTTGTATCAAAGTGCATCTTGACAATGAAGATTTTGCAATTTAAGCAAATTGCAGAGCCCCTTGTTCAGAGAAATGCAACATATACATGCATCATATACAGATCTAATAATATGGGGGCATTTTCTAAAAAGATAAAAAAAAATCCACCATTTCGAAAATATCTTGCAAAGTTTCCTATTTTCAAACAGTGATAATTTCCAAAAAATCGATATTTTAAAACCATGTGTGTGTATCGTGTGCACGTGTTGTATGCATGTATTAGTGCCTGTATTACCATAATTTTACATATAATGTAGTTTACTCAACTTTCAAAAAATGCACTGGACATAAAACTGATTAACAGAACTAGGAGCCATCTTTAAAACTGTACCTACCTAATGTGATAGATAAATTTAGCACTAAATGTGAAGCTATTGACCAAAGAAGGTTGCGGTGGATTGTTGCTTTTTTGGCCATAGTGTATTGTTGCACAAGTTAATCAATGGAGAACCAATTATCATCATTAGTGCCTTATCCCATTCACCAACTATTTGGGGTTATCAACATGAATCGTGTTCTGCATTCCATTCTATCAAAAGCTATAAAGTCAATCGAAGTGTATGCTATCAAATCTTTCCTCACTATCTCCACCCAATTCATTTTTTGCCTTCCTATCGACCTTTTAGAGCATTCAACTTGCACAAACTCACTAAATGTCCTAATTTCCCAAATTGAAGGGAGTGCATGTTCATGGGCAACACATAAGATTACCATTTTTTTTGTTTTTTTGTTTCTTTTTCTATAAATACACAAACAGTTTGTTTGGGTGTATGTGTATTAATCAATGTTACCTGGTTCGTCGGTTCACTCGATTCAAATCGTCATTCGTAATTCGCCACTCTAGAGTGAACCCGGTTCGCCAGGGCTAGGATGAGACAGTTCATTTTTCGGTTCGCTTAGGTTCTTTAGTTTGGTTCGCTAGCTTGGTTTGCTTATATAATATTAATATATTATATATATAAATATATTAATCGTGTAAAAAATATATTACAAATACTTATTTTAAAAAAAATTAAAAAATAGGTTTTATGGCCGGTTCGCGAACCTAGAAAACAAATTCGCCAAACTCAAAGTATAAGTTCGCCGAACTTAAAGAACAAATTCGCCGAACCCAAACAAAAAGTTCGCCAAACCAAAGCTATTGGGTTCAGGTAACGGGTTCGCTCATTTTCACGAACCTAAACGAACCGAACCGCAAACTGGTTCTCTTCGAACCAGTTCGCAGTTCCTACTTTGGTACTAGTAGGTAGCGAACTAGGTAACACTGGTATAAATACACAAACAGTTAGAAACTATATACAACTCCTTCAATGAATTGCCTATAAATAAAAGAAGATATCCTTCAACTTACGAACCCATGGTTTTCCAACTACATTTTATTATTTTTCTAAAAAGAAGAAAGATATCAATAGAATAAGAAATCATGAAAGTTAGTATGGACCAAACCTGGGAACTTTTAGCAAGTTCAAGACCAAAATTGAATGATGGGCTCAAAGGGCTGTTTGACCCTAACCCATACCCTATTGCACAGCTCCAATTCACTAAATTGTAAAAGCTTGCACTGTCTTTGCTTCCAACTAATGAAAAATAGAGTCAACAAAAAAAGCAACAAATCAAGATTTAGTCATTTGACAGCAAGTTTCAACTATATATATATATATAAATAATGCATGTCACTTTAAATGCACCATTGTGCTTATACTATGTAACCTAGAGAACAAGTTAAGTAAAACATTCTAAGAGAAAGAAAAGCCTTTGAGAGAACAAAAGGAGAAGTCAAGTATGATTCCCAAGTCCCAAATAAACATAGAAACCAACAGCAAGAAAGCTCATCATATGCATGAGTGGTCAAGTATGACTGAAACTTTTGTTCCTCAATAGATACCTTTCCTTTGCTTCTTGCATTGACATGTAACATAGCAACAAAGGTTTTCATTTGCCTTAAGCATATGGATGTCTTGAACAAGCTATTGTTTGAGTGAATTTGTACAATATGTTGGCCAAGATATTCCAAGTATAGATGTTACAAATCCAAATGCCTACAAAGCAGTAGGTTCACTTGCCATGTCTTAAATGTTACCTACAAGGATTCAATGAATTAACATGGTTTATAATATCAACATGAATCAGTCCGATATGTATCGTTTTTCAAGGTACCAATAACTATGGACAAAGTATTATATTTATTCATGTGTATCAAGCATATCGTGTGTATCAACACTGATAAGCACGGTACGGTGCAATACAGACTCAATACATGACAAATCATAAGCGAAACATGAATTTTTTTCCCGGTATCAATTGATGTTGGTGTATCGCAAATCGCAACAATCTCGGTCGATATTGTTATGATACACAACAGTATCAATCAATGCGTTGCAAAAACTTGTGAATCAAAGGGTTCTGAATTTATTTATTTATTTATTATTATTTTTTTTGGGGGGGGGGGGGGTCAAACATACTAACAAAAACAAAGTTGGAGTTCGGGAATAATTTGGCGGGGGTCTAGTTCAGAAAAAATCATCAAAATTCGGCAAAGTTGGGAAAAAAACGGAAACAATACAAAAATATTAATATTAATAAAGAGAAAATAACATGATACCAACCATAATTACCAAGTCATAGTTTGAGAATTATTCGTTTAAGAATATTTTTTTTTAAAAGGCAAAATTAAAAAATAAATCAATTAAAATTGGGCAAGATATGAAAAAAATATTAAATAAGATTACTAATTATGAAAATTATAAACAAACATAGTTCATATATTAGATATTTATTTGGGATTGTTTTAAAAAGGCGTGAATCATTCAAGAATTAATCGTTTGACGAAAAAGTCTTGTATTATTCAAGACTTTTGAAAAAATTGGAGAAATTTGTTACTATGTTCTCAAACACACTCAAACCACAAAGAAACCTTCCCAAAGTCATTTCTAGGCCATATATTATTTCAACAACTCTGCTAATGATTTTTTTTCAAAATAACATTCAATCTCCTCCCCATTCTCAAAATAAAAAAAATTACTAAAATTTGAAGGTATTTCACTTTTAATTTCTTTTATTCATTAAAGGCTAAATTGCTAATACCTTATGCAAATCACTCCCAATGGAGTTTAGTAACTAGTTAGTGAGTAGATCTGTAGATTTTATGCGAAATCCATGAACGTAAAACAATTTATTTTGTAGTCACCCTATTGGAATAAAGAAAAAGAAAAGATCAATAATTTTTCATGCGATTTTTGGGAAAATCTAAAAGTGGTCATTTTTAAAAAATATATATAAAACTGAAATTAAGGATTAGGAGCGGTAGGATTAACATATGGCTTTAGGCTATGATCTATCAATTTTTATTTTATAAAAGCAATTGAAAATTAGAACTATTTCCTTTTAAACTCTTATTAGTTACATTTTTATATAAAATTTTTTTGTAAATTATTCAATGGATCCTCTACCACATTTATTGACTAATCATGACTTCAGCAATGTTTAATTATATTTAAAATTAATTTTTCAATTTTAGTTTTAAAAATGTATTTTCATTATTAGTATTAGTGTAAGCTATGTTTTGTTAAACTATCTTGTTTTGCTTCACTATATGTTGCACATCTTATTAATACTTTTATCTCATTGGAACATATTTGATTATAGTCTAGTCATCGAGATGCCATTAAAGAAGACAAAAGAGCGCCATTAAAGAAGACAAAAGAGCGAGTCTAAAACATCGGGGGTAGTACGGGAACCCATAAGAACTGATTATGGACTAGCTACAAATTTTGTGGTTTTGAGTTTAGAGGTGGTGGGAATTAGGATAACCCTCCTCAACTGCATTTAACTGGCGGGTTCATTAATGTTCACATTTACCTAAAGTGTCCACGAGAGATTAACCATGACATGAGGATGGACTTGAAAGACAAGAAGGCAGAGAAGCAGCGTGTGAAGAAAGCATAGAAGCAGCATGTGGCATTGAAGAAAGGTGGATCTGGGGAGGGGGTTAGTATTGATGGTAGCATGGCTGATAGTGGGTATGGTGATGATGATGGCAGACCCCTCTTTATAGGAACAGATGGACACAGCTAGGCGAAGCTCCAGGTTAGAAGCATAGGAGAGGGAGATGCAGAGATTCCACGCCAGTCGCCAGCATGCATGGTCTTGGGAGTTCAAAGCATGAGGTTGGGAATTCTAACAGCAGGAGAGGTGGGTTGCAGGACAAGCAAAGCATCAAAGATACATTTGACAGATCTATAACTAGCATAGGAGCATGCTGAAGTCAACGATAATGAAAAGTGGTACGAGCATTGTGAATATGGGTCCACACATATACAAGGAGAAGGGATCCAAAAAGAAGAGGCTGAAAGAGATGTTGTCAAAAGGAAATGTCAGGAAAATGGCAAGGACGCCATTGGGACTTCATATCCAACCACATCCCAGCCAACGATGTGACATCCCTCCTATTACCAATGCATGATTGATTGATCGGGCGTAAAGGGACCAACTTCCTATGAGATCACAATGCCAATGCTTGATGTAGAGATAGCTGAGATTTGCACGTACATCAGGTCCTTTAAGAAGAACTGAGAGACATATGGCGTGACCCTTATGTGTGATGGCTAAATTGGACCAACGAAGTTGTCTCTAATCAACTTTCTCGTCTATGGCGATGGTTAGACTGTTTTTCACAAATCAATTGATGCATCTACCTTTATAAGGATCATGTGTGTTTGTATCAACTGATGTATCATGTGTGTAGGTTGTCACGGACAACCATGCTTCATTCAAGAAAATTTGGGAGCTATTAATGACAAAGAGAAATCACCTACAATAGACACCATGTGCGTCTCAATGCATCAATTTGATGCTAAAAGATTTTGGGGATAAGTAGACAGTGAAGAATATGGTTGAACAAGCCCAAAAATTGACGAGCTACAATATAACCACAACTGGGTATTGAGCCTGATGAGGGAGCACACGACTGTTGAGCTATTATGACTGGGCATCACCCTCTTTGCCACCAACTTCATCACCGTATAGAGCATTCTCTCCCAAAATCCAGGGCTGAGGATGCCCACTTCAGACAGGTGGCATGAGTACCCACACAACCATACCACTAAAGCAAAGGGAGTAGAGGATATAATTTTTTAGTAATCGGTATGTATGACAGTTGACCTGAGATCCTCAAGGATGTTGTGAAGGTCCTAAAGATGGTTTATGGGAACAAGTGGGCAACAAACGGGATATACATATGAGGTAATGAGGTGGATGAAGCTAGCTATCCGGGCCGTTATACCAAATTCCTAAAGAGCTACTGCAAGAATGTCGATACACAGTGGGACAAGCAACTCCTACATGAGGGAGTATCAAGCTTCGTGATGTAGGACATCTAACCAATACTCCCAAAAGCTGCGACTAGTAGGAGCGAAAGATTACATTCATTTTATCTCATAGCTCAGATCCAAGCTCTCGGCCGTACCCACCTCGTGGGCCATGTTACAACGGCCACCCCACTCCGAGTGTGCCCCCACTTCACACAGGCCGGCCCACTCGAGCCCGGTGTGACAATTCTCCTCCATTAATCACCCCCGGTGAGGAGTTTCAAACACGAGACCTCCCACTCTGATACCACTTTGATGTAGGACATCTAATCAATACTCCCAAAAGCCGTGACTAGTAGGAGCGGTGATTAAATTTCTTTGATCTCATAGCCCAGATCCATGCTCTCGGCCAAATCCCCCTTGTGGGCAATGTTACATAGGCCACCCCACACCGAGTGTGCCCCCACTTCACGCAGGCTGCTCCACTCGAGCTCGGTGTGACAATGCTCCTGCATTACTTGGTACCACAATTATTACTACAACCATGTTTTCCACAACTACAATGTACAATTGGGAGCGTATAATGAGCCTAATGAATTCGAGCCAACATGAAATAGTATAAATTACTATTAATGTATTTCATTACATACAATGTTTCCAATGCTAAGTAGTGTTTGTAATTGCTTAAAAATGATTATGACGTGTTTTCATACTCATCTATCAGCCTGCTCACTCTTTTATGACATATAATGTTATTAAATATTATATGCATGATTATAAATGTAGTTGTAAGACTTTACTTAGTGTGCTTTTAACCAGTGTTACAAATCTCGTTCTCGGGTTTTTATCGACCGCAATTTTTCTCGGGAAATTTTCAAACCTGAAATTGTTCAGGTATTTCTCGCCTAAATCTCGGCAATGATTAAAAAAATATATTAAATTACATAAAATAGTAATTAATATCACAAATTTATAAATTCATAAACCCAACAACATTGGGTATTTATCACGATATTTTAAAACTAAATCTCGCAGTATTTACTAAATAAAGAGAAAATTATATTTCTCGCGCGATTTTTAAAATATCACGATAAAAACAGAGTTTTAAAATTTCGATGTTTTTCTCGGGGGAAATTGGGTATTTCTTGAGAGATTTGTAAGAATGCTTTTAACTTATCTTAGCATTAAAAGCAGTCTGTGTAAAGTATACTAGTGTTTCCTAGCGACTAGCGTATGAGTTTATTAGTGTATCCTAAAGTTTTACCCACGTATCCAAACATATTCTCCATACGTACCTATTTTGGATTGACCAATACGTGACGTCGATACTCAATACCAATACTTTAAAACATGGGAATTGACACCTAGAAATATTGACTATCCCCAAACCAGATGCCTCTCAAGTATATATTCAAATGCGTGTTCTAGAAAAATTTGGGACATAATTGAATAACTAAATGAATAAAAGATATATAAAACTTATCCAACTAATAGTTTCACTGATACCCATCAAAGAATGAGTGATAACAATGCAAAGTATGAGAAGTCCAAAAGGCAAAGGATAAGAAAAAAGATACATTTTCTTTAAGGGGAATATAGTCCCGTGCCAGGTCTTCGGCATTTCTAATTCATGCCTAAACACCTCTTAATCATCAAAAACGGTGAATTTTTTACTTCCTCAAATGTCGAGAGTCCTACGTGGCATCAACAATAGCTCATCAACTCATCGTCCCACACCAATAACCTACACGGACTCTGATCTACCTACCTCTTTCAGTTTCTTCAGTTCTCTGGACAAAGATAATTTAACAATAACAAATTCATTTTACAATAATCCCGCTTCAAGCTTCTAGTTTCTCTAGATAGTCGTCCAATGAAGCAAAATACAGTTTTTCCCTAAGGTCTTAAGATTTTTAGATTCATTTTAAGGGTGGGCCCATTATTGGTGGAAGTAGATTCTCCCAATGTCATTGTTGGGCTAAATGAGTGGAGGATGGACCATGAGCGTGGAGACTTCCTAACATGATAGATCACACTGGAGACCTCTCGGTTCATTATCGTTTGTCTAACCCTAGTAGGGGCCAGTGGCCACTGAAGTGGCACTCTCTTTAGCCAAAGGGAGGGTAAATAGGACTACATGTATATAGGGAAGTCTGTTCCCCAATTTTATATACTTCCTATTAATTTAATACATAAGAGATAGTAATCAAAAAGTTTTTTTTAAAAAATACCCTTATCGTGGTACATTTACCACCAACCACTGCCGCATTGTCCCAAGATCCCTTTGTTTGCTCTCATTGTCGACAAATCGTAATGTTAACAGCTTAAATTGTTAAAATTTCCTCCATATTACTTAACTCTTTATCATTGTCAGAGCACCTCTACCTCAGTTACCTGCAAGTCCCCCATTGTCCCTTCCTGTTGTATTGGCTACAAGTGGTACAATGGCACCCATTCTACCGTTCTCTCTAGAGTCTCCCAATGATTTGGCCCAGTCTAGTCCACATGCAAGACAGTGCATCTACTAGAAAGAAAAGTACCATTTATCAAAACAAATAAATTATGAGAATCTACAATATGGAAGGAATAGAGAATTGTATCCGGAGATCTAATGATATTTTTCAATCGGTGATACAATATATTGCAAGAAATAAAGTGAAACTAGGCAATACAATTCCCAATGTAGAAGGAGAATTAAGAAGTATATAAATGTTAGAAGGAAGAAGCATCTTTAATTGACATCTGTCGAAGTATCACACACATGTACGCAGTTCACCAAATGATAGTTGCAAGCAGCCCAAAAGCTTACATCCTCAAAATTCGGTATTAACTCCTTAAAATGGAGGCATAGCATTTTTTAATTGATACAATGTCAAATAAATAATCAATGGGGATCCAAGACCAATCAAAATAACAAACTGAGAAAATAGCCACATTTAGTACTTGGCATAAGGAGCAATTCTCAAAACTACAGTGTAACAAGTTAGATGAATATGTATAAATTGAAATCACCATGAGGGAGACTGATTCTAAAACATAAGGAATATGGCATGTACTAATTGAACTCACAATGTGGCTCATACTGCACCCCTACAGTTAGCCTTCCCATCCTGCTTACTAACCATGCGCTTCTTGGAAACTCGTCTAGCACTATAGAGCAACATCAGTAAGTCTGCAATTATTTTACTCTGCAACTCGTATGTTCACATTGTTACCAAATCAAATGCCGTCCAAATTAAAATTTTCCAAACCTAATCAAAGCCAACCTAGACAAAAAAAATACTCCTAGCCCTTGATAATTCAAAATGTGAAGATATTTGTGATGCATAAAATAAATTGAGTAAACAAACCACAAATAATTACAAGATGTCTTAATAAGAATATGGATCAAGATTCAAGTTGAAATTTGGACTAAATATATGAATTATCATGATAATTCAAAATGCTTAACAACAATAAATTAAGTTTTGTAGGGATCCCTGGAAACCAAACAATAAAATTTGGATCAAGATTCAAAGGGAATCTGATTACCCAAAATAAGAATTATGGACTAAATATGTGAGGCCATATGCTTAAATAATAGCAAAACTAAGTTAGCTACGGCCTTATGGGACAAGAAAGGGTTAGGCACCTAATGCCACCCAGTATGATTGATCGGTCTCTACTTCTAAGTTTTAAGATTAAATTCTCATAGAATGGTCCTCACCTTATATCATGCCAAACGATCATCGACCTAACAATTAAAAATGCACCATTGTCTAACAGTAACAAAAGTAAAGAGTAGATTCTAGGCGTCTATGCAGTATGCACCATTATCCAATCAGCAAGAATAGATCCAAGGTGCCAATGCCTCATTATCCAACAGAAAGAATATACCTTAGGTGTCAGTTTTTCTTGATCGGTAATCAAAATACTATCTAAGAGAAAAGAGATTACATCCACTATTACAATGATAATAAGAATAGGAAAAGAGTTTACAAGGGAGTAAACTCAAGTACACTAGTAATACTATATGAACTCTCCGAAAAGAAAACCCTTTGGTGTCAATGTGCCACTTTTCAACAGTAATAATGTGAAGACTAAATTCCAGGTGCCTATGCACCATTTTCCAGCAACAAGAATGTAAAAAGCAAACACTAAGATCCCAATGCACCATTAACCAACTCAACAAAAGAAAAAAGCTTAAGATCTAGGTCCAACTGTGCAAGTGCAATATTAACCAACTGACCAGAAAAAAATAGCTTAAAATTAAAATGCCAATGCACTAGCAACCAACCAAACAGAAAAAGAAAAACTTAAGATCTAAGTTACAATGCACTATTAACAAACTGAAAAACGGTAGAACTTAGGATCTAGAATGCCAATGCTTCTTTATTAGCAGAGCATTAGAAAGAACTGAAAAGACATTTCGGGTATTAGAGTCATTATTTCAGGAAAGAGTGAGGAAGATTCTTCACTAACATGACTCAGAGTGGGGTAGAGGCTATGGATCTTCTTTCTGCAGTGTACTTAATATTCTTCTCCGACACTCTCAGATAGAATTCAGAGTTCACCTTTAGGGGTATTCGCGTGTATCAAATGGGCTCTGGCCTCTGAGTAGGGGTTTCATCTGAGGTTTGAGGTCGAAGATCGAATCTATAGTGAAAATGGGGTACATTTGATATATAAAGTAGCTTTGACATCAAAGGATGGCACTTGGATGGTTTAGATCAGATTTAGGAAGTTTGTGGTAGGTTTTCTAAATAGCAAGATCGGTTATGGTCATTCCTAGGGTTTGGGGGGTTTGGTAGAGATCACCCACCAAAGGTTGGGAAAATCAGGGCCACTTTAATACAATCTGGTCTTAAAGAGGTAGTTTACCATTGCTCACTGTTTGTATGTGAACTGCTGCTCGAGATAGTGAATCGGATTCCCCTTGAGAATAACTGATGATTGACTGTTCCTTCGCAAAACCGATCAGCTGTTTACCAGCTGACTTACTGAAGACTGCTGGTTTGAATCATGATATCTTTGTTGTTTGATCTACAGTTCTGTTGATATTGGGCTTGTTGGAAAGCTTCTTCAGAGACTTCCAATGATCCAGCTTGTGCTTTAAAAATACGAGGGTGTTTGAATCGAAATTAGGTATAAACCAAGGTTGCCTTATCCAGCGGTCTATTTGTCACTTTTATGAAATGCTAATTTTAGCTCCCAAAATAAAGTGTCACACCATGGTCATCTGAAAGGTCTTTGATCTTTCATCAAGAAATGATGTTTCGATTTACCCTTCGAAATTTAATACAAAAATGTCTGTCTTCATGTGTTTCTGGAAATCAAGGTTTCATGGATGGCTGAGTGACTTGAGTTAGAAAATGCTTCCAATTCTGTTTGATTTAAGAAAATAAGTTTTCATTTATAAAAAAAGTTGGATATGAAATCAAATGATTCTGGTCACATGATTTTCATATGATCCGATGTAAAATCGCGTTTCAAAATGATATCCCATTACAATGATTCAAATTAAAGATCTGATATACTGATTTCCCATGAAGGGGACCTCTCAAACCCTGGACACATCTTATATCATGATCAAAGAGCAGTCTAAGATCCAGGAGTGCTTTCAGGCCAACCATGATACCATAAGGTTTGTCTACTCTATGACGACTGCAGATACTGAATCTTTTATGCTAACACCCTCAAACAATGAAACTCTATCTACACAACTTCTCAGTAAAATTCATTAATCTAACTTCTAATGATGCTAGAAAGCAATACAAACAAATCAAAACATGTTCTTTCTATAAATATTGTCAATATCTCAAATAACTTGATTCTTTATTATTCCAAAGGTTAATCACTTTGACAAAAAACTATGAGAAGCTTTTCATGATGCATCATGTTGGACATATATGCCCTCGAAAGCCAATAAGAGACTTTTCTATGTTGATTAGATAAGCATCATATTCACACAACCAATTATAAAGGGTATTTATATTAATTACTGTCTCATATGATGAAGACATAAAGTTCCATAGGTAACATTGTAGGAAAATCATGCAAAGGTTGCGAAGAGATATGATTTTCCAGTTCCTTGTAAACCTAATATTGTTCGAAGCCTCTAGAGTACTGGTTGGGCGCCGTACTTCATCATGGCTTGCACATGTGTAGTTCTATGAGATAGTGTAATGAATCTCATTCACAGAGAGTGGTGACTCTTGACTAACATGTGAGTATATGTAGTAAGTACATAATACTGAACGGGGTCACTAGTGGATACCCTATGGAATACACTGTCAGATTGTATTAGAGTTATCCATTTGACAAATTGTCCTTAGACCTGAGAGGTTAACATCTTCTCAGACATTTGTCTATATGGCTTTGATGTGCTAATCGGCAATGTCCAATACACAAGACTAACTCCGGGTACATTGGGTCATGTACACTATGTTTGGAGAAGTGTGTAAACACTCAATAAGGAATCCACAACTCCTTAATTGGAGATAATGATATCAAGGTGATACTTGTTGAACTGAACTGTTAAATCCAGTACTGGTGCTTTTCGGTAAAATGGTTTTTATCGAAGTTGATATTTTTAATATGGAAAAGTATATATATATATATATATATATGTCAGTTCTTTTCTAATGTTTCTTCAAAAGTGTTTTGGAGGTTCAGTTCATTGAAAAAGTAATCATGAGAAAGAGTTCTATTCATAAGCTAGGGACTAAGACAGTGGAATTGTTCTAATCCCGGAAGCTTACAAGTGATATCGGAATGTGGAAGGATTTATTTGTAAATATATTGTGAGATGGTACTTACAAGCAATTCTCTAATTTCTGGAGGTTAATCACATTGTGTTAATGGACATTAATTGTGATTGGTGGAAGTCCAGGGACTTAGATAACATTCTATGATCCTAATGGAGTTTTAGGAAAGGTGTTTCCTAGTAACAATGCTTCAACCAAAAAGGTGAAGTACTTGGTCCCACAACCGGAAATAGGAGATCCCTTTAGATCCCACACACGAGGACCTTCTTAAAGTATTTAATTTAATTTATAATTAAATTAATTAATTTCTCTAAGTAATCACTATATGGTATAGTGAAGCTCTAAAAGGTGGAATCACATTAGATGTGAAAAACCAAATGGGTAGGACCCATTGGGAATTATTATAAAAGAATAATTCAAGTGACCAAGAGGGTTTTGGAAACCCTTTGGGCGTGTGGAGTGGGACCCACCTAGGGTGGGACGCCCACTTCAAGGAGGAATAATAATTGTTATTATTTTAATTAGTTTCTAATAACTAATATCCTTATTAGATAAGGTTAGTTAGTTATTTAGTTAGTTACTAATTAAATATTCCCTAATTGTTAGGGATTCCATTAGTTAGTTACTAATTCAAGATTCCTTATTGGATAAGGCTAAGATTAGTTACTAATGGATAAGGTTGGTTTCTTTTAAGATTAATCCTAATTGGATTAGGAGAATAATCAATAAAGGAAACTATTGAGGAATCCTAATTGGATTAGGATAAGGTTAATGAATTATAATTGGATTACAATTCAAGCAACCAAGAGAGAACTTATATAAAGGATTGGATGCCCAGCCCTTTAAGAAAAATAATTCTCCAGAATTTTTTCTTCTCTCCCTCTCCTCAAGTTCACGCCCAGCCCTCTCCTCCTTTGAGGGCGTACGGTCACCCTTCCCCTTCTTCCTTTTGTTTGGTTTTTGATCTTGATGATCAAGAACAAGTTCTTTGAAGATCAAGATTGGATCTTGTTTGATCAAGAAAGGTTCTTGGATCAAAGAAAAGATAAAAGAGCATGGAATTTGGAAGGGCCATTAGCTTCCATTAGAGAAAGCTTTAAAGGAAAAAGAAGGTTCGTGTGAATCGACAGGAGACTTGACACTTGTGAAGTTTTGCGAGTACTATTCTAACGTGGATTTGACTTAACAATTTCAAAGTTGCAAATGTGAATGTTATTCTAACCTTCATTGAATAAAATCAATTAGAATCTTAGTCAGATCTTGGGATTCGATGTATGCCCCCCAAGAACTATTTTTCTAAAATTAAAAAGAGGCATACTTTCACATCATACATATATAGTTGAAGTCAATGCCTATACTAAGAAGAGTAAACACATCAAAGTGAAATACCAGTTACATACAAGAGAGAGGCACAAGTTTGGCTCCAATAGATAAATTTCCTGAACCATATCTCAAGCCCATAACACCATAATCTTCTGAACATATCCTGCATGCAAAATTAGCTTTCAGAACAAAGCACACATTGATATACGTGCTTAACTCTAAGAACAGACAAGATAATATAACAGTGTCTTATATATAGAAACACACCTTTTCTTTATTATCAAAGGGAGAATGCCAAATGCACCGAATCCGTACTTAGGGTAGTAAGCACATGACCTCATCCGCAAAATTCTACGTTACCCAATGTCCAGTACTCGTTAAGTAATAGCAAAAACAATAAAACAAAAGTTCCTAATGTAATAAAAAGAAACTATTGATAGTAGAGATCTTTCCTTCCCGGAAAAAATAGTAAAGATCTGTATTCATTAGGAAACTTTTTTTTAAAATCTCTACCAAAGAAGATCGTTTACTTACGGTTCAGAATTCGATACAAAAAGGTCCATGAATGTATGAGGATCATCAACATCCCTGCTCATAGAAGAAAACAACAGAAGATAGCTCAATAACATCCTTTACAGTAAAGCAGTTCATGACAGAGACCAAAACTAACTCTGCCTGTACCTTTGCCAGCGAAATAAAGCATTTCCTTCAATTCTCTCCTCAGGTTTATGATCAAGTGGGCCTGACACCTGAAGATGTTAAGGGGAACAAATTTCTACTCCTTGCTGGAAATTTCCATACTTGATTTTTAAGATAGTCAAATACAAGCTATAATAAATCTTCATCATACATAGTTCATGCTAAGCAATGAAGTCATTCCAAATCTTGTGTAATCATGCAAATCATGCCAGTCCTCAGATTGAGTCAAGGAACCTCTACTCAGAATAATTCACGAAAGAAGGCAGATAAATTCAAAAGGTAAAGTCATCTCTTTCACATCCCCCCACCCCACACACACTCTCTCTCTCTGGGTACATGTCCAGAGAAAACAAACTGATAGAAGAAAAATCAGCTGCAAATTTCAAGACGTATACAAGCTCATTGATATAAATAGGTCCCTATCTGTTCGAAGACTATAAAAAATCATTTTGCACGTCTTTGAAGATTTATGACCCACCTTTTTTTTTGGAAATGGGGTAAGGAAAGAGAGAGCGAACTTTCAATTGTCCAGATTCCGAGATAGAGGTTTTCAAAGATTGATGGCATAGGAACTCATAGGTAGAATTTATATACTTTGACGGTTGATAGGAATAGCATTTTTAGGCTACATATAAATTGATTGATGGTTCATATGTAGTTCAAATTCACAAAAAGTCTCCTCACACTCAAATCTATAACTCTGCAAGGGCCATCAGACTAAATGTTGACAGTAGTAGTAGGGAAAATCTATGCTCAGCTGCTTAGGGTGGGTCTCACATTATTAATACATGCTCTTGCATCCTCAATTGAAAGAAAAAATTCAGTCCATTATGAAGTTGAAGCATAATGGTTGTCTCTATTGCAATTGATATATATTGTTTAAGGAAGTGCTCAGAATGTAGCTAGGTAGAAATTAGAGAAGAGGGCTAAACCTCTTGGAAGGACTACTGAAATTATTGCTAATATATTTGATATTGTTGACTGAATCTCTAATGCTTCTTACAGGTTGCAACAGTAGAGAAGCAGCCCTCAAATGACATATTGGCCAGCAATGGGATCAAGCGGATTCATATCAATTTACAGAGAACATAAATGTGATCTTTATTACTATCATTATCATAATTCGTATATTGAAGTCAAGCTTATAGACTTATATTGGATTCTAATTCTATACCTTCGGAAAACTCATTTTTCCTTTTAAGAAAAAAGAGATAAGCATGGCTGAACAAATTTAAAATTTTAATGCGACTCTAAAAGGGGGAGGGAAAAACTAAAAATGACATGGATAAGAGTTACTGAAATTATGGCTTTTAATAGAATGGAATGGTGGAACAGGATTCGTGTTGCCGACTTCAAATATTTGGGATAACCGGATAAGGCATTGATGATGATGATGACGACGACTAACCTTACAAGATGCAATGTTTCTAATATCTAACAAAGACAAAGCTTGGTCGACGCAATATGCACAATGATCAAATACTGATTTCAGAGTAAAACTTGAAAATAAAATAAAAACTCGGAGAAAAGTATTCATCAATGCCTTTACACAATTTTTGTATCAGGACAGACTCTGTCCTCTACCAAGAGAAAAACATGGAAGGAAGAAAATGTGGTATAGAACAATAGGGAAGAAAAATTAGGTATAATTTTGGGGGATACAGTTGCAACCAAATCTACATTTGGGTCATCAATTGGCTTTAGCATAATTCTTGTGCTAAAATGCCTTGCTTCTTCAAAGTAATCCTCAAAAAGGCATTTCAAAGCAAGCTTTCCGAATAACAGGTCATATGATGACTCCAACATCCTGCATTACAGTGCGAAATATGTCAATTACAACCTTTTTGAACCTCCTAACTACAACACATACTATCCCTCACCAAGAAACTGATACCAGTAGAAGTTCAGACAAATATAGACAGGAATTTAAATAGCGGATCAACAGTTGATGTCTCTTCTTGGCACCTATAAGGATTCACTAATCATGAAATATTGTTACCAATCTGAGCATCGAAATCTTAGGCTACCCCTTTCACTGGCTGTGGACCCAAATACATTCCATTTTGACAGTTTTCATTTTTCTGACCAGAGAAGCATTGATTATTGAATCGGTTAACTACAACTTGTCCAAGTGAAAGACTCTCAATTGCACTGTTTAAACTTTAAATAATTTTAAAAAAGCGCATCTATTTTAAGTCTTGGCCAATCCAGAGGTCAATTAACAATAGGATGGTTTGAATTGATGAACGTGTGTTTAAATTGTTTCAATTCTGGGAGTTGGCGAGATCGCCCAAGAGGGGCGATCGATCGCAGGTAGCGGCGATCGATCCCCCAACCTGCGATCGATCCCCCCTCTTGGGAGATTGATCGCCCGAAGCGGGATTAGTTACGTAAATTTCTTTTTCCGAGTTTTCCCATATATAAAGACCACTTTGTATTAGGGTTTTATACCAAGAGTTCGTAGAACTGAAGCCAAGCTATTTCTTTGAGAGGGAGAAATTGTTTGAGAGGCGAGACACTCTTTCTCTTTGCTTTGACTACTAGTGAAGAAGGTACTCTCTCCGTGGAAGTAGCCCCAGTTGGGTGAACCACGTATATCCTATGTTATTTGTGTGTTTTCTGTTTGTGTTCATTAAGTTCTATTTTCACCACAACGTGAACAAACTTGGGTAATGTTGATTTGACTTGCTCCCTGCACGAGGGCTCTTAACTGGATGCTCAAGATCGTCAAAGACATTTGTATTTTTGTTCGCGGCCAATCAAAAGGGCTGGTCGGGACATTAATTTGTATAATACTGATATACGACAAAGACCTATGACAGCAGAAATATTCTCACAACCTAAGTCCAGTCACTGGTTAAACTAACTCTTTATACAAAAATATAATTTTTTTTTTTTTTTTTTTAAAGGCACATGAAGTCATCCTCAATAAATTACATCACATTGCTATACAAATAATCCTAGGTTCACTGTGTTAGGAACCTAACCAATACTCCAAAAGAACCTAGAGTGATTATATGAGCGGAAAGCTAGGGTCATAAACCATTGGAGATCACAACATACTACCACGCTCCGCAGCCATCCTCACCAGCTTTCACTTTGGCTTCTCTCTTTTTATTTATCCCATGGCATTCAGGTAGCCCTTTCCCTTTAGCGGTTCTCACTCTATCCCATGGTGTCTAGTTTAGGGGTGTCAACAAGCCGAGCCAGCTCGGCTCGACTTGAAATAAATCGAGCTTGAGATTTTACTTTGGGCTCGTTGAGCCGAGCTAAGCCTTAAACGTGAGCTCAAAAAATAAACGAGCCGAGGCTGAACAATAGGTGGCTCAGCTCGGCTCGGCTCGATTAATTTTATAATAATACCCTTTAAAAGTTAAATTTATATTATATATTTAGTATACATTTTTTTTGGTAAAATATATTTATTATACATTAACATAATTATTTTCGTTTAAGTTTTAACTCAAGCTTTCACGTGAGTCACATGACATCCCAAAAAAAAAAATTGCCCTTTTAATTTTTTTTAATTGAATTTAGTGCTTATCAATGTATTTTTTAAAAAAACATTATCGAGCTGAGCCGACCCAAGCTCGAGCTCAATGATTTGTGGATGAGCCGAGCCGAGCCGAGCCGAGCCTGAGCATCTATAAAATTCCAACGAGCCGAGCTGAGCCTGAGCATCTGTAAAATTCCAATGAGCCGAGCCCAAGCAGTGCCCAGCTCGGCTCGTTGACACCCCTAGTCCAGGTAGTCTGTGGCCCTTTCCCCAAGTTGCCCCTAAGAGACTCAGAACTCAAAACGTGGTGCCAAATCTGCTAACAGTTAGGAACCTAACCAATATTCCAAAAGGCCCTATGGTGATTAAGGAGGCGAAAGTTAGGCTCGTATATCATTAGGGATCGTAACACACTCTGCATAGCCAGGATTGCATAGAATCCATGGAAAAATGATTATTACTAGAGTGCCTCTGGGTTTTATATTTTTCCTGATCTAATTGTTGAAAAGTGATTAAAATATTTAGTTTTTCATAAACAAGTTTGGATAACAACTGATTTAATCAAATTTATAAAATCCCCCCATTTTAACTAGAACTATCTTAAACAGCTGAGACATGTTTATGAAATAATCGATTATTTTTCCAGTAGTTGAATGTCTAATGATTATATTATAAATGATTATGGCTAAAATAATCAAAAATCAAACGCACCCTAAATTTATTGATTTTGTTCATGAGTTAATAGTTGGTGTGATTGTAATGCACTGAAATGATTCGAAATTGCATGAATTTCCACCAAAACCCACAGTGTTGTAGCCTCAATATTGAATCCAAGAAGAACCAAAAAGCGAGAAAACAGAATTTAGAAAAAAAAAACTCACCTGGTACGTGCAGCTAGAGGAGGGAAATCAAAGAGAGGTGGAACCAACACCATTGGCGGTGGTGGATCCTTGTTCAATAAGTTTCCCATCTCTCTCTCTCTCTCTCAAATTGCTTTGAAAATGGTCACAGAAATGAATCCCATGATCACTGAGAGAGTGTCTGGAATGAGATCCGAAAATTCAGAACCCTCTCTCTACCCTTTCCGCTCGACGACACGTTCAAAAGCAAAATCTTAGTGACTTGGCAGTTGGCACTAGGCAACGGGGATGGGCCGGGCTGCTGCCCAAAAACGGCCCCATTTTTAGGAGTAGGGCTTGTCTCAATAAGTAAAAGCCCGCATGATTTAGGGTCAGCCTATGGTTGTTTAATTAAAGCACAATATATATAATATGTTTTTATGCTTTAAACTTAAATTTTACCTTCGTGAAATTATATTTTTAGCTTTAATGAGATGTATGTTTTTTTTTTAATTAAAACAACTTATTTTAAAAAGAGGGAAAAAAAGGCTTGTTAACCATTTTATAAGCCCGGCCCAGTTCATATTAGGGTTGAGCTAGGACTTGATACCTTCATGCCCAATAGGGATTGGGCCCGGCTTCGTTCAATACTTTTCTCTTAGGGATGGGCCTGAACAACCCCTAAACCGGTCCAAGCCCAACCCATTGAAAGCCCTAAATGCTACCATTTTTTTTTTATATTAGAGCCACATGTAGCAATTAAACACTTATGTGCCCAAACTAGGTTTTTTTTTTTTTTTGTAAAGGGCTTAAATATGAACTTCCAATGTGTAGCCCATAGGTCCCTGCGGCTTCCAATGAACCCAAAAACAAAGGATGGGGAGGGGCTTACATTCGAATTCATTCAATACTTTCATGAGAAAATTATCAATATCATGTCATGTTAAGGTAATCATTTATGAGATGAATAAAGTTGGTTTGCATCATGGTCTAGTTAGTGGTCAGTACGCATTTAGGCTATGTGATAAAAACAAAGGACAATGAATGTCCTACCATTCATTATGATATCTTTTTTTCTAGGTAGTTGAAATACGGTAAGGTTGCAACTTCATTTAAGTTTGGTTAGCAGTGATTAGAGGGTTCGAGAGTCCATTTAGGTTTGGTTAGCCGTGATTAGTGGGTTAGAGAGCTGACCGCGGACTTATAAGTACAAGGGTTAAAACAATAGCAACGGTTATAATCACATCGGTTATAATCACATCTTCTCCATCATGAATTATGCGTACTCATGTAGACAAAGCCCCTTTAACTGCCCTTCAACTATGGTTAAAAAGTTTTGACCCCTGGTTTTTTTTTCCTTTTAAAAATCAAGGCTAGATGCTTTATACTTGAGGGTTAGTGTATCTTAACCACAGTTAAAGGGAATTTTTAAAAAAAAAGGAATATGTGGTGAAAACAAAGGGGGACGAGACGGCTTCTCCCCTCCTCGTCCAAGGAGGAGATTATTTCCCTTTCCCAGGTTAGGGTATCTAAATAATTGGACAAAGATCCTGACAAATACGGAGGGTTCATGTTGAAGAGATTACCTTAAAATAGTGAAATTAAGAGCTCAATTACCAAGCAAATGAAAGGAAATGTTTTTCGTTCCGATCTGAATCAGTTAACAACACAATGCCATAAAAGGTTCATATTTGAACACATGAATCTAAAGAAGAAAAGAAAAATATGGTACATATGGCATAGTACATAATTCCAGAGAAAAATGCCTAGGCTTTTAAAGAAGTGGACTTACGAACAGCGATACACCTTGGGATGCATCGCAGAAAAGTCTGTTGTTGGGAAGGTTTGTAGGAAGAGAAAAATGTTGGATCCTGTTCAAGGGACTCTGTATAACATTCAAGAGTTGAGACAATCTCTTCAAAGTGTGGCCGTTTATCTGGGTTACTTGACCAGCATCGACTGATGAGATGACTGAACGCCATCGGGCAAGAGGCGGGCAACGGTGGTCTTTCATTCTGCATTAACACAACTCATATAAGAAACAATTAATTTATGAAGTTTGCCTCTTATGGAGAAATATTTTCAGAGAAATATGACTTGGTTCATCTCCATTCACATCAATCAGATTAGCTTGGCTCCAGAGGACTACTTTTGTAAAGCCTTGGTTTCAAGGACTTTTTTTTCTTTTTCTTTTTGTGTCTATTTCCTTATGGAGGCCAACACAAAATGGGGGCAAAGTAAGCCAAGCAATGCAATTTTACAATTTTCATAACTAATCCAAAATTAATTAGCACTTTCAAGTAATTCTTCATACACAGTAGAAACAGACATAGAAACCCGGTCACCTTGAGATAGAACAAATTTCTAGTCAGTAATCTAAACTAGAGGAACATTTTCTATAAATATTATCAGTTGGTTAGGCAAATTTTAATTTTCAACAACAATGACTAGATGAATCGTGTTTTTGATATTCTGTTGGAGTTGGTGTCGGACTGTCCTAGGCATATGATGACTAAAGCTAACATACTCTTAAGTAATTCTAGACCTTAGAAATGAGCTCACCACATAAAACAGTAATTTTATCATCTTTGAACACGTGTTTACAAAAGCTCTGGTCATGATGAATAGTAAAATGGAATCTGAAACTGTAGCAGATACAGAGTTCCTAGTTCGATAGGCAGCTAATGTGGATTGTGTCTACTTTCAAGAGTTTCTTCAGGTGAAAATCTCTTTGCAACTGTTCACACAAGACTGGAAACCGGATTAAGGAGGGAAAAAGAAGCACAAAGGATGTTAAAATGTTAGATGTTACCATTGTAATTGAGTTAAGAACTAGAACATGCTGGAAGGTTCTCTTCTGATTAGTCAAGAAAAGAGAAACTATAAGTCCGGTTTATAATGTCAATACTTCATATGCACAACATATATTAGTATATGCCAAATATGATTTATAGATATGTCCAGTCTATTAGGTTCCGATCTTTTGGTAGAACTTTTAAAGTCCGGAACATTGATATTTTAGACCAACAGGCAAGAGTATGGGAGGAGAGGGGAGAGTTTCTAACTCTTTCACACAATGGTATCTCAGATTTATCAGGTTCAATCTAATTAGAAGTTCCACATGTATTAAAAAATCCGAAATTTTTGTTGGAACTTGAAAGTTCCATATTTGGAGAACTTTTGCACTCTATGGAATAATATAGTTCTAGACATTAAGTAAAATTAGGCATGAAACAATGAAATTTCTAGACTTTAAAAGCTCCACCGAAAGAACAGGGCCTTAGAGATAGTTTAGAGAATCTCTAATATTCAGCATAACAAAAGACTCTACCTACATGGAACAGAAAGGATGCTATAAAATAACAGGGATGGAAGAAAAATATCAAAATCTTCATTACCAATCAAAAAAAACATATCAAAATCTTAATAACCTCTTTTATAGCCTCCTATTTCTACAAGATTCTGAACGTACAAAATATCTTCGTTAACCCAACATCCTAAACAACTCTTGTTAGAAGGTAGATTCTCTTCAAAATTAGGAGTTTGTCAACTTGCTTTGTACATAGGGGATGACCTACTTTCAATATAATCTTACATTGCTGAATACAAAAAACTCATCTGTTGAAAATTAAGAACCTTCGATTTCTTTTTCAAATAACCCATTTAAATCAATTTATAAAGTATCATACTCCAATTAGAGAAATGGATAATGACATTGCTAGTACTAAATGCATCTGCGCACCTGTGTCATGCTTGGGCATGTCTGATTGATTGAACTGCCTGTGTTATTGTAATCTGCAATATTGACTGTGGACCTGTGATTTTGGCCGCTTGTAGACTTGTAGTTGCATCACTTGATTGAAGATTTATCTGATAGAGCTACTTATTTTCTTGCCTTCTGTTGCACTTCCCAGCAATATAGGGAATCATGATCCTTGTACATCCAGAATTGGATATGTAGAAGGCATACCACTGATGACTGTATTAGAGATAGTTTAGAGAATACTGAGTGGTGTAATTAGGTGAGATGAGATACACTATCTCATCTCATAGGTAGATTTGAATTTGAAAAAGATTAGGATTTATTGTTTTGATTTGATTGCTGTTTATTGACAGTCTTTAATGTATCATGGCTGAGTAGTAGAGGAACTAACTCAAAGTATGGAGGGTTTGGAGGTTTAAGCATTGTGGTAACAAATGCTTCATAACCTGATCCAAGACCTTTGAGTAAACCAAACACTTTTTGGCGGTCGTGTACAGGCTTGCCGATGGAAGATAAGTCATCACAGATGCTCTTGAACACACGCACGTACTTGGGCATGGTAGATGAGGCCTTATAAATGAGCTGTAGTGAAGGCAGAATTCTCTCTCCTGTGACCCTCGTGCAAAGTGATTGAGAAGGGCATTCCATACATCGGAAGAGGTTTCAAGTCCAATAGCCATGTGGCCTTATCACATGCAATCAAACCAATGAATCCTAATCTTTTTCAAATTCAAATCTACCTATGAGATGAGATAGAGTGTATCTCATCTTACCTTATTACACCACTCAGTATTCTCTAAACTATCTCTAACAGTGAATACCTTGTGTAATTCAAACTTCCAGATATTCATTCCCATGCTTTTGATTTATTGGTGGACATCAACAAGAAGTTACTGATTTTTCAGATTATATGTTTCTACAGCTGGTAGGGCTTGAACTGTTTTCAATCAAAATTAGGCAAAAACAGTGCCAAACTTGTTTTCCTGTTGCTAGAGAGGGGTTTGACAAGATCCTAAATAATATAAGCCATTTCTTAGCTAAATATTCACAAGGTATTACAATTATTAAACTGGTAGCTACCCAGAGAGTATTGGCCAAACAATGAGACAAGCTACCCTACAAGCAACTATCTGCCAGATTATACATTTACATCATATGTGCGCATCGATGTGTCGCAGAAAGATTTCTTATTTAATAAAATTAGAAAAGCACCATGGCACAAGTATCAAGGTTGTCATACCTTCTTGCAGACTGCAAAAGCAGCTTGTTCTGGAGTCATGTCGTGGAATGGTGTCAATGCTGTTAAAAGCTCCCAAAGGACTATGCCATAACTGTATACATCAACTTTCCTTGTATGATGTTTTTCTCTGATCATTTCAGGGGCCATCCAACGGTAAGTGCCTGTGAATCCCTTTCCACTGCCACATTGAGATTCTAAGCATGAGATCCCAAAATCTGCTACCTTCACACACATATCTTCCCCAAGCAATAGGTTTTCTGACTTGAGATCCCTATGAAGTATCCCCTGAGAATGCAGGTAATGCATTCCCCGTGCAATATCGAGGGCCAATTTCAGAACTAGGTCGAGTGGAACTGAATGTGGCTCATGCTGATGGAGGTATTTTCTTAATGAGCCCCCTGCCAAATACTCGGTGATGATACAGAAAACAGGAGGTTTCTTGCATGCTGCAAAAAACTGCATAAAAAATTATGTATTCTGGTCATATAAATCCATATGGTTATAGTAGACTTCAGTTGTTAACCAAACAGTTTGAATCCACTACATTATAACTTCAGAATTCGACTGATGCAAAATAAACAGGTTAATCGAGTGTATGCTTTTGACATTTGGAGGAGAATTAATAACAAACCAACTTGTTGTTTACAAAGAAAAACAAAGTCTAACAATGCCTGGGAATTAACTGGATATGACAAAGTCTGTAAATGTGAGCATAGCACCTTTTTAATGACCAAAGATTCTATTTTTTCAAAGGTTCCAAACTTTCAATCACCAAAGATGACTGTAAATTGTGTTCAGTCCACGACAAACAACTAGTTTCTTAGGTTCATATTAGTTATTACAACCTGGCATAAGAGCAGAAGCACTTAACAAAGTTTGTTCTCTATGGAATGAGATCTACTGGTACGTGAAGTATGGGACATTGACCTTATGGATTCAGACAGCTCTCACAATGTGATCCTAAGACTAGGTGGAACCCAAATATGCTTGAAGATACGGGATTGAGCATTGAGCATCTCCCTTCATTGTGAGCCATATCCAATCTCCAGGTTTGCAGCCACTTGCTAATTTTGTTCTTGGTTGCAGACTGTCATACACGTGCAGGGGCGGAGACCTGGGGGGGGGGGAGAGAAAGGGCTAGAGCCCCTCGAACTTTTGAGGAAAATAATAATTTATACTTTATATTATTTAGTTTAAAAGGGCATAGGCATGGGGGGCAGCCCCACCCGGAACCCACCTAATCATTCTTCACAAACCCATCAATAATAATTACTATTATTATCAATCAACCCTTGCTTGCCCCCTACAAGAAAATCCTGGCTCCGCCCCTTATACACGAAATAGACTTGATGCATTGGAAGTAAAGGAATACATCAGACTTTGTTGCTCTCTATTTTGGAAATTCAGAATCAGGTGAACTGAACCTGTAAGACACTTAAATGAAATAAGGAGAAGAAGGGATAGTTGGGCAGTGTAATATTGGAGGTGGCAGTGAGATATATAGAGTGTCAAAGGGATGAATGAGATATGCAGAACTGCAAGTGTTTAGATTATATGGAAGCTAATAAAGAAACGACTTTTAAAGATAACCTATAAATCCAAAAACAATAGAATAAAGAGGAAAACACTAGAGGAAGAGATGTGCTGAATAATTCTGTAGTCTTCCTCGCACTATAGAGTATAGCCCAAGATGAATAGAACACCCAAGATTTTGGTCATTTTGTTTGTCTTTCCATAAGTAGCCCAAGAACAAAAACGATTCTTGAACATCTTAGACAACAATATAACAAGTCAGGGCTTGCACATGAGATGAAGATAGTGTTAACATGGTTTCAAATAATGAATGAGACTAGAACACCCACACACCCCTTCCTCTTCCGGGCCCAAAAAATAAATAACTAAATAAGTCATGTCTAGTAAATAGATTTGGTGCTGCCGGTGAAGCTTAAAATCCTCTTCATCAAAGAAGAGTAGCACGAGTAGTATAGCGTCTACTGCACAGAGGTGATATAGTGATCAATTGGTGTAATTACCAATCAAAAAAAAAAAAATCAATTGGTGTAATTGCAATGCATTAACGCCTAACTGATAGAACTCTGAAATGAATGAACCTAAAAATTTGAAAGTACTTGGAATTGCTGAGGAAAAGAAAGGCATCTTTTTTTATAATGCAAGTATGAATTTAAGCTCTCTATCTAGAAGCTCCTTTTGACAAAGAAACTATAGTTTCTCACAGCAACAACAAGTTTTAAATAGCCATTATAAGGTAAATTTTGCATAGAGAATATCTGAAACTACAAAAACTATAGTATCTCACAGCAATAGTAAGTTTCTTGCTCTACACTCTGTTTTATTTTAAGGCCAAACGAGATAAGAGTTACCTAGAAGTCTAAAACCCACATGACTTCAATTCAAGAACCACATAACGTTCTTCTCTTACAATGCAGGAAAAGAAAAAATGTAGCATCTCAGATAATCCTACTAACTTACTAAGTACCAAAGCATTCCATCAGAACAGAGCTTACAGTGATGATATTAGGATGCCGGAGGCGAAAGAGCAAGGTAACCTCTGAAGTAAATTGCTTCTCCAGCAAATCTGCCAAGCTCTCATCTTCCTCAGGCTGGCTTATAAGTTTGATCGCCACGTCCATCTGCTTGTATATCCCGTGGTAGATCCGGCTGTGCCGGCCGGATGCGAACTTACTGCCTATGAACAACTGAGACATGTCGGCACTCCATTCTTCCTCACCCTCTCCTTTTATCTCTGCACCAGAAGATACCAGGTACTTCGACCAAGAAACTGCTAGCTTGTATTCTCCCAGGGAGAGACTCCTCTCAGATCTACCATTGTTTGAAATCTGCTTAAACCATTGGAAACTCTTCATCGATCCGAGCCAACACGTTCCAAAATCATCAAATGTCCACTTCTCTCAATCCTCTTTTGAACAACAAGTAGTTCCAAGAAGCCCTAAATTCGGTTGTCTGTTCAAGCTCAGCTGAAAACGAGAGTTTTGAACATAATCTTGCGACTTATATAAACCATCAGAGAAAACTCACGGAAAGGATTAAGCTTAAATGTTCAAAACTCCCCTAATTCAATTACATTTCATATATTCTCGAACTCCTCCTCTTCAGACACCGATCCGGTGCATTCAAACCCGCAAATACTCATTCACTCAAAGATCAGAACAAAATCTCGATACCTAACCACAAAATCAAAGAAAAACAATACATTTTTTGTTCAAAAGTCCAAATCTAATTCAAATTTCTCTTCCCCTGCATAGCTATAAAAGCTAGTCATTCCTTAATCCTTTCCAACAGATACAACTTCGTTTCTCTGCAACAACAGGAGAAACAGAAACTCCTTTCTTCGAACCTCAAATCTCCAGCTCGAAATCAGAAGCTCAGAAAACCTGAAGCAGAATCGACAGTCATGAACCATTTTCAAGAGAAATTAGTTTGAAACACGAGATTTTCAAAGCTGCGCAACTCCGCCATGGCTGTTACAGAGAAAGCTCAGAATCGCCGTTGGTGACAAATCGATTTCTTAGAAATTACTCAGAGGAGGTTGGAGCTTGTTAGGGTTTGAAGGAATTATTAAGAACAGAGAAATAGAGAGAGAGAGAAAGTAGTTGTTGGGGGCTTTTCCGGTGAAGTGAAAGCATTTGCTGGAGCTGGCGAATTGGCGATTCTCCGTCACTCTACACTTTAAAGTCTAATAGCCTAACGTGGGGAATATGAATATCCACGTCTGAGGGAGACAAACCGGGGTCCTCATAAAGATTGCTACCTATTTTCAATGAGATTACCCTTTATATCTCTTAAAATATCTGAAATGACACTTCATCACGTTGGCAGCCAACCCCCGGGTTGACCAAATTACCCCTCTTGGTCTGTCTGCCTCGTCCTGTTTCCTTTGATCTACGGTCAATTGGGGTGTACACAAGCCTCGGCGGCTCGTTCTTATCGAGGCGAGCTCAAGTTTGATTTTTAAGGCTCTTTCGGGGCTAGCATAGCTAATTTTTCAAGTTTGAAATATGTTTAAACCGAGCTCGAGTTAAAGTTAAGGCATGTTTGATTCGGCTTGATTCGAAGTATGACTCGAGCTCGGCTCGGCTCGGCTCGGCTCGGCTCGACTTGAATATTATATAAATATATATATATGGTGATATATAGATAATATAAAATATTATTATTATTCAAGTTGAGCTTGGCCCGAGCTTGAATCAATTCGAGCTCGAGCCAAACTATTTGATTTCGAGCCGATATTATGAACACAATTTCAAGCTAAGTTGAGCTCGAGCCTAGAGTAACTCCCTTTCAAGCCAAGCTGAGCAAGTTCAAGCTCGGATCAGCCGACTCAAATAAACCCCTAGCTCTCTACCTCATAGCGGCTAAGACTTTTGTTTTGGGTTAGATGGGGCCCAAGGTGAAACTACACTAGTACATTCCGATAGCTAGTAAGACTTTGACTCCGACCTAAAACTTGTTTAGGCCTAAAACAGAACTCTATTATAATTACTGATACTGATAACTAGGGTTAATGCATCAAATCAATATCCAAATCTGATCCGATCAGAATCCGATCGGATTAAATGAAATTATAATTCTATTATGGATTTGTCAAATCGAATACAGATGTAAGACCTAAATTCGATTATAATCAGATTGAATTCGGATATATAGTGATCCAATCCGATTAAAATCTAATTCAATTATATATATATATATAATAACAATAATAATATTTATATAATTTTATAAATGTATTATAGTATTAATTATAATATTTAATTAAAATTTTAATTTTTAGATATATTAATATTAATCAAATTGGACTCAAATCTTAAATAAATAATTTGATTCAAATTCAAATTGGACAATTTAAAATCTGACGAATTATCATCACAAAGAAAAATGCACAAGTTCAATTCTCGTCGTTCGCCGTCTTTACTGTTATTTTTTTTTTACAAATAGGAAGATACGAATTCAAATTCTCAGCTGGTGGTATCAGTGTTGAGTGATCACTCACTATTTGGCTAGGAAATGTGGTCAGCAGCTTAAACAAGCCCTAAAATCCCTTGTTGCCTAAAACTTTGCCAAGAAAGCGCTGACGGCAACCCCTACCTACACAGCCACAACATGGATGATATATGGCAGATATAACGTTGGAATCGACCATTAAAGAGACAATCACTAAGGAACAGAGCCCTTCTTTTACTATCAGTGAGGACTTTAGTTGTTCCATCTGCTTCCTTCCTTTCGACCTTCGGTCACTTACTCTTATGACATTAAAGATTCTATCCAAGCTTGAGAAAGGTCTCGGATGAATCCATTTATAGTCTTACAAATAATACGTGAACAAATATGAGAGCACTAAGGCTATTTATTTATTATTTTTTAATGTGTATTTGTTATAACATTTTTCTTTCTTTCCATTTTTGAAGATTAAAAAACATGGTGGTTACATAGGAAGGATGATGGTTACATAGGAAGGACGGATTTTGAGCTTGGCTTCTTGGTTGACTCCCAATGATTTTTTTAACTTAGCAAGTTGGCATTTTTTTTGGGTGTGTTAGTGTTACTAATAGTTCACCAAAAATACAAGGTGCCATTTTTTTTGTGTAGGGTGGGTAAGCTTAACTTGAACACGCAACACATTAGGTCTGATAGTGTGTGTATTTAGGGTATTACATTATCACATAATCATAAAAAGTAAATTTTGCGTTGCGGTTGGGTGTTATTGTCTCGCTTTATTTCCACATTGATTGGGTATTAGTCTTCGCAGGGGTGTATTAGGAATTACAAATCCTCCTTTCAGACCCTTTTGGAGTGATTAAATGAAATTACCCTTATGACACCCTTATGCCTAGCTGTGTGTGTTTAAGGTGTTACATCATCACTTAACCAAAACTAAAACAAAAAAAATGTGCAAGCTAAGCCCATAGCACTTTTCATGAGGGTTTTTGTGTCATATGAGGAAATCGACGGTTGTGAAAGTCGAGTGGCAGTTTTGCTATTACGGAAGAACGAGGGCAGTTTAGACTTTAGAGTCTTTGGACGTTACAACAGAAACGGAAAACGGAACGTTGGGAGGGATCGCATTGTTGTAGGGATGGTAAGTGGGACCCAAACCAACATTAGGTATCCGTGGGCGTGTCGGACAGCCGTATGGTTCTTCCGTATACGGCCACTATTATTGACACAAGCGGTTTAATCACAGTGGACCCTTGGGTACTTTACTAAAGTGTCCTCGTGTCCCTTGTAAACCCGCCATTTAATCCTGGTTAAGCTTCACTAAATTATACTTAAAGATTATTATTATTATTTTAAAATCAAGGTTGGATTACTTAACCCTAAGATTGAGTAAATTTTAACCACAATTAATGAGTGTTAAAAAAAGGGGCATGTACCAATGAGGACTAGCGATTCCGTTAGATAAATGCAACCCCGGATAAGTTTTTCCTATAAAATTTAAAAGCATATAAGCTGCATATGCCTATTTATTAATATAGTTCCGCCATGTACCCTTATGGTTAATTTAAGATAATTAACACCGGCTTATGCTGTGTGTATATCTTTTATGTGGGAGTGTTTAGAGTTTTCGCTTAACCCGCTTTAAGCCAAACATTTAGCTCTCTAATCCACTAACCATTGTTAATCGCTACTATCTAGGGTTGGGGCTTAACCTTTTCCAACTTTTAAAAAAATGTATATTTTTTACCTTCCCTGCAACATGGTTGGAGTTAGACGAGCACAAACAGCCTCCAAGGAGCCTTTAGAATTGGGAAAAGATTCCCTCTGGTGGATGCTTGAGCTGGGGGCTCGGGCATCCACAAATCATGCCGCACTTAGGATAATTTGGGGAAGAATGTTAGACATGATGCTCATAAAAGTCATTTAGATTATAAGATTCTTATTACTTTGATTAATAGAGACTTATTTTTTATCTATTGTGAATTCATTATGGGTAATTAACCATGATCATGAGATGATCTATACAATATGAGATATTGATAAAAGTTCATAGGATATATTGTAGGAAAGTTATGTGATTGGATTATCACAGGTAGATATAACTTTCCAGTTCCTTATACCTTACATAGTCACAGCTGTGGGTGAAGCTGAGCACTTCACTTATATGGCTGCCACAATGTTAAGATGTTCTCAATGGTTGAAATGTAATTTTATCTCAAACTATTGTAGTGGAGACTACATATCATCATATGGATGCTTAAATGTACACTGACTGATTGCATGTAATGAGAGACCTCTTACATAAACATATGATCAGATAGTTAGTCTCTCATTCACATTGAACAGTTTCGATAATCCTTAGATCTGATGAGTTTATTTATAACTGAGCAACAATTTGACTGTTTTGATTCCATTAAAGTATTCTCTATCTTAGGGACTACGATACAATGACAGTTAGATAGTCAGAAAACTGTTCGAGTTATGATGAATTTCAAACAAGAAATTCATGCTCATTAAATTGAGAGATTATCCAAGTTCCGGGTAAGATAGTCGATTAAGCTTAAATCCTGCGTAGGTGATTTTGAAATAAAATAAGTTTGAAATATATTTTTATTCAAATATATTATACTTATTAAAGGCTTTTACAAAATGTTTTAAATGATAAAAAGTTTCTCATAACTTAATTAGAAGTCTTGGAAACCCGGATGATGTGCAATAGGCTATGAGTTAGATAGTATGTTAATCTCGAATGCCCATTAGAGATAATGTAATTGAAATGATAAATCGAATTTAAAAGTTCATGTGGCGAGATCCGTATTGGTTAATGTTCTTACATTGTGATTCAATTGCAACATGGATATTTCATGTCACTTGCAAATTCCGATGTAATTCCTGTTTAGGGTCAATGAGATAACATTGGGTAAGCCAGGGTAAGAATGTTTTAGAGCAATTTGTAGAGATGCTCACATAAAAAATACAAGCTCAAAAATTGATTAAATGTTAATCAATTATTTAAATGATTAAATATTAATCATTAATTAAATAGATTAAAAGTTAATCTATGATTAAAATTAATTGTTAGTTTTAATTTGAAAGATTATATTAGTAATTATTTAATTAACCTAATTAAAGGGAAAATGAGTTTGACCCATATCCATAAACTCATAAAGGATGAACCTTTAATATGGGCCCAAACCCATGGATTAAAACCCTAGGGTGGGGCACCCACTTTAGTTCTCCTAACTGGATTAAGATTTGGTTAATTGAACTATTATTGAATAATAACTCTTTTAATTATGGAATTAAATTCCAATACTTAGAATGCAAGTAGGATTAAGAAAATATGGAGTTGTAATATAGAAAAGAGCGCAAGACTACCCTAAGCTCACCCCCCCCCCCCCCCCCCCCCCCCTCTGGAGGTTTCCTAATTGGATTAGGACTTCTCTTTTTTGAGGTGTTTGGTTAATCCTTTTAATTAAGAAATCCTATTTTGAGAATGACTCCTAAATTAGTAGGTTTTCTATTACTAAAGTAGTTATAGATAAACTAGGTTATTATTCAATTAATAATAAGAGTTATTATTATTAAATAATTCATATTGGATAAGTTGTAATTGTATTATGATTGGATATGATCCAAGTCCTATAAATATAACACAACCCCCCAATTCGTCCAACACACTTTCTCTCTCTCTCTCTCTCAATTTTCTCTCTCTAATCTCCTCTCCAAACCGTAAGCCCCAAAGGAATATTCCCTTAGATTTTGTGAGCTACATAGGGTTACTCCAAATTGATTGAAGCTTTGGGTTTTAAATCCTTAGAGTTTTGAGTGATAAAAAGTCTACACCAACATCTATCTTCATCTTCTTGCTTCTTCAATTCAAAGTACAGATTCTAAAGCTTCGTGAGGATAGCGAAGAATAAGGATCAAACTTTGAGTATTTTTTTTAGAAATCTCTACAAAGAGTTCTAATGGTTTGAGTTGATTTTAACTTCACCAGTGAACATCATTCACTGAGGTAATATGACTAAAATGAGTAGATAATTTTAGTTGTTTTCTATAGTGTAAATAGTTATGACGGTTTGAGTTGATTTTAACTTCACCAGTGAACATCATTCACTGAAGTAATATGACTAAAACGAGTAGATAATTTTAGTTACTTTTTATGGTGTAAAGATCATCAGGATCTAGTTTCCGCATATTTTTTTTATCCGAATCCTCCTACAGAGAAGTCATTTCATTTTCTCCCCATGATTTTGACTTCTCCCCAATTGATATCTCCTCCTTTTTAAACACCACATGCCCCATGATTTGTGGATGCCCGAGCGCCTAGCTCGGGCATTTACCAGAGCGAATCTTTGGACGCTTGGGCATCCACCAAAGCGAATCTTTTGCCTTAGAATTTTGTGTACCTGGCCCTTGGCCCAATCCAAAAGCAACAATTGTCCCTTACCTTTTTTAAGGGACCAATGCTGACTTAATTGGGTTTTAAAAAGTGGGTGTGATCGGCACACACAAAATTATGAAGGGTTCCTCAACGATATATATCATGAAAACCCTTTTTTTTTCTTGGCAATCCACAAAACATGGGACGTGTGGCGTTGTAAAGAAGAAAGATATCAATTGGGGAGAAGTCAAATCATGGGGAGAAAGTGAAATGACTTCTCCCCCAAATTGTCGCTAGGTGCCGCATGTTTTGTGGATGCTTGAGCGTGGCACTCAGGCATCCACCAGAGCTAAGTTTTTGCCTTTTTTCTTTATGATATTAGGAAATGAGAATATTAAAAGTCCTAGACACATGAGGTGGACCATGAAAAATTAAAGTGTGCCCTTTCTTTCATTGGGTGGGACCAAGGTAATGTTAAAATTTTTTACTACAATTTGTGGGAAAGAAAATTCTGGTATAAAACATAACGGAAGTACATATGTTTCATAAGAAATTCTATCCACAAAAAAGAGTTTCATAGGAAATAATCACACGTATATTTATACAATGAAGAGCTTTGGGAGATGATCAGGGTGAACCAAAGGCTAGCTAGTTGCCTCCTAAAATTTTGAAAATTAACTTTTCATCATATTATTTAATGAGCATAGTTTGCTCCACTGGCAAGGAACGAACTATTACTCCTCGCTCTCACATAGCCGATCTTGAACTCCCACTAACTCCGGATAATGCTTTTTAACTCTTTATTTATTATTATTATTATTATTTTCTAAAAACCAAGGGTAAATGAGTGAACTCTAAGGATTGATGAATCTTGACCACAATTAAATGGGTTTAGAAAGGGGACTCGTGGCAAGAAAATGGGAGCCGAGATACCCCACCTTGCGTCACTGGGTGACGAGGTGATTATTTTCCTTATTTAATAAGGCAAAGGCACCTAGCTATAGGAAAGGGGCAGCTGCCCTTGAATTCCCCTTTCCTTTTAAATATATATGGGTATATATTTTTTATAATATATTATTTAATTAGTAATAAGATATTTTCATGGCTAGTTGCCCCTTAAAGAATAATAAACAATGCCCGTAACCCGTAAGATATGTACAATGAGATCCCTCAAAAAACAATTGGGGGTTAAGTTCCCGAATTCTCCACCTCCTAGACCCAAAATATTTTGTACTAATTTAAATCATTCTCCATAAATCCATCAATAATTACTATCATTTTCAATCAAACATCACTTGCCCCTTAAAAGAAAATTGGGCATTTTAGAAAACCCCTCTTAAAATAAGAAATCGAAAAATCAATTGGATGAACTAGAGAACCGGTGACTTACCCAAGAAAACGGTAGGAACCGACCAAAGAAAAATAATATATATATATATATATATATATATATTAAAGAGAAAAAAGCTAGGGTTCATTCGGTCAGGAACAAGAGACCCAACTGGTTCAGCCTCCAATTCGGTTATGAAAACATTGGTTAAAAAAAGAAAATAGATGGTTTAAATGTTGAAGCTTCAACATATTACAAAAGCAACATGTTATTTAAAAAAGAAAAAAAGAAAAAAAAAGACGTGTTAGTTGCTCCAAAGCGAGGAAGAGAGAAACCGGGGTAGCATTCCCTTACTTTTATTTGACTATTCAACCATGGAGTAGGGGTGTCAATGGGCCAGGCTGACCTGCCGCCATGTTCGCCCGGCCCGATTACACTTAAAGGCTTATGCCCGTTACATTAGCTAGGCTAGTTTTGGGCCTGATTACTAAAACCCTAAAATTAGCCTTATTTTCCATATTCTTCCTTGTGGGTGGGTCGAAGCCCAGCCCAGTTAATAAACGGGCTGACCCGGACTTTCTAATCAGGACCAGGCCAGGACGGCTCAAACCAGGCCATTTGACACCTCTACATCGAAGGCATGTAAAACAACAAACACTCCTATTTGAATATTGCTCAAGCGTCTTTACATGAATGTCTTAAAGTTCTTTTTCATTGGTATTTTTCTTCTCCATCATTTCCTCAACTTAGATACAAAGATAGATGAAATAGAGGGAGTAGTTTTAATTAGGCAGAGTTTCGAGTAAAGAGATTATAACAGGAGATGATTGAGCTAACAGCGAAGGAAGCAAAAGCCAAGAAGGACATGCTAATGGAAGCGTTGGCCATCTCTGTGAACTCGTCTTTGCCCCAGTTAGATTGCCAATCATCCACCCGGGTAGCCGCCGATGATGATGCCGATATAAGAAGATAACTCAATATCTACCACCAATTCAAACAAGCAAAGTCAGCAGACCAAAAAAAATATACTTCATGATCTTAATGGCTTTCATTAACTAGCAATTGAGTGAGAAAATACAATGAGTGGCGTATGTTAGATATGACCCAGTGTCTAGTTACTTGCCTGATCCATGGAGAAATCGAAGTAAGGACGGAGGTGGTGCCGGATAACGTGTTTTCCGGTGATCAAATGGTAAGCTAGATTGTACGCCTGAAACCCGGAATAAACAAATGCTATAGTAGTCACCGAGATACAGTACCTGTCATTAGCATTTTGAATCACTCAAAATTCAAATTCAATTTTAAAAAAAATAAATTTCGATGCAAGAGTATATACAGATTAATGGGCTTTTTTTTTTCTTTGGGCTGTGTAAGTAGGCGCCTACCACACCGCCAAGAAAAACTACTGAGTTTCCCTCTCGACCTCATCCCAATTCCCAAGACCTTGATTTATTGAGAGTTTCCCACGTCATCTGCTCCCAATTCTACGTTTTTGGGCAGTTATAAAAAAAAAAAAGGAAGTGTCATAATAAAATAAAATAAAAAAAAAAAAAAAAGGAAGTGAAACTTAAGTTTAAATTAAATAAACAAAAAATTGGCGAAAACCATTTGCGAGACCAACACGTTACAAGGAAAAAATTATCAAAACCTAAGAAAATACAAAAGAAAGAAAGTGTTATAACCAATTTAACAAATCTAGAAAAATAAGAAAATGAGAAAACAAAAACTATATTTAATACAAAAGAAAGTGTTATAACCAATTTAACAAATTTAAAAAAACAAGAAAATGAGGAAAATTAGAAAACAAGCCGTCACAAGAGACACACAATAGAAACAATATAATTAGTATATACCACTATAAACAATATTAGAAACCAATGCGGATATACCACTATCCATTTCGTCCCCTAACCGGAATTCCTGTTCATAGTTAATCCCTATTTAATATTCAATATTAGTTAATTAAGATTGAAAAATCACAAAAAATTAATAAATCTGACAAACATTGAGAATAAATAAATAACATGTTTCATCAGCCTCAAAAAAATAAAATAAAACGTGTTAAGATAATAATCCCTCAAATAGGAACAAAATATACACCCCCCTTTATTTTCTTTTCTTTAGAAGAGGGTAATAATAAAGGAGGGTGGGGCAAGAAAGACTCGTAATCATCTCCAACTGGACTCGGGGAGTCCGATTACACAGCTCATGCTGCCATGTGTCCCTTTTGACACCCCTTAGGGTTCACCCAATTATTATTGGTTTTTAGAAATATTAAAAATATTAATTCTAGGAGTTAATGAATTCTAACCTGGTTAAATTTATTTTTTTAGTATTTTTAAAAACAAATGATAAGTGGGTGAACCATAGGAGTGAGTGAATCTTAAGCACAACAAAGAGGTGTCAAAAGGGACATGTAGCTGTGTAGTAGTGTAACTGGACTCCTCCGAGTCCGGTTACAATCGGAGAGAATCACGAGTCAGCAAGAAAAAGCAATAGGCAAATACTCAACTTATTGCCACAGGAGATTACCTATTCTAATGTACAATCCTCATTGGTGAATGTCCCCTTTTTACCACACATCAACTGTAATCAAAGATTCACTCACTCCTATAATTAAGCAATTTTTAAAAAGTAAAAAAACAATAATATTTATTTTAATTTTATTAAGCTTAACCATAATTAAAAGAGTATTAAAAGGGATATTTGGCCAGGGTATTTGTTTTTTGATAAACTCAATCATACCACAAGGCAATGACTGAAGGCAAATACAAAGGAAAACTCACACTACCTAAGCAAATACACACACCACACATGCATGTAAGCTTCACCCTAGAGCTCCTCAAAACGGGTACCATTAGTTTGAGGCGTCAAAGAACTTATATGGGACAAAATGCTCGGATACGTGGGACTAAACACTCACTTTAAAGCTATTCGGTTTTTTTTTTATAAACTCAATCAGACCACGAGGCAATGACAGGCCATGGTATTAGATTGCCTATTCTAATAGGGATCACTGCCCAAAGCAATAATAGAATATTGTGTCAGGCAGTTGTGGGACCCACAAAAAAGAAAAAAAAAACAACCTAGTTTCTGTCCTTGAGACCCAAAATAGAGACCGGAGAGTGTGTAATAAAGGAGAGTGGAGGTAGCAAAATCTTATATAAGAGACGAGAGACGAAGTAAGCAGACAAACCGGTATTCCTTGTATCTATCGAAGGAATCACCGCTCCAACCTTGAGTCTTATCGACTGCCATTACAGAGGTCGAAACCAAGCAGAACACAATCTCGCAAATTCTCAACCCTAACGCACCCCTCTTTACCATTGCTTCCTTCCTCGATTTCCGAAGAATCGATAGCACCGCCTTCGATCTCCAGTGGTCACCATCCTCGATGCTACCGCCGGTAAAAGCATCTACTCCGGGATCTTCCTTCGTCACCCCAGACTGCTCCTCTCGGTTCACCACAATCACCGGAGAAGGAAGCTTCGCCGGCACATTTCCTGACGTATTTTCTGGCCGTGTGTCGACGACAGGTTTTCGCTGTTCTCGCGGAGACTTTTCCGGTGGTGAGATGGGATTTTCTTCTCTCTGCCAACGACGCGATGAAGAGTCCATCTGAGTCTGTTATGATTCTGATTTCTGAGATGGTATTCTCTTTTTCTTCATCTTATTTCTCCTTCTCGCTTTTTATATAAACCGTGTTTGGAAATGGTTTTGGGACCCACAACAAACTTAGGTTAACCCGAGGTTGCCACATGTCATTTTACACTCCTAGGATTCACCCATCCTTGATTTTTTTTTTTAATATTAAAAGTATTAAAACATTTATTAAAAATTAATTTTTTTTTATTAAAAACCAAAGATAAGTGAGTGAACCATATGAGTGTAGGGCCGGGTAGGGGCCTGGTCGAGATTAACCCTAATCCTACCCTTCCCCGTAAGAGTAGGCCCTAACTCGACCCTAGCCCTTCAAGGGTCGAGATTGATTCGGCACTAGCCCTATCCTCAAGGGCTAGGGCCGGGCCAAAGGGTCATAAGAGAACAATAATTTATTTAAGAAAATCATTCAAATAGCTGATACAATCATATAATATATTGATCTCGTAAAAAAATTTGTAATGAATTTCAAGAAAAATTAATATATAAAAAGGTTTGAATTGTTAATTTATGAATTTGCTCTCATGTTAATATCATTGATGAGGCTATATTAGTAATTTTAGAATTTAAATTAAGTATTCTTAAAGAAGGGAGGGCGGTCGGGCCCGGCAAGAGTTAGCCCTAGCCTGGCCCTATAGAAGAAGGACTTCTTGGTTTTGGGCCCTACCCCGGCCCAATAGGGCCAGAGAAGGATTGGGCTTTGACGGGTTTGGAAGGGCCGGGTCGGACCGGGTACCCTTTGACTTGGGCTTTTTTGACGGGCCTATATGAGTGAATTTTAACCATAATTAAGGGGTGTCAAAAGAGACATGTGGCAACCTCAAGGGCATGAGTTATAACCGGATTCCTCAAATTCGATTATAACCGTAGAAAATTTGGTTCCAATTGTGTTTTGTGGCCAATCAATTCACTATACATTAAAAAAAACAGAAAAAGTAAAAAAAGGAAAAGGCACTGCTTTTGTACTAAAGCTTCCACAGCTGATCTGTATGCAAGAAATGGTTTTGTTTTTTTTAATAAAAAAATGGTTTTTCCAAACTAACACATACACCCAACTCCTGAACTGATTTTATATAATTTTTTTATATTAAGAGGGACAATTTAGTGGATCTGGATTCATTATAATAAGGCTTTCATCATGGTAGATCTCAATTGCAATTCAATCATGGCATTCTAAAGCATTTCCATATTGCATTGACAGCTCATGAATCTAAAGACATAAAGAGGATTTTGCTTTTCTGTTCAAATGATTGCCTTTAGAATGCCTTAAGTAACAAAAAGGAACAAGAACATTATTCTTTCTTTTTTCTCATTTGATCATGAACCCATAGGCTAAGGAAAGCTAAACAAAAGCAACAAAAAATAAATCATAATAATCGGCCCCACAAAAAAATTATAGGATAAATTACACTGATCTCTCCTAAGGTTTGTTGAAATTTCACAAACCTCTTCTCTAGTTTTTGAAATTACACTACCCTCTCATCAACTTCAATTGTCAGTAACACGTGCCTCTTCCGTTAGTTGGCCGTTACTTACATGTATGAATTTTGATGATATCATCATTTTAATACACTAAAATAAATGATAATTTTTGGTAAGTATATTCTTAAGGTTAGCATATATTTCCTTTCCGAGTAAGGCTTAGTGGACCCATGGGTCCATTTCATATCGTACTCTCTTGTCTACGTGTCCCTTTTAACACCCCTTTAACCCTGGTTAAGCTTATGTATATTAAAACTAAGATTTTGGTTTTTTTTTTTTGAAAAATAATGGCTGGATTACTTAACCTTAGGAGTGAGTGAATCTTAACCACAATAAGTGAGTATTTAAAATTGGGAAGTGGACCAGCCATTCGTTATAAAATGGTATCCACATGTACGTTTACTATTTTCCTTTCCAAATCGAAGGTTAATAGTATTCAACCAAAAAAAATGTAAGGTAAATATAATTTTTTTCTAAAAATCCAAGGTTAGATAGATGATAGTTAGTGGGTATGAAAAGGGACACATGGCGGCTTATAAAGACCCTTTAATGTGGTTAAGCATTAATTAACCTAAGGTTAATACTTCTTATTTTTTATCCTAAAACCAACGTTAATTAAATGGATGAATCTTAGGGGTGAGTGAATCTTAACTACAGTTAGTGGGTGTTAAAAAGGACGCGTGGCAGCTTGTAGATCCCCTTTAATTGTGGTTAAGCATAATCAACTTTAAAAAAAAAAACCAAGGTTAGGTGAAGTGATAGTATGCACTGCACATTATGTTGGGGGATACACGCACACCTCCTAAGCTTACCACATGTCCTCTTTGACATCTATTAATTGTTGTTAAAATTCACTCATCTATAAGGTTAAATAATCTAACATTAGTCTTTTTTAAAATTAACCTGGCTTATGAGTCACTTACTTTTTTGGTTAATTTTTTAAAATATTTTTTTTCTAAAAACTAAGGTTATATTATTTAATCTCAGGGATGAGTGAATCTTGACCACAAAATGAATGTTAAAGAGAACATGTGTCAAGCTTGGGAGCCGAACCGAGCCAAATCATTGAGCTAGTTCGGCTTGTGTGCACCCCTAATAGTAACGATGTGTTTCCTCAAACAATTGGGATAAAATTGTAAAATAATAACCGTGTTATCTTAACAAACCTGAAAGGGAGGGCAGGGAGGAGAGATTTGTAAAATTTCACCAAACCTCATGGGAGGAGATCATTGTAATTAACCCAAAATCATAATAATCGGTCCCACTCCATCAATAGAATGGGAACCAATCAACACATGACCATATCAAATGTACGTAGATAAATCCGAAACCTCGAGATCACTCCTTTGCTGTGTACCAATCGAGAAGTAAATGACAAACTCGAACAAATCGGTTGATAGGGGAAGCTACATAAACAAAAACCCTATAATTAATCGATTTTTCCCTTTAAATTTACACAATTTCCATACAAGATACACGTAATTTGTATAAGGGAGAATGCTAAGTTCATTTTAATTCTCATTCACTTTTTACTTTTTTTTAATACGATAAAAAAAAATATCCAATGTAAGTTTTTTTACAAGGCCCATCACTTTTTTTTTTGGTTCAAGAAAGGGAAATGTGGTCACCTTCACTTACTGATTAACAAGGGTGGAGACGAGGGGCATCACCCCTAAATGTTTTCAATTTTTTTAATCCTATATTTATATTATATGAAAATTAAAACATTGATTTAGTTTTTTTCCTCTACAATCCCCCTCCCCAAACTTTTGTATTTAACTTGGTTCTATTTATAGAGTGGCTCCTAAGTTTTTGAATTTACAATCAGGGTATGGCCCCTAAATTTTTATGAATTTTTTAATCCTATATTTATATTATATGAAAATTAAAAAATTGATTTAGTTTTTTTCTCTACAATCCCCAACCCCCAAACTTTTGTAATAGTGGCCCCTAATTAAGTTTTTGAATGTACAATCAAATTATATAACACTTGGGCCGCACGTGCGATGCACGAGAGAGAGGGGGAGAGGGACAAAGTCAGGAAAAAGGATTTTAGAAAGGAGTATTTTGAGAAAAAAATTAAAAAATGTTTTAGTTATAGAAACTTGAGAAACATTTTGAGTATCAAAATTTTGAGGGGCACGTTGGGAATAGAAATATGACGTAGGAACATTTTGAGAATAAAAGGCTTTAGTAGAATTTTGGGAAAACATTTTGGATATTTTGGGTCTATAAAATTGAGGGACATTTTAGAAATAAGAAAAATAAAATATGGGCAAACTTGAGGAGCATTTTCAGAATCCAAGTTTACGGTTCGTCCTTTGGCCACTGGGCTACACCTTGGGGGTTTAATCACTGCTCATAAAACTTCTACTTTCTTCAATGTCTTCAATGCCAGTAGTGCAATTAAACTCCTCTTCATGTTGCAATGAGAAGGCCAAACGTTTAATCCTAAATTTGGAAATGTACATGAATACTAAAGAAGAAAAAAAAGGCTCCCTTGTGGTCCTCTAATTTTAAAGTGTAGCAAAGGGGGATCGAGCTGTTGTGGTCACCTAAGCCTCTTCGGTGGCAGCCGTACAAAATAATAGTTTAATGTCTTTGCAGAAAATCAGTATAGTTCAAGCCCCTATCTTCGCTATTCATGTAGAGTCCTCTCTTATCTCCAACTCGTGGGTGTATTAATTTAAGTTAATATTAAGAAACTTATGATTTTTATTAAATAATAATAAATTATTATTATAAAATCATTAATTAATACAAATAATAATGTCTATCAATAAAATTAAAATTTATTGAATATCAAGCCCCTATCTTCGCTATTCATGTAGAGTCCTCTCTTATCTCCAACTCGTGGGTGTATTAATTTAAGTTAATATTAAGAAACTTATGATTTTTATTAAATAATAATAAATTATTATTATAAAATCAGTTAATTAATACAAATAATAATGTCTATCAAATAAAATTAAAATTTATTGAATATTCTTAAATATATTGCTTAATATTTAAATAAATATATAATATTATTTAATTTTAGATATTCTTAAATTATTACTCGTGCATCGCACTAGTCTCTACTAATATATATATATATATAATGTTTTGAGCCAATCTAAACTCAAGCCAAATAAAGCCCTAAGATGAGCCGAGCTGAATCAAGCCGACAAGCTAGCTTGGCTTGAGTGCGGCTATATTATTATGCATTTTAAAATGTGAACGTGTAAGATTTACTATTGGGGTTGAACAATACCACTCTTATAAAATTATAGTACTCTTACAATTTCAAAACTCTGGGCTTTTTTTTCAGCTCTTGGTTAAATTATTCTAAAGTTAGGTCCCAGTCCTCCAATTTTGAAGTATCTTTATGAAGAAGATGTTCAGGTTTCAGATCCATCCCAAATGGGCTTGAATTAGAATCCCATTCAATTTCTTGACTTTAATCCATCACTCTGCGTATCTCCTACACCCTACCTCTTGTGCCAATGGTGGGGTGTGGGCTCTCTCATTCAAGAGGTCTTGGGATCCATCCTCCGGGTGATGAGTAGCAAGAACTCCAATCTCCTAACCACTAACCCCAACCAAAAAATAAATAAAAAATCACTATGCGTACATATGCTTGTATGTATGTACGTGTGTATGTTCTAATACATATATACAAACTCTAATATACAGTTAAGCTAAAATGAAATAAGTACATATACTTACATGATATACATGTTTATATCATTGCCATGAGGCACGGGATTGTATCCAGCATATGTCAGAAAAATGGTCCTTGGCTCACACATTATTCGACATGTGGTGATAAAATGAGGTGAGATATCAAATAGGGAGAAGTCAAAAACATGGGAAAAAAACTGAAATGATGCCTTGCCATGAATGATGACGAGACAGGCTTTTATGTGCAGATTAGATCGAGAAATAAGCAAAGATCTATGCCCAATCTCCACGTGTAGATCTGAGTCGATTTCTTCCTTCTACTCGGTGGGATACTAGAAATAAATAGGAGTTATGCCGGTGGACCATTGGCTTTGTAATGGCCTTATGAATCGTCTTCATCGGCTTGCCCCTTCCACTCAACCACCCCCCATAAAAAAAATCATTTTTTATTTTCCTTTTAAATATGTGTATGTACGGCTCTCTGTAAATGGGTATATGTGGGGTTAGTTCCTGTGGACTTGTAAGTATTTTTTTAAAGCCTATTATTACTGTTGCTTTAATGAAGTTTATGCAAGTGTTTTGGATTATTAAGAAAAAAAAAGAGGTGATTTGATCTCCACTTAAACCTATGAAGTTTATGCAAGTGATTTGGATTATTAAAAAAAAATTTGATTTTCCACTTAAACCTATGATCTTTACAACTGGTGTAAATTGTTAGGGGTGTCAAAATGAACACATGACGACCTCAACCGCGGGTTATAATTGTAATAGCAGAGGATTTTTTTTTTTTGGTAGTCAATAGAGGATTTGGTTCCTTTTGTAATATAAAAGTGGACGATTAATATTGAGCAGAACCACCTAAAGCAATTATAATGCCCTTATAATTTCAAGACACCTAACCCTACCTTTTTTTCTTTGCCCTTTATTACGTAGCCACAGATTTTCTCTGCTAAATGCTTGAGTATTACACTTGTTTGTGAAGGCATTTAACCAAAGAGGTGATAACATGCATACGCATTTATCGTTGTATGACACAAGTGCACCTCCAAGCTCCTCACCCGTCTTCTTTCACACCCATTAATTAACTGTATAATTAAGATTCATTCATTCTTAAGGTTAAATAATATAACTTTGATTTTTAGAAAAAAAATATGTTTAGAAATTTAAACACATGAGTGAATGATCATAAGCAAGGTTAATTTAATTTAATTTTTTTTTTCTAAAAACCGAGTTAAATTATTTAATCCTAGGGATGAGTAATCTTTACCACAATTGATATGACAAAGAAGACATGTGGCGATCTTGGGAGGTGTGCGTGTTCCATCCAAAGGAACGTGCAATGCATGCTATCAGCTTAGCTAAATACCTTTCATACATGCGTCTTGCAAAGAGCTGAGTGTAACACTCAGGCATCTGCCATAGGAAATCCTTGCCTTGTTAAGTTGTTATAAGGTGAGGTCTGCCCGTAGGGTGGTCTTAACAAGCTTCTCTTACAAGTACCCTCTCTAATTTTTTTCTTTCCTGGTAGGGAGGGCCCTTTCTAATTTAGAAGTATCTTTTATGAAAAAGATATGCAAGTTCCGGATCAATTCCAAAGGGATTTGAATTTGAATCTCACTCCCTTTCCATGGGAAAAAAGGGCAGTTGTCCCGGGGGAGCCAGGAATTTTTTTCTAGGGGTGAAGTACATATATTAAGAATATTAATGAGATTGGAGTATGGGGGCCTTGGGGGTTCAGGGCGTAGTCCCCGATTTTTTTTTTCTGGAGTAATGGATCCATTGTTGTTATAAAATTTGTTAATGTTGCATTCCTATAAAGGTCAGTAACATGAAAAACAAGGGCCCTCTCTTTTCATTTGACAGAGCCATTATATAAAAACTATTTTTGTTATATTTTAGAGTTCGTTTTTTTCAGGTGTGTTCCATTGGGTGGAAGGTGCGCCTCCCTTGCTTGACATGTGTCCATTTTAACACTCATTAATGATGGCTAAGATTTAGTCACACCTAGGGTTTATCCATCTACCCTTAAATTTAACTTCTGATTTAATAAATTTTAACTAGGGTTAAAAGGGACACACAGACGCGTAAAAAATAAACCGCTTTATATTATACATATTAAAAAAATTACTAAAATTTGTTTGGGGCGGCCACTATATACAAAGTTTAGATATTATGTATTTAAAAAAAAAAAATCAAACCTACAATTTAAGAAACTTTATTTTTTAAAAAATGGAGAGGCCATGGCCTATCCCTTCCCCTGGCTCCACCCCTTGTTTCCCTTAATTATAAAAAAAATATATTCTTTACAAACGAATACAAACGGAAGAGATGGCCTACTAACTTGTCCTCTACTTTTTTTTGTAAAAAAATATGCTTCACAAACGAACAGAAACAAGCGAAATAACCCACAAACTTGCCCTCAATTTTTTTTTATGCCCTCGAACCCATACACTTCCTGAACCAAGAATATTTCATGCCCGCCTAATTTTTCTTCACAAGCCCATCAATAATAATTACTAACACTATCAATCAATTATTGCTTGCGGCCCTACAAGAAAATCCTGGCTGAACCTTGGTCTACAGTAAAGCTAAAATGAAATTAATACAATGCTTACTTGGTAGAAAGGTATGTCATTCCCAAGATGATGAGATGACGATGGTAGGTTTTGATGTGCGGATAAGGAAAATAAAAGGGCAAAGATCTACGCACAATCTTCACATGTCTGAGTCGATTTCTCATTTCTACGTGGGGTACTAGAAATAAATAGAAGTAATGCTGGTGGACCATTGGCTTTGTAATGGCCTTTATGAATGATCTTCACCTACTTGCCTCTTCCACTCAACTACCCGAGGAAAAAAATCTGTTTTTGTTTTAAATTTTATTTTTACGTCTATGTACGCCTCTTGGAAAATGGATATATCTGGGTTAGTCCTAGAGGATTTGTAAGGCTGTTAGTACTGTTGTTTCATGTAAGTGTTTTGGATTATTAAGAAAAAAATAGAGGTGATCTCTCATTAAAAAGATTCATTCCCGGTGGATTGATTTGGCTATTGCTTTTCAGCTTCTTTGGCCTTCATAGTTGTTTGGCACCTGCTTCTCTTGTTGCCCCTGATTGTCGTTCCTGTACATGATCAATATGATTAGGTCATTCTTAATCTAAGTTATAGGTATACCTACTCCAAATAAATGCATATTCTCCAATCGCACGTATGATCCTTTTGAATATGATGTGTCCAGATCATGCACGTTAAATATTCATCACACTTGGTTTTTTTTTTTGGTTGAACATCACATCACACTTGGTTAGGGTAAATTTTTATTGGAATCTGGATTAGATTATAATAATTAATAAATGTAATTAAAGTTTAGAGGAATTTTCTTCTTTATTGACTGAAATCCATTGACGCTCATATTTGTAATCAGCATATCTTAGTGAGTTGCACGTTCAATGCACATGAGACAGGGAAGGGGGAGAGAAAGTGGAAAGAGAGACCTTACTGAGACCCTTTGATGCACCTGTGTTAGAGGAGAGACATGGAAGAGTAGAAGAGAGAAAATGTGTTAGAAAAGTTAGTTGTGCGACGGCTGATAACACAGAACATGAGAGAGAAAAAATAGGAGTAGATAATTGAAGGAATTAACTCAATCTAAAAGGATTAAAGTTAATAGATTTGAAATGACTTTAATATCCTTAAATATCTATTTACTAAATAGTAATAAGATAAAATAAAATTTGAGTTTTTTATTCATAGTAAAAAAAGTCAACCAATACCACCTACTCTTCTTTTCATTATAATAGTAGAGATTTATTATCTATCTTATGTAGAGATTTATATGAATCCTCGAATGAACGATTATAAACCATCCTATAGCCATTAATAAACTCCTATAGTCCTATTCTATGGACAACCACAACATGTATCACAACTAAGTCTCTAATTAATTGCTCAAATGGTATGGTTTGCCCTCTCCCATGAGAGAAGTCGTGAGATCTAATCCCAATGGATGATGTTTTGCAAGAGTGTTACTCCCCGTCACTAACGAGATTATTGAACAGTCGGTAAATGATAAAGCCAACAAAAAAATCTTTAATTAATAAAATAAAATTCCAAAATTACACACCCACATGAAAGCCTCCAAAATGCCCTATGTCACACTCTTAAGTTAGAACCCAAAAGAATAACACAAAAGATGGAGGGTAAAATGGATTGTATGACATCCCATAATAGTTCTCACTTTTCTACCTTTTTTGGAAGTTGATGACTATTTATAGCTATTACCTTGATTAAAAACGAGATTCACCCAATCTTTTATTTATATCCTATTGATCAAAGAATCGACATTTAAAGTAAGACTAGTTGTAACATTTATAGAACCTTGAGAATTATACTACATTTTCTAGTGACCTAAAATAGTTAAAAGGATATTGTTGAGAAAATAGCATGTGGTCATTTTTGAAAGAGATGGTAAAAAGAAGCTTCAATGATTCAAGAAAAGGCATTAAAATTAGTAAGTGAATATATTTAAGTTTCAAACCAAATCAAGAGAAGGTTAGAGGAATTTTTCTAATAGGAGATTAGAGTATTTTTCCTTAGAGATGGAAAAGTCGCCCACCGGGTTTTATCAATTTGAAAATTTTTCCTCAACTAATTAAACGAATGATCGAGGATCCCCCGCTAAGTATCATGGGTGAATGATTAAAGCACCTAACTCATAATTAACAAATTTGTAGGTTCAATTCCTATTGGATGCAGTCTATTGGAATTGGCTATGTATAAATGAAATTTTATCATACATACATAACGAATTATATGGTATATTCATACATAACATATGAACAATAAAATCTCACATTCATGCCATAAGTACTAATTATTTTTGTAATGTACCATTTTTCCTTAAAAATGATCAATGGATAATATCATGAAAAATGGATACCCACTTTTTACTCTTAGTCTTTGCTTCAATAATTCAAGAGAAGGTACTGAAATGGGTAAGTGCATATATTTTAGTTTTAAAATTGGTATGTGGATATATTTAAGTTTTAAAATTGGTATGTGGATATATTTAAGTTTCAAACCAAGAGAAGTTTAGATGATTCATGTACATCTTCATGTCTTAACAAAAAAAAATGTCTTAGGTAAGTTGAAATAAATTAAAATCATTAATTGACAATAGACATAATTAGTTGGATGTCCTAACGTCTATAAATATATATGTCGTGGTTACTATTCAGTCGTACTTCATGCAGTGGATTTTAAATTAGGTTTCTCTCCTTTTTCTAGGTTGTTGCATAGCTTCCACTTGTGCTTTTATGGCATGATACTGTTTTCTATCAACACAAAAAATTGGACAAGAATTTTTTTTTATTTGACTTAGGGAACTTCTCCAGTTCTTACTGGCGAGGAGATCGCCAGCACTCAGTGGGAAGATGAGACATACGCCCATGCACACCTATTGCGTGTAAACCAACACCTTGGTAGGTGTGCATAGACTTGTGTCGCGCTCTTTCCAGGTAGAGGTAGGTGCTGGCGGTCTCCTCGCCAGCACTTATTGGAGAAGATCCTATGTCTTTTTATTTTTATTTGTACATGCAATTAGGCTACAAGTATCTGTCCAAGTCTAGCATTGGACAATGCTGGTTATCACTGCCATTGGCACAAACAAGCCTCTTTATTTATTTATTTACAAATGCATCATTTACTCATACTCATTTACATCATAACTGACCTTAATATGGTAAAGTCCACTTGAATATTTTCTTTACCATTATTTATTAACAACAAAGCTTAGATGTACATGTTTTGGTAATTTCACAAGGACAAAATGTAACGACCCCAAATCCACCTAGACCAAAATGGGACATTGGGTCGTCACATTTCTTAAACCTGCTTAAATCCCATAACATACAAGTAGGGGTGTCAACGAGTTGAGCTGGGCACTCCTCGAGCTCGGCTCGTTGGGCTCAGGCTCGGCTCGTTGGAATTTTATAGAGGCTCAGGCTCGGCTCGTTGGAATTTTATAGAGGCTCAGGCTCGGCTCATCCACAAATCGTTGAGCTCGAGCTCGGCTCGGCTTGATAATTTTTTTAAAAAAAATACATTGATAAACACTAAATTCAATTAAAAAAAATTAAAAGGGCATTTTTTTTGGGATGTCATGTGACTCACCTGAAAGCTTGAGTTAAAACTTAAACGGAAATAATTATGTTAATGTATATTAAATATATTTTACTAAAAAATATATACTAAATATATAATATAAATTTAATTTTTAAAGGGTATTATTATAAAATTAATCAAGCCGAGCCGAGCTGAGCTGAGCCACCTATTGTTTAGGCTCAGTTCGTTTATTTTTTGAGCTCACTTTTAAGGCTTGGCTCAGCTCAATGAGCCGAAAACAAAAGAAAAGCTCGGTTTATTTCAAGTCGAGCCGAGCTAGCTCAGCTCATTGAGACTCCTACATACAAGGCATACTAACACGAGTCTCTAAAATGAGAATAGTAAAATTCAATAAAAACCAAACCTTCCTGCACAAGTCTATGGTCAACATATACGTAACCGACCATAACCATAATAATCCGATACTCAACTATAAAGTGATCAACTAAGCAACATCATTTAAAGTATGATATGTCCGATACAATAACTCCTCACAACTCAAAATTAAAGGCCTAGTAATAAGGCTCTTGTCCAAGTCTCACTCTCTCTCAGCAAATGGATCACCTTCCTCCTCTAGACCATAGGTCTCCTCTACCCAAGGCTCAGCAATTAACTCGGGCTTTACACCTGCCAAGACAACAGTCTGGCTGAGTACAAAAGCACTCGGTGTATATAAAATCCAACTAACATCATAGTATCTCTGCACTTAATCAATACTATAACCAATAACATAATAACATAATCAGAGTGCGAAAGAACATGTGCGCATATACATCATATCATCACCTTGACTCGTGTACTTTTGAGAAGCTTATAATTATGAGACAATGTGCTTATGCTTATAATACCACGTGCTTATGAGATGCTTATGCTTATGAGTCTTAATTTAAGCAGCTTATTCAGATCCCTCATCGGGCATATGCAATACTTATACTTATGAATCTTTGAGCAGCTTATTCAGATCGATGCACTTATTTACATCCCTCATCGGACTTATTCAGTCCTACCATGCGTATGCAATGCTTATACTTGTGATTAATGCATGTGACTTGTGAGACTTTTATCTTAACACACATGTGAGTTTGTGCATAAATGTCGTAATTAATATTCGAATCGGGCATCCCTTAGATTCCAAACTTCCGTCAGCTTACATCTCTCTGGTTGAGAATTCTCAACATGAAAGTCTTTCTTCTAAGTTTTGACTCTTTCGAATATCGATTACCATACAACATAATTAGGGCATAATTTAACATAACAATCATGTATATCACTTTATCATAATTCATATAATTTTTCATAGTAGTTCCACAAATATTAACCTCTAAAATACTTCTCCTCCATCATATCAGCCCAACCTCCATTTGAACATCATTGACAACCATATAAATCCACAAAATTCATCCACATATATTCCTATCCTTCATTTCCTCCGTTCATAATATTAAACATCACATAATATTTCATAGAAACTCCAATTCATATTATACAAAGTTATTTACATTCATAGTACACATAATCCATATTTAATTTCTCATAATATTACTATATTTATGCCAATAATATAATATTTCTACCTTAATCGATCTTAAAACATGCATATAATCTTAATAGAGTTAAGTTGGAAAGTATATCGACTTTAGGGATCATTCCCTTCGAGCCAAATTGCTCAATGAAGGCTTTAGGGATGATCTTCTAGCCAAAGTCTTCTTTCCGAGTGAAATCTTCCCTCTACAAGCTTCTTCCCTTGAAAACCTAGGGTTTCTTCTCCGCTTTGCCAAATTGGGTAAAAAGTCTTAAGGATATTCTAAACCTTCGAACATGATGTTCTATTTATAATCCTAGGGTTAAAAACCCTAAAAAATCCGGACTTACCCCTTATTTTTAAAACGTTACTGCGCAACTTCGTTAGAACGAATGCAAATTCGTTCTAACGAATCAGAGGCCTATAGAATGGAAATGGATGCTAAAACGTGCAACCAATTGAAAATCTCTGACTTCGTTCAAACAAATCCATTAATGTTCAAACGAATCCTGAGCCTTTAGAACAGAAATGAATGCTGAAATTGCAAAACTAATAAATCACTGGCTCCATTCAAACTAATTTATATTTGTTCGAACGAAACTCTCCAGATTTGCTTATTTTCAGCATTTTTCAATTTTTTATATCACTAGCTTAGACTTTTATACTTTTTAAACATTCCAAGACATAAATCAAGATTAAACACCTATCAAAGCCACTCATTGACATTAAATCATAACATACAATATAGTTTGATCATTTTACCCCTAATGAACCAAGAAAATTACATGAATAGAATTCGGGTCTCTACACAAAAGAGAATAATACATTTTATCAAAAATAAAATAAAATCACATTAACAGCATCAATCTTTTTTAATTTTATTTTGTAGTATCATTATCATTTAGCTACGATTAGTAGTAGTAATCATTAGTTAGTGGTTAGTGATGGGGAGTAAAACTCTTGCAAGATAGCACCCATTAGAATTAGATCACGACCTCTCGCATACGAGAGACCACATCATACCATTGGAGTAAGTGGGTCATTTAATAACTAGTGAAACATTATTTTGTAGTTTTTTTTTTTTTGATGAGAGATATCATTTACCTACATTAGTAGAGTCAAACGGCCAGAAGTTAGCTTGGGTAGTGGAGCTCTTGCAACTCATATCTGGGTGGGATTAGATCCCTAGACCTGCTCCATGGGAGGCCACACCCCTACCACTCACGCAAGAGGGGGGGGGGAGGGTGTTTTGCAGCTTTCATGGTGCAAAAATTAAAGATTATCTAGAATTTTTCAAAATTTGGGTGGTCGTTTGACTCAAATCTCAAAAATTCAAAAATTTCTTTTTCCAATTTTCACATCCACTTATAGATTTGGAATTGAAATTCCGTGAGTTAAGACTCACATAGGAATTCAAAATTTGTATCGCCTTATATGTAATATTTTAAAACTTGACGGTTGGATCAACATGAAAAAGATCGGATTTGGCCAAACAATATGAGTACCATCTAATTGACCTTGCCGCGACTAGATAAATGAAAAATGCTAAGAAAATAAAAAAGAAATTAGGGAGAAAAAGTTCTAGAAAAATCAGGAAAATATTAATGAATATAGGTTAATAGTTATCATATAGTCTAAATATGTTTATAATGCTTATGTAATATGAATTATGAAATTAATATCACTAGTTCAATGTTAAAAACTTTTCATTATTTTCTTAATTTATATTAAAGAAACAAGGAAGAAGAATATTCTTTTCCCATAAATGAGAGAGAGAAGAATAATTTAAAATGGAGAATATGTTCAATTTTTTTTTAAGAGTCATAAGTAAGTTTTTTTTTTTTTAAAATTTCATCATCATCATGATCAATGCCTTAACCCTAATACTTGGGGTTGGCAACACAAATCCTGTTTAATCATTGTTACCTTATGTCATAATTTCAATTAAATCATATGTTGTCAAGTCTTTTCTCATCACTACCTTTATTCACGTCATTTTTTTTGTCTTTCACTCATTCTTTTAGAGCCTTTAACTTGTACCAATATATTCCTCTCACTAGGGCCACCATTAGTGATCTTTATTGAATGTGTCAATCATCTTAGTTGATTCTCCCTTAATTATTTATTGGAGCCATTCTCAAGTACTCTTAAATATGCTTATTTTTTATCTAACATTTTTTTAAAAAGTTTCATGAAGTTTATGCAAATGTGTTTTGGATTATTAATAAAAAAAATGAAACCTATGATCAGAATGATTAATTAGATGATTCTTAATCTAAGTTGTGGTATACATATTCCAAATAAATACATATTTTTCATGTGCACGTATGTTCCTTTCGAATATGATCATACACGTTGAATGCTCATCACAATTGATTAGGGATAATTTTTACCGGAATTGAGATTAGATTATAATCAATAAATGTAATTAAAATTTAGAGTAATGGTCTTCTTTGTCAGAACAGAAATGCTAGCCCCAATCGTAGTCTTCCCCAGACGCAAGGTAGTAGCAACAAGTGTCAAAACGTCTCCTTGTTATAGGGTAGCAACACTACGTGTTGCACCCACTTTGCGTTTGAGGAATGAAAGTTGATTTATTGCGTCTGGTGCTAGCACTTCTCTTGTCGGAAAGCCAATGACACTAATATATGACATTGTATTAGTCAATATAGTCTAGATAAAAAAAATGTTGAATAGATGTTAGTCAATAATTAAGGTGGTTAATGAGTATATATATGAATTAGTCATGGGTACTCCCAAATATACTTATAAATCCTAACCCTTAATTAAGTTATTAAATGGTCAAGATTACAGCTGATGTGACATTAAAAAAGACTAAATAAGCCAAACCCAATCCTGACCCTTAGTGGTTAGCAATAGACAGTTAGGATTGCGGAGTATAGTTGGGAGTACCTATAGACTCTCTCTCTCTCTATATGTATATATACATACATAGGGAAATGTACTAATGAGGCATGTCCATTAAAGCCTTTAATGAGCAGCCCCTCTAGAAAGTTGACATGTGGTAGTCTTTATATATATGTATATCCGACTATTGGATATTAAGTTGAGTTCATTGGGAGACACATGTCAAAAAATCAGTTCGAACGAATGTATTTAGACCGTCTGATTAGACCCTAGTTTGTTAGGATTAACCCCCGAGTGTTCACTATACCCTAATTAGGCTATAAAAATGATAGATCTTCCCATTATCGATTAGTCTATAAATGTTTGATCAAACTGATTTTTTGCCATGTGTTTCTTGAGAGACTTTTCTTAACATCCAATAGTCTGACTCCGGAACAACCCTCCACGTGTCACGTTATTACGCTCATTAAAGTCTTTAATGAACACGACTCACTAGAATGCTAATATATGTGTGTGTGTATATATATATATATGGGATATTTCTCCCTCTTCTTCCCATGCTGTATTACAATTTTTCCAACATAAATATTCTCCAAGACCTATTTCAGACAAAAGTTCCAAATTGACTCTCCAGAAAAGCCAGAGTCAATCTTCCCTTGCCTCTGCACAATCCAAGAAAAGAATTCCCTTGCCTCTTGTTGATTCAAGAGATCATACCCCTTATAAGGATTTTTTAAAATCTTTTTATCTATCTTAGGTAGAGATCTATATGAATACTTGAATGGATGATTGTAAGCCACCCTATAGTCATTATAAACTCTTATTCTATGGACCATAATTCAAAAACTCAGCGAGTCGCCTGAGTAACTCGACTAAGTTACTCGACTTGGCTGAATTTCAAGTCGAGTCACCCCAAATTTGAAGGAGACACTATTTTTCGAGTTACTCGGGTGACTCGGTCGAGTCAAGTCGAGTTTTTCGATTTGCCAGGCCAGGTCGAGTCACAGAAGTGTATATTTTTTCATTTTTTTAAACCTAAACTCGACGTCACATTTTTTTTGCATCATATTTTTTTGGGTCTTCAAAAACAATCTACTATGGGTTCTGTTAAACCTAGTATTTAGGTTTAAGGCTATAAAACCAGTGTACTCTGAGCTCTTTTAATCCAGGTTTTTTATGTTATTACATATATATTCCGTGTTGGACCGAGTCAAGTTCTTTTCGAGTTATTCGACCTGACTAACTTTCGAGTTGAGTCAAGTTTCTAGGTTTTTGAACTATGCTATGGACAATCATAGCACAATAATTAAGAAATTAACTGTATACAGGAGTTAAACAAGAAATCCGGTTGAATTAGACAATCGGAACAACTCAAAAAGGGACTTTAGAAGGGTTATTACACACCTACGAGAAAGCCCCCAAAATGCCATGAGTCACACAAACGTAAATGCATTGTACGTTCCATAATAGTTCCCACTCTTCTACCCTTGTGTGGAAGTCAATCACTATTCATAGCTTTTACCTTTATACCAAAAAAAAGTTTCACCCAATGTTTTATGGATTTTTGTGAAAAATCCCTTAACTTTTCAGCTATTTGTAAATACCCCGAATGTTTTGTGATTTTGTATTATAGTCCACTAACTTTTAAAACTTTTACAAATCTACTCTTTCATCCAAAAGATAGTTAACGGATGTTAAATATTTTATGAAATGACTTTTTTAACCTCTTTTAAAGGGTTGGATGGTACGCTTTATCTTGTGCCTCGTTTATCCCCCTGTAATTGGGGTTAAGCTTAATCGATCTAAGGTTAATGTCTTGTTAAAAAAATCTACAAAATTAAGCTACTGGCAAGTGGTACCTGCCGATATATCAAGAAAAACTGCCGCTATAAGATATACCGGTGGTTTAATCAATTGCCGATATACACCTCGTCGGTAATACTGAATTGGCGTAACTTACAGCGGTTTGATAAACGTATAGATTTAAAATTTTACCAGCGGTTCTACGTTCCATATACCGGCAGTTTCCAAAATTGGTTAGACGTTTTTAACGACGCAAAAGAGACTTTGTAACGGCGGTTACAAACTACCAGAAATTAGTTTTAGCGGTGCATATGTGTAACCGTCGGTAATTAGGCATATGCAATTTAGCAGTGGTTCCACAAAAACTGGCGCTAAAAGTGTTTTTTTATTTTATAAAATGCCTATTTTTTCTTGTAAAATGTTGAAATTTTTTTAACCATAGGAATTAGTGAATTTTAACCATTACTGTTAAAAATAAATTTTAATATATTTTCTAAACTCCAAAGGATATTTGGGTGAACCCTATGGGTGTGTAAATCACTAAATCTTAACCATGGTTAAGGGGTGTCAATGGGACACCTGGCGACCTTAGGGGCATAACCAGATTCCAAAGAGTCCAGTTACAACTGGAGAGAATTTCGAGTGTAGAAGTAATGCTAAGCCACACTCCAAAGCATCGAGAATGCTTACAAAATGGCTGGGAAATACCTTTTCTAGTAGAACTAGTCCGTTCCCTTTTAACATTTCCTTTCTTTTTCAATTGACATATTCAGTATTTTTAAAAATCTAAAGAAAAGAGTGTAATTTATCACTTTGCCTCTATTTACATCTCGTAAAAAAATTATTTTTAACCATACAGACCACCACATTTTACTATAAATAGGCATGGGGATGGATGAAGAGAGGTAGAGGAAGAGAGATGGTGAACATGGAGAGAATAGTGTTAGTAGCCCTACTGGCCGCCACGGTAGTCGGCTTCTGTTCACCCGGTGCCATAGCACTGGGGGATAATCCTTCTGTTATTATTGTTGGAGCTGGCATGTCTGGTGAGTAGTCGATCGGCGAGTCTTATGTTCTAGTGGCCAGATCATAGTGTTAATCTAATTCCCATTCTAGTTGCTAGCATTGAACCCAAAGAGGGAGATTACTACTAATCATATCAATATACCTCATGTTCTAGCCTTTCTCTACATTGCACCATGTATTTTCTAATCTTTGAGTGCAACACTTTTTTTCTTCTTCTTCTTTTGTAGGGATATCGGCGGCCAAATCACTTTCTGATGCAGGTATAACTGATATATTGATATTGGAAGCGACGAATCGGATAGGTGGTCGTATGCACAAAACCAGCTTTGCAGGGTTGTCTGTGGAGTTAGGAGCCAATTGGGTAGAAGGAGTTGGGGGTGATGAAGATAATCCCATATGGGAAATGGTAAACAAGCTTGAGCTCGATACCTTCTACTCTAACTTTGATAACCTCTCCGCCAACATCTACAAACAAGAGTACGTTTCCTCCATCATTTCTTGTTGAATTATCTAGCCATGATCTTTTTTTTTTAATTTTTATAAAGCCGCCTAAAAAAGACGGATTTGGCAGACCCCGGCCAGTTTATTAGATAAAATGATGAAAAGTACAAGGGAGGACATAAAACAAAAACCCCTAATTAAGCCATGATCTCTTCTTATTCTTCTATTTGGGTGGTATTTGCAGGGGTGGACTTTATAATGCAGATGTTGTTCAAGAGGCATTGGAATTGGCCGAAAATGTTGAGGAGATCAGCGAAAACATTTCGAATGCTTTGATTGCCCATGGAGAAAATGATATCTCAGTCTTGACATCCCAACGCCTTGCAGACCAGTTATGAAACATTTTCCTTTCAGCTAGATCATAAATTCTGTGCCTAGAAAATTATAAAATAAAATAAAAATATCTCATTATCCATCCCAAACACCATAAAATAGAAGAGAATAATTATGAAGAGGAGCTCTGGTTGAAGAGAAAAGCGGAGCAACCCAAAAAAATGCCTTGGGGTTATTATGGAATTACAAAAAATAATTTAATGGACATAAATACCCTTATTTACCAAAATGATGTGCTTTAAGCCATGTTCATGATCCCCTCCATCTAAGTGATTGGAAGTGTTGTACTAATTTCGGAATATATACCTATGCTAATCCTGTAAATTTTGTCTTATCCCTTGATCACCTACTCAATATAGTAATACTTGAATGACTTTGATTTGCAGTGTTCCTACATCACCATTAGATATGGTGTTAGATTACTACACGTATGATTATGAGTTCGCAGAGCCACCAAGGGTAACAAGCTTGCAGAATACTGCACCCTTGCCGACGTTTGCAAACTTCGGCGAGGATATCTACTTCGTCGGAGACTCAAAGGGTTACGAGAGTGTAGTCCACCATATAGCTAAACAGTTCCTTACTACTGACGACAATGGAAACATCACAGATCTACGAGTTAAATTAAACAAGGTGAAACCAAAACTATACCATAGTTTTTCCCCATCTCTCTCTCTCACTCACTGATAGTTCACATACTCTCTCATAAATGATTGAACTATTATGGTGATACATTTTCATGCATGAAAGTTTAATGATATCTTAAAATTAAAATTGATTGCAGGTGGTGACAGAGATAAACTACAAGGCGGATGGGGTGGTTGTTACGACGGAGGATGGTTCGACCTACGAAGCCGACTATGTGATGGTTTCCGTCAGCATTGGTGTCCTCCAAACCAAACTCATCAACTTTGTTCCAATTTTGCCGGTGGGTCTATATATATATATATATATCACCCTTTAAATAAATATAGATATATATTAAGAGGGTAATTTATTAACTAACTTCCTCTTTGTTTTGAATTTGCCTAATGATGCAAGCAGCCATGGAAGATCTTGGCCCTATACAAGCTTGATATGGGTGTTTACACCAAAATATTCCTCAAGTTTCCTTACAAATTCTGGCCTACTGGGAATGGCACAGAGTTCTTCTTGTACGCCTCCGAAAGGCGTGGTTACTTCGCCCCTTGGCAGGTAAATCAGCCAGTTCTTGATTATTTCGTTTTGGCATTTTGATTTTAATGAAAAAGAAAAGGAACAATAAAAGGCAATAATCTCTTCGCATCACTGTTCTTATGAATTGTTAAAATGATGTTGTGGTTTGTAGCATTTGGAGAATGAGTATCCGGGATCCAATGTCCTTTTAGTAACTGCAACAGACGACGAGTCAAGAAGGATAGAGCAGCAATCGGATTCTGAGACCAAGGCTGAGATCATGAAGGTCTTGCGGAAAATGTTTGGTAATCACATCCCAGATGCCACAGACATACTAGTTCCCAAATGGTGGTCTAACAGGTTTTACAAGGGCTCATTCTCAAATTGGCCAATTGGAGTTAGCCGATTAGATTATGAAGAGATAAGGGTAATACATTTTTTCTCTTGCTACCAAGTACTAAAACCATTATGCACAGGGGCGAGGTCTCGGAGGTCTCGGCCCTTATGCGGTCTCAAAAGCATTTCCCTTTTGTTTATATAAGTACTAAAACTAATTTGAATACTTGATAATCCTACTTAAAGCCACATTGATAATTTTTATCTTGAAAGTCAAATGATCCTAATTATCTTTTTTTTTTTAAAGAGAAGCCACTAGAGGGGGAGGGGAGTTTGGCATGGACCCTTCCAGTTTATAAAATATGAGAAAAAAAATACAACCAAGAGAGGCACATAAATCTTGCCTCATAAACTATCCAACTAACATTTTATATTAGAAACAAACCGATCTATCAAGAACTAAAAACCCAATTGCTAGTTTAGGAAAGAAGCTTGTTAATATGAAAATTATAATTACGATTAGATTAGATATGCAAGCCTTCTTAGACAAGATGTCGACCACCTGATTATTTTCTATAAAAATATGAACAAATAAAACTTCACATTTATTTCTCAGTTGCAAAATAGTCTTTAATTCATACAAGATAATAACCACATGTTTACTTTACCATTTAAAATATGAATAGCAATATGAGAATCACTATCAACAATGAGTCTCCCAATACTCAAATAATCAACACATAAAGCACAGTCATCTCGAATAGCTTTCATCTCTGGCTTGTTAGTAAGATTGTTGCGTGTAACTTTAAATGACCATATAAGCAAGTGACGCTGCCCCGTTGATTTATGACCAAAATTTCTATAGATCAGTGGATCTGCAATTTCATTATAGCAAATTGGACACTGGAATAAAGATGCAAAGATTTAGTTCATCAAGAACAACCTGTCCAATAACTATAGAAATTTGAAAAAATTTGGTGGAATTGGGTAATTTTAGATGCGGAATGATAACAACTCTTAATCTCTTTTTGAACTAAAGGCACCAGTTGGAAGGGTTTACTTCACCGGCGAGCACACGAGCGAGCACTACAATGGTTATGTTCACGGCGCATACCTTGCAGGTTTGTATTCTTTGTCATTGCTCTTTAAGCATCAACTAGCTTTCTATAATGGAGGAGCTGGGGGATAGCTCATTACATTAGTACAGGTGATCTCTCACAGTGACTTCAAACATGTTCACATCTTGGATAAAAATGAGTAGTATGAATAAAGGTTTATCTTGGATCTAGCTCTAACACTATATATATATATTCTTATTTCAGGTATTGATTCTGCAAACATGATGATCAGTTCTGTCAACAAGCAGAAAGTTCCAAATCAAGAACACAGGGACTTCATTTGAATCCCATTGTTCTCCTAGTTCCTTACCATGGTAATCCACCTCTATGCATATGTGCGCGTAAATGTATGTATGTTATGATAGCTTTTTGCCGGTTCATTAATGCTATGGGCATGCTGATGACGATAGGCATATTTTTGCAGATAAGAGCGAAATATTATGGAAAATGAAGGACCAAAGATCTGTGCACATGTCATGCTCCCTTCTACAGTAGGATACTAGCTAGAAATAAATAATAGGGTAATGGTGTTTCTGGTGGACCCTTCCCTTTGTAATGGCCATTATAAATGGTCTTAATTTAGAAGATGCCAAGTCTAGTAAGCTTATTAAACAGGTGGGGTTGACACCAGGACCTGCATGTTCAAGTTTCTCTGTGTACTTTTTTTTTTTGTTGGAATGTGTACTTGTCTGGTGGATGGGTTTGGTTGGGGTCAGAGGACTTGTAGGCCAGGCCATTAGTACTGTTTTTAATGAAATTTTAGGTGTTAGGTTTTTGGAAATAAAAGGAAGTGACATCTCTAACCAAAACCAGTGATTAGCATGATTAAACAATTCCAACCTAAATCGGTGATTGGCCCAATAGATTATTAAATTTAAATATTTTAAAATAAAATAAATATAAAGTAAAATAAATGTAATAATAAAATTAGATTTATATTGGCAACAAACTAAGGTTGTAATCAAAGTGTTAGGGATAATCACAATGTTAAGATTAGGACATCGGTCAATGATCAGGGGCTTATTTAGGTTAAGGTTTCAAGGGAGTAAGATTAAGATTTTGAGAGATTGAGTTAGGGTAGGGTTGTCAAAGGGTAGGGCAAGTGTCAGCCTTAACCTTGCCCTTACTTATTAAGGGCAAGACTCTAACCCTGCCCTAGCTCTTCAAGGGCTAGATTGACTAGGCCCTAACCTTGCTCTCAGGGACAAGGCCGGGCACGGTACCCTTGTTAAAGGACTTTGTTGACGGGCCTAGCTAATTATAATCATCTTATGATAATGTTTGGAGTCCAAACAACATGTTTCCCATGTATATAAAAATCGATTCCGCCACTCTCCCAGTTAAGTCAACCTTTTCAAATTGTGAACCTTATTTAACTACAACAGATAAGAGCTTCGGGTGTTAGCTTAAAAGGCTTAAAAGTGGAGGGGTGATGGCTCTTAATCAAGGTTTAAAATAACAAGATTTTGCTTAGCGTCCTGTTCTTGGCAAAATGACAAACCCCAAGTGCTGAGAAGATGCTGAGTTACTTAGAGAGCCTGATCTCTTTGCTTCCCTTAATTTGTACATTTATTATTTTAATTTAATAAACCACAAACCACCATTTAAGCTGATGTACAAAGTTTGAAGCTTGGTCACCCCAGTTTTAAGTGGGACGCCAGACAAAAAAAAACAAAGAGTCGTAAGTGGAAGAAGCTACCAACTTGTTTTCAGGTGTTATTTTGCTCTTAAAACTGTGTACTCTCACATTGTCTAGCGACAAGAGTGAGAGATGCCACATAAATAAGGGTTTTTTTTCCTAGTTACCCCTCAAGTTTGGGGTTGTTCCCCAAATACCCAAGTTTTAAAAACTCTTTCCATAATGCCCCCACACACATTTAAAGATATTCATACCTGCAATTTTTATTTTTTATTTTGGACCATTTTATCCAAATCATTTGAAGAAAAAACATTTGTATCCCCTCAATTCCTTATCAACCATGGAGAGCCCCCTTCGTTCCTTATCAACAACGAAGCACCCTTCGTCGATTGAGAAGATCTTTTCAACATTTCATTATCTATTATTTCGACTGAGATTTCTACAAGAGAGCTTTGTTCCCTTAAACTAGTAACCATGATCATGAGAAAATGCCATTAACAGAAGAATAACACCATTTTCGGTTTTCGTTTGCTTTTCTAAAAATGAATTAGTTAAGATCATTACATGAATGATTAACCTAAAGAAAAAAGTTTACAATCATTGCATTTATGATTTTAAACCTTAAATTCCATGTTAAATGGTTTTACATGTGTTTTCTTTTCATTTTTTATGGTTTACAGTGTACGATCGATACTTAACAAATTAGGTCGATACTACTTATATCGATATTTGTTTCTATTCCAAGGTTGAAGACGATCTGTATCAATCTCTGGTGTATCAACCACGTGTATCGATAGGGGTAGGCACAGAGCTAGAAATTTTTCCTTGAGGGTTGAAATACATGTATGAAGAAAATTAAAGGATTTTGAGGTATATGTGGGCTGGGGATAGGAGGAACAATTTTTATTATTATTTTGAGGAATAGGTTTATCGTGGTCATAAAATTCGTTAATGTTGCATTCCAATAAAGGTCCAGTAACATGCCCCTCTTGAGAGAACCATTATATAAAAAAGGGAAATAGATAGCAGACTACGCATTCAACTATGTAGTTGAATGCTGATTCTCATTGGTCCAAGGCCCCCTTCTTAACACTCACCAACTACGGTTAAGATTCACTCGCCCCTAGGGTTCATCCATCCAACCTTGGTTTTAAAAAAAAATTTATTAAGCTTAATTTAGTTAAACTTAAACATACTTAAAAAGATTGTTAAAAGGGACACGTAGCCGGCATTCGGCTATCCAACGTCGGAATGCGTGGTCCGCTAATCACTGCTCTAAATAAAATTAACTATTGTTCTAAGTAAAAAGTATTAATTTTTTTCTATTATACATACTAGAAAATTACAAATTTTTGAAGGGGCAAAAATTCCCATATAGTCAACTAACTAAAGTTATTTTGGGGGGCCAATATATATAGGCAATATTACAAATATATTTTTAAATATTTGTAATACTACATAATATAAAGAGGGGGGGGGGGGGGGGGGTTTCCCCCTCGCCCTTGGTTATGGGTATAAGGAAGGTGTTTCGACTATGTGTATCAACCAGTATTGATCCTGCGTTTGCAAAAAATATGTTAAAACATAGAATTTTTGCAGATTTTTCATCTTTTTAGAAGATTACTCCTATTAAATTTGTACTAAAATACTTATTAAAGGAGAAATGAGTGAGGAGCTTCGTGAGATAGAAAGATGAGAAGAGTGGAAGATTCTCCCATCTCATGCAAGTAGGTAAATCCCTTTTTTTTCCCTCTTCTTCTTCTTTCAAAACTAGAAGAAACTCTTCTTTAATGTGTAAGGGTATTTAAGACTTTTCATAAATACTGAATTATGGAAAATGCTCATAAGCCTATTTACTGAAGAGAATTTTAAACTTGGATATTTGGGGAACAATCTCAAACTTGAGGAGCAATCATGGTAAAACCCCTATAAATAATTTAACGCCCATAATTTTTTTATTTATCACAAGCATCATTGCATTACTAAGAAGAGGATAATACATGACCTACTGAGGGGCCCCTTAGGCTCGGAGAGTTCTCAAAAGAAAATAAAGAAATGCTTAAATTGAGAGCTTGACAATGAGCTTCGCGCTGGACAAAGCAGAACGACACCCTTTCAAAAGAAGTAGGGAGGCTATTGATATCCGATATCAGAGCATGAATCTCCCATGGGGGAGTGGCAGATACAAGATTGAGGGTGTCAATAACTTGTTTCGAATCCGATTCGGTGATGACCTTCTGCCAATGATTACTATAGGCAACCGAGAGGCCCAGCCGAATGGCCGAAGCCTCGGCCATGATACTTGATCCCCCAATAGCTGATGAAAAGACCAACTCTAGCTGCCAAATTGGATGGTAAGACTGCGCTGTCAACAATCACCTTAAAGTAGATGAATAGGACTGAGCTTTCCTCATAATGCTCCACAAAATGGCCAATTCTTTGTTTCCGGACTCAAAACCAGCTAGTTTTGAGTCTAGAAAAAGGATTGGGGAGAACAACAAGGAATATCCAAACCATATTGATCTCGTACATTAACATTGGATGAATAGATGTACAATCGTCTCCGGGGCTGTCTTACACAGCGGGCAAGTCTCATTGACCATCAGATGTATCTCCCAAGGTTTGTAGCTATTGCTACGCATAACCTCCAAATGAGAAGTTGTAATTTTGTGGGGATAGGGATTTTCTAAAGCTTTTTTCCAAACAAAACTGAATTCCTGTTGGTTAGTTGAACTCGACGAAGGTCTTCTGGATGTCTCTTAGAGCACCCACTAACATGTGAGGCGCTCCTAGGAGTTGCACCTGCAATGAGCATGCTCGGGTGAGAACAAGGGCTTGGGCTTGGGCTTGGGCTTGGGCGCACTTCGCAGTTCACACTTCTATATTTTAAATTCATCATAACTGCCCATCGGTTGTGATGCCCTTGATAATGAGTATAGGAGGGCAGATGGTTGATCTCACTTGGGAGATTAACTCCCTAGAGGAGTTTTTTGGGTGGGTTTGATGAACCCGGCCATAAAGTCAATCATAGTCGGGTCTTGGGCAGAAGGCCCGAGACCTAGTGGAGCGGGCCCATTAAATGGGTCAATCCAACATCTCCAAAGATTAATATAACATACCATTTTCTCAAGCCCAAGGCTGAGACCAAGGCTGAAAGGATTTATCTAGATCAGTACACTAGACTAATCAGCCTAGTCAATTCGACAAGTTGGGAAACAATGCTTGCCCCATGTAGTACACCACAACTTTGTTCCGGGATCAAATCTCGCAAGGGTGTGATGGTTGAAATATCTATCCCTTTTACTAATCTTGAACAGACTAGTAACCATATAACTAGGGATGTGGCCCAACCGCATATCTTTGTAGTGGGGCGGGCCCATTAAATTGGTCAATCCAACATCTCCAAAGAATAACATAACATATATACCATTTTCTCAGGCCCAAGAAAAAGGAAGTCCAACATGGACCATTCGATCCTATCACAAGCCTAGATCAAGGCTTGACTGATCTAGATTAGTAGGCTAGACTAATCAGCCTTGTCAATTCGACAAGTTGGGAAACAGTGCTTGCCCCTTTGGTTTTATGTAGTACACCACAACTTTGATCCATGATCAAGTCCCGCGAGGGTGTGACGGTTGAAATATCTATCCATTTTACTAACCTTGATCAGATATTTACCATAGTAACTAGGGATGCAGCCCAACCATATATCTTGGGCGAAAAAAAAAAACAAGTTTGTCAGGACCATCAATCAATAGACTAGTTCGCGAGGACAAGTCACCATCTGGTCGAGGATAAGAGAAAACTATGTGGAACTTTGAAGTTCCCGGACTTTTAGAGTTCCACAAAAAGAACACAGCCTTAACCAAACATAAGAACAGAACAATTCTAAACGAGCTATAGTTGTTGATATTACTAAACAGTCTAGAAGAAGAATAAGAACTAAATTGTATAGACATGTAATACTGGAACAAGAATGGACTCGTAATTAAATAATACAAGATGAGACTGGAGTCAATCTGACTGAAATGGAATTCGACCTGAAAGTGGGCATATAAGATTGTTAGCAAACACACTAACGAAATAACATAGTTATTCTGGATAAGATAAACTAGTTCCCAAACAGACAAGGACATGTAGTCAAAACAATCTAAAAAGGAGATAGGAATGAGCATATATCCAATCACCAAGTGTTATGTTAGCAATTGATTGGCTCTATTTAAGAAAAAGGTTAAGTATATATAGAGAGTAGAAAATTATCCGTTCAGTTTCTTCCTAAGAAGAACCTCAAGTTAAGACCAAATCTAGACAAGATTAAAGGCAGTGAGGGACTAAGCAGAAAAGGTACATCCCAATTAAAAAGGTTCGAGCAATCATCTTTCACCAAGCAACGCAAGCTTGTAGAAATAAACCAGAGTGAATCAGAGATAGACACTTTCAGTATCTTCAAGAAAGACATGGAGGCTGAGTGATTCACATACTATTATTAACCATTTAGTGCAAAATTGAGTAATTGAAATTAGACAATAAATTAAGGGACTGATTTCCATTTGGGACAAGACACCAATAACATATACATAAAGCTAAGTATTTCTTTTTTTCTAATGAGTCAATATAGTCTCGTCTTCTCAGATTTGTCTCTTAATCCTTATTTGGTCAGTAATATAGTTAAAATATCTATTTCTTGGTTTGCTTGCTGGGAAAATTGAAATATGAAGAATGCATGTAGATTTGATAATCAAAATTGTAATCAATTGGTGGTTGGGAGAAAAGTTTGGTTGAAGGAGTTTTCTTCTCTTTAAAGTGTGAAAAATGATCTCTCTTTTGTTGACAAGTGACAGAAACTTAATATTGATAACTTGGATGAGTACAATAACCTCCATTGGGGGTTATATAGAGATTACAGTAACCTTAAGATAAAAACCTAATCAAATCTATTATATCATTGATTGATGTCAATCTAATATTATGATGAGATACACTTAATGATCTAGTGTATCTCATTCACCTTATTACAGTACTCCTCACAAGTTTTCTAATTCCCCCACCTCAAATATCTAGGGATTGAAAAATCTCCATGTATTTGTCGCTTATAGAAGTCCACTTGACAACTTTTGATCCCTCTTGATACCTTTAATCTTTACGAGTTTGTCAAAGTAGAAAGCTATGTGCCATGATGTCTACTATTTTGCATGTGTTGCCATGCTTGAATGAATCGATGCCATGATGCTTCCATATTTGAATACCCGTTGGATTTATTGTCATATCGTGAAGAAGGGGCCTCTAATGGGCCTGAAAAGGTCCTCTATGGGCCAAGAAAATTAACCTTTAAAAAGGCTCAAAATAGGCCTATATGGGCCAAAGATACGAACCTCTTGGGCCATTAATACCAACCTGTATAGATTAAAAATAAATGGACCTCTATGGGTCTTTAACATAGCCTATGCGGGCTTTAAATGTGCCTCTAACGGGCTAGAAATTGACCTCTGAAGGGCCAAAAAAGGTATGAGAAATAGACAAATGAGAAGGATTTGCAAAGTTCATAGAAAAAAAAAAAAAAAGGAAGAGCAACACTACCACTGCCTGAAATGCAGGCCTGTTTGAAAGCGCTATTCAACAAAAACATATCAAAGCTGACAAAATGAAGCCTGCGATGGATCAACCCATTCTGATACCATGAAGCAACTGTTTTATTGATAATTTGGATGATTACATGACCTCCATTGGGGGTTATATAGAGATTAATTACATAACCTCCAGATAGAATCCTAATCAAATCTATTATATCATTGATGTCAATTTAATATTGTGACGAGATAGACTTATGATCTAGTGCTTCTCATTCACATTATTATAGTACTCCTAATATATTCCCTAATAATAAGAATATCGAAAATTTCTTTCATATTCGAGTAATGCTTCATCATTTTAAAAGATTCATTTTTACCAAATGGTTTAAACCATTGTCAAATTGGTTTAAATTAACTAGAGTTAGTGGAGGGGCGAAATTATTAGACACCATGATGTTAACCTCAAATTTGCATTTGCAAATTACTAGTCTATTCGTGGTGGTTGTCGTGCATGTGTTGATTTAGGTACCCAATCTGTAATTGTAGAAAGTGATTCGAAGAACTCCATTGAAGCGTTACCTAGTAATATTGAGTTGTTGTTGAGTGTTTGCACTATTGGAAATATATTTAGAGTTTTTGAAAGAAAAATGTAATTTTATTTTTGCCCACTCATTTATAGAGAACAAAAGTTGCAGATTCCCTTTTGAAGGTGTCTCATGCACCCCAAAATCTACACATAATATATTTCATAAATGTGGTGATTCCGATATGGGAACTTGAAATACATCCCCAAGTATAATGGAAAATAAATCATTTAATATAAGAATATCAAGCAAAATCTTAGTTCTCAATAATAATGAATTCACCATCAAAAAAAATAAAAAATTAAAGGTTTAACTCAAGGTTTACCTCACTACAAATTCACTCTCGCTAAATGAAATAAAATAAACTAGTCTTCTCCCAATAGCTCTAAGCCAAAAGAATCTCTATCCTCTTCAGTCACTACCTGAAATGGATTAAAGTAGTAAAAGTGAGCTCAAAACCCAACAAGATAAATACACCCAATAAAAAAATATTCAACATGTTACTATTACATCAACTACACCTGCAATTAATAATAATTTCAAGTAATAGCATAAATGTTCTATTGAGTTACATGGTCTAATTCACTTGTCCTTAAGGATCACACAGCTCACCTTAGTAACAATCAGCATGAACGGCACACAACTCGTTCAAAAGAGGATTCTTGGAATCGCATGTAGTTCATTCAAAGCAGTTAGACCTAGGCAGCACATAAATCTTGTAGTTAGCCATCCCTCAGGTACTCATTCTTAGATTGCCCAATTTTTTTAATTAGAGATAACACAAAGCTCACTCAATTTTTAATTAAGGGATAACACGAAATTCACCTAATTTTCAATTAAGAGATAACATGAATTTCTCCTAAAAGACTCACCCACAGTGATCACACAAAACTCACTTCAGACATGGACCCTACACATGGTCAACGTCATTAAATCATTATAATTTAGAATAGTTAATTAGACATACATAATAATTTATGATAATTCAGATCTAAGCAGACATTAAATAATTTTGGCCAAACTCGGCTCAAATACACCCTACTGCTAGGTATTTCAATTGCCGCATCAAAGGAGTCCTTATTTTTAAACGAAAACCATGTGACATATATGCCCTTGTTTTAGCAAATGTTGATTTTGGCCGAGAGTAGGAAATGACTACCTCTATTTGTAATTACACTACATAGCAATAACCACGTGTACGGTCACGATGAGTTCATAGACGGTAGAGGATCGACGGTCATAAATGCGTTAGCTCTTCATTCTAAAGGCAGAGTTCGACGGGTCGCCTTTCTCACCAGCACAAAGTAGATCTCTGCAACTCCCAGACCCAAATCTCTATATCTGCGATTCTCGCCTCTGCAACTAAAGGTCATTCAAACCCTATTTAATTTGATTTAATTCCATCTCGATTCCTCTTAGAAATTGCTAACTTGATTTGAGAACAATGGTTTTGATCTTCTTCCATCTGCAAGGTATTTTTGGTTTCCTAATCGGAAGATGATACTCTGAATTTTTTTTATTTTTTATTTTGCCCCTTTGATGGTTTAGATCGCGTGAAGTCATTATTATGTGGAAAAATTCGTTTTTTTCGAGAAATTAGGGCTTTGATTTGTTATTTAGGGTTCATGATCTGCATTGTCAGCGATCTGCATCGATTGCTGATGATGTTCATCACATCGAGATCTATCGTGATTGATCTGCACCGAATTTCTAAAAGATTAGGCGAAAAAGTAGAGTTTTGTGTTTTCATTGAGAATGAATGATGGTTTTGAATGAGCTCCTTTTAATAAATCATGAATTTGAGTCAGAGAAGTAATCGAATTTTTTTTTCATTGGAAGTTAGATTGATAAATTCTACTTACGCTTTCTTCTCTTTCCAGATTTTTTTTTTAGATTATCTTGTATTATTATTGTTGTGTTTTCATGTTTATTATTGTTATTACAATCGTCATTATTTATTATCCTTCTCAGGTTCTTATTTTATTGAATGGTGTCCCTATGTTGGTATATTAGGTTTTGTTTGAAATGGCTGAAGCAAAGCCAGGAATGAGGAAACCAGTATTCACTAAGGTCGACCAGCTTCGGCCAGGCACTGGCGGACATACTCTCACCGTAAAGGTGGTCAGTTCTAAGATGGTATTGCAGAAGGGGCGTCCTGACGGGCCCCAACTACGTCAAATGCGCATTGCTGAATGCTTGGTTGGAGACGAGACTGGAATTATCGTCTTTACAGCCAGGAATGAACAAGGTATTATTTGCTAACTAGATTCTTATTTGTGCCGAAGAGGGTTACACTTAATTACTCTGATTTATTATCCACAGCATTATGTTAATATTATTTTCTTTCCGGAGGGATTTTGCTAATATTTTGAGCATATGAGAGTTATCTTGTTTCCTACATGAAGTTTGTAATTATTGTTATATGCTTCGATCAAAAAACAATTATTGTTATATGCTTTGTTCTTAATTTCTCATGCTTAATTAATAGTGTTATGTTAAGATTTGTAATCAATGATACTGTCTTTTTTATTAATGCATTCAGGATAAGGTCTTGCATATTATGTGAGTCTGAACTTCAGGCCAGGATGGGAAAATTCTTGTGCAGTATCTAGTATGGGCTTGTTAGTCTCAGCTATAGAGGGAAAAGAAATATGTGCTTCAATGGAAGTAACCTCCTTACCCTAACATACAATCTATCCTGATAGTATAGTCATACTTTACCTTAGCGCTTTGCGTTTCACATGTCTGATGATTTAGATAAACTTATTCCAAAGTTAATTACTTGAGATCAACAGCCACAGTGTTGTAAAAAGGCCCTATATGTATCTAGTATGGGCTTGTTAGTCTCAGCTATAGAGGGAAAAGAAATATGTGCTTCAATGGAAGTAGCTTCCTTACCCTAACATACAATCTATCCTGATAGTATAGTCATACTTTACCTTAGCACTATGCGTTTCACGTGTCTGATGATTTTGATTAACTTATTCCAAAGTTAATTACTTGAGATCAACAGCCATGTTGTTGTAAAAATGCCCTATATTAACATCAAAATATTTAATGAAGCTTGAAGACACATCCAGATCGCTCTAACCTTTCGAGTGCCTATGTAAACATCTTAATGCCAATGAGGATGCCCATTGATAGTTGAGGGTGTCAATGGGCTGAGTTGGCCCAGGCTTTGGCCTGATTCTAGGATCCGATTAATAATCGGGCTTAGAAGGCCTGGCGACACCGCGCTCGGTCTTTTGATACATCTAATACTTAATTCTAGCTCTAGATGAATAGGAGGGAGGGGTATAGCATGTAAATATCTTAGACTATTGATACCATATTATTGATATTGTACTTTATTTTCTCATTAAAGTTTAAGATAGAGTTTTTACTATCATTACCAAAACAAATCACTTATAGTACTACATTATGCCACATTCCAATTTAACTTACCGTTTTCAAATGTTATTAAGATTTAGAATCATGCCTAATAGTTACTTTTTATCACTAGAGAGAAGGGAAAGGAGTGGTAGCAAAGAAGAAGAGAGAGGTGGTTTCGAAATTCGAAATATCTGAAAAATGTCGCATGCTTCACAGCCATGATGGCTTAAATAGGACTCTGGTGTGAATATAGGTCATCATCCTATTAAAGAATTCATTCACATCTAACCTTTGAAGTTGAAACAATCTGTCAATTGACCGGGATAACACCATATCGCTGGCACATTGATAAAAACGCCATCAATTTGCCTTGCTCAATCTTATAGTGCTCTTACTATTGGTTAACGTCAATCAATGTAGTCAAGGCGTCTAAGCGATAAAAATAATTATATATATATATATATATATTTATATATATACATATTTATAATATTAATGTATACAAATAACAATTCAAACCTTCTAGAGTTGATAATAATTTAAGAAAATTAACATTTAATGTTATAAAACTTGAATGTAAGTTTTTTTTTTCTTAAATTATTAGTTGATTTTTTGATCCTATATATGAAAATATATTTAAAGACTAAAATATAAGATTTTTTAACCAGAATTTTGGGTTATAGTAATGTTTTGATATAGTAGAATTTGTAAATATCAAAATTTTAAAAATACCTTAGCATTTGCAAGTTGAAATTTTGACCTAATCCCTAAAAGGCACTAAAAAGCGGATTTTGCTCTTGAATTAAAAAGTTGACTTTTTATTCTTTGGCGATTGATCTAGGATAAATTTTATTGAATTCAAATGGGGATATAACCTTATTTACATATAAATATATTAAGTAAATGAAAGTAAATAATCTACTTAAATGATATTTATATGTAAATTAGCTGTAAAACAGGCTTCTAGCTAAGAGGAAATGAGTATGTTCCAAAAACTCTTGCCTAGGGAGGTGCGCCAGTGATACAAATCTCGTTATCAGGTTTTTATCGGCCGGAGTTTTTCTCGGGAGATTTTCAAATCTGAATTTTTTTCGGGTATTTCTTGCCTAAATCTCGGGAATGATTAAAAAAATATATTGAAATTATAAAAAATAGTAATAAATATCTCAAAGTTATATTCATAAAACCAACAACATTGTCTATTTCTCATGATATTTTTTAAATCTCGGTGAAATATCGGCTAAATTTCGCGATATTATACGAGATAAAAAGAGAAAATTATATTTCTCACGAGAGTTTTAAAATATCGCGATAGAAACAGAGTTTTAAACTTCAGATGTTTTTCTCTGGAGAAATTGGGTATTTCTCGGGAGATTTGTAATAGTGGAGGTGCCTAGGCAATGCGGCAATGCCTTGACTACACTGACATCAATAACAGCTCGCCAATGGGATCCTTGCATCACATCATGGCATCAAGCTGCCTCTTGGCCATCAAACCTTTGACCCCTATAACTAAGGTTGTTAATGGGCTAGGCGGGGGTTTGTCTAGGTCCAGCCCTCACTTACAAGGTTCTAGCCCAAGCCCTCGTAGGGCCTAAACTGGATAGGCCAAAGCCTTATCTTCAGGGCATGGGCATGGGCATGGGCATGGGCATGGGCATGGGCATGGGCATGACTTGAAAAGAAGATAAAAAAAAAATATTGTCATGATATTTATAACATAGTTACTAAAGCGAGAAGTGAATATGAGCGATGCGAAAGTGAGATGCGGGAAAGAAAGCTCAAAAAATACTTAGGAGAATGGAAAGAGAGAAATGAGATATACGTGCCCCATTCCCATTATATTAGGATGACCAGTCATACTTTTGATTTTATCTTATATGAGATATTTGTGGAGAATTAGGTGTCTTAGGTTTCCATCCAACCATATTTGCTCATGATTTACACCCTAGGCTTTAGACTCGGGACTATCCAATCATTTTCTACATAGCCCCTTTTATCACTAAATGAAACATGATAAAAGGGCTATGTAGAAAATGATTGGATAGTCCCGAGTCTACTGCAATGGACGGTGATACGCAGCTGATATCCATATATCTTGTTGGATTGATGCTGATACCCTGTTATTTTCAAATCCTAGAAATTTCAGCATATACATGTGGGTTCATTGAGTTCAAGGCATGCCATGATCTTGTGTCTGCCCTCATTCTGATCTGCCTGTACCCTGCACATGGTAGCTCATTATTAATTAGAAAAGTCAATGTCTTCGTGATCCATCGACGGCTGAAGCTAATGATGGTCTTTTTTGGGCATGCAGCAGTGCCTCAGTGCCCTTACTTAGTAAAGGTCAGCTGTCAGATTTGTAGGGTACCTGCATTATACTCTCCTTTCAGAAATCATTCAATCTGAATTCTGAAGTAAATCAGTATGATGCAATATTTTGGACGGGACATGCCTAGCATGAAAATAAAAATCGCTGAAACCGATACGAAATGGGCGATACAAACACGCATCGGTAGTCTCCTGTACAATATTTATACTGCTACGAAATGGTCGATACGTATCGTTTATTAGTTACTTGTGTTTTAATTCATTGTGTAATTGTAATTGTGTTTGCTACTTTGTTTTTGAGTTACTTTTCATGACTTCATATTTGGTTCCTATAACTCATTTGATTTTTAAAAAATTTAATTTGACTTTTTAAAATTTTTTCTTAAAAAAGAACAAATTATATGTATCGTCCGAAATCGATACCAATACGTATAGGTTTCGGTTGGGACTGATACATCTCCCGAAACCGTATTTTTAATCCTTAATGCTTAGGGGTGTCAACACTAAGGGTTCCTAGAATCAGACCCGAGCTCGGCTAGAGCCAGGGGTGGTGACACATGAGCTTCTTAGTCTTAGGGTTTTATGGAGGTCTTAAAATTAATTAAGAAGAATTTGACACGTCTCTATTTTCATAAAAATTTAAAACTAACTATTAGGTGAATTTTTAGTAACAATAGAACAGAGCAAATTAAAATATGACTCGACTCAATCTTGTCTTAAAATCGTAGATTCCTTGACTTTTGGGTGATTCACCTTGTTTCTCAAAACTCAGTCAAGGAGGTGAACTAGCCGATTATTTTGCCCTCTGCCCCCAATAATCATCAAGACTGCAACATCTATTTTTTTGCTAGGCAGCTTCTATTCATAGATCAAACTATTGATACACACCATCCATCCAATTGATGAACTTTTCTTTTGCATTGTTACACATCATTGAGTGGATTGGGTATTTAATCAACTTTTATGTTTTCTGATTTTATGATATTTTTTATTACTTGTCAAGATAAAAACTTCTGATAGAAATATTAAAATTAAATTTGGAATTAAGGTGTAACACGTCTTAAAATTCCAGGAGAGTTTCAAAATTTTATATGTATATTTGTTTATGTAGACATGAAAAATCATCTCTAGTCATATATGCGCTGTCAGCTCCTGCAGCATTTTTAGAAGTGCGAACTATATATTGCACAGACAAGATTGCTTGTGGATACTCCAAAGAAGCGAACTTACTTTATAGATGTTTCCAGTCTTCTCTTGGTTATATTTGTTGTTGTTTACATTGTGACATGTCTTATCCCCAGTGGACTTGATGAAACCCGATACTACTGTTATCCTGCGCAATGCAAAAATTGACATGTTTAAGGGATCGATGAGGCTTGCTGTGGACAAATGGGGTCGTGTTGAAGTGACTGAACCAGGCAGCTTCACTGTGAAGGAAGATAACAACCTTTCACTGATAGAATACGAACTGGTGAATGTTGTTGAAGAGTGACTTGTGGACAGCCATCACTCCTCTACTACCCCAAGAACAAAACAAAAAAAAAGGAAGATGTGGATTTTGTGGTTTTTTGAGGTTGGCAAAGTGGTATTTCTGTTGTTTTCCAGTACACCTTGAGTTCAAGATGCCCAGGATAGGAGGAAATCCTGAAGCTATTACTACTAAAGAAAGTCAGGTTGTTCCTTAGCAGCTGGTGGGAACCTTCTGGGGAGACCTTAACACAGATGGTGATTGCTGTCAAACCAATAAGATAAAGCAGCTATCTGTTAGAACTTGCTTTGGGTTGTTTAATTATTTTCTTAGGACAGGAATTGCTTTTAGATAATGAGATACTATATGCTATATATGAATATTTGCAAATGTAGTTCTTCCTATTTTATATATACACTCATATGGTTCTTGCATGCCCTATCTGCCTTCTGTTTTCATCTTCTGCCACTCCATCTACAGATGTGTATCTTGATCAACGAAGTATATGCTTCGGGGTTGGCTAACTCAACCAGTTATCGCCTTGAGTTGTAGCACCTAGGTGGTTAAATGCAGTTCTGATTTCTTTGGTATTTGGATTGTTTACAGGGATAAAGAACAAACCTGGATTCTAAATGTGTATTTGCGGGTCAAGGTAATCTCTGTCAGCCAACTTTCAGAAGTATTTTGGTAAAAAGCTAAGGGCCCTAGTAGGCACTGTTTGTGAATCCAGAAGACCAGAACTCTAGCAACAGAGAAGCAAGACAAAAAATGTGACATTATGCAGTTATCAGAGGCGGAAAAAATCAATGGGGACCAGTGTTTAAAAAATCGGGACCAGACTGGACCGGCCCGGCCGGTTGAATCCATGAAAACTGACAAAAAATACTTTATAGGTAAAAAGATCAGGCTTCATTCGGACCAGTTGAACCGGGAACCTAGGACCCAACCGGTTTGACCTCCAGTTCGGTTATGAAAACACTGCTGGGGGGATTCATTAATTTTAGCCTCTGCCAGCCCAAATTTCTGGTTTTCAATCTTTTCAAACTGCTTGTATACTCATCCAAATAATTGGAGACTTTAGATAGTCCTTTACTTGTTGGAAATGGATGGAGTCGTAGCCATTTAGCTATGTCTGCTGATCTGCTATCTTGGCTGAAGATCAGTCGCTTTTTATTTGGTCATTTTGCGATTCAGTCAGCGTGCTTGTTAGATACATTTGGATCAAGGCGCCACCAGTTAGTCTTAGTAACAGAATGGAGAATTATCAATCTTTCGGCATTTGTATGAAGAGCAATAGTTTGCTCCACAGGGAATAACGTACTATTGCTCCTCGCTCTTACAAAGCCTTCTTTTTAATTCCTATGGTTAAGAATATTTTATTTTATTTTTTAGAAAACCAAGGGTGGAAGAGTGAACTCTAGGGGTGAGTGAATCTTAACCACAGTTAAATGGAGTTAAAGGGGACATATGGCATTAAACAGGGATGTGTCACCGACCGAGGTGATTATTTTCCATATATTATATCATTTGGTTCCCTGGTTAAATTAAGTAAGAGAGAGTGAGGTGATTATTTTCCATATATTATATCATTCGGTTCCCTGGTTAAACAAAGGAAGAGAGTTTAATGTTGTTGGAGCTTTACAAAAGCAACAAGAAAATTTATACATGCGTGTTCCTCCCCACTTGAATTTTAAGTGGGAAACTTTTGGCTTTTGAGGTTATCATTCTTCCAATTTTAAATAGGAAAATAATCACCTCCTCAGTCTGTGTCGTGATACGAGGAGGTAGTTCTCGGGTTCCCTTTTAATGCCACGTGTCTTTTTAACTCCATTTAACTATGATTAAGTATCACTCATCCTTGGGGTTCACCCATCTACCCTTAATTTTTAGAAAAATAAAATACATTTTTTTACAACATTGTAGGTAAAAAAAAATTTAACTAGAATTCATGAGAGTTGAGTTGGCAATAGTTCGCTTGTTGCCCATGGGGCAAACTACTGCTCTTTTAAAATATAGCTTAGGGAGGGGGAGGAGTGTGGAGCGAGGTCTTAGGGACCACGGATGGTCCTCCTAAAAATACCTGTGTGCATAAGAAGTACCCAAATTACTCTCACTAGTTGAAGTGCACATACAAGACACGTGCTTCCCATTAAAAATAATGTTTATATTATAAAATATAAAAATTTACTTTTTTTTACACAGTCTATATTTAAGGATAACAATTCATGATTCAGGTCATTAGGAAATAATTTACAATAGATTGCTATGCATATTATCACAATGGTTGAATCAACACATCTCTCAAATCAATCACAATCTTAGTGGGTAAAATGCTGCCTAGGCAATGCTTAGCACCTCGCCTATCTAGAACCCTATTGGCTATTGTCTAAGGGGCTTGGCAAACACTTAATAAGATAGATGTCACCTATGCCTCATCTCCTAAGGCATCCGTGTTACAAATCTCGTTCTTAGGGTTCTTGGGTTTCTAGCGGTTGAAGTTTTATGTTTTGTAGATTTTTTAATTTGGAGTTTTTTTTCCAGGATTTCTAGCCTAAATTTTTGCAATGATTAAAAAAATAATTAAAATTACAAAAAATACTAATAAATATTATTAATTTATAAATTCATCAAATCAACATTATTAGGTATTTCTTGTATTATTTTTAAATATCAATTAAACCTCGCGATATTTACGTGATAAAAAAAGAAAATTGTATTTCTCACAAGATTTTTAAAATGTTTCAATAAAGATAGAGTTTTAAACTTTTAAATGTTTTTCTCGGTATTTCTCGCGAGAAATTAGGTATTTCTTAGAAGATTTTTAACACTACTGCACTAAAGCACTAATAAAAAAGGTGCCTAAAATCGACAAAGAGTTAGATGTTTTTTGTTTTTTTGGGTTTAGGGGTATAAACTTATTTACATATAAATATTTTAAGTAATACTTAAAAAAATGTTATATATATATATATATATATATAGACATTTGCATACATTTTTACTTCTTCAAACGCTTCTATTGTGGTAACATTTGTGGTCTAATGAACAGTCTGTTTCTAATTTGCAATTGTTATAATTTAATAAATAAAATAAAATTTAGTTGTCTAGGCATTGCCTTAGCGTGTAGAACTTTTTTTGTTTGCTATGTCATACGGTTAGGCCGCACCCCTCGAGACTTGAGGGGGAGACACCACCACTAGGACAAGCCCATGGTGTGTCTTAGCTAGTGAAACTTGGTAACAATGGGCTTTGTAGCCCCAAAGCTATAAAAAACCAACAAGCAATTAATAAATCGAAAAATTTGTCTGAATGATGTGGCATTTTTCTTAGGCAGAATGCATATCTGACAACTTTTTATATGTGTAAACAGTTTATTGGTTCTTTGTAACCTTGGGTTACAAACACGGTGTTGACAAGTTTTACTCCACCTTAACTACACCTAACCTAGGGATCCCTTGTCGCCTAGGGAATCCATGGACGCTTTGACTACACCGCCAAATCTTTTGCAGTTTTTTAGATGGCCATGAAAGATAACTGAAGGGCCTTAGACATCTTTATTGGTAAAGAATCATAACCAAATATTGCGTTGTTAGAACTGCTTATTATGATTTTGAAATCCATGGGTCTTTGTAGGATGACAAGAAGAAGAAAGGGCCGCCTACTTTTGAAGTCATGTGGTGACAGGATTTGCAATGCCTCTATAACTCTTATGAGCTCCTTGGCCTATAAGCACAGATACCAACCAAACAATGAATTGGATATTTGAAAGTTCAAATGAGCGGTGTCTTAGCAATTCATTACATTGAAAATGCTGCAGCCGAGCAGTCTCACTGAGCAGGTTCCTCATTGACCTGGCCACAGTGCGCACTTTGTCGGTTCAGATCAATCGGGACCATTCAATCAGTGGATCGACTCTTCCTCAACAAAACCCACCTGATGATCATGACCAAAGATGTCCCAAGATCAGCAATTGATTGTTCTGCTCTGCTTGCCCTATCAGGGGATGGAAATCTACTTTTTTGAGACTGCACCCTGGCTATTTGAGCCAGAGGGGGGCAGGTGTCCCAAATGAGGGGCAATCTGTGACACTGGCCAGGATTTTCTTGTAAGAAGGCAAGTAATGGTTGATTGATAATATTAGAAATTAGTGATAGATTTGTGGAGACTGATTAGGCAAGTATGAAATATTATGGATTTAGTGAGGGTGCGGATGTTCCAACCTGCACTACTTTAAAAAAATTTGAGAACCAAGGTTAATGGAATCTGTCTGTACATTTCGTACATATCCTACTATCATTGTTACTTCTGGTCTCAGGAGTAGTGTTATCCTGATAAATAATGAAATAACATGGTATAATATTTTTTCCCCAAAAGTTTACAGGGTGGGGTGGGGTGGGTTCTGCCCATATATTGATCACGATCTATCAAAAGAATTTCAGAGGGATGAGTTGAGATCAAAGGGTAGACTGATGAATTTTTAATGGTTGCAAGTTTGGCTCTTCAAAAGATTTTAGGGTTGTAAGTTCCATTTTGCCCTTCTCCGATTGGAACATGGAGACCGGTCACGTTCAAAGGTATCTCTTCTCCAGCTGGATAAGATTAGGCAATGTTCATATTTCAAATGCAACAAAGCACAAAATCAAAAGATATAGAGGTGGAGAATCCGTATAGCATTACTAATGTGAATGCTGCGGGAGTTGAATCGTACCATTGGTCTTTCTAGATAAACATGTGAGTCAATTATCGATGTAACTGAATCTATAGAGGGATATTACAATGAGTGCTAGCCCGAGTCTCAAAATTTGAAATTTTTTGTTATTAGGACCGGTCAAAAAAACGTTTAACATGTACCTTGTCCTGCCCTGACCTTTTGGGTGTTTCCGGATCCTTGAAGGGCTAGGTCAAGGGGACCATGCCCTTGGACAGTCCTACCCTAATTCCAACTTCTAACTTCTTAAAATCTTAATATCTTGTAACCCTAACCCTAAGTTTCTGATTGGCTGATTCTGTAAACCAAACACTATGATTATGCCTAGGGGTGTACAATGGACTGGTTGGTTGGGTTGGGTTGAAGCCAGTTTAGGCTCAACCCATCTTATTTATCTTCATGTCTAACTCAACCTAAACCCAAACTCATTGCAACACATGATGCCCAAACCCGGCCATGTATGATATTATAAGTTTGGGTTGTGTTTAGGGCAGCCCATACTCAACTCAATTTTTACAATTATGATTTGTTTCAAATTTTCATTCTTTTTTCATAAGAGCACTTCTCAATTTACTTCTTTTTTTTTTGTAATGAATGGTACCTAGTTGAATTAACTATCTAGGTGAGTTGGCGGTTTAGGTGAATTGGACATCGAAGTCATGAGTAAAGGAATATGTTTGAATCAAATGTGAATATATGATGCTAAGCTTGAAGCAGCAAGTAGGAATGTCTCTTGGAGGACTACAATGACCTTTGCCCGTAAGTTAATCCCAATTCTCGGGGAGGGGATGAAATGGTGGGGGAATTGAAATGAGAAAAAGGTGTTCCACCTTAGGTACTATCAATGCAACAAAATTAGTAGCCATTGGTCAAATCCCTTTTATGTCAATTTGTCAAATTAGTTATACCCTCATTCTCTATTTGCCTTATGTTTGGTTGCCGAAAAAATAAGTGAAAAGAGAGACAAAAATAAAAAAAATTAGAAAGAAACATATTAAATTTTGGGCCAGGTTGGGTTAACCAAGCTTTATTAAGGTTTACTCATACCCAAACACCTAATTAAAATAGAACCCAAACTCAGCCCAAACCCATTCAACCTTAGCTCAGCCCGCCCATAATTTGGCCTCCACGGGCCAGCCTGACCCAATGTACAACCCTAATTATGCCTAACACTTTTATTATGGCCTTAGTTTGTTGCCAAGATCGATTTTATTTTATTTAGTTTTATTATTGTATTATAGTTTTCCTTCTCTTTTATATTTCTTTTATTTTAAATAATTTCAATTGAATTATCTATAACAGAATCATCATGCAAGCATAGTCTTCAGAGCAATTAGTATATCTTAGACACATAGGTATCAAGGTAGGAATTGATCAGGGCTTACACAGAAATTATTTCACATTATTCGAGCTTTAGATGCGCATAAAGAACGCCCTAAGATCTATTATCTAGAAGTTCATCCTCATCCAATCCCAGAGAAGTAAGAAAAACCTTCTCACCTTGCAGTACAAGAAATGTGCATCTTTCTACTTATTCATGAAATCCCATGCTGCCCCCACCTCTGTCTTTATTACCATCAATCGGAGATAGCAACTAGCACAGATTGGAAATGATAGAATGGAAAGAGTTGTTGATGTAGAAAAAAATCTCGGGAAAAAATAAAGCTTTTCTTTCTTTCCTCATGGCCCTACCCTAGCCCTTAAAGGAAAGGTTAGGTCCTAAATAATCCAAGCCCTTGGAGGGCTAGGGCAAGGTAAGGGCCTAATTAATCCAAGCCCTTGGAGGGCAGGCAGGGTTAGGGCTGACCCCTCCCCTGTCCTTTGACAATCCTAGTTGTTATCCCTTCAGCAAGTTTAAGGGAAAAAATCATTAAAGTCCGTCATTGGCGTAGCATTTCTCTTTTATAACTGGGAAAAGCAGGGGTGTATCAATAAACTGTCACGAAAGTAGATGCGTTCGGAGTTATATTGGAAAGTATAAAATAGAGGGGTATCCCCGAATGTCAAAAATAGAGGGGTTATTCCTAAAACATCTAAAAATAACTAGAGGCACAATTTCTAAATTTTGATTAGCCAAGGTTGCTAAGGTATAACAAAAAAAAATAGTGATAAAAAACTCTCGATAGTACTTATTATCAATAGCCTGACCGTTAGATTAAAAATTCAATGGTTGCCTTTCTACACATGCTTTAAATGATGGGGCCCACCTAATACTTGCACCCTTAGATTTTTAATCCAAAGGGTCAACTCTCTATAGTATGTATTATCGAGAGTTTTAAATCACTTCCCCAAAAAATAAAAATAAAAAGTTGCTAAGGTCTTTCACACAAAAAACAAAAAGCACTTTAATTTGTTCTTTTCCTCCCTCCCCTTCTTCAAAATAGAGGTAAAGCGTGTGAAAACATGACCAGCTTGGCCCATACCGTTTACTAAGGGCCTATTTGGTTTGTATTAAAATAAGCGATTAATTAACGTAAAACGGCCCAACAAAAATGGAAAACGGAAAATAATGGTTCATTTCTATATATGCTAATGATTAAACAATATGTAAGTAATGGAATGCAACGGCAAGAATTTTAATATAAAGTGGTGTTGTTTCTTTTTTCCTGGAAAATTATATAAAATAAGTTAATTAATTAGTTTTTTCTACTAGTTCATTCAAATCCAGCATTAGAATGCCACAGAGTGTCTGAACCTTGTTAATATTATTTTCTTGAAGTGGGACCCTGAGTTCACTTAAATATAGGGGTGGCAATTAGGCCGGGCTAGCTCAAAGCCGGATTATTCGGCCCGAGGTTTGTGCGAGCTGAGCTTGCCTTACTTTGTGCTGTGTTGAGCTTGGGTTGGAATTTAGGCTTGAAGTAAATTTTTGGTGGAACTTACCTTTAGCTTAGTCCGAACTCAGTCCGGCTCTTATTTATTTAGGTTGTAGATATCATTTACCCACAATTAGTATCAATGGTTAGTAATTAGCGGGGATTGGAACTCTTGCTACTCATCACATGGTGGGAATGGATCCCGAGATTTCTCTATTAAGAGAGGTCACATCCCACCATTGGAGCAAGAGGTGGGGGGTGTTGAGGTCTTTTATTTACTTGTTTGCAAACTTCTCAACCTGATTGTTTTATAGGTTTAATCATTAATGAATGGGTTTTCATGTTTTTTAATATAAATTTTGGAGGGTCTTCATGATTGATAATAAAATGAGACATTTTCTCATTTTTAGGATTGTTTATAAACTATTAATGGTTAGCCAAATTCAGTTCGAATTCAACCTACTGTTTTTTCAACTCAAGCCAGTGTGAACTTGGTCCGAACCCCGGTGTTATGCTGTGAGCCAAGCTTGAGCAGAAATTGGACTTGGGCTTAGCTTGGGTTGGGATTTTAAACTTTGGCTAAGCTCAATAACCCCGAGCCTGACCCAAATAGGAATGGCAACGGCCCAGCCAATCGGGTAACCCGCTCTGCCCCGCCCCTATTGGGACGGCTTTCGGGAGCTTCTAAACGGGGTAGGGGCGGGTTTGGGAAAGAGATGTTAAACCCGAGTCGGGTTCGGGCCTGTGATGAGTTTAGGCCGCCCTGCCCCGTTTATAATGTCCAAATCACTATTTTGCCCTTAGTTTAATAATAAAATTACCTCATTATATTAATTATAGTATGAAATATAGTTATGACCCGGCCCGACCCACTCCATCTAGTGCCTAACGAGACGAGACGGGGTTAAAAACTGTTTTAAAAAATCGGAAACACCCCGCCCCGCCCAAGTTTGGGATAGGAGTTTTCCATTAGGAGCGGGGTCGGGAATGGGGGCTCACCCGACCCAAACCCGCCCCCCATTGCCATCCCTAGACCCAAACCTTCCCAACTGCCACCCCTACTTAATTTTGGGTTCTAACAGGATATAGCACACCTCTTTGTCCTCATTAGGGCTGTACTGTTTGGTCCATCGTTTCTCTTCTGTTATAAGATAAAGCTTTTGAGACCATCTTAAGGCTCAAACCATTGAGACCGTGCTCCCAAGCATGGATTTCAGGTGGGGGTTACCATGTGATATTCTATATTATACTCATATAGTACACGTATAATACTTTTAGGGGGGTCGCCCTTTAAAACTGTGAATTTTTACCGTGTTACATATTATATGTGTATTATCGTATAATACTCGTTTAATACACGAATTACGTATTAAACATGTATATACTTTTATCCTGATACACTTATTCCGTATTAAATTATCATTATTAGTTAATATATCGATTTTTATTTATTTATAATTATTAATAATTTTCTAATTTTCTCGTTCTTTTACCATGTTTTTGTTGTATAACACCCGCACTTTCCGGACGGATAATTGTCATATTATACCCGTACTCGTACTTATGGAACAGTCTTAGACCTAAGATGGTCTCAATGGAAAAGTCCAATGATTTATATATATATATATAGGGAAATAGTTGGAGGGGGGGTTAGACCAATGAGGTCCAGCATTAGGTTTCTAAATGGATTTCATGAGTACGCCTATCATTGCTCATATATATATATATATATATATATATATATATATATATATATGATTTTGCTACCCAAACGGTCTATGGCCGAGACCACCTTGAGACCGTGTGTCTCAGGTTGGGGTGTTAAAAAAAAGACCACGGGATTCGAAAAACATTCAAATCCCGAGCAGCTGAGACACATGGTCTCGGTGTGGTTTCGGCCTAGATGGTCTGAGTAGTAGTTGTTGTTGTTGATGATGATGATGTTGTTGCTGACGTTTCTATTTGGATAGGAAGACTAGAATATATGTTTGCATGGTCGGTGCAAGATCCATATCAAGAGAAGTCAAGTCAGCTTAATAGCCCACCATTTCATGTTAATCAAAGAAGATTAATTTGTCCAACCCCACCCTCGCCTTTGACATTCTAGTCTTTGACTTATCTGTGTTTTCATGTATTTACCTTTTGGGAACCGTGGAGGCTCCCTTTTTTTCCTCTTTAAAAACCACTCTCAAAGACAGCTAACACTTCTATTTCTGTTGTAATAATTTCTGTTTGTTCTTCATCCTCTACTCTCTTGTTTAATTGGTTTTGGGTATTTTGGTGGGTGTGTGTTTTTGTTGTTGGAATCTTTAAAAAACAGAAGAGAAAAAAGTTGACAGAAATTATGAGAAAGAGCAGCAGTAATTCATTTAAACTTGATAGAAAGATTGTTGAGAAAAATAGAAGAATGGTCATGAAAGGTCTTTGCTTCCAGCTTGCCTCTCTCATTCCTAACCACTATTTCAATTCCTCTGAGGTACACTCTCTCTCTCTTTCTCCTCCTTCTTCTATCTTTTAGCATGGAGAAATTATCGAATTTTTTTTTTTTAAAGGCTGAAGAAGTTTCACTAACAGAGATTTAGGTATTGAATTCGCCTTTCCGTTCAACAAGCCGAGAATTAAGCAATGTCAGTAACTTTAGCAAAATATAAACTGATCGATACTTGAGCAGTGCCAGTAGCTTTAGCAAAATTATTCATGGGGGGTTATTAGTTATAAGTCTAGGCAATAACATCTTCTACTGAGCCTCTATAAAGTCATGGATGCAAAATGAAGCCCCAGAGGAGGCTGAAATTTTCATAATCATGACACTAAATTCTATCATGGTTTCCCAAAATGCAAATGATATATGTAGTTTTCCCAGTAAAATGATACTAGAAAGAGTCTTATAAGACATATTTTTGTTATAATTTTGTGAATGACATTGAAATTGAAGATTTAAAAATTTTCAATAAATAGAGTATGTACATCTTTGTTGTATGATCAATATTCTAAACTAACAAAATTACTATGAATTGGACATTTACAGATAAATTCGCTCATCTCTCTCAGGACGGTATGAAATTGCTTCATTTTTATCTAGGTTTTCTCTCTTCTTAGTAATATTTTCCTTTCAATTGATTATAAAAGAATAATTGATTTTTCAGGGAAGATTGTCAATAGAAGATCAGTTAGATCACACCGCCATTTACATAAAACAACTGAGAGAAAGAATAGATGAATTGAAGAGAAGGAAGGAGTTAGCCATGAGTGTTAAAAGAACTAATGATAATTTTTGGGATATGACGATTGGCTTTAGAGTACCAATACTTGAATTAAGGGACTTGGGTTCAACTATTGAGTTGATTTTGATTAGTGGGAAGAATAAGAACTTCATGTTTAATGAAGTCATTAGTGTTCTTGAGGAAGAAGGAGCTACTGTTGTGAATGCTAGCTTCTCTATTGTTGGTGATAGAATCTTGCACACAATCCACTCTCAGGTATCTGTTTGTTTTATTTGTGTAGTATTGAATAAGATCAAGCTTTGCATACTATTAAGATTGATCTTTGCAGGTTACAAGTTCTAGAGTTGGTGTTGAAATTTCAAGGGTGTGTGAGAGACTGAAGGAGTTGATTTATTCCAATTTTCAAGACCCTTCAATTACTAGATCATGAAGATATACACCAGGAGGAGGGAAAAAAAATACTATCTAGGTTGGTATTGAATTCTACTGAAAATGAGATACGGGAGGATCGACGACCCGAATGAAAGTAGTATCAGGAGCATGGGATCCATTGAATCAGTGGGGAAATGGGATGGCAATCTAGCTGAATAAGTAATGGATGATTTACTATTCTTAATATGTTGTGGTTAGCAATTCTTAGTATGTTGTATTACATTGCACTGGGTTTCCCCTCTTCTTTTCAAGATTGTTGAGGAAGATAGGAATAACTTGGTATATAAATACTTGGAAAAAAAATCATTGTAAGTAAAATCTACAACCCGTCGCTCCGCATGGTTGTTTGTTGGATTTTATTCTATTTTTGGTATGATCATTTAGTAATAATCAGGAATTTGGAATATTGTACAACATGATCTAATTTGCGGTTTTCCTTTTTTGTTTTAGCTCCTATTTATATTCCAATTAATGAGTGGACATATTAACCGCCACACTCATTCCAAGAACTTGAACTTGAGTATTTTAGGGACACTTTCTACCACTGAACACTCGGGCAGTGAGTGTCAAAACAAAATTTTGAGGACGAAATAATGAAGATCAAAATAACAAGATATAATTTACGTGGGGCACTCTCAATAAATACTATGATTGACAGTCAGAGTATTTGGAGAATAATATAATTTAATAAAGAGAACAAAATGGTCAAAAGGCATATTCCTCACTCATCTTTAAGCTTTGGGTGACTCTTTTCATTTAGACAAAAATCATGATTTTTTTTTGGCTTTATCTCCCTTGAAGGTTGTGGTGGTTTTCTCCTTTCATGTTTCGCGCTTTATCGACTAAGAATGTACCTTTTTTTTTGCTCCTTAGAAGATTTGCTTTAACTTTTTCCTTTGTTGAAGAGTTTTGAGTTCTTTGATTTCTTTTCCTTCTTAATTTTCTGATTTTCTGGATCCGGGGATCAAATCGTGATTTTGATCTTCTTTGAAGGTGTTGATATAGTTTTTCCTCTCTCAGGCTTCGCGCTTGATCGGCTAGAAAGTGATTCTGGAGGGAAATTGGTTTCTTTGTAGCTTTGTCTTCTCTAGAATGTTTTAGTTTTCTTCATCCTCTCTCCCTTTGATTTGAAGTCCTATTTTTAGAATCTTTGAGATGAACATGTTGTAGGTCCCACTTCATTTATTGGCTTTAGGGATATAATAAATTTCTAAATTTGGTGGGCCGACTCATTTAGTGGATGTATGACCCATTTATGAACGGACTCATTTAATGGGTTACGAACTGGCCCATTTAGAGGGTGTATGGTCCATTTTATCCTTAAACTTGGAGGTTATGGATTTTCTACTTCGTGCCCAGACCCAGGCCATGGGATGCCCATTCCGGTCCTTTCATTGGGCTTATTTTAAATGTGTAAAACATTTTTATCGTTTTAGGTACTATTTTACATTTTACGAGTCTGTAGAGACTTTTGTGTAAAATTAAAAAAATTTAGGATTCCACAAATTGCTCCCTCAAGGGTGTAGTAACAGAACTCGAGGGATGTTAGTGTAACCCTTGACTTAGTATTTCACTTGGATTTATCTTCCGTAGAGCTTGACTTGGATTTTGGATTCAGGAGTTAGTGTTTGACTTGGATTTCTAATTGGAAAACAACAATATTGTTTACTCTTATAAGATGCCAGTGCCTATGCCTGTGTCAACAGATTACTTCCATCTGAACCAGTTTGCTCTCAATTGTTGACTGTATCTCTCAAACAAAGCTGTACTACAGAGTTCTGTATTCCCTTTGGTAAAGCTGCAAGCACCAATCACCAATTTGGTTCTTTGTAACCGCGTGCACGCGTTAGGATGTATCCCGGGATCATTTGGGAAGAGTGGACTTGGCAGGGGTGAATAAGGGGCCATCAACCCTCCTTAAGATAGGCCCGTTTGAAGTGGTTGCTTGGTATCTATATGGCACCTTAGCGGCTACCTTAAGTCTGATTGTGTGTGTGTGAGTTTCAAAAGAGTGTTAGTTACATGATAACATTTTCACCCAAAAAAAGGATAATACATAAGTTAGAATTTTTTTTCAATTTAAATATAAAGAGGAGCTTTGTTTCACGGCATTGAGTGGAGCTCCCCTTATTACACTATCACGGTGGCAATTTTATAATTATGGTGTGTTGAAAATTGCCCCAACCTCCTTCAGTTATTACAAATGTGACACAACCATAGTGTAATATGGGGAGCTCCTGTTCAAAATTAAACTCTTATTGTTTAGTAATTTTTTTTTTGGATCAAAACATGTAATGCGCAATGTGTTCGATGGTTGTCGTTTTTTGTTCATGCCTTTTTTTTTTTTATCTTTTAAGATTTGATTTGATTTTGAACGGTAAGGTTATTGTTTGTTTTGATTAGTCTTATGTTCTTTTTCTCTTTTTCTTAATCAAAGATTGTAATGGGGCATCCTGGCCAGCAAATCTGATACGTCATGCCCTCTTGCAACACTTTTCTTTTCTCTGTCATTTTCTTTGACTGTGATTGATTTTTTCTTGTTTTGGTGTTTTTTTTTTTTGTTCCCTTTTGTTCTTGTTTTTTGGTTTTTAGAGAAGTGATTTAAAACTCTCGATAGTAGGTACTATCGAGAGCTAAACCCTTGGATTCAAGATCTATTGGTTTCAAATATTAAGTGGGCCCATCATTTAAAGCACATGTATTCATGGAACCATTGGATGTTAAATCCAACAGTCCAACTCTCGATAGTAGGTACTATCGAGAGTTTTTCATCACTTTCCTTGTTTTTATTCTCGCAAATAAAGCTCCTTTTTTAAAAAAAAGTAGTTTTTTTGTTCTTATTGTGAATGGAGCTTGGCCGTTAGTGTAGTTCGGCCCAGCTGTTTTTTTTTTGGAAAATAACACCTCCGTCAGTGACGCAAGGAGGGGCATATCGGCTCCCATTTTCTTGTCATGTGTCCCCCTTCTAATCTCATTTAACGGTGGTTAAGATTCATCAATCCTTAGGGTTCACCCATCTAACCTTGGATTTTAGAAAAATAATTAACTAAAGGGTTTAAAAAACTAACTTGAGTTAATGGGAGTTGAAGGGTCTGTTATGTGTGAGCAAGGCATTGATGTATTTTTTTCCTTTCTTCTGGTTTCGTGTTTGTTCGACTAAAAAATGATTTTCGAGGAGAACTAGTTTTTTTGTAGTTTTGTCTTCTCTACAATGCTTTGATTTCCTTCATCCTCTATCCCTTTGATTTGAAGTCTTATTTATAGATTCTTTGAGAAGAAGATGTTGTGGGTCCATTTATTGGCTTTAGAGACATCATAAATGTTTGGAGTTGGTGAGCCGATCCATTTAGTGGATGTATATCCATTTATGAGACCTATTTGGTGGGTTTATGACCCATTTATGAACCGACCTATTTAATGGGTATATTGTCCATTTTATCCTTAAAACTTGGATTTGGTTTGGGTTATGGACTTTCTTCTAAGTGTCCAGGTCATGAGAGGCCCATTCCTACCATTGTGCACATTTTGAATGTGTAAAACCTTTTTATGAATTTTTAGGGACTGATTACACTTTTACGTGTATGTAGGGACCTTTGTATAAAATTGAGAAATTTTAGGATTCCACCGTGTGTTATTCTCTTAAAAAAATCTTAATGTTGTGACTTCGAAAAATAAAAGGTCACTTTATTTTTAACAATACTCCCAAAAGACTTAATATCATCTCTAAACTCGGAATAGATATACCTTGGTAGACACAATTCCTTCCCAATTTGGTAGCTATTTCTAACATTTTTGTGAGGCAAAGCTCTAGTAATTGTCAAAAGTTATTTCATTGACCTAGATCATCATCAATGTCTTGTCTCTTAACATTTTTTGGGGGTTAGCAATGTAAATTCTAATATGTTATTGCTATCAAAAACCCCGTGCAAATGCACGGGGTGTAGAAAGAAAATGAATAAATGAAAAGTATGATGAGAAAATTAAAAATAGACAGTAAGAAAAAAATAAAAATAAAAAAAAAGAAAAATGATGATAGTTAAGTCATCTCTTGTGAGATTTTTTATATGTATCTTATTAAAAATAGCTAATTTAATTATTTAAAAATTCATAATTTTATTGTTGTATATAATTTTTATCTTATTATCATATAACTTCAAGAAAGTAAGTTTGCATCATTATAAAACAAATTTATCTCATCTCATTTAAAAATTTAATGTGTCAAAATTATTTAAAAGTTTTAAAGATTATGATATTTTTTATAAATAAATAAGTTCTTTAAATAATTAGTTATTATAAAGAAAAGTTTACATAGAAGAGAAAATGTTAATCTCTTCCTATTGTTAAACCCGAAACAATATTTAATTAAATTTTTTCTAGTAAGAATCATTTTAACATTACCACTGATTTGCATAATATAACAAAATACAAAATAAAAATCAAATAGAGATACCATGTCAAGAAACTCAATTTCTTATAGAGTAGTGTTAATATAATTAATTATAACATAAGTAAAACAATATAATTTATATATATATATATATATATATTTATTTATTTATTTATATATAAGGAAAGATTTAGGATAGACTATTATTTTAGGAAAGATCTCTTTCATTCATTTACTATTGTTAAATTTTTTTTACAATTAATTAAGAGATGAAGAACTTTAGATGAAACCACTTGACACTTTAACACCAATGAATATCAAGAATAATTTGAATTTCATTTTTTACTCCAAATATCTATCAATGATAGCGTGAATCTCATTAATTTCAGTGAAAATAATCTATGTTATTTCAAATCGCTACTGTAAGAGCAAAATAAAATACCCAAAATAGTGTCTAAAATGCACTAATACTCTATCAAAGCTCCATGTAGAGTCTCATAAGTATAAACGTAAGTAATGCCAGAACCTGACAGCTTCCAATAGCATCAAATTATCCAAAATATATAGTACCCAAAAATGCACTCATGCCATAATGCACCCAGAGTTAAGAACTTCCTAATAGCTACCGTGAAAACAAACTTCTTAAGATTTTCACTCTAGATGCTCCAATGTTTAGGAAAAACCTCGCTAGTGAACCATACTAACTAAAATATACAACATGTCAAATCCTTACATGTTTGCAAATGAAAAGTATCATGTGAATTTGTCTACTATTTATAGGCGATTAGGGAGAAGGTAGATCAAGAATTAGAAAATTTGAGGGTTGTAGATGTTACAATTTAATAAATTGCAATTAAAGAATGAGAATATGGAGGGAAGGAAGAAGAGACCCTTAGACTTCATATGTTTAATAATTTAAATGTTTCAACTTAATTAGTTGCAATTAAATAGTAGAATTAGAAGAAAAAATAAATATTGATTGTTACAATTTAATTAATTATAATTTTTAAAAATATAGAATGTGATTGAGTAAAGGTGAACAATTAACTCATCACTTAATTAGGAAGGAAGAACAATAATTATAAGGGTGATGTGTGTTTTCTTATTAGATCAATTAGAAGATATGTTGCATGAACCAGAATAGAAAATACAGACCAATGACATATGCCATGTGGAACCAACCGGCATATAGTATTAGTATAGATGTTCTATTAAAAGCCATAATTTGGTTAAATAATGTGTTATCATCATTTTTAGCATTTCTTCTCTCATTTTCATATTATTCAACTTATATCAATTTTAGCAATGAACATACATTTTAATCACCCAATGTTCATATCTAGCTCAAATAATAAGGGTGGTTCTATGAGCACACCAATATTCTCTAGTTAGCTTAGAAGAGAAAATTAATCATTTTCAATTGAAAAGAAACACATAATAAAATTTTGTTAAGCTCATAGATCTCAGAAAGTAGATTTCATCTAGCAAGCTAATCCCAAAGAGGTCAGAAGATAGACGCCGTAATCAATTTCAAAATTTGGAATGTCACTATACTCTTCCCAAAGACATCCTATACAACTAAAAACTTTAATCAAATAACATTGTAGAGCTTCTTGTGGATCAATGTCACTATACTCTTCTCTGTTGTTATTTTTTATAAAACAAAAACTATGTCTTAACTTGTGTGAGAAGCACTATATCATATTTCTTGAAGTTTTATTATATAAGTGAGAAGCACCAAATACTTTCTCTTTAGAATATATTCATCTACAAGCTCTAAAGCCTTTCCCTTCATTCTATTTTCAAGTTTTCTTCTTTCTCTCTATAGTGTTTTAACATACACCAAAGAGTCCAAAGCATTAGAGGTAAGGGCTCCGGTGGAGCACAATTTTCTTCTTGAGATTTATTTTCTTTTTGTTAAATGATTTATTTATTTTCTTAATTAAGAGATTAGAACGTTGCTAATCCGTTTATTAGCTTTATGGGTATTTATTTCTCCAATTCGTTAGGAATTTCAATTGATTCTTTTTGGGTGTTTAATATCCAGAGAGTTGATCATATTATAAAAGTCTGAGCCTTTCTCTATTTCTAACACACTGAAAATATAGAAAAGAATCAGTAAGGGTTACTGAAACAAAGTTTTCTACCATAGCTATTTCAAAAGTGGTTTTGATTATTTTTTTGGGCAAAAGTCATCTACACATGGGTTCAAGTGCCTTTGTTATTATCGAGTGTACGATTAACAAAGAAAGGTTGTTCAATCTTAGAGATCGGACGCTATCTACCTAATTGCACCGAAGAATTATTTTGTGGGAGCGAAATCGATTTCAAGGACAGTGGTCATAGACCACGCCTTAGCCTATCATCGATCGATCATCTTCTATTATTCTAATTCTTATTTTGCAGATTAACAGTACGTGTGCTTTTGGAAATCTGGTTTAAGTTGTTGTCCCAAATCATTGTTATTACAAGATACTATTCAGATCATAGTTACTGTCCCAAAATTGTACGATTACAGGCTATTACTCGAATCAAATTTGCAATTAAAACAGTGCTCCTACATAATACAAATCAAGTCAAATCTGGCTGTTAGATAATTCTATTACAATTGAGATTTAGCTATTGCATTCTACTACTGAATTGACAAAAATTGGTGTTGTTGGATCAAATCAATTTACATTATATTATAATAAACCTTATATCTCATCTTATAAAATATTTACAACATTCTCAGCATCATTTATTAAAATAATTATCCTATTATTGTCTATTCTAGCAAAACAACCCACCAAAGCCATCGTTATCATTGGTAACGAATTGAAGAAAATCTATTTATTAGAAAAGACAAGTAGACTTACTGGAAAATTTGGGTGATTAAACCTAAAAATTCATGAATTTACGAGTTGGGAAATATGATTAGAGGGGGGAAATTGAATAACCGTCGACAGCAATCAAGTTTCCTTCACTCAATCTCTCTTGTTTACTTCTTGAGTTTTGATGTTAAACCTTAAAAATTGTTTGAGTTTTTATGTAAAAACTCCTTAGAAAGGCGAACTCTTTGCTATACGTAGGCGATATGGAGGTCTGATCCAGTGCTCTCCCAATTCACTATTTTCAGCATGTAATCTTAATGGTGATTAGCTATTTGTGGTGGAAAGATAGTACTGACATCTGGGATTGCTAGGGCTGCCAAAGTTACAAGGATCTCTGGCTTGAGATGAGAGCAAGAAGATGGTAGCAAGGTTGATGACGTCTTTGGCCGGAGAAGAAAGAGGAGGAACATATGGTTTTTAATTTAATTGTGTGTAATCATAAATCTTATGTTGGGTGTGTAGTCAGTAAATATTGGTGTGCTCGTATCACCACCCAATAATAATTATACATTAATACATATAATTTAGTTTCTAATGAGAAAAAATGAGTCCATCCATGGGTACTCCTAGATGTACTCTCGAACAGCGTTAACAAAATCGGACCAGCCGGTCAAATTGGAAAAACCGGGAACCGGTCCCCTTGCCGGTTCCCAAAAGCCCCAAAACCGGAACTCTTTCATAACCGGCCAGAACTGGTAGAACTGGTTGGGAACCAGTCAGAATTAGGAAAAATGGAAGAATTTTTTTTTTTTTAATCGTTTTTTTACAAAAAGTACACGGTCAAATCGGACCGGTTGAACCAATCGAATTAGGAACCGGCCACACTACTGGTTCGATGCCCAATCTAGTTATGAAAACAGTGCTCCCGAATCCTAACTGTCTATACCCTAAGGGTTGGGATTAATGCTGAGGTGGCACACTTTTGAAAAAATAAAGCCTAAGTCACACCTTTTATTCTAGTCTTGATCCTTAATTATTTGAAATGAAGGGTTAGGGTCCAAAGATTTACTTGGGAGTAATCATAGACTAACTAAAAAACCATGGAAGTGGTAAGTGGGCCTATAAAAAGAATCTTTAACAAGGGTACTCTGCCTGGGCATTTCTTTTAGGCCAGGGTTAGGGCCTAGTCAATCAAGTACCTTGAAGGGCTAAGGCGGGATTAAGGTCTTGCCCTTATAAGTAAGGGCAAGGTTAGGACTGACCATTGCATGTCCTACCCTATCCTTACCCTTTAACAGCCCTGCCCTAACTCCAATTCCTTAAAATCTTAATCATAATCCCTTGAAACCCTATCACTAAGCCCCTAATTAGATGATTCTCTAACTCTAACTTTGTGATTGTCCCTAACACTTTGATTCCTTTCCGGGTCTGGATTTGTTCCGTCGTTTCAGTCGCCGTGGTCAACGGGGAAGAAAGATATGAATGAATGTTCTTATGGGAAAATGTAGAATAATACACCTACCGAGACGAAAGCCAAAGCCCCCTGATGCCCCTTTTGAGCTAAAGGACCATGATAGCCAGCCTTTTTACTTCTTTTTTTTTTATGAAAGAAACCATGTTGCGGCCGGTGCTCGTTTGCAAGCACGTGAGCCTACCCAACAAACAAGGAAAGGAAGTCTCTCGGGTCATCGAGGTTCACAAGGTGCTCATGGAAAGCATGCAGGATTGAATGTTTGTCCCCTAAGGACCGCAAAGACCATAGGATAGATCAGAGTGGTCAACTAACAAAAAGAAGATACAGTTCATTCAACGATTGCTTTTGGGTTCCGAGAAAGCTTGGCTCAAATAAGAGGTTTGAGTAAGGGTGATAGACCAATCCTATCAGCACCACGAGGTGAGGAAGACAAAAACACAAAGCCAGCCCGAGATATTATTACGGCAAGGGATGAACAAAAATCCTGAGCTCTGATTCAAAATTATTGTAGAGCCTAATTAGTCTGTTTCCAAGATAGGTTCTATTTAATCTAGTTTTATTATTATATTTGTTTTACTTTACTTTTATATGTATTTCATTTTATTTTAAATAAATTCAATTAAATTATTTGTTGGGTTGGCATTTGGTGTAGAAAAAAGTCTGTTATCATGAGAAAAAAAATTCTCACTTTTGTTTCCGTCCCGGCCTTTTAGGGAAAAGGTTAGGGCCTAGTCAATCCAGTGCCGGGTTAGAGTCTTGCCCTTATAAGTAAGGGCGGAGTTAGGGCTGACCCTTGCCTGTACCGATCCTTCCCTTTAACAGTCTTACTGATAAGCAACAGGTTTACTTGCCTTAACTGACCATTTCTTATATGTTACATTACATGGCTATCATCATATGTACTAAGTACCACCTTCATTGATGCCTGTCGTTGGATGTAGAAAATATGCATCACTGATGTCGTGGATACCCAACTAAACCCAATTTCACTTTACATCTTAGTTATTATCTTTTCTTTACAACTATAAAGAAAAGAGGCGTACTACCCCTACTCTCAATCTACTCTTACTATTAACCTCCACCAACCACCTTAAAGCGCTCTCTTTTATCAAGAGTGAACATGTAGTTGGTGGAGGCTGAGAGTAGGGGCTAGCATTCCTCTAAAGACAATGAGAATGTTGATTAAATTTAGTCACAATGATAAAATATATTTTTATGATTATCTTCTCTTCTAATATAACAAGAAGGAAATTTTTAAAAAAATACATATATTTACAAAAAGTACCTAATAAAAGACGAGTGTTGGTGCCGCAGTCATTCCTTTTTTTTTTTTTTTTGATAGAAATCCACCCCCAGCCCAAACAACTAATGGGGCTGAGGCAATCCCTGACAGGACAACCACCTCCTACACTCCCAATCGGAGTAGAAATTACAACCAGAAAGATTCCTCCCACCTTGGCCTAAGCCAATAACAGCAAAGCGATGAGCATACAAGTTTGTTCGGCGAGAGCAGTGAACAATCCTAAACTCCTTCTGGTGGAGCAATACAAGCCGAATATCCTCAACAACCACCCTAACTTCCCAGTGGGGTGTAGACCCTCCTCCTCCTAGAACCTCCATTATATATATATATATATAATACTAAAATGCCCCATTTAGAATATTAAAAAGGCCCTATTTATAGTTAATTTTTTTTTAATAATATTAAAAAAAAAACTCCATTTAAAATTTTCGTTTTAGGCCTCCAAATGGCTTGGGCCGGCCCTGGGGGAGCCTCCCCGAAGCGCCTGCCCCAAAACCGCCTAGAATGCGTCCCCTGCAATCACGAGCAATGCCTCCGCACCCTGCTAATCGACCTCCCTGTATCGAAGAACCATCAACATGAATACTATCCACTAAAATGGAAGAGGACACCTTGCTTCCGTAGAAGTAGACATCGAAGTTCTAGCCTTTGAACTCTGACCTTGCAATACCTCAGCAACCAAAATACCCGCCTGATGAATGGATCGGAGGGGATCAACTGGAATCCCTTGAAAAATACTGCAATTCTGAGCTTTCCATATACTCCATGCTAAGGATGCTCAAATGGGACAACCTTTGTCCTCAGATAACTTCCTCCAAACCAGCTCCTAGTTCACCGCTAAAGCCTTGTGTAGACCTCTCCACATAAACCAGGCAACCTTTATAGGAAGGTTGAGGCCCAAAATAGCTTTCCAACTAGCTTTGGGTAACACTGAGGATGATGAGGAAGGGCGAGCTAATCTCCCAGAAGGAGATCGGGCACGAAAATGGTGATATCCGGACCTCACCGAATAGTCTCTTAATTCTCATATATTGATACCGAAATCACAGAGTAACAAATTAGGGCTTCGCAACATTAATGGAAAGAAAAATCAGCTGCCTCTTAGATCACTCGCCAATGACATCAAATCTAGGGTTTTTATTTGGGAAATAGTTAACGTACCCATGAAATTCATTTCCAAACCTACACCAATGAGATGGTGCCTTAGGTTTGGAAATGAATTTCATGGGTCCGCTTATCATTACTCTTTTTATTTTTACTCATTCACTTGTAAGGTACCCTTCAAAGCAGCCATGGATTTACTAAAGAGCTATACAGAGAAAATCGATGAAGACAAAGAAGCTCAAGACCCTAATTCAACCTCCTCTGCTCCTTCATCACCAGATTTATCTCCTCCTCGAATCTTTCTACTTTCAAACCCTCCGCTCCCAATGTTGACAACACCATGCTCTCTCACAATTTCATGCACGAACTTTATGCATGCAAGCTAGGGTATTTTGAGTATTAACTTCTAAGAATTCAAAAGGGAATATATGAAAAAGTACTCATGGGCATACTGTCAAAAGTCCTTGGCGCAATAGCATGAGATTATACTCAAGGGCAGAGCCCGGATTTTCTAGCATGGTTGATTTTTATTTTATTTTTTGGTACGAGACACGTGGTTAGACCGCAACCCCGATTAGCAAGTTAGTATCTGCTCTAAGTTAAAGGCAGGTGGAGAGTGCAACCCATTCTCACCTTCTCGGGAATGGAAACCGGAACCTCCTTCCTAAGGAAGGGATACACCTACCATTAGGTTATTCCATATGGTAGTAATTGTTGATAGATTTTTGTGGAGAATAATTAGGTGGGGATGAAATTTTTTGGGTGTAGAGGAATGGGGTTTGGAACATAGCCCCTAGATTTTTCTTTTACGACTAAGTTCGTGAGACATTGCGTCTCAACATATATCTAACATGTATTATTTCTCCTTGTTTATAAGGTAGTTGTCCCCTTGTCCCATGTCTATGTCTAGCTAAATAATTAAATAACATGGTACAAAGGATTTTTTTTTTTTTCAAAAGTAGGAGAGTCCCCTTGCCCCATGGCTAGCCCTATTAAATAATTAAATACTATAATATAATTTTTTTTAAGGGACAATTGCCCCTTGTCCCATGATTATGCCTAATTAAATAACTTAAAATAAAAAAAATATCAAAAGAATAAGGGCACCTGCCCTCATTCCCATGGCTATAACCTTTAAAAAAAAAAAAAAAAACTCCTGTAATTCAAAAGTTGAGGGGGCACGTGCCCCCCACCCCAGGCTCCAACCCCGATTATACTTGAAAGAAGTCTTGTCCTCTTTTAGTAGCTCTTTCTATTGTAAATGTATGCTTAAATCAAATGCTTTTAGAGGGGTGTGTGATTAAAGGCTTGAGTTGAGATTGTAGGACTGTGTATGTGCGCGTGTGTTGTGTGTGTTGATACGTTTATCCAAAGAAAAAAGCAGTAGCTTCCCCTTAGCCCATAAACCCACATCGCCTATCCATGGTAAGGGCCTTCTCCTTAAGTACTCCCACCTCACCCCTCTTTTTGAGGGGTGTGTGTGGTTGAAGGCTTGAGTTGAAGGTTGTGTGTGTGTTTGATGTGTTTACCCAAAGAAAAAAAAAATCAATTATATATGCTGAAAATTCTGACTATAGTCCAAAAGTAATTCCCAAATCAGTATTTGAAGTCAACTATAATTATGTAAATATCATATAGAAACCTGAATTTGATATGACACGCAGGTTATAAGGCCTGGACATCGCTTCAGCAAATGTTTTCCTCCCTTTAGTGGTTGCTATGGACTTGCTTCGTGCGTCAAAATGCCTCTCCAACTTAGAAACCGCTCTCTGGCATCTCCGTAATCTTGTGATTTCTACCGAGCAAAAAATGGCTGATTTGAGAATTCTTTCTATTCAGCACGAAGCAAACCAAGCCGCAGACTTTCTGTCGAAATTTTGTATTTTGGATTCCTTCTCTTTTCTTGATCCCGAGGACTTTCCTCCTGATCTGGCTGCTATTGAAGACAAAGACAGATCCGGTCGTAAATACTGGCATTTGTAATTTTCCCTTATCTATTTCTATCTGGTCAGGGTTTGCCTAACCCCAGCTTACCCTCCAAAAAAAAAAATATATATATATATATATAACACTCTTGTGTTCAACAACAACTCTATTGTTAACTAGTAGTAACAACCTGCAAAATTCTTATTTGCAAAATAAATTTGGTAATACATAAAGAAATCGGTTAGAAGTAAACTGAGGCATAGTGATCAACCACTATCTTTAGAATCAATTTCGCCCTCGTTAAGACAATTCTCCAATGCAATTGGGTTGTCGGTGTCTAGTCTCTAGGATTCAAAGACCTCGCTCGGATCTCTAGGATTCAAAGACCTCGCTCGGATCTCTAGGATTCGACAATATAGAACCCCGAATTTATTGCTCTTGACATTCGTGACGTTTATTAAATTCTATAGAAACCTGTGTTTACTTTTAATATATTTAAGTCTGCGGCAATGATCGATCGCCCCTGATGGCGACTGATCGCCAACAACGCCGTTTTGGCCTCTTTTGCGCAATTTTTTGATTTTTGGAGTTCCTATGGCTCCCAACACTATAAATACTCCTTTTAATCGTGAGTTGAAGGTTTCTAAGGGTTTCCAAAACTTTTTAAACCTAAAAGAGAGAGAGAGAAGAGAATTTTGAGAGATTCAAGATGAGAGATCAAAAGTTTTGCAAAGAAAAATAGTGAAAATACTTAAATTTACCCCATTCGCAAGCACTTGATCGTAGGGAAGCGATCAAGAGAGGTAAATATAACTTCCTTACTATCAATATAGTGATTTTGATATAAACATTATAAAAGTGATATATCTAGAACAAACAAGATTAAGCATGTTTGTGATGTTTTAAATCATGATTTTCTTATGAAAAATATATATGATGATTTGAGAGTGTTTTAAATCATGGTTTTCTCATGGAAAATATATATGATGTTAGAGAGTGTTTTAAATCATGATTTTCTTATGAAAAGTATATATGATGTGTAGAAAGTGTTATCAATTATGATTTCATTATGAAAATTATTATGTGAGAGATGTTCCTTATATTTTATTATCCATATCAACAAGGGAAAAGAGAATAAAATTGTAGTATATGTATAATAGCGAATGGAAGAAATGATGATAATTTGATTTGATGAAATGATTATTAGTTTGCTCTAAAATTATGATGTGTTATGAAACTAAGGTTCTGTAAGATTTATTTGATTAAAATTATGTATTGAAAATTGAGACATGATAAATAAAATTATCCCTTATTTTATTGTCGAAAAACTTGATAAATCTATATTTTATATTGATCATTTATGAGAAATTCTGCATGTTTAGATTGGAGCATGATTTACAATCATCATTATTTCACTCACACTTATTCATGAAATTAAATATGAACAAACATGATAATAAGCAAGATAACAAATATTATGCAAGTATAAAGAACACAAGCATAACTATATGATTAAGTTTTGCACTAACTGAGTACCCACAAGACTAAGATCAAGGCAAGACAACCCGTATACACAGGTTAATGTGTAGACAAACCGTATACACCGGATGATGTGCAGACAAGCCGTATACACCGGATAATGTGTAGACAAGCCGTATGCACCGGATAATGTGTAAACCGTGTGGTACCTCGGAAAGTAGGGTATATGTTAATCTCTATCTAATATATGGAGTAGAGTTATTTTAAGTTATTGCACCATGCATGTTGTTGGATACATTCACGAACAAGAAAGATAAGTAAGATAAACAAGTACAAGGGATCACGTAATAGAATTGAAATTGAATTATGTTTCCGCACTCTGAATTGTTTATATGTTTACATGTCATGGTAAATTTCAAATTATGTTTTATATTAAATATTGTTATATTGTTAACTAGGAGTTTATATATACACGGGGTAACTTGTTACTCATCCGATGACTATTGTGGTCGGCAAGTTTTAGGTTTGATATATGTGCTCCAGGACCTTGAGAAGAGGAAGAACCAGGAGGTGATTACCCCGATGAAGAATAGAATTTGGACCGTTGGTCATTTCCGAGAAATTAATTATTAGTATTTTGATTTGGAAATTTAGACATTATAATAGACTTAAGTCTAGATTTATAGTTAAATTGAATTGATAATTTGGAATCATAAAGGATGATTAGAATTAATTATGATGTTTTAGTATTTATTCCAAACATTAGACTTGATCAGTATTTATTTAAAGAAAAATTTTCAAGTTCATATTTTAGAATTGCCTTAATACTTGATGACAAAAATTTATGGAAGTTAATGATTAAGTCACGTACCAAAGTCTTACATTAACCTAGGTGAGATTTTGGGGCGCGACAAACAACCTTGCTCTGTTAAGTGTGTGCACACAAGTAACAAAGCACAAATGAACTTGTAATAGATAATTTCACCCAAAGAGATGACCCAAAAAATTGTATTGACAGAAGAAGAAGAAGAACTACTATGGTTTTCCGTGTATTGGAAGAAGACTGGTTAAGTTTTCAATATTAAACTTCTTAAAATGGTTTACCAACCGTTTAAGAAACAAATTAAACAAAAAACAAAGAAAAAACTTCTGATAGACCTCACGTGCCGACTGGCCTCAGCGCGTGGTGATTGATCATTGTCCTTAGAATCAATTTCCCACCCACTGAGATAATTCTCTGGTGCAATTGGGTTGTCGGAGCATGATTCTAGGATTCAACAGTCACGCTTGAGCATGCACACACAAGTAACAAAACACAAACGAACTACTCTGACTCAAAGAGATAACCCAAAAAGAAGATGAAGAACTATTCTGATTTTTCGTGTATTGGAAGAAGATTGGTTAAGTTTTCAACATTAAACTTCTTAAAATGGATTGCCAACGATCATAAAACTATTAGAGGAATTAGACCATTTAAGAAACAGATTAACAAAACAAAAAAAAAAAATACTTGTCATAAACCTCACGCGCAGGTAATGAAAAAGATCCTAGACACCATTCTCGTGACCTGCGAGGAGATGATTATTGCTCTTTTGAAATTCATGGGCCTTGCAGGATGACAAGTTTGCTTTTGAAGCCATGTGGTGACAGGATTTGCAACTCCTCAATAACAGGCCCTACGAGCTCTTTGGACTATAGACAGAGATAGCAATGCCTCAGGATTGTCTCTGGCGATGCCAAAAAATGGTCTCAGGCTTCCCACACATTATGCGACATGTGGTGATAAAAATGAGAAAAGTCTCTCCCCATGATTTTGACTTCTTCCCACTTGATATCTCTCCCTTTTTTCTCATCATTTTATCACCACATGTCGCATAATGTGTGGAGAAGTCAAAATCATGAGAGACAATGAAATGACTTCACCACCATGGTTGCATAATGTGTGGAAGCCTGAGACCACCCTTTCTAGCATCCTCAGAGACAATCCTTTGTCGATAGCAACCATGTGGTGACAGGAAAATGATGCGGCGGGGCAGGTGCCTCGTTGCCCTACACCGTGCACTTAGTGGGCCACAATGCACACTTAGTGGGTACAGATCAATCCTGGCCATTCAATCATTGGATCGAATCTTCTTGGACAAAACTCAATTGATGATCATGACCAAATTATGTCTCGAGATCAGCGTCCTTGATGAGATGTGGCCCACCAATTGGAGGTTCTGTTGCCTGATCAAGGAGGGAATTTTAGGGTTGTTTGTCATTATTTCTTGGAAGATTTTCTGTATCTTAGAAACGGAAACAACATAAACGTCTTTAGGTAACTCATTTTCATAAAAAATAGTTTTAAGCATTGTTCCATTTCCAACACAATTTTAGTAAAACAAAAAAAAAACATTTTTCACAAGACACCGGATCCTCTCCGGTGGTTGCGGGCAAGGAGTTCGAATCATAACTAATTATAATTGAATTCAATCACATATGTGGCACACATTTATTAGAGAAGAACAAAATGGTGGGAAAATTCAAATTCAAATTTTTTGCTCTCCTCCAATGAATATATGTCACATATGTGATTGAATTCAATCACAATTGACAAAGATAAGAACTCCATTTCAAGTGGCGTCCACAGGTATATGTGATGCCTTGGGAGTATTAGAATTGATTCTTTTCCAAAACAAGAGAACGACAAGATTTGATGTCAAATTGTCCCTTGTCTTGTTTTGGAAATTTTGGATGTGAAAGGGCGAGACTCATTATCAGAAGAATAATTTCACAGAAGGATGGGTTGGACGATGCCCTAAAATCAAATTGATCGAGATCTGTCATGGTTGCGAGTTCCATTCTCATTTCTCCTTCTCTCTCTTGCTGTTACTGGCCTTAAAAGATTAGTACATGGAGACGTTTACGTTCAAAATTGGACCATTTTTAGAAGGACATTGCTACTGAGAGGCCCTTACGCGGTCTCAAAAAGCATTTCCCTTTTCAGAAATAACACGTGCGAACAGTCAAAACACAAAACAGGGGTGTGGATACTATTTTGAATTCTTGCGGCCGTTGAATCGTACGGTTTACATTTGGTTTTTGAATTTACCATCTAGTCGGATCAACATATGCGCGTGCACTCGATAGAGGGATTGTATGCAATTTTAGGTATTGTCAAATGAGCATTGATATGAATCTTTGACCGAAAAAATGAATATTGATATGGCCAGGGGCGGACCCGCGGGGGCGGGGGGCCTCCTATTTTTGTAAATCCTTATTGATGTAGTATGAATAGTGGGCCCCTCAATTTAAAACAAAAATTTAATATACTTGACCCCCACCCCCAATTTTTTTTGTCCTATATAATATGGTGGCCCCTCAAATTTTTTTTTGTCATATATATAGGATGCCCTCCAATGGAGTCCCCTTATGCCCTTGAGGTTGCCACATGTCCTTATTGACACCCCTTAACTATGGTTTTACCTAATCTCAAGGTTCACCTACTTATCCTTGGTTTTAAAAAAAAATATTTAAATAATTTTAACCTTAGGAGTTAATGAATTTTAAACTAGGGTTCGAAAAGAAATTTGATATATTTTTTTTAAACTAAGGATAGGTGGGTGAATCTTAACCACAATTAAGGGGTATTAATGGGGACACGTGGCGACCTTAAAGACACTACCGGGGAAAAAAAATTCTCAAAATAAAAAAAAACTACCAAAAAAAAAAAATTTCTTAGGGCCTACTCCCCCAAACTCCATACCGTCAAATCAAATTTTTCCAAGATATGGCAATGTTTTTATCAAATGATTGATATGCATAGGAGGGGTATCAAGCTTGCCCTTTTGGAGTGGTTGCTTGGACTTACCCTTCTAGTACCTTTGCGGTTACCTTAGGTCTCTGTGTGTTTAAAGAGTGACTGTTCGTTACATTACATGATAGCATTTCAACCAAAAAAAAAAGGGGTGTATCAATAAAGAGAATAACTATCAAAAGGAGCTCAGTTATACAGTCAACCGGAGCAACCCATAAATTACCTTAGGAAGGGGTATTTATGGAAAAAAATGTATTGTTAAAAATAACCCTTCCTTATACTAATAATAACCAAACTACCACATCCCAATGCAATTTATGGATTGCTCCAATTGATTGATCGACTAGAGCGACTAGAGCTCCTTATCTTTATTAATCTCATCAATGAACTGCCACGGAATTAGAGGAGTTAAATTATGAGGAAAAAAAATAGAGGAGTTAGAACTTAGAAGTTATATTGGGGTCTCCCTAAATGAAGAATATAGAGGGATATATAGAGAGGGAGAAGTATTTTAACATATATATAGAGGGAGAAGTATTTTAGTAAATCATGCTCATTAAAGCATTTAATGAATGAAGCACGTGATGGGTTATTAATCCGCAATTCAATTGTTGGATGTCAAAATGGGTATTTTGAGAGACATGGTAAAAAAAATTAGTTCGGTCAGACATTTATAAACCATCCGATTGAAATGATTAACCATTTCTATAGTTTATATATGGTCTAATGACCTCTAGGAGGTTAATTCTGACAAACTAGAGTTTAATATATGGTCTAAATATGTCTCCTCAGACTGAATTTTTGGCATGTGTCTTCCAATGAACTCACCTTAACATCCAACAGTCAGCTTCAAAAAAAATATTGTCACATGTCATCTTTCTAGAGGGTTGCTCATTAAAGGCTTCTCCCCACTTGATATCTCTCCCCTTTTTATCATCAGGTGTCCGATGAAGTGTGGATGTCTGAGCGCCCAGCTCGAACGTCCACCAGAGCAAATCCGAAGCCTAAAAAAAATATAGGAAAATAGTTAACGTACCCGTGGTTCCCATTTTGTAACGAAATGGCCGATCCTCATTGGCCAACGCCCCAATTTTAAATACTCACCTATTGTGGTTAAGATTCACTCACCCCTAAGGTTAAGCAATCCAGCCATGATTTTAAGGGGAAAAAAAAAACCAAAATCTTAGTTTTAATTTAGTTAAGCTTAACCAAGGTTAAAGGGGTGTTAAAAGGGGCACGAGCGGGGGAAGATATGAAACGGACCCATGGGTCCGCTTATCACTGCTAAAAAAAATATAATAACAGCCTTTGTGATTACGTGGTTGCTGGCGTGGCTGTTTGGATTGTTTGGACACGAAGACTAGAAAAACATAATTGCAGAGAAATGGAGAGTGGTCGGTGCAAGATCCGAATAAACAGAAGTCAAGAGTCAGCTTAATAGCCCACCTTCATGTTCATGTTTAACATAGGATCCATATTTCACATTTGACTTTCTAGTCATTAGCTTATCTGGGTTTTGAAGTCTTAACTTTTTTGAAGCTTTAATTGGGGGATCAGTGGGCTCCCTTTTTTTCCTCTTTAAATACCACTCTCAAAGACAGCAGCTAAAGTACTACTCTTTATGTTGTAATAGTTAATTTCTGTTTGTTCTTCATCCTCAAGTCTTTGGTTTTGGGTATTTTGGTGGGTTGGTGTTTGTGTTGTTAAGATTGAAAGAAATGGTGATAAAGAGTTGCAGTGATTCATTTAAACTTGATAGAAAGATTGTTGAGAAAAAAAGAAGAATCACCATGAAAGGTCTTTGTTTCAAGCTTTCCTCTCTCATTCCTAACCACTATTTCAATTCTTCTAAGGTACTCTCTCTCTCTCCCTCTCTCTCTCTCTCTCTCTCTCTCTCTAACAGAGATTTAAGAAAAAAGTTGAAGAATCAATCTCGCACTAACAGAGATTTAAGTATAGATAAGCCGATAATCAAGCAAAGTATAAGCAATAACATCTTCACGGGGTGTTGCTATAAGTCAAGGCAATAACACCTTCTACTGAGCCTCTATGATCATGAATCTACTGAGACTACACTTCAAAGTCATGGATGCAATGAAGCCCAGCGGAGGCTGAAATTTTCATAATCCTGGCACTAAGTTATATCATGGTTTCCCAAAATGCAAATAATATATATATGTGTGTGTGTGTAGTTTTCCCAATAAAATGATACTAGAAAGTAAGGAGTCTAGACATATTTTTGTTATAATTTTGGGAATAACATTGAAATTGAAGAATATAAAATTTTGTTGCATGATCGATAGTCTATAAACTCTAAACTAACAAAATCATTATTAATTGGATATTTAGTTTTTCTAGTTTTTAATGTATAATTGATCTTTGATTATCTAGTTTTTCTCTATTTTTAGTAAGATTTTACTTTCAATTGATTATAAAAGAATAGTTGATGTTTTCAGGGCAGAATGACAATAGAAGATCGGTTAGATCATGCCGCCATTTACATAAAACAGCTGAGAGAAAGAATGGAGGAATTGAAGAGAAGAAAGGAGTTAGCCATGAATGTCGAAAGAACTAAAGATAATGTTGGAGATATGATGATTAACTTAAGAGTACCAGTACTACTTGAATTAAGAGACTTGGGTTCTACTATTGAGTTGATTTTGATTAGTGGGAAGAATAAGAACTTCATGTTTAATGAAGTCATTAGTGTTCTTGAGGAAGAAGGAGCTAGTGTTGTGAATGCTAGCTTCTCTATTGTTGGTGATAGGATCTTGCACACAATCCGTTCTCAGGTAATTTCTAATCTTTTTATCTCTGTTTCTTCTTTTTTTTTAGTATTGAATAAAATCATGCATGCTTTGCATACTAGTAAGAATGTAAAATTGATCTTTGCAGGCTACAAGTTCTAGAGTTGGTGTAGAGATTTCAAGGGTGTGTGAGAGACTAAAGGAGTTGGTTTATTGAAATTTTCAAGACCCTTCAATGACTAGACCATGAAGATCTACAATGAAATTAGTATTAGGAGCAGGATCCGTTGAATAAGTGTGAAATGGGATCGCAATCTAGCTGAAAAAGTTATGGGTGGTTCGCGACTCTTATTATGTTGTGGTTAGCACTTCTTAGTATGTTGTATTGTACTGGGTTTCCTCTTCTTTTCAAGATTTAAGAGAAAGACAGGAATAATTGGGTGTACAAATACTTGAAAAAAATAAAAAGATCTTTGTATGTGTCATCACGCCTCCCTTATAAGTGTCATCACGCCTCAAACGGTTGGTACCTGTTTTAGAGAGTGTTTGGGTGATGCTTATGTTGGGTTGCAAGTCATGTGGTTGTGTGTGTGAGTGAATTTATTGGGTGTGTGTGTTTCCTTTGTCTTGCCTTCAGCTATTGCCTTGTGGTGTACTTGAGTTAACAAAAAAAAATAGGGGAAAAAGCACAAAATAAAAATAGTCTCACACCAGAATCCGGTTGTGTTGGAATCATCACGTTTCATACATCGGGTACTTCATAGTACTTCATCCATATGAAGAAATCCATGCAACATAGCCCCCGAGTGGTGCTTTATAAATCAGTGAATCTCAGTAACATAATTTCTCATTTCAAACTTCCTCCCATCAGCATGTGCCTGCTTTGTGTGAAGCTCCAAATTGAGTTCAGATTCTTCAATTATAATTACAATGGACTTAGTGGACTTAGTGGGTCTATATATATATATATATACTAACGGGTGGCACGTGCGATGCACGTGAGAGCGAGGGGAAGGAGTTAACGACACCCGATTGAACTCGCTAGTGGCACATGCAATGCACGTGAGAGCAAGGGGAAGGAGTTAACCATAGTTAATAGGAATTAAAAGGGGCACGTGTTAACCCACGGGTGTGATTGAACTCTCCCTAAGGTCAATCGCAATTGGTTGTGATTCTAAATAGATATATGGCAAGGGGTAGTTTAGGAATTAAAGTAAAACATTAAATCAAAGGCGAGGGTAGTCTGGGAATTAAAGTAAAACATTAAATCAATGTTTTGTTTTTATATAAAGATAATTTGGGAAATTTGGAAAAATCTTCTACGGATGCCTCTCGCATTATAATAATAAGGATATATATATATATATAGTATTATTCTAATGAGTCATGTTCATTGAAGTTTGTAATGAGTAGTCTCTAATAATATGACATTTGACAATTGTTTTCATTTCTAATTATTGGATGTCAAAACGGGTTGCTCGAGAGACACGTGGCAAATAAATAGTCTGATCACACATTTATAGACCGTCGATCAAAAAATGGAATATTAGTCATTTCTATATCCTAGGTAGGGTCTAATGAACCCTAAGGGGTTAATGCTGCAAACTAGGATCTAATCGGAAAGTCTAAACATGTATGCTCAGACTGATTTTTTTGACACGTGTCTCCAATGGACCCAACTTAACATCCAACGGTCGGATTAAAAAAAAAGTATATTTTTTGGAGGGACCGCTCATTATAAGCTTCAATGAGCATGACTCATTAGTACCTCTTCCAATATCATTTTACTTGTAAAAGTAGGAGTATACTAAGCTTCATATTGACGTAATTACCCCTAAACCTTACTTTATTTAGATCCAAAAGAATTTTAAACATGATTAAAATTTTAGTTTATTAAATAAGTAGGACCCACTACATAGCTCAGTAGAATTTTAAACGTGTTTGTATCTGTTTTTTGGTCTTCTTGTTGATAGGGACTCTTCATAGAGAGTTGGATATTAGAACTATATTTGGAAGTAGAGTTCAATTAGAATTTGTATGCTTTACATATCACAGACACGGTGATCTGAAGGAAGACTGTGTAAAGGAAACTGAATGTTGGTTGCTGAAGAAGGTAGTGAATTTTGATTCCAGCGATGGTGAGGGTAAATCCGATGACTATTGCAATCTCCGATGATCCACTTGCTGAAGTCGATCTGGATAACATTCTTCCCTTGAAGACTAGAAAGCGGGTTGCTGATCTGGATAACATTCTTCCCTTGAAGACTAGAAACTAGAAAGCGGGTTGCTGATCTGGATAACATTCTTCCCTTGAAGACTAGAAGGCGGGTTGCTCAGCCAGGAGCTTATTGTTAGTGACCTTTGGTGGCGATGATGACAACCACGATATGTAGTGATGCTTAAGTTTAAGAAGGTTAGTGAGACTTGGATATAATTTACTTGTGGAAAAATATCAGTGAATCCTAAAACAAATGTTTGAGTCAAGAACTCACAATTTAGAAAGGAGAGGCTAGGTCCCATGGTTTTTCCTAGAAGAAAAAGACAATAAATCACAACACAATTGATTTTTACGTGGAAACTCTTTTAAGAAAAACCATGGGACCTAATCCAACAAGAGATTTCACTAAGACAAAATAAAAGATACTTACAAGACTCGAACTGTTCTCAACCGGACTCGACATTATGATCCTCAGTACTCAATCTTTCACGTCTCGATAAGTAATCACGATCTCGCAAGATCCATGATCAACCTCAGTAGCTTGTTCTTCTTTTGTGTCTCCAAAACCACGATCCTCTGCAAAGAGACATCTCCTCCCACAAAAGCTCTAGATCACACCAGCCAATTTTGTTCTTAACAGAATGGGTTGATAGTTACCCTAGTTGTATCCCAAACAAAAGAATAAACAAGCAAGAATAACAAAAGAATAAACAAGCAAGAATGATTAATCAATGTCTAGCAAACTCTAGGATAGAAGAGAAGAGAAGAATGGATTTCGAACATCTTAATTTTCTCAAAAAAAATTCCTAGCTCCACCCGGTATAGGACCCGATTTCTTTGTTTTCGACTAACAAATAAGTAGGTCTCTACTCTTCAAGTCGATCTCGCTTCTTTTTTTTTTTGGCTAATATAGCATCCAAGTAGTGTAGATCATGATCTCCTTTGTTTGATCGTTTCTGTTGCTCTAGACATTAGAGGTGTGAGGATAGGGTTAGAAGTTGTGCCTCATTAAGGCACCATCCAAACTTGACCCTGGAACTAAACTACTGATGCAATTGCTTTAGCTCCTAGCTTGAAGGGATATGGCCTATTTTCTGTACATTTTCATTGCCTGTAGAAAATTATGACATATGCATGCTAGAAGAAAATAAATTAGTTCCTTGTTTCTTACCCAAAGCTTTCCTTGATCTTGCATTTCCTGTATGAAATCCTGAATAACTAGTAAAATAACCCCTTATGGCTATTGAAGGCTGATTTTCTCCTATCATATGCAGGGATTAGTCTCTTTTGGGGTAGAAGAGATAAACGAGTAATTAAATACCTCAACCCACATCACATATGGGCTTTCCCAAAACTGCGCAAATAATGTAACATGATCAAACTTCATGCTGTATGTATACATATGTATCCAACTGTCTCTGTAAGTTTGTATCTTTATCCGTTACCACTTGCATCAATGTCCGATATTTCCAAGCAGTGATAGTGGAAGTAAATTTACATGTATCACATTATCTCAGCCAGTGCCTCAATTTATGATTTTACTTTTGAGGAATCTCTTATGCTATGTTTGATTGTCGAGAAAATAGGTGAAAACATGGAAAAGATAAGAAAATTTTGGATTTATAATATAATTTTTAGTTATGTTTTGTTCAATTTCTTTTTTTTTTTCCATGTTTTTACTAATTTTCTTGGCAACCAACCATAGGGTGAGGGTGTGTTTGTTTGGCAAGAAAGTAAAAGAAAAATGGATTTTCTTGCACTTTTCTTATATTTGATGTGTAAAACACACTTTTATTTTCTTGCACTTTTTCAATAGTGACAAATTTTCTCTCAAAAGCTTCTTTCATCTTTTGATGGTTACTTTGATAGAAAATTTTAATTTCTTTTCTTTTCTTTTCTTTCACCGACTTTCTGGTCAAACAAATGCACCCTTATGATTAGCCTTTGCAAGGAGAATATCTTTAAATGAAATGCTAACCCTAGTTTCAGATTACCAAGCTCTCATGGTATTGGTAACAAGTGTTGTTACTTTTACCTGTTATTTTGAGAACCGTATAAACATTCTATTATTTTTTAAAAATTTTGTTTTTTTTAACCTATTGAAGGAGTAACAACGCCGCATGTTACACCTGTCATGAAAGTTTGGAAAAAAAATTGAATTGTGCAACTGGAGATTGCAATAGCCTATCTTTAAACAGTTTCTTTTGTTACTTTTATGCCTTTCACATTATTATTGACTGCAGACCGGATCAGTGTGCATCACAAGCCGAACCGTAGAAGTTTTCGTTCATAGTCTGGTCAGATATTGTGGGATGGGATGGGATGGTGCATCCCAGCAATATGGATCCAGTGGGATATGTTGGGACCCCTTTATTTAATCATTGTCGAATCAAAGTTTGACCAATGGTGGGATCCTCACACACCGACCTTCCATTGTGTCACCACAAAACAGATCAGGATTGACGGGACAATATCAGCACCTCATGGGTTTGGTTATTCTCTTTCCACTCTTTAGGCGAAATGGGAGCAGAATTTTATAGCGTGACGTGGGAAAGTGACCCATGGATCACCTTGCATCCGGAGGGCCATGGCCTTACAATTGAAAGCATGCCGCCCGTCATTGTAGACGCTAACATGCACCGGAGCAGGTTACAGGCACTGTTGTCAAAACCGGACCGGACAGGCCGGTCGAACCGGAAAAACCGGAACCGGTCCCTTCACCGGTTCCCAAACCCCCAAAACCAGACAAGTTTAAAAACCGGTCATTTTTGTCAAAACCGGAAGAACCGGCCAGTTGAACCGAGAATCGGTGGTCAGAACCGGCCATAGTTGATTAAAAATGAATTTTTTAATATTTTTTTATTGAAAAAGACACGGTCAAACTGGTCAAACCGGGAACCAGCCACTCAACCGGTTCGATGACCGGTCCGGTTCTAATAATATTGGTTACTGGTATGCTATGATTGGAATCGTCTTGTACCATGTTGACTGGTTGCGGTCCATGCCTAAGCGTCTTGTAAGAGCCCCTATGGGGGCCACAAAAAAATGTGATTTTTTCCCGGGGATTAGGAACATAGCAATTTCCAGACTTCTATGTTTAATTGGAGCACTTGTTTTTTAGTTGGCGTGATATCATGCAACTAACACACAGCGAAACCTAAGGTAACCGCTAGGGTGCCATAAGTAAGTCCAAGCAACCACTCCTAATTGGAGCACATTGAGAATGCCCTAAAAAGAAAGTAAAGGTACAAGAGCGATGGAGAAGCACTAGTGAAGGTAAAGGCATTAAGAAGCTAAGCATCATTCATGAGTCATGACCCTCCATTCCTTTTTTCTTGGAGAACCCATGGTCCACCACTCAGTGGGTTCCCTCATGAGACTTCTTTGTCAAAATTTCGGCATTGCCACTTCTTAAAATAAAATTTCCAATTTTAAATATATTTGTGAAAACCCTGTCCTTGTATCTATTTGTAAATATCTCCTTTTGTTTTGTGATTTTGTATTATAGTCTATTAATTTTAAAAAAATTTGCAAATCTACTATTACATCCAAAAGTTTGTTAATGGATGTTAAATTTTTTATGAAATGATATGTTTAACCTTTTTTATTTTTATGTTAAGGAGATTTGTAAAAACTTTTCACAACCGAAGTGCTTGGAATCCACTAACTGTGATTAAGATTTACTCATCCTTAGGATTCATCAATTTAACTTATTTAGAAAAAAAATTAAGTTTAAGTTGATTATGTTTAACCATAGTTAAAGGAGGATGTACAAGCTACCACATGTCCCTTTTAACATTCACTAATTGTGATTAAGATTCATTCACCCCTAGGTTCGTGCATCTAACCTTGGTTTTTAAAAACAAAAATTATTAACCTTAGGTTGATTATGTTTAACCATAGTTAAAGGGGACTATACAAGTTGCCATGTGTCTCTTTTGACACTCACTAACTATAGTTAAGATTCATTGACCCTTAGCGTTAATCCATCTAACCTTGATTTTTAGAAAAAAATATTAACCGTAGGTCGATTAAGTCTAACCTCATGTAAAGGGGATAAATGGGACACGTGATAACCTATAGAGACGTGCATTCCATCCAACCCATTAAAAAAGTGTTAAAAATGTCGTTTCATAAAAAAAGTTAACATCAATTAACTAACTTTTGGATGAAATTGTGGATTTGCAAAAGTTTTAAAAGTTAGTAGACAATAATACAAAAGAGCAATGCTATGTCTACTTTCAGGCCATCCACTCTCCTTTGTTTTTATACAAGAAACCATAATAGTAATACACTTTTTCTTGTAGGTCTCGTCACTTTTGTTTTGTCTTTTTGTTTAGAATTAATAAAAACAATCAAAGAGTTGATGGCCGGAAAGTAGACGTAGCATTGCTCTAATACAAAATCACAAAACTCAATGGGATATTTACAAATAGCTGAAAAGATGAGGGGTTTTCCCAAAAAAAAAACCTCTAAATAGTGATTGAGCAAGACAGGTGCTCCATTTATCCCATTTTGCAGTAGGTTCCCTTTGTGAGACTTCTTTGCAAATTCGGCATTACCACTTCATAAAATAAAATTTGCAATTTAAATAGTGATTTAGCAAGTAGGTGCTCAATTTAACCCATTTTGCATTTTTCTATTTTGTAAAAAAATAAAACATCACCATTCATGCATCTTTGTTGATTTCGTTTGAGTAAAGACCAAAATAACTTGAATTTTTATTGAACTTAGATGGCCTCTTGGCACATAATGATAAAATTCTGGATTTTTTTCTAAGGGGAAATAATCACCTCCTCGGTCAGTGACTTGAGGAGGGCGTCTTGGCTCCCATTTTCTTGCCATGTGTTCCCCTTTTAACCCTATTTAATTGTGGTTAAGATTCATCCACCCTTAGGTTTCACCCATCTACCCTTAGTTTATAGAAGAAAAAAATTAACTAAAGGATTAAAAAAAAAAAAAAACCCTAAGTTAATGGGAGTTGAAGGGTCGGCTATGTGAGAGCAAGGAGGAATAGCCCCTCCTCGGCAGACCATGTGCCTATTGCTCTTTTCTAAGAATGGATAGTGGAGTGGAGAGTGACTTTCCAAATGTAACAGGAAATTGGGAAAAGAAAAAAAAAACATGAGCATTTCAAAACCCAAAATGTTGGATCCCAATCTTAAAAGGTCTCCACAAAGCATTAAGAGCATCACACGTTTTCATATAACTAAATATGATATGCTTGTCCCAGTGGTAAGTGTATCTCCCCTCATGGCGGAGGTTCCGGGTTGGGTCCCAAGGATGTGATGGTTGTATCCACCCTATGAGGCAAGCTCCAAATGCTAGGCACTAAGGGCCTGTTTGGCATTGTTTCGGATCATAAACGATTCTGTTCCTTAGAACAGTCTGATTTTTTTGAAACGATTCTGTTCTTAAAACCTATTTGGATGCAGTCATCCAGGATCTATTCTGAGGAACAGAAACAATAGAATCTCGTTTGGATGATTTAAAAAAAAAAAAATTCAGAATCACTCTACTATCTCAATATCATGACTCAGTGTTCCCCAAGCCCCCCAATCTATCTAAATGATGTCCAACCAAAAGACCAGTTTATTTTCCAGTGATGATCTCCCATAATTACATTAATCCAAATATCAGACTTCAAGCATGATAAACCATATTTGACACTGATTTGGGCAAGCTTCATCCCCGTGAGATAGTTCAAGCTGTTCCATAACTTTAAAGTGGAATCTTTGCAAGGAAATGTTGAATTGCATGCTCAGTTATAGAATGAGCATGCTAGTGTATGGACCAGACAAGGAAATGTTCAATGACCAATTTGTTTCAATGCACCAGATAGCTACGAATTGGTGTTGGCAGTTGGTGTATGGAAAAGAATGAGCATGCTCAGTTATAAAATCAATCAAGCATTAACCAAAACAAACTCAGAGATCAGTAACCCAATCCATCAAATTACTTGAAGATTAATAGAATTTCACAAACATGGATCTATAAGAGCAAAAGATCAATGGCTTAAGATCTATAAAATCAACATTCCTACTTGAGAAAATGTTCAATGCGCCAACAGAACCTATCAGATTCAGATCAAACAATTAGAAAATGCAAACTTTGAGTTAAGGCAAAAATTCAGATCAAACGTTGTTAAAAAATTTGGGTCTTCCATATGAAACCCCTCTCCATCCAACCGTTTTGAAAGGATCCAATTGTTTTTTAATTAATCACAAAGATTTGGAAGCCAGATCGTAACAAGAGAGAAATGAGGGATGAAGAACAAATGTTGTTTAAAAAGGTGGATCGTTCACAAATTACCGTTCATCCATCTGTTTTAGAAGAGGCATATAAATTTTTTTGATTAAACATGGAGATCTGGAAACCAGATCGTAAGCAGAAAGAACAAGGGAGAGAAATGCAGAACAAAGCTAGATCACAGATCTGGATGTGATCTGGTTGTGTTTGTGCAGAGTTTATCGGAGAAGAACGAGAGATAATGTTTGCGCAGAGTTTGCCGGAGAGAGAACCTCGGCGAAGCCCAGTCGTTGCCGGAGTTCCAATCAGCAGCGTCGTTGCCGGAGTTCCAATCAACGGCGTCGTTATCGTTGAGATCTCCCTTCACTTGTTTGCTTTTTTTATTTTTTATCGGGAACAAAAGTAGCGCTAGCTGTGCCGTTCCAAGAAGCTTTTATTTTTCGTTCCACAAAAGTCGTGCCGCTGGGTATTGTTTCTCACCTGGGTTGAACTTGTAACCCTTCCCAAACCCGTTTTTCATTCTTTGGGTTGTTCTAGAACACAGAATCATTCTGCGAGAATGATGCCAAACGGCCCTAACACACCAACTTTTAGAACATATACTAACCCTAAGTGTATCTCCCCTCAAGGTGGAGGTTCCAAGTTCGATCCCCAGGGGTGGGGGGTGTGATGGTTGTATTCACCCTCTGAGTCAAATACTAACCTAGTAAACCCCAAAATTGAGATTACTATATATATTCCGAATTCAGATCTCTATGTTAAATGAATAAAAATTACTCAAGCAATAGTAAAAATTCAGATCTCAATCATTACTTTCAAGGTTTGCATTTTGTTATTTTGACTTAAATGATTGGATTAAACAAAAAGACTACAAATATCAATCGCCTCACAGGATTCGAAACTGAGCCCACCTCATAGGAGAATACATTTCTACCAGGCTACCTCTGTAGCAATCAAGAATTAAAAGGTCGAGATTAACCCTAAGGTAACCCTAATATGTGTTAGTTACATAATAACATTTCCTCAAAATAAAAAAGGATTAACCCCAAGGTAGCATTATAAAATACAAGAAGAAGTCAAGTCAAATCTCAATCCTTAGTGGATGGTTAGGATTCCGAATATTTGGGAATACTCATAGTCCGACTCGTGCTTACATGGTGAGGGTTCTATTGTTTTCTTTTTTTTTTTCTTATTTTTTTTGGGTGGTGTTAGTTGGTTTTGCAAACCATCAGTCCATAGGTATTCCTAAATATGCTCTCAAATTTTAATTCTTTAATTCAAATAATTAAGGATAGTTGGTCTACTTTAAAAAATGACAAAATATGTCAACCAAATCTAATTTTAACCCTTAATTATTTGAATTAAAGAATTAAAATTGTAGAGAATTTTTGGGAGCACGTGTAGACTAATTCCAAACAAAAAAAAACGGCTAAGTGGAGAACCTATTTTGCTAAATCCATTTGATGAACATTTCTCGTTAATTTGAGCGGTAGATAATTGTTAATGTTCAGACTTCAGATATGTGAAGGAGATTTATAAAGTGGTGACAAATGAAAGTTTTAAGAAACTTCAACATCTTTTTGGTAAAATCTTTTCCAGATTAAATTTCATGCGGTGTTGTTAGAAACCAGACCTGATTGGCCGGTCGAACCGAAAATACCAAGAACAGTTCCCGAACACACCAAACCGGGCCTAATTAAAAACTGGGCATTTTTGTCAAACCCAGAAGAACCAGTGGTTGAATCGAGAACCGGTGGTAAATAGTGAGAACTCTCCACAAATGAGTAAAAATGGGGAAAAAAATATTCTTTTAACCAAAAAAAATTAAAAAAAAGACACGGTCGAACGGGTGAAACCACTCAGCCGGTTCTATGACCGGTCCGATTCTGATAAAATTGATTCCATGGGAGAATAAAAACCCTAATATTGTCTGTCCAAACACTTCTCCACAACAGTCAGTCACCAATGGAGCTCGGTTGCATCTGGATGAGGCGAGCAGGAACTAACTGTCTGGTTATTATGAAGCCCCCCATTTCCTCCACACCACCAACTTCTCCCTTCTCATTCCCTTCTCTGCAACACCGTCTCGTCCCTCTCCTCTCTTCTTCTCGCTGCTCTTTCTCAAACACCCCTTCTTCTTCTTCTGTCCCATTTTTCTCCATAGACGACAACTCCAATACTGGTAAGCTTTCTCTTAATCTGTTCCTTCTGGAATGTAATATTTGAGTTGTTTTGATATATTTGTGGTGTTTCTTGGTAGGAATTGTTGGGATTAATGGAGATTCTAAGGTGCTTCTGAAGGGAATAAAATATACTGAACTTGAAGTATGTATGAGTTCTTTTGTTGTTTTTTTGTGCTTTCTTTTATGTGGGTTTTTCTCCATTGGTGTGGATTTATATCCTCTCTAGTTCCGGGAGCAAAGCTTCTCATCGTTTTGTTACTATATCCATCAAAAGTCATTCATTTGTTTTTCTTCTTCTTCTTTGAACTCTGTAAGTTAGTATAATTAGTAATGCAAATGAATTTAGGGATAATTTGCATAACCCCTTGCTTCAATTTTGTCAAAGTCGAATCGAAAAGAAAAAAAAAATTAAGGGGTAGATCCAATTGCATCACAAACCGTTTTGTGAATCTTAGGATTTGAAAAAAAAAAGTTTTTTCTTTTATTGGTATTGGAAAAAGCTATTTAAAATTTTTAATATCCCACAGCCACAATAACAGCTTTGTAGGTACAAAGCTCCAAAATAATATACACTTATGTCACCATTTCATTTAAAAAGAAGAGAAACACAAAGTCCCAAGAAATTAAGGTTCATGCTTTCACTTAAAGCAGTGAAAAGTTGCAGAAATCATGGATTTGATAGAATTAAAGATTCGAATGAAAATTGTAGGATTCCTCTCAAAAGGGATTCAGATTGTTTGGTAAGATATTTACAACTATGCCTTGTTTTTCAGGTCGAATTCAGTTTCCTAATTAGTTTTTTAAATAGAACTAAGTGCCCTTCAGTCTGATGCTCTAAATGACCCCCTCCCTGGTGCCTGCTCTTGTTTTCTTTTATTTTCTCATTAATTTCTAAAAGGACCCTGAAGTTATTGAGTCTTAAATCTCGCCATCTTCTTCAAATTGGAATCTTGTGTAGATCATTTACCTTTTTATCAAACTGAGGTTTATGTATCTTTCTTTTGCGACACTTGTGGCTTCTATTTCTTATTGTGAGAATCTTTGTTTGAACAGAAATGGGTTCAGTCACATGGATTCAGGCCTGGACAGGCTTTAATGCTTTGGAAGCGCCTGTATGGAAACAACATCTGGGCACATTGTAGTGAAGAACTGGAAGGTTTTTTTTTTTCGTAAACTTACTACTTGGTTATTCTGTCATATAATTTTCTTGTTAAAGTTCTTTTCATTCTTAAGTTTGGCTTCTGGGTCTTCCATGCTAAGTCATTTTTCTCCTTGTACTTTATTTATTGAGGTTTGAGGAAAGGTTCCCAGGTTGGCCTTTATGATTTTTGAGTGTTATCAGTGGTATATTTTTTTTTTTTTGAACAAAATTTCTGTCAGGGAGCAAATTGATTTTATCTTCATACCATGATTTTTGAGTGTTATCAGTGATATATATATATTTATATCTTTGAACAAAATTTCTGTCGGGGCAAATTGATTTTATCTCCATACCATTACTATGTGTTGGTGATTCTAAAATTTGTATAGTGAATCCATTTCTTTCTCCTTGTTAAACTTCTTCTGCCCATGCTCAGATATGCTAAGCCTTAAGACTCCCATTAATTTTTTACCTTTTGTAGGTTTGAACAAAGACTTCAAGAAGATGTTGAGTGAACATGCTGAATTAAAGGCATTGTCTCTGAAAGATATTTTAATGGCATCGGATGGTACTCGCAAGGTAGGTTCAATATTCTCTGATTGTTTTTATTCTACCATTTGCCCCCTTGGAACCACATATGGGCTTGCAACCTAGAAATAATTTGCATATATGGGTTCTGGCAATTAGGGCCATTTCATGGGAATATCATCGTTGATTTTGAAAATCACAGGAGGTTGCAGATGTTATTCTCTTTGGAAGATGGATTGGTGATAGAAACAGTTGTGATTCCTTGCAATAGGGGAAGGACTACTGTTTGTGTCTCGAGTCAAGTGGGTTGTGCCATGAATTGCCAGTTCTGCTACACTGGCAGGCAAGATTTTACTCTTCTCATTGAGCCCTGAAATATTTGAATTTTTTCAGTTCTGCTTCAAGTTCCATGATATATCAAATATGAATCCATTTTGTAGGATGGGTTTAAGGAGGCATCTATCTGCAGCAGAGATAGTAGAGCAAGCTGTATTTGCCCGGCGTTTACTCTCAAATGAAGTTGGTTCTATTACAAACGTTGTATTTATGGTGAGTCTTCAAATCCATACAACTTTTAATCAACTAATTTATTCATGGGGATGAACAAAATACATGTGTCTCAGTCTGATGCTATAACTTCATCTTTTCAAGCAATAGACCCAATGTTTACTGAATCTGGAATCGTACATCCAGTGGATTTACCTAGTGACATAATTTAAACTTTACACCCAGGGAAAAGAATCTGTTTTATATTTTTCGAGGCACCTGTGCTCTGCAAATTCCTTGGACCATTTCATATATGTTCCTAGTGCATATCTTAAATGAATTTAGCTACTCACTTCTTGGGGAACAAATGCATGCTTCTTTCCCTTTATCCATATCAGGGATTTAATTTATCCATGGGGTTATATTAACCCTCTATCTGATATACACTTGGACCATTGCCTTAGTTCTCAGTAACTGGCCCTTTCATGGGTTCTTATCCCTCTACTTCACCATCTTTCCGTGATATTATATGATTTATATCAAAGTTCTTTAGTGCAAAGATCCTTCCCATATTATAGATATTGAATGTATGGGATGATTCACTTGTAAAAGTCGTCTGAACCTTTATGGCAGCTCTTTTGAGCTTGACTGGAAGCCTGGTGTCTCTTTTTACCTTATATGTGGCAGTGGTACACTTGGTTTATGTTGTTAAATGTTATAAGTGAAAGAAAATGAAATAGATATCATCATCTTTCACTGTTAGTCTCTCATTGACTGTGAAAACCTACATGTTTAGGGGATGGGGGAACCACTCCACAACATTGAAAATGTCATAAAAGCTGCAGAAATATTGGTGGATGAGCAAGGCCTTCATTTCAGTCCTCGCAAGGTTACTGTTTCAACCAGTGGGCTTGTTCCCCAGCTGAAGCGCTTTCTTCATGAATCCAATTGCGCTTTGGCAGTCAGTCTGAATGCTACAACAGATGAGGTATTCTGTTTACACTTCTATTTTGATTGGTTGTGTGCGCGTGTGCGGGGAACTTATTCTCCCATTCACAAAAACATTGCAGGTCAGAAACTGGATCATGCCTATTAACCGGAAGTATAACTTGGGTATGCTTCTTGACACTCTTCGAGAGGAACTTCACCTGAAACATGACTACAAAGTTCTATTTGAATATGTGATGCTTGCAGGAGTTAATGACAGGTTAGAAGAGCCTTTCCTTTTTACCTCTGTATAACTTGAGCGTCTTGGTTCTGAGCAATTCTTTGACTGTTTCATGCTCATGCTGTAGCATGGTATGAAAATTCGAACTTACTCTCATTCCATTCCATCCTTTTGCACATGTGCACAATCCACATGGATTTGTTAAAAATCCATAATCAACCCTCACTGAATGATCCTAACCATTTGAAGATGGGTTTTTTCTGGACCGTCTCTGCAAATTAACAGTCCAGAAAAATATTTATATCTTGGAGTGTTAATCATTCTATTAGACAATAATTTGGCTGGAAGATCACCTATGTGATGTCAATCAATTATTTTGATTCTCAGTACACTGATTGTCTTTATATATGTAGGAAAATATTAGATAATCCCGGTGCTATTTACTGTTTTCCAATTCTCTTTGGCCCCAGCTCTTTATACTATCTGTTTACTTCACCTCTAAGATCCCATCTATATTTACTTCTGAAATTGTTTTGACCATATGATTATCTCTGTGCAGCACTGAGGATGCGAAAAGGCTAATTGATCTTGTTCAGGGTATTCCTTGCAAGATCAATCTCATTTCATTTAATCCTCATAGTGGGTCCCAGTTCAAACCCACCAGCGAAGAGAAGATGATTGAGTTCCGGAATGTTCTAGCGGAAGGAGGATGTGTTGTATTCTTGCGATTGAGTAGGGGGGACGATCAGATGGCTGCCTGTGGTCAACTTGGCAAGCCTGGGGAGGTCCAGGCGCCCTTACTCCGTGTTCCAGCTCAGTTTCGAATGGCGTAATGAGTGGCAAGAAAGCGCTCATGGGCCTGTGAGAAAATTACAACTTAAATATGTCAATTGCTTCATTTGTTTTGCATTTTCTTGTTGACAAGCTTGAGATTTGCTCTCATTTTCTCATAATGATATTTGATCACAGCTGTGAGAAATGGGATTAGCGTGTGTTTGATTGTTAAATGCGGTCCTATTTTGGTGATCAATTGATTAAAATCGCAAGTTATCGGATTATTTTGGGTAGTCAAATAATGAGAGTCCACAGCAAAGTCATTAGAATTGATCATTGGACGTATAACCACTGAATTGCTAAATAAATAAACAGTTCTGAACTGTTTAAGATAATACTACTTAAATTTGTATTCATATTATGAAATTGATTAAGTCGCTTGTTATCCAAACAGGACTATTGAAAAAGTAAACATTATAATAACTTTTCAACTTTTAAATCCAGGGTAAAACAATATCAACCCCAGGGGTTTGGATTGATCTTTGGGAGCGCCATTGAATGGCCATGTTTCTCAATGTTTATGTTCTGGATTCATGCTAGTGCCTCCACAGCTGCAACAACAGAGGCTCCAGCCATGTAAATGGGGAACATTTCTTTATCTGGACTGGCCTTTGTAAGCATTTTCTTTTTTATATAGTAAACCTTCCTTTTTATTCTTTTCTTTTTTGGTTTGAAAATCATGGTAGAACCCTAGAGGAGCTGGCCCACACAGGTAGAGACCATTTCCTCATATTTCTTGGTGGAAAGCTTTTGCTATATAAGAGCATTTCTAGCAGCCTTACCAAATTTTACTCACCAAAATAGCCAAAACTCACATTTTCCTATTTTCCTATTTTAGCTATCCACTTTTACACTCCCAAGAGTCTCATCAAAATAGTCAAAACTCATATTATTTTATTCATTTATTATGGGACCACAATAAATGAATGGAGAGAGAAACCTTTATTTTATTATGTGTGTGAGACCACAATAAAGGAAGAGAGAAATATTTAGTTTTGATGGGTATACAGTACTCATTAAACTTGTGAGTATTGTACACTCACCAAACCGAAATGATTATTTTGAAGAATTTTGAAAAGGCTGATGGAGACCCTTTTTAAGCATTTTTTTTAAACTTTAGCTCACTACTAGGTGAGGCTGCGAGGAATGCTCTAAGAAGTTAAATACATTTGAGTGACTTAATCACCTCCCCCTAGTAACTAGAGGGATCCCCACCAGTGTTCATTGGGGAGGGAACACCTTTCCAGGTGTTGTTCCGCACTTGCCACACTTGTCCTCTGACTCGGTTGTGGCCGCTCTTAGTAGAGGGGTCTCGGGATCCCATCCCCGTGCGTTGAGTCGTAAGAGCTTTAATTCTTAAGCTAAGAGCACTAGCTAACCGCTAACTCTGTACTAACTCTGTACTAACGTAAGTAAAGGATATCAAAACAAAAAAACAAGTGTGAGATATAGTATGATTAACCGAATAAATGACAAGTGAGTGGACTTGTAATCACCTCCCCTAGTAACTAGAGGGTTCCCCACCAGTGCCATTAGGGATGGAACACTTGTCCAAGTGTTGTTCCCCACTTGCCACACTTTGTCCTATCACTTCTCTTAGAAATGGGACAAGTGTTGTCTGTGGCGGGTGGGGGGGGAGGCCCTTAGTTACTGCTGGAGGATACTGTTGGAATTCTAGTAAAAGAATGGTATAAAATATGAATTTTGTTTTTGTTGTAAGACCCCTATCTTATCAGCTATTTATAAATAAATAATCTTTATTATGTGAATTTATATTTTCACTCATGGCTTTATGCTTTTTGCGATAGGCCTCGGATTCTCTCAAGCTAGAATGGCCCGGCTTGGGCGACCACAAATCAGTGGACAATTGGTGGAGAAGTCAAAAATCATGGACCCCTTTTGACTTCTCCACACATATTGAGACACATTGTTATAAAATAGTGAGAAGAATGGAGAGAGATATCAAGTAGGGAGGAGTAAAAAAAAAATGGGGAGAAAATGTTCTCACGTCTCTCCTTATTCTGTGAGCCTTGGATTGTCTCTCGCAGAAAACAGAAAACCCTCTCGGGTTTCATACATTATGCGACAGTTGACAAAAAAGTGGGGAGAAGTCATTCCATTTTCTCCTCATATGATATATCTCCCCCTTATTCTCATAGACTTATCACCACATGTCTTAATATGAGAAATCAAAATCATGGCCTTGTGATTTTGACTTCTCCACCACTTGTCACCTATTCTATGGAACCCCAAGACAAGCCCTTTCTGCTTCGCCAGAGACAATCCAAGGCCTATTTTGTGGATGCTAGAGAAGGCCTTTTTGGCTTTGCGAGGGAGAATCCGAGGCCTTTGCAATAAGACCATCCAAATAAAACTAAATTGTTGTTAGAATTTAAATATATATAAACTGAAATATTTTCTCTCACTAGAAAATGGTGGTAAAAAAGTAAGGGGAATGCTAGCCCCAAATTCTTTAATTTTCACTTTGACACGTACCCTTGCTTTTCCCAACTGTTTTTGCAGCGGGTCAAAGCTTCATTCATCATGTATATTTATGAAAACCCCTTCATTAGTTTGTATTTTATAAAACAACACAATCGCATTTAAGATGGTAGGGTACGGGCTGGAGATTTTCTCAATCTTTCGTTCTCTCTCCTAATTTTTTTTTCTTTTTAATGGTGCTGCCAAGTGGTTCCACTTTCCCATATATATTTGGGAAAATAGTTACCGTACACATATTAGTTAGCTTATAACATTACAATAAAAAAACAAAAAAAAGGTATAGGATGGTTTCCACTTTATAACAGAATGGTTACTCCTCATTCGTCACGTCCCAGGCCGTTAAAATTCACTCATTCCTAAGGTTAACCAATTCAACCATGATATTTCAAAAAAAAAAAAACTAAAATCTTAGTTTTAATTTAGTTAAGATTAATCATTAATTAAATGGTGTTAAAAGGAACACGAGAATACTCATTTAACCCTTACTAAATTTAAGTTAAGATTTTGTTTTTTTTTTTCCTTCTAAAACCGAAGGTTGTATTGCTTAACCGACATAGGGTCCGCTGCTTAAGTCACCATTGTGTCCTCATGTCTTTTTTTAATACTCATTTAATCCTAGTTAAGCTTAACTAAATTTAAGTTTAAAAAAAAACACTCCTTCTAAAACCAAAGGTTGGATTGCTTAACCAACCCGGTCCGTTGCTTAAGTCACCGTTGTATCCTTGTGTCCTTTTTAATACTCATTTAACCCTGATTAAACTTAACTGAATTTAAGTTAAGATTTTTGTTTTTTTTTTTCCTTCTAAAACCAAAGGTTAGAATGCTAAACAACTCAGCAACCTACTTAAGTCACCGTTGTGTCCTCGTGTCCTTTCTAATACTCATTTAACCTTGATTATGTTTAACTAAATTTAAGTTACGATTTTTGTTTCTATTTCCATCTAAAACCAAAGGTTGGATTGCTTAACAAACTCGGGTCAGCTGCTTAAGTCAACGTCGTATCCTTGCGTCCTTTCAAATACTCATTTAACCTTGATTAAGCTTAACTGAATTTAAGTTAAGATTTTTGTTTTTTTTCTTTTTAAAACCAAAGGTTGGATTGCTAAACCAACCTGAGTCCGTTGCTTAAGTCACTATTTGTCCTCGTGTCCTTTTTAATACTCATTTAACCCTGTTTAAGCTTAACTAAATTAAAGTTCAGATATTTGTTTTTCTTTTCTTCTAAAACCTAAGGTCGGATTCGAAAACCCAAGGTCGGATTGCTTGACCCATGTCCATCATTTGGGGTTGAGGTCGCCACATGTCCCTATTGATACCCTTTAACTATGGTTAAGATTCACCCACCTATCCTTGGTTTTTTTTTAAATAACAAAAAAAAATTCAAACCCTAGTTAAAATTCACTAATTCCTAAGGTTAAAAAAAAATGTTTTTTTCTAAAAACCAAGGATAAATAGGTGAACCCTAAGAGTGGGTGAATTTTAACCATAGTTAAGGTGTGTCAATAGGGACATTTGGCAACTTAAAGGGCACAACCGGATTCCATTAGGGATCCACTATATATATGACAAAAAAAAAGGGTTTGCGGGGAGGGCGGTGGCGCACTATATATATATAAGATAATTTTTTTTTTTTGGCGGGGGGGGGAGGACTACATATAAGACAATTTTTTTTTTGGGGGCGGGGGCAAGTATACTAAAAAGATTTTTTAAAAATTGAGGGCCAACCATTTCATACAATTCATACTAAAATAATAAGGAATTTTTTTTTGGGGCGGGGGGAGTACCTGATCATGGTTCACTTATCTCCATTATTATTTTTTTTGAAAGGTTCACTTATCTCCATTATTCTTGCAAGCGAAACATTTAAATATTTGTTATCACTTAACCAATAAAATTTATCTATAAGTGGAAACTGTGTTAAACAATGAGATTGAAGTTAATTTTTTGTGCTATAAATGTTAATATGTATTATAATTAAACTTGAATTCTAATCAAAAAATGATCAAGGGTTAGAAACTCTTAACTAGATTTTAAAGAATAATTTTTTTTTCTAAAAATTCAAGGTTAGATTATTTAACCCTAAGGATTAGTAAACCTTGACCACAATTAATAGAAATTAACAAGCGCACGTGTCAACTTGTGAGTGCGATTGAACTATACCCTCCTCAGTTCAATCCCAATTGGCTTGTTAACCGATCTTTAGATAGCAAGAGAGAACTTATCATGTTGTCCGTATCCGTTGATTTGGAGAACCTTTATTCTGATGTAATTGTTAGAAGGGTTTCTTTTATAAATAAGAATGGTAGAGAAGCTTTAACTAGCAGCCGGGAAAAGTAAATGAACGGATAAGCAAAAATATGGAAAATAAAAGAAAATAACCAAACATAGGTTTAGAGAAAGTGAGAATGACAGGAATCAAGGGTAGCATTCCCCAAAAAATAAATAATAAAATATAAATTAATAAAATAGAAAAAAGAAGTTGAACAAAAGTGTTAACTACACGTAATTCTAACATGACAATTTATTTAAAATTTAAAAAAAGAATAAAGAGAAAAGGTGAAAAGACTACAAGTCTTTATCCGTACGTACTTGTTAGCCCTTTTAAAGAGGTAAAAACAGTTTGTTTTTTTGTCCGTCCTACATAATCAATAGAGTCAGCCGGTCAAAAGTTAGTAGGGGCATAACTTTGTTTACAAAACAGCTAAGTGGAATGGATAAAAGTTAGTAGGGGCATAACTTTGTTTACAAAACAGCTAAGTGGAATGGATAATTGCTGAGCCAAATCAAACCAAAACTGCTATGTCAAATGGAAAACTAATCACAAAATCAGAATATAGCGCTTGAAACTAGAAATTGCGCTCCCGCAGCGAATCCGCTCTCAATCCCTAAGAGGGAGGTTTGAGTGCGGGAGCGGAAGGGGTGTTCCCACAGTTTGGGTTACTAAGAGTAGTACTTCCAAAGATCTAACATCATTTAGTTATTAATTGGGTCCTTTTTGATTTATAGAATTAGAATTTATTCAAAGAATTGAATTTCATGGTATTAAAGACTACAAGATTAATTTCTATAGAATTCAGAATTCTATCATTTGGATGCACTTCTAAATTCATGGAATTGAACTACTGATTTTTTAATTCCACTATTTGGATGAATAAAAAATATAAAAAAATATCTTTAAACTACTATGCATTAATAAACACAAACCCATAAATCCTATGTGATAATAAACAAGTCCACCATAGCTTCATCGCCACACCAATCCATTCATACATGTGTGTACTAGGAATATATAGATATATAAGGAAAAAACTTTCGAGACTGTACGGTCTCAAACCTACTTGAGACTGTACATCAAAACTCGAGATTTTAGGGTTTTGAATATTTTTTTTAAAATAAAAATACTAAGTCAAAACTTTTCACCAAAACCCTAAATCCTGGGTTGTGAGCGCGGTCTCAAGTAGGTATGAGATTGTGTGGTCTCATAAGCTTTTCCTTATATGTAAACCATTTATCGAAGGTGAAAATAAAACTAATGTTCTTATGTTTTACTTTTCAATTTCCTAATCTAAGGCACTGAACTCTTTTGAAATAATTGCTAAAATGACTCTTATGATGGAGGAATATAGAACCATGATAGATAAAGGAAATTAATAGAATTATTCTATAATTCGGCAATTTCAAAGATGTAAAATGAAGAATTTCTATTCAATAATATTTAAATGGTAGAGAAGTTTTAACTCTGCCCACTCACTTACAAAAAAGATATAAGTTACATTGATTGAGAAGATGGGTACTCGACCTACCTCTTGGTGCTAATGTGCTACAATGATGACTAATAGATAAGGGAAAAAATATAAAGCACTGATCCGGTACACTTTATTCGACATGGAAGAGGAAACGGATTACCTCATGCGGATGCCCAAGGCCTAGTCTCGGGCGCCCAAACATCATCCAGCATGTGGTGCTAAAAATGGGGGAAAGTCTTTCATTTTCTTCCCTGATATAGAAATTGAGGGGGAAAAATACCGGAAATGACACACGTCAGCTGCAAATGTTCACCTCTGGTTTACTGGTAGAAGGTAGAAGTTGGAGGGTGTGATACCCCGACCTGTACTCCGATGATAAAGTAAGTAGATGAAGAAGAAGATGATGAACAGTAAAGCAAGTAGGAGCACTGATAAAATATGTCTATCTTTCGATCCCTGTAACACTGAAATTCTCGGGGTATTTATAGGTTAACCTTTGGTTTGGCCATAGATGACCATAGATGCCCATAACACGTGTCTTGCACTCATTACCAAATATGTCAATAAAATCTACCACCTGTTGCATCACACGTGAAAGCCTACCATTAGTTCAGTCGGTTGAATCTGACAACACACAGAAGTAACCTGCATTAAATACCGAGACAGTGCTTTCGGCCCACTTGTCAGAACAATCGATCGCCTCCTGCTTATCTCCTCCTGCGAGTCGGTCTCGTTATTGACTCGAGCTCGAATACGTTGTATATGTCTTAAAATATGACCTGGACATGCTTATCTGAATTACGGCGAGTTCGTTGTTCAATTAACACCGGAAACGTTGTCGAGAATACAACGTCTACGTTGTGCACAAGACAACGGAAACGTTGTCGAAACCACAACGAGAACGTTGTTTCGCAAGACCACGGATACGTCTTAATTTGTACAACGTGAACGCTATGCATCAGATAATGTGTATCCTCCTATTTTAAGCACGTGACTCAAACATACGTCCACGTGTCACTTTCGTGCACAAAACAACAAAAGCCAGCTCGTTCCCCAACATTAATTAGTTTTTACGAATTTTATCCCTTATAGAAATTTACGAGTTAAATTTTGCAACTCAAAATTTTCGATAAAAAATCTGGAACTTTTTCTAGTGTTTAAAAAATACTAACAGTATTAGCGTATTCTTCCTATTAGCGTATTCTTCCTAGAAGAGTAACAGGAGGGAAGGAGAAGATTGCTCCATTGGGGAGGAGCGTACTATTCTTCCTCACTCTCACATAGTCAACTCTTGAACTCTCATTAACTTGGGTTAGTATTTTCTAGCCCTTCAATTAAAAAAAATTTTCTAAAAACCAAGAGTAAATGGGTGAACCCTTAGGGTGGATGGATCTTAACCACAGTTAAATGGGGTTAAAGGAGGACACGTGGTAAGAAAATTGGAGCCGAGTTCAATCGCATCCAAATAACTCAAAAGTATTCTAATGTGATTACAGTCAATTACGATTGAACTCACTTTGAGTTCAATCGCACCCACAAGTTAATACATGTCTCTTTTAACTTCTTTTTATTGTAGTTAAGATTTACTAACCATTCGGGTTCAACAATTTAACCATGATTTTCAGGAAAAAAAAAAATTAGGTGTGATTAAGTAATTTTAACCCTTAGGATTGATATTTTTTTCTAAAAAAATTATTAGAATGTTTAAAACTAAAGGTTAGTGAATCTTAACCACAATTAATAGGAATTAAAAGGGACACAGGTTGACGTGGGTGGGATTGAACGATGAACCCATTCCCCTAAAAAAAATAATTTTGGGTTACGCCCCCCAAACCCCGAACCCATTACTTTTCTTGATACATGTATCTAGTCCCGAAGGAAAAATTTCTGGCTCTGCCCCTGAAGGAGACCGTGACAGAGAACTAAGAACACTTGTACAGATAGGGATGGGGACGAGAGATGGAGAGGAACATAAGGAAGAGAGATCAAAGATAGGGAGTGAGGAGTACAACAATTGTGGCATGGAGAAGAATATGAGGGAGGAAACTGTGAAAGGGATGAATGCAAGAGACAGGTGGTGGCCATCCGTTTCAGCTTTTCTTTGGCATGCGTTGCAGAGAAGAAGACAAGATGGGGAGATGAGAGTTTTGATCTCTCTTTTTCCTAATTCAACAATCCTATGAAATTGTCAATTAAGACATCCCAAACGATAGAATTAGAATTATAGGGCGGAATTAACAATCCCATAAATCCCGAAGGATTCCCCAAATCGAGTTATGCCCTGATGTTGCCATGTGCCCTTTTTGACATCCCTTAACCGTGGTTAAGATTCACCCTCCCCTAGGGTTCATGATCTCATCCTTAGTTTTTAGACAAAAATATATTATTTATTTTTAAATATTTTAGTAAAAAACCTTAAAAATATTTTCATAGTATTAAAAAAGAATTAATATTTTTTTTCTAAAAACCAGGATGGGTGGGGGTGAACCTAAGTAACCAAAGCGGGAGTGGGAACGGGAGCGTAGAGCGGGAGTGAGAGCGTCAAATTTTAATTTATGATAGGTCCAGAGCGCCTCCAGAGCGTCGCTATATATATAAATAATGTTTTAATATATTTTTTTAAATTAATGTTTTATTATTAAACCTTAAAGAATAGTGAATTTTAATTACATTTAATAAGAATTGAAAGGAACATCGTGATTGTGTTGACCGGTCTCTCATAGTGCGATTGAACTAACTCAAGAGAGTTCAATCTCAATGAACAATATTGCAACAATCTCATGATCTTTATCTATCCATAGAATAGAGTAATAGAATATAAATAAAAGTAAAAAAATATTGAAAATGTTTGAAAATACTTGAGCTCAGTGAAAAGACTTAAGGTAAGAAACAAAAAAAAAAAAAAAAATCTTTATGCGTTAACCCCAATAAAGGGTTAAAATGAGTAGTACCGTTTGTCTTCCTCTTCACGACGACTTCCTCCTTACATGCTGATGAAAATGGTGGACATTACCTTGGATGATTAAGCTTTGTGCGCTCACCACGCTTGAGAGAAATGGAAACCAAGGAAAACCATGCTTTCGACGTGAATACGCTCTCAAATCGTGAGATCGAGGCTTGAGAACGGGAGCGGGTAGCAAGGTGGACGGTTTGGGTTACTAAGGGGTGAACCCTAAGGATGAGTGAATCTTAACCACAATTAAGAAGTGTCAAAAGCAACATGTGACGACCTCAAGGGTGAGAACCAAATGGCATGGGATTACCTCTTGTGCATGCCTGAGGCCCATCCTTGGGCATCCATTCATAATCCGGCAGATGGCACCAAGAAGACGTGAAGTCATTTCATTTCATTTTCTCTCTTTTTTTTTTTTTTTTTGGGCATATTATGAGAAGTCAAATCATGTACGGTGATAAATGGATTCGGCGTGAAGCCCGAGGTGCCTCGGGCATGTGCCAGAGGTAATCCCATGCCTAACCAAATTTGCCAAATCTAGAGGGTTTGGTTTCATAAATAAAATAAAAATGAGAGATTACTAACCAGAGTCTCAACTTTTGAAAAAAATTCCATAGAGGCACGGTACCACAACCACGTGGTATTGTATGGACCGGTTGCTTTTGCAATCGGTTAACAACTTTTTCTCTTCTTTTAACAATTACCCTTGTTCATGGTTAAATTTCAAATAACCCCCTAACTAGGTCTAAGGTGAAATCCAAAAAAGGCTTTCATCTTCATTTCACACGGGTACCCACCTTTCCCAATCAGATTATTTCATTTCACACGGGTACCCACCTTTCCCAATCAGATTATTTCATTTCACACACGTACCCACCTTTCCCAATCAGATTATTTCATACCCATCAAATTTGAAATTCAGTTCTTCTAACAGAACAAATTGGATTAATAGAAAACGAAATAACATGAATTTTTGTTTGGAAAATAAACTTGTACTAAATCCATTAGTTGCTTCAAAGATCTCTTCATGGGAGAAGCATTTCCAAGTGGGTTTCTGAGATGACTCTGTTACTGGTAAAAAATACCTCCAAAAGTTCATTGCTTTCATGTTCAGGATGTCCATTTTCCTTGGGAATATCTTCTTCGAAGCTACGACGGCCAATCGAAACAAAGAAAAGACATTTGAATTTTGAAACTGCTCTTTCGGAAATAAACACCTCTCCATCTCTCTTATAGAATCAGGAGCTTGAACCCCTTTGAAAATTTCTCTTCCATTGCAAATCTTATTAGTCATGCATTTCTTTGCTTCGAAAATACAAGCACAAAAATAAAAGAGGTGGGTTTGTGGGAAAGGAAGATGAAAGACTTTTTGGATTTCACGGGGTTTATTTGAAATTTAACCATCAACAAGGATATAATTATAATTATTAAAAGAAGAGAAAAAGTTATTATTAATCAGTCCATATTATACCAGGTGGCGTCTATGGAATTTTTTTTAAAGTTGAGATTCCTCTTTAATAAAATAGGAGAAGTGAAACAGAAGAAAAATTCCCGCTTTTTGTCTACTCCACAGTTCTTCTTATTTTGGCGGCATTACACTTCACTAGACACTACCATTCTATAATTCATGTAAAAAGCCCTCCAATCATTTCTCACCTTTTTCTATTCCCGAAAATCTTTTATCTGTTCATCTTCTTCAAATCCCAAAATTCGCCAAAAGCTCTGTAATATTAGGATTTGTCTTCGAACTCCATTTTCACTCTGCTTGTCTCAGTCTCTGAAGCAGAGTAAGGAAGAATGGGAGCTCGTTTGAACGTTGATTTCCCGTCATCCTCACAGGATGATCGGCGATTCTCGAAGCTTGTTCATGATAATGTCCATGGAAACATCTATCTCGAACCTGTATGATCTTCGAGTCTGAAATTTGTTTCAATCTCAAATTATTGATTTTTTTTCCTTGTATGTTGATTTCTTTTTGAATTTTTTTTATAGATCAATGTAACTTGGAGTGTTTTGGTGATTTTTTAATTGTGTCCGTTCTTGATTTGTAGAATTTGCGGTGGAGTTGATAACTGAAGTGTTTCATTTGAATGGATTAGAACTGAATTTGATGATTTGCTAATGCATAACTGGAAAACTCACTTTGAGGATAGGGAGAGAGTTCAACTTAAGAAATGTAGAACAGACTAACAGTTCTATAATGTTAAAAAAAAAATGGAAACGAAGAAGATCTAACGATCTAGCATCTGTATCAAGCAAAATTTATTCGGTGAAAGTGTGTATCTTGTTGGTTTTCCTACTAAATTTTTGTAAAGATTTGTTATGAGTAGTTATTCTCTTCGTCAATTAGAGAAACAATACTGAATTCTTGATTGTATGTGTTAGATAGAATTTGTTTTGCAGATTTTGTCTAATTCTGTTTTTTTGTTAGTTTATACATAATTCTTAATGTTCTGCCTGTTAATTTGTTGAGGTACTGTGGTGATTTAGTTAACTTCAATGAATATTTGTTTTTTTTTCCTTTCTTTTTTTATTTCTTTATATACCTCAATTAACTAAGTCTGGTTGACTTGACAAGGTTGATTGCTTGCCTGTAACATCAGTATAGGTTTTATATTTTAATCAGTAGTTTTGGTCCTTTCGCTTATTTTTTAAATCTGGACCTGAATTAGTTTTTAAATCATTGACCTATAGTTACTATTTTGAATTGCAGATATTTACTCAGTTGAATTTGATTATTCTTTTTTGATTGGTTGCAGCTCTTTATGAAGTTCATAGACACCGAAGAGTTTCAGAGGCAAGTCTGATTTACATAACATTTTCGCACAGTGGTTTTTTGTGCTGTTTGTCTTTTCTCTATTTTTCACATTGTATGTGTAGCTAATCTTCTGACATGATTTTATACCATATTGCAGGCTTCGTGATCTGAAGCAACTTGGTGAGTTTCATTACCTTTCGTAAGATCTTCTATAAGCAGATATTCAATTAGTTTAAGTTTGAATGTTTACTACTCAGCTATGATTGTGAATTTGGTCGCCATGGACTTCTCATCACTGTTTTACCATTTTCTTGGAAAAAATAATGGGTTAAATATTGTGATATTGTGCAAATATCAACCTATATATATATATATATATATCGATTTTTTTAGGGAACCAAATATTCGCATTTAAACATTTTATCAGAAAAGAATGGCCAATATCTTTACTATTATAATGCGAGAGGCAGCCGTAGATGATTTTTCCGAAATTCCCATACTACCCTTATATAAAAACAAAACTTTGATTTAATGTTTGCCTTAATTCTCAAACTACCTCTTGCCTTTGATTTAATTTCGAAACTACCCTTGCTCATCTATCAATTTTGACATAGCCAATCGCGATTGAACTCAGGGAGAGTTCAATCACACCCGCGGGTTAACACGTGACCCTTTTAACTCCTATTAACTGTGGTTAACTCCTTCCCCTCGCTCTTACGTGCATCGCACGTGCCACTAGCGAGTTCAATCGCACCCGCAGGTTAACATGTGTCCCTTTTAACTCCTATTAACTGTGGTTAACTCCTCCCCCTCGCTCACGTGCATCGCACGTGCCACCCCCTAGTCTGCAATATATCGTAAATCCACATCAACTGATATTTACATATTTCTTTTAGCAAATCTGCCAAATTTTCACCAGGTTTTGCTAATTTCGTTTAAATTTTCACAAAAATCACAAAGCATGATTTTCGATCATTTTTTGTTTTTCTTGATTCTTTAGTAAGAATAGAGTTGCTTTAGAAGTTTATTTCCATTATATATTTAATATTAATTTTAAAATTTGAAAAATATTAAAAATTACAATGTATCATATATGCGTTATTTTAACCATTAAATATTTTTTTGTTTTGATATGGTGTTTATTCGGTGTATTAAGATAATTTTTTAATTGAATTCGTCTTGTAAAAAAAATCAGATAAAGTAGGAAATCACCTAGTTTACCTTTTAAATGATTTTTAGTACTGTTAGCAATCGTTAGATGTTTTTAGAATTTAATTACTAAGTCACAATTGGTAAAGAAATGAAATATTATTTAAAATATATGAAATGATAACTGAAGTACTAGACCTCAAAGTTAAAAAAAATGCATGCGTTATTTAAGTAAATGTTGTTATCCACGGGTAGCTCAGTTGGTTCAGGCCAAGGTCTCGAGTTCAACTTCTCCCAGGCTTACCCAATGCATGAGGTTTGCGAATGATTGCATGCATCCGAATGGACTAGTCCTTCCTTGTCAGGGTTGGGACCAGTGTTACCTAGTTCGCTGACTACTAGTACGAACTGCGAACTGGTTTGAACCGAACTAGTTCGCGGTTTGGTTCAATCCAATACGTTGTTGCTGAGCGAACCGAGTATAAGGGGCTTTCACCAAGCAACTATTAAGGGACAAAAATGTTATTTCATGTAAACTAATAAAAAAATGAAAACATACTTTGAGAAAGCTCTCTCTTTACTAAGAAAGTACTCTCTCTCAACTCTCTCTAGTCTCTCCTCTCTCTTCTCCCTTTTGCACAAGGTCACATCATGTTTTATTTGAATTGATTACTTTCTCTCTCCTACTCATTACAAAATACACTTAACGTACTTGGGTTTCCATTGGTTTACGCCGGTCCTCATTGGTTTATGCCACATTTTTAAATACTCACCAACTGTGGTTAATATTTACTCACCCCTAGGGTTAAGCTCTCCAACCTTAATTTTTTTTTTTTAAAAAAAAAATCAAAATCTTAACTTTAATTTAGTTAAGCTTAACTAGGGACACAAGGACACGGGGATAAGTTAGGTAGTGGAATCACTGCTAAGCGAATTAAGCTAGCGAACCAAACAAAAAACTTAAGGGGCCGTTTGGATACACTTCCATTTTTCTGTTTTTATTTTCTGTTTTTTAAAACTGAAAACAAGTTTCTGTTTTCAAAATTTTAAAGTAAAAAATATGTTGGGCATTACTAACTGTTACTTGTTTTAAAAAAAGGAAAAACAAAAAAACGCGTTTGGAATATATGATGTATATAATAATGAGTAGACAATTTCAATCCATAGTGGTGGTAGTGGTAGTGGCAGTGGTCGTAGTGAGTGGTGGTGGTGGTGTTAGTGGAGTGGTGGTGTGGTCATGGTGGAGTGGTGGTGTTGTTGGTGGTGGTGGTGGAGTGGTGACGGTGTTGGTGGTGTTGGTGGTGGTGGTGGTGGTGGAGTGGTTGTGGTTGTGGTTGTGGTGGTGGTGGTGGTGATGGTGGTGGAGTGGTGTTGGTGGTGGTGGTGGATCGGTGGTGGTGGTGTTGGTGTGCTTGTGGTGGTGGTGGAGTGATGGTGGTGGGTGGTGTGGCGGTGGTGGTGTGGTAGTGCATGGTGGTTCTGTTTTTGTTTTTTGTTTCCAAACATAGAGGTAACAGAAATTTTCTATTACCTTGTATTCAAAAATTTTGTTACTAATATTTAAAAACAAAAAACAAAAAACAAAAACATGTTTACCAAACATGTTTTGTATAAAAATTTTCAAATTTTTGTTTTTAAAAATAGAAAACGGAAGTGCAACCAAACGGGGCCTAAGCTAACCAAAAAACGAATTATCTCACCCTATCCCTAGCGAACTGGGTTCACACTAGAGTGGAAAATTGCGAACCTGAATTCGAACCAAGCGAACCGGCGAACCAGGTAACATTGGTTGGGATACCCTCCATTACCAAAAAAAATTACATGGCGATGTGTTATTGTCTGTTAGGTCAGGATGGGGATGACATCTTCGAGCTGGCCCAAAATTCAATTCGGATATGAAATATTATGACCTCTTATATAGTTTTTGATTTTATTATATGAGTATTGAATGTTTGAAACAATGTACAAATGATATTTGGATGTTTGAATATAACATATGGCCATCAGCATGTGACTTTGCCCCCCTAAAGTTACCTTATTGTACATGTCTTTTTTTATTTTTCGTTTTTTAATCCCAAGTATGCGACTGCATATTCTGACATTTCTTAAAGTTCAACTGAAAATCCAGTATTTTTTCACTCTAATGGTGATAAAGCCGTCATTTTGATAATAGTTTGTGATATTTAAACTGTTATATCCCATTTTCCTGCAATATTTTCATTAATGCAGTTTTGTTGGGCTTGAACTTGTTTCTGAGACAAAAGTTTACACTTATTTCAGGTCTGGTAAACATGGTTTATCCAGGGGCCGTACATTCTCGGTTTGAACATTCACTAGGCGTGTATATGCTAGCTGGTGAAGCTGTTCATAAACTTCAAATTCACCAAGTATGGGACTGTTTTTACATGCTCTGGTTGTTCTCATTTTAGGATGAAAAAGTTCTTGAGAATATTGTCTTGATAGTTGTGTCATCCTTGTAGGGCTCGGAGCTTGGTATTGATCGGTTTGATATACAGACAGTGAAACTTGCTGGTAATCAACTGCACTTTCTATAAAATTGCTTTGTTTTGAGCCATCTAATTCCTTCTTTCTGTTTTTGTTGATTCAATTCCTAGGACTACTGCATGACGTGGGCCACGGGCCTTTCAGCCACTTGTTTGAGCGCGAGTTTCTTCCTCAGGTTCTAAATGACTCCAAATGGTAAATTTTACCTCTTTCAATAGAATGCAACGTTTCCCTTTTCCCACAGAATATGTTAACACCAAAATTTGAACAGATAAACAATATGAAGAGGTCCAGGGTGATTTGGCTATTTTTCATTTTTGTGTCTTTAACCCAGTGTTTTAAATTTTAATGACTTGTGGCATTGGTTTAAGTTGTGAATGGTAAAAAATGGAAATTGCAATTCCCAGAACATAAACAGTTAGATGTTATATTCATGATACCTGGAAAGGATGGTGATCATGTGAAATCCTTCCCTGCTGTATGTACAGTTTGGTTTCTACTGCTGGTCATCTTTTCCATGAAAAAGGCACAAGTATATTTCTTGAATGCCATATGATGAGCAGCAGCAACTGCACGGCAATAATGAGCCCAAAGTCCTAAACCATGTATATTTGGAGTCATCTTTGGAAACTACTCTTTCACTTGCTATATTCAAGTTACAGTATGTGATAGCCTTGTCTACAGGCACTTATGGGCTGTAAGGCTGTCTTGGGCTTCAAGTAGGCATGGCCACTACCAGTGGCAAACATATTTCCTTGCACTCTATTTCCATCCTCCCTCTCTGTTGCTCTACAGTAGCAATAATTTACATATAGTCTATTCATCCCATCAAGTAAAGATCTTGTCATTCTTTGTACTGCCTCCTTTTAGTAAATTTATTCTGTCAACTAAAGATCAACAAAGAGGAGGTTCTATAATGTACTTCTCTGTATTGCACAATTGGTTATGTTGACTGCTATACAATTAGAAGTATCTCCTGGATGCTGATACAATGTATGATAATGATCTGCTGATTAATGACGTGTTGAATGATTCCTTAGCAAACTTTTCTTCAGTGAACATCGAAAATATTACATTGAGAAAAAGAGCAACCCCAAAAATTGGAAGCTAAAAGCTGGTGTGGAGTGAGTTGTTTCGATTGAAGATATTTTTTTCTGTTTTTTGGTTTCTTTTCTGTTCCTTTGGCAAGAAGATCTATTAACATTCTGTCAAGGACCTCTCTTCCATTGTAGAGGATCATGAATTGATTTTAAGATTTGGAACAAGATGATATATGTTGATTACAACTTACAAAGAATGTGCTTCTTTTCTACCATCTAGGCGAAGGCACTTACTGACCTTTTCTGATGAAATGTATTACTTGAAAACCTTTAGAATACTATAACTTATATAAAGATGTAATGTTTTGTTGTTCTAGCATATGATTTATGTATCTGTTTTGATCTTTGTCAAAATGTTCTGATAAGATAAAGGAAGAAAGACAGCAATACTCTTTTATTTTCCTTACAAAACCTTGAAACTTGGTCTAACTTTTGTGATTTGTCTTGGTAAATTCTTCATGTGAGATGATTTCATCCAGTTTTCATTTATTCTCTTTGCTGTCTTTTCCAGGTCTCATGAGCAAATGTCTGAGAAGATGATTGATCACATCGTTGAACAGCATAATATTGACATTGATACAGAAATTGTTAACAGGGTGAAGGTAGGATGTTATTAAGTGCTCATATGTTTGTAAGGTATTTTTTCTGAACAGAAGTATAGAATGCCCAGTAGTTTTTCTTTAGCTGTTTTTTTCCCTCTCATTCTTGGTTCTTTCTAGGTTATGCTAGTATGGAAGCTCCAACAGTTTTGTATTGTTGTTATAAACTTATAATGTTCTATATTAATTTGAAATCCACAAGTTTACACATAAATTATTCCATACATATTGTCGCAAATATATTACGTACATATTGTCACATGATATTGTTGCCTTACACTGGTATTTCATTCATTTCCACAGCCCTTTGTGTCATACTAATTCTTATTGTTATCCAATTCTTTTCTCGTCTACTCAATTATTTTCAAGCTGTTTATGGGTTTTGCATGTTACTTATTCGGTCTGTAAATCCTTACATCCAAATTTTTAGAGTGAGTCTGTTTTGTGTGGAAATTATGGCCTTTCACATGCATATTTACATTTTTGTTGCGTGCTCCAAAACGTATATGCAATCCTGTGGTTGGAAGGTTGGAAAAGAGATTGGTGAGCTGGAAGTAAAGCTACCTATCTCTGGGAGATAGGATTGCACTTATTAAGAGTGCCCTCTCTAGTCTCATGATATTTTATATTTTTTTTTGTCTTTTAATGAAGTACTAGCATCAGATGCAAATTAATGGGAAAAGCTTCAAAGAAGTGGGATTGTGTTGCCAGCCAAAGGACGTGGGAAGTTGAGCTGTAGAAGTCTTCGATGTATGAACAAGACGTTCTTATACAAATGGATGTGGAGATTCATTAGGGAAGATTAAGCTCTTTTGGAGAAGGGTCATTAGAAACAAACTTGGGGTCGTTGACCGGAGATTCGGAGAAGATGCAATGGCTCTTATGAGGTAGGAATCTGGAAAGGGATTATGCTTGATCAGGAGGATTTGTGGGGCAAACGGGCTTTGTAGTGGGAAATGGAGTCAGAATCCTGTTTTGGGAGGACGACTGGTGTGGGTCAGCTAAATTGTGTGATGCATGTCCCTGTATTTACAGGTTAGCTCCCCAAGAAGTTCTTCTGATAAGAGAATTCTTAGAAAACAGAAAGGGAGACCTCGTGGTGTCTTATTTCTTGAAGAAACCTTAGAGAAAGGGAGATAGAGGAGTGCATATCCCTTCTAAAGAGGTTGGAATCAACCCCAACAAGGAGGACCAGTGTTCCTTGAAAGAGGACCCTAAGGGGTTAATCACAATCAAATCCGTAAAAGTGGATGTGCTAGATAGGTCTATACAGTTTGAGGAGATTGTGGACGTCCTCAGCCTCTCCGAGAGTGACTCAAGATCCTTACGATTAACCACCGAAGGAACCACGGTATGGTGATTCTTAATAGAGGAGTCATGTTTAGCGTCAAGGATGAGAACAGAAATTCATCTGTCAATCCAATGTCTGGTTGGTGGGATTTGTGGAGTTATTTCTCTTCTAGTCTTCCCTATGTGTGGTCTCCTGATCTTTTTCAAAGAATGTAAGATACCTCTTCATTGGTTGGCCGACTGACCCTCTAGTGTCTGGGGGAAGATACTCTGGAAGCTAGTTTATTTTGTGATTTATTGGGGCTTATGGAAAGAGAGGAACCACAGTATTTTTGAAGGGGAAGAACGTTTGTGCCGTGACATCATCTGGGAGCTATTCAATTGGGCATCTATTTTCTGTGGAGTTTTCTGATTGCAAAAGTGCAGATTTTGTTTCCATCTAGGATCAAATAATATCATGCAATCCATAATTTTTTGATTTAAGATATATCGCATATGAATTCCTCCCGTGTGAAGTTTTGTCATATAAATACAATACCTCGTTACCTATCAAAAGAAAAGTGACATTAACTTGGGAGTTGAAACTTGAAACCATGGCTCTAACTGTTTAATGATCCATCAAATAATAGTTGGTACTGTTTCTACTGTAAGAGATAGTGAGGGCTTTATTGTCCATATTCTTTTATTTCTTTATTTTCCTTTATTGGCCATTGCTAAGTGTAAATAGGCTGACACTGTGACGCCCCGAACCCGTGCCTAGGGAATCAAGTTCTGAGATACGTGTCTGTTCGTCAAATCATGCAAGCGGAAGACTTTACCCGCAAAAATGCGGGAAATTTAAACATTTATCAGATGCTCCCAAAAAGCAAATAATACCTATCATCACAATAGCCATCATACAAACCATATACCTGTATTATTTACATCAAGTTTGTTTTACAAAAGTAGGCGCTTCTATCACGCCGGGTACAACTTGTACAAGCTTCCAAAATGTCCAATTGGACTTTCCACTTACTGGTCAGCAGCTCCGAAATCTGCTAACACAAAAAGTCAGTGAGCTATGAAGCTCAATAAAACCACAATCCTTCTAAACTATTTTCCACATAATAACACGCATCAATAATGATATAATAAGCAGTTCAATTTGCATGTTACAGTAAAATAGAACAGTATATAATAAATTGTGACCCCAGGGTCACTTAGGGTTACGTCACCCTAACATAGGTTCCCGACCTCACATTACTTTCTAATTATGAAGTTCAGTTATGAATGTATTATTTTACCAAATTATCGTTTCGATCATCAATCATGTTTCATTTCGAGTCCTAAGACTCTATTAATTGGCCACAGCTCACAAATGTTTAGCTTAAAGTCTCTAAATCATAACCATAATACATTGAGTCATTTAGACTCACACACGTTGTTCCGGCTTTCACCTGAACATGACCAAACCTTGGGTATACCAACCCAACTCACTTGGAATCCGATGATTCCATACCGAACCATGAGTCCACCAACTCAAACAAATACATCAACCCTGAGTATACCAACTCAGACCACTTCGTATCCGAAGCTTACACACACAACATGGGCATTCACCCAATAAGGACATACTTTTCTATTCAATTGACTGGCTACATCTACCGTGTATTCGCCGCCATCGCCCTGGGTATCAGTCATGAAGGAACCCCGGCCAACTTGCCTACCGTCATCTTCTGGCTAGTGTACGGAGGAACCCCGACATCTATACCAATGCCGACATCTCCTAACGTTCCACCAAGAAGGGACCCCGATAGACACGGTGCCGACATCTTCTGACCCACCCAGAGAGGAATCCCGGACTATACACTATCTGATGTTCAGCCACTTTAAACTCCCTAGGACTCCGACACCTCCTGACTATCAGTCACGGAGGAACCACGGGCCATGCAGGACACCGCCACTCCTGACCTAGTCCAAGAGGCACCACGGACGACCTAGACAAACAAACCGACATCTCCCGACTATCAGTCACGGAGGAACCCCGGGCCTTACTGGACACCGTCTCTCCTGACCTAGTCAAAGAGGAACCACAGACTATACTTAACCCTGGTTAGATTTTCTAACCACAGGTTAATCCCAGTTAACCCCAGTTAACCCAAGCCTCGCTTGATTAACTGAAATACTTGGGCCTTGCGCCCGTGAACTAACTCCAGTAACATACCTTCCTATTAGGGAGTGTTTTCAAGCTAATGGATGTCTCCATAGCCTTACAAGACATGCAAAACAATTTTTCGTCACCCTAGAGTGGCGATATAATTTACCCGGGACCCGATCTGGGCTCCCTGAAGGACCACATATAATCACAACATCACATAGGGGTTCCGCCCCTTTTTCATTCACGTCAAAAGACATGCATATACATCACATGAAATAATATAGCAAAATAAGCGGAAAAAGAGAAGAAAAGAGAGGGGTTTTACCTGCTTCACGCGTTTCGAGGCGACTAGAGTCGAAATGGACACCGCCAACGCGCTCGGAAGGATGATCAACCCCAAGGTAGAGTGCATGCAACTTTCTCTTTCTCTCTCTATCTTTTTCTCTTTCTCTCTCTACACGCAAAACGAGACGCCAGAGAGAAAATCAGACTCCGCCAACGCGTCGGGGACGTCGAAAAACCTCAAGGACCCACTTCTCTCTCCTTTCTCTCTTCCTTTCTCTCTCCTCACTTTCTCTCTCTAAAATCTGTTGTGGCAGAAATCTCCCACTGTTGCAAAACCGTGAGATTAAAAGGGGCTGCCCCCTATTTATAATGCAAGGGTCATGTGCCATGCACATGACCACCATTAATGGTCCCCGTTGACCAAGTCAACGGGTTGACCATTTGATTATTATTCAGTATTTTCTCGCATATACGGTCTCCGTAATCCTACTTAATGACATCCGATTTTGACGAAACTTTAGGTGACCGAACTTGGAGCAGTCCGACACCTACTGTAAAAATTTCGGGGAAAAATACTGAGTTCTGACAACTACACTTTAGTCCGGAAGAAAATTGCAAAACCCACTAATTTCTTTATTTCGAATACAAAATAGGCTGCCGTTTCTTCGTTTGAGATAACTAACTACCGAGACGACAGACATTAGTCCCCACGGTCAACCGACACGCATTAGTGCCAACCGCATGGATTTCAATTAGGATCTCCAACAGATATTGGGTCCCATTTAATTTCTGGAAATATGTAATTTTCCTATTTTTCTCAATTTTATCACACATAATGGCCCCGTGGTCCCGCGAAATGATATCTGACGGAACCGATATGGTAGGGGTGTGTCCCGGCAGTCGACCGGCACACTGTGTGCGAATTTCGCTAAACGATACTGAGCTTTCCTCGGTGCACTTCAATCCCGAGCAAAGTTCACTTTTTATTAATTTAACAAATAATTAACTAATTAACCTCCATTAAGGACCCATAAACACATGATTTTATTATATTAAAATTCCGGGTCGTTACATACACACATATTGTTTTTCCTCTGGTTTTTATTCATTATATAAAGGAGTGAAACTGTGAAACTAAGTTAGGTTTTCACGTTCCCAAAATTCTGTTACGGCTCCCTGCACTTTTCTTCATCTTCTTCTTCTCCTTCTTGTGGACTCTTCCTATTTATCTAACATTAACATGTTATCAGAGCCAGGTTGATAGTCACTTGGAAGATCAATGAGATTTGAGAGGATTTTTTTTCTCAAGTAGCCTTGCAGGGAGACTCTTTGGTTTGGGGATTTCTTGAAAACCATTGATCTATTGTTTGTGAGCCTTTAGGGCTTAAATCGCCCAGTGTTAGGAGGATCCAGCATTTTTACTGGATTTTTTTTTTCATACGTGTGAAGATTTTTTTTTAGGACTGGTTTTGCAAAACCAGTTTTGGAGGTCTGATCCAACTTTTGCTACAGAGGGTGCTTCATTCTAACCAGTGGAAGGTTTCTACAGGTTTTCGAAATTTTTTGAAGTATTTGCACATTTCTTTGATCGAATAGTGGTAGGATTTGGTTTTTTTTTTCTGACTAGCTATTTTATATCTAGAATATTCACTTGTTGTTGCTAAGTTAACTGAGTGATCATGTCTCCTTTCAATCCTAATGAGAATCTTAATGCTATTCATGTAAAGTTGGATGGGAAAATTTTTTCCCTTTGGTCTTTTCAATTTCGTCATTTTTTGGCTGGAAAAGAATTGTGGGGATATGCAGATGGATCAGAAAAAAAACCTAGTGAGGCTACCAGTTTATCTACATGGAATACTAATAATTCTAGGGTAGTTACATGGATCTTGAATAGTGTAGAGAGTCACATTGCTGTGAATCTTACCTCTTATCAGACAGCTTTATGGAAATATCTTAAGCGGTGTTATCAGCAGGCGAACCATGCTCATCTGTATCAGATTGAATACGAGCTATCAAAACTTGAGCAGGGCACCATGAGCATCCAAGAGTTTTACTCTAAACTTACGAGTTTGTGGAATGAGGTGCAATTGATGGATCCAGAGATCCCAACTACAGCGGTTGAAATTGTTAATAAACTTCGAGATAGAAGCAGATTGATGCAGTTTCTTTACAAGCTCCGTGCAGATTTTGAACGGACTAGAGCTGCAATAATGAACCGCCCGACTCTACCATCTCTTGAGTCTGCCTTGGCTGATCTCTTGGCTGAAGAGACAAGGCAGAGTACTTTAGCTTTTATGAAAGATGCTTCTTCCCCAGTTCTGTCAGAAAGTGCTCTTGTTGCGGGAAATTTTCGTGGAAAGCATAGAGATGTGACAAAGGTTCAATGTTACAATTGTAAGGCGTTTGGGCATATTGCTCCAAAATGTCCCAAGAAGAAGTTGTTTTGTAACTACTGTAAGGTGGATGGTCATGTGATAGCAGATTGTAGACGCTGACCTCAACAGGGGCCACACCATGGTAACCGTGCCTTGATTGCAGCACCCGGACAACAAAATGGGCTTGATTCCTCTTCAGTTGTTTCCTCCTCTTCAGTGCAGCCTTCTCTCTTGACACCTGAACAACTACAACAAATTGTTCAGGCTATGGCTTCTTCTGGTATGTCAGGTACAAGTAATACTTCCTCCCAGTGGTATATTGATTCTGGTGCTAGTAACCACATGACTGGTAATTCTTCATTTCTAGAAAATTTTGTTCCATATAAAGGGGATGGTTCCATTTCCACTGCCGATGGGAATCATCTCTCTATTTCTCATGTTGGTTCATTAAAATTCAATCCATCTTCCAATCGGGATTTTACATTAAATCGAGTCTTCTATGTTCCCAAATTGTCAGCTAACTTGTTTTCTGTTGCACAAATGGTTGAGAATAATTGCATTGTTTTATTATCTCGCTTTGGTTGTTTGATCCAGGATTTGGCAACGGGGAAGCTGATTGGGAGGGGCCGTAAAAGAGGACGTCTCTTCATCCTGGAGTTTGATCCTGGCGTAGTTTCTTCTACTTGTTTCTTCGTTCCTACGAGTCATGACATTAATTTTGCTAATAATAGTTGGAGACTTTGGCATTGTCGTTTAGGTCACCCCAACTCCAAAAACTTGATTTCTTTATTTAAATCGGGTCTTCTTCATGATAAACTTGATGTTAATGTTTCTAGTCTTGATAAATCATGTGTTAGTTGCAAGATGGGCAAATCTACTACTTTGCCTTTTCCTTTAAGTAACTCCCGCGCTACTGGATTATTTGAGATTGTGCATTCTGACGTGTGGGGACCTTCCCGGGTAGCTTCATCGGGAGGATCCATCTATTATATTATTTTTGTGGATGACCTTTCTAGATATACCTGGATTTATTTTATGAAAAATAAATCGGAAGCTTTTACTTGTTATAAGAATTTTGTGGCCTTTGTTCATACTTAGTTTGAGAAATATATTAAGATTATGAGATCAGATTCAGGAGGAGAATTTATTTCTGGTGAATTTGAGGCTTTTCTTCAAGAAAAAGGAAATGTTCATCAACGTACATGTCCTCACACTCCACAACAGAATGGAGTGACTAAGAGGAAAAATAGACACATTACAGAGGTTTCTACTACTTTGATAGAAGAATCTGGGGTTCCCAAATTTTTATGGGCTGAAGCTAAAATGATTGCGGTTTACTTGATTAACAGACTCCCCTCATCAGTACTTGGGCAAAAGACACCATATTTTTTACTTTATGGTTTGGAGCCTGAGTATTCAAGGATGTGGGTGTTTGGATGCATGAGTTTTGTACACTTACCAGAAGGAGAGAGAGATAAACTTGGACCAAGGGCATCTAAATGTGTATTTCTTGGTTATGGAGAAAATCAAAAGGGGTATAGATGCTATGATCCTATTGTCAGAAGGATTCGGGTGACTCGTAATGTGACTTTCTTTGAACATTTCTTCTATTATAAAGTTTCTCATGCCAATGTTTTGTCTCCTACTGTTGAATCTAATCCTATTTCCGACCCCCTTTAATGATTCTAATTATGTACCTGTATCATTGCCTTTTACTCCTTCTCCATCTACGAATGTACTTCAGGTCTATCGCCGTAGGGAGAAGAATTTACCTCTTGCTCCCCCTCCACCAGCCGTACTCGTTGAAGATCCACCAGTAGAATTTCCTTCCACTTCTACTGGTCCTCAGGGTCGTCGCTCTAGTCATCCTTCTATTCCTTCATGTAGACTTACCGATTATCAACGATCATTATTTTCTGCTCTGGATTCGTTGGTTGTCCCTTCATGTTATTCTCAAGCTGCTAAACAATCTTGTTGGGTGGAAGCAATGACTGAAGAGATCAAGGCCTTAGAAGAGAATGACACATGGACCTTGGTTTCCCTTCCCGAAGGCAAGTAAGTGATAGGGAGCAAGTGGGTTTACAATATAAAACTCAAGTTTGATGGCAGCTTAGATCGGTACAAGGCCAGACTAGTGGCGGAAGGTTTCAAACAAGAATATGGAATTGATTATGAAGAAACCTTTGCACCAGTTGGGAAGATGAAGACTGTAAGGACATTGATTGCTCTTGCTTCTTCTAAAAGTTGGGAGATTAGCCAACTTGATGTGAAGAATGCATTCCTTCATGGAGATCTCAAGGAGGAGGTCTATCTAGCTCAGCCACCTGGGTATCAGTCGAAGGATCCTTCATTAGTTTGTAAGCTCTCTAAAGCCTTGTATGGTCTCAAACAAGCTCCCAGAGCCTGGTTTGAGAAGTTTCATGGAGTTCTGACATCTGCCGGATATCGCCAAAGTTCCTCTGATTCTTCGCTCTTTATTCTTCAGACAGGGAGAGGATTGGTTCTATTATTGGTGTATGTAGATGATGTCCTAATAACAGGAAGTGATGTGGTTGGGATTACACAATTGAAGAAATTACTGCACGCATCCTTTCATATGAAGAATTTGTTTGGGACTTGAGGTTTCTTTGTCTTCACAGGGTTACCTATTGAGTCAGAGAAAATATACAGATGATCTTATCAAGAAGGCAAATTTGACAGATGGCAAGATTTATAAGACTCCACTCGAACTTAATGTGAAGTATGGCAAGGACGATGGAGACCCACTTTCAGATGTGACCGTGTATCGACAACTAGTAGGAAGTTTAGTATATCTCATGATGACTCGCCCCGATATTTCTCACGCAGTTCATATTGTCAGCCAGTTTGTAGCAGCACTGTGCACTCTTCACATGACGGCAGTTCACAAGATTATTCGTTATCTTCGTGGTACTTTGGATCAGTCACTGTTCTTTCCTTCTTCCTCAGACATGCAGTTGAGAGCTTATTCAAATGCCGATTAGGTAGGCTGCCCATCCACTAGACATTCTACTACTGGTTATTGTCTTTTTCTTGGACAATCCTTGGTCACCTGGAAGTGCAAGAAACAAACCACCGTCTCCCGGTCTAGCACCGAAGCCGAATATAGGGCCATGGCAGATGCATGTAGCGAGATCACTTGGTTCCATGGCCTTTTGACAGACTTGGGATTGCACTCATCTGAGCCGACTCCTCTTTATGCTGATAACATGAGTGCCATCCAGTTGGCCTCAAACCCGGTCTTCCACGAGAGGACCAAACATATAGAGGTCGACTGCCACTTTATTCAGGAGAAGTATCTATCCGGCACCATCACTCTTCCACATATTTCTTCCGATCAACAACGTGCCGATTTCTTTACGAAGTCCATGTCATCATCACGACATCGATTTCTTTCAGGCAAACTAATGTTGGTTCACACCCCACATCAGTTTGAGGGGGAGTGTAAGAGATAGTGAGGGCTTTATTGGCCATATTCTTTTATTTCTTTATTTTCCTTTATTGGCCATTGCTAAGTGTAAATAGTCTAACACACGTATTGTTTTTCCTCTGGTTTTTATTCATTATATGAAGGAGTGAAACTGTGAAACCAAGTTAGGTTTTCACGTTCCCAAATTTCTGTTACAGCTCCCTGCACTTTTCTTCATCTTCTCCTTCTTGTGGGCTCTTCCTATTTATCTAACATTAACATCTACCACCCAGTTTATGGAGTTGAGCCATAGAGATTATTGGTCTATTTGCTTAGGACTAGTATAAGATGGTCTATGTTCTTAGGACTAGTATGTTACCTTGGGCACTATAGGATGTTGTCATCTTTCCCCAATGTATTTAAAGTGACTCAACTTCCCTATGAGTATTCTGTCAATGTTAATTGTAAGCACACCCTATTTTTGCACCCCCTATCCCTTTTCCCGCTTCTTCAAATGCTTCAAGGTTTAGCCAATGCCCAAGCCCATTTGGCCAAACTTGTACCCAAACAACTCAATCAAGTCCAATTACTTAATTCCATTACCTAAGCCCAAGTAGTCAAGCCTAATTACCCAATTGTCTTAGCCAAAGCTCAATTGCTTTAGTGAAAGCCTAATTACCAAAGCCCAACCTCAATTGTCATAGCTAAAGTCCAATAACCATAACCCATGACCCATCTAGTAACAACCCATGATCCATAAGATCTACTCCACATACCCACATCCATTCAACCCATATCCAAGACCCACAAACCCAAGCCCACTTTCCACTTTCCTACAAAAGACCTTTTATTTTTTCTTCAAACCCCAAATAACCTTATTTTTGTGTTTACACACCTTTTTGACCACCCAATCATCTCTCACCAAGTACACACCTTTTTTACTAACCAATCACCCCCTACTCTCTTACACCTCTTACAACTCATTCTTACACCTCTTACAAAACAATTAATTCTCTTACACTCCTTTTGACCACCCAATCACCTCTCATCAAGTACATGCCTTTTTGATTACCCAATCACCAACCACATTCATTTTGACCAACCAATCACCTCCCTTCTTCTCACCCAACCCTCTATTAATTACCAAATTGCCACAACCCCTTGAAAACTCTATAAATACAAGACCCTCACATGCCATTTCTTTCACCTCCAAAATCCCAAGTGGAAACTCTAGCTCTTCCTCCTCTTACCCCTTATATTTCTTTTTAGCCTTGAAGAAAATTAGAAGAAGCCAAGGTTTAGAGTGTGTAGAGAATTCTAGGACTAAAAGCCTAGAGTTCTTCACTAACTCTCTTCGTTTGTGGACTCTAAAAACCCATCACCTCTTGGAGCATTGGAAAAGAAGTCTTGGAGTAGGCACTCCTCCCTTTATTCTTCATCTTCTACTTTACTTTATATTTATTTTTTTATTTGTAGTCCTTTTCTAGAACCATTTGGAAAGACCTCTCTCTTCTCAAGTTTAGTTGGGTCTCTACCTCAAAAGAAAGGAAATGCTTTTTTTTTCCTCCCATGTAAATATTTCTTTCTTTCATATGTACCCACTAGTGTGGATATGGGTAGGCCCATAGAGAGTGGAAGCTAAAGCTATACCTCTCTTTTTTAGTTCTTCATTTAAATTCTAGTTCTTCATCTAGAATCCTTTGGAAAACGCATCATCACTCAAATTTTCATATTTCAAGTCTCATTATATCATTCATAATGGTGTAAAGGGACTATATTAGAGAGGAGATGATAAGTTTTCATTTTCTTCACTTGTCACTTTTTTCATTTTTTTCTTTTTCGTTCATGTTCTATTTTAAATGGATAAATGATGACTTAAGGACTTAAAGAGGACATTATCCAAAATGCCTCATATCAAAGACAATGGCATTTGATTTATTATCAACACCAATTCAATAAAATAGGTGTTGGCAATAGACCATTTACTATTCACAATGCATACCCTTCTTTATATCCTAAATGTAATCTTTTAGCCTAACTTTTCCTTAGTCTTTCTCTTGGATTAAATTTGACTTTAGTTAAGTTTGCCAAAATCCTATCTATATGAAAATCCAAAAAAAAAACATGATAAAATCTCAAAATACCAAAAACATTATAAAATCTCAAAATACCAAAAAAATCTAAAAATACAAAAAGACCAAAAACATGTTTGCTAGACTTTCTTGACCTTGCTTAGCCTACCTAACCATGGTTAACACCCTTCTAACCGCAGTTAGACCTAAACCTTGCACTTGACCAACTCGGTCAACTAAACCCTAGCCCTAGGCTAGACTCTTGACCACCCTATGCGCGCGCACACACACACTCCTTAGCCTTGTCACGGGCCCATGTGCTAGAACTACGCTCGGTCTGATCTCACCCTTATGTGAGTACATAGGTAACCCTACTCGGTTTCGACCCTAACCATCTAGCTTTCTATTTTTCTTGGATTAACATTCTTTTAAACACTTAGACATTCTAATTAATATTGAGATTAAAATTGGCTTAAATTTAGGGAATAGGTAACCATTGCAAAATGGGGGTCCTAGGGTGCCTAACACCTTCACCGGGACATAATCGAACCGCTTACCCTAACTCTAATCGAGACCATTACCTTAAATCCAAACTCGGGACCTATCCCTAAGAATGAATAGGTGGCGACTCTCAGTCAAACCAAGTGGGTAAAAATCTCATGCTCACAGCTCTGGCGACTTTGCTAGGGATTAAGGTTCAAGCCGGAACTTAATTTAAGTCAAATAATCTCAAAATTAATTAAAATACCTAAGTATTTAATTGATTGCTAATTCTTTATGTCTTTAGGTGTTTCTTGTACAGTGCATTTCATACATAGCATGATAGTGTAACAACCCATTTATCTATAGTCAGGCTTATTACGCTTACGGCTGCTGGATGACTATCCTCAGTGACAGAGGCTTAATAGTCTTGGAGGTCTGGGGAATTACTCCTGCTGGGTGACTACCCTCAGGGAAGGATTCTGAATGCTCCCGCTTACACCTTATGTCCCTTTTCAAGGGAGTCGCATATACGGTGCTTACCCCTACATGCATACATATAGATTAGGCTAAGGTATAACCGACAAGCAGCCCACCCGGAGAGATATTCTAAACCATAACCTGCTTGTACCTTATACCTGTTCCTCAACCATGGTTGAATGTCAGGGCACTCTGTCCAGATAAACATCCATTTAAGGGGCATGTACTGAGCGTTTTGTTATGCTTGTAATAAAACACACCCTACCTTGCATCTCGACATAGCATATGGGGTTCAAATCCCAGGTAAATATGTTTTCACCAGACCTACCTCTACCTTTGACTTAATAGGTCCACGGTTTCCAACAACCCGGGTTAAAGCATGTCGGACCTCCGTCCGTCTGCCCTATCAGATCACATATGCCGTGTTACACCCAATAAAAAAAATCAAAGAATAATCTTCCCTCTTGCATGTCATATTAAGCTTCGAAACTAGGGGCATTGTCTCTATGTCAATTAGACTGTGTTAGGTCATTTGCATGTTTGTCAATCTTTCCTCATTCTTATCTATCCCAACTCTTACTCTACACCTCTCATCTTTTCAGGAGTGGACCTGAGTCAAGCACGTATCAGAAAAACAAAACCAGTTCATACCTGATCAACCAATTGCAACATGGACCCTCGGGATGGCCAAGAGACTGACCTTGACACACCGACATCGCAACAACCACAAGCCCCAAATCTTGAGGCAAGAATAGTTGAGAATGCCCAGAACATAGAAGAACTGAAAAACATTGTGCATGATTTTATGCGGGCCATAACACATTCTCCTCCTCAAATCCTCGATCGACCGATGTGCTAGGCCCATCACTACCCAATCCGCCACATATTACCACACTTATCCCTCCACCGTCTGTTTTCAACATTCCACCACCAGTTCAACCACAACCGCTACATACCCTCAACATCCCTCCACCACCTAGTCATCCACCGCCAAAATTCGCTTTCAACATATTAACCCCACCTGTCCAACCACAACCCATTCCCCGCATCACACCACCTATCATAGACCAATTTGAGGAGGAAGAAGTCAGAGCCGGCGGAGATCCTCATACCAGGTCCGCTCACATATCTTCCGACTCTGCCCAGATCCCTGATGCATACAGGGAAAGAATTGAGAAACTAGAAGAGTTGGTGAGGGCGACTCAGGGAACCCGTAAATCTGTCGACTTCAAGGACATGTGCATGCACCCAGGGATTCAACTGTCCTGGGATTTCAAGATACCTAACTTCGAGAAGTACAATGGGAAGGGATGCCCCGAGACGCATTTAAGAGTATACCGTGGAGAACTGTTCCAATTGGAACATAATGATAAATTGTTGGTACAGTTACTCCAGAAGAGTTTGAAAGGTTCAGCCCTGCAGTGGTTCACCAAAGTGGATCCTAACAAAGTTCGAACTTAGGAAGGTCTGTGCGAGACATTCCTAGCTAAATATTCCTACAATGTTGATCTAGTCCCACAGAGGATAGACTTGGAGAAAATGTCCCAAAGGCATAACGAGACCTTCATCGAATACTCTGTTCGGTGGAGAGAGATGGCCGGAAAAATGAGCACCCCTTTACCCGAGGAGGAGCAAGTGACAACTTTCTTCCGTACCCTCAAGCATCCACTTAAGACTCTCTTGGCGGCGTAACCCATATCCGATTTTAGCACCATGGCCAAATGCAGCGCCCGGATTGAGGCAACAATGGATGACATAGGGGCATTCGACATGTTCCAAGGATCAAATGGATGCATTTTCTTCCCGTGCTCCCCTGCCTCCAAGAAAAGATAACAGAAGAAGAGAAAATGATGGACAAATGGTCGCGACCATTCGAGTCCCCAACCTCCCTCAACAACCTCGGCAGCCACCGCAGTCGCAGCAGCCTCAACAAGCTCAACAGAATCAAGGAAGACTCCTCTTTCATCAGATGACAGTTGAACAAAAAAGAAATCGGGCATTCACCCCGATCCCGTACTCCTTGACAGCACTCCTCCCGTTCTTGTTGAATAAGAAATTGATCACCCTGAAGGATCCCCAACCTCCACCAGCGGTTCTTCCGAAAGGATATAGGCCGGATCAGCATTGCGGATATCACCAGTCACCAGGGCATCCTACGGATCGATGTTATGATTTCAAACATGCTGTTTAGGACCTATTGGAGACAGATGCATTTTGCTTTGCACCGGGGAATGTTGATATCACCCAAGTCCCTCTGCCTGATCATGCTACACCTAAAAATTAAGGCATTTCAGCCAGAATCTCTACAGTTGATTTTTGAGCAAACTCTGTTTGTTTGTTGTGTCTTTGCTTTATTTCGTCAGTTGTCTTGCAGTTGGCCATAATGGCCCATGGTAGTCGCTTTATCATCAGTCCAGTCAGTCAGTGGCCAGTAGCCCTTACTTCAGGTGCTGCGTATTCAGGTCGGTGGCCAATGACCCTTGTCTTAAGTGTCTTTTGTCGAGTCGAGTCAATTCACCGGGTAATACCTTAATGAAATGACTCTTTTAAATCAAATTCTCTTTGTGCTTTGAGATGCTTAATTTGGGAACAAAACTAGTTTCTAATACCTGTAAGGAACAATTTGACAAATGTAGATCACTCAAATTAATGGATACCCTCCTGACATTGAACAAACCTGAAAAAAAGCAATACAAGAATTGAAGATCTCTTTGAGCCATCAAATGTCCATCAACCGAGATAAAGGACGATGCAATGATCATACATGCTCTTGACCAATCAAGGAAATGATAGGAGGCCATCTGTTGATACCCCTTTTAATACCCCGCTTACCCATGCTATATACATCCGCTAGTTAGACCTTTGAGCCTAATAGCCTATCTTGCAAAACCCATACAAGGGCACCCCATGAAAGTCAAAAAACAATGCAAAAGAAGAACAACCAGCACAACATCAAGTGGCTTTTTAGTCGAACTACGTCTTGACCTGATTCCTATTTGGGTACGTAGGCAGCCTGAAATCAGGTTCGGTCATAACACAACAAATGTTCACAATACAGGGTAACCTTGTGCCAAAAAAAACAAAAAAAAAGTACTTGGTCAAAAAGCAAAATAAAGTTTCATCAAAGGACAAAATACAGAAGCTGGTTCTATACCAACAATGAACAAGTACCATAGGGTGCCTACCCTTTCTGAAACAGTAAATTTGAGCCTTTTCTCGTTTCTAACCACGTTCTTCCTAAACCTTAAGCCCTCCTTGATCCCTGAAAGGACTTGAGCATTAGTGGTCAAAAGCATTCTTATTCACTTCCTGACAGGTAGTGATGAGAGAAGAATTGAGAATTATCAAAGGAAATCCGAGAGTAGAAAAAGAGAAAGTGCGAAGCTTGTATACCCAGTCCTAGTAAAAACTTAAAAAGACCCAGGAGCAAAAAAGGGGGGGTAAATCAAACTTCAAAATTCACGGGCATAGTGAGGAATCATTAGTCCTGCTATTGCGCAAAAATTACGTGAACCCAGTCCTGGCAAAAACCTGAAAAGGTCCAGGGGCAAAAAAAGGACAAAGATCAAAAGGGACAACCCAGTCCTGGTGAAAACCCGTAAGGGCCCAGGGGCAAAAAAGGGAAAGATAAACCGATGATCAAGCATCACGATCAACTACAGCTTAATCATCTTTACCTGCAGGCTAAGGAACTTAGCTAGGTCTCCCACTACAAGCAATCTCAGGCACACTTTTCAAAGTACAAACAGTCAATTTCATGGTATACAGTCCACTAGTCAACTGTTAGTCCACCACACCACTTATCAGTCAGTTCACCTATCTTTTTAACAAGTCGTCCGTGTCATTTTGTCAGTCAACCCATCGGTCCTTTTAACAAGTTGCTCCCATCAGTAATCAGTCAAATTTCAACCCCCAGTAGAGTCAGCTCAAAGTCGACTGTTTATTCCTGCTGGTGCAAGGAAAGCACTGGAATCAGGGCAAGGCAAAGTTAGCAGACCATTCTGCATGACACGGATATTTCAAGCAGATCAGTATATCCTGAGTGGCATGTACCAACAATCAGATCAGCTGAGTCGGGGGTCAATTCAAGTCCATCAGATTCTATATGTGCAAAGAGGCAAAGATTCGTTTTAAGACTTAAGGTCACCGCTCTCATTCCTTATGTTCAACTCATCTTGCTTCACAAACTTGCTTTCATTATCTCCGGAACTCCCTCTAGTTCCAGACCATTATCTTATATCACTCTCCAGTGAGACAATCGGGTGGTTGTCTACACTACCCTGCTTTTCTCTTCCAGTGAGACAATTGGGCGGTTGTCTACATTATCTTGCATCCTGTCCTAGTGAGACAATTGGACGGTTGTCTACACTATCTTTCGTCCTACCTCAGTGAGATAATCAGGTGGTTGTCTGCACTATCTTGCATCCATTATTCTCCAGTTCTGCTTGGCTAGCTTGCTAATCAAGGAGTATACTGACACTGTCGTGTGACCGGATGCCAGTTGCGGCCTCTAGTGATGTTAGTCTTACACCTATCACCTTTCATCTTGTTCTATTAGTTCATTAATTGAGGAGTATGCGGATACGGTCGTGTGACCGAATGTCGTTTACAGCCTCTAGTGACGCTAATCCTGCACCCATCATCGCTTTGCTTCATCTTCGGTAGATGGTTGTGCGATTAACTTTCACCTTATTTCCGGTGAAATGGTTGTGTGATCAACTTTCACCTCATCTACGGTGAAATGGTTGTGTGATCAAACTTCACCTCATCTTCGGTGGATGGTTGTGCGATCAACCTTCACTTCATTTCCAGTGAAATGGTTGTGTGATCAACTTTCACCTCATTTCCGGTGAAATGGTTGTGTGATCAACCTTCACCTTATCTTCGGTGGATGGTTGTGTGATCAACTTTCACCTCATCTCCGGTGGAATGGTTGTGTGATCAACCTTCACCTCATCTTCGGTGGATGGTTGTGTGATCAACCTTCACCTCATCATCCAGTGGATGGTTATGCGATCAACTTTCATCTCATCTTCGGTGAAATGGTTGTGTAATCAACTTTCACCTCATTTCTGGTGAAATTGTTGTGTGATCAACCTTCACCTCATCTTCGGTGGATAGTTGTGTGATCAACTTTCACCTCATCTTCGGTGGAATGGTTGTGTGATCAACCTTCACCTCATCTTCGGTGGATGGTTGTGTGATCAACCTTCACCTCATCATCCGGTGGATGGTTGTGCGATCAACCTTCACTTTATTTCCAGTGAAATGATTGTGTGATCAACTTTCGCCTCATTTCCGGTGAAATGGTTGTGTGATCAACCTTCACCTCATCTTCGGTGGATGGTTGTGTGATCAACTTTCACCTCATCTCCGGTGGAATGGTTGTGTGATCAACCTTCACCTCATCATCCGGTGGATAGTTGTGCGATCAACCTTCACCTCATCTCCGGTGAAATGGTTGTGTGATAAACTTTCACCTCATTTCCAGTTAAATGGTTGTGTCATCAACCTTCACCCCATCTTCGGTGGATAGTTGTGTAATCAACCTTCACCTCATCATCCGGTGGATGGTTGTATGATCAACCTTCGCCTCATCTCCGGTGAAATGGTTGGGTGATCGACTTTCACCTTATCTCCAGTGGATGGTTGTGTGATGAACCTTCACCTCATCTCCGATGAATTGGTTGTGTGATCAACTTTCACCTCATCTCCGATGAAATGGTTGTGTGATCAACCATCATCTCATCTCTGTTGAAGCGGACGCGTGTTCACTCCTCCCATCCATCATAAATTCACTTTCATCTCCAACACTCCACATTTTTTTCTTGACAAACTTAACTTAGTTTCAAATTAGTTCATTCTCATTTCTTATATTTTCCAAAGTTTCGTAGGTTTTAAGGTGCAAAAATAGTGGTGATTTCAGTCTTTGTCGTTCGCTTGCCCGCACCCTCCGACAAAAAGGGGCAGCTGTAAGCACCCTATTTTTGCACCCTCTATTCTTTTTCCCGCTTCTTAAAATGCTTCAAGGTTTACCCAATGGCCAAGCCCATTTGGCCAAACTTGTACCCAAACAACTCAATCAAGCCCAATTACTTAATTCCATTACCCAAACCCAAGTAGCCAAGCCTAATTACCCAATTGTCTTAGCCAAAGCTCAATTGCTGTAATGAAAGCCTAATTACCAAAGCTCAAGCTCAATTGTCATAGCTAAAGTCCAATAACCATAACCCATGACCCATCTACTAACAACCCATGATCCATAAGATCTACTCCAAATACCTACATCCATTCAACCCATATCCAAGACCCACAAACCCAAGCCCACTTTCCACTTTCCTACAAAAGACCTTTTATTTTTTCTTCAAACCCCAAATAACCCTATTTTTGTGTTTACACACCTTTTTGACCACCTAATCATCTCTCACCAAGTACACACCTTTTTTACTAACCAATCACCCCCTTACTCTCTTACACCTCTTACAACTCATTCTTACACCTCTTACAAAACAATTAATTCTCTTACACTCCTTTTGACCACCCAATCACCTCTCATCAAGTACATACCTTTTTGATTACCCAATCACCAACCACATCCATTTTGACCAACCAATCACCTCCCTTCTTCTCACCCAACCCTCTATTAATTACCAAATTGCCACAACCCCTTGAAAACTCTATAAATACAAGACCCTCACAAGCCATTTCTTTCACCTCCAAAATCTCAAGTGGAAATTCTAGCTCTTCCTCCTCTCACCCCTTATATTTCTTTTTAGCCTTGAAGAAAGTTAGAATAAGCCAAGGTTTAGAGTGTGTAGAGAATTCTAGGACTAAAAGCCTAGAGTTCTTCACTAACTCTCTTCCTTTGTGGACTCTAAAAACCCCTCACCTCTTGGAGCATTGGAAAAGAAGTCTTGGAGGAGTAGGCACTCCTCCCTTCATTCTTCATCTTCTTCTTTACTTTATAATTATTTTTTTATTTGTAGTCCTTTTCTAGAACCATTTGGAAAGACCTCTCTCTTCTCAAGTTTAGTTGGGTCTTTCTACACCAATCTAATGGTGTAGAGGGACCCCACCTCAAAAGAAAGGAAATGCTTTTTTTTTTCTCTCATGTAAATACTTCTTTCTTTCATATGTACCCACTAGTGTGGATATGAGTAGGCCTATAGAGAGTAGAAGTTAAAGCTATACCTTTCTTTTTTAGTTCTTCATTTAAATTCTAGTCCTTCATCTAGAATCCTTTGGAAAACGCATCATCACTCAAATTTTCATATTTAGAGTCTCATTATATCATTCATAATGGTGTAAAGGGACTACATTAGAGAGGAGATGATGAGTTTTCATTTTCTTCATTTGTCACTTTTTTCATTTCTTTCTTTTTCGTTCATGTTCTATTTTAAATGGATAAATGATGACTTAAGGACTTAAAGAGGACATTATCCAAAATGCCTCATACCAAAGACAATGGTATTTGATTTATTATCAACACCAATTCAATAAAATAGGTGTTGGCAATAGACCATTTACTATTCACAATGCATACCCTTCTTTATGTCCTAAATGTAATCTTTTAGCCTAACTTTTCCTTAGTCTTTCTCTTGGATTAAATTTGACTTTAGTTAAGTTTGCCAAAATCCTACCTATATGAAAATCCAAAAAAAAAACATGATAAAATCTCAAAATACCAAAAACATTATAAATCTCAAAATACCAAAAAAATCTAAAAATACAAAAAGACCAAAAACATGTTTGCTAGACTTTCTTGACCTTGCTTAGCCTACCTAACCATGGTTAACACCCTTCTAACCGCGATTAGACCTAAACCTTGCACTTCACCAACTCGGTCAACTAAACCCTAGCCCTAGGCTAGACTCTTGACCACCCTATGCGTGCACACACACACCTCTTAGCCTTGGCACGGGCCCATGTGCTAGAACTACGTTCGGTCTGATCTCACCCCTATGTGAGTACATAGGCAACCCTACTCGGGTTCGACCCTAGCCATCTAGCTTTCTATTTTTCTTGGATTAACATTCTTTTAAACACTTAGACATTCTAATTAATATTGAGATTAAAATTGGCTTAAATTTAGGGAGTAGGTAACCATTGCAAAATGGGGGTCCTAGGGTGCCTAACACCTTCTCCGGGACTTAATCGAATCGCTTACCCTAACTCTAATCGAGACCATTACCTTAAATCCAAACTCGGGACCTGTCCCTAAGAATGAATAGGTGGTGACTCTCAATCAAACCAAGTGGGTAAAAATCCCATGCTCACATCAATAATTTCACTATTTTTTAAAACTTTAATTGAGTACTCAAATCCCATGTGATAGACAAGGAAATCCTGAGCCTTCTGACCTAGAACAGTGAGAGATTGCTTGAAGAGCTTCTCGCAGGTGTATTGGGTCTATCCAATGTCAACATAGTTCAGTAAATTTTATGTGTTTATTGGTTGGGCCTAGCAGAATATTACAGTAAATTCATATTGTGGTAAAAAAAAAACACCAATCTGGTTAAGTGATAGTAAATTTAAATCATAATTCCAACTAGATTGTGACTAGAGCAATATATTGCCCTACTTGCTCGGGGGTTATCATATATGGTCTTGTTCTTGGGCCTAAGTACCGATTCTACCAACATAACATACGTGTTGATGTTTGCCTCCCTCATTCTCATATATGGCTGGTATCTATATACACTTTTTAAAAGTTGTTTGAAAAATAAATCTGTATCATCCAATATCCAGTATGATAATTTCTTGGAAATTTAATGACCTGGCTTCAATGAAAATCATCTTATGATTTTTTTTTTTAAAGTTATTTTTCTTATAGTTTTCTATATGTAATTTGAAGCTCTCTAAGGAAACAATAGAATATCATCATGGGTTTGTGCATCATGAGGTTTGCAATCATCGGCCACATTTCTTGGACTTGGAGGTCAGTGGATGGGGTACCATACCATGAACGTATTGAGGCTTCCATTTTATGACGATATGCCAAACTTTGAATATGGTGGCTGGTAAGGGGGTGACAAGGTTTACAAATTGATTAGTTAGTTTCTTACCGAGTGATTAACTTAGTGTTTCAGCTGACTCATATTTGGAAAAAATTACCATTCATTCTACAAAAGCCCCTTGGGAAACAACCTGTCCTCTTCCCATCTGCATATGTTAGATTTAGACCCCTGACCTTACAAAGGAGTTTATTCATTCTTGTATTTTTGTATCCCTGCCTTGGAGCTACAACTTTGAGAGTGCTCCAGTACTGTTTCCCAGTTATGAAGTTCTCATCTCTTACTTCTACTAGTAAATTTTTTATTTTTTTTATTTTTTATTGTTATTACTATTTTTGTGGAGACTGGATTCTCTCTCATCACTGACATTTTTGCGTCTGTTACATTGTTTTAATTGACTTCACTCTGATCCTTGCTGATATTATTGTTGGATTTTTCTTTCTGTGTACATATAGAAATGCTTGGAGTAAAAAAAAGTTGCATTAATATTTTTGGACGCTGTTGTTGTTGTTGGTACTATTACTATTATATAACTATTATTATTACTATTACTATTTCTATTATTATTATTCTATTATTATGGGTTGTTGTTATTTTGGTACAAGTGAATTTCCTTCTGCTGAGACTTGGATTCTTCATGCTGTTAAATATATATATATATATATCTGAACATTGACATCTTTACATCTTGTACTTTATTATTTATTATTAACTTCACTCATATGCTTGCATGTATACATGTTGGATCTATAATTCTGTTTACATGAACAAATGCTTGATGAAGTTAAAAAGGAAATTAATATTATAAGACATAAACAGCTCTAAACCTACCATTTTTTTGCCATGATTTATATCCGATTGAGACTGGATTCTGTATGCTGTTAAATTTTTATCTGTTCATTGACATTTTTACATCTTTACTTTTTCTTTTATTAACTTCACTCGCATCCTTGCATATATACATGTTAGATTTATCATTCTGTTTACCTGAACAAATGCTCGATGAAGTGAAAAAGTAAAATAGTATTTTGGGACAGAAACAACTTTAAGTCTACCTTTTCTTTAATATTATATGTACATATATATCTTTCTTTTTTACAGGAAATGATACTTGCTAGCTCTAAAAACGCACCACCAAAGGTAAGTCATTTTGATACTCCATGATTTTATTGGCATATATTTCTCTTAGCATGTATCTCATGGCGCCTTTTGAATACTTTTTTGTGCTTGTAATTTTAATATTCTTTTTATTTTTTTTCTTTCTTAGCATCTTCTTCTTATTGTTAGCGTGTTATTTATTTATTGTTGTAGAGCATGAAAGAGAAGCATTTCTTGTATGATATTGTGGCAAATGGTCGAAATGGAATAGATGTTGACAAGTAATATTTTGGTGACTAGATTTTTCTATTTCAATTCCATCCTATTTTCCCCTTTTATTTGGACTTCAATTTGATGCATTTACTTGTAGTTTTGATAAAAGGCTGTAATACCATGGAGACATTGTTGATTTGTAGGTTTGATTACATTGTCCGTGACTGCCGAGCTTGTGGTTTAGGATGTAATTTTCAGTTCGAGAGGTATTTATTGAAATCTTTTAGATGACTTAATGTTGTTAATGAACATATGTTCTAAGCACTCACTTGTGTCCAAGTTGATTCAAATCTTGGATGGGTTTTGTACGTGTGCATATTTTTTTCCTGGGGGCATAGCTACGTATACTTGTTTAGAAGTTCAAAACTAGTTCCTTGTCCTATATGTGTGTTCTCCATGTAATGATATTGTTCTTAACTCAAATGAAATAATTTTTTCTAGTATTGTGTTTTCTTTATCACTTGCAGGTTAATGGATACAATGCGGGTTATGGGTGATGAGATATGCTACCGTGCTAAGGATTGTTAGTATTTTGTTGAGGAGTCAATTATCACGTGTGTAATTGATATTTCATTATTTTCTTCTGCTTATGTTTGAATAATTTGCCAGACCTTACCGTCCACAAGTTATTTGCCACTCGTGCTGATCTGCATCGAACAGTCTATACACATGAAAAAGTAAAGGTATCAAAGCGCACCTACTTCATTTTTATTTTTGTGGAAATCTTACAACCGTATGTTTCAAAGCAACATAAAGTGTGTCCTTTTTTCCTATTCTTCTATTAGTATTTGAAATGGTATGACTATTTTCAGGCAATAGAGCTTATGTTTGTAGATGCCCTGCTAAAAGCAAATGATTGTCTCCAAATTTCTTCTCACATCCATGAAGCAGCTGAATACTGGAAGGTTTTGAGCTGTACACAGATTACTCTCGTGCCTTTGTTTTCCCGCCTATATACGTGAACCCTAATGTTATTCATCTTTCTTGGAACTGCAGTTAGACGACACGATACTAAAAACTATTGTAACAACTCCAAACCAAGAGTTGAGGGAATCTAGGGACTTGATCCTACGCATTCACAGAAGGGATTTGTACCAGGTATTGAAATTTTTTCTTATTTTTTTGTACCAGGTATTGAAGTTTGGAGACTCATGTGTTTTTCTGTTAAGATTTACTCATTAGAGAGGGAACGCAGAGTCAGATATATCTCTTTATATGATTTGAGAATCTACATGATAAGAACATACTTCTTACTAATGTTATACATTGTAAACGCAATATGTATTATAGAAATTTGTCATATTTTTCCTTGTTGCAGTTTTGTAATGAGTATGCTGTTCCAAAGGACAAACTAGAGTACTTCAAAGACATCACCCCAAAAGATATTGTTTGTTCCCAGGTCCTTATTATAACTTTGTTATGTAAATATTACCTTTGCTCACAGAGTAGAAACATAACCCCTTATATTGGGTACTGAGTAACTGCATCAATCAGACAACAAGCGGAGTCGTACTAAGAGAAGAGGATGTTGCTGTTAGTAATGTCAGGATTGATTTGACTCGTGGAAGGCATAACCCTCTTGAGAGGTACTTGAGAAAATTGATGGTTGTGATGAACTGTTTTTTCTCCTGATGCTCTTTGAAGGATTTGCCACCTTAAACTTTAGTTATTGCTGATTTCCTTCTCTTTTTTGTGCATGAATTTCCTCCAGCATCAATTTTTTCAAGGTACTCACTTTTATTTCCTTAATCCTTTTTTTTATTTTGTATCTAGATTATGCTCAGTTATTTTTTTTTGACAAAAAAAATTTTATCATAGGGATCAATAGTTTCTTCTTTCAAAGAATTAAGGCCTCATTATTGCATTATATACACTTGATTATATTAGGCCTTATTTTCATGACTATTTGCGTCCCTTATGTCTAGGTTTATTTATTTCTAGAGCAACATTTTCTTTTCTGGAGAATGGATCCTTGCTTGCACAGTGTAGGTTCTTACAGCTTGGGTTTTGTCAGGATTATGAGAGCGAGGAGAAATTCCTCATACCGGATGATTGCATCAGTCACTTGCTGCCTGCTTGTTATCAGGATAGGATAGTGAGGGTGTACTCTAAAAGGCCTGAACTGGTTCGTGAAATTGATATCAATGTTTTGATCACAAACTTAGTTTGCAATTACTATATTCCCAATAATGAGTTCTATGGATATTATGTTACAGGTAGGGGCTATCTCTGATGCCTTCAAAAATTTTCAGCTTAAAACTTATAATCAAAGCACAAGTACATGAAACACCAGAGAAGAAGAAACTTCAAAGGTAATTGTTCGTCATTGCGTGTCTGCCTCTCTTCTAACTTTTCAGTTGCAACAATCACATATTCATGTGCACCCAATCAAATTGAAAATCTTTTATAGCATGTAAAGGACTTACTTTGGTCCTGTAAAACAGACTTGTATAGTTGATGACCATTTCCCAGATGTGATGGACCCTCTTTTTGTGAAGTCAATCATAGTAGACCTACATTTGCGAAGCAGCATGCTGCTAAAGCCTTTGTGAAGTGTTTCTGAATCTTGTGAAACCTTGTCCCTAACATTTTGGACATAGCTTCATGATGTTGTGGCCATGAATCACTAGGCCTCTCTTTCTCTCTCTCTCACACACACACACCTTTTTGCCACTGCATTTAATGGATTTTTGATTTTTTTGATTTTTGAGAACATGGGCCATCCAAGAGGTGATGCATTGGTCAGATGGTCCTGATAAGCAACACATATAGCCATTTGATGGTGGCTATACGATTCACTAAATTGTATAATATTCAACAAGGCGAGGCTGTAATGTGGTATTGTCTCATTTCTCCCATGCTGCCATGAATGTATTTTGCATTCATCTTTAATCACTCTGAGAATTACAATATCCACCTAGAAGATATGCTGTTAATTACTGCTTGCTTTAAATAGGAATTTTACACATGAGCTTTTATTATTGTTCCGTTGACGAATGCAGCATTCATTCAAATGAATAACCTCTTTTCGATTAGAAATGTCAGCAGCCTCAATGTTTATAGGTTATTTTTTCAAGCTTGATTTCTCCTAGTATTTCTCATGCATGACAGTTATAGCCTATAGGGGTGTCCAATAATTCTGCTGCTTAGCGATTTTGATGATTTCTTTTCTCAACATGAGACCTTGACAGTGTTCTCTAGTCTGTCTTTTTCCCCATAAGGTTCCGTTCTTTTGCTGAGACTTATAAAGTCCAGCATTATTCAAGTTTTTTCATTTGACAATGAAGGGGAAAAACACCGTCACGAACACGCGTCAGCTACAGCTCCACACACGCTCTGGTTTACCGGTAGAAGGTTGGAGTAGAGGGTGTGACACCCTGACCTGTATTCTGATGGTAAAGCAAGTAGATGTAGAAGATGATGAACAGTAAACTCTGAAATAGGCACTGAAAGTTATGCAAGATTCTGGGAAGCACTGAACAAGTATCCTCTGGAGTATTGCCACAAACGTGATCTCAAGCACTGAAAATCACGGGGTATTTATAGGGTAAGGTTGGTATGGCCATCGATGACCATGGATGGCCATAGATGTCCATACCACGTGTCCTGCACTCATTGCCAAATATGTCAGACATATCTGCCACCTGTTGCATCACACGTGAGAGCCTACTATGAGTTCAGTCGGTCGGGATCTGACAGTACGCAGAAGTGATCAGCATTAAATGCCAAGACAGTGCTTTCGGTACACATGTCAGAATTATGGATCGCCTCCTGATCACTTCCTCCTACGAGTCGGTCTCGTTATTGACTCGAGCTCGATTACGGTGTAGATGTCTTAAAATACAGCCAGGACATCGTTGTCGGTAAGGCAACGGACTCGTTGTTCATGTAACGACAAAAACGTTGTCAAGAGTACAACGGTTACGTTGTGCTTCAGACAACGAGCACGTTGTCAAGCCACAACGGAAGCGTTGTTCTACAAGAAAACAAAGACGTCGTAATGCGCACAACGTGAACGTTGTGCATCAGACAACGTGTGATCCCTCTATTTTAAGCACGTGACCCCAACTCGTGTCCACGTGTCACTTTTGTGAACAAAACAACAAAAACGAGCTCGTTCTCCAACGCTAAGTTGATTTTACGAATTTTATCCGTTATAATTTGCCCCTTTATGATGCTTGGAACGTAGTTCGAAGTGTCATAAACGGACAAAAAGATCATACCTGGCACTGCTCCAGAAGATGTAACGTTGCGTGCTTTAAACGCTCGCTGAGAAGATCGACCGTTCACGCCAGCTGGCTGCTCGTGCGAGCCGTCACGTCGCTTTAATGCGGACAGGCTGTCATCATTGCCGTTTCGATTTTCAAAATGCTTTAATAACTCTGACGGTTACTCTCTTTTGGTGAAAAGACGATCTTGCCACTGCTCTTCTCCCCTTTGACACAGGTGTACGACTTTGATGAAGGGTAGTGGTGTAGATTCACATATCTGTGCTCCATCGAACGCACCTTCTCTTTCACCCTGTTCCTTCAAGTACTGTTACTCTACCGAATTTTTTTTTCTCAACCGAATGTTCATCTTCCTCAAGCTCTCAACAGTCTCTCTCAGTCGCCTTCTGTTCGGTATGCTCTTCACCCTTCTCCTTAATATTTCTTACTGTTTCTTCCTCTCTCTCTTCTTCTCTGGTTCTTTGAGTGATTCTACTCTGGGTATTCTCTGTGTTCTGTTCACTGTTCTTTTTCGCTGTTTCTTCCAACTACTATGGCTGCCAACATTCCCGTAAAACCCACTAGGTTAGAGGAAGTTAGAGGCCCTACTGAAGATGAGGCCAGTTGCACAGGTAGCGCACCTCATGGTGCCTACATCGAACAATCCTCAGCTCTGCGCCAACATCAGTTGGCACATCTGAACCAGTACAGGGAACGTTTCGACTTCCCTTCTCACGTCAATCTCCACTTCAAGCGAGATGACGCTCTCATTGATAAGCGTTCTGCTTGTACCGTCGTCTACCTCTCCCAGCTCGAGGCTGGCCTCCGCTTCCCTCTTCATCCCGTCCTGGATGACATTCTGTCCACCCTGCAACTCGCACCGGGACAAATGCATCCGAGCTTCTACAAATATATGTCCATGATGATCAAATTCATCATGGACGGTTACCCAATAGAAGCTAGGCATCTATTCCACTTCAGCCATGTTGTCAGATGCCGAGGCACTGACGATAGTTTGTTCTGCTACTACTCGTGGAACAAGAAACCTCTACATCCAGAGCTCATCTCTGGCATTCTCGATAGAGAAAGAGAGTGGAAAGCCACTCCTTTCGTTGTGTCTGGCGGTTGGAAGGCAGAGAATTCCACGGTCCCCAATGTCTTCCAAGCGAAACCAGGTATACTACTACGGTCGTCCGTTGTCCGTTGTGCACCACTGTTCTGACTCTGTTTTCGTTGTACGTTGTATGCTTTCGTCCTGCTGACTCTCGTTGTACTCATTCTGCTTTTTTTTTTTGTGCAGTTGACGGAAAGAAGATCTCATATAAGAAGTTGGCCCTAGAAGAAGAAGGTCTCCTTACCAACATCAAACGTGTTCGAGGTGGGGAATACGTCCGGTGGCAACCACTGGAGCCTGACACGTGGGTCGCCTTCAGCACTCCTATTGCAACTGCTCAACGACGACCACAACAACAGCATCCAGGCGCTTCTACTTCTACACCTTCACCAGCAATTAATTTAGACGAAGAAGAAGAAGAAAACATGGCTGGCATAGATCCACCTCCGCTGAGCAGGAAGCCAAGGTCTGCTCGCCCTGCAATTCTGCTGCCACCACCGCCTCCACCGTTGAAGAAGAAGAACCCTCCTTCCAAGGGTACAGCGACTGTTGACCCGAAAAGAAAGCTGCTGACCCAGGCCGAGTACGAGGCCAGAAAGAAAGTGAAGGCGGACATACGCCTGGAGAAAGAGAACGCAGCCATTGCTGCTCCCCCCTCCACCTCTGCAGTTCCTGCAACAATTCCAGGAGCAGAAGTGACAACGGCGGTGCCCGAAGCCAGCTCGGCACCTACCCCCTCTCGAGCTGCAACTTCTCCAGCCAGCTCGAGTTTCGCTGTGGTTGCCCTGACCGCAACGGAAGCTGGCACAACGAGTCTTCCAGCTCGTATGCTACCGGCGAGCCCTCTGGACTGGTCGCCCGACTTCTCTCGGTACGGGAGACCTAATGTAAACGACTCGGTGCAAAGATCCGGCAAGGCCGCCCGAGCTCTGACTCATGCTATGAGGTTGCCCCGAGACATTGCTGACGTCGGTAATCTCAATCTGGCCGACCTGTCCTACGCCGCCTGCCAGTCTGTGGCGTCAGTAAGTTTCTCACTTCCTCTTCTTCTTACTCTACTGCTGAAATTTTACTCCTCATTGTGCTAATGCCCGGATACTTCCTTGCAGATGAACGTGCTCGTGCACGAACTCTATGATCGTAGCCATTATAGCTACAATCACCTCCGAGACGGGCTCAAGCACTGGCAAGACAGGACTGAGACGCTGGAGAAGACTCTCGCCGAAGAGAGACTCAAGGCAGACTTTGATCTGTCTCAAGCCAAAGCTGACGCTGTTTGCGTCGAGGGAAAGTTCAAAGCTGCCACCAAGGCACAAGAAAAAGCTGAGGCTGAGACACGATCAGCAAAGGAGGCCGAGAAGAAGGCCAAACAGGAGGTAGAGAACGCTGTTCTACGCATCAGCGAACTGGAACTCGTCTCTCAAGCTTTGGGCAGACAACTGGAGGAAACTGAGGCAGCCAGGACAGCACTGGCGGAGGAGCTCGAGGAGGCCAAGAAAGCTGAAGAGACCATCGAGAGGACCGTGACCCTGAGACTGCAACAACACTATCAGTCTCAGCTGGACACTCTCTTGGAGGAGGATCGGGCAGAGACCGAGAAAGAGATACTCGAATCGCTCCGCCAACAAGGCCGTCTGAAAGAAGACAATGAAGAGGACGCCATCACGTTCTCCAAGCTTCAGAGCAAAGACGTGATCGAGCCAGACAATGAGGCTGAGGTCCAAGGCATCGAGCAACCTCACTCTCTCGAAGGTCCTGCACCTCTCCCAGCTGAGCTGTACTTTGAGCCAGCTGCTCCCGAAACTCCTGCTGCTGCCGATGAAGCTACTCCAGAAAAAAACTCCAACTGCTGAAGCCTCTACTTCTGCCCCTGCTGTAACGACGACAGACACTGACCTTGAGCTCGCCTGATCTGCTGCTCCCCTTCATGTTTCTGTTTCTCTTTTGATGATGTAAACTCTTCTCTTTCCTTTGTTACTGTAATTACCCAGAAATGGGCCTTCTGCATGAATGGATCACTTACTTTCTTATGTACGTGTTTCTTTCCACCTCGTAACGTAGCACAACGTATGCACAAACAATACAACACAAGTAGTTGAATTAATTTTCACGGTTCACAGCATTGATGTGAATATGGCACTTTACTATGTGAATGTATGTATGAGGGTGAAAATTATAACTGATGCACATACTTAAACAAATTATTTTGATCAAAGCACTACGATCAGAACACTACGAGTAGAGCACTACAAGAAAAGCACTACGAACAAGTACTACGAACAAATACTACGATCAAAGCACTACGAACAAACACTACGAACAAGCACTACGAACAAGTACTACTCCAGATACATCATTTGCGTAGTTCAATGTGAATGCAATCTGACAAATAAAATTCATATGATGAACACAATGTAACTCAGTTTCGAAGCACATGCTCAGAGGATGTCATTAGGATAAGCCACTGGATTTGCTTAGATGACACTCTTATATAAGCCACTCGTGTTCGTTATGAGTAGGTTGTTCAGTCAAAATTTTATTTGAATTACTTGCAAAACATTCACAATATTACACTGATGAACCAGACAGAGAATAGTGTAGACAACGAGCAGGCGCATAATATTGCAAGTCATATGTTGAAATATGAGCACTATGATTATGTAAAATCACTGAAAACTTGTAAGCACAACGATGCATGTAGTAGCATAACATACATTCTATTGAAAGAATTGCCTCAAATTCATAATGTTCCAGGATTTTGAGATGAAGTTACCTTGTAAGTCTTTCAAGTAACAGACTCCAGGATTTCCCAATCGTTCTACGATATAAGGCCCTTCCCAGTTAGGTCCCAACTTGCCACTGTTAAGCTCTCTCGTGTTCTGGAACACTCTTCGGAGAACAAGATCACCGACCTGTAGCACTCTCCGTTGTACTTTCTTGTTGTAGGCTTTCCTCAATCGTTGCTGATACCTCCTCATCTGAATGCTGGCATCTTCTCGCTTCTCTTCTAGCAGATCGAGATGAATAGCCATAAGCTCTGTGTTCTGATCTTTCTCTCCATCCTTCTTCTTGCTGTGCCAAGAACGCACTGTAGGCAAACTGATCTCAGTAGGAATGACAGCTTCCATACCATACGCTAGAGAGAAAGGAGTTTCATTGGTAGGACTCCTCGGAGTTGTTCTGTACCCCCACAAAACGTTGTGCAGCTCGGCGGTCCACTTCCCCTTCGAATCTTCCAGTCTTCTCTTCAAGGCATTGAGAATATTCTTATTGGCTGCCTCGGCCAATCCATTCCCCTGAGGATAATATGGGGAAGAGAAAACATGCCTGATCTTCAGCTTGCTGTAAAAGTCGGCAATCAAACGTCCTGAAAACTGCTTCCCGTTGTCAGTAATGATGGACTGCGGTATGCCAAATCTGCAGATGATATGTTCCCACAAGAACTTCTTCACCTCTTGCTCTCTGATACGAGCAAGAGGAACAGCTTCAATCCAACGAGAGAAGTAATCAGTTGCCACTAGAAGAAAGATCAGATTCCCTGGAGCCTTAGAGAAAGGTCCTACAATATCAAGTCCCCAACGCGCAAATGGCCAAGGCTGAGATACAGTGTTGAGCTCTTGAGCCGGAGCATGAATCAAACGAGCAAACCGCTGGCACTGGCTGCACTTCTTCACATACTTCTGAGCATCAGCCTGCATGTAAGGCCAGAAGTAACCTTGCCCCAGAGCTCGATGAGCAATGGTTCTCCCACCTGAATGTATACCACATATACGTTCATGCAACTCAGTAAGTATTCTCTCCACATCTGCAGGATGAACACACTTCAACAAAGGCCCACCAAAAGATTTCCTGAACAACTCTCCTTGCACCAAGGCATAACGAGGTGCCTTGAACAGAATGCGTCTCGACTCCTTCACACTGATAGGAAGAATTCCATCCTTCAGATAAGCCACCAGCCCTGTCATCCAGCTCGGAACTGGATTGACAAAAAACACTTCTCGCTGTGCCTGAAGAGCTATTGAAGGATATTCCTGGAACTCCATCAGAATAGCCTTAGGCTCGTCAGCCTGCACCATGGAAGCTAGATATGCCAAAGCGTCAGCATGCCTGTTCTCATCTCTCCGGATGTGCCTGATCTCCACAACGGTGAATGCTTCACACTGTGAACGAATGAGAGTAGCATACTGCTTCATCCGGTCGTCCTTGCAGTCATAAACACCATTCACCTGATTCACCACGAGCTGTGAATCACAAAACACTCTCAATATGGTGATCTGCAGCTCTCGAGCACTCTGCAACTCAAGCAGTAAGGCTTCGTACTCAGCTTCATTGTTGGAGGCAGTGAACCCAAGACGCGACATCTTCTGCACTTTGATGTTCTCCGGACTTACAAGCACAACACTCAGTCCTGAACCACTAAAATTAGAAGATCCGTCCACGTACAATAACCAATCATCCCACTCTGATGACTCGGCTCCATCCACAACGACATCTCCGTTGGCAACTTCAATAGGAAGTTCTCGAAGATCAACAACCACCTCCTCTGCTTCCTCCTCCACGGGGAAATTAGAAAGAAAACCTGTCATTGCTTGCCCCTTTTCTGAACTCCTAGCCCGATACTGAATATCGAACTCACTCAGAGCCACAACCCACTTCGACATCCTCCCCGTCAGCTCGGGCCGCCCAGCACGACTTTCAAGGGATACGTTGTGATGACAACGATAGAATGAGCATGAAAGTAAGGACGAAGCTTTTCCGCAGAAAATACAAGAGCTGGACATACCTTCTCGAGCTTGCTATAATTGCACTCCGCCTTGAGAAAGGTTTTGCTGATGAAATAAACAGGTTTCTCTACGCCATCACAACTCCTGACCAGGACGGAACCAAGGGCTTGCTCTGAAACAGATAGATAAAGATATAAGATTTCACCTGGCTCAGGTACCGAAATGATAGGAGCTGAGCATAAATATTCCTTCAAGGCAAGGAAAGCTCGAGAACACTCTGGAGTCCACGCAAAAATGGAGTCCTTTCTCAGCAACTCGAAAAGAGGTTTGCAACGATCGGATGACTTGGAGATAAACCGATTGAGTGCAGCAATCCGGCCTGTCAGCTTCTGGATTTCCTTCTTCGACTTAGGCTCTGGCATGTCCAGCAAAGCACGGATCTGAGCTGGATTAGCCTCAATCCCCCGTTGACTCACAAGATAACCCAAAAATTTTCCTGAGGTAACCCCGAAGGTGCACTTCTCTGGGTTGATCTTTAGATTGAAAGATCGCAGAACAGAGAAAGGCTCAGTAAGGTCCGTCACCAGAGTACCTCGTACTCGACTCTTCACAACGATATCATCGATGTAAACTTCAACCGTCTTGCCAAGAAGTGACCCAAACATGAGATTCATAAGACGTTGATAGGTGGCACCTGCATTCTTCAAGCCAAAAGGCATCACTCGATAACAGAACAAGCCCCGCTCCGTTATGAAGGTGGTCTTTTCTCGGTCTGCTTCCGCCAGGAGGATCTGGTTATAGCCTGAATAACCATCCATGAAGGATAACATCTCGTAGCCAGCAGTGGCGTTGATGAGCCTGTCTATCCTTGGCATGAGAAAAAAGTCCTTGGGGCAGGCCTTATTGACACCACTGAAGTCAATACAAACTCACATTCCCGTTCTTCTTAGGCACAGCCACAACATTGGCTATCCAATCAGGGTACTGCACCTCCTGAATGAAACCGAACTGAATCAGCTTGTCAATCTCCTCGTTCACTGCATCATGATAAGCTGGAGCAAGCCTCCGAGGTTTCTGCTTCACTAGAGGGATAGCAGAATCAACATTGAGGTGATGACAGATAACACTCGGATCGATGTCAGTCATGTCTTTGTGAGACCATGCAAAAACATCAAGGTTCTGCCTAAGGAAATTCAGCAACTCGAGCTCTTCCTCCGCTGTCAAGCTTGTCCCGACCTGCAACACATTTGGCTCTTCTTCCGTTCCCAAATTGACAGCTCTCGTGGGCTCAACGGAAGTTCTGCACAACGAGGTTTCCGAGCTCTCTTCCACAACGGGAACGACCTGTAACTGCTATGGAGGCACAACGGAAGCAGGAAAATCGTACTTTTGCGATGCCAACTGATCACCTTTGATCTCCTGAGGCCCGTCCTGCGTTGGATATTTCAACACCTGAGAGTACGAGGACGGAACAGCCTTCATCTCATGGGTCCACCAACGACCCAAGATGGCATTGTAAGGCGATGGCGCCTCCAGAACGGAGAACCTGGTCTGAAGGACAACGGGTCCAGCCACAACGGGTAAGACAACGTCGCCTACAGGCTTCATCGAGCTGCCATCAAATCCGAACAGTGGAGTCTGAGCAGAGATGAAAACGGAAGGATCCAGCTTCATCTGGGTGAAAGCATGAAGATACAAGATGTCTACTCCACTCCCGGAATCCACGAGCACTCTCTTGATGTCGAAATCTCCTATTCTCATGGTGAGAACAAGAGCATCATAGTGAGGTTGGATTACTGCTGTCAGATCACGATCAGTGAAAGTAAGTGCCTGCTCAACGCTTCTGGTAGGCACTTGCACCTGACACACTGCAGCATCGTGAGACAGCTTCCTGGCCTTCGCCCTAAAGTTCCTCTCCACATCTGCTTCCGGCGCTCGCACGCGGCAAATGACATTGATCGTGCCCAAGGAAGCTCCTCCACTGGTACTTGGATTACTGGCAGGTTCTCCTCCACGAGACTGGGATACCGGCTCCCTGGCATGCTCCATGCCGCCGTTGCCAGAAGCAAGATACTCTCTCAAGTATCCTTCCTGAACCAGTCTCTCCAAGTACTCCCTCAGAATACGACATCGGTTGGTGAGATGATCACGGCACTTGTGATAATGACAATACTCATGCACCCGGGGTCCCGATGTAACATCCTGCACAGCCCTAGCCGGCCACTCGAAGTACGCCTGATCCTCCATTGACCTCATGATGGTCGCTGGGCTAACTGTGAAATTGATGGGCGGTGCTCGATCTGCAAAAGGTCGCCGCTCACTAGGCTGCACGCCTCTCTTTTGTTGTACTTGAGGCTGCACCCGGCGTGGTTGATACTGCTGCCTCGCCTGCTGCTAATCATTAGGACGTCTCTCCGTCCTACTCTGCTGCCGATTAAAGTTTCCTTCAAGCGGACGCCGAACTGGTTGATCCCGCTGAGTCACATAGACTACTCTCTCCTTCTGCTTCCTTGGTGGTGAGTCCTCAGATGATGAAGACTCGTACCTCTGCTTCTTATTCTTCCTCTTCGAAGATCGGTGTGTCCTCTCTACGACATCCACCACTCTCGTCCTGGGCTTCGGCACAACGGATACGTCATCCTCATACCTTCTGTACTTGGTGGCACGAACCATCATCTCGTCCAGCTTGACAGGATAGTCAAGAGCCAATGACTTATAGAGCTCGGAATGCCTAGGGATAGCATTCTTGAAAGCAGCGATACAGCTCCCTTCGTCGACTTTATCGATGTTGTGGACTTCATCAGTGAAACGCGAAATAAAGTCCGTCAAGGATTCAGCCGGCTTCAGCCTCAAAGAGAAGAGAGTATCTGCACCTGCTTTCTTCTTTTTATTGATAATGAAACGATCAATAAAAGCTTACCTGAGCTCTGAGAAATTACTGATGGAACCAGGAGGCAAGTTCCGAAACCACTTCGACGCTGCCCCAGACAGGCTGTTGGGGAAAGCTTTGCAATTCAGGTCATTATCTGGATTGCGAACAGCTATCGCATGTTTGAAATCAAACAAATGCTCCTCTGGATCCTTCCTTCCAGTGTACATGGGGAAGATCGGATCATAAACTTGGAAGAAGTATATGACTAATTGATGGCGTCTGTGAAATGAGAGTTGTCAACGTTGTCCTTTGCTAACTGAGCAAAGTGGTCAGGAATCCCTCCCTTCATGCTCTTAACACGAGCACCGATCAAAGCCTCCACCTCCTTGGCAGTCACCCAAGTCTTCTGGGCGTCTGCACCTCCGGTACCCCCTCTTAAGTCTTCTCGCTCTGCCCCTTCTCGCAAATCCACACGATCTGAAGGAATACTCTGCTCTGCCCGAACCTGAGGCTGCCTTACATCCCCTTCAGTAGGAAGAAGCACAAACCTGGTTTCACGGTTCTCCGGTGCAGAAAGAGAAGAAGAGAAGTCAAGCTGACGTCTCACGGAAGACCTCTGCAGTGGCACCTCATCCACCTCGAGCCTGCTATGCTCGAACGCCTCCAGCCTCTCCTGCATCAACTGCTGTTGCCTAGTGATCTGATCCAGAGCAGACTGCTGCCTTTGCAACATCGCCAAAATACGATAAGAAATAGAAAGCTCAACAGGAGGAGGCACGGTCCTCTCTGGTTGCCCAGACAAAGGACTGACCCCAGGGATGTGCACGACAGAAGGTGCAAAAGGAGTGGCCTGAGGGGTTTGATCCTTACGCTCGAACACCAATGACTGATCAGCCATGATCACAAAGAGCAAAGGGGGGTTCGTTTACAGATTGTTCCCACAGACGGTGCCAATTTTGAAGGGGAAAAACACCGTCACGAACACGCGTCAGCTACAGCTCCACACACGCTCTGGTTTACCGGTAGAAGGTTAGAGTGGAGGGTGTGACACCCTGACCTGTACTCTGATGGTAAAGCAAGTAGATGTAGAAGATGATGAACAGTAAACTCTGAAATAGGCACTGAAAGTTATGCAAGATTCTGGGAAGCACTGAACAAGTATCCTCTGGAGTACTGCCAAAAACGTGATCTCAAGCACTGAAAATCACGGGGTATTTATAGGGTAAGGTTGGTATGGCCATCGATGACCATGGATGGCCATAGATGTCCATACCACGTGTCCTGCACTCATTGTCAAATATGTCAGACATATCTGCCACCTGTTGCATCACACGTGAGAGCCTACTATGAGTTCAGTCGGTCGGGATCTGACAGTACGCAGAAGTGACCAGCATTAAATGCCAAGACAGTGCTTTCGGCACAAAACAGTGATTTCGGTACACATGTCAAAATTATGGATCGCCTCCTGATCACTTCCTCCTACGAGTCGGTCTCGTTATTGACTCGAGCTCGGTTACGGTATAGATGTCTTAAAATACAGCCAGGACATCGTTGTCGGTGAGACAACGGACTCGTTGTTCATGTAACGACAAAAACGTTGTCAAGAGTACAACGGTTACGTTGTGCTTCAGACAACGAGCACGTTGTCAAGCCACAACGGAAGCGTTGTTCTACAAGAAAACAGAGACGTCGTAATGCGCACAACGTGAACGTTGTGCATCAGACAACGTGTGATCCCTCTATTTTAAGCACGTGACCCCAACTCGTGTCCACGTGTCACTTTTGTGAACAAAACAACAAAAACGAGCTCGTTCTCCAACGCTAAGTTGATTTTACGAATTTTATCCGTTACAGACAATATGCATTTTCTTTGAAGAACTAGATGTATCGTGCTTATCATCTCTTGGGTTGCAATTCCCGTTAGACTTCAAATGCAGGAAAATGAACGATTTCAAATCTCATAAAAGACGATAAGACTTGAAATCTCATGATGATAAGAATTAATTTTGTTAGAAGCCTCGACAAAGTGCCCCAAATTTCCAACCAACTACCATGACAAAGTGCATAGTGCCAAGCTTTACAAGTCTTGGCAAAAGAAAGGACCCTAAAGGATTTTCATGTGTATTCTAAAGAGAGAATGGAATGACAGAAAAGCTCAAATATTTGGGCTTAGGTATTGATGATGGATGATGAGGATGATTCCAAGAAGAAGAAGCTATGATTTAGTTGAACCACTTATAGGAGGTTTTGTTTCTGTTTAAATGAGATATCGAATGTCATTGATAATTTCATGTAAAAAAAAGAAGAAAAACAATCACAAGTTCTGAAAACTAGATGTTGATACCATCTCCATGTTTGAGCTGATCTTCTCCATTGACAATCATAGTTCCAGAATATCACCTTGTGTGGTTAGTACATGTTTGTGTTATTTTTGGTGCACAGCCTCATTGAAGTTATTTGCATTTGAATGCTTCCAGTGAGTGTTGGAACTAATCTTTCTGGGGCATTCTCTCATTATGGACATTTATCTTGTCTAGATTTAATTGGACATTTAATGCAAACCTAGATCATGTTCTTGTATCTGTACTGATCTTTCTATGATTTATTACAGGTAAGCCTGGTAAGAGAGCATTACGACTCTGTTTCTGTATGTAAGTTTTCTATGCACTTGGTCTAGAGGGCCTCGAAATGTAACAACAATCTCTTGTTGGGTAACTTAGATCGAACACGTGAAGCACTATATACTTTTTCAATCTTAAGTTGGGTACCTGGCCCTATGTTTGGTTGCTAAGAAAATTAGTGAAAACATGGAAAAGAAAAGAAAATTAAACAAAACACAGCTAAGAATTGTATTAGAAATATAAAATTTTCTTTTCTTTTCCATATTTTCACCTATTTTCTCATAAACCAAACATAGCATAAGAGAGGAAAGACTCGCACGTACGTTTCTCTCAACACCAGACAAAACCCATGGTTAGCAAAATGGCCTGTCCTCATTGGTCCACCCCCCAACAGTCACTAACTGTGGCTAAGATTCACTCTACCCTTAGGGTTAAGCAATTCAACCTTAGTTTTTAGAAGAAAAAAATCTTTAACTTTAATTTAGTTAAGCTTAATCAAGGTTAAAGGGGTGTTAAAAGGGTCACAAGGACACGGCAGTAATGCAGAAGAGAGAGGACTCTGAGAGTAGAGCTGCTGCTCATCCAACTCACGGGAGTTATTCGTGTAGCTTGTCAACCACTTTTAGTAAAAGTGAGCTCTAAACTCTCCTCGTGAGTCCCTTCTCTCTTCTTTCTTTTAAATTTTCTTTCTTTTTCTTTGGCACATGAAGTCAGATTTCAAATTGAGGTTTTTATTTTAAATTTAATGATCAAATTTCAAATTGAATTTAAATAACTCATTTAGAAATAAATCAAACTATAAATCTAACATAAATCTCATATTTTCTTTATCTTAGAAGGAAATTTAATATCTATGACAGATATCTAAGCAACAACTTACATATTTTGTATGAAGAGTGTAATTTTAAGATGCAGAGTGAAGCTACCCTTTTTAGTTAAGGTGGTGGGCTCGTGACATTTATATAAGGATTTTGCTAGCACCCAGACGCAACTTGGTGGTTACAAATGTCACCCAGTTCCTGTTTTTCATTTTCTTTTGTGTTAAAATATCAAACATGTTATGCATAATCTTGCATCTGTGGATACTTTTGGAGTAAATGCGACTGGGCTAGCACTCCTCTTTACATAATTATGGGGAGAGGGTAATTTTGTAAAACACTCTTTATAATGACAAGATTGTCACATTTTACACTAACAAATGGAGCTCCACTTTTTGCCGTGAAGCATAGCTTCAAAATTCTTATGAAAACCAGCAATAGATGCGCTGTCTTATGAGTAACGTTTTGCCACATGTTTTTAAACTTGTTAAAAAACCAATTGCGATAGATGCGACCAATGCCGATTTAGGGCGACTTGATGGGTTAGGGTTGGTAATTGTCATCCCATTGCCAAGATATTCACTAAATGCGCTTTTGATATAATTTTAGGAAAATGTTTAATGGACTGCTCAATAGTCCTCGTTTTCTTTTTTTACTTTTTTTACTGTAGAAAAAAAACTCACTAATTGTAGTTAAGATTCACTCACCCCTTAGGGTTCATCCATTAACCTAGGTTTTTAGAAAAATAAAATAATCTTTAAGTTTAACCATAATTAAAATGAGTTGAAAGGGACATTGGGACACGACTAGATTGTGGAATGCTGGTTAATCATTGCTCATTATTTTATACTCATATCCGTTTTGACAAACAGTCTTAATTGAATAATTAATATAGTTACAGATCTTTAAGAGGTATAATCCTTATTTTAATAATTAAGCATTCTCAAACGATACCTACTATTGATTTTAAAAAATTGGCATGTTTTGATCTCCTAATCATACCTATAACTATCTAGATTGGACCTTCCTATCAAATGTAGAAATGTATAGGTGGTGCACAAGCAAAGGAAGGCTCTGTTCTTTTGGTAGAAATGTTAAAAGTCCGGAACATTAATATTTCGGAACACGAGGTCAGTGTTTGGGAGGAGAGAAGAGAGGGTTTCTAATTCTTTTACACGATGGTATCTCATATTTATTGGGTTTAATTTAATTAGAAGTTTGACATTGATGGAACTTTTAACATCCGAAATTGTGTAGAGCATGAAAGTTTCTTATTTGTAGAACTTTTGCACTCTTAGGAATAATATAGTTCTAGACATCAAGCAAAATTAGGCAGGAAACTATAAAAGTTCTAGACTTTAAAAGTTCCACCAAAAGAATGAACGAGGCACTTCGCACTTCCAATTATGCAGAATCTAACCAATATATGCAGATTTGACATGATCCAATAGCAAATAGTCTAAAAAAAAATCCGACAGCTACAATCATCAGATGGGTTCGATTTTTTTACCTACGTAGATCTTATAGAGTTGGATCAAACAAATTATTGGCTTTGCATTACCTCCTGTTAATAGCATTGGTTAGTGGAGCTCTTGCTATGGGAATGGATCCCTTCTTTTTGGCTTTTTGACAGGGATCAATAAAAAATATTTGAATCAAATTGGATTTTATCTAAATGTAATAGTATACCAATGAACGGAACTATTACTATTTCATTTCATCGAAGTTGAAAAATTAAAGAATTCTTTCTATAGATTAAGGGGCCGTTTGTATCAATTCTGGCGATTCTTTCATTCTGAAAAAGAATTAATTATTATAAGTTTTGATTCTTATAATTGATTTTGTACTGTGAATGCATTTGGTAACTGTCAGTCAGAATCAATTATGAAGAATCTAAATTACGTTTGGATGAAGAAAAGAAAAAGAAAAATAAATAAATTTGTATTGGGCATTAAATATGGTTATATCATTAACACATATATGAGTATCATAGAATACAATTTTTTTTCTTTTTATTTCTCATCTATCTTGTCAATTTTGATGCTTATCTCATTTGTTTTAAGCATGTTTCTCAGAATTGATTCTAAAAAACGATTTTTTTTTGTTTCCTAAAAATTGTGTAGCAGGACGATTCTTAAAACCGTTTCCTAAATATGGCTTGGCAAACACGTTTAGATTGTTTATGTTCCCGGAATAAGAAAAACCGTTTCCTCGTAACGATACCAAACAGCCCTTAAGATAACTCGAGATTGGATTATGATCCAAGAAGGAAAAACGAATCGAATAATTACGACCTCTAAGTAAGAGAGGCCACGTCCTACCATTGAAGTAAGCGATAGGGTGTTTTGTGTGTTCTTCAATTAACAAGGTCAACTACTCCTCTTCTTTTTAGATAACATTTTTGCTCATCTTTTCCGTATTGCATTGCAAAAAAATAAAAGAAAAGAAAAAATAAAAACGTTAAAATTTTAAAAATAAAAAAAATCCCTTGTGGGACCATTTTATTGTATTATATAAACATATCTATACTTCCTCATGCTTATCCTTATCCATCCACAGCAGTTAATTTCCAAAACAGCTTTTCAGAAGGTTGAATCTTCACGTTAAAGCATAAGAGGCAAAGGTACTTTCCCTTTCTTAGTTTACACCTATACAAGAGGATTCCACCCTTCTCCCGCACCTATCCCTCTATAATTAGCATTCAACCATGCATTTGAACTTCCCAAATATGGAAATGGTATGTAAAACTCTTGACCCAATCATAGTCTCTCTCATGCAATCATAGAGCTCTAACATGTTTATAATGAAATCTTAGATATTCTTTAGGGTTCTTAGGGAAATAGTTACCGTACCCATGAACTCCATTTTAAAACCTAAGGCTGGATCTCATTGGTCCAGCCTCTCTTAAATACTCACCATGCACTAAATTATGGTGAGTATTTAAAAAAGGGTGACTGGATGCCTTAGGTTTCAAAATAGAGTTCATGGGTAAGCCTATCACTGCTCTTCTCAATAATATGTTCTAAAAGGATATTCCCCACCATAACCTTTTTTTACCACATATTGAACGGCTAGGATTGATGGTGAGAAGAGTATCCTCCAATCATTTATCCAAAAGAAAAATAAGAGAGAAACCATGAACACAAGTAGGGGTGTCAATGGACTGAGGTTGGACTTGAAATTTGGTATTTTTGAATAAGCCCGGCCCGTCACAGTCAGCTAAGAAGTGGACTCTTCTCATGACTTTTTCAATTTGAGATCAAATCACAGCCAATCGTGATCGAATTTGGTGAGAATTCAATCACACCACAGGTCAACACGTGTCCCTTTCAATCCTTATTAATCATAGTTGAGATTCACAAACCCTTACGTTCAATAATCTAACCTTGGTTTTTAGAAATTCCTTTTCTTTAATTTAACCCTGGGTTAAAATTTCTTAACCTTAACGTTAAATCTTGTTTAATATTTTTCCCTAACACCAGGTTAAATTGTTGAACCCTATGAATTAATGAATCTTAACCATGGTTAATAGGGGTTAAAAGGAACACGTATTGACCTGCAGATGCGATTGAGCTCTCCCCAAATGCTGTGAATCGATCTCTTTTAAATTTAGATGAACCTAATCACTTTCCAACTTCCAAACGGTTCCAAAATCGAAAAACGGAAAGGCAGCTTTTTAAGGGGATTGGTTTTAGAAAGTACATTGACCGTGAACTACATCAAACTCCCCAGTAGGAAAAGGAAAGCCGAGCCAAGCCACAGAAGTAAGAACTCTCTCTTCTTCTCTTTGTGGGTTAGTCAGAAACTCACGTTATATTCAGGCAATCCATGTGCCCACTTGGACTGATTTCTAGTGATTCAGAGTAGCAGAAGAAGAAGATCCCCAAGTTAGCTATCTGCAACTACACGGAACAGTAGTTACTGAGATAGAGAGTGATTGATTGAAGAAGAGATGAAGGAGAACAGTGATGGGTTTGTTAGGGCAGATCAGATTGATCTGAAGAGCTTGGATGAACAGCTTCAGAGGCATCTTTCTCGAGCTTTGACAATCGAGAAGAAGAAGGAAGGAGCCGGAGCGAGTGAGAGGGTCACTCGGGAAGAGTGGGAGATCGATCCCAGTAAGCTTATTATCAAGGCAGTTATAGCTCGAGGCACTTTCGGCACTGTTCATAGAGGGGTTTACGACGGCCAAGACGTTGCAGGTGAGACTCAAACTCTGAGAATCCTTTTCTTTTCTCTTGTTTCTAAATTTCTTTCTTTCTTATATTAAGCTTCTTTTAATCTTTGTGGATACCCAGTTAATATTTATTCGACATTTAGATTCTTATTCTTGATAGCCATTTGGGGATCTTTTTTTTTTAATCTATATGCATACCCATTTGAAGTTATTGAATATTTATGTTCTTATTCTTGGTACCCATTTGGGTTGTCTCTGTATTAGCAGTTTTTATGGATACCCAGTTGGTTTTTTTTATAAGTAAATGTAGTTTTAGTTGCAAAAAAAAAAAGTCACCCTTTTAGTGGTCTATGGAGTTGAAAAGACTGGAGTGTTGATTATAAGGAGTTTGGTATGAAGTACTGCTTTAATTCCATGGATCTACTTATATTGGATTGGTTTTGCTTTAATTTCATGGATCTACTTACATGGATCTCCTCTTGTGTTAGGCCTTGTCTGGTTTAGCAGGCAAGGGACTACATTGTTCTTAAAATTGCTCTCTTACAGTTACATCATATTGCTCTGTATTGATTTTCAACTAGCAGTTGGTCACTTGCAAATCAAATCTTATGAAATCCGTGATTCACGGGATTGGGTTTAGCTGGTGGGTAACTTCCATGATGATGGTGTTTTGGGTTCCTTTTCTGAACTTTCATGTGATCCCAGCTATTTATTGATTCATACTTATCAGGGTTTTGGCTTTGGTGGGGATAAAAAGCTAATACACATTAAATATAGAACCAAACCACATAAAATAAGTGTTGGTAATTTATTTGGAATGGCTAGCTATAGAGATCCCACCATGGATCTCTAATTACAATCTATAATTAGTCTGATCTGTTGCATCCTTTTTAATTACCTTATTCCCATTTTTTTGAGTTTGATATAGAATGAAATTAAGAGTTTTTATGATGCATGAGTTGAATATTTTATTTAGTTTTTTTAAAGTTTTTTTTTCTTCCAATTGATTTTGTAGCTTTCCAATTTAAATGGAAGTCTCTGATTTCAGATTTCACTAACAGTAGTCCCGTTCGTTTTCTGATTCTCAGTGAAACTGCTTGACTGGGGGGAAGAGAATCACAGGACAGAAGCTGAACTAACATCACTTAGGACAGCTTTTACCCAGGAAGTCGCTGTTTGGAATAAGCTTGATCATCCAAACGTAACTAAGGTAACCTCTACATTTGGATTTGTTTCTCTCTATTTATTTGTCCTTGTATGGATTGCCAATGAAATTCAAGTAGCACAGGCTCATGTATGATTGAATGACTTCCATATCTCATTTGCAATGTGGAAGGTAAACTTTAGAAACATAAAACTCGGTATGCCCTTAGTGAATGCCTGGGCCGTATGCAACTTGGAAGTTGGAACTCGGTTAAATACATGAATGGTTCCACCTAGAGGAAAAGGATTGGGTCTTGATAGAATTAAGTGAACTGTTATAGTTAGAGTCAAGGTGTGGGGATGAATCCTTCGGATATTCTTCCCTGAATCAAATGTTCTGAAAGATTGGTGGGGGTGTTTCCTTTGTTCTAGTAATGTCGTGATACATACATGATTCCCATAAATGCTTGAGCTAGTATCACTTTCTGAAAAAGAGTGTTGCAATTCAACCTTCTCAATAATGGAGCATTGGGGGATATTTTAAGAGATTCTTGGCATTGGCTTGTGCCATTACCATTTGGTTGTTGTAGAAAGATTTGTAGCTTCAAGGATTTCCCATTCTCCTAAATGGAGGCTTTTAATCTGATTAGATTATTCCTTCTCAATCCATGTTTGTCTTTGCCCCTTCTAGTTTTACCCAATTAAAGTTCATTGTTTCTGTGCCTTTGTTTCCCAGACCTATGGCTTTCCTTGTGCGGCTTCATCCTTTTTTGATTTTATATCATTAGCTGCGTCACCTTCTGAAACCGGAGATACTCTGTTATTAAATGCCACTACATATGTTTACAGACCTATAGGTGTTGATCAAAGTTTGAGCATATTTCTTATGTCTTGCAGCTTCTGTCGATGTTTTTGATCCAGTTACATGTTTAAGTTGCAAAATTTGGGGTATCTCAGAACATACACTTTTAGAGTAAAGTTATAGACGTTATAGTAGCATAGGACTTTGAAGCCATGTATTTAAGCTAAAGAAAGCCATTTTTGGGAAACATTAAGTTTTGTGACTTTGGTGATTACGGACTATAGGTCAAGAACAGGTATGCGTGGATAGTTAGTTATTGCGGAAATATAGAAGAATCTCTTTGTGAATATAACATATCTCATTTGAGAAATATTATTGGCTGCACTCAGTACTCACAGCTACAATGCCTTTATTATAACATAATTTTATTTGTTATGTCAGTTTGTAGGGAGGGCACGGTACCGAAATTCATTCATTCATTCATAACTTCGTTTTTCAAACCAAACTGTGCCAAAAAAGTACTTCCACATCTATTACTTAATGAATTCCTTAGGCTTGACTCAATTGACATATGTGGCCGTATATATATTACATTGGCGGAAAATAATTTTTGCAGCCGACCCCAATATGTTGGGATAAGGATCAGATGATGATTATAACACTTATAACTTTTCATCTATTCTACAAGAGATGACAATCAGTTTCCATGCCTGGCCACTGACGTAATAATTAGCTATGAAATTTATGAAGCCAATGCCCCAATAAACAAATACATGGCATGCCACGTGATTAATTCCAATATTGGTAGCTGAAATATGATATTTCTTCATAATTTTATGTTCATTCTAATTTTGACTTATCACATACTCAGATTTCGACATCTAAGTCCTTGATTATATAGACTAAAACTAGCATGTGCTCTTTTTTATCAATCTTTTTGCATATCTAGAAAGTCTTAGTGAAGCTTTCTTGTTTCATCTTGGTGTTCAACCGGAAATCTCAATGTATTCATTTAGTTACATGAACAGGGTAGAAAAAATAATGCAGCAGAATGTTCATGCAATACGTTCCTTGATTATTGGCCTGGATTCTGGTCCTAACATTCATGGTAAACCCCCTTTGCAGTTCATAGGGGCTACAATGGGGAGACCAGAGCTTAACATACAAACCGAAAATGGTCAAATTGGCATGCCAAGCAATCTTTGTTGTGTTGTTGTCGAATATCTTCCTGGGGGTCTGAAATCTTACCTCATAAAGAACCACAGAAGGAAGTTGTCTTTTGGAATTGTTGTCCAACTGGCATTAGATCTTGCAAGAGGGTAAAACTCCTTTTTCATATTTGTATTTATTTTTATTATTGAAAATGATTAATATTGTAACTTAATTTCACAACTGTTTTGTCGTTAAGAATATCTTATAACCCTGGATTTATTGAAGTAGCTCTTCAGGAGCCAAGCATTTATAAAGCAACTCTGCTCTCTTTTTTGTAGGTTGAGTTACCTTCACTCAAAGAAGATTGTTCACAGAGATGTAAAGACAGAGAACATGCTTCTGGACAAGACACGTACATTAAAAATAGCTGACTTTGGGGTTGCTCGTGTTGAAGCTTCAAATCCAAATGACATGACTGGCGAGACTGGGACCCTTGGTTACATGGCTCCCGAGGTATTATTATCAATCTTCTTCTAGTATGATTTACTTCAGAACCAACAATTCTATTGTTCTTTTTTCTCTTGCACGTCTTTTTGAATTTCATATAGGCATTGCCAATAGGATTTCTACCTGAAGTGATTTCTCATTAGTAGAAGAGCCTTGTTAAGAAAGCATTATATATTTCTCTTTCAGCTCTCATATATTGGTTTATCTAATCAATCATGTAAGCAATGAGAGCTAATGTGTGCGTTTATAGGTCCTCAACGGAAATCCCTATAACAGGAAATGTGATGTGTACAGTTTTGGTATCTGCCTGTGGGAGATATATTGCTGCGACATGCCGTATCCCGATCTTAGCTTCTCGGAAGTGACATCAGCTGTTGTCCGCCAGGTAAATAATATCCTCAAACTCATACCCATCCAATTGTGCCAGCCATTATAAAGTAGCACTGCAAGAGTCAACTCATCAAAACTAAACTTAAAACTGCAGAATCTGAGGCCGGAGATACCCCGATGTTGCCCAAGCTCTCTGGCAAATGTGATGAAGCGATGCTGGGATGCTAACCCTGACAAGCGGCCAGAGATGGACGAGGTGGTGTCCTTGTTGGAGGCTATTGACACGTCAAATGGTGGAGGTATGATCCCTATGGGTCAATCTCAGGGTTGTTTATGCTTCTTCCGCAAGTACCGAGGCCCTTGAAAGGAATTGCTTCTCGGGGTAAAGAGACGATAGAGATATCGGATAAAAAGCTCAAAAATCGAATTTGTATTTAAGGTGAGAAGTTTGGGAGTTCAGAGTCCGAGAACAACAGACGATTGTGGATATAGGCGAAGAGTAGCTCTGCAACATCTCTCTCTTTATTGATGATGTAAAGATTTCCTTTCTTTTTTTCAACTGTTTATTGGATTGACCAACCAGTTCTAGGATGGACTGGCCATCCCCCTGTTCTGCTAGATTAGCTACTACGTTCCACTAGTTATTAGGAAAAGAAACTGTTATTTACAGTATACAGTATTGATCTAGCATATTGACTACTTTTCTGCTCACTCCATTTTTCTCTTTGGAAGAATAAATATTGGTGTAGTAGGAAATACAATTTTTTAAAAAAATGGTGTATTTCAGTAATTATTGGTGTGCATGTAGCACCACCCTTTATTTATAAATAAGTACTTATTTTCATGAATAAGTAAATAAGTACTTAATCAAACGCCTGTTTAGTGTGTGAACTTTTTAACCTTCACTAAGACATTTTTATCCCTATATTAATTATCAAAATCCACTATAATTAAGGATACTTTAGTCTTTTCATATGGACCAATCATTAAATGCATGCGAAAATAAATACAGTTTTGACTTTTTTTTATACTTATTTTGTCTCCTATTCAATGAATTGTTCCTTTGAATATATCAAAATATCATTGTATTTAATAGAATGACATTCAATACATATGGGTAAAAACTATTTTAGCCATTTGAGATTATTATCATTTCTCATGTTTTATTAACGACTTTGTACAAACAAGTAACCCCTTCAAACTTCAACTACCAAACATTTCAAAATTTTAGATTTTAATTCTAATGTTACTTGAAAAAGTATCAATTTATGAAAGTGGCATTCCTTACAAACATACACTTAAAATATGAGTAGTTTTTTTTTTATCCAATTTAATTTCAACCAAAATATGGTTATAGCTTAAATGATAAGATCTTTTTTGCCCGTGCCATTTAAAAGATGTGTCCTTGACCATTCTAAGTAAGCTCTTCAAACAAATCAATACAGAATCGATGAATACAAAAGTGAACTAGAAATAAAGGCCAAACACCGCATTCCAATTTCCACCTCACTCCATAAGCAAAAGATTTATCCAAACTCGGACCCTCGTGGACACTACTTGCGTTACAATGATCCCATGGAGAGTTAGCCTGCAATCTTGTAACTTGGGTTGACTAGATTATCAAGGCCAGAGACAACTTGGATCGACTCTATAACATCCCCAACCTTGAGATCCGCTAGGAAATCCTCATTTTCTGTCACGTACCCAAACACGGAATATCGACCATCCAATATATTGGCATTACTAGGAGTCAGTTCGCTTTCTTTCAAAAGCCAAAATACCTGGCTCGAAGCAGAGTTGTTCTCAAACTCCTGTCAGAAAATTAGAGCAAACTATCAAAGGAAGCATTAATTACCATCAAACCTGCAATTCCACTATGAATCTCTAAAGAACGGCAAGGGACTGAATCTGAATACTCACATCCCTGGCCATAGCCATTGTTCCAAAAGCATTAAAAGGAAGCTTTGTTTGAGCCTTGTACAGACCAAGCTCCTGTGTAAATCAATATATTAAAATGAATCAGATTCCATATGATCAAATTAGTGTCGCATTTAGTTGTAAATAGAAATACTTGCAATTAAAAATGAGGCTAAAAAATGACCGAAAGATTTAATGTGGCAGCAGAGAATAATGGGTAGATTTGATTGTAAATATGCAATCTAGTCTCACAATGTATTCTACATTTCAATGATCTAGTTAGTTAAATGAGTCAAGAAGACTCTAAATTGGTCTATATATTGTTTTCACGTCCAGTTAGCACTATAAATTCTAAAGAAACGGGTGGAGCTATTTCTGTCTATGGGTTCTGTCTTTGGTTGCTCTCTCTCTCTCTCTCTCAAAATTTGTGGTCCCTTTGAGACCTCTTTCTCCAACATTCCTTGAAGTAAATGTGTAAAAACATGGATGTGTACTTCCGTTGTTCCGTTGAAAGTAAAGAAATCTAAATAGTACTTCGGATCTGGATATCAAAATCCCATTCTATTGATTTGGTGTTTTGTAACTCCGAAACTTCCCATTTGATCTAATATTACGATATCCATATAAAAGGTCCAAAAAAAAAAAGTGCATTGAAAAAATGAGATAAGCTACTTACTTCCAATGTTGCCCCATAGAAAGGTGACTTTTCCCCATCAACCATGATTTCTAATGGTATAGTACGAGTCTTTTCTGTACTAGGATCAATGAAACCCTCTGCAGGACCCGCAGGATCTCCAGTTTGAACCACAAAACCATCAGCTGCAGAAAACCCAAGTAAACCTCTAAGCCCAATTGAGAGGTAACTAATTATCTTGAATTTTTGAAAAGGTAGCCCGCAAGCATAAAGTGATGTGCAAGCATAAATTAGTCACATATTCAGTCATCTATATTTATATGATAAAGTAAAAAAAAAAGGCTAAAATGATGTGGATGGAGTTAGCAAGGAAAGATTGATAGCATTCGACTTAACCGAAGTTATGGCTCTTAATAAAACGAAACGGTGGAACATGATTCGTGTTGCCGACCCGTATTTGGAATAAGGCATTGATGATGGTGATGATGAGAAGAGGAAAGATAGCTGACAAGCTAACACATTAAATATTGTTTAACGACCATTCTTCCCATTGTGAGAGGTGTTTGAGATCTGATCGTGTCATTTCCTGCTAGGGTGATGACATCAACCCAGACAAAAAACACTGAATGGGTGATGACATCAACACAAATTAAACAAATAAGGATGCGGGATCCATGGTTCACAGCAATGGAACCCGTTAACTACCTTCACAAAGTAGGTCACAAACTAAACTAATATTTCTCTTAATGAGAAGTATCACAGTATTAATATTTCAAATCTCCAGGCGCAAATGTTCATGTTTCAGTTAAAGCTCTCTTACCTCTTTGAATTTCCATGCCATCATAGAAATGCCTCTGCACCAAATCTACAAAGTTCCCAGCTGTTACTGGGGCATTGTACCCGTCAAGAACTATACGAAAAACACACTCATCTAGATTCGGATTGTCCTTAGCCTTAACCTTCATAGCCACAGTTGCTCTCCCTTTCAGAAGAGGCATACTTCTGTACTCTTCAGGTACTTCATATGGGAAGCCATCCACCATATCCTCTTCAACACTGCAGAAACCCAATGCCCCAGGAAGATCTCAGCTGCAGTCAATGACAATGGTATATATGAGAATTGTTTCTTTTAAGAGGGTTAACTTTTACAAATTCTTTCCGATGTTAACATCAAAATAATATATAGTTCTCACAAAAGCAAGTCATCCTTATTTATAGTCCATCCCTCAAAGAGGGCAGATGAAGCACTAAGGGATAACTGGATAAGTTATAAGTTGAGATAATTCAGTTTACTCATACAAGTACCGAGCATCGCATTTATACAATGGGTATTACTGGGTGGGGTGAAATTCAGTTCCTAAGTAATTAATTTGAAGACCAGAGCAACGATGCCAAACCATGATGCCACTTGGTCAAGACAACCCTGAGCTGAGGCTGCCAGGCCAGAGCAATAGTATGCCACAAAAATAAGACCCCAGTGGCTATAAATAAGTCAGTATAGCAAACAAACCCAACATATTGTCTATTAACCACCTTGGTTATCGGGGAATAGTACTTCTACTCCAACAAGTTGACTTTGTTGGCACTCAATAAGTCAATGTAGCAGACAGGTCCAGCTTATTTTCATATAAGCTATCCTTCATTAACAGGTTTCGTCAACAAATATAGTGATAAAAGGTGAACTTCTTACGTGAAGCGTTAAAAGCAATTCACAAATACAAGTTGTGCTCATTTCTGTTTTCCAATTTTTTACTTCCCTACTTTTAATCTCTTCGACAAATGTCCAAAGTAAGGATTCTCATCTCATAGTGCTTATCATGGCACTGGGGCTGTGACATCAGGGTCGAAATAACAATGAGAATCCATGTACAAGTTCACAGATATATTGCGGTAAGTTAGACTACTGCCTCTTGCAGAATAAGAACCATTGGAGTACAAAATTAATATGAAAACTATAAACAGACATTTACAGGCGAGAGCAAACACACACACACACAGAATAAATGAAATGTGCATTAAAAATATTTCAAACTCACCCTCCAACATATTGAAGCAGCTCCTTCTGTTTAGGTGCTATTGCATCCCTATTCTTATCCTCCACAGCCTTTTGGAGCTCCTCCATTCCAACTTCCAGCTTACCAAGCAATTCCTGCCCATGTTCTTTCTTTGATTCGGCAACACCCGATATAATTACATACTTCCCCTGCTTGAGGGCCTGAGATGCCTGCCTCACATTCTACAATGCCAATACCAATGATGATCCATCAGTCACTGTTAATTCAAGAGCTCCTCAAAAATAAAATAACCAAATTTTATCAATTCAAACATACTGGTAAGATCATATACTATAGTAAGGTAAAAGTTCACACATCTTACCCTCTCCACAGAATCCAGTGCCTTAACCCCAGAAACCTTCAGACTCTCTGTGATATCTTCGAGGGGCTTCTGAACCTCCCTGATAGCTTTATTATTTATAGGCAAAGCGTATCTCAACAGTGCTCCAGGGTCCTTAATTGGGGGTCCAGAGATCAACACGGACAAGTCAGACAATGCCGGACCAACCGAGGAAGCATAAGAAGACCAACCCAATGTAGGTACTCCAGTAAACAATCCAATTGCCAATGCTATAGAAAAGGTGCATTCCTTTAATGGGAAGAAGGTCTCTTTCTGATCAACAGTTCAATGTAGTATTAAAAAAAATGAATTTACGATCCCTTAACAAATAACTGTAAACCTTGTATTTGATTAATGAAGTAAAAAAAAAAACATTTTACATAAAATTAATGAAACCTTTGAATTACTAACCAAAACAAAACACAGAACAATAATCTTAGTTTCTATTCAACAGTTCAATGTAGTACAACAGAAAATGAGAATCTCAATACCGAATCTGATACCATGGATTTGAAGCATAAAAGACCGATCTTTCGTGAAAATTGGTGAACGAGTAAGATTGAAGAGGTTACCTGTTTGTGGTGGAATTGAAATCTATCGGAAGAACATCGGGATCCGAATCTCGGAATCCGAGCAGGTAAGCAGAATGTTTTGGGTGATATGGTGGGGTGGAAGCGTTTCGAGGTAGCGAGAGAAGAAGAAGAATAATGGAAGGATAAAATGGTTGCCATTGAAATTAGGGTTTGAAGAGATGGTGAGTGTTGGAAGAGTAAAAGTTGCAGAGACGGCGAGAGAGAGAGAAATTAGGTTTTGCGATGGGAATCAAATAAGTGTCCATTGTCCATACCATGCGCTTTCTGATAAGATATCGATTTTGGGGTTTGGACTTTGGACTTTGGACTTTGGATTAGGGTGTTTTGGTCATTTCGTGTGGCGGACAAGATCCTCTCTCTCCGTCTTCAATCACATGTCATATTCTTACTTGAATGTTTCCGAATTAAGAACCGAGCAAGCTCGGCTCGGCTCGGCTCGGCCCGGCCCGGCCCGGCCCCAAAAAGCCCGGCTTAAGCTCAAAAGAATAGGTTCCATCGAGTTTAAGTTTGAAAATGTATTAAGCTGAGCTCGAGGCCTGTTTGATTCGGCTCGGTTCGAAGCTCGGCCCGATTGAGGCTCGGTTTGGCTTAAATATTATATAAAAAATAATATTATATATAAGTAATATAATTATTTTAGATATAAATAATATAATTATTATATTTATATATACTAGCGGAAGACACGCACGTTGCACGTGTGTACAATCCAATGCACGTGAGAAAGAGGGGTGGGGGAGAGCAACTGGGAACCCTAGAGATGAGTGAATTTTAACCACAGTTAAGAAGTGTCAAAAGGGACACATGTTAACCTGTGGGTGCAATTGATGAGAAAGGACTAGTTTGAGGTGGGTGCATTTTAACCACAGTTAAGGAGTGGCAAAATGTATAGATGAGAAAATGGTAGTTTGGGAATTAAGTAAAACATTAAATCAATGTTTTGTCTTAAGGGTAATTTGGGAATTTATAACTTTAAATAGATTGTAGATGAGAAATGGGTAAAAATCGGTTTGAGAAAGGGGTAGTTTGGTAGATTATAGATGAGAAATGGGTAGTTTGGAAATTAAGTAAAACATTAAATAAATGAAGATCTGTAAGGTTTGTATATGAGGGTAGTTTGAAAATTGACAAAAATTAGCCTACGGGGGTAGTTTGGGAGTTTCCATCATTAGGAGGGGCTTTTCTCATTGTAGTAGAGATAATAAAAATAATATTATTTAATTATTAAAAATTATTTTTTAATAATTAAATCCGAGCTCTAGCCTAACCGAGCCGAGCCGAGCCGAGCTCGGCTCAAGCATAGATGAAAAATTTTCAAATCGAGTCGAGCAAGGCCAAGCCCAGCTCAGCTTGAATATACCCCTAATTCTTAGCGACTCATGATTCTCTCCAGTTGTAACTGGACTCCCCCGAGTTCGGTTACGCTATTGACGCCACATGTAGGGCTATAAACGGATGCAAATATTATTCGTATCTGATTCATATCCAAATCTATTTAGTCGGATAATTATCTGAATATGTATCCAACAGAGCGAATTCGAATAGTAAAATCACAATTTATAATCGGATACGAATTCGGATACTGGTATACCCGATTGATAAATATTCGTCTGATTATATAATATATCTAAATTGATAAAATCAATATAACCTTTAAAATATATATTTGAAATATTAATATATATATATATATAATAAGATACTATCTGAATCCGGATATTTTAATCGGAGTCGGATACGGATATCATATTCCACTATCCACCGGATATTTGTTCGGATTCGGATATCCGAATACATAATCAGATACGATATACTAATATCCGCTCCGTTTACAGCCCTAGCCACGTGTCCCTTTTGACACCCCTTAATTTTGGTTAAGATTCACTCACCTATCTTTGATTTCAGAAAAAATATTTTAAAAAAATAAACATGGTTAGAAAAATTATTTTTAAAAAAAATTAAGGATAGGTGGGTGAACCCTAGACAACTTCATTAAATCACGTGGACTGGTTTGGCAAACAAGTCTCGTGGACTGACCAATCGTCAATCACTAAGAAATCCAAAGGGGTTATGAACTTCGTCGGTCTATAGGTGAAGGCCCCTTGATCACCCTGGTTGCCAAACAAGGTTGCGGGCTGGCTAAGCCAATCCCTAATTAACCTAGTCCGTAGTCTAAATTGGTTGTGGACTTGGAAAGCCCATGGACAAAAATCCTAGAGACCACCCTATTTGCAGTCAATATTTGACTGTCACGTGACAGATAATCCCAAGAAAGGATCCTCTTGTTACTTTTAGGGGATCCTAAGATAAGGACCCCTCTTGAATTCCAATGATGGGATGCCACTTGACACCCCACATTTAAAGAATAATGAGGACTCTTTTGAGTAATCAGTTATAGAATGCCATTTGACACCCCATTATTGCAAGGAGTTCTATTCTTCGTTTTTTTTTTTTTTTTAAAAAAGAGTTTTTCCAAGAAAGAAATAAAAATATAGTACAAAACTCTAAAAAACGAGGGCTCTACTCCCAAAGATTCCCAAGACAAGGGAATGATCAACTACCTATGGATAGATGACCCTCTCTAAGGAGACCCGAAATGCCTCTCTCATGAATGCAAAAGGGGGAGTTTCCAATAGAGACTCCCAATAAGAGAATCTCACAAAGAGAGCCCTCCCAAAAGGAAGAGAGTCTTCCTCAACAACATGTCAAAGCAAGCAGTGAAGAAAAATGTTAATTCAACAATGAACACCATGTGAACCCCCTCAAATGACCACTTCCCTTTCTTCTCATATTTCCATTAATACAAATACCTTAATAAGGCACTTGTAACCTACATGGGGCTTGGACAACCCCTTTAAATAAAAAATAAATATTTTTATTGTCAATCTTCTCTTATTCTTTTTTCTTAATCATAAATTCTTCCTCGCAACAAAAAAATGTAATTAACAGGCTGGTTGACCCGGATTAGAAAAATAGTCTCTCAAAATAATAAAGTCTACACAATTGTGGAGGTAATTTGACAGCATGATTCGAGATGTCTTATCTTTAGAGAAATTCGATTTTTGTGTGTATAAATAGGCAATCAACAACCTTTCAAATGTGTGAAACCAAACATGTATCTATCATAAAAATGATCTTAATTCAAATACGTGTTTGGAAAATGGATTTTTAAAATTTTAAAATGATTGTTGATAAGCAAACCATTTAGATCAAATTTGTGAGAAAATACCATACACTTTTAAATTTTATATATATATAATTTATCGGGTTTGTTTAAAAGTTTTTAAAGCATTACTTATTTGCCGAGGGAAGCAAGATTTTTTTGATAGAGGCGAAATTCTTTTGATAATTTCATCCCATACTTTTTTTCTTCTCTTGGTAACACACTCACACACAACACACGCAAACACACAACCCCTACAATCTCATGTTGTGTTTTTGGAGTGATTCAAAACTAAAGAAAACTTTGTTTTTGTGTTTTGGGTGTTTCTTTTAGTCCCACATGGAAAAACTATGAAATGTTATACCTCTTTATATAATAGAGTGTTGGTAAAAGGCTTGGGCCTTCAAGGGCATTAAAATTTGTTGTCTACCCACTCATTGCATATTGTGACTATGTTATGCTACAACTCACACATGCACGCGCGCCGAGCCGAGCCGAGCCGAGCCGGTCGGTCGGCCGGGTTGGGTCTTTGATTAAAATAAAATCTATTTTTTTATATTAGGCTCAATAGTGTTTTAACCTTTAAAGCTATATTACTGTTTGAGATTTCTCTAATATTACCGTTTTATTCCCGTTAGTGCTCATTAACCATTAATTATATTGGGATTAAATATATCAGTTTTAGAATCTAAAGAGATTTTTTTTATTCTCTATATATGTGCATCTTCTATATTAGTTTACATATAGAAAAAGAATCTCTTCTTCTACGGTTTTATTCAGTTCTTTCTTTCGGGTTTTCATATACGTATTTTCGAGTTCTAGTGTTGGGTTAGATTTACAGAGTGGTGTGCGACTATAAGCTGTGCACGCTTATAGTCAGGGATAGATTGTGAGAGGCTGTTGTATCCTGGAGGCAACGCGACCAATAACCCAGTGTAATTTTTGGGGGCTCGAATTGTCTTAAAGAAAGCGAAGTATCCGTGCCTCACCTCACACGATCTGTCATTATTCTGATCAAATTTCAAGTGCAAGATTTATTCTGAGTTCGTGGTTGCAGTATTGTTTGTGATTTTCCGGGTCTGCTTCTCAGGAATTAGCATTTACAGGTATTTTTGGAACAACAATTTTAAGACAATTCGCCATGAATTCTGTGAATGTTAGAACGAATGATTCTGTGATTAGGACTGAAATTTTTGATGGGTCTAATTTTAAGCGTTGGCAACAGAAAATGTTTTTTCTGCTCACATCGCTTAAATTAGCATATGTTTTAATTGATGTTCCTAGTGAAGAAGAAGAAGAACCGGGTAGATCTCATTATAAGGAAAGATGAGAATCTGCAGATTTTTTGTGCAAATGGCATATTTTAAATGACATGACTAATGCAATGTATGATTTATATTGCACTGAGGAGGCTGGTTCTAAAAAATATGTGGTGAGCAGATTTTTAAAGTTTGTAATAGTTGATGATAAATCCTTAGTAAAACAAACTCAGGATTTTCAAATAATAATTCATGAGATTATTATTGAGGGAATGAAAATTCCAAAACAATTTCAAGTGGCTGCTATTATAGAGAAATTACCTCCTTCATGGAAGGATTTCAGAAATTCTCTTCGCCACAAATCAAAGGAATTCTCAATTGAAAATTTAGTAATGAGAATTCGGATTGAAGAAGAATCTAGAACCCAAGATAAAAAAGAAGAGAATTCTGAGATGACTTCAAAGGTTAATTTTGTTGATTCTTCGGGGAAGAAAAAATAGAAATTCTTGAAAACCAATAAGAAGCCTATGAAGAATAAGAAACCTTATCAACCTTTTCAGAAGGACAGGAGAAAGCTCAAAATCGAGTGGATGTTTCGTCTGTGGAAAATCTGGATATTTTGCTAAGAATTGTCAATTCCGGAAAAGGAATTATTCTCAAGCAAATATGGTGGAAGAACCCTTAGTTGCTATGATCACTGAAATCAACATGATGGGCTTCAGTGAGGGTTGGTGGGCAGACACAGGTGCGACGAGGCACGTCTGCTATGATAGAAATTTATTTAAAAAATATGAGGCTGTCAAAAGCAATCATGATGTCCAGATGTGAAACTCCTCAACTTCTAAAGTTGTTGGAGTTGGAGATATCACTCTCGATTTCACTTCAGGGAAATCTGTGACTCTGAATGACGTTCTTCACATTCCAGATGTGCGAAAAAATTTGGTGTCGGGCTATCTTCTGAACAAGGCTGAATTTAAACAAGTAATAGAGTCTGATAACTATGTAATTTCTAAATATGGAAAATTTGTACGGAAAGGCTATGCAGCCAATAGCATGTTTAAACTTAATGTTGATTTGAACAATAAAACTTCTTCTGCTTATATTGTGTGTTCAGTTAATTTTTGGCATAATCGATTAGGACATACAAATGAAAAATATGTAAAAACTATGAGTAATTTAGGAATTATTCCTAAATTAAATGATAATGTTTTTGATAAATGTGTATATTGCAGTCAATCAAAAATAGCTAAAAAATCTTTTCATAAAGTGGACAAATCATCTGATATTTTAGGAATAATACATTCTGATATTTGTGATTTAAAAGAAACAGTTACTAGAGGTGGTAAAAAATATTTTATTACATTTATAGATGACAAATCTAAATATACATATGTGTATTTAATTAGATCTAAGGATGAAGCTTTAAATATGTTTAAAATTTATAAAGCAGAAGTAGAAAATCAATTAAATTTAAAAATTAAAATATTAAGGAGTGATAGAGGAGGTGAATATACCTCTAACAAATTTGATTTATTTTGTAAATCAAGTGGAATAATACACCAAGTAACAGCTCCTTATACCCCTCAGCAAAATGGAGTTGCTAAAAGAAAAAATAGAACATTAATAGAAATGGTTAATGCAATACTTAACAGTTCAGGCATACCTTTAAAGTTATGGGGAGAAGCTCTCCTCACTGCTAGTTATATTCAAAATAGAATACCTAGTAAAAAAACAAAAATGACTCCATATGAAATTTGGAAAGGGAAAAAACCAAATTTAAGTTATTTTAAAACATGGGGATGTTTAGCAATTGTTAGATTTAATGATCCTAAAATAAATAAATTATGACCTAAATCTAGGAGATGTGCTTTTATTGGTTATGCAATAAATAGTAAAGCATATAGATTTTTAGACATTGAAAATAATGTTATTATTGAATCAAGGGAAGCTGATTTTTTCGAAAATCTTTTTCATTTGAAACCTTCAAATAGTGGGGGTTTAATAAACCAAAATCATAATGTGTCTAGTGATCCCAGCTCTAAAAATCTTGAAATAATCAATTCAGATGAGGTTGGAGTTGAGCCTAGAAAGAGTAAAAGAGCTAAAAAGAGTAAAGATTATGGATCTGATTTTTATACCTATATGGTAGAGAACGATCCTATTTCTTTAAAGGATGCATTTGAGTCACATGATTCTTCCTTTTGGAGAGAAGCTGTGGAAAATGAAATAGATTCAATAATGTCCAATCACACTTGGATATTAGTTGATCCTCCTCCTGGAACTAGAACTATAGGCTGTAAGTGGATATTTAAAAAGAAACTTAAAGCTGATGGATCAACAGAAAAATATAAGGCTACATTGGTAGCCAATGGTTATAAGCAAAAAGAATGAATAGATTATTTTGATACATATTCACCTGTATCAAGAATTACCTCTATTCAAGTATTATTTGTTATAGCATCCATACATAATTTAATCATTCACCAAATGGATGTAAGAACTGCATTCTTAAATGGTGATTTAGATGAATAAATTTATATGGACCAACCAGAGGGATTTATTGTCCCTGGACAATCTAATAAAGTGTGTAAACTTGTAAAATCATTATATGGTTTAAAACAATCTCCTAAACAGTGGCATGAGAAATTTGATAATATATTAATGACTCATGGATATAGTACAAATGAAAGTGATAAATGTATACATTATAAATTTAATGGTGATTGTGGAATAATCATTTGTCTATATGTAGATGATTTATTGATTTTTGGAACAAATCAAAAATCATAAATGAGACAAATGAATTTTTATCATCCCAATTTGATATGAAAGATCTTGGAGAAGCAAATTTAATTCTTAGAATTAAAATTATTAGAAAGGATGATGGGATAATTTTATCTCAATCTCATTGTATTAAAAAATTATTATTAAAATACAATCACTATGATTATAGTCATGTTTATACTTCATATGATCCTAGTGTTCATTTATCACTTAATGAAGGAGATAGTATAAACCAAAATGAATATGCTAGTGTCATTGGAAGCTTGATGTATGCTATGAATTGCACTCGCCCGGACAATGCATATGCAGTCGGGAAATTAAGTAGATACACTAGTAGTCCCAATAAAGAGCATTGGAATGCAATTAGTAGAATCCTTAGATACTTAAAAAGATCTATGGATCATAGGTTACACTATGGTAGATATCCTGCTGTGCTAGAAGGATATAGTGATGCTAATTGGAATTCTGTCTCTGATTAATATAAAGCTACAAGTGATTATATTTTCACCATTGGTGGTGGTGCAGTCTCTTGGAAATCAAAGAAACAATCAATTCTGTCAAATTCCACTATAGAATCAGAATTAATAGCTCTATCTTTAGCGAGAGAAGAAGCAGAGTGACTACAGAACTTTTTGTTCGATATTCTTTTATGGAATAAACCAGTCCCGGCTATTAAAATTCACTGTAATTGCAATGCTGCAATAGGTAGAGCTAATAACACACAGTATAATGGAGAATCTCGACAAATACGTCGAAAACATGCATGTTTGAGAGAACTTCTATGAGATGGAGTTATATCTGTTAATGAAATCAGATCACCAGAAAATCTGGCAGATCCCTTGACTAAAGGCCTAGCAAGGGAAAAAGTGTGGAATACATCGAAGGGGATGGGACTTAAGCTAATTGAAAATAAACCAACTGTAATGGTAACCCAACTTGAAGACTGAAAATCCCAAGAACAGGTTTAATGGGAAGAACAAGTTACAGAGTGGTTTGAGGTGAATCACTATAATAGGAGAATAATAGTAATAATATTATTAATCTCCAAGTCCCTTCCTATCGTGTGAATAGTGCATAAAGTATGTGACGATTAGAGGTTGAGGGTTTCCTCTTAATGAGATCTATAGCTCTATTGAGTGGGATGTGGAGTCACATAAGCATCCTTGATAGACTCACCTATATAAGTGTGGAAGTGGGGCCGCTTCCTATGAGAAATTGGCTATTTCTCTAGAACACTTATTAAACCGGGTTAAAAGCACATGACCGAAAAGTGCTGGCTTAGACACCTGTAGACTCTGTAAGAGTTAGTGTGTTTAAAGTACAAAGACTCATCACTAAATAACTCAGTTTTGAATACCAAGATCTATGATCTATGGTAACTAAGTATCTGGTGAGAATTTTACTTTAAACTATGCAAATGTTCAAATCTACGTGACACATTTGTTTATGCATTGAATCTAATCTTACCCAGTTATGTTATTTTTTATTGTTTTTGAATCAAATGAGGGATTGTTGTGTTTTTGGAGTGATTCAAAACTAAGGAAAACTTTGTTTTTGTGTTTTGGGTGTTTCTTTTAGTCCCACATGGAAAAACTATGAAATGTTATACCTCTTTATATAATAGAGTGTTGGTAAAAGGCTTGGGCCTTCAAGGGCATTAAAATTTGTTGTCTACCCACCCATTGCATATTGTGACTATGTTATGCTACAACTCACACACGCACGCGCGCCGAGCCGAGCCGGTCGGTCGGACGGGTTGGGTCTTTGATTAAAATAAAATCAATTTTTTTATATTAAGCCCAATAGTGTTTTAACCTTTAAAGCTATATTACCGTTTGAGATTTCTCTAATATTACCGTTTTATTCCCGTTAGTGGTCATTAACCACTAATTATATTGGGATTAAATATATCAATTTTAGAATCTAAAGAGATTTTTTTTATTCTCTATATATGTGCATCTTCTATATTAGTTTACATATAGAAAAAGAATCTCTTCTTCTACGGTTTTATTCAGTTCTTTCTTTCGGGTTTTCATATACATATTTTCGAGTTCTAGTGCTGGGTTAGATTTACAGAGTGGTGTGCAACTATAAGCTGTGCACGCTTATAGTCAGGGATAGATTGTGAGAGGCTGTTGTATCCTGTAGGCAACGCGACCAATAACCCAGTGTAATTTTTGGGGGCACGAATTGTCTTAAAGAAAGCGAAGTATCCGTGCCTCACCTCACACGATCTGCCATTGTTCTGATCAAATTTCAAGTGCAAGATTTATTATGAGTTCGTGGTTGCAGTATTGTTCGTGATTTTTCGGGTCTGCTTATCAGGAATTAGCATTTACAGATATTTTTGGAACAACATCTCAACTTAAGCCTTTAACCACACACACTCCTTAAAAAAGACAAGTGAGGTGGGAGTACTTAAGGAGAAGGTCCCTACTATCGGTAGGTGATGTGATGGTCCTGTACTTTTTAAACATAATACAAACTACTGAACAAATTGGTGGATGCATCCAAATTATTATTAATATAATATTGTGCAATATTGAAAGAAGCTCATATCATTTAAATAAAAACCTAACTATTTTATGAAATATAAGAAAATAAAAAGATGATGTCAACTAGTGTCTATTATCAAGGGTCATTGATCAACAAGTTGATATGTGACCTATGGGACGGTCATACACCTAATTCCATTAACGAGGTCATCTATGTCCATGGTGATGATCATATATCCTGCATGAGAGAAAGTCGTGCACTAATTGGTCGAATTCATATAAGGTCATATAAATGATAAAGTTTAAACCCATATTATACAGTGATCTTCTAAGATGACTCAAACTAAAATACTTAATATACCTAAAAGCCGTGTGCTTATTGGTCTATTGTGGATCATGCTATGTTACAATGAGTGTCATAGTTTGCACTTTGCAGTATGTGCAAAGACAATTTATCACCCACATTTTATCACCATTATCCACTGATTATCACAACCCACAAATCATAAATCACAGCTCTCACATACGTGTATACGAAGAGACAGGTCTGAGATCATAGTTAGTAAGTACGTGTATTATATGCGTATAATATACAGATTTTTTATTACGCGTGAATAATACACATATTAGATGCTTATTCGAATTAAACACCTTAAAATGCCTTTATAAAAATGTTAGTGGTGTTTTTTATTTTTCTATTTTTGTTCCTCGAATACATTAGGTGTGAGCCTAGACTCAGAACATCTTCACATTGTTTGTTTACCATAAGACTAATTGTGACATTTTACAATCGTTTCGAAATTGCCGCCAGTAAGTTCCATCTCCATATCTTTTAAAAGGTTTTTCATTGTCAATATCTAGGTTTTACTTTTGCTTTGCTATTGTATTAATAATAATAATAAAACCCTTATTCTCAAGCCTATTAATAAATTCATCATATTTGTTTATCCAACCACACAATTTCTTTTAAAACTATCTAAGAAATAATTGGTTTGCCCCTAACATTGTTCTTATTTCTTCGCACCATTATAAAAACGATCATTTATTATTTTTAAGATTTATTTTATTCGGATTTTAGGACATATTTGTTTGCCATCTCTGTTTAATGAACAAAATTTTCATTTTTTTAAAAATAACAAGCTTTAATAATGCCATACGTACTAGTGATTTGTATGTGCATTCTTATGAACTTAATCAATAATCCATTCTCTCGAGGTGCAAATTAATATACCTACGAACTCACTAATTGGAAATTTTGCCTATATTTGTTTTAATTTTATCTTTACTAATATAAAGAGGATGCCCCATTTTCAAAATGTTCATTGAATCTTTTCTAATTCCAAAATTACCATTTGCTCTTATCTCATCTTCTTCTCCTTCCTATCTTATCTTCTTATATATAATGATCAATGAGCATTTGACAACGTAGATGAAATTTTGCAAAATTTTCAAACTATCCTTATCATAATCGTTATATAAGACAAACACTTAATTGAATATTTGCTTGATCCCCATACTACTCCTCACTCATTTATCTATCAGGCTTTGAATTCTCTACGATTAGGCCATTGAGGTCGTCATGTGTCTATTTTAACACTCTTTAACAGTGGTTAAGATTTATCCACCCATAAGGTTCACTCATTTATCATTGAATTTTAGGAAAAAAATATGATAATTTTTTTTTAACCCTAGGGATTAGGGTGCATTTGGATTTATGGAATTGAGGAACATAATTGTCAATTCCATCACAGAATGCCATGTGACAAATAACCGGACTCCTCACTCTCTTAGCAAAATGTTCCGAACGAAGAACGTCTCGCAAGGGCCCCCGCTCGCCCCCTTAATTGGCTATACTCAAAATGTCTAAAGCTTTTTGATTCTTAAAATGTCTTAACATCATAGTTTTTTTTAAAAATCTAAAATGTCGCTTAAGTTTCTATACCAAAATATTCATTACTTTTTTCCCGAAATACTCTCTCTAGTCCTCTTCCTAGTTTCTCTCCCCTCCTTATCTCTGCTCACTAGTTTTTATTTAAAAAGAGTAGAGTAGGCAAAATTACGTGTGCTTGAGATTACCTTTTGACTTCTCGCCACATGATTTCTCTCCGGCTTTGGATTACCTCTGGTGGATGCCCCAAGTGGGACCTCGGGCATCCACACATCATTGGGCATGTGGCGTTTTAAAGGATGAGAGATATCATGTGGGGAGAAGTCAAAATCATGGGGAGAAAGTGAAATGACTTATATTGTAGAACCCCGAAAACTTCATATGCACAGTACTAATGAATAGTGTTGTGAATAGTGCTATGAAATGAGTGTTTTAAAGCCAAAAGATTTCAATGTTTAGTTTGAGTTGTATGATTTATGATAATGGTGTTGTGGTATTTAAAAATGTGTGTTGACATATGTTCTAAGGTCCTAAGGACTATTTATAATGTTTAAAGAAATAAAAAGTCTAAGCCAATGAGAAAGAAAATGAGAAAATTAGAAAATTAGAAGAAAACAGAGGTGTTCGTTCGAACGGTATGACCGTTCGAATGATCCCAGTGGATGATGAATAAAACATCAGCATTCGAAGACGGTAGTCTAAACCGTTCGAACGATCCCAGTAAATATTGAATGAGAATTTCGGAAACCAAAAACAATAGGCATAACCGTTCGAACGATCAAAAGACCATTCGAACGATCAAAAGACCATTCGAACGGTCATGCACAGTAAAATCGCAAAACAACCCCAAATGCGACATTTTTAGGGTTTTATCCCATTGGACTATAAATAGAAGTCATTTTCGGGGGATTTTGGTTAACACTAAACCTAAGAGTAATTTTGAGAGAAAAATGAGAGAGAGTTAGGGCTTTGGAGAGGTTTTCTCAAGATCAAGGGTGAAACCCCAAATCTCATCCCAAAGCTTCTCAAGGTCAAAGGAGGAGCAAAGGATCTTGCAATCCAAGGTGTTCTACACGCACAAAGCTTCGAGGATTCAATTTCTAAAGTAAGTATTACTACTATCTAGCTTTGTTATGATGCAAGGAGTGAAAAGTAAGATTCAATATATGATTTGGTGTAGGATTTGTTAATACTCTCTAATAGGTGACTTTATTTTAATCCAATGAGGAAATAAGAGTTTTTCTTTTGGATTGAAATTTTCCTACAACCAACTATGATTCAAAGTATGATGTTGATCAAATCTAAGTAACCAGAACGTTGAGCGGGAATGGGAGCAGGAGTGAGAGCGTCAAATTTCAATTTAGCATATGGTCGGGAGCGCCAATATATATATATATATATATATATATATATATATATATATATATGACAAATTCTCTTTATTTTTTTTAATATATTAATAAAAAAATAGATCTCCATTTTACCGGTAACACACTCTCTCTATCACTAATCCTTACTTCTATAAAAGGGTAAAAGAGTAAATAAGTAAAACTAAAAATAATTGAATTAAAAAAAATAAAGTTGAAAAGGCTTGTTCGGCTGACACACTTTGGAAAAAACAAACAAATAATGATGTCAACCATCTCTCACCTTGTCACAGTCAACAATCTCTCACCTTGTCACTGTTAACCATCTTTAAGATGAGAAATAAAACCAAAACAACTTTTTGAAAAGCAAAAGCGGAGTTGAAACCAAAAGCGGCGTTCCCCAACATCCGCAACCACGCTCCATGAAATCCAAAACCGCACTTTGATGGCGAATCCGCTCTCAAACCGTGAGAGCGAGGTTTGAGAGCGGGAGCGGCAGGGTATACCCACAGTTTGGGTTACTAAAGATCAAATACGAGTTTGAAATTGAGGATTTTCTCAAAAGTCATTGATAAATCTAATTTAGGGTTATTATCTTCAAAAAGAAATGTAATGTGGGTATGATGTTGACGGAATAGGCTCAAAAGCCAAGATTATTGTGATGTAATGTCATGAATGGAAATGTTCTATGTTTTAGAATTTGTTTAAGTGTATTATGATGCTAATATGTCATGTATGAACCGTATGTAATGCTTAAAGTTTTTCATATATATTATGATGCTCACAAGCACTCCACGTACTTTATATTCTACATTCCTGAGGTTTTCTCATAAGCATGGTATTTCAAGAATCATAAGAAGAGTTTTTCAAATGAAATTCATAAGAAGAAGCATAAGTGCATAAGCATTGACAAAGCCAAACTCTGGGTTGATATTTCTAAGATCAGTTACCTCATGTTTACAAGGATCAAGTCTAAGATCTTGCATAAGCTCCAAAGATTATAAGTCTCGCAAGACTTCTAAGAACTCATAAGAAATGCATAAGTCTAAGATCGGTTACAAAACTCATAAGGCGACAAGACTCATAAGGTCACAAGGCTCATAAGTGCTCACAAGCTCTACGGATCATGTCTAAGATCTCGCATAAGTCTCCAAGGATCACAAGGCTCGTAAGAACTCGTAAGCGCACAAGAAACTCATAAGAACTCACTAGGCTCATAAGTATTCATAAAAACTCATAGGGCGTCAACAAAGTGTTTTGTTTTCCACGAAAGATAAGATTTTTCGAAAGGTTTTCTATGACGATTTTTAAGCATAAATGTTATGAATGGTATTCCTTTATGCACTTCCTTGTTATATTATTGTTAGCTAGTAGTTTGTGCTCATTGAGTATTCCGTAGGTCAATACGACATATGTTGTCGCGACCCAAAATACCCCCTAGGAGTTAAGGGTACCTTGACTCGTGACCGCCGTATCATACCTCCAGTATGATACATAAGGCACACGTGGAAACCTGTCAGAGTACCTGAATATACATAGCGGAAATGAAATACAATGCACAGCGGAAAACAAAATACTAAACGTAGCGGAAGCAAAAAGAATACTCCTATAACTTGGCTCAAGTAAGAACCAACAAGTGTACATGCGTGAGAAACACAAAAGTGGAGTGGACAAACCCCACACTCACATAACAAAAGACACAAGTTCTAAGCCGGTCGATCAACAGAAATCAAAGTCACGACTCCTATCTAAAGCACCATCGTCATGATAGTGATCCATGGAAGGCTCCGGGTCACGGTACTCTTCCTCGACCCAAGGTTCGTCGCCACACAAATCGAATGAAACCCGAGCACCTGCCGATCATAACAATATCGACTGAGCATGGAATACTCAGTGTATACAAACTAATAACAATAAAGCGGTTAGGCATGGAGCATACAAGACATGAAGAATGAAATCCGTGAAAACGTGAAAACGTATGTGAGATAATAAAACTGTAACCGTGTGAGTCAATCGATAATCATAACCTTATGAGTTCTTGTGAGTTCATGGAGTTACTTAGAGTCATTATGATCCGTAGAGACATAGAGCATAGAGCAATAACCTTAGAGCATTTCCATAGAGCATAACCTTAGAGATCTTAGAGCATTTCATTGTGATCCGTGGAGCTTGTGAGACGATCTTAGAGCATTATCATAGAGTTTCCTTGTGAGCATGGTATGATCCTTAGAGCTTGTGAAACGATCTTAGAGAAATCATAGAGTTACTTAGAATCATTCATTATTCGTCTTTTCGTGAAAAACCTTTGTTTGTACTTGGAGAAATCCATGGAAACCATCGGTTCATGCGAGACATGCGAACATATGCACTTAATAAGAGAAATCATCATATTTAAGCATAGAATCCCTTAGAGGTATTTTATCAAACACTTAGAGTGCATCATAATAGTAACCTTCATCCAAGTATATAATCACACATTTTCATACATAAAAATCAATACATAAAGATAGGGCATAGATAAGAAGAATCATAATTAGTAACTAGTAGGATTGCAAGATTGTGTAGTAGAGTGTATCTACCTTGGGGAAATCAATGAGTTTGACTCCCAATGGCTGGAACAAGCAATAACCTTGTGTTCTTGGTTGAGAATCACCAAGGGAAGTGGAAGAACCTTGATCTTCCACAAGCTTGATCAACAAGTAGTTCCTCTCCTCCTTCTCTCTCTCAAAATCTCCTAAGATAGGGCACAGAGGGTTTCTGAAACCCTAAGGCACGAACTCAGCCTATTTATAGGCAAAGGGTGATGGCCAAAGTCTTAAACACCCTTAATGAAGAAAATCTGCGTCTGACCGATCGATCGGTGGTATGGACCGAGCGATCGGTAGCTTCCGGTCGATCGGTGTTATGACCGAGAGATCGGTCAAAAACACGCTCTCTGGAATTTTTCCTCATACAAAAAAGTTAACCGTGCGACAGCTATCGAGCGATCGGTGGTTGACCGATCGATCGCAGGTAATGACCGAGCGATCGGTGCTCTGTTATGTTTTGGACTGTTTTGACCATGTCTTTTGACTCGCTCGTCGGATTTCGACGATTCAACTTGCGTTGGATCCGTCTTTCGAAAACGAACATTTCTGACGTTTCGGAATTTCCGATTTCTCCCTTATTTATTAATTAGACTACAAAAACGGCCAATTAGCTACGAAGGTGCTATTTTTTAAGGATGAAAAAGTCCGGGGTGCTACATATGTGATCCCAATCTGTGGGTCAAGGAGGACTACGGAGAGGAGGAGCCGGCAGAGGCCCAGTCAGAAGAGAATAGGAACATTGATAGGTGGCCATATCCTGAATACTATTGAGAAAGAGAGAGAGGGAGACTACTTTTGTATCTTGATTGAGTGGGCATATCCACTCATATTTTGGGTTATGTATTGTACAAACTTTGAATACTGAGCATGTATTGAAAAGAAAATTTCAAGTTTACGCTTCCGCATTACTTTATGTTTTAGCTATACATATTACCTTGGTATTTTACAGGATGGTTTGGTATCAGATATTGCATATCACGAGCCAAAGTATCCCTAACTCTCAGGAGGTATTTTGGGTCACAACATCTACACCTTTTATCGCCAAGTGGCCAATGATGTGTGGATGCCGGAGGTCCTACTTGGGGCATCCACAGAGGTAATCTGAAGCCTTCTCTCCTGCTTTAAAATGCCACATGCCCAACGATGTGTGGATGCCTGAGTTGGGACCTCGAGCATCCACCAGAGGTAATCTGAAGCCAATTATGTGACTATACCATCATACTTGAAAAAAAGGGAAATAGTTAATGTACCCATGAATTTCATTTCTAAACCTAAGGCACCATAGTTGGCGAGTATTTAAGAGGGGAACATCCATCAATGAGAATTCATGGTACCCCTATCACTATTCTAAAAAAAAAATGAGGGGGAAAAAAGGAAAAATAAGAATACCAAACGTATCCCCTAGCTATTATATTATTTTGGTCTTAGAATTCGCGTAACAATGGTGAGGACAGACAATTTTAGTGCAGAGCCCATCTAGCAATCGAATGCAAAACAACAACAACATCCAAGCTCCTCTAATGGCGGTCTCTCCGTTTTCTCCTGCAACCCTAGAGCCCATGCCCGAAACCCCTGAACCTGAGAAACCAATCCTTCAACCTAACCAACCGAATCCGTCTCCACCTGCTCCTGCTCCTGCACCTTCTTCATCATCGTCGTCTTCGTTATCTTCTCCATCACCATCTTCTTCTTCAGCTGCTGCTGCTACTGCTTCTGCTTCTGCTTTTGTTGCAGAAAACCCTAACCCTAATCCTCATCTATTGCCTCCACCTCCTCCTTCCGCCCAATCGTTCGCACCAGCTGCGATCTCCGCCGGAGCTATCCCTCCGTCAGCTCCGTCGTTCCGTCCAGTTACGCCGATGCATCTTCAGACTCCACAGTTCTCTCCCATCCAAAATCATAGTATGCAAAACCCTAATTTCCAGAACCCTAACATTCAAAACCCTAATGTTCAACCGCCTGGAGTGAACCCTCATTCAATCATGCTTCCTGGTGTGGCGACCGGAGCCGGAGCAGTTACAGTCTCGGTGTCGCCATTGCCGCCCAATGGCATGTTCCAGGCTGTGAGACCTTATGCACAGATGCCCAACGGATACCCCGGCGCGCCCGCTTCTGCTCCTCAGGGGATGATGCCTCCTCCCGGTGGGTTAATCCTTCCTTTTTATTTTTCCTGTCTTTTAAATAAACGAATTCTGTGTTTTCAGTTTCAATCAATTTAGCTCATCTACATCTTTTGTGGGTCACCAAATTTTAGGTAAGATATTGGATAATGGATTGTTAAACAATATTGATTGTGCAATTGAACTGAATTTCGAGATTGTGTATCCAGCGTAATCATCTTTACAGAATGAAGAGTAAAAAAAAAAGAATATAAAGACTCAGAACAAACTACAGTTGTTAATCGTCTGTACTTAGAAGCTAATGTGATGTTCGTAAATCACGAGTAATAGTGATATTGCGTTAGGTTAATGGTTGGTTTTAGTGGGGATGAATTTGATTGAGAGGACTTCAGAGGAAATGTGAAAAATCCTGTTGGTTAGATAAGGGATGCATGCGGTATCGATGACGGGATGTTTTCTCCTACAGTGTCTTGATTGATCACGGTGAGAGAGGTTGGCAGGCTTCATCTTGCGGTTCTTTAAGAGCCTCCCCACTACAACAGTTTGTTGGTATGCATAAATTCTCTTAGTTTTCTTAATTGTTTGGTAATAAGCATTTTTTTAGAGAAGCATTTATTTTTTGTAACTTCCAATTAGCCTCAGAAGATTGCAAATCCAAAGTTTTCCAAATCGCCAAAAGTTGCAGTTTTCTAATATACCAAGCTAAATAATGGTTGGTTGTGTCATTTTCCGTTTACTAGGCTATTTTCCTGGTAGGAATAAGTATAACTTTTCTTTTGGTCTTAATGGGTTCTTGATTTTCCGGCGACAGACCATGTTAGAAACTGAGTGTTCAGTGCGCTTGTGTTCTGAGGTATTATGTTCTCTCTTGTTACAGTTCATCTCTCTATCTCTCTCGGTTCCTTTTTCTTTGTGTGTGTTATGTTGCACATTGCGTTGTTTTAGCTCTTAAGGTATTTAAAGATAATGGAACATCACAATGTAGTTTTGTATCATCGATTCCTTTGGTGTTAGTGAGACGCTGCAAGTCTCATGTTGCTCAATTTCACAATTTAGTGCCTGGGATAGCTTCTGAAGACAACTATTTTTTAAAGAAGATATTTAAGGTAAGCCTGCATTTTGCACATCCCATAGTTTATGAATTAGATGCTATATTCTCCATGTTCCTTCAGGTTATCTGGTCAGCTGGTGATAATTGCCATAACTGTGCCGCCCATCTCTAATATGCTTGCTAAGTGTGGTAACAATGTTTTATTATTCATTTTTTTCTCTACATGTATATGTTTAATGGTGGGGGAAGTCTATCATCACTATTTGCAGTTTCTAAGCCTGCTCTGACAAGTTCGCATAGTTTTTTTTCCCTGTACTCATACAGGAATTCCCCGCTATCCAACTCCATTCATGCATATGAATTGGCCTGCCTTTCCTCCACGTCCGCCAGGAACAATTGGCATGCTTCCACCACTGTCTCGCCCTCCAATTCCGGGATTTCGTGGAGCTCCTCCAATTGTATCCCCAGTTGTCAGGCCAGTTGTTCCTATCGTTGCACCAACAGAGAAGCCACAAACCACAGTTTACGTTGGCAAGATAGCACCAACAGTGGAAAAAGATTTTATGCTCTCCATCCTTCAGGTAGCTTACTGGATTATCTCGACTTGGCCTTTTATTCTTCTTGACATAGCAACTTTGGGAGCTATTACTCTGCTTATAATTTTCTGATGTCTCTCTATGAAGCTTTGCATCTCTGAACTCTGATATCTTTACATTTTGTGAAGCTTTGTGGACCTGTCAAAAGCTGGAAACGTGCTCAAGATCCTACAGATGGAACTCCAAGAGGCTTTGGTTTCTGCGAATTTGATTCTGCAGAAGGGGTTCTACGGGCACTGCGTCTACTGAGTAAATTTAATGTTGATGGCCAAGAGCTGGTGGTATGGTTGGAATACTATCTTTCAAAATTTGTCTTCTATTTTTACTGCATTATTTCATGATTTACTGTTGATATGTTGACTGCAAGAAAAAAGGATTGATAGCTCTATAAGTCCATACGGGAGATCTACTTGATGATCTGGAACCTTCTTTTCAAGCATTAAATTTAAAGTGAATAACAACTTCATCTTGATTATGATAATTTCACTCACACACGTGCACCATGATTATGATAATTTCACTCACACACGTGCACCATAATACAATTCGGAACAGATTCTGTCCAAAGACTCAAAATATATATTTCCTGTCATCTGATTGCATCATTTCTGACCATGTTCATTCCCATGTACAAAAGCAAAGAACTGTCAAATTCTTCAACAGTATGGGTTTCTTTTCTCTTTTTCCAACATTATCCATAGTATATATATGCACTCATATATCCAGGACTAGATATTTGTGTATTAAAGTTCTTATCTCCAGCCTTTTATTACTTTTTTTTTCTTTTTCTAAGAGAGATGATATATTTCAAAACCGATAAGCTCTCTAAGCTATTTCAAATAGTTTCCACTACAGTATTGATATCAAGAGGTTACCACTTCAATAAGTTTAGTTGGGAAGGGCATTTGCAATCTTTTTGTCATGTGACTCATGTCCTGATTTCCATTTCTGGAGAAGTTTTTATGCATACATCATATAGTTCTCATACTTTAACTCCAATTATTATCATTTTTGATCGGTCAATAAAAATAATAAAAAATGGCACTAGCATAGGAAAGAAGAATTATAGAGTTAATTCACCGATAGGTGAACTGGTGAAGCAAAAATAGAAGATACAGAAAAGAGGAGCAAAGACACATGAAACTACACATAAGCAAAGAAATAAAGCAAACAAAGCTGATCTACATCTTTCTTGGTTGACACCCATGCGACTACCACAAAAATGTCCATACAAATCTTTTTGAAAGGAGCAGCTGAGTTATCAAACAGCCTCCTATTCATCTCCTTCCAAATTTTCCAACAAATAGCTTCACGAGTAAGCATCCACACCACACACATGGCGGCATCTGAAGTACAAAAAAACCAATTGGAAACGAGATCCTTAAAGTTGAAGGAAACTAGATCCTTAAAGTTGAAGAGGAAGACCCATTGCAACCCGGGGGGGTAGAAAGAAACCCCATATCCTACTTGCCAAAATGCAATGAATAAGGGGGGGGTAGAAAGAAACCCCATATCCTACTTGCCAAAGTGCAATGAATAAGAAGATAGTCTATAGACTCCTCTTTGGTTAGTAACATAAAACATATGTTAGTGAGTTTCCAACCCTTACTCTTTAGATGTTTTTCTTTTTTTTGATAGGTAATCATATTCATCATATAAATAGGAAGAAAAGGGAACAAAGATTCACAAAGAGTGAACCAAAAGAAAGAGGGAAAGAGAAAGTACAATATCTACTTAAAAGAACTACAAGCGAAAAACCATTGACTAAACAAAGAAAGACAACTCCCTCTAGGCTGGGAAAATTATCGTTTCCCACTCTATGGTTGCACACTTGCACCCTTGATCGAAGCCCAGTCCCCAAGAAGCTTACAAACCCGCTTGGTCACACGCCCAATTGATAAAGAGAAGTCCTCAAAAATCCGCCTATTACTCTCTTTCCAGATGGACTAGGTGATAGTCCTGGGAAGAAAAGCCTATAAAATGTCCAAATGAGGACCCAACAAACCCGACTGTTTGCAAGACAAGAAACTCTGAAAGGAATAGGGAAAATCCCATGCAACTCCAATATGAGCTAGAAAGGAACTCCATAAGAAACTCTTTCGATGTTTCAATGTAAGAATTTATTCAGGTATGCTGTCCTGAGGAAGAAAGCAATCTTCACAGAATGCCAGGATTCCACACTAGTTTGTATGGAAACGGGGAATAAGAAGAGCCGTGTAAGGTCATATAGAGGAATCCCACTGAAATTCGACCCTTTTTGTCCATGGACCATACCTTTTTGTCATTGATTAGGATGTTTGTATTTATCAGCGATAGACAATTCATATACCTAAGGAACTCCTCAATGTCCTAGTCATTCAACTCTCTTCTTAACTTAATAACCCATATGATCTCGTTGTTTCTAACCTCAAAACTAGATGAGACTTTACATTGCTTATCTAAGATTAAAGAGAAAATGTTACCAAACTCGTTTATAAGCAATCTTTGGCCACATTACTCATCCTTCCAAAACTTAATTTTGTCTCCATTGCCTTATTTGAAACATATGTGCTTCAGAAATTGATCTTTCCCTTTAAATATGACATTCCACTCCATTCCACAGACCCATCTCAATGGAACAATTAACATCCCTTGGTTCCTAATCTGACACTTGTCCATACTTCACAACAATCACCTTCCTCCACAACACTCTTTCATCCCTAAACTTCCACATCCACTTTCCTAGCGAGCTAAATTCATTTTGCGCAATGTCCTACTCCCAAGTCCCAACCCACCCTCCTTAATTGAACAACATTCATCTTTCCACTCCACTAAGTGGTATTTCCTTGCTCCCACTTGATCATTCACAGAACATTCCTTCATAGGAGCCTTAAGAATCCGCCATCAATGTGAGGACTGATAATAAAGACATAAAGAATGTGGCGATGCTTACCAAGGTGCTTTTATGGTTCAAAATATCGGTATCGGGTGTCGTATTAATAAGTCCAAAACAAGATACGTATTGGCGCATCAGACTGTGTGAGATGGATACTACGGAAAAAATCCAGATACATTAAGAAACACTTGGATACGTGAGGAAAAACTTGGATGCCTTGCATAAATTTTTTTTAAATGGAAATATTAGCTAAAAACAAACTAAATGAAGACATCCAACGAGAACGGTAGTCCCCCCCCCAACTCCCGTGGATTGCCAAACTCCCTTTACTAAATCTTTAAAGCCAACCTCCTCTAGCCACATGTTTTCAAATCGGAAGGGAGATGACCCTCCTGTAAGTCGCCCCGAATCCAAGATAATCGGGACATGGTCCGAGATAAGTCGAGGTAGGGCTGATTGGATAACATGTGGGAACTGATTTTCCCAACTTGGATGAATAAAGAAACGGTCCAATCGGCTTGCTATCCTTTTAGATGTTGATTGAACTGGGCTCCTTTAATTGGAATGTCAATCAGACCCTGATGAAAGATGAAACTTCCAAACCGTCTCATTTTGGCACTAACCACACAACCCCCTTTTCTCTCCATCGCAAACCTTATGCTGCTAAAATCCCCTCATAGGCACCATGGTGCCTCCCATCTCACACTGATATCATCAAGTTCCTCCCAAAAATCGGAGTCATCCACAGACCTCCCGAGGGTTCATATACCCCCGAAAACACCCACTGGAAACTATCCCCAATCAATTTGCATAAAATCAATATCGAGTAGGCTCCTAATTCTGATTCCAAGACTTCCAATTTATCCTTAGTCCATGGTAACAGAAAACCCCCTGATACCACAAGAGATGGTAATGCTAACCATCCCGGGGTTGAGTCACCCCAGATATCTCGGATAATGTAATCCGTGATAAGCTCTAGTTTGGTTTCCTGAATGCACAAAAGTGTGGGTTTTTTGGAGGACACCATTTGTTTTATGACCATCCTTTTCTCGGTTAGCCCTAACCCTTAGACATTCTATGATATGATTGAGACGCTTGTCATCTAGGAACTCTACGCACTCTCCTTGAACCCGGACTAACCGACATCTCCCCCGAGGACCCTCTATCATAGTTAAAGGTGCACTTCAGTCTCTTCATCTCCGCAACTGAGATAACTTTCTGACAGGTGGTGGGTTTTGGAATAGACCCCAACTCCCTATCTCCTTCAAGACTTTGAAGAAGAACTCTAGACTCGTTCTCGTGACCCACATAAGAGACTCCCAAAACTGGCCCACTTCCTCCATCTGATTGACTTCCCAAGACGAGGCCTCAAATTGGTCCCTAGGAGGGTATCAGATTGTCCCCTTGGGAGACCTGAAGACGACACTTGGATCTAGGTCCGATAGCACTGGCAATGATCTGAGTGTATCTTCAATAAAATCACTAGGACCCACAGTTGAGATAGATCTAGCCGCACATCCTTTATAGTTTATCCTCATCGAGGTGAGGTAATGCAGTTCCTAAAAAAAAGTGTGCGTGCTAATAAACAATTATAAAAATACAAACCATAGTCACTTAGCTAAGTATAAGAAATACAATCTAGATATTAAAATCTTACATTTAGTGAGTTAAATAAGAATGTATTGAAATATAAGTTTGAATGCAAGTCTTTTTTATGTTAAACTGTTACACCGTTAGTTGATTTTTTGACTCTTTAGATGAAAAATATTTTTGAAAACTAAAATATGAGATTTTTTGTTAGGCTTTTGGTAATGTTTTGATATAGTCTAATTTATGAAAATTTAATATTTGAGAAATAATTTACCATTTGAAAATTAAAATTTTGACCTATCCCTAAACGGCACTAAAATATGATTTTGTTCTTGAACTAGAAAGTTGACTTTTTATTTTTCAGGAATTTGAATCTATAATAATTTTTATTGAATTCAAAGGGGGGTATAACATTATTTACATATAAATATCTTAAGTAAATGAAAATAAAATTAATTTAAAACTATTTACTTAAATAATATTTTATGTAAATTAGGTGTGCGTATTAGATCTATGTTGTGGATCCTAATGTAAATAGAAGGCCTGATATGGGAGAGTTTTTTTCCAGCGTACCGGATAGCTCCAAACAGGAAACGTATTGGCCCATATTAGTGGATACGTACCATGATGTTATACCATGAGTGCTTTTGATTGGAGTAAGTGTACCACCTTTGTACAAGAAGTGAGATTTTCAAGTAACTAATATTCTATTGACTCCCTCCACGACCAAATCCCAAATCGATTTTTCTGTGCATCCCGCTCACAGAGGCAAATGCAGGCAGGATATTGGGAATGACCCAATCCTACGTCCTAACACCCTTGTAATTTCTTCCAAGCTAGTAATCTACTCCACATTATACATTTCGCTCTTTTGAAAATTAATCGTAAGACTCGATACCGCCTCTAAACACTAAAGCAAACATCTAAGATATTCAACTTGCTGGGTGGATGCATCAGATAGAATCAAAGTTTCATTGGCAAATTGAAGATGGGAGATTAAGAGAGTTGAAGATGGGAGATTGAGAAATCATCTTTACCCGGCAAGAAGCCCGATATAATACCATATTGCGCCATACAAATCATTATGCTCAGCCCCTTTGTGACCATGATAAAGAAGGAATGAGAGAGGAGATCCTCTTGTTTTAGACTACGCGAGCTCCGGAAATTCTGACGGGCTGCCATTCACCAAGATCGAGATATTGACCAGCTCAACCCAAGTCTTGATCCACCCCTCCATCTAACACCAAACCTCATTCTCCTCAGCAAATAAAAAAGAAATTCCCAATATAAATGATCATCTGCCTTTTCCAATTCTAGTTTACATAGAATTCTGAGTCTTATCACTTCTCAACCTCGAATTCAAAAATTTGCTAGTGATTAAGATGTCATTAAAATACGCCTCCCTATAACGCTCCTGAGGCGTTGAGATAATAAAGTCCATTCCCGGTTTGAGCCTGCACGCCAAAACTTTAGCCAAGATTTTGTGAACATTATTGACTAGGTTAATAGGGCAAAAATATTTTAAGTTTTTGAGCACCACTAGTTTTAGGGATCAACACCATAAAAGTGCTATTTAACACCCAGTCAAACGAGCTGACCCTTGGAACTCTGCCACTTTCAAGAAGTCGACATTTAAGGATAGTCCAACTTCTCTGTTAGAAAGGAATGGTAAACCATCCGGCCCAGGAACGTTATCACCGCCCGTCTTTGATCACCCCTAAAATTTCCTATTCCTGAAAGGGTTTTCTCTCCATTCCATATTTTCATCAGAAATACAATCAATGCATTGATTTGTTTACCGATCAAAAAATAAAATAAAATAGAAATACAATAAAAATCAATCCTATCCAATGTAGGCCTATGGCCGTGGCACTTGTCATAAAGCTTTTCATAAAATTTCCCCATCTCCTTTGACCTTTCTAATAACATCTTCCTTTACCACCAAGTTATGACCAACCATAATCCTAGATATATGAATGTTCTCGTCCTTACATTGGCTTTTTCATGAAAAAAGTTGTGCTTCTGTCTCATTCTTTAAGCCATTTGAATCTTTATTTTTTCCTCAATTAATCTACTCATTTATCAACAAGTTCTGGTACTCCACTTTCAAGTCTACTCTTCGTTGCCTATCGAGCCTAGGAATGGCCGAATGGGAGGGATTCTTCCTTCTTATCGACCTCTAGAATTTACTCTAAAATTTTCTGCCTAAGAGCGAGATTACCAAAAATCTCATTTTCCAACTTTTTAACCTTTCTTTTGATGCTTTTAGCTTTGTCCCAAAGATAGTGATAGGGGAACCTAGAAGAATGTTCCCTTCCATACCTCCTCTACCACCTTAAAGAAGTTCGGGTCCCTTAAACACCTCTTCTTAAAATTAAACGGGGTTGGATACTTTCCAGTCCTGACTGGTTCCTGAAGACTGAATTATGGCCCTACGTGGGACGAGAGGAATGGCCACTTGAACCATGCGAAATAAATCCTCTCATTCATCACAAATAGAAATCTATCCAATTGACTCAAACTTGGTTTATATCTTCAAAATTCGACCAGGTGAACTGAGAACCATTCAAAGGAGAATCGATCAAATTATTCTTTTTAACTAAATCACTCAAACAACCACTTTGCTGGATCTCCTTCACCCACATTTCTTCTCTTGGGAGAATCTCATGGTATTGAAATTACCTCCAAGACACCAAGAGAGGTTCCATCTAAACCTCAAAATTTCCCCAACTTTCCTACTTTATTGAGGACCAACTCTGCAATTTCATCATGGTCTTAGATTGGATTCTCTCCATTTCAGTCAAGTTCATCTCACCTAATTCTAGATCCGAATTGGGTCCTTCATTATCCCTAACAGAATCACTCTCTTTGAAAAACAACACATATTAGGTTTAGTATTGAGTTGTTCTCAAGGACAGCAGGTGGCGCTACTGATGCAACTGTGAGATCATCAAACCCAATACCCTCGCTGGCAGACCTGATGGACATAGTTTCCTTTCAACCTAGGATTTTGAAACTCCTCAATCCAACATTCCAGGACCAAAACCCGTAGCTGCATTCCACCAGTCTACACTCTCTCGATGCTCCTCATTCCTGCAATAGCATTGAGTATGAGTAATAGAAAGAGGAATAGAAAGAGCACAAGGATGAGGCGTACCTGACCAATGAGAGACTCGGAGACCTGGATGATTATGCAAAACCCTCACCGCTGTACTCGGCTGCTTCCAGGCTGGGACCAAATCTCAATCCCCCCTTCTTCCCTCAGGGTGCTGAGTTTGTACACTCATGCTGGAGTTCAGACTGCCTGATACGAATCTGATCAAGATTCTTCAAGATCCTTATGATTGTCAAAATCGAAGGTTTCCCTATAAAGTTCTGCCCCTGAAAAAGAGTCGGGCCATCCTTTCCAATCAGCAAGTGGAGTTGAATTCTTTGATGATCTACCCTTGGCTACACAGACTGCTGTTTTAGAAAACTCAGGTCCACCTGCTGCAGCTTCAGACCGTTCTGACTTATACAGAAGATTTATCACCTGTGCACTAATAGCTCCAGAACTAACTTTAGAGCCACCAACTCAAGCATCAATCGGAAGGCTTCAGAGTACTATACGAATCTAATGGGGCGGCCTTACTGAGTTTGGGAATCCTCTGGTTGTGATTGGAAAAGCTTCAACCTATGCCCTTGAGCCCACCCACACCAGAAGAGGTACACCCAAATAGCATGAGAGAAAAGAGAGAATTCTTGACGAAGGATCCAGAAAGCTCAAAGACGAGGATACAAGGAACGAAGATGCCCCCACAAAAGATGCGGGATGGGCTGATTCCTCGTCGAGACTCTTTGCCGTTGGGACATTCTTTGAAATGGGTTTTCGAGCACTCTCTACTCTCCCTAAATCCTTCCAAATCAACTTATCTTACTTCAATGGATCGTCTAGAGAGAACTACACCTCTGGGGCTGGGTTCAAAGAAGGAACTGAAGTTGAATCAGTGCCCCCTTACTCCTCCAAGGAATAAATCTCCATCAAGGAAACATCGGAGCTTCTAAGCCATCTAGAGGAAGCCAGGCTCTTAGGACGTGGATGGATTCCTATTCAAAGTTGGAAGCTCTGAAAGAAAAGATACACTATGCTTACCTTGGGATTGAGAAGGCATGATGAACTTAAATGAGTTCACAGCTGACATGGGCCACTATTGATAGGTTCAACGGATGGAATGACACCCTCCTTACAAGGCCCAAAAAATTGCCATTACATATTTACATGCACTGGGCTGCAACGTTTATGGGTCAAGACCACAATTGGGGATTGATTCCCTCCACGCCCCTTGCGCTGACTACATAATTGGAAATCAAGTTTTTAATGTCTCTTGTATTTTTTTCTTGATCGGTAAAACAAAGATATATATTAATGAGGTGAGACAGTAGAAAATACACAAAGGCTTCATAAGAGTGTAAGCCTGGGACTGAAACTACATGTGATAGTGAACAATAGCCATTATGGATAACTACAGAAGGAAATATAAGTTGACACTATCAAAACCCTATCTGATAGCGCACCATTGTACCACAATCTTTCCAATCTTGTAGCATACTCTAGAATGAGAGGACACTCCCTCAAATATCCTAGAGTTCTTTTCCTTCCAAATAGACTAGGCAATTGCTGTGGGTAGTACACCCCCACGAAATCCCCCCATCATCCCTTATACGCACGGGAAGCCGACACGATAAGAAGTCTTAGGAGGAGCTAGGAAAGGTCCAACTGATTCCCAATCGAGACATGAAATAACTCCAAACCTTGAAAGCAAAAGGGAAGTGAAGCAAGAGGTGGTCAACCGACTCCTTTGACTCAAGACATAAGTAATAGCCATTGGAGATGATCACAGGTAAGTATTGTGTCCAAAGCTGTTGACTAAAAGAAAAAAGGATACCTTGGATGACAATCCCGCCTTTCAAACCGATCTGGAAGGAAAAGTGAGACTCGTGCTTGGTAATAAGGCATGTTAAAAGGATCTCATTGAAAACTGGCCATTGTTGTCACATGACCACAAGCAAACGTCCCTAAGAAGGGGGAAATATAGAGATCGGGCTAATCCTGGCTAATAGGTAAAGATAGCCTTCTACCTCCCCATCGTTAAGACTCCACCTCAATCTAGGGCACTATGCCCTAGAATTAGCAATAGACTCAACACAAGGCTCCATGTTTGTGTTTCTATCCTCCGTTAAAGAGCAAAGAAACCTAAAGTCCTCTCAAGAGTGGTGTTCCCAAACGAACCTTGTTCCCCCTCCCCACTCGGAATCAAACAAAGTTGGAAAACACATCCCAATCAACCATTCAACCATGATACCATTCCACAGCCCAGTACTGTGAGAACCCTTAACCCACTTTGGTTCCCAACTTGACACCTTATATTTCGCAGAAATCACTAGTCTCCACAGGCTTTCTCGTTCAATTCCAATTGCCAAAGCCATTTACCTAAGAGAGCCTTGTTCACTGCAGACAATGGATGAATGTTCAGCCCACCAACCTCAAAGGGGAGACAAACTTTATTCCATTCAACGAGATGGTATCTATGGGAGTCCACACTCTCGTTCCTAGGAAAATCCCTTTGAATTTTCTCCAGCTTGTTTGCAATAGAAATGAGAATAGTCAACAGGGAGAGAAAATAGTAAGGGAGGCCACAACACACTCTTGAAGAGAATGAGCTTGCCTCCTTTGGACAAATACAAAGATTTTCAACCCTCTAACCTCCTAGAGAATCTCTCAACTACCGGATTCAAAACTGATAAGGATTTCGAACCAAAACCCAATGGCATGCCCAAATATCTAGTTGGAAGATATCCAGACTTACGTCTCAATACAACTCCATTATGTTAGGAACCTCCCCGACACCAAAAACTTCACTGTTTGAGAAATTGATTTTAAGGCCCAACGCTACTTCAAACATCTGAGCATACATCTCAAGTGAGCTAGCTGCCTAATCGATCACAAAAAAAAGTGAGCTAGCTGCCTACAAGAGGCATCACACAAGATCAAAGTATCATCAACAAATTGCAAATGGGAAATAGATACCTCACCCCTGCCAACTGTGACCCGGAGATTACTGAACCCCTCACCTTAAATATTGTTATATTGACGCTTCAGTTTCATGATTAACAAAAACGTGATAGCGGGTCGCCCTATCTCAGACTTTTAGAACTCCTAAAGTAGCCTGCAGGAGAACCGTTAATTAGAATTGAGAAGGAAATAAGTGAATAACGCTCTCTTGCATTTCCTCCACTGAATTTCGAAACACATTCTCCTCATGATATAATCAATAAACTCCCAATTTATGTGGTCATAGGCTTGCATTTTATAGAGCATTGATGTTCTTGAATTTGGTAAAATTGACGCTGGAGGATTTGTATGGTCATAGGTAGGTATTTGATATGGTTAACTTCCATTTTGAAGGACTGCGAAGGAATAAAAGCTGTGATTGTGAGAGATATTTGTCTCTATGTCATTTTGTAATATAAATTTGGATTTGTGTGTTTTCTATTTGCTTTTAGTAGTGGGAACCATCTTCCACTTCATCTTGTATATTTTACAATTAGGTTTATATTTCTTCCAGTTAATCAGATTTGGCCCAGGTCATTCCCATGCTTAGTTATCAAACCCTCGTGTTATACCCATATAATACCTGTATAATACTTTTAGGGGGGGTTGCCGTTTAAAACGGAATACTTTTGTTGTGTTATCTATTATACGCATATTTCCATATAATACAGTTTAATACACAAATTCTGTATTAAATGCATACAATATGCATATTTTGTTGTACTTTTAATGTATAAAATCATATTCCGTATCAAATGATTGTTATTAGTTAATATCATGTTTTTTTTTTAAAATTTTTAATTATAATCAAAAAATGTTTATTTATTTATAATTACAAATTTTAATTTTCCCGTACTTTTGTTGTGTTTTGCCGTGGTATAACACCGGTACTTCCTGAATGACTCATTACCGTATTATACCCGTATCCGTACTTGGTACCTCTAATCCCATGTGCATGCTATCTTGAACTGGGTAAAGCGTATATGCATTCATATATTCCATTAACATTTTCTACAAGTATATCAAATCTACTCCAAAAGTTTGGGGTATCTTGCCAAAAGTCTAGATTAGAGTGTGAACCACAGTCATGAAGGTAGGTGCCATTTGGGAGAATCCAGTTGTGTTCCTGTATATATATATTCTGATCAGTATTTAGTGTGTATTATTTAAAGGTCATTGTTCTGTAATGATTTTCTGTCTTTATCTGTATGCTGTTAATTGCACATATTGGATATTTCTCATATTCTTGGGTAAATCTGATACATCTACAGCTAAATGTTAATCAAGCAACAAGAGAATACCTAGAGCGCTATGTTGAAAAGAAAACTGAAAGAGAAAATAATCTCAAAGAAACTGAAACTGAGGGAACTGATAAAGAAGAAGAAAGTGCACAAGGTGTTGAGGGGAATGAACCTCCAAAGCTCTCTGTAGAGGACTTGAAGAAGGGTGAGAATGATTCAGGGGACAAAGAAAATCAAGACACTGCCAACTTTGGTATTGTAACTGATGAAGATCGAGAAGTTGACCGAGATGCTTTGGAGAAGCTTACAACTATGATGGAAGAGAGGTTAAAGACCAAACCCCTGCCCCCTCCACCCACGCTAACTCCTGCTGATGGTTCTGGGAAGTCAAACTCTGAAGTGCCTACTAAATCGAGGGATGGAGACTCAGATGTGGATATAATGAAAAGTGGTGAGTGTAATGGTGGATATAGAATGTTCTCTTACTATTTATTATTATTATTATTATTGTTTTAGTGTGTTAAAAAATAAAAGTGAACATATATTTTTATATTATGCTTATATAAAAGATGCTTTTGTTAGTGCTATTATATTTCTGCAGTCTAACTAATGTTTTGTTTCTTGTTTTGCAGATGCAGCAGAAGATAAAAATGATGATGAGACAACAAGTGAAACCAAGCCTACCAGTGAGCATGATAGGCCTGAAACAAGCTCACCTGACAGGAGAAGGTATGATAGGAGGAGCAGAGATAGGGACGGGGATTTAAAACGGCAGAAAGAACGGGAACTAGAAAGATATGAGAGGGAAAGGGAGAGAGAACGAGTTAGGAGAGAGAGGGATCAAGAGAATAAAATCCGAGAGGCCGAGCGTGTATTCAAGGAACGTGTTAAAGAGTGGGAGTCTAGAGAGAGAGAGAAAGATTTCCAGCGGCTGCATGAGAGGGATAGGGAGAAAGACAGGGAACGTGAAAGGAGGAGGGAGATTATGGATCAGGAGGATGAGAGCGATGAAGATGATACAAGAAAAAGGAGGCGCAGGAGTAGCATGGTTGAGGAGAAGAGGAAGAAGAGGCGACGGGAGAGGGAGGAAGACTTGGCAGACAGATTAAGAGAAGAGGAAGAAATTGCTGAGGCCAAAAGGAGGGCGATTGAGGAGCAGCAGCAGCAGAAAGATAAACCCAAGGTTTTGCCCGATCAGATAACCAATGGAAGTGAAGAAATGTTGTTGCCAGAACAAACCAATGGTGAAAGTAAAGATAATACTGTTGAACAGGCTTATGAGAGTGATTCTGATCATGGTAACCATGCTGATAAGCTTCTCATATTTTTTTTTGTCCTTTTTTTCCCCGGTTCTTTTTGGTTTCTCTTCCTGAGATGGGTTAGGACTTTTTCTTGATAGGTGACGTGATTCCAAGAAATGGCACCGGTGATGAATCAACCATGGTATCAATTACTTCGTCAGATATGCAGCAGAATAGCAATTTACCTGCTCGAAAGCTGGGGTTCGGTCTGGTAGGATCAGGAAAACGAACGACTGTTCCTTCTGTTTTCCATGAAGAGGAAGATGATGCACACAAGGATAAAAAGATGAGGCCTCTCGTTCCAATTGATTACTCCACTGAGGAACTACAGGCTGTCCAACTTACCGATTCTGGGGCACCATCGCCAAATTTGGCCGCAGCTGCAGAATTCGCGAAGCGTATTTCTGGTGCTAATCCCAAAGATAGGTCTGATTTGGATAGGGAAAGAAATAGAAGATCCAATGACAGGTTGAGCCAGCGAGGTCGAGATCGGAGTGATGAGGAGAGTAATCGTGCCAGAGATGAGAACAGAGACCGGAACAGGGATCGTGAACGCAGTCAGAATAAGTTGAAGTCATCAGAAAACAAGAAGCTTTTGGATGCAAAACAGTTGATTGATATGATCCCAAAAACCAAGGAGGAATTGTTCTCATATGAGATCAACTGGGCTGTATATGACAAGGTGAGCAACACTTTTCTCAGATCAATTTCTTTTCTGTAACTTTATTTTTTCTCTTGATTGTGTGTTCTTTGACTTCTTTCTGCATATGAAAGGTGATGTAGAAGGTTTGCATGTCTTAGTTGACTGCCTGCCATGTTCCCCAAGTGTCAGAGATATTGACTGAGAACTTCAGTTCAGTATTTTTTTTTTGATCGATAATTCAGTTTAGTATTGATATCAAGTCTTCAGAACTTTATTTAGCATGCCCGGTCTCATTCAAAACATTGTTGACTTTCCTGGAAGAATTTGGCGAGTCTTTTCTAGTGCTTATTATAAATACTCTGGACTCAACTAAGTTCAATCTTGGTAACAAGGACTTCATTCTTATCATGTATTATGTTGATGGTTTTATTAATGGTGAATATGTTTTGATATTGCTCTATTGCTGCCTTGTGGACTCCCCAGCATGAGCTGCATGAGAGAATGAGACCGTGGATTTCGAAGAAGATTACAGAGTTTTTGGGGGAGGAAGAAGCTACTCTGGTAGATTACATTGTGTCCAGTACCAAAGACCATGTGCGGGCAACCCAGATGCTCGAATTGCTTCAATCCATCTTGGATGATGAAGCGGAGATGTTTGTGCTCAAGATGTGGAGGATGCTTATCTTTGAAATTAAGAAAGTGGAGACAGGTCTCTCTTCGAATCTCAAGGCATGACAAACAGGTATGCTTTGTTTTTCTGCTGGATGATTGAAATTCATATTGTTTTCTTTTTCTTGGGATTCCTCTGAAGTCAACTCCATGTTATAGTAGAGGAATACAGAGATTGAAAAGGAGGCTTATCCTTTATTCTTCTCTTTTTATTACCTAAATGTGTTAGTTTATATCAGCAAACAAAGGGGAAAAGAAACCAAAGGGTCACCAACAGTACCTCTCACTATTCCTTTTATTAACAAGTCTGCCTCTTGTCCTCTTATACAAGAATATGGTTTCAAATCTGATGGAAATATTGGGAACTCTCAGGCCCCCTCTTTGCACGTCTAAGTGTCTCAGAATCATGCTGTGCGGGGCCCGTCCTCATGTTTTTCCTTTGTTCATTTATGCTTAGTACTGTACAGAATCATAAACATGTGATGAACTGCGTTCTCAATTCTCTTTTCCAAATGCAATGTTGTTTTTCTACACTATTTGTCCCTCATCTTTCTATGTTTTGTTCCTTTCTCTTGAGTTCCTCGATGCAACTTGGTCATATTTATGAGCCATCTCGTAAACTTGCTCAATGCAATTTTTCCAACCAACCACCAGGTTTTCAGTCAGTGCACCTCTTTATAACAAGTATTGAATTAGTCAGTAGTTTGCTTATTTCGGCCAATGCACTTACCAAAATCTGTTTTAGTAATGTCATATGTGATTGAGTTTTAATATTCATCTGCCATTTCTCATGTCAGTGTTGTCACAACATTTTTGAAAACTAGAAATGCTGAATAATCAAATTTGATTACTCAGAAAAAGTTTCAACCTAATTCAAGACTTGCTTCTCTCCCTCTTAAATGCCTTATTTGAAGCAGCACCACCAACCATATACTGGGACTATTTGGTGTTTACTTGTATGCTGATACATACACACACTCGACTTCCATTTGAAAAATCATCATTTGTTTGCACTGTAGACCATCCTAAATCAATGGATATGGCTGAAACTGCCTCGAAAGCATAGGTGTGTTCCTAGTTCCTACACTGATTGATTCTTGAGGGTATTTACAAACGGATTTGGTTGAAGTTTCTTTTGAGAACTTGGGAATAGTTTCCTCACTTGCAATAAAAACCTACTTTTGAGGATCATTACCTTACATTTTACCATTGCTCGGCTGCACCCGAAAGTTAAGACACATGGAAGGCTCTCAACCATTGGATCAAAAGCTAAAACTTGAATGTCTAAAAGAAAGATAAATTGAGAGCAAGTTGGACCTCTTCTGCAATGAGAAATGCTAGATTCACGGGCGAGGTTCCAACCTTGCCCCGATAAAGTGACGATGTCAATGGATTTTGTGTTGGGGATTCTTCAAGCAATATATACATGCATATATAACTAGGTCCTACTTGCCAGATTGTATCATTGGGTTGGGGTGGAGCGACGGGGAGGGGTGGGGGTTGGGGAGGAGTGCCGGGGAGGGGGAGGTGGGGGTGGGGGTGGGGGTGTCGTTCCACTAAAACGTTTGAAATGTTTTTGTAGTTTAATAGGACATAGCCATAGATAGGGCAGCTGCCTCCAACTTTGGAAAGAACATTATAGTTTAGTTTAATAGGACATATTCATGGGCCAAGAGTTGGAAAAAAAAATCAGTATTATTTTATTTAGTTATTTAGCAGGACCTATCTATGGGGGGCAAGGGAGTCTCGATCCTGTCCAATTGCTCCCAAGTTCAATCGCATTCAAACAGCCCCATTGACTGTCCTTTTAACTCTGGTTTAAAAGTTAATTGTTAGGGTTACTTTTTATTATTATTTTTAAAATATAAGGTCAAATTGTTTAATAGTAAAAGTTAGTAAATCTTAATCATAGTTAATAAGGGTTAAAGGGGACTTGTTGACCTGTGGGTGCGATTGAACTCTCTCAAGTTCAATCACAATTGAATATGATCCCAATTCGGGGCAAGGGGCTATCCTTGAGCTTTTGAAAATAAAATATATCTCTTGTATATATTGTTGGCATATGAGAATGAGACAATACCATGCCATTGTCACGGGGCCAGGCGGCGGCTATGCTTGGATACAAGAAGAAATAAAGGCTCAGGTGTCTGGCTATGCCAGATATTATTTTCCTGGCATTCAACAAATCAGTGGACATGTGGCCCTAAAAAGGGAGAAGTCATTTCATTTTCTTCCCATAGTTTTGACTTCTCCCCACTAGAGATCTCTTCCCCTTTGTAGTGCAACATGTTTACTGATTTGTGGATCCATAATTTTTTTAATGGCATCCCAGAGACAATCCTGAGAACTTGGTCGCCAAAAAGTTTTTTTGAGCTTACGCCTGAATCGCCCTAATCCCCAAATATTTTCGTACCTCCTCCATCATTTCCCACAAAATTTATCAACAATTATTAACATTTTCAATCAACCACTCCTCTTCTATAGGAAGAGAAGTTAATTACAACTTGGTGAGATTGTATCACAGCCAATCTTGATTGAACTCGGGGAGAGTTCAATCACACCCATAGGTCAACACGTGTCCCTTTTAATCTTTATTAATTGTAGTTAAGATTCACTAATCCTTAGGGTTCAACAATCTAACCTTGGTTTTTCTAGAAAGTTTTTTTAAAAAAAAAATAAACTTAGGGTTAAAATTTCTTATAGGGTTAGATTTTTAAAATATATATTTTTAAAAAACTAAGGTTCGATTATTGAACCCTAAGGGTTAGTAAATCTTAACCACAATTAATAGGGGTTAAAAGAGACACGTGTTGACCAATGTGCGTGATTGAACTCTCCCCGAGTTGATTTGCGATTGGCATTGATTCGATCTCCCTCTTGGTGACATTGTCGCATGGCAAATGGGCTTTCTAAAGAAAGTGGTTAGATCGATCTACTTTATACAGTGTGATGGGCTAATACCACCAATTTGTGGTGCTACATTAAATGGTCTTAGCTACAAGCGTAGGGCTCATGATTTGTTTCAAAGGGAGAGAGAGGGACATGGAAATGGATAGCTGTGTGTGTGTGTGTGTTTGAGAGGGTCACAGTATTCGTCGCATCTGCAAAAGAAATCAAGAAAAAGCAGCACTACTTTATGCTCCCACTTTTATCATTGTTACCTTTATACTATATATATATCTCAAAAGCATTGTTCCTCCTAAGGTGAAATTCTTTTTTCAGCTTTGATTTATCCCCATCAACCTGGACTTGAGCTCTTCCTTCACATTCCTCACCTTTATCTAAAGTATTCCCAAGAAAGAGAAGCAAAGAATACACTCCTAAGGCATCACTATAAAAATACTTCCATCTAGTCCTTAACCCTACCATTAAAGTTTTAAAAAAACACCCCTTTTATCTATCTTCAATTCTCCTTTTAACAAGGTTCCGATATATATATGTCTTTGTTTATTTTAAAAAGGTTTTGATTATCTTAATAGAGAATGTCATTGAAGTATCTCTCCCCCATAGTTCACAGGGAAATCACTAGGTGCACATAAGCACAAATTGTGATCGAGGAATCAGCCTGTTTCTATGTCTAGATACATTAATGCAAATTCGACAAAGGATAGATAATGCGTTCCGACACCCTGATCACACCTAAAACGCATCTAATGCACTATACACCGAAAATGATTTAATTTGATAAAGAAAAAAATTCTTCAATAACGTGGCAAGATTTAAGAAAATTTACAGGGTGGAAGTTGGTATGTATTAAGGAGCAAAAAAGACGAGGTTGTGTTTAGATAAACTTCTACATTGACTTCTACCGACTTTTGACTCCAAAAAAGTCAAAAGTTGATAGAAATCACGTCTAGTTTGTCAATGGAATAATTTTTATTTTTATTTTTAACTTTTCTAGGAAGCTAACCCAAAGAAACTTTTGCGAGAAGTCAATTAACTTTTCCAAAAGTTAATTTTTTGAAAACTCTCTTAGAAAAGTTTATCCAAACAGGCCTCCTAGATTCCATGAACTTAGTGAGAGATTTTATTTAGTACATGTGATTGCCAAACAAATATTTACCATCTTCTTATTCCCCCAATCCTCACAAAAAAAATAAAATCTTATTTTAGAAAGATTCTTAGGGTTTTGTTATTTGTTGGGCAAAAGGAGGCCCATTTCCTTTTCTTGGGTGAAAGTTTTTTTTTTAATTTTCTTTTAAAACTCTAATCATAGTCCATAGATAGTCCTTGCATTGACAAAACACAAGAAGAGTTGTACTAGAAGTCTAACTATATTTCGCTTGATCCAAGTGTTAACTAAATAAATTTCTCTTTAGGGGATCAACTCATGTGCAAGTCTTGTACAGGGGGAAATGTTTAGACACTTAGAGCAATGCCTGTCACAAGCATGGCGGAGCCAGGATTTTACTGCAAGTGGCTGCCAATGTGGGGAGTACCCCCAATTTTGTTTTTTTGTCAGTCAAGTTTGTGTGGGCTATCTCATCTCTTTATACCGCGTGTGTCATTTTAAATAATATAAGAATAAATTTAACTTTTTTTCCTTAAAGTTAGGGGGGGTTTAACAGTTGTGTCCCTACTCGAGGCGATGCCCCTATAAAATATAATTTTTTTTTTCAAAAGCCCCTGGGTCACAAGGATCTCGATGATCGGAACTCCCCTGGCCATTCAACCAATGGCTAATTTCACACTGATGGGTGTAGATTCTATGCTGCCATCGACCCTCTCAATCAACATTTGACAAATGGACGACTGATAAGGTTATAAATTTTCAAATTTATATTGTAAGGATTTTATCTCTATTTTGTGATAGGCTGTAAGTTGACTTAAATTTTAAAACAAATCTGTACTTAAAATTTTTCTTCCATATGACATGTGTTTTTTCTATTTTTTTTCGTCCACTCTAGAAATAAAAGCTTTGATTCTTTGGGCTTCATAGTTACGTGCTTTCTTGTAAGTGACAACCAAGAATATGATGTATTTTGAAGAAGTTGACAATTTTAGGGGTGTCAATGAATACATGTATTATTCGTATTTGATTTGTATTCAAATTAGTTTGTATGAATAATTATCCAAACATAAATATGACTGAGCAAATTTGAAGCACATTGCAATTTTCCTATTTTTTTATTATCGAATATTCAGATATTGATATATTTATTTTGAAAAATATCCGACCGGCTATATAATATATTATTATATATATAATATTAAAAATTTTATGTAAAATGTGTATATTTAGTAATAAGAATATTTTAGTTTTATAATCTTATAATTTATTATGTATATATTAATATACTATATAATCACATCCTATTATGCAGACACCTATTACTTCTGTAGATAACTATTCAAATAATTCTATTCAAATAATTATTTGAGTAAATGAATTCAGAGACAATACCATATTAATATGAATCCGGTTATCTTTAACTTGTTTGAGATGACAAAATTGCCCTTCTTTTTTGGAAGTTCTTGCTACCCCAACCCCAAGATATTTTTATTGAAATAGGCACCTTTCCCTTTCTTATGGCCCACCGGAGGAATTGTTAGAGTAAGAGAGCTGAATGAGCCCTCCTGCCAAGTCGTTTTAAGAACTTCTAACAAATTATCACAGTTTTCTTCCCTAACACTGATCCTATTTTCAAAAAACATGCCCATGATAGTAGATACCATAGTTCGCTGCAAAATGGTGAAAATCCTAACACTTTTGGATCCTAGGGAGAAATATGTTTTAGGATTAGGGTTTTCATTTGAGGGTTTCAACCCTAACCCTAGACCCTAAGATGCCTTTTCGGCTCTGAGATATTAATATTATCCCTAAGGTTAATGCTCCATTTCTTAGGTTTTAGAAAATGAATGCAGCTCTCTGAAAAGTGTTAGGATTAGGGTTTGTGCCTTTTCATAGTAGGTTATATTGAGTTGCCAAATTGTGCCTTTTCATAGTAGGTTATATTGATACTGGATACCAAATTGCCCATACTTTCAATGAGTGTTGAAGGCTCCCCAACCCAAAAAATACTCACCTTAAATTGTGAAAATTAGGAAGAAAGAAATGATAACATATTTATACTATACAGTATTTTTTTTTTTTGGCATTGGACAAGTGGTTAGGCCGTAACTTGGTTAGCGGTGTTAGTATTTATTTATTCAGTAGTTAAATGATTAGTTATATTTTGACCAAACGATTGACATTTTAATCATAATAAGGATGAAGATCTTATTACCCTACTGTGAGGATACACATTGACCGAAATGGGAACTATTTAAGTATTTTCTTTGATTGTGCTAGTGGCAGTGTGTATCCCAGTATGGTGGTGTGAGATCCATTTGAGAAGTTGTGGTATAATACTTGAAACGGACGTCATTTGATCCAGTTTCTATGTTAGGCTTCTAACCACTACACAGGATACCAGCATTGCAATTGGGAATAATAAAAGAAAGATTTTTGTTTAAAAATAACCTATCTTTCTATGGATTTGTAAATACCCCCACATCATCTTTCATATTTTGTATTCTCGTCCACTTACTTCTAAATCCTTTTGCAAATACCCTCTTACCATTAAATTCTCAATGGAAAATATAACTTCGTTACTTTAGTACGAGAAAATACAATACTATCCCTCCTAAACTCATCATTATTCATAGTATTATCATATGGATAATATGATTTTGACTTATTTGTAAACTAGCGGGTGTCACTTGTGATGTATGTGAGAGAGAGGGGAAGGGGAGAAGATTGGGTAGAGGGACCCTAGTGAGGGCATTTGAAAAAAAATTAAGGAATATTTTGGGTAAAGAAACTTGAGGGACATTTGGGATATCTCCTATGAAAAAAATTGTGAGGGACACGTTGGTTGTAGAAATATGACATATAGACATTTTGAGACTCAAAAAGCTTTAGGGAAACTTTGGGTATAACAAAGAAATGGACCAGGTAGGCGGAACCTTGGCGAGGTGTTCTTCTTTCGGAACATTTTGCCAAGAGAGTGAGGAGTCCAGTTATGCCACTAAGATTACCATGTGTCTCTTTTAACACTCCTTAATTGTGGTTAAGATTCACTCTCTCCTAGAGTTCACCCACTTTGGTAGTTGAATCTTAACCACAATTGGAATCCGTTTTTGCCCTTAAGGTTTCCATGTGTTTTTTTTGACACCCATTAACTACGGTTAAGATTCACCCACCCTTAGGATTCATCCATCTATCATTGGTTTTTAGAAAAAAATATTTAACCCTAAGAGTTAGTGGATTTTAACCAGAATTTAATTTTTTTTCTAACAACCAAAATAGTGGATGAATCCTAGGGGTTTCATGTGTATCTTTTGATAACCATTAACTGTGGTTAAGATTCACCTACCCATAAGGTTCATCAACTTATCCTTGACTTTTAGAAAAAAATATTACATAGAGATTTTCAAGTCTACTCTAGATGAGTAAGAGGTAATAGGGGAATTAAGCACACATTCAATGAAGTTTTTGCCTTATTTACATGGTTATGATAAGGGTAATGTAGAAAGTTAGAAAAAATGTCTACGTTTTAAGGAGAGCATCTCATTATCATTAATAGAGTAATAGATATAAAAAAGTAAGTGTATTTTTAGATTTAATACAAATATCAATAAACATTTTAAATAAAGAATCCTCTTTATATTAATAGAGATATGTATAAAAACTCACAAGAAATAATATAATGAAAAATGCTAACTTTAATTATTTAACCTTGATAAATTAAGGTTATAATTTCTGTTCAAAATTTAACAGGAAATAATATTTGCAAATGAATTTAAAATTAAGTGAAGAGAATGTAAAATATGAAAGAAGATGGGTATCTACAAATTCGTAAGAAGATAAGATTTAAAAAACCAAAAAATTCCATGGCACAAAAAAGAAAAACTTCAGAATCCCATAGAGAAATGCTAGTGAGATCACAATGGGCTAAGACCATTATGAGCAGCGTCGTGTATGCTATGCACGGAACTTAAACTTTTAGGCCCCGTTTTTGGTTGCACTTCCGTGTTTTCTGTTTTCTTGTTTCTTAAAAATAAAATTTTAAAAAATATTTACACAAAACATATTTGATAAATATGTTTCTGTTTTTAAAAATTAATAACAAAATTTTTGAAAATCAAAATCACAAAAATTTTTCTGTTACCTCTTTTTTTGAAAACAAAAAACAAGAATAGAAAACACGACCCACCTTCAACACCATCACCCACAACAACTACCATACTACCACAATACTACCACCATCACCACCACCCACCTCTACTGCCACCGACTACCACCATCCACCACCACCATAATACTACCACCATCCACCACCACTACTCACCACCCACCACCACCTCCACCGCCATCATCCACCACTACACCACCACCCACCACCATTACCCACCTCCCTCTCCACCGCCCCTTATTGAACCCATTTTTATTTTTTTGAGTCCGTGCATCACATGCACGATCTCGGCTCAATAACATTTCTCCATTCCATATTATACAAAAAAAGAAAAGAAAAGAAATTCCAGTCTTAGTTTCCTAATCCAACGGCACAGATCCACCAGTAAACCAGTCACCTGCGGCGCAAATTAGTTGACTTCTATATATAAAAAAAGATAAAATTCAAGGGTATTTCCGTCACTAAAAGGCTGTAGATAGCACTATAAAAAAGTCCCCTGTCTCTCTTCATTCAATTTTAGCTGCAAAAAACACCTACCTCAACCTTCTTATATTGCCGGAATCCGAGCTAGCCGGTGGCCGGTGGGTAAGATCCCGGCATAAAAAAGGTCTTGGAAATCGCCTTTCTTCTCACTGTTTCGGAGGTTTTGTCTCCAACTATCCCTAAAATCTTCTATCTATTTATCTGACACGCCGGGGAATTCACCAGAGCTGGGGAAATTGTAGCCGCGATGGGATTTTGTATCTGTCCGTTGGAGTCTCCGACTCGATTGCTGTGGAGTACTAGTTTCTTTCGTCACAAGATCATGATCTTCTGAGAATCTAAGAAGAAATATAAGAGATCCAAGTGGGGTTTAAGGTTTATTTCTGCCGGGAATTATCTCCGGGAAATCGCCGTTTATCTGACATTCGTATAAAGCTTTTATGGATTCCGGTCGCCTCTTCTTCGACCCCTCTTCCTGCCATGAGAACATGCTACTCTTTGGGAACAGAGACCTCGTTTTTCGAGGTGATCTTTTTTTGTCTTCTTCAAATTACCCTTGTTCTTCTCTGTTCTTTATCTAGAAGATAAAAAAAAGATTTTTTTTTCCTGATTTTTGCTTTCCCTGTATTTTAATTTAACTTATTGGTTGTTTTCAAGACCAAGGTAAATGGAAAATGGGGTGGTTTTGAGAAATCAAGCTTTAGAATCTGTTCTTTCTCAAGATCTCAATTTCTTTATTTCAGGCCAAAAAAAAAATAAAAATCTACCGTTTCTTGTTTTGATTTATTTTCAAATTGCTGCAGACATATACTCTCGATTGAATTCTGCTAAACCCACAATTTATTTATTTTTTCTTTTCAAAAAATGGGGGAAAAAAAAAGTACCCACCATTTTGTTTCTAGAAATATTTAGTTTTTCTTTTTGATCTCTCGAAAAAAAATTAAAATTTTTTTTCTGGTTTTGCAGAATCAAGATCACTGCTGAATATGGAGGAAACCTCGAAGAGGCGCCATTTTTTGAGCTCGCCGGGAGAACTGTTCGACGAGGAATATTACGATGACCAGTCGCCGGAAAAGAAACGCCGTCTAACCCCTGAGCAGGTCAGTGACCGACCCACTTACAGAGTACTCGACCCCGATACGTATCTGACACCCCTGAAATTCCTCCGATCAGCATCATTTCTGAAAATTCTAATCTGATTTGATCTTTCGATTGTTTTTTATTAATTAATTTTTTCTGGGTATTTGTTTTAATCTTATTCCAGGTTCTTCTTTTGGAGAAAAGCTTCGAGACTGAAAACAAGCTGGAGCCTGAGCGCAAGACCCAGCTCGCTAAGAAGCTCGGGCTGCAGCCGAGACAAGTCGCCGTGTGGTTCCAGAACCGCCGAGCTCGTTGGAAGACAAAGCAGCTCGAGACAGATTATGATCTTCTCAAGTCTTCTTACGACTCTCTCCTCTCTGATTATGATTCCATTGTCAAGGAGAACGAGAAGCTCAAATCTGAGGTAAAGCTAAGCATCTGAGAGCTAATTTTATTAGAAATTAGTTCTTTAAAAAATAAAATAAAATGGGACTCTCTGTTCTACTAAATTATAAAAAAAAAATTCTCCATTGAATCGTATTGTTATCGATTTAAAATGGGTTTTCAGAATCATTGAAAAACTTTTGAAAAATTCTGAAAAACCCACAGATTCTTCATTTATAATTATTAAATTAATGAATAAGAAGAAGAAGAGGTTTGGGGGGAAATTTGGTTTTTTTAGATTTTCCTTTTCCTTGTGTTGGTGGTGGAATTTAGTAAAAGTAGCATCTGTTCTAAACCGCACTTTGAGAAAGTGAGATTTTTTTTTTTTTTGAAGTTTGTACTATTCTTGAAAGAAGATTAGAATCTTTGTTTCTGATGAGAAAGTAAGTGTGCTTTTAGTAACTTTGGTATCTTCCTGTTATGGTGTTTGGAGTGTAGGTGGCCTCCCTAAATGAGAAGGTGCAGGCTAAGGAGTTGACCGTAGTGGGTCAGAATTCCGATTCATTACTTCCGGCCGATGAGGCCGTTGTCTTTGCTGCCCAATTAAGCGTGAAAGCTGAGGACCGACTGAGCTCCGGCAGCGGTCGGAGTGCCGTGGTTGACAAAGATTGTCCACAGCTCATGGACAGCGGCGATTCGTTCTTTCTTGATGACTACCGGGGCGGCATGGTCCCTATGGATGGTATCCAATCGGAGGAAGATGATGGGAGTGACGACGGCCGGAGCTACTTCTCGGATGTTTTTGCTGCTGCAGAGCATCTACACCATGATGATGGGGATGCCTTAGGATGGTGGGTCTGATCTTAAATTTTCTGCAACCTCTTAATATGTTATGGTGTAATTCTGTTTGTGCATTGCTGAGAAGGAAAAAAGACTGCAATTAAGAAATGAAAAATCAAAGAACATTTCAGGGGGTAATGTCAATGCTCATATGATCTATGGGCAATGTTGATGAATTGATGTAAGTATTCTGGGCAATTATGTCTTTTTTAAAAAATTTATATGTAATTTAAGGTGGTATATGAATCTGATGTTTTTTTTTTTAATTTTTTTGTTGTTCTTTCCATTTGAATCTAGAGAATGATAAATCCAATGCAAATCATATATAAACAAGATGTTTTGTATAAAACAATTTCTTAAAATTTTTTTAAAAATGGTTAAGGGTTGGTAAATAATGGGCATCCGGTAATATATAAACAAGATGTTTGTATAAAACAATTTCTTACAGTTTTCTTTTTAATGTTTAACAGTTTAAGCCTTTTAAGGGTTGGTAAATAAGGGGCAATGGTTTAGCCAAGTTTTTTTTTTTTTTGGGTATTCGGGTGTAGCAAAGTTAATGATGTGAGGGTTCTTCGTTCGATAACCTTCTCCTTATTTGGCCACTCTCTAAGTATTTATCTTTACTTGCCCGGTGTGTGGATGGAGGGGGGCATGCACGATGCCTGGATTAGTATCGGGCCTGGATTATTCGGTTGCTCTAATAGGCCTGGTCACCTGCTGTTTGGGAGGGTGGTGGGGGGACTTGGTCCCATTTCTAAAAGAGACATGACATGTCTCTAAGTCCTGGCATCTGTCGTTGCCCTTGGCTTTGAATTTAATGGAGACACTTACCTACAAATTCATCTTTCTCTAGACTCTGGAATTTTGGATGGATATACAGAGCATAAATAATGGTGCAGAAGAGCTCAAGAGGACAAATCTTGAACATGGTGTTTGGAGCTACAAGTTAGTAGAGTCAGACGGTGAGAAGTTAGCTTGGGCATTGGAGCTCTTGCAACTCATACCTGGGAGAGATTAGATCCCAGCCCTCCTCCTTTGAAGGCCACACACTTAACCACTCACGCAAGAGGTGGGGTGTAGCTATACCTGTTCAGCCTATTATCTCTTCTCAGAAAACATCGTCATCATCATTTGGGCTTGAGAAATATCAACCTAATTTAATAAATTGATGTTGCATGTGGGCGATGCATTTAAACTTTAGCAGTGATTAGTGTACCCTATGTTATCTAATGTACCACCGTGTCCTGGTGTCCCTTTTAACACCCCTTTAATCCTAGTTAAGTTTAATTAAATTAAAGTTAAGATTTAAAAAAAAAAAAAAAGATTGGATTGCTTTACCCTACGGGAAAGTGAATCTTAACCACAGATGATAAGTATTAAAAAGTGGGGTGTGGATAATGAGGACATGCCATTTTGTTACATAATATAGCATTTTCCTTTAAACTATGAAGCAAAATATCCAGAGTTTCAAAAATGAATTCATTCACAAATGAATTCATTCACGAGAGATTAGAAAGTGTAATGGGTAAATTTCGTAAAACCCCAAGTATGGTAGTAACGAGCTTGTCCTCGGTGTGGTGTTATCGTTTGAGCTCATTTCCGTTGTCTCTTCGACAACGGGCCCGTTGTCATATAGACAACGAGAACGTTGTCCACCAAACAACGACCCTGTTATCTCATAGACAACGATTACGTCTTCATTCTGACAACGTACTCGTTGTCTTATTGTCAACGACCCCGTACCCCAACACGTAATGAGATCCGGTGCTATTGCCCAGTCGCCTGGGACTGATCCTACCTCTACGATGGTAGGTGGGAAACACTGTCTTGGCATTAAATATAGCATTAAATGCCATTTAATGCTAGTCACCTCGGACGAGTTCCTACTCTATGCCTGCTCTCTTTTATATGCAGATGCGCGTGCAGTACGAATGACCGGGAGATCTATCTAAAATGATTATTGAAGTACACATCAGAGATTTGAGGTGTGCATGGTCATCCATGGGTGCCTATGGCCATGGCGGGAGGGGCCTATAAGAACCTGTGAAAAACAGTGTGAAGCGACGGATTTTTTGAAGAGCTAAGACCCTCAAACTCTCTGCATTTTTTTTTACTGTTCATCATCTTCTCCACATACTGACTTTGGCATCGGAGTACAGGTCGGAGTGCACACCCTCCTCATCGCCTTGATCAACTGGCGGGGTCTTACTATTGTCTTTCAGCCTCACGACCGCAACTTGAGTTAACTTCTAATACGTGTAATCATCGGTAAAAATTCCCTCACAAAATTGGCGCCGTCTGTGGGAAATTTTAGCCGAACCCACCCTTTGCTCACACCACCTCTCCCGGTCAGCATGACAGACCAAACTCCTCAGTCTATCGTCGAAAACCAGCCCCCTCAAGCCATTTCCTGCACCCCTTCCGCCATGCAAACGTTCGCATCAGGCCAATCATCTGGACAACCAGAAAGGCTCATGACCATACCTGATCTCATCCTGTTACTATTACAACAACAACAGGCCACTCAGGCCCAGATAGTCAGCCAACAGCAGTCACTGCAGGAGCGGCTTGATGCTTTAGAGCATAGTAACTTGGAGATCGATGACGAATCTCCTAAAGGGGGCTCTGTGACTCGTAAACTCAATTTCCCTTCTTCCCCTCCCCCCAAAGTAACAATCCCGATTTCGCCGTCTGCAACAGAGAATCTGGAGAGAAGATTCACTCTCACTTCTTCTACTGACGAGACTGCCTATCCTCGTTCTCTTGGTGCTCATGCTGAACAACGAGATCTCCGTGTCAGCAACGACGGGTTGAAGACAGGCTTAACCCTCAAGGACGTGGAAGCCCTGATCAATGCTCGAGTCAGAGGAGTGACGAGCGGGGCCTCTCTCGATCAATACGCTCAGAAGAACAAAGACGAGGAGGAGACGTCCCCTTTTTCCAAGGAGATCGTCGAATCATATACCCCTCCATTGAACTGCAAACACAACGCACGGTGTTATTCGTAAATCAAGTGCCAAGCTGGATGACGGGCATAATAACTTATTTGAAGAATGAAATTCTCCCATTCGACACAAAGGAAGCAAGACGAATACAATATAAAGCTCCCCGTTATACCCTTGTGGATGGGGAACTGTACCGTAAATCCTTTGGAGGACCCCTTTTGAGATGCGTGCATCCTGAAGACGTAGAGAAGATCTTAGCAGAGCTCCACGAAGGGATTTGCGGCATCCATTCGGGAGGACGGACTATCGCTCATCGTGCTCTGGGGCAAGGATATTTTTGGCCATACATGCAAGCTGACGCACAAAAGTACGTACAAAAATGCAGTCAGTGTCAGCGTCATGCTAAATTAATTCATGCCCCCGCTCAGGAACTCAACATCGTGTCTCAACCTTGGCCTTTCGCTCGCTGGGGACTTGATATCGTAGGACCCTTTCCTAAGGCTCCCGGTAATCTAACTTTTCTGCTAGTAGCCACGGATTACTTCTCCTGGTGGATCGAGGCTGTTCCACTTGCGCGTATTAGAGAACAAGAAGTGAAGAAGTTCTTGTGAGAACATATTGTCTGTAGATTCGGCATTCCGCAGTCCATCATTTCTGATAACGGGAAGCAGTTCACAGGAAAACTCATTGCCGACTTTTACCGAGAGTTGAAAATCAAGCACATCTTCTCTTCTCTTTATTATCCTAAGGGGAATGGCCTTGCCGAAGCAGCTAACAAGAACATTTTGAATGTCCTCAAAAGAAGACTGGAAGATTCCAAGGGAAAGTGGACCAGCGAGTTACATAATGCGTTGTGGGGATACAGGACAACACCGCGGAGCCCTACGAACGAGACCCCGTTCTCTTTGGCATACGGGACGGAGGCTGTTATTCCCACCGAAGTCTGCCTGCCAACAACACGTTCCTGAAAGAAGCACGGAGAGAAAGACAAAAACGTCGAATTAATGGCTATTCATTTGGACTTGCTGGAAGAAAAGCAGGAAGATGCTAGTATCCAGATGAAACGGTATCAACAACAGTTACGAAAGGCATACAACAAGAAAGTACGGAAAATGATTATTCAAGTCGTAGATCTCGTTCTTCGAAAAGTCTTCCAACATACACGAGAAGTCAATAGCGGAAAGCTGGGTCCCACTGGGAAGGGCCATACATCGTGGACCGTGTCGGGAGCCCCGGTGTGTACTACCTTAAAGACCTACAAGGTAATGTAATTCAAAAGTCATGGAACGTCATGAATTTAAAGCAATTTTTCCAATAAAGTTGTGCGTTATGAGCATTTGCTGTGAGCATGTGATCAATCGTTTTTATTTACATATCCAGTACTTGGTAAAATGTTATAGATGTGTTACCACAGCGGGTGTATTTCACACGAACAGGGTACTCACCACGGGACACAGGTGGCTCATACAAAGGAATTGCCATCTGAGCATACTGGTGGCTTATACTAATGGAATGTCCTCTGAGCATGGTGTCCCACCACGAGTTACCACAAGTTCGTCTTTATGAAATGGACCATTTGTTGAAGTACGTCCGTAGTGTTAATCCGCGTATTTGAACGTAGAGTATGTCTGCATTCCAAGAAATAACCCTTGACAACCCCTTATTAGAGTAATATAGTGAATTATATTCGTTATGAGAGGGGTATCCAATCACGAGTTAATTATATGTTATTTGTCTTATTTGAACGAGATGCCTATTCCGGATCGATCGGTTGCTACACGGTGACCACAAATGGAGATATATATAAAATTTACTAACAGGAGTCGAGCATCCGAATTGCCATGAGTACATCCAAAATAAAATATGAAAAGAAGGGGATAGGAAGGAGGAAAGATCAATCTTCGTCAACTTCAACAACTACGACAGAGTCATCGGGAACGATCGGAACGTTGTCAGCAGTAACAGCGGTATCGGCGGAAGCAGTTTCAGCTGGAGCCTCGGGGAGAACGGGAGATGGTCCAATAGGTAACGGGGGTTGCCCCCCTCCTTGTACCTCGAGCTCTTCACCGAGCGGGAACTCCATGCCCACAGCCTCAGAACGAGTGGCCTCGTCCTTCGATTGCTGGGGAGACTCTACCAGTCGTCCCGATTCTCGGAGCTCGTTCATCAGCTCCCTCTCCGTCTCGACCCGATCTTCGGCTATCAGCCGTTCCATCTCTGTCTGGAAGTGGGCTCGAAGAGACTCCGTTAAAGCCTCCTTGGCGGCTTCAACCTCCTTGTCCCTCATGGCCGCGGCCTCCTCAAGCTGTTTGGCCAACGCTGCCTTCTCGGCCTCAGTCGCCTCTAGCAGTTGATGGAGAGTGTTCACGATCTCGTCCATCTCGCTGATCCGAAGGACGGATCTCTCGGCCTGTTCCACCGCCGCCTTCTCTCCCTCCACCGCCTTACGGGCTTCGTCCCGAGCTTTGTCCCGTTGTTTCACGACCGTGGCAATCGTGCCTTTAGCAGCCCGCAGGTCAGCTCTAACGGACATCAACTCGTGGTTCAGCCGTTTCACGTCCTCGGCCCCCCTCTTCTCCAGGTCGATGATTTTGTCCCTCAGCGCATTGGCATTACGCCTGTTTTCGGTGGTGATTTCGTACATCCCGGCGAGCATGTTGCCCAGCTAAAAAAAAAGGGGGGGGGGGAAGAGAGAGAGATGCTATAAAAAAAAAACGTACCGTGGCAACAGCTCGACTCGCGGCACTGAATATCCCCATCCAGTGCATGTCTCTCGTTGTGGCTATATCCGCTGGGAGTCTCATCGCCAACATCATCGATGTGGCAACGGAGTCGTGTTCCATCGCCGAATGTACGACGGTAGGACGAGCATATCCTCGGGGGAAGACGGGATTCCATAGCTCGGCGGGGCCCCCCATGGTAATCCTCTCTCGAGGAGGGGCAGGAAATGGAGGAACAGAAGACGGGGAAGCGGAAGATGAAGCCACGTTTGCGGCTAGTGAGGAAGTAGAGGCCGGGACAACCACATGGGCAGTAAAGTTGGGAGGAGCAATAACAGCCGTATCTGCCACAGTAGACGGAGCAGCTACGATAGCCACGGGAGGGCCGGTGCTAACAATTGGAGGCTCCTCCGCGGGGATACCACTTCCCTCGCCGAATGTTGCAGCTTGAGTAGGAAACACCTCGGCGGACTCCCGTTCTTGAACCCTCTGGTCGTGCTCCGCCTCTCGCCAAGCTTTTTTTGCCTTCAGGGCTTTGAGAGCTTCTTCCCTCTCTCTTTTCTCCGTCTTCTTATCCGCCGCGGAGAGACGGGAGGGACGAGAAGGGCGGGGAGGACGAGTCAGCATCGGAGCCTGTGAGGATCGCTGTGATAAGGTATGTTGGTCAGCCATGTCTTCCTCTATCTCCTCGTCAAGGAAAGCTATCGGCCCGAGCGGTCTCTGAGGCGGTGGATGAGCTGGTCGGCATGGCTTTCTAGGTAAGGTCCCTGCCTCTACAGCGGACCCTGTCTCTTGAGCAGAGGACGGCGTCCAGGTGACGTAATCGTCCCCTTTATCGATGCGAACTTTCCGAAGCGCGTACTCTTCTTCCGCGGAAAGTTCAGAGAAACGTGGCTTAGAAATCTCTGCAGAAAGAGCGAAACGTTATTAGCCATGTAATAGGAATACGTTTTCAGAACAGACAACGGAAAACGATTCAAAAGTAACAGACCTGAAGTAAATTCGTGGGGAACAGGACGGGCAGTCTCTGCCCTCCAAGCTCCGGAGACCACGAAAGGCATCTCCTTCCAGTCCCGTTCCACATCAGGGAGGTGTGTGATGATATCGGGGATCCTGGGTTTTTGACTCCAGGTGAAGTACGTTTTCTTTCCCTCCTCATCAGCCCCCCGACATTTCACGACATGGCTGAAGTGGAAGACGTGCCTGACCTCTATGTTGTACCCGTCTCTGTTGAACTTGTCCATCAGAGACATGTATTTGTAGAACTTCGGGTGCATTTGCCCCGGGGCAATTTGAAGGACGGACAGGACGAAGTCCGCAATGAGAGATAAGGGAAATCGAAGTCCAGTCTCGAACTGGGCGAGGTAGACGATAGTGCAGGAAGAACGGTGGTCTGGAAGAACGTCTTCTTCCTTAAAATGAATGTGGACATGAGGGGGAATTTGGTAAAAGGCTCTTTAATGGTCAAGAGCGTATTTGACAACTGTTTTGGTTTTGGGTTTAGAAACGCTGGTAATAATACCGTGAGGGGCACTGCCTGAACAACTGGCTTCATCGGCACTATCTATTCTAACAACTTCGGCAGACATGGTGGCAAACAAGTATAACAAAAAAATATAGGAAAACGACCACATAACAAAAGAAGAGATGGATGAAAGAGGTTAAACTGAGCACAAAAGAAAAGAGGAGAATCTTACCAAAAACTGTATATCTAGGAAGCAAGGAGCACAGCAAGAGAAGAGAGAAGAGCAGAGCAGCAGACCGTCGGTGAGAAGAATTTTCGGCAGAATAGCAGAACGCAAGAATTCAAGCGAAGAAGATGAAGTACCAGGCCTTCAGTATTTATAGACCAATCCATAACTCGAAGGACGATAATGACCTCGATCTATACCGTACGCGTATCCACGCATGCAGACAACGTGAAGGGCAGGATGGTCTTCTGACCGAGTTAAGTAATCGTCGGGTAAAACGAAGCGTCTGAAAGATAATGATGACAGCCTGCCAAACATTTATGAGGTATGACGTTTCGGCACGCGCAATACAGCTGGCACGACGCTACGTCTTCGCGTGCAGAATACGTGACCTATCGCCATTCTGAGGTTAGCAGTATCTTCTCCTCCGTCGTTTCGCTATATTTATGACACTCTGAACCATGTTCAAAGTATCATAAATGGGCAATTTGTAATGGGTAAATTTCGTAAAACTCCAAGTATGGTAGTAACGAGCTTGTCCTCGGTGTGGTGTTATCGTTTGAGCTCATTTCCGTTGTCTCTTCGACAACGGGCCCGTTGTCATATAGACAACGAGAACGTTGTCCACCGAACAACGACCCCGTTATCTCATAGACAACGATCACGTCTTCATTCTGACAACGTACTCGTTGTCTTATTGTCAACGACCCCGTACCCCAACACGTAATGAGATCCCGTGCTATTGCCCAGTCGCCTGGGACTGATCCTACCTCTACGATGGTAGGTGGGAAACACTGTCTTGGCATTAAATATAGCATTAAATGTCATTTAATGCTAGTCACATCGGACGAGTTCCTACTCTATGCCTGCTCTCTTTTATATGCAGATGCGCGTGCAGTACGAATGACCGGGAGATCTATCTAAAATGATTATTGAAGTACACATCAGAGATTTGAGATGTGCATGGTCATCCATGGGTGCCTATGGCCATGGCGGGAGGGGCCTATAAGAACCTGTGAAAAACAGTGTGAAGCGACAGATTTTTTGAAGAGCTAAGACCCTCAAACTCTCTGCATTTTTTTTTACTGTTCATCATCTTCTCCACATACTGACTTTGGCATCGGAGTACAGGTCGGAGTGCACACCCTCCTCGTCGCCTTGATCAACTGGCGGGGTCTTACTATTGTCTTTCAGCCTCACGACCGCAACTTGAGTTAACTTCTAATACGTGTAATCATCGGTAAAAATTCTCTCAGAGAAAGCAATTCCAAATTTAGACATTAAAGTAAGATGGTCAATTGAGATGTTTAAATATGCTCAAATGCTAATGATATACTTGGATTTGTACTTAGTTGAAGGTTCTAAAACGGAATGACAATATTAAAGTGTTTAGAAATAGTAGGGAAAAATTTGATACCACAGTTCTAAGCATTACGACTTTCAAATAAAATAAATTGACATAATATAATTTATATTGCTAACTTCAAATATCTAGGATAAAACATTGATGATCCTAAATAAAAGTTGTTTGTTGCTTAGGTTTTTTTTTTTTTCCTTTTTATGCTAGGTTGATCTACCAATCCATGTGTTTGGTCTAGTTGCTTTGACGACAATCTCGGCCGAGTCATTAATAGTGAGGGGGCGAAGGAGCAAGCCTTCAATGTTGGAGACTTTGCTTCACCCTTTAGTACAGAGAGAGAGAGAGTGGTTGTACTACAAATCAGGAAAATTTGGTTATGATTATTATTTTTGTTAATCAAGATACTGAAGACAAAAAAAAGAAAAAAACAAGGGTCTAAATCGACTGTTAAAGAATGACACTTCCATGTGAAGAGGCTCAACCCCACGTCACAAAACAGCACCAACTTGCAATAGCCTAATTAGAATCTGTCCCCCACCCACCCATGTGGATGTGGGGTGTCTCCCCCCATTTTCTCTCCCCATTCAAAGTCCAATCTCAAAGAGCTCCTTCTCCAGAAGTCAGTTCAAAATTGGAAGCATCTTCTTCTATTTGGCTTAATTTCCATTACTATCACATAATAGAATAAAGGGTACAACGCATGTATCTAATCAGAGAGTTTTAACTAATATCCAAGTATTCAACTCTTAGACAATCTCACCGTTGGGAGAATCAAGACAATATCCACAAAATATCTGTAATAGAATAGCTTAATGCTTCTGTTTAATTTGATCTTAACCATCTTATAACCATGCAATATCAAGGACCCACAGAAATGCTGCAATGAATCATACCATAATTTTACCCCCGGGGGTGTGGACTAGTGGTCGTGGGATGAACCGTAAACCCGGAGGTCCTACGATTGAATTTGGATGCACTCATGTTGCGTGTCTGCCTGGGGGTATCCCTGGGCGACTCGTGGGGATTAGTCGGAATCTTGAGCAATGGACACCCCACGGTTAACCAAAAAAAACCATACCATAATTTTATCCATTTCCCACTTAGAGAAAAACTCTTCTATAAGGTAACTAACACCTGTTTTTGGTACTAGATTCCACCGTATCCACTAAAAATAGGAATTTCAAATTTTTTTTTTTGAATTAGAAAAACACAAAAATTGGTAGGAATAATTCATTTCTAAAGCAATTACTATTGCAAAAGAGATGGTTATTGCTTTAACTGATTACACAAATAATCAGGAAAAAAAAGGAGCGCTCACAATGGCAATATGACAATTTTTTAAAATCTTGAGCGTGGGGCTAGCATTCCCATTTGAATTAGAGTTAATCAAATGAGTCGGGATCATCTCTGGCATAATTAGCTAGAGAGAACGTCTTTGGCTTTTACTAGGACACTTATTATCATTCTAAAAATCAAGTACAAAAGTCATTAAGGGTTAAAGTCTCTTAACTAGAGTCAAAAGGACATGTCGAGCTATAAAGACCAAGTTCTTATCTTCTTGGTCTATAGTACTAAATGCAATTGTTCTTGGGAGACAATATAAACTGTTCCACCTGGAGTCATATCATTAATGCTTTGAAAAGGAAGGTCTAAGAGAGTGTTTGAAAATTTACCATCTCCTTCCACCAATGTGACAGTATCTGTTCACATTAGATAACTATTCTCAAGAGTGATGCTCAATCTGACAAACATGTGAGAACTTTGGAAAGTTGTTGGCATGAGTATTGTTCCTTGAAAAGGTGGTTGGGACGACATAGTTAAGGGAGTCATTTGTATTACTTCATTTATATTATTTTCTTTGCAATTATTGTATTTTGTTAATTGGTAATAAACTGATATTTATCAATAAAAAAAATTTGTAGTCAAATAATAAAGCCCCATTTTTTTTTTGGTAAGAATAAATCCCCCATTTCAAAGTCCAACAAAGGTTCAAAGTAACAATCAAGTAGTGGCATAAAAGACATTAATGAGATCTGCGTGATACACATGTGTGAGAGGGAGAGATGTGAGAAAATATGGAATGATAAAGCAAAGTAGAGTGGACAATTACCTTTAAATTTGTAAAATATTTTAAGTTAAAAGATAATTTTATCATTTTTAAATTATCAATCTATATTTTTAAAGAATCTTCATTATAGTAGCCATTTTCTTTATTTATGATAACAAAGATATAAATGTAACGGTAATTTTGTTTAATCAACATTTATAAATGTCTTTTCTCATTATAACAGTGAAGATAAAGAAGATATATCTATAAGGGTAATTTTGTCATTCACATTATAATAGTGAAAGAGATATAGGTGTAAGGGTAATTTGACCAATTGTAATTATAGCAAAGATAAAGAAAAGATATAAGTGAAAGAATACTTTTATATAAGGGACCATCAACTTTCCTTAAGACAGGCCCTTTGGAGTGGTTGCTTGGACTTACCTTTGTGACACCTTAGCGGCTACCTTAGGTTGACTGTGTGTGTTATACTTACATGATATCATTTCAAAAAAAAAAAAAAGTACTTTTATCATATTCTCATAATAAAAGTAGAGAAGATAAAAATAATGGTATTTTCGTCAATAGTGACAAAATTCAATTAATATTATTTTTAAGGCCCCTATTTTCAAAGGGTAAATTTGTCAATAATTTAGTAAAGATAGAGAATATATAAATGAAAGGTAATTTTATCTTTCTTATTATAATAGTTGAAAATATAAGTGTAAGATTGGATTTTGTTAATAGTGACAATTCAATCAAAGTTTTTAAGAGAGTGAGTGAATCATAACCAAAGTTAATATTTTTTATTATAAAAACCAACGTTAAATTATTTAACCCTAAGGGTGAGTGAATCTTAACCACAATTAATAAGTGTTAAAGAGAGCACCTGGAGAGTTGGGGAAGTGTATGCGTACCACCCAACAAAACATGCGCATGCTAATAGATTACATGTATAGTTATGATATGCATGAGATGCACCATATCATTACCATCATCATTCTAAACTCAAATCTTTCCAATTGGGATGATGGTAATGATATGATGCATCTCATGCATATCATAACCATATATGTACTCTATTACATGCATGCCATCACCTCTTTAATTAAACGAGATAGGATCATAGCCAATTACAATTGACTTAAAGAGAATTCAATTGCATATGTGGCCAATGTACATTGGATGATGGAAAAAGAATGGGAAATTCAATTTCATTTTTTTTTTCTTTACCAATCAACATTTGCCTCGTATGCAATTGAGTTCTCTTGAATTCAATTGCAATTGACAGTGATCCTATCTCTGGTTAAATACCTTGTTAAATACCTTCTCATGTGTACGACAAATAGGCTATGCCCTAGAATAAATCTTGAAAGGATCATTTTGTCATTTTATCTTCACTATTTTCTATTTTAATGGGAGCGGCAGGCTGTGCCTGATTTTTCTGAAATTCTTAAACTACCCTTATATAAAACAAAACTTTGATTTAATATTTTACTTTAATTCTCAAACTACCTCTTGCTCATTTATCTATTTAAATAATAGAATCACAGCCAATCGCAATTGAACTCAGGGAGAGTTCAATCGCACATGCGGGGTTAACACGTGTTCCTTTTAACTCCTATTAACTGTGGTTAACTCCTTCCCCTGCCTCTCACTTGCCACCTGCTAGTATCTTTACTATTATAGTGGGTGAGGCAGGCGTGGATGATTTTTTCGAAATTTTCATACTATGCTTATATAAAAACAAAATTTTGATTTAATGTTTTGCTTTGAAACCCAAACTACCCCTTGCATTTGATTTCCAAATTACCCCTTGCTCATCAATCTATTTAGAACTGTTAAAGAATGACACTTCCATGTGAAGAGGCTTAACCCCACGTCACAAAACAGCACCAACTTGCAATAGCCTGATTAGAATCTGTCTCCCCCCCACCCCCCCCCCCATGTGGATGTGGCGTGTCTCCCCCCCCCCCCCCCCCCCCCCCCCCCATTTTCTCTCCCCATTCAAAGTCCAATCTCAAAGAGCTCCTTCTCCATAAGTCAGTTCCAAATTGGAAGCATCTTCTTCCATTTGGCTTAATTTCCATTACTATCACATAATAGAATAAAGGTACAACTCATGCTTGGGGGAATCAAGACAAATCCGTTCTTTTGGTGGAAATTTTAAAGTCTAGAACTTTAATAGTTTTATGCCTAATTTACTTAATGTCTAGAACTATATTATTTCATAAAGTACAATAAGTTTTATAAATATGGAACTTTCAAGTTCTAGCCAAAATTTTAGATGTTTTAAGTTTCATCCATGTGGAACTTCTAATTAAGTTGAACCTAATAATTCTGAGATACCATTGTGTAATAGAGTGAGAAACCATCTCCACTCTCCTCCCAAATACTTGCCTCTTGTTTCAAAATACTAATGTTCATGACTTTTAAAAGTTCCACCAAAAGAACGGAGCCTAATAGAATAGCTTAGTGCTTTTGTTTAATTTGATCTTATACATCTTATAACCATGCAATATCAAGGGCCCACAAAAATGCAGCAATGAATCATACCATAATTTTACCCTCAGGGGTGTAGCCTAGTGGTCGTGAGATGAACCGTAAACCCGGAGGTCCTACGATCGAATCTGGATGCACTCATGTTTCGCATTTGCCTGGGGGTGTCCTTGAGTGACTCGTGGGGATTAATCGGAGTCTTGAGTTGCGAACACCCCACGGTTAACAAAAAAAAAAAAACCATAATTTCATCCATTTCCCACTTAAGAGAAACTCTTTTATAAGGTAACTAACACCCGTTTTTGGTATTAGATTCCACCATATCCACTAAAAAAAGGAATGTCAATTATTTTTTTTGAATTAAAAAAAATACAAAAATTGGTATGAGTAATTCGTATCTCAAGCAATTACTATTGCAAAAGAGAAAGTTATTGCTTTAACTGATTACACAAATAATCAAGAAAAAAAAAAAGAAGCTTTCACAATGGCAATATGACAATTTTTTTAAATCTTGAGAGTGGGGCTAGCATTCCCATTTGATTTAGAGTTAATCAAATGAGTCCGGATCATATTTAGCATAATTAGCTAGAGAGCACGTCTTTGGCTTTTAAGAGGACACATTATTATTCTAAAAATCAGTGTAAAAGTATAATCGTAAGTCATTAAGGGTTAAAGTTTCTTAACTAGAATTAAAAGGACACATGTCGAGCTATAAAGACCAACTTCTTATCTCGTTGTTCTATCCTACTAAATGCAATCGTTATTGAGAGAATTTAAACTGTTCCACCTGGAGCCATATCGTTAATGCTATGAAAAGAAAGGACTAATAGAGTTTGAAAATTTACCATCTCCTTCCTCCAATGTGATAGTATCTGTTCACATTAGATTACTATTCTCAAGAGTGATGCTCAATCTGACAAACATGTGAGAACTTTGGAAAGTTGTTGGCATGAGTATTGTTCCTTGAAATTGAAAGGTGGTTAGGACGACATAGTTAAGGGAGCCATTTGTATTACTTCATTTATCTTACTTTCTTTGCAATTATTGTACTTTGTTAATTGATAATAAAATGATATTAACCAATAAAAAAATTTGTAATCAAATAATAAAGCCCCATTTCAAAGTCCAACAAACGTTCAAAGTAACAATCAAGTAGTGGCATGAAAGACTTGTGTGATACACGTGTGTGAGAGGGAGAGAGATGGGAGAAAGTATGGAATGATAAAGAGAAGTAGAGTGGACAAATGATTTTGTAAAAAACAAAAAATTACCCCTAAATCTGTAAAAATATTTTAAGTTAAAAAATAATTTTATCATTTTAAAATAGTCAAACTATAATTTTAACATGAGAATCTTCATTATAGTAGTCATTTTCTTTATTTATGATAACAAATATACAAGTGTAAGAGTAATTTTGTTCAATCAACATTTATAAGTGTCTTTTTTTCATTATATTAGTGAAGATAAATAAGAGATACCTATAAAGGTAATTTTATCATTCTCATGATAATAGTAAATGAAATACAAGTGTAAAGGTAATTTGACCAATAGTAATAATAGCAAAGTTATAGAAAATATATAAGCGAAAGAATACTGTTGTATAAGGGGCCATCAACCCTCCTTAATACAGACCCTTTTGGAGTGGTTGCTTGGACTTACCCTTGTGGCACCTTAGCAGTTACTTTAGGTTGGCTGTGTATGTGTTTAGAGAGTGTGTGTTATACTTACATGATATCATTTCAACCAAAAAAAAAAGTACTTTTGTTATATTCAATAAGAATAATGGTATTTTTTTCAATAGTGACAAAATTCAATTAATATTATTTTTAAGGCCCCTATTTTCAAAGGGTAAATTTGCCAATGGTTCAGTAAAGATAGAGAATATATAAATGGAAGGTAATTTTATCTTTCTTATTATAATGGTTGAAAAAATAAGTGTAAGATTGGATTTTGTCAATAGTGGCAATTCAATCAATGTTTTTAAGAGAGTAAGTGAATCATAACAAAGGTTAATATTTTTTATTATAAAAACCAAGGTTAGATCATTTAACCCTAAGGGAGAGTGACTCTTAACCACAAATAATAGGTGTTAAAGAGAACACGTGGAGAGTTGGAGTGGTGTGCGCGTACCACCCAATAAAACATGCGAATGTATGCCATCACCACCTTAGTTAAATGAGATAGGATCATAGCCAATTGCAATTGACTTAAAGAGAATTCAATTGCATATGTGGCCAATATATATTGGATGATGGAAAAAGAATGGGAACTTCAAAATTTTATTTTTTTTCCCTTTACCAATCAACATGTGCTCCATATGCAATTTAATTCTCTTGAATTCAATTGCAATTGACCGTGATCCTATCTCTAGTTAAACACCTTCCCATGAACGGCAAATAGGCTATGCCCGAGAATAATACTTGAAAGGATCATTTTGTCATTTTATCTTTATCTTCTTCTTTATCTTTCTTTACTATTAAAATGGGAGAGGAGGCGTAGCCTGAATTTTCCAAAATTCCTAAACTACTCTTATATAAAACCAATCTTTAATTTAATGTTTTACTTTAATTCCCAAACTACCCTCATCTATCTATTTATAGAATAGAATCATAGTCAATCGTGATTGAACTCGGGGAGAGTTCAATCGCACCCGCGGGTTAACACCTGTCCCTTTTAACTCCTACTAACTGTGGTTAACTCCTTCCCATCACTCTCACGTGCATCGCATTTGCCACCAGCTAGTTATTATAATGCGAGAAGCAGGCATAATTTGATTTTTCCAAAATTCCCAAACTACCCTTACATAAAACAAAACTTTTATTTAATGTTTTACTTTAATTCCCAAACTACCCCTTGCTCATCTATCTATTTAAATAATAGAATCTCGTGATTGACCTCGGGGAGAGTTCAATCACACCTGTGGGTTAACACATGTCCCTTTTAACTCCTATTAACTGTGGTTAACTCCTTCCCCTCGCTGTCACGTGCATCGCACTTGCCACCTGCTAGTTATAATAAGTAGAGAAGATAAAGGTAATTTTATCAAACAATTCAACTAAGGTTTTGTTTTTAAGGGCCATATTTTCATTTCAATAAAGATAAAATGATATTTACCAATAAATTTATTTTTGTAATTTTGATAATAAAGCCATCATCATTAAAAAAAAAAAAGAAATCAAATAATAAAGCCCCATTTCAAAGTTCATCAAAGGTTCAAAGTAAGAAACATCCCCACCTCTTGCCCCAATGGTGGGGTGTGACTTCTCTTTTGAGACTTGAGAGAGCTCTTGATAAGTCTACGAGAGCTCAAGTTGCAAGTAGGGCTACAAATGGAGAGGATACGAAGCGGATATTGGTATATCCGAATTCGTATCCGTTTATATATCCGAATATCCGTATCCGGATAAATATCTGGCGGATATTGAAATATGACATTCGTGTCCGACTTCGATTAAAAATATCCAGATTCAGATAGTATCCAGATTATTTTAAAAAATATTTAAAATAATATAAATTAATATTTAAAAATGTAAAAATATATAATTTTTTATTTAAAAAATATATTTTAGAGATAATATTAAATTTATAAATTTAAAATATATTATTTATATATTATATATAATCGAACGGATATTTAACGGACTGGATGTATCAATATCCGAATCCGTATCCGAATATAAACGGATGATGATTTACTATCCGAATTCGCTCCGCCAGATATTTTTTCAGATAAATTTCTGACTAAATGGATGCGGATGCGAATCGCATACGGATAATATCGGTATCCAGCCCTAGTTGTAAGTTAACATGGAAAAGAGAAGAAAAACAGATCAAGCAGTGGCATTTTAGATATATCTGAGAAAACAAGGGGTAATTGCAAACTAGAATCACAAGTAGTTTTATTCATGCGCTGCGCGGTCACATGGTGTGTGCCGGCCAAGGTCGGGGGTAAGGGTAATTGCGAGTATCGCCGGTTAGAGTCTTTGGAGAGTAAAAACCAAAACACATCTCTTTCTCTCCCAATTAAATTTGTCCGAACTATCCCAGAGATTGAGAGCGACGACTCTTCGATTCTTCCATTCTCGCTTCATCTTCTCCGGTAACTCGATCATCTCTCTGTCCTCTCTCATTTATTTAATCTCTAGTTTCTGTTTTTGCCCTAATGGATTTCCACTACTTAGTCTTTTAACTTCAAATCTGTTAAAGAAAATGGTGGAATCGGATTGAAACTGAGCTTTTGAATCGAACATTAAGATCTGTTGATACAGTGAACGATGCGATCTTGCTGTTTGTTCAGTTTCAGATTCTAGTTTTCAATCCTCTTTTTGGCTTTATAAGTCAATGGTGAATGGTGATGCGTGTTTGCTTAGATTTCTAGATCCATTTTTATTTTCTGCTGTTCTATCGAGTTTTTTTTTTTTGGTTTTCTAGTAGATTTGAAGCGATATACGTTTATAATTTTAGATTTATTGAATGTGGATTTGGTTTTAATGTGTACGGTGTTATTATATGGTTGGAATGAAACTTAGTGCTGTTACTGATTTGATTGATATTATCTGTCTTATCACAGTGTAGTCATTCACTACTGTAATGTAGTTCTTTGGTTCTTTTCCTTGTTCAAATTAGGGTTCGTCTGTCTTCTTAGCTATTTTGAAAGATATTGGTTTTTTCAAGGGTAACCAACCTCCTAATCTGAAATGGCTACTTCAAGGGTAACCAATCTCCATGAGATTGGTTTTTTGAATAATAGATTAAATACATACGATTCTCACTTCTCCTAATCTTGATCAACTATCATCTCATGAAAGCATCCACTCCTATCCTACATTAACAACTTATTACTAACCACTTATGTATTAAAAACTGACTGAAATATAAAAGAGAACTATCAGAAACTGCAAGAACATGGCTTGAACTTCTTCTAATCATCTCAACGTTGGCAAGTGGAGTGTGCTGGATCACATGAATAGTACCATGCAAGCACATGTATGTTTAATCACGCAACATCTGTGTATGTCATTATTATGCACATCTACAATAGGAAGAAAAGTGAAAAATAACTGTTGTTGTTTATTGACTGACACTTTGACATTTAACCCTTCCACACCTTGAGCAATCTCGACAACCCCCTCCCCAGCTTTAATACCATACATTTCCTAGAAAGATGAAGTTCTCTTCAATGAAGAGGATGATTCAAGCCAATTTCTTGGTAATCACTCATGTTAGTTTGTATCAGTGTTACAAATCTCGTTCTCGGGTTTTTATCGGTCGAAGTTTTCTTGAGAGATTTTCAAATCTGAATTTGTTTTGGGTATTTCTTGCCTAAATCTCGGCAATAATTAAAAAAATATATTAAAATTACTAAACATAGTAATAAATATCATCAAATAATAAATTCATAAAACCAACAATATTTTGTATTTCTCACGATATTTTTAAAATCTTGGCTAAATCTCTCGATATTTACGGGATAAAAAAAAGAAAATTACGTTTCTCGCAAGATTTTTAAAATATTGCTATAAAAAAAAAGTTTTAAACTTTAGAAGTTTTTCTCATTTTTCTTGGGAGATTTGTAACAATGGTTCGTATAAGTTGTATTTGTGAAATTTCCTTTTCCTTCATATTAATATGCTAAAAGGCGATACATATTGTATTGATATGCATGTTATAGATCAATATTTTACATCTTGGTCTCAATTATTCCGCGCAGATGATCGTGGGAAATTTCATGGGAATTTCAAATGTGTAGAGGTTCTCGTCTTATGAAAACCATTCAAAATTAACAAGTCACTCTGGAAAAAATTATTCAGATAACTAATCATGTGGCAATCATTCAACATATTTGACCACACCAGCCAAACAAAATATATAGTTTCTGACAACAACAATAAAAGAAGATGTCTTCCACCATTGTCAAATGTAGGACCATCTTCAGTATTTTTTTTTGTTGACCACTAACCATCTTCACAGTCTTATGATGATGATTTCGTAATCTCATCCGATTCTAACTTGATTTGTCTTATTGCAACATTTGCTTCACAATGAAGTGCTAAGACCACATTGGTAAACACTCATGGTCTATTCCCCAATCAAGCTTGGTTGACAAGCTTATTGGCCATAATGCAATTCATTTTAGGAGTCCATTCATCTTGATACAGTCCTGTTATTTCATAATTATAAATTCAAGTATTCAACTGATAACATATTTTATCAGACGTTATATATGTATTTATATTCATTCCTGCTATTTCGTAATTATAAAGTCAAGTATTCAACTGATAACATATTTTATCAGACGTTATATATGTATTTATATTCATTCCTGCTATTTCGTAATTATAAAGTCAAGTATTCAACTGATAACATATTTTATCAGACGTTATATATGTATTTATATTCATTCCTGCTATTTCGTAATTATAAAGTCAAGTATTCAACTGATAACATATTTTATCAGACGTTATATATGTTTTTATGTGTACATATATTAAACCATCGATTATAACAATATATATTGAGAGCTGAAAAATGAATATCTTTAACACATTCAATTGAACAAGTCCAAATGATCAAAATAAAACAACTGCGTCAAATGAATTTATTATGGAAATTTCTTATATAATAAATACAAACTAAAAAACCACATAAGTTTTAAATTGAAAAGCATAATATGAATGAACGCCAATAGTCGTGTCTTGGTTTTCCCAAATTCGGCTTTCAATCATACAAAATGTTTTTTTTTCCTGCTTTTGCTCTTATATATCCACTGAACTAGAGGTTACATTCCCCTTGTGTTGATTAAAGACCTGAATGATGACATTTAAAAACTACATAAACTCAATTACAGGGCATCAATAGTTAATTCATAATTGATCTCGCACAATAGTATATGTAGTCATATAAACATTCATAACTTGTAAGGATTGTAATAAGTAATGAATCCATCTACACACCAACATATAATATCAAAAGATAACAATGTCCAAAGCAGAATCAATCCGTTTAACGATACACATAATCATATCAAAAGCATAATCAATCCATCCAATCCAGTAGCATTCCTAACAATGTACAAAGAAAAATATTTCCGTTCAATAGCACACCACATACATGTCCAAATATTAATCAATCCCCAAATACATAACCAAAGACAAGTAATGCCAAACACAAAAGAAATGTTTAATCATCTCAACCATGCAGACACTTCAGTAACCACATCATCCTTGAACTCTCTCTCAAAGCAAGGAACATATATGCTCGTCTTCCCTTCATCTTCTCAAGCTCATGCACTAATACATTTAACCATATTGCATTGCGCACTAGCATCATTATGATCTTTATGTCTTAACCTATATACCTGAGACCGGTTGCAAACACATCTTTGTGGCTCTTTTTATTCTTATTAGCTGGTTGTTTTACTTGTGAAGATGAACTCCTAGTCTTGATGTCGTTAATGGCTGCGATTCATCACACCATTCTCACAAGGAAATTCATCAATCACAATACTAATTTCCCTGAGTTAGACATCATAAAATGTACTAATTGGGCTGACAGTCTTCTTGACATTAATTGCAATACCAGTTTTAGCTCCCTCTCCAATTGATTGATTTTTGCCTATGATGATGGATATCTCGTTGAAGTTATCAATAGATTTAGATTGATATTGAGAGTAATTTACTAGTTATTGTATATTTTCATTTTGTGTTTTACATCAATAGTAAAATAACTATAAAATATAAGTTATACCTTAATATAGTCATTCCAAAGTGAACCATCAATTTTAAACATCTTCTTGTTTCATTCCATCCAAATCCCATGTTGTGTAGTATATCAGAATCTCCAAGTTTTCAGTTGACTTCTAATGTTCTTTTTGTTTAACCTCATTCCACTTTTTGTGTTGATTGTATTTGCAATGACTGCAATAATGTTGGCTTCAAAATGTTATCTCCTTTTTGTCCCTTGTGATATTCATCCATCATTGTTTTTGCTAGGATATTGTCTATAATGTTACCCCAAATAACATACTCCCCCCCTCCCCCTCCCCCTTTTTAACTTTCCATCCCAAATCCCAATTTAATAAGCACTTCATTTAAAACAGATTATAAAAGGACTAATATACATATTAGAGTCTTGCAAAACAACATACATAATAAACACACAAATAATTAGGTGTTGATTTGTTCGGAATGAGTATGCCATTAAGTTCTGTGCAATAGAAAAGGAAAAGAAAATGTATAATCTTAATTTGGACTAACATAATGGACAATATAATGATCAAAACATTGATGGAAGAATATCACAAGGACAAAAAGGAGATAACGGTTGAAAGCCCACAACATTGCAGGCAGCTACGAATGCAATAAATACAAAATTTGGAATGAGTTTATACTTATAGTAACCAAAGTGGCAGCCCCAGCCCTAGGGTACCGCTGACACTCAAAGGACAATTTCATGATTTGAGAGTGGATTCACCATGAGCGCTCTTTCAAAAACCACATATCCTAGTTTAGAGGTTAGAAGCGTGGTTTTGATTATTATTGGTTTGATAATAGAGCAATAAATAAAAAGGAAGGAAATACAAAGATGAAAATCCCAAGTTCATTAAAAAAATGTCTTAATTTTATCATTTAGATTTTTTTAATTTTAATTTAATGAGTTGAAGATATTCTCCTTTCTGCCATCGATGTGCGTGCGTGTGTATACGCATACACATACTTACACATATATGAAGTTAGTTAAATAGGTTGTCAGTTAATTTTGTATGAAATATCAGGAATAGATTAATATGATTGGTATTGATGGCATTTTGGCCAATACGCTTATCAGCCAAGTCCAATTAAACTGATAGTGGCTGGAAGCCATGTGCTTTTCATGAAGCAAATGTTGGAATAAGGAAATATAAAGGTAAACTTTGGGCGAAATTATGGAACCATAATTACAGACTGAGAAGATATTCTTACATTTGATATCCATGGGAAGCCATATGCTTTAATTGTGGTTGTGTCAAGTGTTAATTATTATTTTGGGTTGGTGTATGATCAAATATGTTGAATGATTGCCATCTGACTAATTATGTTGAATGGTTTTCAGAGTGACTATTGTTATTTTTTGAATGGTTTTTCATTCCAAAATTATGAATACAAAACAATGCCCATGATCATCCGAATGACGAAATTTGATGTCGTAAGATTTTCCCCCCTACCAAACTTGAACAATGCAAATCTTATTTTAATTTTTAAATTCTCAATAATTTGAACTCGAGGGTTTTGAGATTATCCAGAGTTGATAAAGAGCATGCTCCAAGTAGAAGTCTAAGCCTAAAAGGCACCTCTATTATGTACAGCTCCATAAATGTTTAAAATTCTATGTAGTGGGGTCTTCATTCATCTTCCTTATTTGAAACAAATGGGGGATTATTTGATTTTTATATTCCAAATGATATATTTAACTCTATTGTTTTAAAATTTTTGCTTATATAGTTATTTATATTTTTGTGTTGGTGGTTTACTTGTTTATATACTCTCTCTTCAAACAAGGGGTGTACAAAATCTTTAGTGGTTTTTTAAGTATGTATTTGTGTAAGAGTGGGACTAACATTACTATGAAATGTGTGTGCATGTGCATCTGTGAAACAAAACTTTTTTCAAATATCGAGTTGGATGATTAGAGTTGATATAAGATGATGATACGAACATATGCAAAGGTGTTTGTTCATGTATCCAACACCATATCTCTAACTTTGTTTCATATTGTGGTTTGTCTTCCTCATATCACACCTTTGCTATTGTCTTGTCTTCTGTGTCTGTTCCTCACAATATAGTATATGCTCTCTCTCAAATCAAATAGAGAAAGTCAATGGAGGAGGAAATGCAGGCTCTTGAAAAGAATAGTACGTAGGATATGATTGATTTACCAATAGGAAAGAAATTGGGGGGGGGGGGGGGGGGGTGTAAATGGGTATTTATAGTGAGACATCACTTGGATTCGTTGAAGGGTATAAAGGCAGACTTGAAAAAATTAAGGAGTACACTCAAACTTAGGGCATTGACTATTGAGAAACGTTTGCTACTGTAGCTAAGATGAACTCTATTAGAGCCCTTTTTTCCCTCACTCCCATCCAACCAATCAGGATTGGCCCTTGTTGTAGTTTGATGTGAATAATGCATTTTTGCATAGTGGCTTGGAGGAAGAAGTGCATATGACACAATCTCCTGGTTATTAGTGTTCCTTTTCTGAAGGGAAAGTGTGCAAACTGAAGAAGACATTATATGGTTTAAAACAATCACCTAGAGCATGGTTTGAGTGGGCTTGCACTTTGCAGTGCTATGGTGAGGAACAATTATAAGCATAGTCAAGCCAACCACCCACTATTCAATAAGCATTCTAACAAGAAAGTTACTACACTTATTGTTTGTGTGGACGGCATTGTAGTGATTGGGAATGATCATGCTGAGATTGGGAAACTGAAAGATTGGTTGATGAAAGAGTTTGAGATTAAGGACCTAGATCAGATAATATATTTTCTTCAGATCCAAGAAGGATATTTTCATTTCACAGCAGAAGTATGTTCTTGATATTCTAGAGGAGACATGTATGATAGGATTCACACTGTGTGACACCCCCATTGAGTCGAATCATAAGCTTAGTGAAGCTAGTAGTGATCGCCTCATAGATGCAGAGAGAAATATCAGAGACTTGTAGGCCGACTTATCTCTCTCCCTTATTAACTTGACCAAATATTGCATATGTAGTCAATGTGATAAGTCAATTTATGCGTGTACCGACCACAACACACTTGAATGCCGCACACAGAATCCTCAGGTACTTAAAGTCCACTTTTGGAAATGGTTTGTTGTGTGCTCGACATGTGAGCTTGTGAGTTGAAACTTATACTAATGCTGATTGGACAAAATTTCAGAAAGGTGTTCCACTTCAGGGTACTGTACATTTGTGAGGACTTGGAGAAGTAAGAAACATGTTGTGGTTCAAATGTCCAATGCAGAAGCTTGGTTTAGATCTATGTCTCATGGATTGTGCGAGCTCCTTTGGCTTTGAATCCTATTAGCAGAATTGGGCCTTCCTGTTCACACAGGCCTATGAGTTTGTACCGTGACAACAAGATAGTAATCAGTATTACACATAATCTGCTACAACATGATAGAACCAAACACATTGAGGTGGACCGGCATTTCATCGAAGAAGATTTGAAATTTGGTTATATTTGTATTCCGTTTGTGAATACTTGAGATCAGTTAGCTGACATTCTGACTAAGAGACTAGGTAGTTCATAGTTTTGTGGCATTGTTAGCAAGCTTGGCATGTGTAATATCTACGCACTCGCTTGGGGGGGGGGGGGGGGGGGGGGGGTGGAGTGTAGAATACCTCATGTAGGGGTATTTTGGGTAGTACAAGTATGCTAATGTTATACTTATAAATAACCAGTATAGCATGTGCATTTCTCCTGAATATAAAACAGAGGAGTGAGAGAGAAAAATCTCTTCACATTCCCCCCAATCTCTCTCTTCTCCCTCTCTTCTTCTTTCTCTTCAAACCCTAACCCTGGATCTACACAAATCACCTAGAGTAAGAGCATAGCAGCACGCCCCTTGGCCTGATATTCCTATTTCTTGGCAACAGTTTACAAATGTCCAGACCATCAGAAACTTAAGGAAAACATGGAAAATGATTAGTTTGGTCCTAACGTGATTGCGGTTAATAGTTAGAAACTTTAAATGTCATAGGTTTAGTTGAAATCTACAAATTTGAGCAAACCATAGGTTTAATTTAATACCATGGATGGTAGAGGAAAGCTGGCCTCAATCGAACAGCCAATCTTCACTCTGAAACTTCCTCTATAAAAGTTTGGATAAGTCATGGTTTTGACTTCTATAGATATGGTGGTCTAAGAAATCTTTTGAGAAGAAAACACCAATTCCTGAGGTTAGCATAAAATTTTGAGCCAGCATGAACAGATCCATAATCCATTAGGAGAGCAGAAGGGAGACTTGTTGGATTGATGATGAATTCAAATGTTGATCCATGTTTTCAGCAATGTAGTTAATCAATCTAGAATTGTGAATGCATGTACTTTTAGATGATTCTCTGTAGGAAAAAAGTTACTTGTTAAATGCATGATATTTTATCCCTCCTTATGAATCTTTCATACGAATTTGATTCTAGAGTTTTGTTGCTGTCATCCATTCAGGGTCATGCTCATTGAATTCCTAAATATATATGGGTTTAACTGTCTATTTTTGTTTATCCAGGATAGCTGATTTCAGACTTCTAAGTGTAGTAGTGATGTCGGAAAAAGCCCTCAGAGATCTCAACATGCTAACAGGATCTGAGAGGAAAAATGAAAGTTCTAGTAAGGGGAGCTTTACAAAGCCCTATGTTGAGAACAATGATGAAAACCTTGACAAATGGCGGGGAAAAATTCCTTCTTCCTTGGCCTCTACTCCAATCAGTGAAGGTGAAATCATGAATTCTGTAGTAGAGTTAGGAACTGCAGAAGTACAGTATATAGAATCTGAGAACTTGAACGATCTAGAAGACGTGGATATGAGTCTCAGGGTAAGAGTTATTATTTCTCCTTTCTGATATCTTCTTTTGTTGCGTAGCCCAAATTTCTGTAGTTATTGGATTTGCGGTCTTTGATGATTTCCTTGATGTTTAGATGGGTTAACAGTTTGTTTAATGTTTCTCTTGTTTTCTTAGACACTCTTAGCTGGACTGGACTCCAAAGATTGGGTTGTGGTATGTGAGGCACTCGATAATGTACGCCGATTAGCAATATTTCATAAGGAATCGATGCTTGATATGTTGTAAGTCTAGAATTCTTGCACAATGATTTAATTGTGAGAACTATTGGATGCTTATGTTCTTCATTTTATTTTGGTTGATTGATATGTTTATACCTCATTGATAGTTATACACTTTTTGTCGTTTCCTGTTCATTGCCATTATATATTGTCGAGCAGGGGGAATGTGATCTTGCTCATTGTGAAATCCCTGAAAAATCCAAGAAGTGCTGTTTGTAAAACTGCCATTATGACATCCGAAGACATCTTCAATGCTTATAGTGATCATATAATTGATTCATTAGACCCTCTGGTAAGTTTTCGTCTTCCATTCGGAAGTGCTGTTTCTGGCTATCTTGTTGCTTTATATGCTTTCTGATTGGCTATTGCTCCTACATTTGACCTATTTTAACATTATCATTATTATTTCCCATGTCTTGTTATTTGGTGGTGAGTAGACAACCTTTTTTCTCCAGTTTTTTCGTTTTACTAAAATTGTGCTAAAAAATTTGCCTGTGGTCTGGATTCAGCTTGTACAGCTTCTTCTCAAGTCTTCACAAGATAAGCGCTTTGTATGCGAGGCTGCTGAGAGAGCCTTGATGGCAATGACTACTTGGGTTTCCCCTACTCTGTTGTTACCGAAGTTGCAACCATATCTTAAGCACAAGAATCCTCGAATACGAGCAAAAGCCTCAATGTTCTTTTGTCGAAGTGTACCACGACTTGTAAGATCTAGATTTGTTTTCTTGCTATTCTGTTTGATTAGGGGGCTTTATTCATTTCCATGTTTCATTGAAATTATTAATCTTTTATTTAGGTTTTTACTTATTGTTGCAATAGAGAGAAACATTTGAATTTTAGTATCTCTTTTATCATCATTTGCTCTCTTAGTTGATAATTTGGCAGTTAAAGCTATCTTGAGGGGAACTCATATTTTAGCTGATATATGGATTTTTTGTTGAATTACTCTTGTTTTGTGGATTTTGATTTTTCTACATCTTTTCGAACTTCAGATGGTCCATTGCTTCATTTTTTTCAAGTGCAGACTAAACCAGATGCATTGTTATCTTTGTACAATTGGACCTTGGAGAAAGGAACAGTTACAATCATCTCACTAAAATTGTTTTATTAAGCTGTCGTGCTTGTTTCCTTCTGCCTGCTGAATCTTGCCAGTGTAGTCAAGGCGTCTAGGCAATGCCTAGGCAAATAGCCCCGGCTAGGCGAGGCGTTGCCTAGGAGATAAATTTAATATAAATGTATATACATATATATATATCACCTATATATATTATTATACATAACATCCAAAAGACCAAAACTCCACACCCACATTCCACAAACACATAAAATAAAAAGTCTATTACAATCATTCATATCACATAACCAAAGATATGTTGACATATTGGAGTATTAAACACTTCAAAATCTGGACCAAATACCCAAATTCGTGTCACTGTCCATGTTACATGCATAATGTTAGGCCCTAGAGCCTAAAAATTGTATTCAGAATTACAACATGATGATTAAAGATTATGGAATATAGAAATAATAAAAAAGCTTCATCATTTGAACCCAAGAAATAGTAAAATATTTAAGAAGAGCTTCATCATGTGCTGTCCCAATAGTGTGTATCTGGATTATGTGTATGTTTCAACCCTCGACTCATCTAATTTTCTTATTTCTAAATTTTGAGCTTCATATTGACTTTATAAGTATCTTGTTTGTTTTGGAAGGTACAACCTTCAGCAGATTGCCCAGGGGGGTGGCTTTAAAAAATGATATTTTTAGTGAAAAAAACGATTTATAATCTTGTTACTTCTTCATTACATGTTATTATATTTTTTTTCTATTTATTGAGATTTTTTGGATTTTTTTAAAGCAAAAAAGAAAAAAAAAACAGCTTTTATAAGGCAGACCGCCTAGGCGACCGCCCAGATATCGAATGCCTAGGCGTCGCCTAGCTATTTTCGACTACCTAAGGACCCAGTCGGACGCCCCACCCCCAAAAAGGCCTAGGCGACGTCTTGACTACACTGTGTAATTGCCTCCTTGTTTTGTAATGCCTTATCATGGTTGTTGATGCGAAAGAAATATTACATGCTACTTTTAAACCTTGTTAAATGATTAGTGAAGTGAAGAGTTGGGGATTTTTAGCAAACCATTGTAAATGGCTTTCAAAGTCAAAAGACAATTTAGTTAGCATGATCAAGTTGATATCGAGTGAATGTCAAGGTCCATCAATGATTTGCTTAAATAATTAATGAGGATTATTTTATTGGTCCTAGAGTCGAGCTATTTCTTTTGCCATTCCATGAAGCTAATGTGGTTGTCAACTTGTTAGGCAGGGGAGGTTGTGCCCTTTCTATGTGCTGGGGATTACTTTTTTCTTTTGTATATTCTTATTTTGTCAATGTTAAAAAAAATGGTATTCACAAAATTTTCAAGATTTTGTGCCCCAACTTAGGCTAGAGATTTTTGAATACCACCCATAATTTATATGACGTGGGCATGTGGGCAAATTTTTGGATGGTACTATTTCCATTTATTTATGAGCTGTACCACTGGGTTGATTAACATGGATTTGGTTACACTGTTTGAAACACATTAGTGGTGATGAAGACAGGAATTCCTACTCATGGCAGTTCATTCTTCACGTGTGATGGTACAAAATTTATACAAGTAAATAATGGCCCATAGTTTACTTGGATGCGATTTCATGGTGCCACCTTGAGGTCCCATGTTTGATGCTTGTTTACCTATCAAAAAAGAACAACAGGATAGAAACATAAAATGAGGGGATTCCGATTTTAAGGAGTTTAGAGTTTAGCTTTGTCTTTTACTTTGTACTCCATGAAGTTAATGTGGTTCTTAATAGAGTTTGTGCCTTTTCTTTGTAGTAGGGATTCACCTCCTCTTGTGTATATCACTATATGGTATATTCTTTCTTTTTTCAGTTTCAATGAATTATGGTAAATGCTTAATTTCAAGATTTTGTGCTCCAACTTAAACTAGAGATTCTCAACCACCACCCATATTTAGACGACTGTTGGGCATGCATCAAATTTTTGGATATCTATTTCCATTTATTTGTGAGCTGAACCACTGGGCTGATTAAGACGCAGTTGATTTGCTGTTTTGAGAAACATTTTGAGGCTCTTTTACTAGTATGATTTTGTACCATCACAATATCACGTGAAGAATGTACTTCTTCCAAAAGAAAAAATAAATAATCCATCCATACATCTTTATCAAACTGCCCACACACATCATCTGGTGTTGGCATGTTTCCTCTCTACTGTTGGTGAAAATACCATAAGAATTGGTGCTCTTCATTGATTCTGGTGTTTCTAAAATACTTCTGTTTCTGTGGTCAAGGTACTGGTAGGATATTCATTTCACCTGTTTTGGCACAATTCTCGTAATCTGTTCTGTTACCTGGTCCTTCAATACATTTGCAGTTAAAATGGCTGTATCTGTGGTTTAGGCATCTCGAAAATCTTGGCAAGCTTTCTGTTGAACTAATTAATACTATTATTTTAGTGTTTATATAATACTGTGCAACTTGAAAGATAAATCACAGTGTAATAATCAAGACAACTGGCCTTTTCATGTTTTTATTTGTATATTAAGTGGTCCATTAGTTTATGCCACTTTTGTTTCATATTTAACAGATGTTCATCAAGTATTGTGCTTATTTGGTGCACGTTCTGCAGGGAACGGAAGGAATCACAGCTTATGGGATTGATAAATTGATCCAAGTAGCTGCATCCCAGCTCAGCGACCAGCTTCCTGAGTCCAGGGAGGCTGCTCGAACCCTCCTTTCGGAACTGCAAACTATATATGAGAAATCCAACATCCCCTCACCAACCGTAGAATCCGAGCATCCCGAGTTGGGTTCTTGGGAGCACTTCTGTCAATCCAAACTTTCTCCTCTAAGTGCACAAGCTGTCCTTCGTGTTACCAATATTGCTAGGGAGGGTCTTGTCTTGGGCTCCTAACATTAAACAGTATATATATATTGGAGAATACTATGAGCCCATGAGAATGTCTCTTTTACCTATTTTTTGGTTGTCTGTTTCACTTAATCTTTTACATGTATATCCTGTTATAAGTTTACTTATCAGGAATCCAGTTGAGGCACCTATTTTTTTCCCTGGTATGATAAGTTTCATATTGATCAGTATCCTTTTTTCTTATGATACCGGAAAAAAAAAAAAAAAACACCAAATCTAGAACTCTATAGATGTCCCCATTGAGACAATAACCAAAGGAACCACCAAGAGGCTGAATCTCTATTCTAGGACAGGAGCCGCCACTTCCTACCATCATGCACTGACATGATTGTATTAATACTAAAAAAAGCATATCATTTGCAGCATGGTGGGGACATAATTCCAGAGGTCAGGTGTTTTCTCAGAAGCTGGAGTTTCTGTAGGGATTTGCAAGCATGGCTATGGGAATTAGGCGAGGGCAAGAAAATGGAACAAAGTTGGTAGTGGCTCTGGAATTGAGCAAAGCCTAACAACATTATTTCCATGTCTTCAGTTAGAAATTGGCCAAGAGATCACCTTTGTTCTTTCAAACTTTGGTGGTTATGAAAATTAAGTTACTTGGTCAATTGGGTTGTTTAGAGGAGAAAGAAGCTCTTGCAGCTTAAGTTTCAGTTCCATAACATTTTTTTCCTTGTTCATTGCGAATTCTCAATTTTAGACCTTGAATTATGTGATGATGGATCAATCCTTAGGTTGACAAGTAAAGCAGTCATAAGGGCATTCTGGATCAAGCTCTTAGATTCTATTTTTACAATATTTGAAGATCAAAGAGTTGATGGTATAATTGTAGCAACCTGCAGGCTGCAGTTAACAGAAAAAACCTCCCACGCTTGGATTAACACCCATTAAACTTCATTTGCAGGACTTGGATCTCTCCATACTAGTCAAGCTATGTCAGAAACATTTTCACATATATTTATTACTGTCCATGCATGGTTTTTTTAGATAAGTAATCCCTGGCGTAAGTGTATCACCAGTGTTCCAAGAAGGCTTGATCCGAAAATCATTTTCTGAAAGGAGCAGGCATAAATCCGGATTCGAATCAATCAGTTGTGTCATCTACCTATGATCATTCTTTCTGCTGTCAGCAGGTTGTATTTAGATTATAAAACTATGATTGTTAGTTTCATAAATAAAATCTGCTAGGAGTATATACTCAGATGTTTGTAGTTTTACCAAAAGACAGCCTAAGAATGGAAAATAGAAAATTTAATGATAACTCATGGATAAATGCTCTAACTACCAAGGAAACAGGTCAAGAACATTTCTGCAATTGGGTTTTATGGACATTTTAATAGGCAAGAACTTGACTACAACCAGTGCATTTATGTATTTTTATTATAATGGTTATGATAAAATAAAATCATAACCTGGCTGTGTGTGTGAGAGAGTGTGTGTGTGTTACATGATATCATTTGAACCAACAAAAAAAAAAAGAAGATAAAATCATGAGCTTGATATCATTGTGGACATCGTAATCATCCATTAAATTTTATATCCTTTTTGCCTTGGAACGCCTTTTTGGCAGTAATCTGTGACCTGTTCCTTGACCTTAAGGCTGCGATGACCCTTGCGTCTTTGATGAAATATGTTGCCCTACCTTTCTAAATAATTCATGGCAAGTAGGAGGATTTTGAGTAATGATCATATTGAGGCAACATTATATGTATTATAGAATACATTTTTACCTTTTCATAGAGGAAAGTCATACACCCCACCTCTTGCTCTAATGGTGGGGTGTGGCCTCTCTCAATGAGAGGTCTCAGGATCTCAAGCTAACCACTGACCCCTAACCTTAGGTAAATGATATCCACACACAAAACCCAAAAAAAAAAAAGGAAATCCATGGTTTATGTTGGTGTTATACAAGGGAATTGATTATGGAGTCTGCTCAAGGTTCTCAATACTAAGATGCATCAAAGGGAGAAAAAACAGAGCTTTGTCTAAATCAAACTTGATCTCAATGATGCAATTTGGGAGATGAGCTTATCCATAAGATGGGCTATGATTGGATGGGCAAGATTGCTGTGTCACTTCCACAGTTTATAAAACTTACACTCCCTAATTTTCCATACTTACCTTGTAAATTCTATACTTTAAAGTGTAGTTGGTTAGTACTTTGTAATTTGTACTACTTTATTTCTTACGACCTGTAATTTGTAATGATATGTATGGACAAATGAAGATTGATCCATCAATGATGGTGATCTCTACCCACCGCCCAAAAAAAGAAAAGAAGGAAAAAAAGAAAAAAAGAAAGAAAGAAAGATGGTGATCTCTCATCAGTCACTCCCCTTGGGACCAAAGACTTGTAGGAAGAAAGAAAAAGAAATAAAATTGTAAGATATAGTGAAATAAGTATAAAATCTCTCAATCTTCCGATGTCTTTTGTCGTTGCCTGTAATTTTTTCAGCTATTGATGCTGTCAGGAATTTCTTAGCCTCAAAAACAAAATTGCCCCATCTGTTACAAATGCAATCTTCAGTTTCTTCAAATCCTGCAAACTTCTCAGACCCAAGAGACCATCTGTAAGTTCAGTTTACTTCAACTTTCTTGGATTTTTCAGCTTTTGAGGTTTGATTATCTTCTACAGAGTGTTGAATGAACTGGGTTTTATTAATTGAATCATATTGATCTAGGGCTGATGCTTACTTGGGTGTTTAAAGAGTTGTGAATTTGTATAAGATTGACAGGTTTTGATTCTTGGGGTGATCTGAGTAAGTGAGACATGATTATGGGCTTTGAGTAGAGTTAGATGAAAGAGCTCTGGGTATTTGAGGAGACTTGAATGGAATGGAAGTGTAACAGGGTCTTGTTTTGAAGTGATTATGAGAGAATGAATACTGGATATTTTGGGGCATTTGGATTGAGAGATGGGAGTTTCCTTTGTTTAGGGAGTTAGGGAGATTGTAACAAGTACTAAGATTCTGGGAGTTCAACACAGATTACACTGATGCCAATTATCATCTATGTAGTATTGATAGTAATGGCTATTTGTATTTTGATCTTAGTTCATATTTGTGTTGTTGGGAGGGCTTTTAGGAGAGGATCCAGTTCTGGAAGCACCAGCATATCCAATAATGATTTAGAGCAGCTTCCTTACTTTGAATTCAAGGCAGTAGGGATGGGAAGTAGCCATGGAGATTGTGCTGTTTGCTTGGATAACTTCAAAATGGGTGATAAATGTAGGTTATTGCCCATCTGCCTCCACAGTTTCCATGCTCAATGTGTAGATTCATGGTTGTTGAAAAAACCCATTTGTCCGATCTGTCGAACAGTTGTGAATTCTCAGATGGGTAGCATGGCTTTGGGCAAGGAAAGTAGCCATTCAAGTGATATCGGAATTGAATTGAGAGAGAGCCAGCCTGTGACCTCCAGTCCTCGTTTAAATGCCTCGGCTTTGGAACCTGCAGTATGAAGTTTAAATTGTAAGTGTAGGCAATTATGGTTCAGTGACGATCATGTTAACTGTTGGCTATATAAAACACGCATAGTTAAAATTTTCGTTCTTTGTGACTGTTCGGTAGATTCAGATAATTGCGTTGCTATAGTCTCGCCAATTTTTCGTTCTTGTGATTCAAGGTTCTTATTGTAAACAGATCATCATCAGAACCATGATAACCTGGTCTTCAGTTCAATTGAATTTACTCCATTTTGGTCATAGTTCACCAAACTGGTTAACAATTTGCCATGGTTTAGGAACTATGAAACTAAAATTACCACCATGTTCACCAGTTTTAGCTGGATGAGTTGTTCTTTTCGTTAACCAACGGGGGTTGGTGCTGCTGGCCAGGACCATGCCTCAGGAAGGCCTCAGGAAGCGGAGGTCCTGAACTTCGATTCCCTTCCTCTTGTTGGCCACCATCAGGGATTTATCTCTTCTTTCTTGATGCATGTGGATTGGGGGGATTTTGCACGGCCTAGGAGATTTAGTCGGGTGCTCTAAGAGGCCCGGACACCCTCGTTACCAAAAAAAAGAGTTGGTTTTTCGTTGTGCTTCTTCCCTTCAACCTATATTATTAAATCTTCTGTTCAGTTTGTTCTATCAATTTCTAGTTCAAAGCACATGGGCAAGAACTTTCTGTTCAACTCAGCAAACATGGGAATTTAGGACAGTTCCCATTAGTCTTAATGCCTTCTTTGAGATAGCATTCAATATTTCCTTAGTTAGGCTTCGGAGTTCATAGCAGAGAGAGCATTTTAGATTTACACAACTCAAAATTTTTTTTGCTCAAATACAACAAATCAATTTTTAGTCCTGAAATTTTTTCTTTTCCCAACCTTTTATGGAGAAGGATATCACTTTTTTTGTGTGCGTGCGTGTGTGTGTTTGGGGGGGGGTACAATTAATAAGGTTAGCCGCAACCTCGGTTAGTAGTGTTAGTATCTGTTATAGGTTAGTGGGTTAATGCCTAGTATTTGAAACTTGACAGAGGGTGGATATTACAAACATTGTACCCTAGGGACACAATCCCGGAACCTAGACACACACCACTGGGACAAGCCCATGGTGACTTAATTGACCATTACATTTTGCTAGTAGTTTCTCTCATGACAAAATTACTAGCTTACTCTAATTGTGGTGGTTGATTCCATTCTAGTTCTCTTAACGCCATCAATGGGGTCTCGACTAGGAGATCTTTTTTTTACAGTCAACCAACCTGATTCAATACTGTTATGGTTGTGCCTTGTATTATGATTGATCTTCAGTTTGGACTGTACAAGGGTTACGTAATTATGTAATTTTTGGTCACTGTACATGGATATATAATTGCATTATGTTTAGGTTTTATTCATTAAGCATACAACGAGAGAAAAGGAGAGCAGAGAGAATTGAACGCGTTTTTCACAGGAAATTAGTGAAAGGATCTCTTTGCGGTCGTGGATCTAGGCCCCTTGCCGAACCATGTAAATTTTTATGTGAATGTCTGTTATTTTTGCTCCTGGTTGTCTTTATTTTTTTCTACAACTGCAATAATCACCTTATCTATTGCATTCATTTGGAAGAATGTCTGACCACAGCGGTTCAATTAAAGAACTCTTAGATGTGAGTGAAGCTCCATAGAAAATGGCTGCGACCCTGTATGTGCCATACTTATCTTGATATGAAGGTGGTTTTATGTTCTTTATTATAGCATGCTCTTTTAGAAGGCTATACTAGGTGACTAGGAGCAGCAATGGGCTGAATCACAACATCCTTCACACACACCTGCTCTTTTTTCGTCGATTCGACCGTATCCCCAAATGGGTTGGAACAGATGAACCTTACATTCAGGAACTAGGAAAATTCATGGCTGATTAGGCTGGGTTTGAGATCCAAGCTTTCATTTGGTGAGGTGCCTTTTGGATGGGCCATATCGCAAAATTGGTCTGAATCTGAAGAAACCAATGCTAATGGATAAAATGGTGAGAATATTTGACTATCAATATTTATAACTATTTCCCCCCCTATTTATAGATTGCTTTTCGACTATTGATTCCCACTTACACTCTTGCATATTTCTGCTTCTCAGGCAAAACTCCTCACTAGAGGTGGCATTGAAAAGGAATGCTGATCCTAAACTTAATGGGAAGTACTCGGTGGAAACTTTGGACCTCACCCTCAAGTTAGCTCTGCCATGCACTGCGCTTAAGCACCGCGCGCGTCAAGCACATGGTAATGCTCAGCAGACCAAAGCAGCTCTTGCACAGCTACAGCTCAACAGCCATCAATGGATATCTATAAATCAAAATTATCATCTAAAAATAAATATTTTAGATCTAAATGGTGTTAACTAGCCTTGCCCTTGCGAATGACAAGTTTGAAATGGAAACCTTTGTTCAACTATCACCAACCTATCTTGAACTCCGACACCCAAGGGGGTGGTTCAGTGGCTTCACGCCTTCAGTGCCACGTTAGGCGTCTCAAGTTCGACCCTGTGGGGGTGTTGTGAGTGGCATTTGTTTGCCGGCTTGCCCTCTGGTCACACGTCTTGAAACCTAGCAATGTGGGACTGAAGGTGGGGGCCATTGGTACTCGGGTGGTAGGTGTCTGGTATGGGTAGGCTTAAATCTGGACGCCAACCCATTAACCTGGGGCCAGTGCCTAGGGGGCTGTGACGACACTCCGGAGCCCCATTTTTTTTTAACCCAAAAAAAAAAAAAAAAGAACTCCGACACCCAACCACAACCTACCCTTCAAGAATGAAATGGCTAAAGAATAGAGGTTTGCTCGGGAAGGAAGGAGGAACAGGGAAGAGAATAGAAGAAAATGGAAGGGAGGAGAGAACTAAACAGGCAGAAGATTTTTCAGGGGTAAGCGGAGCAAATAGTGGCATATCCGAATTCGTATCCAATTATTTATTTGAATCTGAATAAATATCCAGTGATAATGAAATTTGATATCCCTATCCTGACTCATTAAAATATTCGAACTCATATAGTATATGAATTATTTGAATACTTTTAAAAAAAGATTTTTAAATTATAAATTAATATTAAACGAATTCGGATACGAATTTGAATAATTATCTGACTAAAAGAATTCAGATACCTATTCAGATAATTATATGACTAAACGAATTCGGATACGGATAATATCCGCATCAGTTTACGGCCCTAGGTAAAATAAACTTTGTTAGCCCCTTAATGCTTTGGTGATGTGTAAAGGGATGTAGGGCCGAAAAATAAATAAAAATATAGCTGAATAATCAAGGGCCATCAAGTTAATGTCGGTTCCTGCACCTCTAACTGTGGACAGCTCCACAAGGTCCTCCTAACATCCCAAACTCACCCCCCACATGCCTTTTCATTCATCGTCTTTGAGATCTAAAACAAACACCCTAAGAAACTACGAAAAACAGCTACCTTATAACAACATCTTAGCAAGATTAAGGACTTCCCTCCCAATAAATAACCAAATTATCTTTATATCTGTGGATCTATTTTTCTCTATGAAATATGCCACTTTTCCAAGAGAGAGCCCTGTTTGTAGGGCTCTTGATCTTCTGCATGACAGTTGTGAGTTCATCACAGCATGGCCATTACATGCCTCCGAATGTAACACGTCTGACAGATCTTTTCCATCATCTCACATTCAACGACGGGTTCTCTGAATATTTTGGAAGCTCAAACATCCATTTGATTGATAACGGATCCTACGTCGATCTTGTTCTCGACAAATCTTCTGGTAAAGTCTTTCATACCTGTGACTGTCACTGAATGTCTTGAGTGTTGAGATTATCATTAGGTGTGATTTGGGTACTTTTACAGGATCTGGATTCGTCTCGCAAGACAAATATTGCTATGGATTCTTCAGTGCTGCCATTAAGCTGCCCCTCGGTTACTCATCTGGCGTCGTAGTAGCCTTCTATGTCAGCTCTCTCTCTCCCTCTTTTTCTTTCAAAATATTTCAGAGACAAATATGCATAAATGCAATATACAAAAGGCATTATATATACAATTTGCATGCATAACATGGCTAACAAAACTTTACATTCATTCACACATTATTTATTAGGATTTATTTGCATGAATTTATAGTTGATTTACAGTCATAAAACATACACATGCATGCATGGCACAAAACGCATTACATGTATGCATCAAAGTTACCGCAGTAGATGCGCATCATCTGACAGGATCGGGAAAATTCAGATGTCCAATGCAGATTTGTTCCCTCACACCCACGACGAGATCGACTTTGAATTGCTTGGTCATCAGAAGGGAAAAGACTGGGTCCTGCAAACAAATATCTACAGCAATGGCAGTGTCAGCACAGGAAGAGGAGAAATTTCGTCTCTGGTTCGACCCAACAGAACAGTTTCATCGATACAGCATCATTTGGAATAATCATCATATAGTGTAAGACAATTCAAAGTTAAAAGGATGAAATCTGACAGTACCCACATGATCTTAAGAAACTATGAGTCCATGCAGGTTTCTTGTTGACAATATACCAGTAAGAGAGGTGTACCACAGTGATGCAATATCTTCAGTTTATCCTTCGAAAGCCATGTCGGTTTATGCAACAATATGGGACGGATCGCGGTGGGCAACACATGGTGGAAAATACCCAGTTAATTACAAGTTTGCACCATTTGTCGCTTCATTTGGGGAGATGGAAATGGAAGGATGCTTATGGGATCCAACAAAGCAAGTTCTTTTGTGTTCTAAAGGTGGTGAAGAAGGTGTTTCAAGCTTAGACCCAGTCGAGGGAGAACAATTTGTTAGACTGTCACAGCAACAGAAGATGGGGATGGAGTGGATCAGGAAGAAGCTCATGTTCTACTCATACTGTAAAGATCCAGCCAGATTTAAAGTTCTACCATCAGAATGTAGTGAGACATAAGGTGGTTGCTCAAAAACAAAAAAAGAGATGGAGATTAAGAGATGAATAATGGTGCGATTGTGATACATTAATGGCTTTCAGCTCTGTTAAGTGTTAAGATATCAGATTAACGAGTTGCATAACTGTACTTTGTCAGTATGGATCATTGGGATTCAGGGTGCCAGTCTGGCCCAACCACCTCAAAGTCTGTCCCGTGTCCAGTCTATTCCCAGCCTTAAGGTTTACAATGCCAGTTTGAATCCAGATCATCCCAGGTTTAGCACATCGACAAACACCAGCGTTTGAAAACAAATATAATCACGGCAATGGAAAACATAAAATGTCCAGATACACCTACAAAATCTATAATCCATGCCTAACAAATTACAATTATAAGATCATAGGCATAACAAGTTTAAGGGGGTTATTATTAGTTATGATTGGATCAGTTGGGAAGGGCAAGAAATTTCAATTTATAATGACAGAGTTCAGTTCCAGTTACTGTCAAAGGTGATCTCAATTTGTGTCAGAATGTGTTATAAGTATAACAAACCACAATAAAGGTAATAGACTGATGAAAATGATCTTTCTTGGAAAGACCACAAACAGCACCATTTAATTGCAGACAATACACCTATCTTCAGTAATCAAGAATAGATTACTAGATGGTTCATCACTAACCTGAGACAGGATGGTGGGTAGAACATAAGCCATGTAGCCATTCATCCAGTAACAAGAAGCACGTCGTAATGATGAAGTTATTGTTATAATTGTCATGTAATCACAACCTAACCTGTTGGTGCTTTATTCTATTCATAATGACAATGTTAACATAAACAAAGTAGCAACAAGAAATTATAACCATGCTGGGTTCTTCAAAGAAGTAACAACAGCCTTCACTTGCAAGTAGTTACTAAGGCTGTAAATCCCCTTTTCTCTGCCCTGCCCACTCATCTTGTATCCGCCAAAAGGAATAGCAGCATCAAAGATGTCAAAGCAATTAATCCATATTGTCCCAGCTTTCAATGCACGTGTCAGGGTGTTGGCAGTGTCTATGTTCTTGGTGAAGACTCCTGCAGCCAGCCCATAACGGGTGGCATTTGCCCTTCGTATCACCTCATCAAGGTCCCTGTTATCAATCAAACAAGAAGGCAAGTGAAGGACAAATACTTTGACAAAATGTATTGCACGGTTAATAACTCACTTGAATTACCGATCATTAAACAAAAAACTCACTTGAATTTCAAGATGGACTGCACTGGGCCAAAGATCTCATCCTTCGCTATCAACATGTCATCCTAGTTGACATATGGGTTGCAACCATGTTATTTCAAATAATATTTTATCTGTCTTAATGGAAGCTGTCACAGGATTGGTGTAAACATACCTGCACATTTGAGAAAACAGTGGGCTGTATATAGTAGCCTTTGGAACCAAACTGTTCACCTCCAGATTCAAGGGTAGCACCGCTTTTAACGCCTGATCTTATGTACCCAAGGATCTTCTCGAATTGCTCTGAGTCGATCTGAGGTACTCGTAAGTGCCAAAGAACAGTATCACTAAACATATATAGAACTAACATAATTTGTACCTTTGTGGTACTTATTATCAGTGAGAGAAAGATGTGTAACAACATTAATCAGATGCAAAAGCATAATGCAGTTGGCTTTCGAGAGAATTTTTCAACAGTGTTGTTGTAAGATAAGTGTCAAAAACAAAATGTCCCAAGATATCATTCCTGAAGATTGTTAAACAAGCAGATCTCCAATGAACCATTGTGTGAGAACTGAGAGAGAGAGAGAGAGAGACAGAGAGACTCATTTACCTGAGGACCTTGTTCCACACCCTTCTTGAAGGGATCACCAACAACACGGCTCATAGCACGTGCCTTTGCTTTCTCTAGAAACTCATCATATACATGTTCATGTACAAATGTACGAGAGCCAGCACAGCAGCATTGTCCCTGCAGAGTGCAGACCGCACAACCTTTATGATCAATGGATTCAAACATCCAACAAATCCAACCTGTACTTTAAAAAGAATAGAGTGAACACACCTGATTAAAGAATAGAGCAAAGTGTGCAAGCTCAACAGCCTCATCAACGTCAGCATCCTCACATACAATGAAAGGGGATTTCCCTCCAAGCTCCAAAGTCACTGGCTTAAGATTGCTTTTTGCAGCTAACTCCAGTACAATTTTCCCGGTACTAGTTGATCCTGTGAAAGCAAGCTGCAAATGGAGCAATAACAGTTTAGAGGACTGCACAGGCATGAACTCGAAATGAATATTTAGGTGTACCAGATTACTAGTATTCCCATTATTCATCCTTTGGCTCTGTTAATATGCTTAAGGATAGTCATTCTATCACATTAAGGCCAACCTCCTTATCAAATATGCTATGCCCAAGGACTGTTAACATCTGTGCCTTCAAAACTAGTACTTACCTTCAGCATACTGATCCACAACATCTATAACTTAATAGGCAGAAAAGGATAAGAGGTGTCAAACATTGCAACCCCAGAAAAAAGTGACACTGATGTGCATCTACTTTTATACGAGAGTTGGAAGATTTTATTAACAAAATACAGTTCAAATAAGCATAATAGAAATGAACAACAAGAGAAATACAAACAAATCAAACCTATATAATCAAGAAACAAATAAGAAAAAAAAAAGAAAAAAAAAAGAGTATGTGACCCTATTTATGTGTAATTGATACAGCAATTTTTTGTAATAAAGAACGGCCTTCATACTTCAAGATGCACTGTGCTACTTCAGGTTTGTAGCTGCCTTTTGTTCCACTGATCCATGAGGTAATCCATAAAGATTAATTTCATCCAAGATTAGGCACAGCATCAGAGTAACAAAACCAAATGACTTGTAATCCTTTATTCATGTGAAGCCTTTTCAGTCCCAAAGAATATCGTATTCCATTGGATGATCAAGCTTATTTTGCCTCACGCCTAAGGATGTATTGAACAGGATCTACAAAAGTTTGAAGGAAGTGTCACAAGTTTGAATGCCTGTTTGTTTTTTATTAGGAGGTTCTTCTTCATTGTATCCATAATGACAAGGTCGGGGTTCGGGAATAATTCGGCAAGGGTTAAGTTTAAATTTGGAAAATTTTGGGAAAAAGACAATAATTATAAAAATATATCCAACAATTTGATTAGATAATATACAAAATAAGCAGTTTACTTTGTCGAATTATTGTGAAATTCGCGAATAATTCAGGATATTTGGGAATAATTCGCAAAATTTGCAAATAATTCAGCAAATCTAAAATTCATGAATAATTCCGCACACTTACAATTCGCGAAAAAGTCACATTTTTTTTTCAAGAATTTTGTTACTATGATTGTATCTAAAATTCTCACTCCTTTTGCACCATCATGTTTAGAGATAAACCACTTTGGACCTTGTAGAACCTATAAGATCACATATCTCTCTCTCTGCTATACAAACTGAAGGGCACCCAGTAGTTTCCACTGTTTCTACATATGCATGGTCTCCATCAGTTGACAAATGACAGGAAAATTAATTCTGATTCTCATGTCTTACACTCCTTAGCACAAATGTTTCACCTCTATAAAATTGTACTTGATTTCATCTAATACACTGCCCATTTCCAGTACAGCTACCGTTTGAGACACTGGCTTCAGTGACTATGTTCATAAACTCAACCATATAGCCTGCATTATTCTCCAGTATCCTGGCAAAACAATTCTAACAGGATTATAAACATCATAAACTGCTTTTACCTTTGCTTTGTGGTGACTCTTTCATTTATTTTTGCTTTGATGTTCAACAATGGTCATCCACATTGGTGCATGCGCTCCAAACCAGACTTTCCATGTTATTGGTCTCTCTGGCTTTGTAAAAGCCAATTTAAGGGCCCAAAGGAGTAACACAGTCTCCAACAACCTTGGTTATCATTCATTTCTTTCTAATCTCCCATGGCTTATCTAAAGTTCATTCCCTACTCCCAGCCAAAAAGTAACACACGTCCTAGCTTTAACCGGTTACAAAAGGAATTTCTATTAAACAATGAGAGAGTTAGTGAGATAGTATCGGTTGCAAAAGAACCCGGTTAAAGCAAGGACAAGTGTTGCTTTTAGGCTGAGAGTACAGCTAGCAGCTCTTTTTCTTTTTTTTACAAGAGCACTATTCAATAATGCAAAAGTTCTTTTCTTGAGTCATATCAGCTTACTCAATTTGATATGTCACCAGCTACCATTCCCCCGTAAAGCTCTCTCCCTTCGATCTCTAACTACAAGAGAAATTATTGATTCCTATTCTTTTAGGTTAGCTCATAGCAATGAGATTCATGATATGCTTATGAAACTACATGATCTCTACCTTCGCCACTATTGTTCCATTGTTCCTCCTGAATGACCCATTGTTGCTTTCAGAAGGTGTGTTTTTGCACTCACGATATGAAAAATACTATATCTTTAATATTTAGCAATAAATACCAAGAATATATTCTAATTCTTTCAGATATATTTATGTGAAGCATTGTCTTCCATAAGAATCAATTATTGTAATTATATATCAACATACATGAATAGGACCATAACGGATAAGCTTCCCTTGAGGATGACACAGTAGAATCATAGTAATATTTATATGGTCATATTCTCAAAATGAAATCCCCAGATGCCTTTTTTTCTAGCTTAAAATAAACCTGAATTTTTCATGCATTCATCATCCTAATATGGTACTATGGTAATCTCAAGTTGATCCAGTTTAAAAAGGGAAACATCGGGCCTAGTTCCTTCATCAGGTGGCTCAACTTGAGGTTACCATATGATGATACTAGGAAGAGAGATGCTTGACAAGTTCAAAAATATTTAAGCCAGAAAGTAGGGCACACATCATTGTGATTGCTGCGTTATAGGTGGACCCCTTAGTGGATTTCTTAAAGTGGTTTTAGGTTTAGAAGAAGGGAGAAGAAGAAGAAAGTGGGGAAAAAGAGAAGTGTGTGTGTGTCCCACTTCTCTCTCATATTCTATTAAAGTAGAAAAGAAGGGTTTCCCCTAATTACAAGAAATTACAAGAAAGCCCCTCATTACACATGCTTATTATTCTACACTCCCCCTCAAGCTGGTATGTAGATATTACAAATGCCTAGCTTGCCAACAATCTTAGTAAACTGAGCATGACTAAGACCCTTTGTCAAAATATCAGCAAGTTGGTCACCGGTCTTCACAAAAGGGGTACAGATGAGACCTGTCTTCAACTGTTCCTTGATGAAGTGTTTGTCCACCTCAATGTGTTTAGTTCTGTCGTGTTGAACTGGATTGTGAGCAATGATTATTGCCGCCTTGTTGTCACAATACAACTTCATGGGACCCTGAATAGGGAGCTTTAGGTCAGTCAAGAGAATGCGAAGCCACAAAATCTCACATAATCCATGAGCCATCGACCGGAACTCGGCCTCTGCACTAGATCTAGCCACTACAGACTGTTTCTTACTTCTCCATGTGACTAGGTTACCACCAACAAACGTACAGTAACCAGAAGTGAAGCGCCTATCTGAAACTGATCCAGCCCAGTCCGCATCAGTGTAAACCTCGATCTGCAGGTTACCGGTACGGGCATACAATAGCCCTTGTCCTGGAGCAGACTTGAGAAACCTCAGAATCCTATACACCGCATCTAAGTGGGTTGAGGTAGGAGCATGCATGAACTGGCTCACCACACTAACGGCATACGCAATATCAGGACGAGTAAGCGAGAGATATATCAATCTTCCTACAAGTCTCTGATATCTTCCTACTTCAATCACCTTCTTACCATTGGCTTCACCAAGCTTATGGTTTGGGTCAATAGGAGTGTCACAAGGCTTACAGCCCATCATACCAGTCTCATGTAAGAGGTCCAGGACATATTTGCGCTGCGATATAAAGATACCTTTTATGGACCTGGCAACCTCAATACCCAAGAAATATCTCAACTTGCCTAGATCTTTGATTTCAAATTCTTTTGCTAGTAGGCCTTTCAACTTCTCCATCTCACCCTGGTCATCTCTAGTCAGCACAATGTCATCTACATAAACAATGAGTGCAGTTACCTTCTTGTCGTTGTGCTTGATAAACAAGGTATGATCAGCTTGGCTTTGTTTGTAACCATCTTTAATCATGACTAAGCGAAACCTTTCAAACCAAGCTCTAGGGGACTGTTTAAGCCCATACAAGGCCTTCTTCAGTCTACACACCTTCCCCTCAGCTACAGGACACTTTATCCCAGGAGGAGGTTTCATGTACACTTCTTCTTCCAAGTCACCATGGAGAAATGCATTCTTCACATCTAATTGCATAAGTGGCCAATCCAGGTTGGCTGCAAGAGATAAAAGAACTCTTATTGAGTTCATCTTGGCTACAGGAGCAAACGTCTCCTGGTAGTCTATGCCATATGTCTGCGTATACCCTCTTGCAACAAGTCTAGCTTTGTATCTTTCTACTGACCCATCAGACTTATGCTTTACAGTGAACACCCATTTGCACCCCACTGGAACTTTGCCTCTTGGTAAATCGATCATCTCCCATGTCTCATTCTTTTCGAGAGCCTGCATCTCTACTTTTATTGCTTCTTTCCATTCTGACTTAGAAAGAGCATCTGCAACACTGCTAGGAATAGACACTGAAGACAAAGCCATAGAAAAGGTACGATACGAGGGAGATAGAGAATCATAAAACACAAAGTTAGCAATAGGGTGTTGAGTGCAAGAGCGAACACATTTCCTATGAGCAATAAGAAGGTTAGAATCAATAAGGGAGGTATGGATATTACCTGGTGTGCGATAGCCGGCCCGGGTCGATCCCCTCCCCACATCCGTGTTTTTCAACCGATGTGAAGCCGAAATCTGTTAGAGTCGCCACCAATCAAGATTCTGGGTGTGATTGGTCACCCACAATTAAGAACCCTCGATTAAATAAAAAACCGAGAATGGGTCCGGGGATTCTTTTATGAGTTGGGGAAGGTGTTAGGCCACCCACCTCATCCGTCGAGCGACGGTTACCTCTTAACTTTCTCCATTAGATTAATTCGAAATTATTTTCTATTTTTTTATTATTATTTCGAGAAAAACCACCCCTCCTCGACCGAGTTAAGGCGATTTCATCCCTACTTGTTTTCTTTTATTTCGAGATTGGAAAGCCACCCCTCCTTGACCGAGTTAGGGTGAGTTTCTCTCTACTTGCACGGCAAAATCCCTTTTTCCTAAATCGGCGAACGGCCACACATCCCTCCTCAACCGAGTTAAGAGGGGCCCCACCTACCTTTGGGTGGAAAAGAGACGAAACTACTAACAATAATAAAGAAAAGCTTTAAAAGAAGTCGAAGATCTGGTCTTCCGGCCCTTTCCTTCACCCGGATTTCCTCGTCCGCACAACCGTGAAGAGGGAAATCTCCGAGCTACTCAGAGAAAGTGAGGGAAGAAGAGACTTGGACGGGTAGAAACAGAGGATGAGGATGAGGATGTGGCATACCTTTTCCCTTTATAGATGCTCCAAGTGGTTGAAGAGAAGAGAATGCTTTGACGAGATCCGAACTCCCAAGATTTCCCCCCCCAAAGTTGGTGAAGATCCCTCCTAGGTTGATGCCTGGAATTTCAGGGATTCGAGGGCTAAGCTAGGCTTTTTCAGAGTTCTCCTAGGTTTCAAGTTGAAAGCCTAAAGGATTCTCCTCCGATTCTCAAGAGTTCTCCTCTGGATTTTTCAAGATCTTCAAGACTTTCCGGATTTTCCAAGATGAGTTATGGGTTTGGGGTGAGGCTCCTTTTATAAGATGAAAAAGAAGGATTTTCACGTTTTTTCCCGATGTGGGACTAAAAAAATAACCCAAAACACGAAAACGAAGTAGCACGGAAACCGAAGACCAATAAGGGTTTCCGTACCGCGCCTTTTTAAAGGCCGCGGGAAGGATTCTTGGGCATAATAGGTGGCGCGCCCTTCTAAAGGGCGCGGGCCTACTGCAATGCTTGACGGGCCCCTATCCCTTGGGTCTTGGTTGGTTTGGTTCGGTTTGGCTCGGTTTGGACTTTGACTTTTACCTTGGATCTTTGGGTTATTTGGAGTCCGGATCTCGTCTTGGAATTCACCCTTCGATACTTGAAGTTAAATCATTGGGCGTGCAAAAATGGGGTGTCTACACCTGGATCTGAGGAGGATTCATGGCGGGGCATATGAGGATCTTCTTTGTAAGTATCTGTCATCCAAACCCCACGATTTGGATTCCTGGAGAAAACCTGCACCTCACTTTGTTTCCCTCCATCTACATTTTTCTTTTCTTCATCTATGCTTTCATCCTTTTTCTCATTACCAGTTGTCGTAAAATCCCCTGGATCAATAGAAATAGGTAGAGGATGAGACATTTCTTCAACACCAATGAGCTCCCCCTGAAGAGAAGTCTCCGTCGCAGAATAAAAAGGGGTGGATTCAAAAAAGGTAACATCCATAGACACAAGGCACCGTTCGGAAGGGGGATGGTAACACTTGTACCCTTTCTGGCTCGGAGCATACCCCAAAAATAAACACTTGAGAGCCTTGGGATCAAGTTTGGTACGCTCCGATTTGTCAATATGCACAAAACACGAACACCCAAAGATTTTGGGTGGAAGAGGAAATAAGGAGGGAGATGGAGAGAGAACATCAACAGGACTTTTGAAACCCAGAATTCGAGTGGGCATGCGATTCATAAGATAGGAAGCAGTCTGAAGTGCATCGGACCAAAAACGCTTTGGAACGTTCATGCCAAATAAAAGGGCACGAGTTATCTCCAACAGGTGACGGTTCTTCCTTTCAGCAACACCATTTTGTTGTGGAGTACGAACACAAGTAGTCTGGTGGATAATCCCATGATCATGGAAGTAGGAGGAGAGAGTAGTAGACAAATACTCTCCTCCATTATCAGAACGAAGGATTTTTAGTTTAACATCAAACTGGGTTTCAATCATTTTATGAAAAGATTGAAAAACATAACAAACATCACTCTTTTGTTTTAGCAAGTAAACCCACGTTACTCTAGAGAAATCATCAACAAAAGTAACAAAGTAACGAAAACCACGAGCGGAAATAATAGGAGCAGGACCCCACACATCAGAATGAACTATAGAAAAAGGTGAAATACTTCTATTACCATGAGCCGGATACGAAGAGCGGCATTTTTTTGAAAATACACAAGTTTCACATTGAAGATCCAACATAGAAACAGAGACAAAATACTGAGGAAACAGTTTCTTTAACACAAAAAAGGATGGGTGGCCCAAACGGCGATGCCACTGCAACAACTGTAAAATGTTACAATCACGACTACTACTACTGGTAGACCCATCACGAACTTGCTGAACAGGAGAAGCCACCGGTGAGGAACTATCCAACAAGTACAATCCCCTCTCCTCATAGCCTCTACCAATCGTCCTCCTCGTCTCCAAGTCCTGAAATACACAGTGAGAGGGAAAAAAAGTGACACTACAATTCAAGGACTTGGTTAGGTGACTCACAGACAAAAGGTTTAAAGCAACATTAGGAACATGAAGAACAGATGATAAATGCATAGAGGGGGTAGCGGAGATGTTCCCCTTACCAGCAATAGAAGAATAAGAACCATCAGCGATTCTAACTTTATCCCTACCAGAGCAAATATGATAGGAAGCAAACAACGAGGACATACCAGTCATGTGATCCGAGGCCCCCGAATCAATAATCCAGAGGCGAGTAGATGTGGAGACAGAGGCACTGAAAGCCGAAGCGGATGTACCTGAATGAGCAAACGAGGACGAGGAAGATGGACCCGACGGCTCCAACTGACCCATAAAGCGTCGGAATGTCTCTATCTCAGCACGGGAAAGGCTAAGGCTGTCAGACGATGGCAACACACCAGATGTAAGAGCAGGAGCTAGATCAGAGACAACGGAGTGAGCGCTAGATCCACCACCACGACCACCACCACGGCCACTGCGACCTCCACCTCTCTGCTGTGGGCGACCATGAAGATCCCAACAAGTCTCACGGGTGTGTCGAGTGCGGCCACAGTGGTCACACTTCAGTCGATCCCTCTCATCACTGACGGTTCCGGACCTACCCCCTCCCCTGCTGCCACGAAAGTTATCGCGGCCTCCCCGCTGGGACCATGAAGAAAGAGCTGACCGCTCTAGGGAAGAAGGTGGCATGTTAGTCCGGCGACGCTCCTCCCTGTGGAGAATGGAATATGCTGTAGTAATGGATGGAAGAGGTTCCTTCCCTAAAATCTGAACACGGATTTGCTCATACTCGGGGTTGAGACCAGCCAACAACTCATAGACCCGGTGTTCATCAACATACTTCTTAAACCCAACAGCATCTTCAGAGCACTTTGTCGTATACATATGAAACATGTCAAATTCTTCCCACAGACGGCGAAGAGTAGAGTAGTACGTGGCCAGAGAAGTATCACCCTGTCTCAGTTGCCCAATACACTGGCGCAACTCATAGGCTCTAGCATGGGTGCCCCCCTCAGAGTAAGTCTGCTTCACAGCATCCCATATCTCTTGTGCCGTGGAGAGAAGGATATATCCATTGCTAAGATCCGGAATCATAGAGTGAAGAAGCCATGACATGACGGTGGCGTTCTCGGCTTGCCATTTAGGGAAAGTAGGATCAGTAGCCAGAGGCTTCGTACTCTTGCCATTTATGTACTCCACCTTTCCCTTCCCTGTGATGAACAACATGGCCGACTGAGACCATGGAAGATAATTGTTGCCATTTAACTTTACGGTAGTGATTTGAAGGCTCGGGGAGTCACCATGCCCCAAATGCAAGTAACTATCATCACATGTTGGAGCCCGGGAAGACTGAGTAACCTCGGAATCGCCCATCGTGTGTCAACTACGGACTGATTTGCACAAATCCAGCCACTAAGCACCCGCCGAGCAGGTACCACAGGGTTCTACAACCCAAACGAACAACCACCAATGGTCCAATGACCAAAAACCACTTCAAAATTACTCGAACATCTCCTCAAACAACGTGAGGGCACCCAAACTTCTTCATATAGCATTCATAAACGATTAAACTACTTCCACCAAGGTTAGAATGCGAAAAATGAGAGAAAATACCCAAAAACAGCCTCTGCCGGAAAAAACTAGTAGAGAAAAACGTTCGCCGGAGCTCCGGCGAGGTTCTGATCGCCGGAAGACCGGTGCCAAGGGGACCGAAATTTTGAGGGGGATCTTTTAGTACCAATATCCCCAAGTTAAATCCCCCATATAAAGAGAAAAAACGACTGGTTCGAAGAGGATTTTTTCAGAATTTTTTTTCAAAAAAAATTCTCAAAAACTCACTTAAAAGCTCCAATAAATCGTGAAAAAATCACCATAATTCTTCTAATCTGTAGATCTACTAGATCCAAGAAGAAAAAACACAAAAAACTACCATGGATGACGTCACACTAACACTTCATCACGGTCGTTGCACGGCTGCTGACGTCAGCATCTGCCGGAGATACCTCCGGCGAGATTATTCACCTTTGTGCTCTTCTTTTGTGCTCTGATACCAAGTGGATTTCTTAAAGTGGTTTTAGGTTTGGAAGAAGGGAGAAGAAGAAGAAAGTGGGGAAAAAGAGAAGTGTGTGTGTGTCCCACTTCTCTCTCATATTCTATTAAAGTAGAAAAGAAGGGTTTCCCCTAATTACAAGAAATTACAAGAAAGCCCCTCATTACACATGCTTATTATTCTACACCCTTAATTACAAAGCCAATTAAGTTCCTATACATATACGAATTTTCATGGCAGCACACTGATTTTGGAAACTATTATTTTTTTAGTTTAATATGCTTGCTCTTAGTAATTCAGCCATATTGATTGACAACGAGCATTGATTTCAAGAGCCAAAAAGGTGGTACTCCTGTTGTTCACACACAAGTCACAAGTGCCTAAATGTGCAAAGTTGGGTTGCGCAACTAAAATTTGAAGGTCAACTCATTACCAAGGTGCAAAGAAATCATAACAATGGCATTGAAATACTAATGGCAACTGTTAAAATCAGTGTACCAACTACAAAAGAAAGTAAAAGGAAAGAAGTTAATCCACTCTGAGCAATCAATAAAGCAATGAAGTGCTAACCCCTACAGGCTACGCCTAAACAATATTCTCCCCACTATGCTTCAGGCAAGAAAGGCACGAGATTTATATTTGTTTCTAAGTTATGAGGGTTTCAGGCAAGAAACAGAGACTGTTGAGCTAAAGCATTCCATGGTATTTAAGAGCCATGATGTAGCCTCTACATTACTGAGGGAGTTGTATAAAATCATGGTTGTTAAATTCTTGCAATTTACGATTCAATTCCTACGATTTGAATCGAACCCAGGCAAAACGATTCAAATCGCAAATGGAAATCTTAATTGGGTAAATCCCAATCAATTTACGATTCAAATTGTATGATTCATGAGATTCGACCACGGAACCCCTGTTACGGGCCAATACTTAAAAAATATTTTTAAAATATTTTTTATTCTTTCAATTTTCTAAAGGTACTTTATGTCTTTTAAGAAAAGAAGAATCAGGAAAACTCCTGTTACAGACATGCCAAAACTCCTATTGGGGTTTTTTCTATGTTGTTGTGAAATGGAAAAAAAATATAAAAAGAAATGAGAAGAAATGAGGAAGAAGAAAAAAGATGAAGTTGGAGAGTTAGACTCTAGAAGAACTTGATAGTTTATTTTATCAGTCTTTTTAATTGTAGAAGTCTTTTGATGCTTGATCTTATACATCATGATTATATGAGTAAGCTTTTATTGATTTATCTTTGATGATATTGGGGGTTATGTTTCATTTTATGGAGTTCATTCGCGTTTTATAGTGTATGCAATGAAATGTTCGTTACTTTATTTGGATAATGGATTATTCCATTTTTCTAATTTATTAAGTATTTTTTGTTTTTTTTAAACAATTTTTTTAAATAGGATGAATCTTACAATTTATGATTTGAATCGAATCGGTATTAAAACGATTCAACTACGATTTAACAACCTTGCATAAAATATTAGTTTACTATGTTTTACATCAACCAACCCAAAAAAATCTGTTAGATGGCTCGGCTAGGCAAATGAAATTTAGATAACCTCAAAATGAAACAGAGTCTATGTGGAAACTGTTCAACCAAACATAGTTTTAAGCAATGCTGATTCCATGCTATCATGCAATGGTCAAGCAAACGGTGGGACCATACAGATACATACGTATGGTTCCGAATTCATTCATCATATGAATTTAGAGATCTTATGTCAGATTAAAAAATGTTACTATAGAAGCCATGAACAAACTTGAAGATCTCAAGCAGAATGTTCAAGGCTGTAATAATACCTTGTCCACATCCATATGACTGGCAAGAGCAGCCCCAGCAGTTGGACCAAAGCCAGAAATCACATTCAGAACACCCGGCGGAAGGCCAGCCTGTCACAAAGAACGCACATAAATATGCAAGATTGTCCCAAAGGGAAAAAAAAGAAATCTCAATGGGCTTCTCTTCATCATCTTCAGAAGATTTTCAGTGAGACTAAAGACAAACATTTCAAAACTCAAAATGAATGAATAATTTTAAGGAAGTTGCAGTGTTGATAGTTGATACACCTGCTAGAAACCATGTCTGAAAAAATGTATCAGGTCATGATCATGTATAACCTGGTTCACTTGTTTATTATGTTTTAGATGCTTGTATTTCTTCTAATTTTAATGTAATCTAGTATAATTTATATTTTATTTACAAAATATTAACTGCAAGAAAATTTTTCAATATGAAGACATAACTGTATGGGTGCATCTGAAATATCGGGTTCTATATGGACATCCATCATGTCTGAGTTGCATCATATTGCACCAATCTCAGCTACTCCAATACGATAGGATATGATTAATTTGCATTTCCTGTATGTAAGGCTGCACTCAAGCAAAGCTGGCTCATCGGCTTGGCTCATTCAAGCCAAGCTCAAGCGCCGGGCATTTCAGGCTCGAACAAACCAAGCCAAGCTTTAACCCGAGCTTGAATATCTAAAAAATGCCGAGCCCGAGCCAGGCCCTGTTTGATTCGGCTTGGTTTGAAATATTATATATGTATAATACTTTTTGGGTAATGTTATCTATAATATACTTTTAAACTTTCTTTATCATAACTTATAAAACGTTTTAACTTATAATAAAGAAGTTTAAGAGAAACCGATAAAAAAAGTTGAGAAGTTAAAAGCAAAAACTTTAACCCTAACTCTCTACTCTTCGGACTGAAGGACTATCCTAAAATCTTATTTTTGTGTATGGATAGATAAATTTTGTGATGTTTCGTGTATTATAATTTAATAATATATGGTTTTATTAAAATCAGGTAAAATTGACCAAATCAACCCAGAAATTCAAATCAAGTTCGAGCTAGGTCAAGCTTGTTCAATCTGAACCCAGGCCTGAAAATTTGAACTTGAATCAAGCTCGAGCTAGTTCAAGACAACCTTGGCTCAAATACAGGTCAACCTGCCCGTGACATCGAGATTTTGAAGGGTTTCAAGCCCCGCATTTTGTTCATAAAATCTACCAAACATAATCGACATGAAAAAATATTACAAAACAGACATTTTGAACACCACAACCAATTATGATAAAAATGAAAGAAGAATAGACTTCTTACAGTACCTCATGAAATAGCTTCGACACATAGAGAGCAGATAACGGTGTCTGTTCTGCAGTCTTTAGTATAATAGTGTTACCGCATGCTAATGCAGGCCCAACCTTCCAAGCATACATGAGAAGAGGAAAATTCCATGGAATAATCTGTCCCACAACACCAATGGGTTCATGCAGAGTTTGCACATGGTAATTTCCATCAGCAGGAACTGTCAGCCCATGAATCTTATCTGCCCAACCTGGAGAATTTCTGATAGAAGCTTTAGAATTTTCACCAAAATATGAAGAATGAGAGGAATATTTTAATATATGGAATAGGAACATGTAATATTCTATTAATTTTTATTTCTCCCACCAGCATAATATCTAAATAAACGTATCAGCATTGGTATTTCGACTTCTGCAGACTGTTCATGAGGCTTCCCATTATCCCAAGTCTCAAGTGCTGCAATTTCATCAATGTGCTTTTCAAGCAAATTGGCAAAGCGCAACATTATCCGTGATCTTTCCTGGATAAATCAAACAAAGAGAAAGGTAAAAGAGCTAGAAATCTTCACATGCTATGCAAAGGCATCCCATGCCGTGGAAAATAATTAAGATAAGGATGTTTACGTAAGGGGTCATCTTTGGCCATGGTCCCTCGTCAAATGCCTTGCGAGCAGTGGAGACTGCTCTGTTGATATCTTCTGCCTCACCTTCAGCGACATGAGCAATCACATCTCCTGTCCTAGGGTCCAAGGTTGGAAAAGTTTTTCCTAGGGCCAGAAGAAATTTCCTACTATCAGTCTACTGCATGATTATAACAAAAGGAATACTGAAGTAAGAGAATCAGGAGTAGTAAGATACATCATTTGTTATATTGTAATTGAGAAACCAAACTACCAAAGAGAAGCTATATTCTTGTATTATGATCAAAAGGATGGAAAACCAACCTGATGCCGCATCCACAAATTTCCCACCGATTAGAAGCTGAGTATAATTTACTTCAACAGGTGGAGTGATTGGTTCCTCAATAGCAGCAGCAGTGCTAAACCTACAGATTCCTCTGCTCCGGCTAGAATTTCTGCCTGAAGAAATAACTTATAACAACTGAGGACTCAATATGAAAACCTGCTAAAACACCCTAAATAACTAAGCGAAACTAATGAAAAAAAAAATCCAGAAAAATACTATTTCTCTCATTCTAACAATTAAAGCAGTTTTCACTACACAGAGACAGATAAAGGAACAGAAGCAAGTTCCATGGATGGTATTGAGCAAAAGAACAAATTAACGAAAGAAATAACCATTTGAAACCACAGTATCAGATCTGAATTTTAAAAGATAGATCCAATGAATCGTCATATCAAATCACTTTAAATGATTCAAAAACCTTCTTCTTTTATATTTTTCTTTAATCTTATACATTTGTTTTTATCGAATGTACTAAAGTTACAAAGAACTTGATCGAATACATAAAATAAAATCACAAACTCAAATGAATCAAAAAACAGGAATTTGTCAATCCAATTGCTTCTACTGATAACAAAATCCAGATGCCAAAGACAGAGAGCTATATCTTCTTAATGCAGATAATAAGATCAGATCACTCAAACCAGAAACTTCCTAATCAGAATAATCAAGAAACTAAGTTATTGAACAAAAAAAAGGAACAATCATCACTCAGACCAAAGATTACTCCAAAGTATCGAGAAAACTTTCATACAAAGAACATCGTTACCTAGAGAAAGCAAGGAAGAAGCAGAGAAGGAGCGAGAGAGCAGTGAAGAGATCCTTCGAGCAGCCATGGCAAGAAAAACTCGAGCTTTTGCTAGATTTCAGCCGAGTTGCAGAAAAAAGTATCTCTATTTCGTTTTCAATCTCTATATAGATATATTATATATCTCGTTCTGGTCGTCGTTATTTTGTAGGGCTTTAAATGTAAAATCCAAACATAGGAGAGATTCTCCCGTAGTGGATTGTACATGTGGAGGGGATGTATTTAAGCAGGTGACGGCGACTAGGGACCGGGAGAGAGAGAGAGAGAGAGAGATATAGATAGATAGATAGATAGATAAGAGGAGAAGAAAGTTGGCACGTGCAATGCACGTGAGAGCGAGAGAAAGGAATTAACTACACTTCATAAGAATTAAAAAAGACACGTGTTGAAATTTAAAGTAAAACATTAAATTAAAGTTTTGTTTCATATAAGAGTAGGAATTTCGGGAAATTTAGCCTTCGAATGCCTCTCCCATTAAAATAATAAAGATAAAGATAAAAAAGATTAAAATATACTATAGAGAGGACCAATGAAGGAGTGTTTTATTATTTTTTACCCATATTTTTATGAGAGGTAGTGGGTAATAAGCGTCGAGAGCATGTGTTGATATGGTATACATAAAAGGCATGGCCGCATGGGAGCGAGCTTTGTCTCTTTTGGCGTCATTGTGAGCCAGCTTGCAGACTCAGCTCAATCAAGCCAAGTTAAAGCTTTGAATATTTGATTTAATTAAGCTGAGCCTAGCTATTTTTTAAATCTGAAAGGTGTTCAAGTCGAGCTTGAGCGAAGGTTTGATTGATTCGGCTTGGCTCAATAGAGGCTCGAATATTATACATAAAATAATAATAATATATATTATTTATAATTTCAATAATAATATTATTATTTAAAATAAAAGTTTTTAACTAGTCAAGTTGATCTTGAGCCAAGATATTGTACTCGAGCTGAGCTGAGCTTCGACCAAAATTTTTGAGCTTGAGTCAATCTTGGCCAGCTCAACTCGAATACACCCCTATTTCTAATATTGTGATGAGAAGAAAATGAAATTCCTTCTCTCCCAAATTATCACTAGATGCCCCATGAGTTATGGATCCCCAAGGGGGTGCTCAGGCGTCCATCAGAGCGAATCTTTTGCCTAACATAGATCCCAAGTCTACATAAAGTTGTCATGTCACACCTTCTAGGTTGGCTTCGGATTACCTCTCGTGGATGTCCGAGGTCTTGGGCATCCACACATCAATGGACATGTGTTGATAAAAATGGAAGAGATATCAAGTGGGGAGAAGTCAAAATCATGGGGAGAAAATGAAATGACTTCTCTCCCTTTTTATCGCCGCATGTCTATTGATGTGTGGATGCTCGAGGTGGGACCTCGGGCGTCCACCATAGGTAATCCGAAGCCTTCTAAGTTTGCTACGCTACAGTGGTAAGATGTATTCCCTTTGGGGAGGAGGATTTAGGTTCAGTCTAAGCCCTTATATTTTATCTATTTTTAAAATTTTATTTCATAATATATTCTAAAATATTTTTTTATTAATATGTAAGATAACACTAAACGCACATAATCAGACCTTAGATAACCATCAAGTTGTCATAAGAATAAACTCACACTCACTTCAAAAGGACCTAACTAACCGAGGAGTTGTGGACCCTTTAATGTTGGCTTCTCTTGATTCAACAAGTGCATTTCAATGCCATGATAACCGGTGAGACAAATGATTTACTAGAAAGTTATATGGAGAATGGTGGTTGGGTTAAGTGGGAACAAGGAATTTCATTTTCCTTCGAATCCGAGATGAATAAGGGGGGAGCCAAAAAAAGAAAAAAATTGAGGGGCTGAAGTATATTAAGAAAATTAATAGGACATGCATGAAATCTTATGGGGCCTAGGTTAGGGGGTGTAGTTCCTAAGATTTTTCCTTTGTTAAATAATGGCTCCATTGTGGTCAAAAAATTTGTTAATGTTACATCCCAATCAAAGGTCAATAAACAAGAAAAACAAAGATCATTCCTTTTGGGGAGAGCCATTATGTAAATAAAGTTAATTGTAATATTAATTTTTACATTATATATATTCTTGAGCCCTTGAAAATGTGTATGAAATTTTACAAAATTTTCAGACTATCCTTATCATAATCATTATTTGAGTCTAAAAATCAAGGACAGGTAGTGAACTCTAGGGATAGATGAATCTTAACCACAATTAAGGGTATCAAAAGAGACTCATGGGCACCTCTAAGGCGTAACCAGACTCTAACTGTGGTTAAGATTCACCCACCCCTAAGATTCGCCCACTTATTTTTGGTTTTTAGAAAAAAATATTAATTTTTTAAAAACCCTGAATAAAATTCACTTACTCCTAGGATTAATTTCTTCTTCTAAAAACCAAGGATAAATGGGTCAACGATAGGGGTGAGTAAAACTTAATCACAGTTAAGGAGTGTTAAAATGGACACATGGCGACCTCAGTGACATAACCGGACTCATCATTCTCTAGACAAAACGCTTCGAAAGAAGAACGTCTCGCTAAGGCTCCACACGCCCCCTTTCTTTGCTATACCTAAAATGTCTCTAAAGTTTTTTGGTTCTTAAAATAATAAAATGTCTGGACATCATATTTTATAAGCAACATGTCCCTCACAATTTTTTTAATCTAAATGCCTCTCAAGTTTTTGTATCTAGAATATTCTTTAATTTTTTTAAAATATCATCACTAAGATCCTTCTTCCAAGTCGGTCTCCCCCTTCATCTCTCTCACTCTCACGTGCATCGCATGTGCCGCCTATTAGTATAAGATAAAGCTTCTGACACCCCCTTAGGGCTGAGACCACCGAGACCGCGCTCTAAGAGCACGGGATTTCAAGTGGGGCCTACCATATGAAATGGCCTCACCTGAAATCCGATGCTCTTAGAGCACAGTCTCGGAGGTCTCAACCCTAAGGGGGTCTCAGTAGCAAAGTCCATTAGTATATCTTTACTATTATAATGCAAGAGACATGCCTAGATGGTTTTTTCGAATTTTCCAAATTACCCTTATATAAAAACAAAACATTGCTTTAATGTTTTGTTTTATTTCCCAAACTACCCTTACCTTTGATTTAATATTTTACTTTAATTTCTAAATTATCCCTTGCCATCTATCTATTTAAAATCACAGTCAATCGCAATTAACCTCAGGGAGAGTTCAATCACAACCGTGGGTTAACACGTGCCCCTTTTAATTCCTATTAACTGTGTTAACTTCCAAAAAAAAGTCATTTCCCTTGCTCTCACGTACATTGCACGTGTCACAAATGAGTTCAATCGAGTATCGTTAACTCTTTCCCCTCGCTCTCACGTGCATCCAACGTTGCCACCCTCTAGTATACTTATAACGCGCACATAGTCAAAATGTGACAAGACTAAAGTCAGAGTTATCCAACCAAGTAAGGAGTGGATATACACACTTCTTGCCATTTGTCATTGGATTCTCACCAAAGTAATTGGAAATCTAGCTTTTACTTATCAAGTTGATGGGACAGATCTTAGTCTGAATCCAATATGCTCCAAACAAATTTTAAAGGTAGAAAACAAATTAACAAATTTAAAGGTAGAAGAAAGGAGAACGTTTGAATGGATCAAAGTATAAAACGTGCCTTAGTAGAAGTCAGAATTTATGGGAATAGTTCTAAGGTGACTCATTCCAAAGCTCAACCTTATCAAACTCTGAATCAGACTTGACCACATGATAACAATCTAGGGAAATCTTTACATAGCTTTATAATCATAAACAAGTAGTTATCACTTAAATTCATCTAAACCAAATAAAGTTACACTTCCAAAAAAATAAAATGCACTATGAATTGACAATACATCTACTAACTAAATAAGAAATCATGCTAATTTGTAAATTTGTAGGTAAACCCCTTTGTTTTTGCTAAGGGTATCATTTAACTACGGTTAGCCATTAGAACAATGGTTAATGGTTAGAGAGATTGGAGCTCTTGTGGACTCGTCACCCTAAGGCACAAGATTCTCTCAAGTTGGAACCCCTACAGGTCACCACGTGTCTCCTTTGACACCCCTTAACCATGGGTAAGGTTCACCCACCCCTAGGGTTCACTAACCCATCCTTGGTTTTTTTTTTATTAATTATTATTTTTTTAATTAAAAAAACTGTTTTTAGAGTTTTTTAATATTAAAAATATTTTTTTAATTTAAAAAATAATAATTAATAAAATAAAAAAAACCAAGGATGGGTTAGTGAACCCTAGGGGTGGGTGAACCTTACCCATGGTTAAGGGGTGTCAAAAGAGACACGTGGCGACCTGTAGGGGTTCCAACTCGAGAGATTCTCTCGAGTTGAACTCGAGAGGATCCTGAGCCCACCCTACAGGAATTGGATCCCATACCTCCCTTAACTTAGAGACCACACCTTACCACTGGCATAAGAGGCGGGGTCTTTGTACGTAAACCTATATACGAACAAAGGTAAATCTTAACCAACAAAGATAAATACCTATCTAACAACAGAAAATTCATTATTAAAATTAAATAGAAATATTTCTTTAAATCTAAAAAATAAATTAAAGGTGTGAGGCAATGACTCACCTCCGTGTTATTGATTATATATGTATTCTTGTTTCCAAAATAATTTAGAAAACAACACATTTTCTCCTTTCCGTATTTGTTAGAGCAGTGATAACGGGAACCATGGGTTCGTTTCATATTTTATCATGTGTCCTTGTGTCCCTTTTAACACCCTTTAATACTGGTTAAGCTTACCTAAATCAAAACTAAAATTTTTGTTTTTTTTGTTTTTGAAAAATCATGGTTGGATTGCTTAATCATAGGGGTGAGTGAATCTTAACCACAATAGGTGAGTATTAAAAATTGAACATAGACCAGCGAAGACCGGCCATTCCGTTACAAAATGGGAACCACGGGTACGTTAACTTTTTTCCTTGTTAGAAATAGAGGTTGAAGATGAATTGTGTTGTTGCATTTTTGGAGAGATAATTTTTTTTTTTTGTTTCTCCTTTGATTCGGGTTATTTATAAATAAAAATGGATTCAGTGCTAAAGAAAATCAATCGGATTGTGTAAAAAATTTCAAGATTAACACACTTTTAGGCTTATCGGATGTCACCCTTAAAAAGAGTACCATTTCTGGTGAAAAAGTTTCGAATATATTAGCATTTTTTTTTTTTAATGTTTCTAAAAAAACACCAAAGGTCTTCTAAGGTAATTTTAAGAGATAAAATGTTAAGAGTATTTTGGTAATTTTAAAAAGTAAGAGAATTTCAATAATTTTAAAAATTGATGATTACTTTTTAAAAATGATTAGAAAATATTTTATTTTGTTTTAAAATGATAGTTTGATAATTTAAAGGGCTTTGTAAAATTAGGTAGGCCAATGATGTTTGTGAATAGCCATCACATGATCTTATATTTATTGCCTTCCAAAAAACAAAGGATCCTATATTTATTGAAAAGTTTTCATTTTTTGAGAAGAAAAGCTAGGGTTGGGCAAACCTCCACCTGGACTGAAAAAGCATAAGAAGATTACATGCGTGATCTTCCACAACACAAGGAGCATTATTTTATGAAGTCAAATCTCCGGTTATCACCCTTTGAGGTGGCCACGTGTCCCCCTTAACACCTAATAACTGTGGTTCAGATTCACCCACTCCTAGGGTTCACTCACCCATCCTTGATTGTTAGAAAAAATATTAATTCTATTTTTTTTAATATTTCAATATTTAAAAAAATCAAAAACAGTTTTCTAATTTTAAAAAATAGAATTAATATTTTTTTTCTAAAAACCAAGGATGGGTGGGTGAGAACCCTAGGCGTGGGTGAATTTGAACCACAGTTAAGGGGTGTCAAGGGAGACACGTGGCCACCTCAAAGGGTGATAACCGGATTTGCCAAATCCGGTTATCACCGTCTTAATCAGAAAGTCGAGGTTCGGAAATACTTCGGTAAGGGTGTATGGAAAAATTCGAAAAAATCAGAAAAATACGGAAAAACTTCGGAAAAAAAAATTGAGAAAAAATTTATAATTATAAAATTTAATAACGATACTAATTAATATATCTAACAATGTTGTGAGATAATATACAAAAAAGAAAAAAAGTAACTATAATCAACAATAATAAGTTCATATATCATTTTAACATCAAATTCAATCCATCAAAGCATTAAATTTATTAAAATATCAATTATCAAGATTAAAAACAATATTAAAATACGTATATTAATAAAATCACTCATTTGTATTCATCAATCTTTCAAAGAGCATCAAAGTCGTCATTATCTTCACAATTTTCGTTCCCAAATTTTTTTAAGATTATTCGTTTTTATTCATTTTATTTGTTTTAAACGTCTTTTTATTTTTTCGTATTATTTGTTTTAAACAGATTTAAAAATATAATACGTATTTTATTCAAAAAACGGATTTTAAACGCCGTTTTCTATGACAAGGTATTAATGAACATTTTAAACGAGTTTTTTTTTAAAAAAAAACACCCACTTTTTTGTGACTATGACCACCATAAAGGATTTGACTCTTATTTTAAAACTTGGTGAGCGAACTTGAAACTTGACTAAGTCGATTTGACTCAACTGAGTTTTGATTTTCGAACCAACTCGCCAATAAATTTGATTCCTTCCTGCAAAGGCGTGTAACTCGGCCGAGTTGATTAGAATCGATCGACTCGTCCGAGTTACATGTGTTTTTTCTATCATGAAAAACTTATAAAAATTTATGCATTATTTTGTTTATCATTTAAAAGAGAATCTTTATTCACCAAATGACCAAAAGATCAATTGAGATATAGTTTAATTCACCATTTTACCGGTCAATACAACTATACACGCACCCTAGGAATAGTGGTAGGTGTATCCCATCCTTAGGAGGGAGGTTCCGGATCCATTCCTAAGAGGGTGAGAGTGTTGTGGTCTCCACCTGCAGCCTAACCGCATGTCTCTACTTTTAAAAAAAAAGAACTATACTATCCTATCCTGATATATATTTTTTCTTTTCTTACAGTCTTCAAAAGTATAACTCCTATGTATATAAAAATGTATAATTTTGAAATTTTGATATTTATCCAATAAATACATATGTAATTTAATGTGTATTTTAATTCATATATATATATACATATATATTATTTATATTTTATCATTAATTTTTATTTTATACCATTTATATACACATAACAAAATGAAAAAAATATTATAAATGTGTGAGTTTTAAAAAAAATCTAAAAACCAAACCAAGGTTATATTGATGAACCCTAAGGGTTAAGTAAATCTTAACCACGGTTAATAGAGATTAAAAAGGACACGTGTTAACCTATAGGTGTGATTGAACTCTCCCCAAATTCAATTGCGTTCGGCTGTGAGTCGATCTCCTGTACCATATGCCTCCTTGAATTTTATATGCTACGACACCTCTTATGTCAAACCACTTTAAAACTTTTGAAATTTCCTCTATTTACTGCTGCAAGAAACAAATGTTGATCTTACTGTCCTTGAGGTGGTATTCGCGTGACATGTTAATATTTATTAAAACCGGTTAAAGGAAAGTAAGTGGGAGAAAAGAAAATAAAAGAAAAGAAAAAGTAAGAAGAAATTTTTTTTTAAAATGATTTTTTGAAAGGGATAAAAATACCCTTATAATTGTACCGTTAGAAAGGGTTGATAGGGGTATAAGAGTAAATTTATTTATTTTTCTCTCAAAACTACCTTGTTTTGTGGAGGAATTTTTTTATTAACTTTAGAGGAAAATACGGATTTGGGCCCCGTATTATGAAAAAACCCATATATGGGCTCCGGTTTGAAATATTTATTTCTGTAGGCTTCTACAGTGATTTTAGTGGAGCACGTGGTTTCCTCTAAAAAAAATTTCTCCAAAATGCCCCCCATCCCTGTTAGAGAACCCTTAAACACCGTGCGACTGAGCTCAAGCTTTCCCCTTCAACGAAGCGTTCATCCGAAACTCAAGCTTTCCCCTTCGTTGCAACGGGGTAGACTTAAGTTTTCCCCTTCGTTGAAGCTTTCTCCTTCATTGCAACTGAGCTAAACCCTTGTGAAGAAGAAGAAGAAGAAGTAGAAGAATAAGAACATAGGGTAAGTGTTTATATGTTTTTGATCCATTTTGCGATGGTTACAGTGATCATATTCGGTATTTGCTAGGGTTATGTGCTCATTTTCCTCATTTTCTGTTATTAGAGTTCATTTTCGATGGTTGTAGTGATAAAGTTTGATTTTTTTTGCTCATTTTCAGTGGTTATATGTGATTACAGTGCATTTTCAATGTTACAGTTCTCATTTTCGGTGGTTTTGAGCTTATTTTCGGTGGTTTTGTGGTCATTTTCGGGGGTTTGATGTTATTGCATTTTCTCTTTTACAGGGCTTTTCGATGATTTTATGCCCATTTTCGGTGGTTTTCCAGTATAACAGTGCTTTTTCGATGATTTTTTGCCCATTTTCAGTGGTTTTCCAGTATAACAGTACATTTTCGATGATTTTATGCAGATTTTCGGTGGTTTTCTGTTATTACAGTGCTATTTCGGCGGTTTTGTGGTCATTTTCGGTGGTTTTCTGTTATTGCATTTTCGATATTACAGTATATTTTCGATGATTTTATGCTCCTGTTCGGTGGTTTTCTGTTATTACAGTTCTGTTTCGATGCTTTGATGCTCATTTTCGGTGGTTTTCTGTTCTGACACTGCTTTTCGATGGATACAATGCCCATTTTCGGGGGTTTTCTGTTATTGCAATTTTGATATGACAGTGCTATTTCGATGATTTTGTGATCTTCGGCGGTTTTGGTTATTACAGTGCATTTTCAATGGTTACAGCGCTCATTTTCGAAATTTTTCAGATTACTTTAACGGATTGAGTGTTTTCCCGATATTGCAGATAATGCCGATATCAGTAGTTTGTTGTTATGACGGTGAGTGGAACATTGACGACTGTGTTCGAGGGTACGTGTACAGTGATGGAAAATCAAAGTTGTTGCAATTATCTTCGAAAATGACATATGACAAACTATTGGATAAAGTTTATCAATTGACTAACACTCGACTGGAAGAGTATGAGATTATAGTGAGGTGTTTGATTCCTACACCAGCGCCAATCCCTCCCAGTGATATTACAGACGATGAAGAGTTGCGGGCATTTCTTTTACATGTCAGGAAAGTATAAAATAAATACTTGCCGCCATTATATATATCGAAGGTGAGGAAATCTGTACCAGAACCACAGTTTGGTTTGAATGATGCGAGTTGTGAATATCAGCGTGTTCAGGAGGTTGTTGATCCTCATATTCAGGAGACTGTCATTCCTTTCTATAAGGGGACTCATTCAGGAGGCTGAAAATGATAACGGTGATGAATGTTTAAAAAGTATAGACTCAAGCTCAACTAATGAAGATGAACATGATTTTTATAGTGATTTTAATCAAGATGAAGATGTAGCAACATACGGTGTCTGCGAAAGCTTGAAGACTTTTTACATAAGGAGGCAACAGCAGAGTGGGACACAAGGACTATACACTCTCATACCCCGCATGCTGATATTCCTAGTTCCTCAGCGTCTGCTTTTCGTCGAGTAAGACAAGTAGATACAGAAGCTCATCCAGAAGCATCACCACAAGCTTATCCAGAACCGTCAGCACAAGCTCCATCATCACCACAAGCTCCAGTACAATCACTGGCAAATGTGATGCAACTAAATGATGGTGTAGATGACTATGTAAATTGGGAAGCATCAGAGTTTGAAACTGGAGTGGAAGCTGGTGAAATATCGCTTGGGAAATTATTTAAGGACAAAAGACGTCTACAAAATGTACTGTCTAGATATGCGATGCGAAACAATTTTCAATTCAAGGTTATTGATTCAAATCAACAAAAGTACACAGTTAGATGTCTTATAGATAATTGCACCTGGAGGTTGCGTGCATCGAAAGTGAATGAGGTTGGTGTTTTCAAAATAAAGACTTATAATTCACATCACTCTTGTAGATATCCCTTAGGTGGTACCGATCATCGACAAGCAACCAGTTTAGTTGTGAGTGACATGGTTGTGGGACGTATTGAGGCAAATGTCTCGTATAAGCCCAAAGAGATTATTCATGATGTGTGGGAAGAATATGGTGTTAGAATGAGTTACAAGAAAGCTTGGAAAGCTAAGGAGATTGCCATTGAAACAGTTAGAGGTTCATACGACCACTCTTATGCTGAACTCCCTGCCTATTTTCATGAACTTAAAAGGACTAATCCGGGCACAGTAACAGCAATAGTGGCTGACCCTGAAAATGGGGCATTTGAAAGATGTTTTATGGCTCTTGGACCGTGTATTCGAAGTTTTCAGAGGACTTTACAGAAAGTGGTAGCCATTGATGGGACACATTTAAAGGGAAAGTACAAAGGAATACTAATTGCCGCAACAGCTCTAGACGGAGACAATCACATATTTCCAGTTGCCCTTGGGATAGCGGAGTCGGAGAATAATGTTACTTACAATTTTTTCTTAACTCAATTATCAAGAGCACTTGGACACATAGATGATCTAGTGATTGTAACAGATCGACATGTTAGTTTGATAAGCCAAGTCCCTGTTGTATTCCCACATGCAATTCATGGCTACTGCGCATTCCACATTAGCCAAAATATGTATGCAACATTCAAGGATAAGCAATTGTTTCCGTATTTCTAGAAAGCCGTGAAGACATGTAGAGAAAGCGAGTTTCATGAGATAATGGCAGAACTCGCAGCTGTAAACCCTCTCGTTGTGCAATGGTTGGATGCAATACCAAAAGAGAAATGGGCCCGAGCCTTTTATAGTGCAAAGAGGTATAATGTGCTGACTACGAACATAACCGAGAGTTTGAATAGTTTGCTGAAAGAAGCAAGAGAATATCCAGTCACTATGCTTTTGGAGAATGTGCGACTGAAGGTACAAAATATGTTCTACAACCGAAAAATCAGTGCTATGCAAATGAATGGCAGGCTAACAACATGGGCCGAAGAGCAAATACAAAAGGGACAATCATAGGCACGTTATTTAGATTCTCATGGAATTGCTATGTATCAGTATTATGTGGTTGGGAAAAAAAATCGAGATACTGTGAAGCTTCTGGATGGGAATTGCACTTGTGGGAAATTCTATAAAATAGGGTTGCCTTGTGAACATGTCTTAGCTGGATGTAGAAAGTATCGGGTAGATCCATACAACTATTGTTCGCCATTCTACACATCACTAACGTACCAAGCCACCTACCAAGAGTCAATATATCCACTGCTTGACAAAAAATCATGGGACCTCCTACCTGAAATCATGGTAGAGATGGAGAGGATTAAACCACCGGTGGGAAGAAGACGTTCAGGAAGGCCGAAGAAGAATAGAATTCTCTCACAGGGTGAGGAAAGGTCCACTGTAAGATGTGGAAGATGTAAACAAACTTGGCACAATAGGCAAACATGTAATAATCTTGTTCCCCATGGTGGTTGAGTGTAGTGTCTAATGTTAAATGTAATGAAAAACATGTAATGCTTAATGAATGGTTGGTTTGAAGGTTCTTTATTATTTATCCAATATTATAGAATCTCAAAAAAGATGGAAAAAGACAGAAAATGGGAATAAAATGCCGAAAGTGACAGGAAAATACCGAAAATGGCAATAAAATGGCGAAAATGGCTACTGGATTGCAACAGAAAAATGCCGAAATTGACAGGGAAAAACTGAAAAATGCCGAAAATGGCTACTAGAAATGGCAAAAATGCTGAAAATGACTGCTAGAATTCAACAGAAAAATGCCGAAATTGACAGAAAAATACCGAAATTGGCTAAAAATGCCGAAAATGGGTACTGAAAATGGCAAAATTGCCGAATTTGACAGAAAAATGGCAAAAATGGGTACTGGAAATGGCAAAAATGCCGAAAATACAGTACTGCAGAATACCGAAAATTGATCCTGTTATGCCGAAAATGCCTACTAGACAGTGTAAAATGCCGAAAATCAACCATGTTAAGCCGAAAATGGCTACTGGAAATGGCAAAAATGCCGAAATTGAGCCCTGTTATGCCGAAAATGGCTACTGGGACACTCTAAAATGCCGAAATGGAGCCCTGTAAAACTGAAAATAATCTGTAATATGACGAAAAAACCAAAAATCCGCACTGGATATTGTAATAAATGACGAAAATCATCTCTAAATACACAATATTACAGGACTGTACACAAGTCCATAAGAAGTCAATATTACAACATTACAACATCATCACAACAATCCATAATAGTACATCACAACCCATCCATAATAGTCTATCAACAAACTGCACCCCGGCCTATCTTCTCCCTCCTCTTCATCATGGGACCTCAGCATCCAACATTGGGACGTTATCACAGCCCATCACGCCTTCACTGACCCCGTCATAACATCGAAAGCTATTCGCTTCCGCATTGAAGATATATCGTCCTACAAAAATAGTTAGAAAAAGTCAGTATGCTACAAATGATTGATGATATTTACCAATGGATGTACAAATACCTGAGTGAACGTAATGGGTAAGTCAGCGCATAAGAAGTCAATATATTTCGTAACGAATACTCCACAGTCCCGACTGAATATGCAAAACAAACAGTTACAGTTGCTTAAGATGAGTCATGTTAGTGTATTGGTAAATATAAGATTAAATGTTTTAGAAAGACTTACGTATTCTTCTGTTTTGGTATATTTTTGACTTCTATGACCTCCCAATTTTGACCTATGAAGGCTGAGTTGTCACCACACATGTGAAACAGTGCAGGCATCCTCACTGTGATAGCTGAGATATGATCTCCATGTTGTAATGCCGGGTGTGGGAAAAATGAGTCGAAGAGGAGGATACGCCTTGTGGGGGGTTCAAGCACAACCAATAGCCAGTGACTAGCGGGGTTCACAGGGAAGTATATCCTTTCACATTCCCACATGGGGGTCCCTCCTCGAACCCCCATGATAGCGGCCTTCATATCTGGCCCCACCCGACTAGTCATGTCCTCAGTCAGGTTCTTGGAATTCAAAGTTGAATGGTAGGTGTCCAAAAAGTGACACTCCTTGAATAACGAATACTGAAACATAACGAACATTATTGTTACTTAGAAATTGCGGATATACATTGGATAAATGTATATATTGGATAAACTAAAACATAACAAAAGTATTATGAGTTACCGTGAACCAAGTTTTGCCAAAAGCGCAGACTTGATTGTATTTCGAGGAGTATTGCTCCTTTCTTTGAGCCAATAACTCCGTATACATGTCAATTTAATGTCATATTTATCCAATGTTAGATAATCTCACAAAAGAATACCGAAAATAACGATAATGGATAGTGATAGTACTACCGAAAATGGTCCTCAACTACTGAAAATGGATGTACAAATGAGAATTAAATACCGAAAATGGGTGCTGTAATGGCGAAAATGGGTACTGGATTCATTATTAAAACCACTGAAGTACCGAAAATTACACAGACAAATACCGAAAATGGCTACTGGATTCATCAATTAAACCACAGAAATACCGAAAATTACACTGAAATACCGAAAATGGCTACTGGATTCATCATTAAAACTACTGAAATACCAAAAATTATACAGAAATACCGAAAATGGCTACTGATTCATCATTAAAACCACTGAAATACCGAAAATTATACAGAAATACCGAAAATGGCTACTGGATTCGTCATTAAAACCACTTAAATACAAAAAATTATACAGAAATACCGAAAATGGCTACTGGATTCAGCATTAAAACCACTGGAATACCGAAAATTATACAGAAATACCGAAAATGACTACTGGATTCATCATTAAAACCACTGAAATACCGAAAATTATACTGAAATACCGAAAATGGCTACTGGATTCATCATTAAAACCACTGAAATACCGAAAATTATACAGAAATACCGAAAATGGCTACTGGATTCATCATTAAAACCACTGAAATACAGAAAATGAAACTGAAATACCGATAATGAAACTGAAATACCGAAAATGGCTACTGGATTCATCAATAAAAGCACTGGGTTTACCAATGAATCAATCCACGTAGTTGAGCTAGAAATCCCTCCCACAATATCCGCTGTCACCATCACCTTGTCAATCAAAATTGAAGTTGCTCTCGACTTTATGAAATCGCGCAGTTGCTTCGACTCCTCTTTTGATAAAGGATTTTTGGGGTTAGCAGCTCCAATTGTCATTTTCCTTCCTTTCATTTGAATGAAAGGGGATCGCAGATATTGAGACTTCACTACCGGTCTCTTTGACACCTGCATATATTACCAAATATAAGTTCCGGCTTGATGAAAACCCATTTCACAGACTCTCATTACACGTCTTAGGAATGTAAACACACACCTCTAGAAGGTCTTCAACCCCCTTCGAATCTGCACCCTCCTTCGAATCTACGGGAGTCAACTCAATGATGGGATCCATCTTCTCATCAATGAAAAAATGTCCCTGTGTCGGAGCTGCTTCGGGAGTGAAGATGGGATCCATCTTCTCATGAACGAAAGAATATCCCTGTGTCGGCGCTGCTTCGGGACTCAATATGGGAGACCTCTTATCACTGAAATATTTTTCATCACCAGAAGTTTTTTCATCTTTTTTTTGTTGCGCTGCCCATTGCTCAAACAAGCTTTTTATTTGCGGGGATACTCGCTCAACAACTCGGTCGACAACTTGGTCAACAACTCGATCAACAACTCGGTCAAAATAACGGTCTAAAACTCTCTCCATTGCCCGCTCAACGGAGGAATTGATATCATGAACCTGAAAATATTGAACATCAAATAACTAGTAAGTAAAAATCCCGAAAATTAGACAATTTATATGTCAAAATGTCGAAAATCATAAAAAATAATCACAATCAATATTTGTATCGTTTTTGACCTCTGATCAAACCTTCTCTTCTTCGCCGGAGATGGGGCTGGACTTACATCATCATCACCATCACCCCCATCGCTACCACCACCGTCACTATCACCACCATCACCCCCATCACCATCACCACCATCACTATCACCCTCCCCCTCCTCATCATCATCACCCTCAGCACTCAACCGTGCTAACACATCCTTCATAACCTGCTGCTCCTTCTCTGCAGGAGTAGGCTTTATATTGCTCATCTGTAAAACAACAAAGGATATGTTATAAAATAACAAATGATCTGTAAAATAACAAAGGATATTGCAAGTTGAATATTGTAAAACAACAACTCCAATTACATACTTTACTTAAATTGAATATGGCATTTGCAAGTGACTTGTAGCTGAGATAGGATGTATTCGCCCACCTCAGAACCCGTGGGAATGTCATCGCACCTAGGGGTGCATTACGAGAACACAGCCTCCCAAGTGCTGGGATGCACTCATAAGCCCAAATCTGACATCAGTCATAAATTTTACTATTAGTTCAAGTAGAAGTAAACACAAATTAGCTAACATGGAAAATTTACAAAATTTAGGTAGTCATATGTTTACCTGGAAGGCAAGAGCACATCCGTTTATATTGTACTGCTTCTTCGTATAAAGAGCAGTTTCTAGGCCAACCTTGCACAACTCAAAACTCAAAGTCCCCCATGGGTATTTGTTGAAGGCCTCCCAATCATCCACTAGGCACAAATGGCCTGTGTTAACACCCACATGCGTGCCGGTGCCTACGAGCAACAACTCAATAAAGAGGACCAGTGATAGCTTCACCGCATCCATATGATCATCACATCCTTTGAACTCCTCAAGAAGCCTTGCCTTTTTAATCACCGCCAACTTTTGAAACTTTCGATACTTGAGAGAGGTTGGTGGCGCTTCATGTTTAAGGACCGGAGCCTTAGACACTTGGGCATTAAGGCCCATGATCAGAGTAAAGTCCAACACTGTAAACTCTACACTCTTCCCGCATACTTCGAAGCGTAACCCTCCTTTACGCCTCTGTAGAAAATGGTGGATTGCTTGGCCACACAATGGTATTTTAGGTATGTTGTAAAGGTGGGCAAAGCAGCTCTCCATCCAAATTCTTTTTCTCTCTGGATTGGCCTCTAATAATGGTTTTATCTCGTCAAACCATATCGTTTGGGAGCATTTAATCGAAGGAAAATATTTATCTTCTTTCTCTTTTCTCTTTTTCTTTTCCCTACCGGCTTTTCTCTTTGTACGAGGCATCTTGTCGCTGCAAAATTGAAAAACAATAAACACTATCATAACAATAACCATCGAAAGTACTGACAATAACCAGTCATAGCAAAAAATACCGAAAATAAGCACTGGGATAACAGAAAAATACCGAAAATAGGCACTGGGATAACAGAAAATACCGAAAATAGGCACTGGGATAACAGAAAAATACCGAAAATAGGCACTGGGATAACAGAAAATACCGAAAATAGGCACTGGGATAACAGAAAAATACCGAAAATAGACACTGTCATCACAGAAAAATACCGAAAATATGCACTGTCAGGCAGAAAAACACCGAAAATAGGCACTGTCAGGACACAAAAACATCGAAAATGGCAGTCATGAAAGCAAAATACCGAAAATTTACTCTGCCAGGACACAAAAATACCGAAATATCGAAATTGCTGTATTTTTGCCGAAATTAAGCACAAAACCATCGAAAATGCATTATAACATAACCATTGAAAATCCCGAAATTGGGCTCAACATCAACAATAATACCGAAAAAACAATGTCATAATTGAATAATACCGAAAATAAGCAAACACATAAATATACCGAAAATAAGCATTGATAACTGAAAATACCGAAAATGAGTAAAAAACACCGAAAATGGTCGTAAGAACCATCGAAATTGCAATGTATTTTTGCCGAAAATAAACTCAAAAGGGTCGAAAATGCACTTTAACTTCACCATTGAAAATCACGAAAAATGAGCAAAAATCAATAATAATACCGAAAATGGTTAATCATAACCATCGAAAATGGTTACTTGAAAACATCGAAAATGAAGTCGTTAACTGTGGGGCCCATTTTTAGGTTTGAAATTTTATTAAAAACCGCTAAAACTTACAGGGTTGTTCTTCTTCTTCTTCTTCTTCTTCTTCTTCTTCTTCAATACGCTATTACGAAGCCCGTAGAGTTCCGGATGTACTGGGTACCCAAGGGTTTTACTTTGGGGAAGGATTTGCAGGTTTCAAATTTGCGCCTTGAAGGATTTCGGATCACAGGATAACCGAGGGCTTCAGGATAACCGAGGGTTCGTAACCGAGCTTCAGCTTGGGAAGAAAGCTTTGACAGCAAGCCAGGGGTATTTTGGGGAGAAAATGCGAAGGGGCAGCACGTGCACTTGGCTCCCACGCGTGGGAGCCTACAAAAATAAGTTTTCAAACCCGGAGCCCATATACGGGTTTTTTCATAATACGGGGCCCAAATCCGTATTTTCCTCTTTTCTCACTGTTGTCAGAACAAACCGGACCAACCGGTCGAACCAGAAAAACCGGGAACAAGTCCCCTCACCCGTTCCCAAACCTCCCAAAACCGGACATATTTAAAAATCGATTATTTTTGTCAAAATCGGAAGAACCAACTGATTGAATCAGGAACCTGTGGTTAGAATCGGTCTGAAATGAGTAAAAATGAGGATTTTTTTTTAAATAAAAAAGGACATGATTGAACAGGTCAAACCGGGAACTAGCCCTCAACCGATTCGATGACCTGTCCAGTAATGATAACATTGAGTTTTCTCTTACTTTACCCTATTTTCTCTTGAACCGAACACAACCAAAGAGTATAGTAGCATAAAGCTAATTTTAGGGTTAGGATTTTCATCACTCTTTTTGAACCTAACCCTAAAAGCCCCCTAAAATCACATTTCTAAGCATTAACCTCACGCTGATGTGGCACACAAATACTATATTAGGGTTAGGATTTTACTCTAAGTAACCAAAGCAGGATCATGAGAGCGTCAAGTTTCATTTTAGGATAGGGTTTTGAGCACCTCCGGAGCGTTGTTATATATAAATAATATTTTAATATTTTTTTCTAAAAATCTAAATTATATTATTTAATTTCAAAGATTACAAACCACAGTTAATAAGAATCAAAAAAAAATTTGATCTCTAGGTGCGATTGTACTCTTCCCATTTTGTAGAGTACGGTTTCTATTTTGTAGAACGAAATGTTTACGGGAGCGGGACAAATCTTCACTTTCAAGAACAGCTACCGTAAGCAATTTGTAAATGGTTGAAACAAAGATGAGAAGACTTTATTAAAAAATTTAGAGTTAAGTACTGTTTTGTTGCCCTAAACTAAAAATATCGCTCCTTGCTCTCACATAGCCACCCCCTTCAACTCAACATGAACTCGGGTTAAATTTTTTTAAGCCTATGATTAATTTATTTTTATTTTTCTAAAAACCAAGGGTAAATGTGTGAACCCTAGGGATGATTGAATCTTAACCACGATTAAATGGAGTTAAAAGGGGGACACGTGGCAAGTAAAGGGGAGCCGAGACGCCCTCCTCGCTCACCAACCGAGGAGGTGATTATTTTCCTTAAAACAAATAATTAAGGGCCAAAATTAAAGCCAATGTGACTTTAGAAAATGACAAAATAAGTCGAGCCAAATCTAATCTTGACATTTAATTATTTGAATTAAAAGATTAAGATTCGGATTATATTTTGGAGTATCATAGACTGATTCATTATGAATTATCTTCGTAACTTCATTGATTGTGAAAAATCAGTCAAGATCTCTTTGTTAGTTGGGAAAAGAATCTCTCGATTAGATTTTCTTGAAAAAAATGGCAAAAGTATTGGATTTAGTCCATCCTCTACTTCCCTCTACAAAAATGTCAATTGAATTGATGTTTGGGACCACTTGACCGTTATAATGTCCCATCTCTTTTCCCTCCAAGACCATCAATTCATTGGTCTAAATTGATGAGCATTTGCTTTGACAAATAGCCGGTATGGATAGTTTGGAATTGTTTGGTTATAAGTATAACTCCACTCAAGATTCTAGTGCAACTATAAACCATTTTTTAACCGAATAATTGGTATGCATATTGAAAAATAAATAAAGATAAAAGATGTGCAATCCACATATCAGGATCCCTTTCCCCACAGCCAAACAACAGAATAGCTCTAATGATCTTTGTAATTCTGTTTGAAAGGAGTAATTTATTGTTGCAGACAAAAAAGGGCCTCGAACAGCAAGTTTAAGAAGTATGGTATCAAGGGTAATATGTAAGATAATCTGATAAAATGATATTTTTTTTTGGTGCTAAGAAATTAAAATTTTCAAATTAACTGAATTTGGTTTAGTCTCATCACAGACAAGTTTTATTATCTTGAGTTGCTGCCTTATAATGGTGATGCTTGTTTTGCAACTTATTTCAGCTGGCTAAAATTAAATTTTTCTCTAACCAAGTTTAAACAAAAGATGACACCTATTGATATACAAACCATCTGCAACACTTCTACAGCCAAATGATGACTGACAATTAACAATAGGAAAACTAATTTGCCACCGATCTTTTTACATGGGATAAATATAATTGATGTTTTTGAATGATATTACCAGTTTGATCCAGGCTGAGAAAACGGAAATTGATCATCAGGGAAAGGAATTTGAAAGTTCCATTGTTAGAGTACAAATTTCTCAGTTATTTCGAGAAACATGATCACAAGAGGCAGTTTTGTCACAGATTATGGTACAGAATATTCAAATGAGAAACCCCCCCCTTTTTTTTTTTTAACAAAAATGAAAATAAAGTAGGTGGTTATCACTTGAACAACGATCCATCTAACCTATCATCAGCTATTTCCCTACGTTCCGTGTTCTTTTTACTCTCTAATCTTTCTCATGGTCTGCAGAGAAATCAGGCTCTTCTGGCTTAAACAGCTTGGGCATCTTTAAGCTGCTGGCAGCAGGGTCAACAACCTTGATCTTCTGGTTAACCCCTTTTCTTGTATTCGCAGCAAACCTCGAAGCCAGTATTGTGGCTCCAAGATGCTGGAAGTTTGCGTTATCAATTAACGGGCTCTCAGCATCAGCATCCTCATAGTGTCTATCAGGTTCATCACTGTAGTTACTCTTTTCATCTGGAATTAGCATAAGGTAGCTTTCTTGTCTTGACAGCTCCTTCGCCAGCTTTCTCTTCTTAAACCGTCTCCATGCAGCTTCTATAAAGCAAGCTCCCCATGTCCTCCATTGGTGGGAATAGTACCTGAAGGCGTGCTGGAGCTTCTTGCTGTGAAGACGCTTGAACTGACTGGCAACAAACTTGAGCTCTTCGGCTCGAAGTGCAAATGCTTCGACTTCACAAAGGGCTCTGACAGTTCGAGTCGAGGACGGCAAGTTTAAGCTCGAATTGGGCATTAAGGCCCACGTCAGCAATTCTTCACCACAGAAGTCACCAGGTCTAAGGGTGATGGAGTTAAAGAATCCGGACCTTCCTCCATTGGTCGTGGAGCTCTCCAGTTGCCCTCTAATGATGAAGAGCATCTCATTCACGGGATCACCCTCCCGAACTATATAGGTGTCTTGGGTACTCAAGGATGAGACAAGACGTTCACATATAGCATCCAGGAGCTGATCATCCATTTGTGAGAAGAAAGGAACCTGTAAAATGGAATAATGGTGAGTTCAACCCAGTGAATTTGAATCTATAGACGTTCCAAACACATATAAACAACTTTGCAACAATGATTCAACAGGTCAATTATACTTTTGGCATCCATGTCCACTATCTGATGCTTCTAAGTTCTAACAAGATCTCTGTATTCTAGGTAAGGTGTGGCCACTTTTGTTCTCTCTAGAGCTAAGATGTACACACCAAGCTATATTATGTTATTCTGACGTCTAGACAATGATTAAAATCGAACTAAAAGAAGATAGATTTAATTATCAACTATAGAGAAAGATCCTTTCAAATATATATAGCATGCTGCATATGTTTTCCCTCTCCAATACTTAATGGTTAATCACAAAATGGAATGCCATAAAATGACTCACACGGCGAACAAGCGCAAGACATAGATGACGTTGAATTTCTCGACGGAGGTCCAAGGGCAATGAACGCAAAATTGAGTCCTCATCTACTCCTCTGGTGGCAAGCCATCTATATTGAACAAACCTCCGAACACGTTCTTGCAAATCTAGAGGTAGTTGGCGGTGCCTCATCCATTCCTCCGTATCTCTTCGCTTAACCCTCCATTCTTCAAGTCTCACCGTCATAGATTGCAGATAGCTCTTCGGGAAACAATAAAAAATCATATGAACATTCAAAACTATATCATCAGTATATAGGAAAGAGTTGTTTCTGAAATTTAGCAAACTAATCTAGACATGATTTCCAAAATGGCACTTAAACTGCTTACCAAAAGAATATTGCAGTTAACTCCCAAAGACTAGTAATATGCATATAGCCGACATTTTTGTTTAAGAAAGTATTGAGTTCAATAGACAGATTATAGGTTCACAACATGGAGCAAGGAAATCTAATGCTAAAGAATTGCAGCACAGTAGAAATTCTTAATATAAATTACATCCGTTGATCCCACTGTCATTAGTTTGCTGATATACCAGAAATATATTCTAATCCTCCTCAATTACAGTGATCCTCCTAAATTTTATAAATCCATCCTAAAGACTCATTCCAATTGGAATTTGGTTATTCACAACGTTTGAGGGTCCTCTCAAAGCATCCATGGTTGAGTGGTTGAAGCGGCAACTCATAAATGGCAAACTCGTAGGTCCAATTCATGTTAGATGCACACCAATGGAAAATAAAGATATCAAATTCCTACAAAGATTACTGGAAATTCCAACCAATGAGAATCCTAGAGAATTTTAAAATGGATATAGGCCAGGAAAAAAATTACTTGTTTTTCGAGATCCAGTTATAAGTTCTATCCATATCCATTCAAATTGCCAGCTCATACTAGATGCAGTTGCATTTTTTATGCGGACATCAGAGGCTTAGATCGTGTTCTTGATGGAGACCCACCATTGGATCTTGTCCTTGATGGAGATCTACCGTTAGATCACGATGTGGAGGGAGATCCGCTGTCATATAGAGCGGGAGGATTCGAGGACTACAATTAGTCCATAGGATGGCATGACCCATCATTGATGACCGGCCCACTTATTAAATATCTTAGTTAATTAACTTTTGTTTTAGTTTATTAGTATTTGAGATTGTTTTAGCAATGGTGTTTTAGTAATTAGCCAGAACTTGTAGTAATGACATTTTAGTAATTAGTTAGACTTAGGGTTTATTCTTTTCTTATAAATACACTCTTTGGCGATTAAGAATATACAGAATTTTGATGAATGAATAAAGTGTGGAGCTTTGGTTTTTGGGATCTCTTGTAAAGGGATGGTGTGAAGCCAGATCAATCTTTGGTCTGAAGTCAAGTTATCCTCTTATTTTTTCTTTTTTCTTTTTTTTTTAATCTTTTTATTTTCTGTTTTTATCTTGCAAAACTAATCACCAAACCCTGGCTATTCTCCATTACTGTTACAGCCTCCCTAACTCCTGTCCTTGGCTGCTGCCCATTCCTACAGCCTTCCCTAGCAGCCACCAGTCCCCACAGCTCTCCCTACAGGCTTCCCCTTGCTGCTATAGCATTACCCAGCCCCTCCTTTGACTGTCGCACTTATTCCCCAGCTCCCACAAGGCTGCCGCACCATTCCAGCCTTCTGCCTTTGCTGTGCCAAATCTCCTACAGTCCCTACAATTGTTTCCCTTCATCCAACAGCCCCTATACTTATCCCATTACAGCCACAGCACCCCCCCCTGCATCTTCCCATTGCTGATGCACCATTCCCCAGCACTTCATTGACTGTTACAGCCCATATTACCCATCCCTATTGCTGTTACAGCCCACCTCACCATTCCCTATTGCTGTTACAGCTACTCTAGACCTATTCCTATTGCCATTACAACTTGCCTATATCCCTAAAATCCCAAAAAACAGCAAACCCCGAAGGAACCCTAATCCTATATTTGTGATTTATGTCATGTTGTTGCTGGTCCATTAGATTCTATTTAATACTACTTGAAACCTGCCTACATCCATATTGCAGTTAATAGCCATTGTTGAGCCTAGAGTTGTTCTTGAAATCCTCTAGAGAATAAAAAAATCACTTTGATCATTGGTTTAATTTCCTAAGCTAATTGAAGTTCCCACGTCCATTAGGATCACCCAAATCAGATTTGGAAATCATTATTGCGGGATTGTGACATGACCTAGGGTATTAATAATTCCCTTTTGAGTTTCTTTATTATAATTGTGGAATCTAGGTATTTGGTGATTTTCTTTATTGCTGGCATTAGTTTTTGGATCTCTCAATTACATCATCATAGGTAAGTTTCATGGTCCTGCATCAATTTGATTGGAAGTGAAAGAATAACCCCAATGAATATGATTCATTTTTCTTTGCTTCTAAACTCTCATCAACTAGCACTACAATGATGTGAACTGTTAGGAGTAATTCATCAAATTGGTTGGTTATATCTAAAATAATAAAATCCACTTCATATTATAAAGGTGATATAAAAGCTTAATATATCCCACTATATTGATGATTTCTTAATGTGTTATTGCCATTTTAGTCTCATTGGGGCAGAATTTTAGTCCCTCCCTCCCTTTGTTAATGTATTATCATCATTTTAGTCTCAAATGGGTAGAATTTTAGTCACCAATATATATATTTACAGTGGTAGAATACCTCATTATCAGTTCATGATACTCACTCATGATTATGGTTGATCTTGATGCCCCAGATACAAAGTATCTATCCTAAATAAACAAAATCTAGAAAGAAAGTACTACATAATACCTGCATGTTGCCAATCAGCTGTGAGAAAAGAACTAGACCCACAATGCATATAAGAATACAAAATGATGTCTCACCAATAAAAGTACTTGTATCCAAATTCTGCCCATATGAACTGCATAGCAAGAAGTGAAAGATGTATTAGCAGAAACACCAAATGAAACTTTTCAAGCATGTTTACTCATCACTGTTAATATCAAATATAAATTTATAAGAGATTGACAAAAAAAAAACAAACAGTGTGCTCCATGTGATTCTGAATAGTGAATAATGTAGGACGCTACATTGATTATCTTGACTAAGCACAACACAATACTTGATTCAAAAGTATTGTGTCCTAATAACCAAGGGAGAGACAACAACTATAGCACTTCAAATTCAAGCCAGCTGAGTGTTTACACCAGGATCAACTATGACACGTGTGATTAAGTCCCCAGAAACGATAATTACTGTAGTATCCTGTATAGGAAGTCGTGATTATGCTTGTTGATTTAATCAAATATAAATAGTGCCTGCCATTAAGCATTTGTTATGATATGAAGACAGATTTATCTCTTCCTTGTGAAAGTGATGAGTTGTTGCACTCATAAAAATAAAATAAAATAAATTTCCACAGACCAAAATCTGTATTGCTCTAACAAGTTGTCTAGTTCTAAGCCCGATGGGGACATGAGACGTGGGAGGTTGTTGGGCTACACGGGATCTTCTACTTCACCAATGTCAAGCTAAGACTTGGCATAAGATGATTGCTACTGGAGTAAAGTTATGGAACTTAGATGACATAATGGGTTCCCTGATCATTTAAATAGATCTAAAAATCCTGTAGGATCAGCCTATGTGTGGAATCTACAATGAAAAACACTAACTTTAAGATTAGATTATTTTAATTTTTAAGTACTTAAATTTCATGGAGAAGGAAGGAAGAAGCAGCTTCCCAAATCCAACACGAGCTGCAGAAGGACCCAGCCTCCACACTATGCATTACATCACCTTCTAACCCTGCAGTCTTCAGAAGAAAGAAGAATCTCTAAAAGAAATCATTACTTCCAATTTAAAGGTAGATTTCAAGTTGTTAAATTATAAACTACATATATAGAGGTCAGATTCCTATTCTCCTTCTCCCTCAATGACAGGCAGAATCCTAAAGTGCTGCCATATAGGGGTATTTGGTACTCTTGAGCAATATACAAGTATGTCACCGGGAGAAAAGCAGCAATCCCATCTGAATCTCATGCCATGCATTTTCCAGGGGCATCCCTCCTAAAATTCAAATATCACCATCAACCCTTCCCCTTACAACAAGCTCAATCGATTCAAAAATGGTCACTATATAAATGATTAAATCTCTCCTGCAAATAAAAGTTATTCAGCATGGCAAGAACCTTTTGACAAAAAAAAAATGTTCTGTTAGATATACAAAGTCTCAAAACATTTCAAAAGTTGTGTTGCCAATTAATCTTAGATTATGTACTTGCAAGAGAATAATCGATCAATAATGATCAATGAAACAGTCTGGAAATTTGATAAAGATGTCCTTTCATCAATTATCCAAAATAAATTTCCTGAAGGCTCCTAACCTAGGTGCAGTCCATGATCGACATAATTATCTAGTAGCCAAAGCCATAAATCTCACCATCCAACTAATTGTCAAAACCCTCAGTCAAGGGACGTCCATGAAAATTACACATCGAGTTAATCGGTGTTCCTTATGGATGGATTTCTGTGATATAAACTCAGTGATCCCATTCAGTGCACTCATCTGCAGAAGTATGTGGTGTGGAGTACTCTTACAACTCCAATTACATCACACTGCAGATGCAATCATTAATACCTGCATACAATGACCATATAGCAGCACTATCCCTATGCACCCTCAATCTACCCATCCAATAAGTATCAAAATCCTCAAGTCAAATGACATCCAAGAAAATAAAACTTTAATTGGAATCTTTTCCTTGTAGTGAGATTTCTAATGGTATCAACTCACAGTGATCCCACTCGCTGAACATATGCACATATGATGTGGATATGGGGTACTCCTGCAACTCTAAATACATCAAGGGCACATCACACATTACAAAAACCATAAAAAGAAACTTTCCTGGTTCATTCCCCAGTCATAATCATTTCATGTAAAAACGGATCCAAAGAATTTGTAAAGTAACTGTGATTTCCCATTTGTTCTCCTCAAGTGACCATGAGGACACAAGTACACAACCATCACACACACACACAAAAAAAGCCCCTTTACCCCATAAATTTGAACATTTAATCCATATAACCAAGAAAAATGCCAAGCAACAGATGTACCAAAAGGTTGGAAATAAATCAAAAGAGGAGGCCCAAGAATGGCTAGCAAGATAATGAAAAAACCAAATATCCACCAGTTCAGAAAAGTTCTCCCGAAATTAGAAGTCGAAAAATTTAAAAGTTCCTCCTGGAAATTTGAGGTCATCTAACGGACTCGGAGAAATATTTTGCATATGGTTTCAGGATTCTTCCGATTCTTTACAAAATACAATATTTATAGAATTGCATCTCTTACAATTCTTGATTTCAACCTTGTTTTACTCTGTTGCTTGATTTCAACCATTTAATCCTTTGGAGATAAAATTCCATTTGAGTCAAAGGAACAAGTTCCTGACTCTTTGGGTGGAAAACCTTAAATCAAGACAAGATCTAATACGTAGAAGTAAAATCTTAGGTTATGTTTGTTTAACCAATATATGCCACCATAATAAAGTTTGTAATGGTGTCCAGATCAAAATTAGATGAAATGAAGGATCCAAAAAGACTCGTCTTTTGTACTAATTCATTTGGGACAATTATACTCTTATACCAATCACATCATTGTACCCACCATGGTGTATGATCATGTGGCTACAAGCACTTGATCAGAATATAACCACGGTTGATGGATAAATCCGGATTAAAGAAAGTCTCAATCCGTTGGATAAAACTTAGTTGCATACATACATTCATACACCTCACATGCACAATATCATACACTCATGTTTTAAAGCAAAATATATATCTATTATATATAAATATTTCTCTCATGTTGCGTATGCATGATCATTGATATGCATGTTGACATTGTGGGACGTCCGATGATGGAGCATGTCTGATCAGATTGGGTAGCTTGATCAGAGTGTATCATTAAGTGGTGTAAAATCAAGTCAACAGCCACAACGGCTAGTTTGACAGGAGTAAATCACACTTATGAGCTGGGTAATCGTTTTGCCTAAGGAATGTGGTGAGACATTAAAGTGGTTTAATCCAGACCATAGATCCGAGTAACATCTCCTTTGATTAAGCAATGAGAGTTGATGATCCAACGGATCAATTATTCTCTATATATAGAGTCTTCCCTTCTTTGGGAGAGACACACAAGGAAATGAGGAAAACCACTACTTATTGTGCTTTGAGCAAAAGCGTGTTAGAAATCCTTCTAAGGAAAATCCCCATACTACCTTGGGCATTGTCACAAAAGGTACAGCTCACATCGTACGGTTCTCATTTTGTCAAATGCTATCATAGTATTCTATTTTCAAATTGCAGCCCTACACATGGCATAAATACACAACACCAAATAGGGTATACTGAGCTGTTTGTGGTATGTATATAAACTATGATGTACCCGAGGACAATTCAAAATCTTCATAGTATAATGTAGGATATGCAACAAATAACAGTCATTTCTTTGCTCCAACAGAGAATGTAGAACAATACCTTGTGGAAAATGAACAGAAAAGAATCAAATCTTTAATATGCAATTTCATTTTCATACTTAGTTGGCGGACTTCTATGTTAGGTAACAAATGAAAGAGAATTACAGGTAATCCAACCAAAAAAGGATACTATTTTAGGATAAACCACAGTACTGAGCAAACTGAATTTAAAACTAGAAATCTTACATCAAAGAGATCGCACCTTAAATTTCTCAAACCCCACCAAAGGCAATAGAAATACTTCTCAATAAACTTTGACGAAACAACTTCATTAGTAAAAGCATCCGCAAACATTCCATATTTGAAATGGATGTCACTATTACTGGCATCACAATTAGCGAGCACATGAGTGAGGTTCAGCCAAGATTGTCGTTCAATTTGTCCCAAACTACTACAATCCAGAAAACTAGGATTACAAGATATAATGTGTGTAGCATTCTCCTCCTTCCCACACTCTGTTCTCCAGCATGTGTGCTGCCGTCCAATAGATAACAGATACCATGAAGCTCCTAAAACCTGCAATGACAGTAAAATGTGTGAACCAACAGGCTTGAATGTTAGCAAGCATCTCATCCACAATATTGTCAATTTGTCACAATTATTCTTTAAAATTTAACACTAAGCAACAAAATTTAGGAGAATGGAAGCTTACATGACTGGCTAGCATATAGAGAAGGAGATTATATGCAGCTCCAGCCCAAGCAGTCTTGGCAATGACACCAGTAGTTTTGATGATCCGTCGGTTCAAAGGGAAAATGAGAAACAATCTAGGAACATACTGAATGAGAACAATCAGAGTAAGAGTGTTGTTAGCATGATCAGCTGTGGAGCTTCTCAACGCTGGTATGATAAACCATATGACAATCTGCAAAAGAAAAGAAAAGAAAAGAAAAAAGTCACGAAAACCTTAAATTGTGGAAAAGGTAGACTTTCGGAGAACTTGCAGCAGACATTGTTTTCGTTGTATAAAACATTCAAAGTATTAAAAATGCTGGCCATCAAACCTCTAACTATATCTAATTGCAAGTGTCAAGTGAAAAATCATTATGATATACCTCATTCCAATATTTCTTTCTGGTTGGGTAAGCCAAACAATGCTGTCATACAGAGACAATGCATACCAAAATTACTACGATTTGGATTTTTTTTCTTTTTAACAACTACATAATTACAGTGGCTTTATGAATCTCACACCAGATATTGAACTCCATATTTACTATATATATATATATATATTATTACCATTCCGAACAGTGCCTATAAACTAAGTGATATACTTAGTAATTTTTTTTGGTAAGAGAAAACTTGTAATTTCATAAATAGTTGTTAAGAGATTGCCAGCTACCACGCTATCTCAATCCCCAATTCTCTCCTCTCCCCTTCATCTTCTTCTTATTCATCTTCTTCTTGTTCTCTTTTTTTCTTCTACTGTTCATTAAGACTACCATCGTCTAATTCAGCTTCACCTTCTCCCTATGTAGGTAAACAGCTGGAGAATTTGGTGCTTACTACCATTAGCAGTAAGCACCTGCAATAATAAAAACACTTTGATGCAAGAAATCTAACTAATACTCCCAAAATGCCACTGCATTAATCACCCCTGGTGAGGAGTCTCAAATACGAGACCTCTGGCTTTGATACCGCTTTGATGCAGGAAATCTAACTAATACTCCCAAACAGTGTTTTAAAACCCAAAAACTCTACTCGACTCGGAAACTTGCCGAGTAGAGTCAACTCGGAAACTCGGGCAAAACTCGTCCGAGTAATGACACCTAAAACTCGGACATATATAATATTTTTCTAATAATATATATGGTATAGATTCAAAATTAATGATAAACCATGCCTAAAATAAGATATATAATTCAATATATATTAAACATCCCCCTTTTGTTTTGTATTTATACTTAAAAATGAGTGGGGTGTGTCAAAAAAAAGAAAAAAAACATAATTTAGTCAATCGGATAGGCAGTTTATTCAATTTTTAGTTTTAAAAAAAAAATGCAAAAACTCGGGCGAGTCGGAGCGAGTCGGGGCGAGTTTTCGACAAAACCGAGTTTTCCTTGAAACTCGACTCAAAACTTGGCCGAGCCGAGTCGACTCGGCCGAGTTTCGAGTCGACTCGGCGAGTTTTAAAACTATGCTCCCAAAAGCCACGACTAGCAAGAGCGGAAGATTAAATTCCTTTATCTCATAGTCCATCCAGACTCAGCCGAACCTCCCTCGTGGGGCCATGTTACATAGGCCACCCCCACCCCGAGTGTGCCCCCACTTCACGCAGGCTGCCCCACTCAAGCCCAATGTGAATATGCCCTTGCATTACCTACCCTCAAGGAAGAATGGTGTTGATGTGATCCTTGCAAAGAAGAGGTCTTGTGATTGATCTAGGGGAGGACATCCCAAAGGGATATGGAGAAAGTCCTCCAGGGCGATGCGGCAGTGGTTTACACACCCACTAACCAAACTGACTAACCACTAAGCAACCAACTATGCCTCCACCCAAAAAATAAAAGTGGTTAGCTTTCTAGATGTTGATTGCCTAATCAAGAAAAGTCCCCCATCATTCTATTCACTAAGATCTTAGGTTTCAGTTTCTCAGATTTGCAATAAGGATACTGTGTTTATGGGCCTTACAAATGTATACACCACGTTATAGTTCAAAGCATAGTTACCAATCTAGGAAGCGGAAGTGAGAAGCGAAGCGAGGGTCAAAAAACCTTAGGAAATGGGAAGTGAGAAATAGATATAGGTGCGTCGTTCCCATTATATTAGGATGACCAATCATACCTTAAATTTTATCTTCTTACATGAGATGTTTTGGAGAAGTAGGTATCATACAACCTTAGGTTTTAATCTAACGATACTTGCTTAGGATCTATGTCGTAGGCTTTAGACTCAGGTCTATCTCATTACTTACTGGATATATAGCTTCATTTGACCACTAAATGGGACTTGCTTAGGATCTATGTTGTAGGCAACTATGGTTCAAAGATGCTAATGACCTTCTATCATGTGCCTATTTGTGGACAAAAGATAATGGACATCCGATAGTTTAACTTTTGAATGTGAATTCACTCAGATACTGATTCATTTGCCGGTATATAATCTGTAGGCAAGCCCACAAAAATCTATGAACTTCTCACCTAGTCCCTCAACCACATATCTCCGAATTGTCCACCAAATTTCAGCATACAACAGTTCCTTCTTTAACTACCAAAGCCCACATCGCATGAAATCACAAACCTCATAGTTTTACAACAAAAATATCAGTGACATTGTTACTTGTTACGGATACTCCCCATTTAAAATCTTTGAGAAATGGGCTAAATGGAAGTCAATATTAATCTAAGTAGACAGGTGATAAACAGTACTGGTCAATTGATACTAACCTCCCAAATTATAATAATAAAAGGAATCTGATCAAATTTCCAATATGCAAGGAGCAGTAACTTGTGAAACCATCACAATGAAAGAAACAAGAAAAAAAGTCCCAAACAAATATCACAATTGTAGAACAACATCAGTCTAAAAATGTGATTTTACCTGCGGAAGCGGGAGTGTTGCAGCGAGATCAATCACGAAATCTGACTTCAAGTACCGAAATGCAATCTCTCGTGCATCCATGACAAGCTCACCCCTCCCAAAAATCCTAGAACTTGGAGCCACAAATGCCGTCCGAAACTTCATAATCATATGCAGTAAGTAGAACAGATCGGTCACTGTGCGAAAGAAGGTGACTACAATCCCCAAATTCAAGTCTGTCATCAAGCAAGCGGGACCTCCAACAGTAGGAAGATAGAAATAGAGAGGATCTAGAAAGAGAGCAATCAAACACGAAATAAGGAAGACATGATTCCATTGTGTTACGATATGGCCACCTGGGTCGAGAATCTGGTACCACCATGGTTTCTGTTGATCAGAAACTAGTGGAGAAGATCGCCGGAAAGGGCGGAATATAGACGCAGGAAAAGGGTCTACGCTATTCATCTTCCATGGCGGAGATAAAGTTTATGAATCAAGCAAATCCATTTGACAGAGAAAACCACCATGAAAGACTAGATTGATATGAAAACGAAGAAGAAGAGGATTGCAGAAGAGAAGAAGAGAGAAGGGAATTTGGGTTAAGGTAAGGGTTTAGTTAGTTGAGAGATTGGCGGTTTGCCATTGAAGATGCTTAGATTTCGGAGTTCTCATGGCAGCTAAGCCTTCAGCGAAAAAAGAGCACGGAAATCGTATATTTGTCCAAGATATTCTTAAAAGGAAAACTCTCTCTCTCTCTCTAACTGAATTCCTCTGGAATTCTGATGATCTTGTATGCTAGAGATTCTGATTTTCTCAAGAAATTTGAACCTTTTGGAAGATACCCATATGAAAAAAAAATTGAATTTTGATGAACTCCATCATTCGATGCCATGAACCTCTGCAAACCCCTGAAACGAATCAGAGAGCCCCATGAACATGAAATCGTTCACGAACCGACCCAGATCGACAAAATGAGATCTTTTGGGTGGATAAACAGTAACACCCAAGTCGAAACTCCAAATCATCCACCTGAGAAGAATCCAAGCTGTTTAAAAACCTAACATCCAAATCCACATGTTTCCGTGTAATGTTCTTGAACTCTACGTCCATTAACGAACCGAATTCGACTGCAACGAAGCAAGACAGATAACCCTTTTCCAGAATCCGTTGATTGGTCGTGAACTTCGCCGGTAACTTCATTGCAAGAAAAAAAAAAAAAAACAGCAACAGAACGAAGAAATGTCTGAAACCTATAAGAAAATCATTAATGTTAATTATTCTGAAAATCCATTTACAGTTAATTAGAGCTTTCTGTCTTAGATTTTCTTTTTTATTTGCAGAGCTGCAGAAGAGTCGATCGCGCGCGAGAACCGTACAAATACTGGCTTTCAATGGGCCGTAGGAGGCCTAGGCCCGGCCCTCACTTACAAGGTAGGAAGCACGGGTACGGCGATACTTAGATATGGCGATATGATACGGGTACAGCGATACAACAGAAATTATGAAAAACAACTAAATTTTACCTTAGAGTGCCGTATCCGGTATGACGATATGGGTACGTTTCCATTTTCAACGTATCCATGCTTCCTAGCTTCCTACCCTCAAAGATGGGAGAAAATGGCCTAGAAAAGCCAAAAAATATTATTATTATTATTAAATCACATTAGGAGTTGTTTAAAACTAATCGTTATACCCTCGAATTATAGTCTTTACAATAAGGTTATAATTGTAAGATCGCAAAAATAAATAAATTAAATTAAAACTATAATATATAAGAGGGGTTGCCAAGTACCAACTGATTTCAAGCATCCAATGAACCTTCGAAGTTTTGACCAAGCAATGATTGATTCCAAAATTAAATGAGGAAACTTTCAAGGGCACTCTGAGCAGGATTTAGCTGTTGTACTTTACTGGGCATTCATTCATCCTTACAAGAATGGTCCATGTTGCAATGGACCTAGGGCTACACTCAATCCACTCATCGGCTCGACTGAGTCTGGCTCATTTGAGTCAAGCTCAAGTTGACAATTTAAGTTTGAACGAATCAAGCCAAGTATTTTTTTAAGATCGAATGTTTAAACAAGCAAAGCTCAAGCCAATCCCTATTTTATTCGACTTGGTTTGCCTTGAGCTCAACTCAAAATATTATATTTTTATATGAAAAAAAATTTAGTCATGTTATTTATATAAATATAAAATAACATTTTTAACTTTCTTTATTATAGATTGTAAGAATTTTTAATTTATAATAAATAAGTTTCAGAAATAATAATAGCAAAAAAAAAGGTAAAGTTAAAAAGCAAAAACTATGATCTACTCTCTACTCTTTGAACTACTCCCAAATCTTATTTTTGAATCTTATTTTTGTATATGAATATATTAATTTTTTATATCTTCTTGTATTATAAAATAATAACTTTTATTAAAATCATGTAAATTAAACAAAATGATTCCGTGAATCAAGCTTAGCCAAAATCATACATGATCTTGGAGTTCCGTCAAGCTTGTTCAAGCCAAGCTCAAGCCTAAACATTCGAGCTCAAACCGAGCTTGAGCATGTTCAAGCCAACTCAAACTTGGCCAAGCTCAGCTCAGCTCGGCTTGGCTCAAATGAATTGGTACTTACTATGCAAATTCGGCATATAATCTCATAACTGGGTTTTTCTTCTGATAACAAAATCATACATGATCTCCTATCAGATTTCCTTTCAAATTGCTGGAATTGGTTAATCTTGAGATTCAGATATCTGTGGGAACAGAGTGGGATCAAAGGGTTTTACCTGTAAACAGCATGGGAACTAGAGCTATAGGATATATGTTAGCAATCTTATCGGGAAAGCTTTCTATAAGAAGCTTTCATAATTTGCTCCATCTAAGAAACATCGATGAATTGTTCAATCTCGCATCTGTCTCCATTGAAAGCTTACAAATACAAACAGTGTTCATAATCTATATTTGCGATTATTAATATTTGAACAAAATCAAATGAATTTGATACAATTTTGGACAGGCTAAGACATCCAGGGTAGGATCCATTGAGCTTGACTCCTCAGGACAAACTATAAATGCTCCATGCATGTCCAACCAGGTAGAGCCCTGGAAAATCTTGGAGTTGCCATTATACCTTAAGGCAGATGCTTGATGCTCCCACATCTCAAAAGACTGTTAAAGTGGGAGCTGCTCCTTGGTGTCGAGGTGGTCTTTTGGATTCATTGAACTGATGCACAAACTGTGGGGGAGAAAGAAATAAATAGCAAGGAACACGAGAACTCCGAGATCAGCCTCTTCACCAACTGCTGGCTGAGGAGGATTTCTCCAGTATATCTGGCTTGCACACCATAGGCAGTATAGGCTTGCTATTATCAGAATAAGTTTCATAGATTGACTTGATTGTTTTCCTATGGACTTCACGGGCTTCACTCTGTTGGACAGAAAACAGCAAATCTGCTCAGATCTCAGGTGAAGGAAAAACCATGTGTCCGACTTCCGACTTTTACGTGGTTGTGTGCACAGAATTACAAATGTAATGTTTTTTCACAAATTAGGCACACACAAAAAACCTTATTCCAGATGTGACCCTGACTATATAAAATCTATATATTTGAAGCATCCAATATGATTTCCAGTTGGCAAAATAAATGGTATAGCTTTCAAGCAGGACTGTAACCATGAATTAAGTAAAATGAAAGAAAAATTATGTGAATGTCTTAAAATAGCACCTGTTGATGTAAATGAAGCCACCAAATAAGCAAGTGCACAAGAACCCAACCACAACAACAGCATCTGGGTTAACAGAAGCTCGGCTTTTCCACCAACCAGTGCTCAATATCCAAGAATATACCGAGGAATGGCCATTTTCCTGTCCATTTAAATAGTAAAATATGGTGAGCCAAATTGAAAAGCACAAGCAATTCTAGATGGTCAAGCTCAGGAAAAATAAAGAGAAGAAATGTAACATGAAACAAAGTTCATTTGTCAAGAAGAGGGGGTCTTAATATGAAGTAAAATTGGAAACTGATCCACTGGGTACACATAATATAAACCTAGAGAATACTGAGGTCCATCATCGTCGAAGGATTCTACCCAATTTAGTGTTGGACAAAATACATACTTCCCTCTATGTGTAACTCAATAGAGAATGCGAATCAAGCAATCAGAACCACATGCAAGGCATTCTTACGTGAAAAACCCTTTGGTGTGAAGGGTAAAACCACGGGACCAATTCTAGATAAATCTTCTACTATATGAAATAATAGGATCATAAACTCTCTAGACAAAACTAGAGGCAACCAAACATCAAGAGAACAACTCTTGGATTACACAAATGATCTTCACCTAAAAAAAGTGAATTTCAACAAAAAACAAAGATAAATCTCACCAAAGTGGGCTGGAAAAACCTCTTCCAAACATTCCTTTGGAGAATCCAATCAACCATTTGGAATAGTAGGATTGAAGCTTCCGATGACGGAATTCACCTCCTAAGTTTTGAGCCAAAATGGAGTAGAAAGTACAAAAAAGCATATGTTTTTCTTCTTCCTTCACACAAGAAAGAGAACTCCCAAGATGGTATACATAGCCACCTCCTTCTCTAAACCAAGAGTCATCCAAAAGGCAAAAAAAAAAACATTTAATGCTTTCACCAACCTCCACTATAGAGGACATGCAAAAGGGAAGAGAAAACATATGCTATAAGCATGTGGGTTCCATCCTCCACTAAAGAAAGAAAACTCCCAACAACCTCTCCCTTCCTACTTATGTTAAGGACTCCATTAAACCCGTTTTGCTTCTACATGCCTCATGTTTGTCATTAGATAAAGTTTTAATCATCATATCTGACTGGTTATCATCGGTATAAATCTTCTCAGGTTGTAACAACTTCATTTCCAATACATCACAAATTCAATGATACCTCACATCTATAGGTTTTGATTTCGAATGAAAATTAAGATTCTTACTCAAATGGATGACACTTTGATCCTTCGACTGTCACAATAAAAAAACATTTTTCTCTTGCTTTAGATTCAATTCTTGTAAGAATCTCTTTATCCACAACATCTCTTTGCATGCCTCAATCACTACAATGTACTCGTTAGTAGTGGACAAAGCAACACATTTTTTTACTTGGACTGCTATGAAACGGCCCTCCTATAATGGTGATCAACCATGAATGAATCAAACTCCGTATACCATTGTCGTGGTGCCTGCTTTATCCCATACAAACTCTTCTTGAGCTTGCAAACCAAGTGATCATTGCCTTTGACTTTGAACCCTTCAAGTTGCTCCATATAGATCTCTTCCTTCAAGTCACCATGAAAAAAGGTTGTCTTCACATCAAGTTGCTTAAACTCTAGATTCAAGCTTGCAGCTAAACCAAGGACAACCCATATTGATGACATCTTCACCACCGGTGAGAAAATCTCATCAAAATCAATTCCTTTTTTATGGCCAAAACCCTTCACAACCAACCTCACCTTGTACCTTGATTGTGAACTCTTCTCTTCTGTCTGCCCATTTATTCTTGAGTGTTTTCTTTCCCTTCGGCAATTTCACTAAGTCATTAGTGTGGTTCTTATGTAAGGATTTCATCTCTTCTTGTATGACTTTCAACAACTTTCCTTTATGCTTTGATACCAATGTCTTGCATGTGATTATGATTGCTTTATTTTCTTGCTTGATTATTGCTTCTGCATTCTCTATTGATTTATACATAGAGAGAAAGTGTGTATTTTTTCCAACAAGTGGTATCAGAGCTATGCTCTAATTATTTCGTGTACAAATCATAGAGGCAAGCACAACTCGAATGATTAGCATGAATGGAAGCAATTGGATGATTTGGGAAAGCCAAAATGGAGGATTTGTTATATTGGAAGGACTTGTATGCACCAGTGAAAGGTGATGGAGCTAAACCGAAGATATGAAAGATGACGAGTGGAAAAAGCTTGACCAGAAAGCCATTGGATTTATTCGGCAATGGCTAGATAATAGTGTGTTTCACCATGTATCCATTGAGACCTTGATACACTCTCTTTGGTAGAAATTAGAAAAGCTTTATGAAAGAAAGACGGCCAGGAGCAAGCTTTCTTGATTCGAAAACTTGTGAATTTGAAGTACAAAGAGGATAGTCTTATTACAGTGACCGAGACATGCAAATAGATGTTGTGGAAAAAGAGATGTTGTGGATGAAGAGATTCTTACAAGAATTGAGGCTAAAGCAAGAGAAATATGTTCTTCATTGTGATAGTCAAAGTGTTATCCATTTGAGTAATAATCTTAAATTTTATTTTGACATCAAAACATATAGGTGTGAAGTACCATTGATTAGTAATGTATTGGAAATGAAGTTACAACTTGAGAAGATCCATTATGATGATAAGCAGGTAGGATATGATGACTAAAACCTTACCCAATGACAAGTATGAGGCTTGTAGAAGAAAAGCGGATTTAGTAAAATCTTCCATATAAGTAGGAGGGAGAGATTGTTGGGTTTTGTTCCCTCCTTAGTGGAGGATGGGACCCACATGTTTAGAGCATATGTTCTCTATCTCCTCTTGCATGTCCTCTATAGTGGAGGTTTGGTGAAAGCATTAAATATTTTTTTTGGTCTTTTTGATGATTTTTGGTTCAGAGAATGAGGTGGCTACGACACCATCTTGAGGGTTCTCTTTTTTGTATGACAGAAGAAAAAAAACAGCATCTTTGTCTACCATTTTGAAGGCTTGTATTTACTTCATTTTAGCTCAAAAAATACACACTTTCTCCAAAGGCATGTTTGGGTGAGGTTTTTCCAGTCTAATTTGGTGAGATCTATCGTTGTTGACTTGTTGTGTTGAAATTAACTTTTTTTAAGGAAGATGTAATCCAAAAGCTGTTCTCTTGATATTTGGTTGTCTCTTCTCTAGCTTTGTCTAGACAGAATATTTGTGATCTCATTATTTCATATAGTGGAAGATCTATCTGAATTTGGTCTCATGGTTTTTCTCTTCACGCCAAAGGATTTTCCACGTAAAAATTTGGTGTCTTGCATGTGGTTGTGATTGCTTAATTATTGCTTCTGCATTCTCCATTGATTTACACATAGAGGGAAAGTGTGTATTTTTTTCAACACTCGCTATATATAATTATTAATTCAGCTCTGTTCAGGTCAACCATCTCACAGTTGTGTCACAGCCCGAATTAGAAAGAGTTGAGCATACTTAATCTTCCTATCTCAAGCTAAAATTAGGATGACCCGATAAAATAAGATTAAAAGATAGGAGGAAAGTTCATATACCAAAAAGTTAATATTGTCCAGTTGGTCTAACTGTTGTCAAGTACTATCAGGAGGTGGTCTAATGTTTGAAGAAAGAAATTTATGAAATTAACTATGATATAGCATTGTATATGAACTTTGAATTCAAAAAAATATTACCTCAAACAAGTGGTCTAAGAAAAAATGTGATAAAGAACCCGCAGATACCAACAATAAGCATTGCCTTCTAGTAAGGGGCACCTGTACCATGCAAACAATACATAAGAAAACCCGCATTTAGCACTAATCAACCCAAGGAACAGATCTTATTAACATAAAACTACTTATAATAAAACGCCACTGTCAGGAGACCCCTCCTTTCAATAACTCAAATGTTCCTCCAGCCTCCCTAATCCGCATATTATATTCATCCAGTCAGATAACCCAATTTAGAAATGGCTGAGTAATGCATAAATCAAGACAGAACAATCGGTTGGTTACTCTTTGTACATAAGAATCCCAAATCATACTGCTCGTCCCAGCTTAAATTTCTGGGAAGGTGCTAACAGTGTGGTTTAATGGCTGGGAAGAAAGAGCCTTCTATCAACTCAGATGGGTATGATCTTGGGCTATGACCCAACAAAGAGGTACCCAATTGAAACCTCCAGATTGGCAACATGTATAATGTAAGATCCACAGTGTCATTAAATGTGATGAAGCAAGGTCCATCATATATAATCTAAATCAAGAAAAACTACATTATCATCCCAAACTCAAAACCACTACTACACAAAACCCAAATCCTTAAACCCCCATAATTACAAGTATACTCATCAACCCAGTTCATAAATTCAAAACCCCAGTCAGAAATCTCTACATTAAAACTCAAAGAACATAAGAACATGCATCATCCATTCAAAAATCCAAAACCCCAATTAAAGATTCTACCTAAAACTGATTATAAAAATATAAATAAATTAAAAAAACCAGTTCGTAAAATACTCACCCCAGAAACGGAATTGAGAATACCCTTTTGGAGCAAAACCCTAGAGACCCAACTGTATAACACAGAAAAAGGAAGCCCCAGTATTAAGATGTAGTAAAAGGGATGATGAATGGCTTCCATGATTACAGAGCCCAAGCTCTGGGCAACGCCGAGGGTTGAAGTGAGCCATTCAGAGAAAGAGCCAAGGTCAGGACCCAAGAACGCGTTTATTGCGTAAACGATGCAGTGGTGAGGGCTAAATCTTCCATCGGAGAGCCTCATTAGACCCAGACCGGAGCCCAAGGCGTACATAGTGTGAGGGCCAGGCCCTGGCATGGCTGCGTGTAATGCGCACCCACGTTGCAGCTGTCCGAGCTTCTAGCTGGAGTTCGCCGGAAGTATTTCTTCAACTTGGCTAGGGCGCAATGCGCACCGTGCGTACGTCAAGGTAGAAGCCTAGCATTGACAATTTTTGTTGACTTGCCAGATCTTGGAATACACTAGGGTCTGTTTGAGGATCATATTTCCACCTCCCAAAGGCGTTTTTTCGTTTTCTTATTTTTCTTTATTGAACGTTATCAGACACAGATTAAACCCTAGTACCCCTTTACTTCGTCTAAAATTACAAGGAATGTTTGAATTTATTTCTGTTTTTTATGCGTTATTCCAGGTCAATTTGACCTATTCTTCCCCATAAAGTTGTTTGTTTCACGTTCCCAGAAAAATCTATTAAAACAATAGAGCCTGGAATTTGTGGGTTGCGATTTTAACCCACCAAAAAAGAGTTTTCAATATCGCATTTTTTGGCTAAATCCACCAAACAGTCAAAATCGCTGTATTGTGTACTTAATACGTTTAACCGGTTAAAATACACATAGGTAGGCAACAAACAAGCACTTTGGTCAGAGTTAATGCCAACCCAACATGCCCTGAATTTAAAGAAAATGAAATTTTTGTGAAAGAGAAATGCTTGTCCATACACAATAAACTTCCAAACTCTCACTGTAATTGTGTTGATATTCAATTTACCTTCAGAGCCAATTGAAACCATAATTTTCTCTTTTTGAAAAAAATTGTTTTCGTTACATGTTAATTGGATAGCAATGGCAGATGTTGTACCCACATTAAGAACTTGAAAAAAAAATTGAAATATGTGTATGGAGCTAACACTCGTGAAATCGAAACCTTTTTAGACCATCCTTATTACCTCAATCAATTTAATTTCGATTGCTCTAACATTACCGGCATTAAGAGTCAACAAAAAAGAGCCAGGAACTAGTCCCATACAAGGATCATATTTAATCAAGTTTGAGATAACACTTAATGGCTACAAATACACTTTACATAAACACTACTTTCAAGTCATGTCCCTTTTAACAGCTTCAACTTCTCCACCTAACTCCACATCAACCTTCTTTTCTAAAATGCGCTTCTTGCAATCATAGTAGTAAACCATACAAACAACCCACTTCATTACATTCCCAACACAAAGCAAGCTAACATGCGCCGAGGTGACCAAACCTCCACTCCCTCTCTCGTGCCATCCCACAAAGAGACATGACAACCTTAATCCAAACGTCCAAACAAAGAAAAAAAGCATCAAAAAAAGTCCACATCGCCTATTCCCTCTGCTAAAATACGCCGAGGACTCCAAAGCTAAAACCCCATGTCTCTCCTCCAAGATTGAAATTACAATACCCATGTTCCAAATAGCACTCCACTCTAAGTATTTTGCTAATATTACTACAAAAACCATCCCATAAAAAAAAGTATAGAAACAACCAAAGTCGATATCCCCTGATGCAATACTGTAGTTAGCTGCAAACCAAAGCAATCCAAGTATAGTTAAAGAAGACAAGAAGAGAGCATAGATAGATGTGATCAAAGGACCTTTCAATCTTGTTTTGTGACTGAGTTTATGTATAATCTCCCTAAGACTCATTGATGACTTCTCGCCGGAGTATATGGCCGACGCCAAATCGACAGACACAATTGTGTTGAAGAGGTCTAAGAGATGGAGGGGTACCAAATAAAGAAGACCCAGTTTCAGAAATCCATAAAACACATCTCTAATCAATCCTCCAAGAGTATCTAGTGGTGTCCACTTCTTGTAGCAGGAGAAGTAGGTACAATAATCAACAGGAGTTTGTGCTACTGTGTATGATGCTTCAATCAGGACCTGATGGAGAGACGGTGCTACTGTGTTTGAAGCTTCAATCAGGATCTGTTGGAGAATAATTTCATGGAGTATCATGGTGCAAAACAAAGGGAAGGAGGTAAGGAAGGTGACGATGATGAAGTTGGTGTTTCTGCAAGGGATTTTTAGAGCTTCTTTGAGTATCCCAACGAATCCTAGCTTCCCCTTCCATATATGCTGTTTGTTTTCCATCTCTATGCCTTGCATTTCTGTGCCTATCCTCCTAAATCAAATGGGTGGTTCTTTAAACAAATGAAGTCTTCTTTGTAGTTGTTGCAGTCTTCTGTAAATTATTAAAGCTAACTTGACTTTATACCCTATATTTCCCTTTTGGATGTATTATTCAATTAAAAGTCATGGCATGGTCCAAAGGTTCCTTGTCTAATACAAGAGAATTTTAAATAATTAACAGGAGCTTCGGAAATAGCTCCGGATTTCCGGAGCTTCCAAAACACGCCTTTGTTTAAGGGGTGTAGTAAATATTTAAGGTAAGGACATTTCTATCCATAAAATTTTAAATTTACCAATGTTTTGGGAGCTCCGGAAATCTCGGTAAAAAATAAGTGGTAAAAAGGGTCACATGAATGTTACCTATATATTAAATCTGAACCATATCCAATGTTAAGAAACTGATTTATTGAATAATTTGATAGATTACAATGACCCTATAGAGAGTTTAAATAGATAATCCATGACTCCTATAATTTTAATCTACTAAAGACATTAATTCAAGATTGTGATTGTGATGAGATACACTAATGATAAATTGCATCTCATCTTACTGTTATTTCCCTAATACTCTCCCTCAAATACATGAGGATTGAAAATCTGATACTACAAATAAATTTCACTACCCCATTTTATAATGTCCAATCATTACTCTTGAAATAATTTATGAGAGAGTTTAGTTTTGTTAACAAGAAAGTTACTCGTCTTTAATGAATTAGTTTAAGAGAGTTTAGTTAATCTTTAATAAGAAAGTTACTTGTCTTTAAGAAGAGGTTACAAGAGTGTTTTGACGTGAAAAACAATTAATTATCTAAGTTCATTAACCTCTTTTAAAGTCTTAACATTTATGATTAAATAACTCTTGTTTACGTATGTAGTAACAAATGGTTTGCCAACTTTTTTGATATGAAACTCTTGTGTTATATTAACTTTATGTTAGTACACTCAATTAATGTGTATGGAAAATAAATGTCAAGTGTATCTCATCACTATGTATCTCGATCATCACATTTATTTTGAAATAGCACTCCCCCTCAAACACATTTATAGTGAGGGGATCTAGGTGATGGAAGGAAACCACACGGAGGATTGTATAAGGTAACATGGTGCATAATATTGGGATTTGCCTGGAATTCATTCTGATACAGAACTCCATTACTATATATATAGTTATCTTTTAATATTAGATTTTGGGGAAATTCTAATTGGTTTAGGATTTGATTTTTATTTTTATCAGTGTTTCTCACATTGCAATCGAACCTACTTTCACATTTTTCAGCACAACATGTAACAAAGGGAAGGAGGTGAGGAAGGAGAAAATTATGAAGGTGGGATTGATGCTTTAAAGGGATTGCTAATTAGGCTTCTTTGAGTATCAAAAAATGCCTATGAAGCCTAACTTCTCTACATGTGTTGCACCGCTCTGTCCAGCTTCTTAATGTGTGAGTGTGTGTATATATATGTTTTCCTGACCGTCTAGGAGAACGCGATAGGCAGGTTAATGACTCCTTGGTTGGATCCATCTGGTTGAGTTTCCACCCTCTCCACATGATCCCCGTGCTTCATGGCGGTGTCTTTGGGTCAACTCCAAGGTACCCAGTTGCGAACTAGGAAGATAAGATTAATATTCAAATATTTCTACTTAGAATATATTGATTTGGAGCCATAAGAAATACCACTACCTGATAGCATGTAACATCACTACCTTCACATCAACCTTCTCTAAAATGCATTTCTTGCAAGCCTTGAAATAGACAATGCAAAGTTACAAATCATGTCCCCCAAACAAATTAACAAAGCTAACAATGGCTCACCTGACAGAACTCCATTCCCTTTCTAATGCTATCACACAGGGACATAACAATCTTATTCAAGGCTACAACGACGGCTATCTTTGCAAAAATTCACAGAGACCTCCATGGCTACAACCCCAAATCTCTACTCCAAATTAAAACTGTACAACAAAAGAATACACTGATAGATGTAATAAGAAGCCCTTTAAGCCTTGCTTTGTTGATGGGTATATGTACCTTCTCCTTGGACTCATTTGTCTCTCTCCTTAGTATAATCTAGCTACATATATGTTGGGAGTAACCCATCCTGGAGATCTTCCAAAGCATAACATTGACCTAATTAAATGATCTTGATCCATCAATATCGGAACTTTCTCAAGGAACCGTTTCCTATATCTTGGTAGTGATTTAGAGAAATCTAATCCATCAATTGGTTACTTGGACTAAATCTCAAGTAACTAGCACCACACCTGCATATCCTCTTGTATTTCTCATTCTATGCATTCCAAATGCTAGCTAGTGACAGTCTAAAAAGTGTGAGCGCCTAATCTGACTTGAATATTCTCATTGATATGAACATCATGAGAATCATTCATTAACATGTAAGTTAATAAATACACCAAATTACTGGAGAAGAACCACATAAATGTCAAAAAAAATTACATCAGAAGAACTACTCACAATCCTAATATATCATACAATTTGGATCAATGAGACTGTTTATCAATAGCAAGAAGAGTTAAGTTCATGGAGTGATCTTACATGCGCAAGACTATGGAAACCTTCATCCTCTCCACCTATTCCAAGTCGACCTTCTTTCACGTGCGTTTCTTGCAATCATAGTATTAAACCACGCAAAGTACCCATATCTTGGCCTTCCCCAAACAATCCAAACTTATCTGAACAAAAGAAACTACAATTCTACCAGAAACACCACCTCCTTCTGCATTTCCCCCTGTAAGGAGGATTGAAAAGCTTAAAGTATAACTAGACCGCCAAATGCAATGGAAGAACATCCAAGCAAACCCGCGTAGCCTACTACCTTTGCTAATAAACTCTGAGATGGACAAAGCTTCAAATCCATTTTTCTCCTCCAAAACTGAAATAACAACACCCATGTTCCACAATGCAGTAAACTCCAACCATTTCCCAAATGCTATAAAAAATAGCAAACATACAACACTACTTGATGAAATTAAGTGACCTGCCACAGCCCAAAACGACATAACAGAGAAAGAAACATAGGACAAGAAGTAGGCACAGCTGGATGTAATAAGAGGCCCTTTCCACCTTGTTTTGGTGATGGATTTGTGTAATATATCTCTGAAGCTCATCTGTTTACCTCCCATGTAGACGGCCGATGCCGAATAGACAGTCGTGACTGTCAACAGGAAGTCTAGGAGGAGGCGAAAAGCCCTGTAAAGAAGAAGATCCAATTGAAGTTCTCTGCTGAACTGCTCTTGAATTAATCTTTTTGTAACCTTTAAGGCTGATTCAGAGTGGGGAGGAAATGGGCTTTGATTCGATGATAATTTTATTAAGGTGTGTGGGACAATGAGTTCATCGATAAACAAAGTGCAGAATATAGGAAGAGAGGTGAAGATGGTGAAGATGATGAAGCTGGGATTTCTGAAAGGGATTTTTAAGGCTTCCTTGATTATCCCAAAGGTGCTAACTTCTCCATCATCAAATTTGGATTCTTCTCCATCTCCATGGCTTGCATTCTTCAGTGTATTCTCAAATAAATAAAGTAGTTTTTCCTTTTAAAAAAACAGAAAGTCTGCTAAAGGGTGGTTGACAACTTCTCTATATTATTGAAATTTGAACCTAACATGCATCCCAAAGTTAAGAAATAAGAATCATTTTGCACTTCCCATATATGCCTAGGAACATATCAGGGGAGTGCTAGTCCAGGGGGGAGAGTGGACTTTGGTCTTCTTAAGGACTGCACTCAAGCCAAGCTTTTATTTGAGCTCAAACGCTTAATTAAACCAAAATCAAGCCTGATGGCTAATGAGGATGTATATATATATATATATGATGGCTAATGAGTCATGTTCATTAAAGCCTTTAATGAACAATTCTCTACCAAGATGATATTTGGTAGTCTTTTTGTTAATCAGAATGTTGGATGTTTAGGTAGATCCATTGGGAGACACCTGTCAAAAAAATCAGTCAAATCAAACTTATTTAGACCATCCGATTAGACCCTAATTTATTAGCATTAACCATCTAGGGTTCATTAGACCCTACCTAAGGTATAGTAATGACTTATCTTCACATTTTGGTACGGTCTATAAATATCTGATAAGTTGATTGTCTTGATTTCCAACATGGGATTCACATGTCACTTCTAACAAAATAAATTAAGAAAAAAGCAGGAACCTAACCCTAACATCTCTCGACTGTTATCTTTGTATATGAATATATTAATTTTTTTATAATTTCTTATATTTTAATTTAATAATAATATATTATTAAAATTATACAAAATAATTTTGTGAATCAAGCTTGAGTCTACCTGAACTCGGCTGGGCTTGAATCAAGTCCAAGTTTCAAGCTCAAGCCTAGCTCGGCTCAAATACAAGTCCAATATTTCTCCTTTTGATGCTTAGTACAAATGGGAGAAAGTGGGGCTAGCAAAATTCATACATATTATATTATGGCCTCGGATTGTCTCTGGCGAAGCCAGAAAGGGCTTATCTCGGGGTTCCATAGAATAGGTGACATTTGGTGGGAAAGTCAAAATCATGGGGCCCATGATTTTGACTTCTCCACCTATAATAAGACATGTGGAGATAAGTGTGAGAATAAAGGGAAGAGATATCATATGGGGAGAAGTCAAAAAAATGGGGAGAAAATAAAATGACTTCTCCCCACATTTTTGCCAACTGTCGCACAATGTATAGAACCCCGAGAGGAGTTTCTGGCTTCGCCACAGACAAGCCAAGGCCTTATATTATTGCCATGTACTACAACAAAATTCTATATGCATGGAAAATACTTGACCACCACGCCAGCTATCTGTACTAAACCACCATTGCTGTACATGCCAAAATAGGGTCCATCGAAGGATGTAGGGATGTACACAAGCCTTGCTCGTCTCAGCCCAGTTTGATCAAGCCGAGCTCTTGCTTGATTTTTAGGCTCGATGAGGCTGAGCCGAACAATCAAGCTTGAAAAATGTTCAAGCCGAGTTTGAGCCAAGGCCTGTTTGATTCGACCTAACTCGAAGCCCGGCTCGGTTGAGACTCAATTCGGCCCGGTTCTACTCGAATATTATTTAAAAAAATAATCAAAATAAAAAATATTATTCATATATATATATATATATATATATATAAACAAAATATTATTATTTTGTTTAATTTTTTTTAAAGTATTCGAGGCAAACTCGAGCCAAGCCAAGCCAAGCCAAGTTCAGCTCAAGCTTGAAACAATTCAGGTTGAGCTAGGCTTCGAGCCAATCTTTATGAATTTGGGCCAAGCTTTAGCCGATTTATTTCAGACTGATCTGACGTGCCTAGAGTAAACCCTTTCCAGCTGAGCCGAGCCAAGATCGGCTCAGCCCAGCTCGAATACACCCCTATTAGGAAGTATCCTTGATGGCCCTAAATTAGTAGAATCCCAGGATCCTGACCATTTAAGTTATAATTTTTTACTCTGGAATAATTAGTTCTCTATGCTTCAACCATCTAAAAGAATGCTATTGACTATGAGCTTTGCTTGTACGACTGCAAGCACAGGTGCTAGATAGCAAAGACTTAAAAATGCAAGCCCACATCGCCTGTTTCCTCGGCTAAAATACGCCGAGCATAATTCCATTCCCTCCATGGCTACAACCCCATGTCTCTACTCCAAAACTGAAGTTACAACAGATAAAATGCACTGATAGATGTAATCAGAAGCCCTTTACGCCTTGCTTTGTTGATGGGTACTAATATGTACCATCTCCTTGGACTCATTTGTCTCTCAACATTGTATAATAGCCAAACTTTTATTCAAGCTCAAATGTTTAAATAAGCCTAGCTCGAGCCAGCTCAAAGCTTGGCTTGTTTAGGGCCTGGTTAGATTATAGCTTAGCTCGGCTAAAAATATTATATATAAAATTATATTTTTAATAATATAAGATAATACCTTCTAACCTGCAACAAATAAATTTAATATATAATAATAACAAAATAAAGTTGCCAAATTTTCTTTTAAAAAAATGCCCAACCCACCCTAACACTATACTTATAAGTACTATTCTCACATCTGATTTTTGTGTATAGTTAAATTAATTTTCTGTAATTTCTTGTTTTGTATTCTAATAATAAATAATTTTATTAAATCATATAAAATTGATCAAAATAACCCTAAAATTTAAAGAAAGCTTGAACTTACCCAAGCTCCACTCAGCTTGAATCCAATTCAAGCTTGTTCAAGCCAAACTCAAGCCTGAATGGTCTAGCTCAAGCATGTTCAAACAAAACTTGAGCTTGGCCAAGGTCATCTCGAATGCTGGTCTAGCCCCTAAACAATCATTCGAATGTTGCAACATCATAAAATGCAATTATCTACATAAGATAATAAGGTTACTCTTTTCTTTAAATAGTTGTAAACGAGCCCATGCTGCAAACAACCACTATGAACTCAATATATCTATTTTCTTTGAATAATTAATGCTGCCATGTCAGAAAATGCTGTTATCTATAACAAATAATGCAGTTATACTATTTTCTTTGAATAATACACAAATGTATCTGATATGGCAGCACCCGAGTGGCTGTTTGCAACAAGGAATTGCCTAGATTCACTTACTATGAACTCAATTCATTTTCAATGAAATATGGTGTCTTAAATTCCTAGCAGACTGCAGATACACACAACACACACAGAGAACACATCACCAAGACACTGACATACCAAACCCATCGCCACTCAAAGAAGAAAGTAAACCAAAGGGAAGAATCAGAATATAAACACAGCAAAATAATGTTTTTCTTTATTGGTAAACACAGCAAAAAAATATTAGTTTCATTTGCCTCTCATGTGTGTTTATCCAGCGACCATAAATATTGGAAGGTAAAAATAGACTTTTGACAAGTGATCCAGTAACATGGCCCAGAAACACAAAGTACCTGGAGCCTTGAGCAGAGCTTCATCTTCTTGAACCAGCAAGCAGAAAATTTAAGGTCTAACTAAAACATCAGTAGGTTTGTTGCAGATGGGTGCACATTTATAAATGTTGCATGCGACCAAGCTTTTCAAGTTGATTAAGAAGCGGGAGGAGCGACAAGTAGATGGTGTGAAGCAGAGAAACCCAAGTGCATTAATGAGCAGTAAGTGGCAAAACTGTACCCTTTTAGCATAACCACACCTCAAAACAAACAAAAAGGTACAGCTACTATGTAAGATTTTCCAGAAATATATAGAAATAGCAATAAGAAGGGGCAATATTGAGAAGGAAAGTGACCTCTCCATCTCAGTAAGCTGAAGAGAGGATGTCCGGGGAAAGCGAGGAGTCCAAAGCACCCCTTTTGGCGAGCTAAAAACTTTAAAGAAGCCAGTTAATCATCCAAAGCCAAGTTTCTAACAAATCTAATGATCATGTGCAAACATAAAGAACAGGATTCTAGTTTGTTGAACCAATCCTATTAGTACTACAGTTTTGTGGAGATCTCATCTGTTCGTTATAAAGCAGTCTGTTAATCTGCATCAGCTCTGGCTCCGACATAGAACTCTGGCAACAAGATTGATGGTGTCAGCATGGATGTATGTTAATGTCGAGGAAGCATCAGAGTCACATAATTTGGTGCATGGTTTAGTCTCGTTTCATAACAAGTCATTAATGGCTGTGCCATCCAATACTTGAATTTAGTCCCCATTAGCCAATTTTTATGATCCTCATATTTCATATGATGTGTGTTTATGGGAGCACTGCCCTTAGCTAAATGGATGTCTAATTGCTGAATATACCATTTAGTAACTGGTATCAGACACTCTCATAGGATCTTGGCACTTAGGTAATTAAATAACAAAAATAAGAGATGGTGTGCATGCGTATGAGACAAAAGCATATGCATAGAATCATGATATACCCATTAGCATGTGGTGAACCAAGATGAGCTTGGCGATGTGGCGGTGACCTGCTGTAGCTGCGGTCAAGGCGAGGCGATATGCTGCGGCGGTGTGGAGATCTTCTCCCACAGGGACTGTAACTCCTGCCACAAGATGTAAACTTAGTCATCATGCAAAATCCATAATTAACTTTTCATGCACTAGCACACGTATGCAAACATTTACAGCTTAATTCCCAATTGCTAAAATTAACATGCAATCTAATGACCAAAAAGTTAGTCAAAGTAGTACCCCATTCTCAAGATGGTTAATTACTAAGTGAACTTCAGCAGTCAGCAGTAAAATTAAATGAAAAGAAAATAAATAAAACATATCACACTTTTCAAATAGGAACACAGGATTCAATATAAAATATTAACATTTCCTTTTTGGGAAAAATGTTGAGCTACTCGAGTCCTCAGTGCAGGAAAAATAAATAGGAAGGGCCCACACTGTGCATGTGGAATATTCCAATGTTATAATCTTAACCATTCAATGTTGTTCCAAAAATACCTGTAAATGCTAATTCCTAAAAAGCAGACCCGGAAAATCACGAACTATGCTGCAACCACGAACTCAGAAAAAATCCTGCACTTGAAATTTGATCAGAACAATGGTGTAGATCGTGTGAGGTGAGGCACGGATGCTTTGCTTTCTTTAAGACAATTCGCGCCTCCAAAAAATGCACTGGGTTATTGGTCGCGCTGCCTCCAGGATACAACAGCCTCTCACAATCTATCCCTGACTACAAGCGTGCACAGCTTATAGTCGCACACCACTCTGCAAATCTAACCCAGCAACAGAACTTGAAAATATGTATATGAAAACCCGAAAAGAAAGAGCTGAAGAAAACCGTAGGAGAGAAGAGATTTTTTTTCTGTATATAAACTAATATAGAAGAAGCATATATATAGAGAATAAAAAAAATCTCTTTAGATTCTAAAACTGATATATTTAATCCTAATATAATTAGTGGTTAATGACCACTAACGGGAATAAAACGGTAATATTAGAGAAATCTCAAACGGTAATTAAAGGTTAAAACACTATTGGGCCTTAAATAAAAAGAATAGATTTTATTTTAATCAAAGACCCAACCCAACCCAACCCGGCCCGGCCAGGCCCGCCCGCACGCCCGCCCACCCGACCCGACTCGGCTCGGCGCGCTCGTGTGTGTGAGTTGTAGCATAGCATAGTCACAATATGCAATGGGTGGGTAGACAACAAATTCTAATGCCCTTGAAGGCCCAAGCCTTTTACCAACACTCCATTATATAAAGAGGTAAAACATTTCATAGTTTTTCCATGTGGGACTAAAAAAGAAACACCTAAAACGCAAAAACAAAGTTTTTCTAATTTTTTGAATCACACCAAAAACACAACAATCCTCCACTTGATTCAAAAACAATAATAATAATAAAAAATAACATAGCTGGGTAAGATTAGATTTAATGCATAAACAAAGGTGTCACGTAGATTTGAACTTTTGCATAGTTTAAAGTAAAATTCTCACCAGATACTTAGTTACCATAGATCATAGATCTTGGTATTCAAAACTGAGTTCTTTAGTGATGAGTCTTTATACTTTAAACACACTAACTCTTATAGAGTCTACAGGTGTCTAAGCCAGCACTTTTCAGTCATGTGCTTTTATCCCGGTTTAATAAGTGCTCTAGAGAAATAGCCAATTTCTCATAGGAAGCGGCCCCACTTCCACACTTATATAGGTGAGTCTATCAAGGATGCCTATGTGACCCCAAATCCCACTCAATAGAGCTATAGATCTCATTAAGAGGAAACCCTCAACCTCTAATCGTCACATACTTTATGCACTATTCACACCATAGGAAGGGACTTGGAGATTAATAATATTATTACTATTATTCTCCTATTACAGTGCTTCACCTCAAACCACTCTGTAACTTGTTCTTCCCATTAAACCTGTTCTTGGTATCTCCAGTCTTCAGGTTGGGTTACCATTACAGTTGGTTTATTTTCAATTAGCTTAAGTCTCATCCCCTTCGATGTATTCCACACTTTTTCCCTTGCTAGGCCTTTAGTCAAGGGATCTGCCAGATTTTCTGGTGATCTGATTTCATTAACAGATATAACTCCATCTCGTAGAAGTTCTCTCAAACATGCATGTTTTCGACGTATTTGTCGAGATTTCCCATTATACTGTGTGTTATTAGCTCTACCTATTGCAGCATTGCAATCACAGTGAATTTTAATAGCCAGGACTGGTTTATTCCATAAAGGAATATCGAACAAAAAGTTCCGAAGCCACTTTGCTTCTTCTCCCGCTAAAGATAGAGCTATTAATTCTGATTCCATAGTGGAATTTGACAGAATTGTTTGTTTCTTGGATTTCCAAGAGACTGCACCACCACCAATGGTGAAAATATACCCACTTGTACCTTTATATTCATCAGAGACAAAATTCCAATTAGCATCACTATATCCTTCTAATACAGGAGGATATCTACCATAGTGAAGACCATGATCCATAGTTCCTTTTAAATATCTAAGAACTCTGCTAATTGCATCCCAATGCTCCTTACTAGGATTACTAGTGTATCTACTTAATTTCCCGACTGCATATGCAATGTCCGGGCGAGTGCAATTCATAGCATACATCAAGCTTCCAATGACACTAGCATATTCATTTTGGTTTATGCTATCTCCTTCATTAGGTGATAGATGAACACTAGGATCATATGGAGTATAAACATGACTACAATCATAATGATTGTATTTTAATAATAGTTTTTTAATATAATGAGATTGAGATAAAATTATCCCATCATCCTTTCTAATAATTTTAATTCCAAGAATTAAATTTGCTTCTCCAAGATCCTTCATATCAAATTGGGATGACAAAAATTTTTTTCTCTCATTTATGATTTTTTTATTTGTTCCAAAAATCAATAAATCATCTACATATAGACAAATAATTATTCCACAATTATCTTTAAATTTATAATATATACATTTATCACTTTCATTTGTACTATATCCATGAGTCATTAATATATTATCAAATTTCTCATGCCACTGTTTAGGAGCTTGTTTTAAACCATATAATGATTTTACAAGTTTACACACTTTATTAGATTGTCCAGGGACAATAAATCCCTCTGATTGGTCCATATAAATTTCATCTAAATCACCATTTAAAAATGCAGTTTTTACATCCATTTGGTGAATGATTAAATTATGTATGGATGCTATAGCAAATAATACTCGAATAGAGGTAATTCTTGATACAGGTGAATATGTATCAAAATAATCTATTCCTTCTTTTTGCTTATAACCCTTAGCTACCAATCTAGCCTTATATTTTTCTATTGACCCATCAGCTTTAAGTTTCTTTTTAAATATCCACATACAGCCTATAGTTCTAGTTCCAGGAGGAGGATCAACTAATATCCAAGTGTGATTGGACATTATTGAATCCATTTCATTTTCCACAGCTTCTCTCCAAAAGGAAGAATCATGTGACTCAAATGCCTCCTTTAAAGAAAGAGGATCGTTTTCTATCATATAGGTATAAAAATCAGATCCATAATCTTTACTCTTTTTAGCTCTTTTACTCTTTCTAGGCTCAATTTCAGCCTCGTCTGAATTGATTATTTCAAGATTTTTAGAGCTAGGATCACCATACAAATTAGGATTTTGGTTTATTAAACCCCCACTATTTGAAGGTTTAAAAGGAAAAAGATTTTCAAAAAAATCAGCTTCCCTTGATTCAATAATAACATTATTTTCAATGTCCAAAAATCTATATGCTTTACTATTTATTGCATAACCAGTAAAAAAGCACATCTCCTAAATTTAGGTCCTAATTTATTTATTTTAGGATCATTAAATCTAACCATTGCTAAACATTCCCATGTTTTAAAATAACTTAAATTTGGTTTTCTCCCTTTCCAAATTTCATATGGAGTCATTTTTGTTTTTTTACTAGGTATTTTATTTTGAATATAACTAGCAGTGAGGAGAGCTTCTCCCCATAAATTTAAAGGTATGCCTGAACTGTTAAGCATTGCATTAACCATTTCTATCAATGTTCTATTTTTTCTTTCAGCAACTCCATTTTGCTGAGGGGTATAAGGAGCTGTTACTTGGTGTATTATTCCACTTGATTCACAAAATAAATCAAATTCGTTAGAGGTATATTCACCTCCTCTATCACTCCTTAATATTTTAATTTTTAAATTTAATTGATTTTCTACTTCTGCTTTATAAATTTTAAACATATTTAAAGCTTCATCGTTAGATCTAATTAAATACACATATGTATATTTAGATTTGTCATCTATAAATGTAATAAAATATGTTTTACCACCTCTAGTAACTGTTTCTTTTAAATCACAAATATCAGAATGTATTATTCCTAAAATATCTGATGATTTGTCCACTTTATGAAAAGATTTTTTAGCTATTTTTGATTGACTGCAATATACACATTTATAAAAAACATTATCATTTAATTTAGGAACAATTCTTAAACTACTCATAGTTTTCACATATTTTTCATTTGTATGTCCTAATCGATTATGCCAAAAATTAACAGAACACACAATATAAGCAGAAGAAGTTTTATTGCTCAAATGAACATTAAGTTTAAACATGTCATTGGCTGCATAGCCTTTCCCTACAAATTTTCCATATTTGGAAATTACATAGTTATCAGACTCTATTACTTGTTTAAATCCAGCCTTGTTAAGAAAATAGCCCGACACCAAATTTTTTCGCACATCTGGAATGTGAATAACGTCCTTCAGAGTCACAGATTTCCCTGAAGTGAAATCGAGAGTGATATCTCCAACTCTAACAACCTTAGAGGTTGAGGAGTTCCTCATCTGAACATCATGGTTGCTTTTGACAGTCTCATATTTTTTAAACAAATTTCTGTCATAGCAAACGTGCCTCGTCGCACCCGTGTCTGCCCACCAACCTTCACTGAAACCCATCATGTTAATTTCAGTGATCATAGCAACAAGGGGTTCTTCCACCATATTTGCTTGAGAATAATTCCTTTTACGGAATTGACAATTCTTAGCAAAATGTCCAGATTTTCCACAGACGAAACATCCACTCGATTTTGAGCTTTCTCCTGTTTTCTGAAAAGGTTGATAAGACTTCTTATTCTTCATAGGTTTCTTGTTTGTTTTCAAGAATTTCTGTTTTTTCTTCCCCGAAGAATCAACAAAATTAATCTTTGAAGTCATCTCAGAATTCTCTTCTTTTTTATCTTGGACTCTAGATTCCTCTTCAATCCAAATTCTCATTACTAAATTTTCAATTGAGAATTCCTTTGATTTGTGGCGAAGAGAATTTCTGAAATCCTTCCATGAATGAGGTAATTTCTCTATAATAGCAGCCACTTGAAATTGTTCTGGAATTTTCATTCCCTCAATAATAATCTCATGAATTATTATTTGAAAATCCTGAGTTTGTTTTGCTACGGATTTATCATCAACCATTACAAACTTTAAAAATCTGCTCACCGCATATTTTTTAGAACCAGCCTCCTCAGTTTGATATTTTTTCTCTAAGGCTACCCATAAGCTTTTTGTAGATTTTTCAGTACAATATAAATCATACATTGCATTAGACATGCCATTTAAGATGTGTCCTTTGCACAAAAAATCTACAGATTCTCATCTTTCCTTATAATGAGATCTACCCGGTACTTCTTCTTCTTCATTAGGAACATCAGTTAAAACATATGCTAATTTAAGCGATGTGAGCAGAAAAAGCATTTTCTGTTGCCAACGCTTAAAATTAGACCCATCAAAAATTTCAGTCCTAATCACAGAATCATTCGTTCTAACATTCACAGAAATCATGGCGAATTGTCTTAAAATTGTTGTTCTAAAAATACCTGTAAATGCTAATTCCCGAAAATCAGACCTGGAAAATCACGAACTATGCTGCAACCACGAACTCAGAAAAAATCTTGCACTTGAAATTTGATCAGAACAATGGTAGATCGTGTGAGGTGAGGCACGGATGCTTTGCTTTCTTTAAGACAATTCGTGCCCCCAAAAAATGCACTGGGTTATTGGTCGCGCTGCCTCCAGGATACAACAGCCTCTCACAATCTATCCCTGACTACAAGCGTGCACAGCTTATAATCACACACCACTCTGTAAATCTAACCCAGCAACAGAACTTGAAAATATGTATATGAAAACCCGAAAAGAAAGAGCTGAAGAAAATCGTAGGAGAGAAGAGATTCTTTTTTCTGTATATAAACTAATATAGAAGAAGCATATATATAGAGAATAAAAAAAATCTCTTTAGATTCTAAAACTGATATATTTAATCCTAATATAATTAGTGGTTAATGACCACTAACAGGAATAAAACGGTAATATTAGAGAAATCCCAAACGGTAATTAAAGGTTAAAACACTATTGGGCCTTAAATAAAAAGAAGAGATTTTAATTTAATCAAAGACCCAACCCAACCCAACCCGGCCGACTCGACTCGGCTCGGCTCGACGCGCGTGTGTGTGTGAGTTGTAGCATAGCATAGTCACAATATGCAATGGGTGGGTAGACAACAAATTCTAATGCCCTTGAAGGCCCAAGCCTTTTACCAATACTCCATTATATAAAGAGATAAAACATTTCATAGTTTTTCCATGTGGGACTAAAAAAGAAACACCCAAAACACAAAAACAAAGTTTTTCTAATTTTTTGAATCACACCAAAAACACAACATTCAATGGTTACAATTGTTGGAAAAATGTGACCCTGTGCTTCTAGATCCTACTTAAAGATTGTAAAATTAATAAACCTTTATGGCTGGGTAATACATTAATTTCGAAAAATACTGAATTTCTAATGTCTAAGTCTGAATTCCATCTAAGGTGAATTTTTTGGATGAAACTGAAATCATGTGTTAAACATCATACATTTATGTATGAGTTGCTTTTAACTTTTATGTTAAAGCTTAAAGTTCATAGACGAGTCTACTAATATGGAATTAATTAAACATAAGAGTTGGCATACCATTTGTTACATGCATAAACAAGAGTTATCATACATGCAGGAGTGATGCCAAGATTCTTTTGTTTGGGGAGGGGGGGGGGGGGCTAACAATGGGGGTCGGGGGCGGAGCCATTGGAAAAAAATTTTGAGGGCCAAAGTTCATGGTTCATCGCATTTGTTTGTGTCCATTTGTATATTATTTTCTTAGAAGTTTAGGGGGGGCTAGAGTCTCCATTGCCCCAGCTCCACCCCTCTCCCAGGCTTCACACCCCAATTATTACAAAAAACAATTTTGTTTTCAAAATTTCAGGGGGGGCTAAAGCCCCCCCTGATGAGGCTCCGCCCCTGCATACATGCATAAACAAGAGTTACCATTAACATGTGTTTTCCCGTGTAAATTTTCTTGTAACCTCTTCTTAAAGACAAATAACTTTCTTATTAAAGACAACTAAACTCTCCAGAATTAATTCATTAAAGACGAGTAACTTTCTTGTTAATAAAAGTATTAAGACTAAACTCTCCCCTAAATTATTTCAATAGTAAACATTATAATAGGGAGTAGTGACCTTCCTTCGTAGTATTGGATTTGAAATCCAAATTGTAGAGTATTTAAGGGGTTCTCTCTAAGAATCTCTTTCACTTGCCTTTGAAGGTTCAGAGGGGGTTTACCTTAATCACCTTAATCTTCTTAAGACATTTGATTTCCCTACCTCTACACCAACGGAATTCTTCCCCAACCTATTGGTCCTAAAAGGTCTCTCTATCTATCTTGATGTTGATTTCTTGATTCCCTAATTTTGAAAATCCTCTAGATATTCTCTATTTTCCACCTGTTTTTACCAACAATCTTCCATTAATGCCAATTAATGACATAGAAGATCTCCTCGACTGTCCAATTCTAGATCACCTCCTTTCCCTTTCATGATATCATTATGTTGGTTTATATCAAGGTATTAAACTTCGGTTTCGGTATAAACTTCGGTCGCTAAGGAAGTTGACATGTTTCGAGGAAGTTTAAGGAAGTTCAAGGAAATTATGCAAAAATTAAAGAAGTCTAGGAAACATTAGAAATCTAAGATGAAACTTTATAAATTCAATACTTAAGCACAAATACACATCTAGAATTCATTATATTACTGATGCAAGCATGTAGTACTCAAATGTGAGAATCATATTAAATAACATGCATTGTGCTGTAATTTTTTCTTGGTATTTCTCTGAATTGTCAATTTTTTAAAACTATATTTCATTTTTTTTGTCAATTGAAGGGGTATGTATTCTCTTTATTTTTCAATGATTATCCATGTTAATTGTTTTGGAAACCTAAAAACCTTATGAATGCACATTGAAATCGATAAATAATTGAAATTTAATTTAGTTTCTAAACCTATTACATTCTACGATTGATGAGCTCAATGTTTTCACAATACTGAATCAATATGTGAAGATGAGGAGATAGGTAGTTAAATAATTTTGAATTTATGAAATACTATTAGGAAATTATTTGATTTTTTTAATATTACTAAAAAGTCATTATGAGCATAATATACTAATAACAAGATTATTAGAATAATAAAATTATAATTTATAGTAAGGTTAATGCTAACCACACTCTAATAATAAAATTATAATTTATAATAAGGTTAATGTTAGCACACTCACTTTTAAAGTTAATTATATTTATAATAAAGTTAATGCTAAGTACACATGTCTTTCTTTATGAAGAAAGTAAGTTTAAAATGAGTGAAACTAGCATTAGCCTTTTAAGTTAAAATCTGAAGTCCTTCAATTTACAGATATTTTCTATACAATTCGGTGAACTTCCATTAAAGTTCTATATTTTCTCAACAATTTTTTTTTGTTTCGGTCGAAGTTTACGGAAGTTTACCAGGAAGTCCAGTATTTTTAAAATATTTCACTTCGGACACCACAGAAGTCGACTCAATTCAGTCAACTTCAGTGGAATTGAGTCGATTTTTGATACCATGGTTTATATACTGTCAAGTTCGTTGCGACTGTCGGATTGTGAGTGTTCGCTTCCGACGGATTGAGACTATTGAATCTTGGAGGTTTCCGCCAGAGCCATGTAAGCAACAAAGCGGGGGAGTTGATCACCTTAAGGACAGCGTGTTCAACACATGCCTCGGTCTCCATATTGATAAGTGTTTCTCTTCCTTTTTCAGTTTAATATATTCAATGAATTCAAGTATTTTCTGTATGTTTTCTATTTGGTTTATAGTGCTCTATATCAATTTTTTCCATCACTAACCGATCTTCACAAACCAGCAAAATAAAATGAAAATATAAAATCAAGAACATATCACACCTCAAATAGGAACACGTGATTTAAATTATAATATTAACATTTCCTTCTGAAATGTTGAGATACTCAGTGCAGGAAAAAAGAAATACAAAGAGGCCACCTAGCCAGTGAAATACTGCGATAAGATAATCATCCAATTTATTACATTCTTTTGAATAAATCATCCCTTAATACCAACTATTGACCTAGAAAGTCTCCTTGACTGTCCCATCAAACGGTGGGTCCCTTAAGCCTGTACAAGCACCTATTATACAGCACATGAAAGGAGGCCAATTTCTCATATATTTAAGCTACAGTTTCCAATATGATCAATGCAATATAACTAACACTGAATATTATGGCTAACTGAGTGGTTCAATTTACTAGGTCTTACATGACAAGAAAGCTCTCATTATATTTATATATGCCCAGAAATTGCAAGGCAGAGGTAGTCAAAAGAAGTGCCTACAAGAGCATCTAACAATGCATAAATCTGTGACACTTGCAATATAGGACAGGGAGAAATTTTGAAATCACCTGCACTCATAACTTGGGCTCCTAAGGTGTCGAGGACTGGGGCTTCGACGCCTTCCATTTCCCAGGCCTCTTGAACCAATGCGTAAGCGACATTCCCAGGCAAAATGACCAGGTTCACCACACTCATAACACTTCAAATCCTCACCTCCACCATGTCCACGTCCACCACCACTACGGCCTCCACCACCACTCTTCGAATTATGGGAAAGCTCCACACGCCAGCCATTCTTTCCTGTTAAAGCAAAGTATGGATAAGTAGCAGTCTTCAAGGTCAATATTACAAGAATAAGAACAGGTTGACCCTTTAAAATCTACTGGTAAGACAACCTTGCTGTACAGCAGGGCCTAAAATGCAACCCAGCAATGAACTGGACAAAATTCCAATCCAACCACAATGAATGGCAGAATCATGTCCACTCTGCTGGTTTTACTAAAAGACCACTTGCATGATAATTGGCACATAATGTTAAGCATATGTGGGTTGTCAAACAGCAAAATTCATGTCACATGAAACTTGCATCAGCCGAAAAAAACCAACTCACATCACAAACTACCCATATGAGAAAACTAAACTAATTAGAGGAAACACCTCTTATATGTAGACAAAATAGCAATAATGCCAAAGCAAGTAATTTAAGAAAATTAAAAGCGAGCCCCCAATTGGCAAATTCAAACAGGTTGCATGTACCAACAAATGGATTCCGGGGATATCATGGATGGATGGTTTGGAAGGAGAGGAATCTCAGGGTTTTTGAGGATTCCTCCTCTTTAGTGAAGCGTCTCTGTGTGCGGATCCGTATGGTGGTGTTGGAGTGGACGGGCTTATCTTTTGACGTGGAAGCCTAGAGGGAGGTGTTAAGCTGATGTAGTTTTTTTTTTGGGCGTCCGGGATTTATCTTGGTTGATTTTATGCGCTTGTAAAATTTTTCTAGTCCTTTTTCCTTTTTTAGCACATACTTGTATTCCCTTTTCCTTACATATATATAGCTTCTATACCGATCAAATAAAGTAAATGAATTCCAACCAACTGCACCAAGCTCAGTAGCATGAGCTTGTACCCAGAGGGCCAGAGCAAAGGCACTAAAGTGGTTGGAATGTTGCATGGGCCTGGGAAAATAAATCCAAATAAAAAAATTCCAACCAATTGCCAAAGCCTGATGATATATGGTCGCACAATGAAACTGCCTTTCAGAGAAATGTAAAATGAATGGACTCTTCAAACTGAAGGAATCAACAAATAAAGGCTCTTGGCTGAAAGACTTAATATTACAAGCCAAAAAAAAAGCCCATTAACTGTAAAAATAACAGTTATAAGCCTAAATATATCATGTTGCATTGCATTATATTCTAGTTAGCTAACTTTACCTGTGAATCTTTGGCATTCTCTATGCGTGAATGAGGATAAATTCTTTGAACTTCCATTTTAGTGATTGATGACAGCCTATATGCATACATCCAGACCACAGAATTACCCTGCTATCCCAGATGAGTGGAGTAGTGTGACTAATAATCTGCTAAAGGATGACTACTTCAACTTCAATGTATGATCTCGCACATAGATGACAATAATGCAGCAGGTTTGCTATTGTATGGCATACAATCTAGAGTTTTTCAAAGTATTAATACACAGATACAACCAACCACCCCATCCAAGTTCCACATAAAGAAAGAGGTCTCTGCCACCAAACAAGAAGAAAATTAGAGCCAGGATATTTCAAGTGTCCCATAAAAGATTTGTTCAAACATAATTAGGGAAAAGAAGAAGAAGAAAGGAGAAAGTAGTAGTATATCTTCCCTAGACAAATCCACTTTATATATATATAATGGACCACTTACATGGAATTACAATCTCTGTAACAAAAAACTATGTTTTTTTTAAAAATTCGCGAATTATTCGTGCATTTTTTCTTTGCTGAATTATTCGCAAATTATTGGATTCCAATTATCGGCAAATTATTCGCGAATTTTTCAGATTATTCACGAATTTTTCGAATTATTTTCCCAAATTTGGCAAAAAAACTACTTATTTTGTATATTTTTTAATCAAATTATTCGGTATATTTTTATATTTATTAATTTATTTTTTATTTGTTCCGAACTTGACCTCTGCCGAATTATTCCCGAACCCTGACTTTGTCACTATGATTACAAGAATACAATTATCATAAACAAACACTCTAACATAACTTTATTCTTACTTAAGCACTCTAAAACCAAGCTAAGCATGTGTTTCCCTTAACACTCTCCCTCAAGTTCGAGCATGTATGTCAATGAGGACACGCTTATCAAGGTTGAAGTTTTGTCAGTCCAATAGCCTTGGTAAGGAGATCAACCAACTGATGAGAAGTCTGAACATAATGAGTAGAAATCAACTGTGGAGCCATCTTCCCATGAATGAAGTGGCAGTCCACTTCAATACGCTTGGTGTATTCATGTTCCACCGGTTTAGCAGCTATATAGATTCAGGCTTGATTACAGAATCAGCACACGAACCAAACCCTTCGATGGTAAGAAATGACTTTCCAAGGGTTAATCCCTCAAGGGAAACAATAGGAATATTAAGCACAAGCAGACACTTATAGTTAGAAACATTAACAAGTTAGAAAAAATATTTTCTGTTGCAAATTAATTGAAGAGATGGGATACAAAGAGAATATATGCACATTCAGGAGAAAAACAGGAATCAGACTGTAAAAGTAAACTTCATGGAGGAAGCGCCAAAAAAATCAACTTACCCAAGAAAAATACGCTTCTACTTACCATCCAATGCACGGATTGCATCTAAAGCATCTCTGTGATCATCGAATTCAACAAATGCATAACCTGGTGGCTTTCGAGCAACCCAGACACTGCATTAATTTCACTAAGAATGTAAGACCAACAACAATGACAAGTGCAGCCATTGTCAAAACCAGAACACTATCTGCAGGAGTAAATTCATGCTGCAACATGCAAACACAAAGGGAAAGATTTAAGCATGCAATTTAAGAAAACTTTAATAAATGGACACGTCTTTCTCCAATTTGTTCTTTTTATTTCAATGTCCGCCAATGCGAACAACTCATAATCTCTTCTCTATCATATAATTTTAGCCAGATATGATCCTCATCATGCTGCAATCACATCATATCATTAAGAAGAAAAACAATATCATAGATTTCCCTAATAGTTCGTGCATAGCAGCTTAATATTCTTTGAAGCATTTTACATACAACACCACCGTGGAGGCGTAGACACATGTATCAAAATCAGGTACCGATATGAAGTGTACACAGAAGCCTCAGGAAACCCAAAAGGCAGACACCTCGGTATTCTCCCATATATAATGACTAAGGATGGTTTATGGCGTGCTGTAATAGTGACTAGATTCGGGGAACCATCCTGCTGGGTTCTGAAGGAGGTCAAGGGTTCCTACGGAGCGGGGATCATGGTTGTTGCTAGTTTAGTAATGCCTCCTTAAGAGTTTAAGGTGGGTGAAGGGTCAGAGGTTAGGTTTTGGAATGATGTGTGGTGTGGCGCTTCAAAGTTGATGGATGAGTTTAACTTCATCTTCCATTTAGTCATTGACAAAGATGCATCCGTTAAGGATTACCCTGATAGGAGTAGTGATGGAGTGGTGTGGGATCCTAAGCTGAGGCGATGTTTAAATGATTGGGAAATTGAGGTATTCGACAGGATTTCAGTGCGCCTAGGTTCGTTTCCCATAGGGTCTCAGGACAGAGTGTAGAATTTTGTCTAGAGGCAACAAAGGCCAATTCTCATTGAGATCTCCAGTACTGTCGATCAGGTCAGTCTCGTCCGAATTTTTCCTCATAGGATTGTGTGAAATTCAAGCATTCCCTCTAAGGTATTTTTCTTTCTTTGGACTGTGTTCTTAAATAAGATTCTCGCCTGCGACCACTTGAAAAAAGAGGATAGAAAATGGTCATTCATTGTTTTATGTGCCTTCAAACGGAAGAGTCGGTAGATCACTTACTCTTGCATTGCCCTGAGATTTGGGGTTTTTTCTCTCCCGAGTAGGCGTGGATTGGGTCTTTCCTTCTTTATTTCACAACTTCTTATTCTATTGGTATCTAGTGAGTAAGGATAATTTAAGGATGACTGTTTGGTTCATTCTGCCTGTTGTCATCTCGTGGTTGATTTGGAGAGAGATGAATAGAAGAGTTTTTGACGACTCGCATTCCATCCATTCACGCATTTGTTGTAGAATCTGGTTGCTTGTTTTAGATTGGTGCTCCATTGTGCATGAAGGGGTGGACTTGGGAGAAGTGTTAGCATGATTGATCTGTATAGCTATGAGTGGTCATGCTTTTTTGTATTTTCCTTCTCTCCCTTTCTCTTGGGTTCACGAGCTCGTGAACTTTATTGCTAATCTGTTTTTGTAGTTCCCTTCCTTTTTTCTATTTCATGCTTGATTACCAATTTAAAAAAAAATATGGTTGCAGGTCAGGATTTTATCCTGAGAAGCTGTCCACAAAAAAAAAATGATACCTTAGAATGAGATGGCACATCAGGGTGCCACACCATGCAGTAAGGGAATATGGCGAGGGGCTAGCATGCCCCGCAACAAAAAGCATCTCACAGAAAACCGACATTTGTTGTCCCTAGCCCAAATTCAGCTATCCTAAGAAAAAGGGATAGGAGTAACATACTCTAGATGAGATAAGAAAGTAAGAAACTAGTAAATATGCTCACTTCCTAGCCATTCAATGGCCTCCTAAATCTAGGAACTCAGAATTCTGACTTACCCCTTATTATATATTAATATAAAAACTAATAATTTTTACAATACTTATAATAATCATTTTAGTTATATTAATTTATTAATATTTTTAATGTCTTTTTCCTTTATTATAATATATATGCTATTTACCTATAAAAAAAAACTTTCTTTTCTAAAAATTAATAATATATAAACAAATTTTTGAAAATAAAATCAAAATGTCACCATGTCTAACCCTCTGTTCTCTCATTTTCCTATGCACCTCTCTCTCTCTAGTCTCTTCCCACCATAACCTACCTAATTATTGCTCTCTCCCCGTCCCCATGCACCTCTCTAATCCACTTTCCCATGCACTTCTCTCTTCCCTCCCTAACCACACCTGCTCTCTCCACTCCCATGTGCATCTACCTCTCTCTCTTATTCCCCTAATGAGTAATGACACTCTCATGTGGCCATGCCATACCTCTCTCTCTCTCTCTCTCTCTCTCTCTCTCAAAAGACCAACATGCCTCTCTCTTCTCTTTCTCAAACCCCCACCTCTCTCAAACACAGTAACAGAGAGAAAAGGATCAGTATGTCTCTCTCTTCTCAATCTGAGCCCCCTCCCTCTCCCATATATAGCAACAGAGATTAAATGAGCACTAGAGCAGGTACGATGAATTGTATCACCAATGGATGGCTAAAGAGAGAATCAAAGAGCTCGAGTTGGACTTGTAACAAAGGAGTGAGGTGAGGAGCTCCGAATCTGCAACAATGGGTGCCCACAAACCGATAGATGAAACGAATGGGAACGAAGGAGGATAGATGAACGGTGGACATGAAGAGTTCTCGTTGCTCAATGCGCATTCTATATGAACGACAGACTTCAAACCAAGCCCTAAAAATTAGAGTCAAGCTCAAGCCAACTCGAACTCGGATCATGATCAAGCCAAGCTTGAGCCTATATATTCAAGCTTGAATCGAGCTCGAGTGTAATTTGAATATAGTCAAGCCAAGCTCAAGCTTGGCCATGCTTGACTCGAAAAAACCTCTAGAGAGAACTGAGGGTAGCCTTTCAATTTTATTTTAATAACTTTATTTATATATTACTAATTAAAAATAAAAGATATTATAAGTATTATTAATAAATAAATATATAACTACAATGGTTATTATTAGTATTATAAAACTTATTAACTGTTATATTAATATTAATATACTGGTAAAATATATATAATATAACATTCGGACCAAGCTGAGCCGAATCAAACATGACCTAGTTCAAGCTCAGCTTGTTTAGTCATTCCAGCTCAACTTAAAGCTCCAAGCCTAAACTTCAAGCTTGAGCTTGACTTGAACGAGCTGAACTGACAAGCCAGCTCGGCTTGAGTGCAGCCTCAAACGGAGCGTAGCGTGAATAATAGAAAATTCCTAAAGAAATACTGGAAATACAGATCATTTAAAAAAAAATTACCTTTTCGAATCTATACATAGGAGCTGTAAATCATATATATAGTAAAAGCAAGTCCATAATTCAATAATTAAGCATGTCTTCTAGTTATACAACTCAACTTCTTCAGCATGGGAAGCAAATATCATCCAGCTACAGTAAAACAATGACGGAACCTACAAAATCAATAAAAAATTTTACCTCTATCTATCTAAGAAGGGGAAAAAACAATTACCTTCGAAGAACGCCGTAGACTCGAAATTCATCTTCAAGTTCTCTATCTGAAACTCGCGGATCCAAATTCCCAACATATACTCGAGACATTATTGTACACCGATTTTAACTTAAGAACCAGGAAAAATTTTATTTGAACTATACAAAGCCCCGCAAAAGTGTCCCATAGCATGAACAACAAAAAAAATAATAATAATAATTAAGACTTTTTCCTTTCCCTTTTATACGTACGTGAGAAAGGAAGTTGTGAGGGGAATTTACCGAAAGGACACGCGTCAGCAGCAGCTTCTCTCAAGTTCTGGTTTGCTAGTAGAAGGTTGGAGTGGAGGGTGTGATACCCTGACCTGTACTCCGATGATTAAGTCAGTAGATGTAGAAGATGATGAACAGTAAGAATATAACAAAGAGTTTGAAGATCTTAGCCTTTTTCACTAGCCCCCCCCCCCCCCTTCACTATTCTTCAAAGGTTTATATAGGCCACCTTTGCCATGGCCATGGGCATCCATTGATGTCCATGCATACCTCGAATCCCTGATGTGTACTTCAGTAATCATTTTAGATAGATTTCCCGGTCATTCGTACTGCACGCGTATCTGCACACAAAAGAGAGTAGACAAAGAGTAGGAACTCGTCCGAGGTGACTGGCATTAATTGCAGCATTAAATGCCATTTAATGCCAAGACAAAGTTACCCACCTACCATCGCAGAGGTAGGATCAGTCCCAGGCGACTGGGCGGCACTGCCAGATCTTATAACGTGTGAGGATACGCGATCGTGGACAAAAGGCGACGAGTCCGTCGTCAGAGTGAAGACGTGAATCGTCGTCCACGAGATCACGGGTCCGTCGTCAGAGCGAGGACGTGATCGTCGTTCACGAGACCACGGGTCCGTCGTCAGAACGAGGACGGAATCGTCGTTCACGAGACCACGGGTCCGTCGTCAGAGCGAGGACGTGATCGTCGTTCACGAGACCACGGGTCCGTCGTCAGAGCGAGGACGTGATCGTCGTTCACGAGACCACGGGTCCGTCGTCAGAGCGAGGACGGAAATGAACTCAAATGATAACTCCACACTGAGGACGAGCTCGTCGTCACCACACTTAGGTTTTACGAAATTTACCCATTACAAATTGCCCCTTTATGATACTTTGAACGTGGTTCGGAGTGTCATAAATATAGCGAAACATTGGAGGAGAAGATACGGCTCACCTCAGAATGATGATAGGTCACATACTCTGTACGCGAAGATGTAGCGTCGTGCCAGCTGTATTGCGCGTGCCGAAACGTCATTCATCATAAATGCCTAGCAGGCTGTCATCATTATCTTCCGGACGCTTCGTGTTTCCCGACGGTTACTTAATTTGGTCAAAAGACCATCCTGTCCTTCGGGCTGTCTATATGCGTGGACACGCGTACGATACAAATTGAGGTCATTATCGTCCTCAGAATCATGGTCTGGCCTATAAGTACCGAAGACCTGGTACTTCTTCTTCACTTGAATCTTTGCATCCCGTTACTCTGCCGGAATTTCTCCTCACCGACGATTTGCTGTTCTGGTTTTCTTCCTTCTCCGGTCGTGCCTCCCCTTGCTTCCTAAATCCAGTTTCGGTAAGAACTTCTTCTTTCTTTTTTATTCTGTAGTTGTCTTCCCTATATTTCTTTTTCTCCTTGCTTGTAATCATGTCTGCCGAAATAGTTAGGATAGACAGTGCCGATGAGGCTAGTTGCTCAGGCAGTGCCCCTCACGGTGTTATCACCGGCGCTTCCACATCCAAAACCAGACCAGTGGTTAAGTACGCACTTGACCACTACAGAACTCTTTTCCAAATACCTTCTCACGTCCACCTCCATTTCGGGGAAGAAGACGTTCTTCCCGACCATCGTTCTTCTTGCACAATCGTCTACCTCGCTCAGTTCGAGGCTGGACTTCGATTTCCCCTCTCTCCCGTCACGGATTCCGTCCTGTCCGCCCTTCAAATTGCCCCGGGGCAGATGCACCCGAAGTTCTACAAGTACATGTCTCTGATGGACAAGTTCAACAGAGACGGGTATAACGTGGAAGCCAGGCACGTTTTCCACTTCCGCTTTGCCGTGAAGTGTCCCGGGGTTGTGAAGGAGGGAGAGAAGACGTTCTTCACTTGGAGACAAAAACTCAAAGTTCCCGACATCGTCGCACACCTCCCCGACGTGGAACGGGGTTGGAAGGAGATGCCCTTCGTGGTCTCCGGTGCTTGGAGGGCAGAGACTGCCCGTCCTGTTCCCCACGAATTTACCTCAGGTCTGCTATTATTTATTCTTTTTCCGTTGCCGGTTTTTTTTTGATAACATGTTCTTGCCACATGGCTAATGATATTTTCCTTTTTCTGCAGAGGCTTCAAAGGTACATTTCCCTGACTTGTCCGCGGAAGAAGAGTACGAGCTCCGGAGAGTTCGCGACGATAAAGGGGACGCCTACGTTACCTGGAGACCGTCCTCGACTCGAGAGAAAGAGCCCGCTGCAACAGTAGGGACTAAATCCAAAAAATCTCGTCGACAAGCTCGTCCGTCGGCAAAGAGACCGCTCGAACAGGCAGCTGCTCTTGGAGAAGAAGAAGAAATGGCAGACCAACCTTCTCCGCGATCCTCACAGGCTCCGGCCTTGACTCGTCCTCCTCGCCCTTCCCGTTTATCTTCAGCGGAGAAGAGGGCGGAGAAAAGGGAGAGAGCTGAAGCTCTCAAGGCTATATCGGCGAAGAAGGCTCGGCGAGAAGCTGAGCATGACCGGCGGGTCCGAGAGCGCGCATCTGCCGAGGCGCCACCTACTCAAGTAGCAACGGTTGGCGAGGGGAGTGGTGTCCCCGTGGAGGAGTCTCCAATCGTCAGTAGCGGCTCTCCCACGGAGGTTGTGCTCGCTCCGTCTTCCGTGGCAGAGACTGTTGCCCCGGAGATCGTCCCGGCCTCTGCTCCTTCCCCAGCCGCAAATGTGGCTTCGTCTTCTGCCCCTCCTCGAGAGAGGATTGCCAGGGGGGGGCCCGCCGAATTCTGGAATCCCGTCTTCCCTAGAGGGTACACCCGTCCTACCGTTGCTCATTCTGCGATGGAGCACGACTCTATCGCCACATCCATGATGTTGGCGATGAGACTCCCGGCGGATATGGCCGCAACAAGGGACCTGCACTGGATGGGGATGTTCAGTGCTGCGAGCCGAGCTGTTGCCACGGTACGTTCTCTTCTCTGCGCGTTTTTTTTTTTTTTTTTTTTTTTTTTTTTAACATTTTTCTTTCTCTTCTTTTGTAGCTGGGCAACATGCTTGCCGGGATGTACGAGGTTACCGCCGAGAACAGGCGTACCTCCAACGGACTGAGGGACAAGGTCCTTGACCTGGAGAAGAGGGGAGCCGAGGACATGAAACGGCTGAATCACGAGCTGATGTTTGTCAGAGCGGATCTTCGGACTGCCAAAGGCACTATTGTCTCGGCTGTGAAACAGCGGGACAAAGCTCGGGACGAGGCCCGTAAGGCGATGGAAGGAGAGAAGGCGGCAGTGGAACAGGCCGAGAGGTCCATCCTCAGGATCAGTGAGATGGACGAGGTCGTGAACTCTCTTCAACAGCGGCTAGAAGCAACGGAAGCTGAGAAGGCGGCACTGGCCGACCAACTCGTGGAGGCCATGGCCGCGAGGGACAAGGAGGTTGAAGCCGCCAAGGAGGCTTTGACGGAGTCTCTACGAGCCCACTTCCAGACGGAGATGGAGCGGCTGATAACTGAAGATCGGGTGGAGACGGAGAGAGAAATCATGAACGAGCTCCGAGAATCGGGACGACTAGTTGAGTCTCCCCAACAGTCGAAAGATGAGGCCACTCGTTCTGAGGCTGTGGGTATGGAGATCTCGCCTGACGAAGAACCCGAGGTGCAAGGAGGGGGGCAACTCTCGTCTTCTCTTGGACCATCTCCCGTCCTGCCCGAGGCTCCTGCGGAAATCGCCTCTGCCAACCCTGCTGTTGCTGCTGACGACGTCTCGACCGTACCCGATGACGCTGTCGTGATCGTCGACGTTGCCGAAGACTGATCCTTCCTCCTTTCCATCTCTTACTTCTCAATTTTGTATCGGATGTACTCCCGTTCACCTTGTATCAATAAAAAAACTTCTGTTCTATATGTATCTCCTTTTATGACCGCTGTGTTGCAACCGACTGGTCCGGTATAATCATCTCGTTCAAATAAGACATGGCACATAATTAACTCGTCATTGAATATGATAAGACATAGCACATAATTAACTCGTCATTGAATATAAATCTCATAATGAAAATAACGGGTCGTTAAAGAAGCGGTTTAACTCCACGGACGTAATTTGACAACAAGTTCATTTCATAAGGACGAACTTATGGTAACTCGTGGTGGGACACCATGCTCAGAGGACGTTCCATTAGATAAGCCACCGGTATGCTCAGATGGCAATTCCTTTTTATGAGCCACCTGTGTCCCGTGGTGAGTACCCTGTTCGTACGAGATGCGCTCGCCGTGGTAACTCGTGATGGGACACCATGCTCAGAGGACATTCCATTAGTATAAGCCGCTATGATGCTCAGATGGTAATTCCTTAGTATGAGCCACCTGTGTCCCGTGGTGAGTACCCTGTGCGAGTGAAACACACTCGTCGTCGTAATTCGTCTAGAATGTGTTACAACGTAATGAATATGTAAGTAAAACGACTGATCTCATGCCATTAACAAATGTTCATAACACACAATTTTATTGGAAAAATTGTTTTAAATTCATAATGTTCCATGATTTTTGAATTACATTACCTTGTAAGTCTTTAAGGTAGTACACCCCGGGACTCCCGACACGGTCCACGATATATGGCCCTTCCCAGTTGGGACCCAGCTTTCCGCTGTTGATTTCTCGTGTATTTTGGAAGACTTTTCGGAGAACGAGGTCTCCGACCTGAAGCGTCATTTTCCGTACTTTCTTGTTGTATGCCTTTCGTAATTGTTGTTGATAGCGTTTCATCTGAATGCTGGCGTCTTCCCGTTTTTCTTCCAGTAAGTCTAAGTGAATAGCCATTAACTCGACATTTTTGTTTTCCTCTCCGTGTTTCTTCCGTGAATGTGTTGTTGGCAGAAAGACTTCAGTGGGAATAACAGCTTCCACCCCGTATGCTAAAGAGAACGGGGTCTCGTTCGTAGGGCTCCGTGGTGTTGTTCGGTATCCCCATAACGCATTGTGCAACTCGCTGGTCCACTTTCCCTTGGAATCTTCCAGTCTTCTCTTGAGGGCATTCAAAATATTCTTGTTGGCTGCTTCGGCAAGGCCATTCCCTTGAGGATAATAAGGAGAAGAGAAGATGTGCTTGATTTTCAACTCCTGGCAAAAGTCGGCGATAAGCTTTCCTGTGAATTGCTTCCCGTTGTCAGAAATGATGGATTGCGGGATGCCGAATCTACAGATAATGTGCTCCCACAAGAATTTCTTCACTTCTTGTTCTCTAATACGCGCCAGGGGAACAGCTTCGATCCACCGGGAGAAGTAATCCGTGGCCACGAGCAGAAAAATTAAATTACCGGGAGCTTTGGGGAAGGGTCCCACGATGTCAAGTCCCCAACGAGCGAAAGGCCAAGGTTGAGATACGATGTTGAGTTCTTGAGCGGGAGCATGAATCAACCTCGCATGACGCTGACACTGGCTGCATTTTTGTACGTATTTCTGTGCGTCAGCTTGCATGTAAGGCCAAAAATATCCTTGCCCCAGAGCACGATGAGCGATAGTCCGTCCTCCTGAATGGATGCCGCAAATCCCCTCGTGGAGCTCGGCCAAAATTCTCTCTACATCTTCCGGATGCACGCATCTCAAAAGAGGTCCTCCAAAGGATTTGCGATACAGTTCTCCGTCCACAAGGGTGTAACGGGGAGCTTTATATTGTATTCGTCTTGCTTCCTTTGCATCAGAAGGGAGAATTCCATTCTTCAAATAGGTAAATATGCCCGTCATCCAGCTCGGCACTTGACTTACAGACAACACCGTGCGTTGCGTTTGCAATTCAATGGAGGGGTATTCTTGATACTCTATGAGGATCGTTTTGGGCTCATCGGTTTGCATCATCGAGGCGAGGTAGGCCAATGCATCGGCATGCCTGTTATCGTCCCTTCTGACATGTTTGATCTCGAGAACATCAAAGGCCCTCCGTTGCTCTTGTAAAAATGCAGCGTAGCGCTTCATCCGTTCATCCCGACATTCATAGATACCGTTGACTTGGTTCACCACGAGCTGTGAATCACAGAACACCCGGAGTTTAGAAACTCCCAATTCTCGGGCACTCTGCAACCCAAGGATTAACGCCTCATATTCAGCTTCATTATTGGAGGCAGCATAACCAAGGCGCGTCAACTTCTGCACTTTAACATGATCAGGGCTGACAAGAACAGCACCTAGTCCCGAACCACTGATATTAGACGACCCGTCAACATACAAGAGCCAATCGCACCACGCCGTCAGTTTCGTTCCGTTTCCAGTCCCTGTTCCTACAATGGAATCCGCCTCCGCGTCGTCTGGGAGTTCGTGACGGTCGGTCTCCGCTGAAGTTTCGGCCTCCTCCACGGGGAAATCGGCTAAGAAGCTTGCAACGGCTTGCCCCTTCTCTGCGGTTCGGGCCTGATATTGGATATCGAACTCGCTCAGCGCCACGGCCCATTTTGACATGCGTCCCGCGGTTTCAGGTCGTCCCAACACAATTTTCAAAGGGTACGTGGTGATGACGACGATGGTGTGTGCCTGAAAATAAGGACGTAACTTCTCAGCGGAAAAGACAAGAGCCAGGCATACCTTTTCCATTCTGCTGTAGTTGGATTCTGCCTTGTGGAATGTTTTGCTGACGAAATAAACAGGCTTCTCTACGCCGTCGTGATTTCTGAGCAACACGGAACCAATGGCTCGTTCCGAGACGGAGAGATAGAGGTACAGTACTTCACCAGATTCAGGTACAGAGAGGATCGGTGCGGAGCCTAAATACGTCTTCAAGGCGGCGAAAGATTGGGAACACTCCTCGGTCCATCTGAAGACGGAATCCTTTCTCAGCAATTCGAACAAAGGTCTGCATCGATCAGAGGACTTTGATATGAACCGGTTGAGAGCTGCGATACGTCCCGTCAGTTTTTGAACTTCTTTCTTTGTCTTCGGTTCCGGCATATCTATCAGAGCACGGATCTGCGCGGGATTTGCTTCAATGCCCCGTTGGCTGACGAGATAGCCGAGGAATTTGCCCGAGGCGACGCCGAATGTACATTTCTCAGGATTTAACTTCAGATTGAAAGTACGTAAAATAGAGAACGGCTCCGCTAGGTCAGCCACAAGAGAGACCCGAGTTCGGCTTTTCACAACGATATCGTCAATGTACACCTCCACCGATTTACCGAGCAAGGGTCCAAACATCAGATTCATCAATCGTTGGTAAGTGGCTCCGGCATTCTTCAGGCCAAAGGGCATGACCCGGTAACAAAACAGGCCACGCTCCGTTATGAAGGCCGTTTTCTCTTGATCGTCCCCCGCTAAGAGGATTTGATTATAACCTGAATACCCGTCCATGAAGCTCAACATCTCGTGTCCCGCGGTCGCTGTGATTAGTCTGTCGATTCTGGGAACCGGGAAGAAGTCTTTCGGGCAAGCTCTATTAACATTGGTGAAATCGATGCAGACCCTGACTTTTCCGTTCTTCTTAGGAACAGCTACTACATTGGCTATCCACTCCGGATATTGGACTTCACGAATGAACCCGTGCCGAATTAACTTGTCGATTTCTTCATTGACGGCCTCATGGTATGCCGGAGCGAGTCTACGAGGTTTCTGTTTAACTGGATTAACCACGGGATCCACGTTGAGATGGTGACAGATGATCTCAGAACGGATACCCGTCATGTCTTCATGTGACCAAGCGAAAACGTCGAGATTCTTCCTCAGAAAATTTACCAATTCCCGCTCTTCATCTGCTGTCAGACAAGTCCCGATCTGTAGCATTCTCGGCTCGTTCTCCGTCCCGAGGTTGACAAGCTTCGTGGGCTCAACAGAAGGGTTTACCAGTGATTCACCCGTGCTCTCCTTTTCCACGGATCCGACCTGTAATTGCTATTTGAGCGGGTTGGGTGGGACGTAATCACACTTCTGCGATGCTAGCTGGTCTCCCTTTATTTCACGGGGTCCGTCCGGGGTGGGGAATTTCAATACCTGATAATAAGAAGACGGAACAGCTCTCATTTCGTGAATCCACCATCGCCCCAAGATAGCATTGTACGGGGACGGAGCTTCGATAACGGAGAACCTGATGGATAGGGTGATAGGTCCAGCTTTGACTGGCAAGACGACTTCTCCCAGGGGTTGCATCGAACTTCCTTCGAATCCTATCAAGGGGGTCTGTGCAGGGACAAGAACCGCCGGATCCAACTCCATTTTCGCGAAAGCATGGAGATACAGGATATCTGCTCCGCTACCAGGGTCGATAAGCACTCGCCTGATGTCGAAATCGCCAATTCTCATAGACAGGACAAGAGCATCGTAATGAGGCCTAACCACAGTTGTCATGTCTTGATCAGTGAACGATAGGGCCTGCTCGACTTCCTTCGTCGTCGATCGTACCTGACAAACTTTTGCCACGTGTGATAACTTCCTCGTCTTCGCTCGATACTGTTGCTCGACGTCCACTTCCGGTGCCCGAGCGCGATGGATGACGTTTATGACTCCCTTTGGTGCTTCTCCGCCTCGGCTCACATGACCAGAGGGCTCTCCCTCGTGAGACCGAGTGGAGGGTTCCGCCATGTGCCCCTCTTCTCTCCCAGAGTCCACGTATTCTCCCAGATAGCCCTCGCCGACTAATCTTTCCAAGTACTCTCTCAAGATGCGACAACGATTAGTGAGATGCCCATGGCATTTATGGTACTGACAGTATTCATGCGCCCTAGGTCCCGTGGTGACATCACGAACGGTCCGCGCTGGCCATTCGAAATATGACTTGTCTTCCATCGTCTTCATGATCGTCGCCGGGCTTGCTGAGAAATTGACTTGGCCACCACGAGACGCGAAAGGACGTCTTTCTGTTGCTCGATTTTCCCTCTCCTTGTAATGCCCGGATTCCTCCCGTCCTTGATAGGCACGGTCGTCCCTCCGCCGGAGATTGGACCGTAGATCCGTTCTTCTTGACGAGTCTGCATCTTGGCGGATTCCCAGCGAGAGTCGATTCGATCCTCCTTGTCGTTCAACGTACACAACTTTTTCTTGTCGTATGCGTCTGCGTGGTTCCTCGTCACTGGAAGATGATTCATACTTCGATCTCTTCCCTCTCTTTGAGGAGGGTCTGCTTCCCCATTCCACAGCGTCTACCCCTCGTGCTCTAGGCCTCGTTGTTGCCGCAATATCTTCCTCCATCCTTCCGTACTTAGAGGCACGGACTATCAGCTCGTCCATCTTGATCGGACAGTCAAGGGCAAGAGACTCATAGAGTTTGGAACTCTTGGGTATGGCGTTCTTGAAGGCCGCTATGCAAGTGCAGTCCTCAATCTTGTCGATATTAGAGACTTCATCGGTAAACCGTTGAATAAAATCTCTAAGAGACTCCGCCGACTTCATTCTCATGGCGAAGAGGGAATCTGCACCTGCTTTCTTTTTCTTGTTGATGATGTACTGGTCAATAAAAACTGACCGGAGATCAGCCATGCACCTGATCGACCCCGCGGGGAGATTACGGAACCATCTTGCAGCCGCTCCAGTCAGGCTGCTAGGGAAGGCTTTGCAGAGGAGATTGTCATCCGGGTTACGGACAGCCATGGCATTTTTGAAGTCGGTCAGGTGGTCAATAGGATCCCTCCTCCCGTCGAACTTGACAAAGTTTGGGACCGTGAACTTTGATGGGGTATAGGACTCGACGATCTCCTTGGAGAAAGGAGACGTCTCCTCCTCGTCCTTATATTTTTGAGCATACTGATCGAGAGAGGCTCCACCAGTTGTTCCTCTGACTCGAGCATTAATCAAAGCTTCCACGTCTCTGAGGGTCAGGCCCGTATTCAACCCGTCATTGCTGACACGGAGATCTCGATGTTCAGCACGTACACCAAGAGAACGAGGGTGGGTAGCTTCTTCAGTAGAAGGAGTGAGAGTGAATCTTCTTTCCAGACTCTCTGGCACAGACGGCGAGATCGGGGCCGTTTTCTTGGGGGGAGGAGAAGGAGGGAAATTGAGTCTACGAGTTGCAGAGCCTCCTCTAGGAGATTCGTCATCGATCTCCAAGTTTCCATGCTCCAAAGCATCAAGCCGCTCCTGCAGTGATTGTTGTTGGCTGACTATCTGGGCCAAAGTGGCCTGTTGTTGTTGTAATAGTAACAAAATGGGATCGGATATGGTCATGGGCCTTTCTGGTTGTCCAGAAGATGGGCCTGATGCGAATGTTTGCGCGGTGGAAGGAGTGCACGAAATGGCTTGAAGGGGCTGGTTCTCAATGATAGAATGTGGAGTTTGGTCTGCCATGCTGACTGAAAGAAGTGGTGTGAGCAAAGGATGGTTTCGGTCAAGATTTCCCACAGACGGCGCCAATTTTGTGAGGGGAATTTACCGAAAGGACACGCGTCAGCAGCAGCTTCTCTCAAGTTCTGGTTTGCTAGTAGAAGGTTGGAGTGGAGGGTGTGATACCCTGACCTGTACTCCGATGATTAAGTCAGTAGATGTAGAAGATGATGAACAGTAAGAATATAACAAAGAGTTTGAAGATCTTAGCCTTTTTCACTAGCCCCCCCCCCCCCCTTCACTATTCTTCAAAGGTTTATATAGGCCACCTTTGCCATGGCCATGGGCATCCATTGATGTCCATGCATACCTCGAATCCCTGATGTGTACTTCAGTAATCATTTTAGATAGATTTCCCGGTCATTCGTACTGCACGCGTATCTGCACACAAAAGAGAGTAGACAAAGAGTAGGAACTCGTCCGAGGTGACTGGCATTAATTGCAGCATTAAATGCCATTTAATGCCAAGACAAAGTTACCCACCTACCATCGCAGAGGTAGGATCAGTCCCAGGCGACTGGGCGGCACTGCCAGATCTTATAACGTGTGAGGATACGCGATCGTGGACAAAAGGCGACGAGTCCGTCGTCAGAGTGAAGACGTGAATCGTCGTCCACGAGATCACGGGTCCGTCGTCAGAGCGAGGACGTGATCGTCGTTCACGAGACCACGGGTCCGTCGTCAGAACGAGGACGGAATCGTCGTTCACGAGACCACGGGTCCGTCGTCAGAGCGAGGACGTGATCGTCGTTCACGAGACCACGGGTCCGTCGTCAGAGCGAGGACGTGATCGTCGTTCACGAGACCACGGGTCCGTCGTCAGAGCGAGGACGGAAATGAACTCAAATGATAACTCCACACTGAGGACGAGCTCGTCGTCACCACACTTAGGTTTTACGAAATTTACCCATTACAGAAGTGAAAATTAGACGAAAGAAAAAGGGATTTAAGCTTACCGTGGAATGAAATGTCTAGAGTTTGAAAAAACCCTAACGATTAGATCCAGACGGAATTTGATAGCTTTGGGGAATTTGTGAGCCTGGCTCTCCGTCCCTCTCCAATTTTTATGGGTCGTCTCTGCCATGACACCTGGGTTTTGAGTATGAGATACGAGAAAGAGAAATGCTCGGGATATCAATGGGCCGGGCCGGGCTGGCCGGGCATCCATTACCCATATTTGAAGCTCTAGGACTAGAGCCGGACTCACCGGACTCAATTTCTTAGGCGTATCTTAATGTGGACCGGGCTTTACTTAAAACATGATATAAAGCTGCTACTAGGTATCATTCTAATATATTATTTAACAACATTTCAACTCATATTACATTTGGGGTGTGTGTTGATTTAACAAAAAAAACTTAAGCCTTTGGGTGTTTAGTCACACATCGGATATTTATCCGAGTTTGCCTCCCTTATAAGTTCCATCATGCCTTAAGCGGTTGGTACGGGTGAAGCTTATGTTGGGTTGCAAGTGTGGCTGTGTGTGTAGTGTGTGAGTGAGTCTTTCTTGAATTGAGAGGCACTCGAAAAGTCTTTCTTGAAGATAGTCGAAGTCTCTCATTGTGCAAGAGATAAGGCAGCTCTATCTCCGAGATTCAACTCAGCTCGGATGCATCCAGTCTTTCCCTACAAGTTTGCACTACTTGGCGGAAGACAAAAGTACCCAACCTCCTTTAGAATGCCCGAATAAAATTAATTTTAAATTAAAATTTCATTCCTTCATATACTTTAAATTTAACCATATATATAAAATTAATCAAATTAATTTTATTGCATCAAAATTAATTTCAATAAAATTAATTTAATATCATGATCAAAACGTCTCATAATATGAGATTTTAAAACCGGGTTAAATTATTTTACCGATTAATTCAAAACACTTCTAAATTAAATTATTTAAATGTTTGCAGATTGTCCAAAATTCGCCAGTCTCCCATTTGTATTTCCGGTTTCAGGTTGATGAATTAGTCCAATTAAGGACTGATCCAAAATTGACGATCATGTCGGAATATCTCAAGACAAGAGACGATCAGTTAGGATGGACCCAATAAAGTCTATTCAATTAATCAAGACAAGAGACGATCCATTTGGATTGTCAAAAATTAATCTCGAGGTCTGTCTAAAAAGACAATCCGTTTATATCAATTAAACGAGTCCGAACTGAATAGTCCAATCCTAAGAAAGATCAGTCCACATAATATGACTGGTCAATCTGAATGAGAAACATGTCTTGAACCCATCTTTTGATACCTCTACAATAGGGGATAATATTTCCTCGATCTAAAGGTATCTTGCCAGAGCTTCCGCGCCTAAGGATGAATGTCCAAAGCTTTCTTACTCATTCTCTATTTATAAAGCTTTCTTACTCATTCTCTATTTATAGAGATGATGGGATCTAGCACACTTGATGTGAACGATCCTAGAGGAATTAAAGCTGAAAGTCATGAGTTATGGATTTAAAACTCTTCCATTATCACATACGTTACGACTTGCAAAAGCTTAAAGAGACAACACCATAAAACCAATGGATAAAGAAGGGTCTCTAGTTAATGACCTATGGATGCACAAGAGTAGTTGGTCCATGTCTCTTCATTGTAACCATTGGCTTCCAAAGTCAAATTGATCCATTGATCCATATCTATTGAATGATTCAATAATCAAATACACCATGAAACACCCTAGCATCTCCCTTATACAAACATTAAATCATAATTTAATAATAATAAACTCTAATAAATTTATTATTTTATTATTTTAAAATCAAATTAAATCCAGCAAACTTGCCCCCAACCCTTTCACGGGGTTTGAACGCTATCCATGCCTTCCTCGCTTCCATCAGCTAATAAAAAATTACAATGGGTAGATGATTTGTAATGGGGAAATGTTTAAATTATTTCCGTGTTAGACTATGTAGTCTAATGTGCAATCCCTACTAGTCCATGCCCCCTTTTTACCACACATTAATTGTAGTTAAGATTCCCTCACTCCTAAGGTTAAGCAATCTAATCATGATTTTAAAAAAAATAATAATACTAATAAAATTATTTACTATAATTTTCTTAAGCTTAACCATAGTTAAAAGAATGTTAATACGGACACATGGGTGTGCTAATCACTACCCTTTGTAATATTATATAATAAAAAATTGCAAATCAAGCGGAGCTTGTAATTGATGTTGGGTTACTTGGGTTTGGGTAACTAAAGTTATTAACTGCATGAAAGAATCATATGAATTATGAACACCTCGTTAGTTTGTTCAAGTAGTAGCTAGCATGTATTTCTTATGTATACTAACATAATCTAACTCCTAATTAATGTACACAAATGATAATAAAAACAAGATAAATAAATAAAAATAAAAGAGAATGATTCTTTGAGCGTTCCGCCCAGGGAATGCTCACGCAGTCTTGCTTGACCCGTAACTGTTTTAACACTTATTTAATAGTGATTAATATTCATTTCCCATCTACTCTTTGTTTGTAGATTTTTTTTTTTATATTAATTTTGGCTTGATTAATTTAAACCACAATTAAAGCGCCACCTATAGGTTGTCATAATCTCTTTTAACACCTACTAACTACGGTTAAGATTCACTCATCCCTAGGGTTCATCCATCTATCTTTGGTTTTTAGAAAAAAAAATTAAACATAGGTTGACTAATAAACCACAGTTAATGCATGCCTACAAGTTGCCACATGTCCCTTTTAATACCCATTAACTGCGGTTAAGGTTTACTCATCCCTAGAATTCATCCATCTACCCTTGATTTTTAGTAAACAAATTAACCCAATATTAACCTTGGATTGATTAACTTAAACCACAATTAATATGCACACCTATAAGTTATCATGTGTCCCTTTTAACACTCTCTAATAGTGGGTTGAGATTTACTCACTCTTAGGGTTCATCCATCTACCCTTGGTTTTTAAGGAAAAAAATACTTTGACATTTGGGTCAACTAACTTAAATCATAGTTAACACTTGCTTATAAGTTGTGTCATGTGTCCCTCTTAATATTCACCAACTATGGTTAAGATTCAATCACCCCTAAACTTCATCAATCTATCCTAATTTTTAGTGAAAAATCAATTAACCCTTAAATTATTAAACCTTAACCAATGATACAGGGGGTTAAAAGAACATGCGGGGAGGGGAGTGGAAAGCGGACGCATAAAGATTCAAGTCCCAAGAATAAAACATAAAATCCTATGAACATTCCATTCGATGGCCCCGCACTCTTTACCTTGGAATTTGGATAAAGATGAGCTTTAATAGTTTCTCAGTCACTCAACACGCACTCCACGAAACTGGCGCGAAACGCGGTGAGCAGATTATGCTGAGCGCGCACCTTCGCCTTTTAGATGCGGAAATGTATTTTTCTTAAAAGGAATATAATCACCTCCTTGGTAATTGGAGCGAAGGAGGAGTCTCGTCCTCCATTGTTTCGCCACGTGTCCTTTTTTCCTTTTGATTCTGGTTACGGATTTATTCACCAGAAGTATCAAACCTTAGTTTTTAAAATATACTTCAAAAAAAATTAACCACAATGGTTAAAACTTCTTAACCATTGTTCAAGGCAGTTAAAGGACTTTATGAGGGCGAGGAGCTATAGTTCGCTCCTCGCACTAGGAGCAGAGTATTGAACTTCCTTAAATATCTCACGTGGTGGCCGCGTGGCTTTTCAAACCTACAGTTGAATATTATTACGACGTACGACCAACGGAACAGAATGATATTGGTAGCAGGTTTAAGTGGGTCCCACATAGTTTGGGTCTTGCTAGATAAGGAAGGAATTGGTCCTCGTTACAGATGTGGACCTGTGGGCTGTAGTAGGTGGATGAGGAGAATGGAAGAAGAATCGATAAAAAGGTTGAGAATCCTTGTCAGAGACGATTTTATCCGCATCGTGAATGTAACTGCGAAGAAGCCCCTTCTTTTGATCAAAATTACGTTCCTACCATCAGACGATCAATATTAGCGTATACCGCAGAATGCTTTAAAGTAATGGTTGTATCAATTTATTTCCATATCCGTTAAAATGTTTTTTTTGGGTAAACCATATCCTTTTGAAAAAAAAATCCATTAAAATTTGTACATCTTTCCCTTATCGTTATGTTTTGTAGGGCTGAACAAAACTCGATCAACTCGTTGGTGCGACTCGGCTCGGCCTGAATTTTAGACTCAAACAGGTCAAGCCAAGCCTAAAAAAAAACCCGAAAACTCAATCAAGCTGAACTTAGGCCAACCCCTGTGTAGTTCGGCCGGCTTGATTGAGGCTCGGTTCAACCCAAACTCGACTCGAATATTATTAAAAAAATTATTTATATATATCATTATTATATATATAAATAATATAAAATATTATTTAAAAATAAAAAAAGTATTCAAGCCGAGCTCGAGCCAAGCCAAGTCCAACTCGAGCTTGAATCAATTCGGGCCGAGCCGAGCTTCGAGCCACGCTTTTGAATTTGGGCTGAGCTTTGGGTTGTGCTTTCAAGCTTCATTTCAGGTCGAGCCGGGCTTCAAACCTAGATCAAATCATTTCAAGCCGAGCTGGACTTGGTCAAGCCCAGAAAAGCCCAGCCCGAATACAGCCCTAATGCTCTACTTAAAACTTTTTTTTAATTTCCAAATTTCAATGCACTCTATCTCACTCTTGGTAAGATTTTTATAGGAAACTAGCGGGTGGCACGTGCGATGCACGTGAGAGTGAAGATTGAACTCTCCTGTTCAATCACAATTGGCAGAAAGAGAGAGAGAGAGATTAGGTGGACGTTAGATAAGGGGAGATATTTTAATTGAGGAGTCGTGCTCTATCCGAGTGCTATATAAAAGGAATACAGTTATTAGGGGGTGGCAATTGGGTTGGGCTAGCCCAAAGCCCAATTGTTCGGCCCGAAGTTTGGGTGGGCTGAGCCTTCCTTATTTTGGGCTAGGCTGAGTTTGGACAAGAATATAGGCCCGAAGTAAATATTGGGCCGAGCTTGGGTTGCCCTTAGTTCAGCCCGAATTCAGCCCGACCCGAACTAAAGATATTTTATACTTTTATAAATAATTTATATAGATAGAGAAGACTCACGAGCTAATCTCATTTTCATTGAATTGGAAGTGATGTGTTTCATATGGAGAAACTATTTTTGTATTTGCTATTTAAGAATGTTATTAGTAGTATTTTTTTTTTTTAAATTATTCTTAGCCTTATCTATCAAAGGTTTGAATCTAGTTCTTTTGCTATTGGAGAAACACTTCCCAAAATTGATTACTAGATAAAATAATTAGGTACCTAGAATAGTGATTGTCTAATTTTACCAAACTCTAAATTTATTTACTAATTAAGTTCTTGTGCATTGCATGTCGTTGTTTAAGGGAAAGTTAACAAGTAACTATGGGAGAACTCAGCCCGAATTCGTCCCGTACTTAGCCTACAAGCTACTTACTTTGGGCCAGCCCGAACTTGACCCAAAGCCCGAATATATTTGTGAGCCGAGCTTGGGTTGGGGTGCTCAGGCTGAGATTGGGCTGGGCTGAGCTTGGGCTTAGGTTTTAAACTTTGGGCCGAGCTTGGGCTAACCTCAGCCTGACCCGATTGTCATCCCTAACAGTTATTAAGTTATGTGTTATCTTTAAGAGTTTTATAATTTTAAAACTCAATCAACGCCTCAGCCCACCAATTCTCACTTTAAGAGATTTAAAAAATAAAAATTCAATCGATGCCTCAACTATTAAGTTATGTGTTATCTTTAAGAATTTTAAAATTTTAAAACTCAATCAACGCCTCAGCCCACCAATTCTCACTTTAAGAGATTTAAAAAATAAAAATTCAATCAACGCCTCAACCCTCCAATTCTCATTATAGTAGTAGAGAAGAGAAGTAGGATATTTTATATGAATAGTAGAATATGTAATCAAACACGAAGTTATGATACCACATAATACCACTATCCACTTCAAATGTTCTCCATTTAGATCTCTAGTTGTGATATGTGTTAGGTTTTTTTTAGCCTAATGGGTGGCACAATGCATGTGAGGGAGAGAGATTCTAGTGAGATTATCCCGATATAAAAAATTTAAGAAATATTTTGGGAATAGAAACTTGAGGGATATTTTTGTTTAAAAAAACTGTGAGGGACACGTTCCTTATAGAAATATGGCGTAGGGACATTTTAAGAACCAAAAAGCTTTAGAGATATTTTTGGTATAACAAAGAAAGGAGGCGTGGCCTTGGCGAGACTTTCTTTTTTTGGAGCATTTTGCCAAAAAAGCGAGGAGTCCGGTTACGCCACTGAGGTTGCCAAGTGTCCCTTTTAATACGCCTTAACTGTGATTAAGATTCATGTACCCCTAGGGTTCACCCACTAATCGTTGGTTTTTAGAAAAAAAAAATAATGAAAAAAGATTTAACCCTAAGAGTTAGTGAATTTTAACCCGGGTTTTAAAAAAATAATAATTTTTTTTCTAAAAGCCAAGAACAAGTGGGTGAGCCCTATGGGTGGGTGAATCTTAACCGTAGTTGGAGTTCCATTACGGCCTTGCAATTGACTTGTGTCTTTTTTTAAAACCCCTTGAGTATGGTTAAGATTCATCTACCCCTAGAGTTCACCCACCTGACCTTGGTTTTAGAAAAAGAATATTATTTTTTAAAAACTGTAGTTAAAATTCACTAATTCTTAGGGTTAATTTTTTTTTTCCATTTTTTTCTCTAAAATCCAAGGATAAATGGGTGAACCCTAGGGGTGAATGAATCTTAACCACAGTTAAAGAGTGTTTAAATAACCCGGGTTTTAAAAAAATAATATTTTTTTCTAAAAGCCAAGAACAAGTGGGTGAGCCCTATGGGTGGGTGAATCTTAACCGTAGTTGGAGTTCCATTACGGCCTTGCAATTGCCTTGTGTCTTTTTTAAAACCCCTTAAGTATGGTTAAGATTCATCTACCCCTAGAGTTCACCCACTTGACCTTGGTTTTAGAAAAAGAATATTAATTTTTTAAAACTCTAGTTAAAATTCACTAATTCTTAGGGTTAATTTTTTTTTTTTCCATTTTTTTCTCTAAAATCCAAGGATAAATGGGTGAACCCTAAGGGTGAATGAATCTTAACCACGGTTAAAGAGTGTTTAAAGGGACACATGGTGATCTCAGTGGCGTAACCGACTCCAAAGAGTCCGGTTACCACTATAGAAAATTTTAAGCCTAAGAGATAAATCAGTGAGGGGTAGTATGAGAATTAAGCAAACATTCAAGAGTTTATCATTATATATAAGAAAGAGATGAGATAAGAGCAGATGTTATTTTTTAAATTATAAAAAGATTCAATCAACGTTTTGAATAAGGCATCCTCTTTATATTAATAAAGATAAATGTGTCAAGTGTCGGATTGAGAGTACCTTACCTTACATGAATTGTCATGGCTTGATGTGAACCTTACCCTACTATAGTAGTTAAGAGGAGTGATATCCCCATATGCACTTAGTGGTTTTTTTTTTAATCAGACGTAGTGTGTGGGTGCAACACGGGGTGTTGTTACCCACTAACAGCGAGATGGACCGACACTTGTTGCCTTCACCTTGCGTGAAGACTGCAACTAGGGCTATCATTTATGTAATAGTAATACCCGTGTAATGAAATAAGTTGATTGAAGGTCAATTTGATTTCCATCATATTGAACGCATCCATGAAGCAAATTTCTTGGATATATAACCCACAAAAAAGTAACTCCTATTCTACTTGAGTTTGAACTAACCCAGCGTGTTCCTAATAGAGCGGAAAAGGGAAAACTTTCAATCCCCTACTCTATCAGTTAAGCTATCTCAAACATTATAGTAAGCTTAACACCTCTCATTCTTTTACTTATTTAATATAAGATAATAAATAAGAAAATGTCGTCCAATTCAAAACTCACTTATGCTATCACTTCTATCTGATTTCATACATTTCAATGCATCATTTTCTATTCCCCCTTCTTACTCACCATAGCAATTCTTTGTGACATATTTTATTGAGTAGAGAAAGGAAAAAAAAAAGTTATGTTTTCAAAGTAATAACCAATATAGTTGAGAAAAGCAAAATAAAAATAAGAATATTTGTGGGTTTTATTTGGTTTCACATTGTATCATACAAATTATTGTCTTGCACTTAAATTTTGCTACCAAACACCCCACCATTACTCTTGGTGGATCACTTTCAAATAAGACCATGTAGGCAAGCAGGAAAAAAAAACCCTGCCATCGTTATCTTAAGCCTTACAAGTTTTAGTTTTATTTTTTAGTTGAGACATTATTTATCTATTATTAGTCGTAAGGGTTGGTGGGTTACTAAAAGGTTGAGTGGATCTCCAATTGCTTACGTCACTTAGGTAAAGTTTCAATTCCTAATAATTAATTCAAAAAATAATAATAATAATAATAATAATAATAATAATAATAATAATAATTTAATTAATTCTAGGACCAAAGACAAAGGGTATTTATGTAATATAGTGATAAAGTGATGGACTGATCAATTATGATCATATAGGTAGCAGGTGAGGAGGTGTGGTTGGCGGATCTTCCTTAGTCCATTTAGGGGATGTAATTGGTGCCTCAAGAAGCGGAGGTCTTCCAAGGGGAAGGTCTGGGGATTCAACCCTCTCAAGTACGAGCAGCAAGAGCTCAATTGCCCATGCTAACTTCTGACTATCCAAAAAAAAAAAAATTCTCAGGTCTTGAGTTCAAGTCTCTTCTCTTTGTTGGCCACCCTTCAGGATTTATTCTGGCTTAATCGGTTGTGTGGTATAAGTAGATTTGCATAACCCGATGGGCTTTGTCGGGTGTTTTAAGAGGCACGGATACCCTCGTTCCAAAAAAAAAATAAAAAATTGTGCCTTCAATTTATGAGGAGTGCTAGCCCTACTCTCAGGACATTACTACTTTCTATAGAGTCTCGAATCTTCGATTTTCTTTCGTAAATATCAAGGATAAATTAATCATCTAAGTATGTGTGTTGTGTTTTTGTATTTAATTATCATTATGTGTGTGTTTTAAATGGTTAAACACTAAGCCAAGGTAAGAATGGAAGAAAACAAAAAGAAAAAGAAAAAAAAAATGGGGAAATGACTCATTCAGTTGACCGCCCAGACCAGTTGGTCGACCGACTGCATGGAAAAGGGGGAACAATAGCCTCCCTTAGCCCCCGGTCAACCGCCCACCTAGCCGGTCAACCGACTGGTGAGATTTTCGTAAATGGGGGGCCTTCCAAGCCACCCATTCTGGCCGGTCGACCACCCATTGCAAAACTTTGGTTTTAAACTTCTTTTTGTAGGATTTTAAGAGTATTTTGAGATTTTCATAACCCTAAGTCTATAAATAGGTCTTCTATTTTGGGGGTTTGATATTCCTAAGTCTCTCAAACCCTAATTTAGCAAAGTAGATGACAAACCTAAGGTTTCTAAGTATTTGATTACTTCTGAAGGAATAAATTGCTCAAGAGAGAAGAAAAAAGCTTGGAAATCACTCATCAAGCCTTCTTTAAGCGATTTGGATCGCAATGAACGGTCACTAAGGTCGATATACTTTCTAACTTAACCTATTATAATGTTTTTGCTTGAATAAGTATGGATTAGCAAGGGATTTACATGATTATGTATGAGTGTATAAATTTGAGCATGAAATAAGGTCAATATACTCTTCAACCTAACTCTATTATGGTTTGGTATGTTCTAGAAAGATGAGATTGAATATTTATATATGTTTTTATGATTATGCATAGAATATGGATGTTGGAATATGAAATGTGAATCTTATATACAATTAGGGATTTTATTGATTATATTTTGGCTATCATGAAAATGAAAATGTTATTAAATGCTATGAATGAAGGATGAGAAATGCTATGAAGGAATGATTGAATGTATGACTATGGATTGTGGGTGATGTGTGTAAAGAATGAGCTAAAATTGTAGAAGAAATGATAAATTATAGGTGAATGGTGAAATGAAATGAATTATGAAAATGAATTATTGTAATGTTAATGTTTACTACTAAGTCTTGGAAACATGCATAAATATCATAAGAAATTATTAATGATTAGTGTGTTAAATTATGTCCTATTTACCTTGTATGGTGATCAGTATTCGGGTAGGTCAAAACCTAGATGAAGTCTTCTAAGTTGGGAATTCTCCAACCAGGTAAATGTACCCTGGTATAATTTTTTTGCGGATGATCGGAATCTAAGGGATGACTGATTAGAATTCCAATCACGAAACTTAAACACATTTTCACATATATGGTAAGGTTCACATATTCACGTGTCTCACAATATCATGCATTGAACATGGATATGCCACGTATTATGTTTTGAAATAATGACTCCTTGTTACGAACATGCTACTCTATGCGTTGTCACAATTATGTTACTCAATATGAAAGCACTATGAATTATGCGTTGACGAGGCAAATACAATGACATTATGCGTTGACGGGACAAAAACAATAACATTATGGATTGACAGGACAAAAATATTATGAATTATGCATTGACGGAACTGGTTACTTATCATGAACATGTATGAGTCATGCATATATTTCGCACATGTATATGTCTAAGAGTCACACAAGTACACGAGTCAAGATGATGATATGATATGCTCACATGTTTCCACACTCTGATTATGTTAATGTCATATGAAACTGTTACTGATTATGTAACTGTGATATGAACATGATATTGATTATGTATATGTGTTATTGCTATTATTATTTTGATTGTATATACACTGAATGTTTTCAATTCTCAGTCGACTTGTTATTATCGATAAGTATAGAGTTAGAGTACACAGCGGAGCCATGGGTTGAGGAGATATACGTCTAGGAAGTTGAAAAAGGTGAGCCTCCGGTAGAGGAAACTTGTGATTTGGATAGGTGACCGTATTATTAGGCATTGATTTTGGTTTACTTGAGAGAGAGTTGTAATAGACTCATGATACTTTAGATAATCTTGCTTTATACTTAGTTTTGTGGGGATCATATTGGTTGATCTGAACTAGGTTACATTTTGATGGCTTAGTCTTTTATATATTGATATTGTTAAAAAAAAAAAATTAGGCTCTCTTTTAGTATTGTCTTGCATATTATGGAATCAAGAAGGTTTAAGAAATATCACGGACCCAAAGTCCCATTATGACCAATGTGGGATTTTGGAGTCGCAATACTTTCAGCCTGAGCTAACCATTTGTTTGTTCTCACTGTTAAAGTACATACTTTTTAAGTAATTGTAAGACTTTAACATTGAAAATGGCTAGGTGATTGTCTTAGGCTAGAAGGAGGAATACCCTTAGAGTAGGGCTAGCACTCCCCTTTATTCATTGATCACTTTTTTTTATAAAAAAATAAATTACATGTGTTTGAAAGGAAGTGCATGAAATTATTTTACGAGAGAATTTATTATTTGTATTGGCATGCTGAACAATATTTTTTGACTTAAATAATTCTTCAACACTTTTCCTCTAAAATTTAGGAGAAATTAATATGTATTTTCACAAATTTTCCCTCTATAGAGCAGAATTAAATTGTGAGCTTTATATTGACAAGTTTGGAGCAAAACTTGCATATATAAAGAATTTAAATGAGTTGTAGCTCTGCTTGTTGAAGTGAAGCTCTCCCTTTTAATGCAAAACTTGGTGATATGTCTATAAGTACAAAAAAATAAGTGTTGTTTTATAATATGAGTTTTCCATTATTGCAAATCTACCAAGAGGAGCTTTGCTTCAACTTGAAGCAGAGCTTCAAGACATACACAGGGGGCTTTTGACAACACTATTATAAGCTGCACTTTTATAAAAAAGTATTTTTTTTATAAATAAAAATATCTTTTAAAAGTAGGTATGTGATTGTGATTACTTATTTATAAGTACTTTTTTGGGTCCAACCCATTTTTACTTATTTATTTTATCAAACAAACTTGGTTTTGGGATTGCGTCGCCGCTTTTAGCTAAGCTTCCAATGCTAGGCCTTCATTGGTAGATAGTACCAAAAAAAGTACTTAATAAATAAGTACTTATTTACCATCTAAACTCTTAAAAATAAACAATAATTTTTTATATTTTTTAAAAACTTTTTGTTAATAACATCCCAACTGTCATTAATAAGCACACACTTCACCTCCTCTTCTCATAATTAAATATCTCAAGTCCCATCTACTTAATTCCTCATTGCACACTGTTTTATTTACATTACAACCCTCAATTGATAAGTATATCTCTCTCTAGCTCATCTACCAATTATCAACGGATAGCATTTTAGTTATTAAATAATTTTGTTGTTAAATAGACAATATTTGCTTAACATGTAATACTTGATGAGCATATGATCCTAATTTTTTGTTCTCTAAAAGCTACAAGTAGCTATTAAATCAGAAATTTTCAGTGAGTGTGTATAATATGCAATATTATCTCCAATGAAGTGTATATTATTTAGATAAATATTTTTACTAGTTACACTTTCGATGAGTATGCTTTCAATTTTGTTACGGTAAATTATATTGTAACATCTCTTAAAAACCTTAAGGTTGTCTTCTTTTCGTGGAACTCTAAAGGTCCAAGAACTTCAAAGTCTAGAACATTAAAGATCCGGATTTTTATGGAACTTTTAAAAATTTGGAACTTTAATGTTTTGGAACAAGGCAAGAGTATTAGAATAGATGAGAGAGGGATTCTAACCATTTTACTCTATGGTATCTTAGATTTATCCAGTTCAATTTAATTAGAAGTTTCACATTTATGGAATTTAAAAAATTCAAAAATTTTGGTGGAACTTAAAAGTTTCAGATTTGTAGAACTTTTGCACTATATAGAAATATATAGTTTTACACATTAAGTAAAATTAGGCATGAAACAATGAGAGTTCTAGACTTTAAAAGTTCTATCAAAAGAACAAAGTCTGGGTCGATGGAACTTTTAAAGTCCAAAACTTTCATTGTTTCATGCATTATTTTACTTAATGTTTGAAACTTTATTATTTCACAGAGTGTAAAATTTGTATAAATATGAAATTTAAAAGATTCGAATTTTTTTTTTGTAGAACTTAAAAGTTTCATATTAGAACTTTTGTACTACGTGAAATAATAAAGTTTCAAACATTAAGTAAAAGAAGGCTAATTCTAGACTTTAAAAGTTCCCCATAAGGGATCTGCACCCAACCCTATTTGGCAAAAGCATAGGCTGCCTCAAAAAAAAAAAAATCGGTGTAATTGAATTAAATTATATGAAATTAAGTCATTTATCTCTACTACTATAATGGGATTTGGAGGGTTGAGGCGTTGATTGAAATTTTATTTTTTAAATCTCTTAAAGTGAGAATTGGAGGGCTGAGGCGTTGATTGAAATTTTATTTTTAAAATCTTGAGGGCTGAGGCGTTGATTGAGTTTTATCTCTTCTCTACTACTATAATGAGAATTGGAGGGTTGAGGCGTTGATTGAATTTTTATTTTTTAAATCTCTTAATGTGAGAATTGGAGGGCTGAGGAGTTGATGGAGTTTTAAAATTTTAAAACTCTTAAAGATAACACATAAGTTAATAACTGTATTCCTTTTATATAGCACTCGGATAGAGCACGATTCCTCAATTGAAATATCTCCCCTTATCTAATGCCCACCCAATCTCTCTCTCTCTTTGTGATTTCAAAACTCATTTCTCAAAGAAAACCAGAGAGCTTAAACAATTTCGGTAACCAAATATAGGAAGAATCGTTTACAGACCCCAATTGATTTCTCATTCATTTCCGTATTTTTAAAATTTCATAAAACCGCTTTTCAACGTCAGAAAACCAGATTCGCAGTTTCGGATCTTGGATTCTCTTCTCATCGGTATTCAAAACCACTTTTGAACCTCGAAAAATCATTGTTATTTTTTTTAGGTGTAACCTGATATTTCGAAATTCTTAAACTATCCTTATACTAGCGTGTGGCACGTGCGATGCACGTGAGAGTGAGGGGAAGGAGTTAACGACACCCAATTGAACTCGCTAGTGGCACGTGCAATGCACGTGAGAGCGAGGGGAAGGAATTAACTTCATTTAATAGGAATTAAAAGGGGCACGTGCCCGCGGGTGTGATTGAACTCTCCCCGAGGTCAATCATGATTGGCTGTGATTCTAAATAGATAGATGGCAAGAGGTAGTTTAAGAAGTAAAGTAAAACATTAAATCAAAAGCAATGCTAGTTTGGGAATTAAAGTAAAACGTTAAATTAATATTTTGTTTTTATATAAGGGTAATTTGAGAATTTCGGAAAAACCGCCTCTCGCATTATAATAATAAAGATAAAACAAAATTTTGATTCAATATTTTACTTTAATGTATTAATGTTTTACTGTAATTTCCAAATTGCCTCTTATCTATTTAAACAATAGAATCACGCCAATTGTGATTGAAGGGGAGAGTTCAATCTTCACTCTCACGCGCATCGCACATGCCACCCGCTAGTGCAATATAGTAGTAATGGGGGTACTTTGGGGACAACATTTTACATTACTATCTTATTATTTAGACTAGTGGGTGGCACGTGCGATTAGTGGGTGGCACGTGAGAGCGAGGGGAAGAAATTAACCACAATTAATAGGAGTTAAAAGGGCACGTGTTAACCCGTAGATGCGATTGAACTCTCTGTTATTCTATTATCTAAAAAGAAGAAGATAAATGAATTAAATCAAAGTTTTGTTTTACATAAGGGTAGTTTTAGGAATTTAGGAAAAATTAGGATACGCCTAGCTCTCCCATTATAATAGTAAAGATAATTTTAAAGAAAAAATAACATTCATGTAAAATAATTGTAATTTAGGGGCATAAAACGTAATCCGAAACGCGATAAAAAGCCAACTCGGATAGGCTCTTAACTTCGACTTCGAGTCTCCGCCTATTTCTCTGTGTATTTATTTCATTGCTAAGCGGCGAATCGATCCTCCATTCTCGTGCTTTATCCGGTCGTTTCGAACGGATAAAACCCTCACATTTTAGCCGGATTCCGACCAAACCCCCGTTGACTCTTGCCGGAATCCTCTCGATAACCTGAGACGTGAGCTTATCTCATTCAAGTTCTTTCATTTTTCTGATATCTTGTTGATCTCTTCGTAAGTTTGTTCGAAATCCTGTTTAAGGTGCTTGTTTATGTTGCATATGGTGATCTTTAGGTTATTTTCTTCTCTCTATCTCGTTGTTTCATCTGCCTGAATTTGAACGGTTTTGGCAGGAAATCGCTCGTCGTTGCTTGGTAATTTAGTTTCAGTTTGATTACGTTGAGATCTTCGTATTTCGTATCTGTTTTGATCCTTATCTGTAAATTTGAATTTTTTTCTTCGAAATATTTTTATTTATTTATTTGAGATTTTAGAGCTTGTTTGTTGGTTGGAGCGTTTGCGCTAAATTCGTGTTTTGTTTGGGATTACTCTTTTAATTCCGTTTCATTTAACTCTAAAAACTCTCTTAAGAATATCGGATTTTGATTTTTGAACCCTATGAAGTTTCTGGAATTAAGATAAAACACTGAAACGTGAAAAAGAATTTTATTTTTATTTCTTCTCTTTTCTGTTTAGTTAGAAATTTTTTGAATATCTAATATCTTATCATTATAAGAAGAAACGCTGATAAAGTAGGATAAAATGAATTCCTTAAATAGTAATGTTTTTTTTTTCCTTCAAGTGAGTAACAACAAAATTTCCTTAAATAGAAAAGGTGATAAAGAGATTTATGACGATTTTACTGGGAAAAAAAATATATGATTTGATGCCATATCTGCGACGATTTCTTTCTATCCTTTAGAATTTAGGGGGATTCTATTATCCTCGACTAGGAGATATTCCAAGCTGTTGCCTATAAAAAAATAAAAAAATCAAGACCCAGATAAAATTTGATGCAGTTTCTGCTTGAAGCCTTTCAGTTAGAAATACTGATTGGTATGTATGGGTATCTATCTCTCTTCAATATTTTTCTTTGGATGAGTTCTTGTATTAGTTTTATTTATTTATTTAATTATATAGATTTGTCCATTTTATACCAGTTGCAGTATCTTAATGTGATTAACTCTCTTGTAAACCTTGTATGGCCTAAAAGTTGGAGTGATTTTATACCCGGACCATTGAATCAATGTACCACCTTGGATGAGTCTTAGCACGGAAGGCGCCATTGATCAGATGATCGTTGTCCATTTATCATCAGGCAATTGATGGATGCTAAGGATGTTTTTTTTTTCTTTTGTTTTTAAGAGGAGTGGCACCCAAGATTTGTTTTGCATCTGTATTATGTTTGTGGGGAGTTGGAGTTTATAAATTCTTTAAGCTTTTTTGTTGAAACTCCTGTGAAAACTTTTCTTGTTGTAGAAACTTTTTAGTTTAACGAAAGTTGAAACTCATGTGGAAAATTTTCATATTGTCCTTTTGTGTTGTTCCTTTGATATATGTTTGGCAAAATCGGTTTATGCCACTATTAGCTTTGTAAAATATTAACATTTTTGGAAATATATAGTTATTATTAATCACAGTGACAAAGTCGGGTTTGGGAATACTACGGAAAAATTTGGCAAAAATAAAAAATAAATTTATAAGGAATCCATAAAGTCGCCAATAATTTGGCAACCAAAAATTCACGAATAATCCGTGAATTTTGAAAAAAAAAATGATGTTTATTGTTACAAGGCTATTAATAAAGATGAGTAAATGCCTAGGTCCTCGAGAATATTCTGGGTTAAAAAAAAAGACTGGAGTAAATGCAAGCTGTTCCTATGGGTGTCTCTAATATTAATAGCATGTTTTCTAGGACTTTCGGGACTTCGGCAATGATCATCCTAGGGATTTCTTGGTTATCTTGATGCAGCTCACCTTGGCCCTTGGCCTTTGCTTGTTCTGATTTCTAACATCTGTTGATAGTAATAACATAAATAAAGTCGATAATGATGTTATGGACACACTCTGTTTCTGATGCATTGCCCAGTTGGGCACAAGATCAGATTGAAGATATATTCTAGAGATGCATTTAGTAGCAAGTGAGGGTTTAAAACATGTCGGTTTATCTTTATTATTACCGTTATTTTGGCTTATTATTAATCTAATTTTAGAAAAATATTTATGTCCTGTCTATTGTGTTGAAAATATCATTTCTGCATCATATATGTGGTGCCAGGAAACAAGAGCTCAGCAACAGAAAGTATGAAAATGATATTTTATGACCCAGATTGTACCGGAATCTTCAGATTTTAAATTATTAGTGGCACCCATAATAGAAACTCTAGCAAATATGTTAGGCAAGGACACTATGTTATTATCTTCATGCAATTGACATAGAACAATGATCTCTAACTTTACGTTTCATGCATTTGTGTATTTTCATTTGGTTTGATCTCAAATATATTGTGTGCAAAAATCAGGGTTATGTGGTATCCTTGGCATTTACGGTAATTTGGACAGTTTTTTTTCCTTCCTGTCGGTGTTTGTATACTCATATTGAAACAATTGTTCAAGATATTTTTGGTAGGAAGGGTGTTGTTCTTAAATATATCTGCATGTGTATGACTGGATAACAGGACATAATAACTCCTTTTGCCGGTGTCAAGATCATACGGCAACTTTTTAGACTTGGCTTCCAGGGACCTACTGGACTTACCTCGGACTCCTAGAACTCTTCCGTGAGTGATGACTGTTCCTGGAATTATCTCTGATGGTAGTAATGATGGGGATTCAGATGTTCCTTCATCTATGTGCCATGAGCGGGTAATTATAGTAGCAAATCATCTCCCTGTGCATGCTCAAAGGGATACAAAAACTGCCAGATGGTGCTTCAGTTTGGATGAGGATTCACTTTTGTTACAATTGAAGGATGGTTTCTCGTCTGAAACTGAGGTTATATATGTGGGGTGTCTGAAGGTTGATATAGATGTCAGCGAACATGAAGAAGTTTCCCAGAAACTGCTGGAGGATTTCAATTGCGTGCCGACATTTCTCCCTCCTGACCTTCAGGAAAAGTTTTATCATGGGTTCTGTAAGCAGCAGCTGTGGCCTCTTTTTCATAACATGATGCCCATATGCCTAGACCATGGTTATCGTTTTGACCGATTGCTTTGGCAGGCCTATGTTTCTGCAAATAAAATATTTGCAGATAAGGTCATGGAGGTGATTAATCCTGAAGATGATTATGTATGGGTTCATGATTATCACCTTATGGTTCTCCCTACCTTTTTAAGGAAACGTTACAATCGAGTCAAGCTTGGATTCTTCCTTCATAGCCCATTCCCCTCATCAGAAATCTACCGGACTCTGCCAGTTAGAGATAAAATTCTTAGAGCAATGCTGAATTCTGATCTAATCGGCTTTCATACATTTGATTATGCTCAGCACTTCCTGTCTTGTTGCAGAACACTGCTGGGCCTGGACCATGAATCTAAGCGAGGATACATTGAACTTGAATACTTCGGTCGTACTGTATACATTAAAATTCTGCCTGTTGGTGTACATATGGGTCGACTTGAATCTGTATTAAATCTTCAATCTACATCCATCAAAGTCAAAGAGATCCAAGAAAAGTTCAAGGGGAAAAAGTTGATTCTAGGCATTGATGACATGGACATATTTAAAGGCATCAGTCTTAAACTATTAGCTGTGGAACAGCTTTTGCAGCAGCAACAAGAGTTGCAGGGCAAACTAGTCCTGGTTCAAATCGTGAATCCTGCAAGAAGCACAGGAAAAGATGTCCAGGGTGCTAAAAAAGAAATATATGCGACTGCCAGAAGGATCATTGAGATTTATGGCTCTCCGGGCTATGACCCAGTGATCCTGATTGATCGTCCTGTGCCTCGTTACGAAAAGAGTGCCTATTATTCTGTGGCTGAATGTTGCATGGTAAATGCTGTGAGGGATGGGATGAACTTAGTCCCATACAAGTATGTAGTTTGCAGGCAGGGAACTCCGCATATGGATGAAGCTATGGGTATCACTGTGGGGTCCCCTCACACAAGCATGCTTGTTGTCTCCGAGTTCATAGGCTGCTCACCTTCTCTAAGTGGGGCAATCAGGGTCAACCCATGGGACATTGATGCCGTAGCTGATGCCTTAAATTTGGCCATCACCATGCCGGTTGCTGAGAAGCAATTGCGACACGAGAAGCACTACCGGTATGTTAGCTCCCACGATGTGGCTTATTGGGCTCGCAGTTTTGTGCAGGATTTGGAAAGAGCGTCCAAAGATCACTGTAGTAAACGTTGCTGGGGCATCGGTTTGGGTCTGGGTTTCAGAGTTGTTTCTCTTTCTCCAAGTTTTAGGAAGTTGTCTATTGATCACGTTGTCTCGGCATACAAGAGAACAAGTAGAAGGGCAATTTTCCTGGATTACGACGGAACTATTGTGCCTCAAGCTTCTATTAATCAAACCCCAAGTACTGAAGTTATATCTGTTCTGGACAACCTGTGCAGTGACCCTAAGAATACTGTGTTTATTGTTAGTGGTAGGGGACGGAATTCTCTAAGCGACTGGTTTGCCTCATGTGAGATGCTAGGAATAGCAGCTGAACATGGATACTTCATAAGGTATGTGACTATATTCCAAACATGTTTTGAGTGTTTAGACTTCCATTTTAAATTCTTTCTACATAAACTGGGGGTTTGCTTCTTCTTCTCACAGGTGGAATTATATCTCTGATTGGGAATCCAGTCCCATAGCTGCGGACTTCAGTTGGAAAAGAATTGCAGAACCTGTGATGAGATTCTATACAGAAGCAACTGAAGGGTCCTATATAGAAACTAAGGAGAGCGCCTTGGTCTGGCACCATCAAGATGCAGACCCCGACTTTGGATCCTGCCAGGCAATGGAACTCTTGAATCATCTGGAAGATGTACTTGCAAATGAGCCAGTAGCTATCAAGAGGGGGCATCATATCATCGAAATTAAGCCACAGGTATATGCTGTTTCCTCCCTTCTCTCTTTCTCTCTCATTTTTATTATTGTTTTTACTTTTTTGGTTTCTGAGTATATTGTAACCAAAGCCAAAAGTCCTAACTAATGTTTGGTGACATGCAGGAAGTAAGTAAAGGGTTGGTTGCAGAGAGGATTCTCTCGGCATTGGTCAGTAGTGGGAAGCCTCCAGATTTTGTGATGTGCATTGGAGATGATAGATCTGACGAAGACATGTTTGAGAGCATATCAAGTGTCATCTCTAGACCATCATTGCCTGCAGGTCCAGAGATCTTTGCATGCACTGTCGGACAAAAGCCAAGCAAGGCTAAGTACTACCTAGATGATACTGTGGATGTTGTGAAATTGCTTCAAGGCCTCGCAACTGCTTCAAATCCGAAGCCGTGCTATAGTTCCCAAATCCAAGTTTCCTTTGAAAGTGCTGCTTGAGATACACAAGGAGTGCCTATAATTTTGTGCACCAACATGGGTATTAGTGGAATGGTGGGGATATGGCTTGGGCAGAATACCAGTTTTATATATCAGAGGGTTGCTTGCTGCAATGATCTTATTCTTAGTATGATTTTAGAGGGTGCCAAGAATGAGGATTAAGTTTTGGTCAGCGATATTAACTTAACTGATGCATGGTGGGGCCTTGCTGACGCCGTTTAGATTTTTGGGGATAGAGGGAGATGTCTTTCACGATGCCCCTCTCTACTGGACTCTTTTCATGGCTAATAGGGAAATGGTGGATGTGTCGGCATGATGACCGATGGGGGCATAACATTTTCTGAATCTGGGGTAAGGTGATGCTGGTCTTTGGAGTGAATTACTTTTTGAATTTGTTGCCAATGTTCATAATGGGTATTTCTTATTGATCTGAGCTCACCATTGATTTGAAAGGTTTTGCTGTTTTTCCCATAAAATCATTCTGGTCTAAAATATATCCGGAACCACATTTACTCCAGTACTAACTTACTCTCTGCAAAACGTGTATCTCTATAATAGGGGATTTCTTTATTCTCATGAATGTCCTCCAACAATGTGTATGTGATTACCAAAATAATTTATCAGAGTTCGGTGGGAACTGAGACTGACCTGACATATCTTAGTAGTTCCAGCACTTCATGCCTGATCAATTTTCTTCTCTCTGAATCAGACAGCAAATTTGATTACTTTCTACCTAATGTTAACTAAGGGAAGCCATTTGAGATGGTTTGGTTATGTAAATCTAAGAACTTGACTACACAACTGAAGTGCAACTCTGATCATTTGAGTCTTTATCTAGTCTCATGTCCATGGAAATAAAAATCGTCGAAACCGATACGAAACGGGCGTTATGTTTAGGTTTCGGTTACCCCTATACGATATTTATACTGATATGAAACGGGTGATACATAGTGTTTATTAGTTATTTTATGTTTGAATTCATTGTGTAATTGTAACAATGTTTGTTATTTTGTCTTTGAGTCGTTTCTTATGATTTTATATTTGGTAAATTTGGTTCATGTAACTCATTTGATTTTTTTTTTAATTTTAATTTAATTTTTTTAAGAGAAAAGAAAATTCAATATGTATCGACCGAAACCGATCCATATAGGTTTCGGTGATACATCCCTCGAAACCGTATTTTTAATCATTGCTCATGTCAGTCTCCATCCCTAGATGTGCCCGTGGGGACCTCTTGGCTTTAACTTCTTAGGCTTAGGCTCTCTTCCATTCTTCAGTCATCCTACAAAATCTGGCCTATGCTTGAGCAGTGATTAATGGGCCACGTGGCCCACTATCTAGTGCTCCGCCATGTGTAATTGAGAATACGTCTTAACGACCAAGTGTTCATTCTCTTTTGACAAATTATTATTTTATTCTTTGTTTATATTAAAATAATTTAATGTCTTTGAATTATGGAAAAAAATAAGGATGTTTTAACCTTATAAACTTATAATGGTAGAAAAGTGGAGCTTTCATTTTTATTTATGATGGTGGCAATCTTATAATTATGAGGAAAATGTACTTATGTGTTGGAGTGAAGTTTCTGCTTTTTCTAACTCCCACGTTGGTAATGTATCCCTGCTTGGGGGGAGGTACCAGGTTCTATTTCAGAGAAAGTGGGAGTTTGTATATACTCTCCACCCGCCTACTAATTGAACAGGTACTAACACCTAACCGGGTTGCGGCCTAAACGTATATCTCGAAACAAAAAAAAAACTCCCACGTTGGTACAGCACCACCCTGCACTTATAATCTTTTTTCTCCATGGATACTACATAATAAGCTGTCGAAGCCGCATAAACCATCGACTTAGCAGTGGTTGTCCAACCCCACCACTCAATTGACATGGTATAGCTAATATTGTTAAGAGGAATGCTAACCCTACTCTCAGTGAAACTATACTCACCCTTAACTAATCACGTCCACTTTTTTGGTGAAAAGTGCTTTAATCATTATAAAGTGGACAAGTGATTGATTGTGAGTGAGAATAAGGTTTGACTGAGAGTAAAGCTAGCACGCTCTATTATTAATCCATCATGTTCTGTGTTTTTTTAACTATGACCAGGAGCTCATTGAAGAGATAACCCGAACATTTCAAAATATGCCTCACGAAAGGGCCAGTTTGGAAATTACAAAAATAAAGTAAGTATTTTTCTCATGACTTCTAAAACAAAGTAAAGTATTTTCTCATGACTTCTCTACAGTTACGTCCCATTATGATTAAGATTCATTAATCCTTTGGGTTCAACCATCGAACCTTGATTTTTAAAAACTAGCGGGTGGCACGTGTGATGCACGTCAGAGTGAAGATTGAACTCTCCCGTTCAATCACAATTAGCAGAAAGAGAGAGAGAGAGAGAGATTGGCGGGGCCTAGATAAGGGGAGATATTTTAATTAAGGAATCGTGCTTTATCCGAGTGCTATATAAAGGGAATACAGTTATTGTTATGTGTTATCTTTAAGAGTTTTAAAATTTTAAAACTCAATCAAAGCCTCAGCCCACCAATTCTCACTTTAAGAGATTTAAAAAATAAAAATTCAATCAACGCCTCAACCCTCCAATTCTCATTATAGTAGTTTAGGAAGCACGGATACAGGATACGGGTACGATACGATACGGATACGGCGATACGGCAAAACCTTAAAAAATAGGATACGGGTATGGTTAGGATACGTTTGTAATTTAAAAAAAAATAATAATAATACTATATTTTGTATTATAATTACAAAATAATCATTGGTTTAGTTCTGTTTATGTATAAAAAAATACCATGTCCATACAAAAGCAAAAGAAATAGGATCATCTCATCATCCATTAAGCAAAAAAGAAAGTCATCCTATCATCTACCAAACAAAATATAAAGAAGACCATGTCCATGCAAAAACAAAAGAGATAGGGTCACACCCCTGGGACTCCAAATTTTTTTATTTTTTTTTAAATATTCATGGTCGTATCCCGGACGTATCCTGACGTATTCATGCTGTATCGGAGCCGTATCCGAATTAAAAAACATAATTTTAATTAACAGGATACGTCTCAACCGTATTCCATACGTATCCCGCCGTATCGGAGGCGTATCCGTATCCGATACATATCGAATACGGGTATGAAGCCCATTTTGAAGTATTCGTGCTTCCTAGATAGTAGTAGAGAAAATATAAAAGAAATATTAACTTTAAAAGTTAAAGTTATTAAATAGAGTTAAAAGAGCACTTAAAAAAAGGCCTTTGTATTGTAATCGGACTCTTCGGTTACAACTATAGAGGAACCCAAAATACTTGCCAAAACATATTTTGGGATGCTTTGAGTATCTCTCCAACAAGAGCTAGCTCCTGTTCATAGTTAATTTCTTATGAAGGAGTTTGGATTGATATTTTATTAGCCAAAAATGTGTAGAAATTAATTATCAAATAATCTATTCACTTTTATAAATAATAGTGTTTGAGGAACACTTTTATTTGAAAAAGTGATTATTTGACAATTAATTTATACACAATCGATTTTATCACAATTGATTTTGGGTGCTGCTACGAGCACACCACTATTTACTGACTGGACACCAAATATATTACTTACTAACTGTAGACCATTAAAATGTAATAAATTATAGGAGCACACCAAGAGGTAAAAAAACACCTATAAAATTTCTAATTATACACTATTCTAAACTTAACACCATAATAATTCATTATTTTTTCATGCAAGACGATCCACCCCCTAGTGCAAGAGTCCAAAAATAAAATAAAGAAATAATATTAAGCTTGTAAGAACCCAAAAAACTCATCATATCACTTAATCCATAACTCATAATACATCATTCATAACCTGTAAAAACAAATTCTTAATTTCAAAGGTGTTTCACTAAAAGTCAAATTGAACATATGTTGTTTCCCATCAATTAATGTGGTTAAGATTCACTCACTCTTAGGGTTAAGGAATCTAACATTGGTTTTTAGATAAAACAAAACGAAAAATATTAGCTTTGATTTTCTTAAGCTCAACCATAGTTAAAAGGTTATTAAAAAAGACACAACATTTGCGTGGTGGGCTAACACTGCCCATTCCCTAATTGACTCGGAATCCTCTACCGTTATTACTAGACTCAAACACAAAAGCCTTTTTAAGCGCTCTTTTAACTCTAGTTAATAACTTTAACCTTTAGAATTAATGTTTATTTAAGAACCAAGGTTAGATGGATTAGTAAATCTTAATCATAGTTAAGAGGTATTAAAAGGGACATGTGTTGACCTGTGGGACATAACCTGACTCCAAGGAGTCCTAACCGTAGAAAATTCCAAGTCTCCCTAATTATACCTAATTTTGAGAAGTGATAAAACATTCAATCTGTTTATCCCTTTTTAAGACTCATTGAACTGAGTCAGTAAAGCTTTCAAACAATAGAATGAAATCAGGTAAGGAAATTAAATAGACTTATGCTATGTTTGGTTGTCGAGAAAATAGGCGAAAATATGGAAAAGAAAAGAAAATTTTGAATTTATAATACAATTTTTAATTGTGTTTTGTCCAATTTTCTTTTCTTTTCCATATTTTTACTTATTTTCTCGGCAACCAAACATAAGGTTAATGTTTCAAGGTTCCTTCTAGTTTGGTAACTCTTATAATTGGCTTTAGAGAAAATTGAAAGCAGCAAACGAATAGACTGATGTGTAGACTTATTGGTTCCTTCTGATACAGACTGACGAGTAGACTGGTGCATTTACCGTTTCCTTTTTATTTGGTGCGTAGATTTATAAGCTTAGATGTTCATTCCTTAATAGGAGAAGACTACGCCATTAGAAGGAGGCCTACTTAGAATTGTGTTGGGGGACTTAAATTAAAAAAAAATAAAATGAAGTTATTCTTTCAAATGGTGTGCAGTTAGTAAATAGTGGTGTGCTCGTAGCAGCACTCTTGATTTTTGGCTAATAAAATCTGATCCAAACGCCACTTTAATTTAAAGGTGTTTAGTCAAATTTTATGGATGTTTAGTCAGTAATTTTAAGTCAGGTGTAGAGTAGCAAAAGTTGGTGTGGGTGTAGCAACAATATGTATTTATTTTTTCTTCTATAGTTTACAAGAAAAAAAACAGAGAGAAATCATAAAAGAGAAGAAAAACCCCACTGAAAATCTGCACGTTCTTTCTCCTCTCTCTCTCCCAGATCCAAATCTCTCTGTATTTCTATTGTCCATTCCATTAGTTCAATTCATTAGATCCCCCAATTCTATTTATCCGGATCTCGACTTCCAATTTCGTCATCTCTCATCTCTAGATCTTCGATTCCTCTGTGTTCGATCGTTACCGTTTTCTTCGGATTGGATCGAGCTTGCCAGGAGCTTCACAACGGACACAATCATGAATCCTTTCTCATCTGGAACGCGATTGAGGTGAGCAACGATCTTGCTGTTATCATTTTTTGGATCGAGCGTGCAGAAATGTTTCCTTTTGCCTTGAATTATTATACTATACTACTACTTTCTCGATGATTTGATTTGCCCTAAATGGAAAAGTAATGAGATTGACTGTTCCTGGCGTTAAACTCTCAAAATTAAAGATAATTCTGTTGCAAAATCTGCAAATTAATGCAATTTTTTTTAATCCTTTTTTTTTTTTGGTCTTCTTGATTTGGAATTGCGCCTGTTTGTACCCACATCCTTTGTGTAAAATGCATTATTCAATAGTGGGATATCGAAAATCTCCTTTCACCTTAGTAGTGAGTTAAGGTGTTCCTGTAGGATTGGGTTTAGTTATTACTGAGCCGATTGTAAACAAGAATTGAAGCTGCACAATAAACGACATATATATATATATATATTTTTGGTGTAGGCTTCATTTATCTACGGTAGTACAATCAATAGTTAAAGATAGATAACTTAAGAATATAAATAAAATGTAATTAAATTAAACTCAAAATTTGAAATAAAAATATCTAAAATTCACATCTATGACATAATTTTATTTTATACTATTAAAAGTATAAGTATTCTTAAATTTTTTCTTTAAAAAAAAACTATTTTTTAAATAAATTTTGTTAGTCACCTTTACCTTTGTTTATATATATATATATATATATATATAGAGGAGGTGACTACTCAACCTGGCTGATTACACCTTATAATCAGCTCACCTCTTTTATTCTGTTAGATGTCAAACAATGGCCATGATTAAAATACCATTTATTATTCTAATATAATTACCCAAAATACCCATATTAAATTTAGAAACACTGTTCTCTTCTTTCTTCTCCAACACGCTCTCGTCTCTCTTCTTCAACCGAACACCCTTCTATCTTCATCCCTCTGACAGATGCGAAGAGAATACCATCGAAGCAAAGCTTCTCTGACTCCCTTCCCATAAGAAATCCTAACCCCTCATTCTCTCCTCTCTATCCTCTCTCTCTCCTCTTTCTCTCTTCCGCGGAAATCTAGGTTCATAAACTCTCATTCTCTCCTTTCTTCCCTTATTTTATTTGGAAACGTGAGGTTATCAGGGACCACTTCGGATCTCTTCATACAATTAAATATTGAAATTGTATTAATGACATTAGAATTCTCAGAGTACTCTTTACTGATCGAGTTCCAGAGATAGATGTTGGGTTGGGAGACGTGATTGGAAATGGATGTAGCGTATTGAATGTTGGAGAAAGATTTGTAGAGACAAACGAATTGGGTTATGAGGAAATTATCTTGTTCTGCTTTCTTTTAGATTATCCGTGTGTGAATCTATTCAAGATTCCCGATTGTTTTGCATGCTTTTAAATGGATGAGATTGAGCTATAAGTATAAGTATTTGACGTTTTGCTTTTTGATAAGCAGCTAGGAAAGCTCATTGGATGAAAGAGTCTGTCTATCAATGGCTGGTTTGAGAAGATCAAGGAAGGTAAGACAATGGGTTTGCGGAGATGGGTTTTCTTCAATTTGGTTTACAACAGACAAATTCATACTCCAACTATCCCATAATCTTGAATCAACTGATATGAACATTCAAGAAATGAAGAGATGTGTCAAATGCCCGATTGAAGCCCGTACCGTAGTGTGCCTTCAAGATGGATCGTTTGACTTTGGTGGATGGTTTCACAGTAAAAAAATCTGGGTTTGGTGGATGGTTTCACTTGAGCCATTAATCATCCCTAGAGCAAATTTCCCTTATTAAATCAACAAAAATGAATCTTCCAATCTCTGCAAAACTTCTACTTGAAGGCTCACCTGTGCCTTGCTCTATCTGATTGATAAATTTAGACCAAGAGGAGAGAGAGGAGAGAACGAGGAGTTATGAAACCCGAAATTTCAGCAACACAGAAAAGAGGGGTTAGAATTTCTTAAGGGAAGGGAGCCGGAGAAGTTTTGCATCGACGGTATTCTCTTTGCACCTGCCGGAGGGATGAAGAGAGAAGGTCGCTCGGTTGAAGAAGAACGATGAGAACGCGTTGGAGAAGAAAGAAGAGAACAGTGTTTCTAAATTTAATATGGGTATTTTGGGTAATTATAAAATTAGAATAATAATTTTTTTTAAAATCCTGGCCATTGTTTGAGATCTAACGGTATAAAAGAGGTGAGCTGATTATAAGGTGTAATTAGCCAAGCTGATTATATATATATATATATATATATATATATAATATTATTGTTGTAATAAATGTCTAATAATATAAACATATTAAGCTTCTATCTAATTAGGCATGTCTAAACTCTAAAGTAACATTCTACTTCTTAATCTACTTTTTTCTACTCTAATTGACTCCTCACATATCCTCTAAAAGCTTCTTCACATATCAACGCTTCTTCTCCAAGAATCTCCCGTCTTTACTCTTACAAGTACAACTAATTATTGTCCCTAACTAATCTTGTTTTGGTTTGCAATTTTAGAGTGTTTTTTAGCGTGTTTCTTCGATTTCTCATGTGCAAATATTGGCTCTTCCTCCTAGTAGAGGAATTGATAAGAACAATGGAATAGAAATTTAAGGAGAATCAGAGGAAGAGGAAAGAGGGAAAGGGGGGAAAAAACAGAAATCTTGTGCTTGTTGTAATAGAATTCTCTGCCAATCTCATCTTTGTAATCATTTTCTCCTCCATTGAAGAACCTTTCTGTCTCTATAGGTTTTAGGCATTGAAGAACCTTTCTGTCTCTAGAATCTATCACCGTACTTTTGTTGGGAGAGAAATTGAGAGGCAGAGAAACTAAACGGCTTAAACCTTAGATTTTTGAAAAACCTCATTAACCCAAAGCTTCAGACCAAACAAAATCTTTTTTTATTAAACTCAAACAAAAGAATACACTTTCTCTATCTTCTCTAAGCTTTGGATTTGTCTAATATCATCAATCCGAAAATTCTCTGATGCTAGATTCCTTGCGTATTTGAACGTGCCAAAATTTCCCAACACCAAGAGAGAGAAATATCAGTTCGGCGGTGAGTGGTGGCCAGTCTGGTATTAGTCGTAAATGGCCACTGTAGTGAGACGGTGAGGCCATGAGGATGAATGAGTGGGAGAAAGAGATGAGAGAAAAGATAAGACAGAGAGCACGAAAGAGTGATAATGGAAATCAGGATCCGAGAGAACGGGCGAATAGAACAGTCATTTAAAATATTCGCGACCTATTCGAGGCAGTTAAAATATCCGCGAATTTTCCTGTATGATTGAATACAACGGGTGAATAGAACGATCAATGACTAATACGTTTAGTTCGAGAATTAATCACGAATTATTCGCGATCTTACTAACTATGGTTGAGAGTAAGGAAAATATATATGTGTGAATGGTTCATTATGGGAAGATCCAAATGAGAACTCATGATTTTTGCTGTCTTGATCAAACGTATACATGATTAACATGACGAGTCTCCGACCTGTATGCAATAACTGAAATCCTCTCTTGTCATCTCTTTAATGGACAAGTGTAGTCAAAACTACGCCTAGCTAGGACGCCTAGCACTGGAAACGGGTCTAGGTGGGTGCTTGTTAAGATGTCATAATGGGGCCTATAAAGCAGTAGTGACTGTAGGTGGTGAAAATCTCACCACCTACCTTTAGGTGCACAATAGACTATACACTTGTCTTTAGCTGATCACAACCCTTAAATGGGTAGTAGTTGTTCTGCACATGTAAACACACATGCATGCTCTTGGACTGCCCTTTGGAAACCCATTAAAAGCCACCATGTGGCCACAAGTAGTAGGGATCGACCCTTATTTCCAAGCCCTAACAAATCAAGGGCCACCACGTCGCTCGCAGGGGTTAACCCTTGTTGCGAAAATAAAGCAAATGGGGGGCCATGTGGCAAAAACAAAGCAAATGGGAGGCGACCATGTGCCTCCTTGCAGCAATAGGGGTTAACCTTTGTTGCCAAGATAAAACCTATGGGAGGTCACTATGTGCTCTCGTAGGAGCAAGGGGTTAACCCTTGCTACTAAAGTTAAAGCCTATAGAAGGCCAACACGTGGCCTCCAACAGCAATAAGGGTTAAACGTTGAATCCTATCAGAGGTCACAACGTGGCCTCCCTAGTGCTAGGGCTGTCAATGGATTGGATCAGGATCTGGATCTGATTAGCCGGATTATGGACCCTATTAGTGATCCGTCGGATCAGATTCGGATGGCAAAGGTGGAATTCGATTATAATCAGATCAGATCTGGATATAGGCTGATCCGATCCGATTATAATAAATTTTTTTAGATATATTACATAGATTATTTATCAATAAAGTATTAATTTTAAATAATTAACATTAATTAGAGTTAATTAAGGTCCTATTAGATTTTTATATTATTAAAATAGATTGTTTTAAAAAATTAACATTAATCGGATTGGATTTGGATCTTAAAAATACAATCGGATTCGAACTTGGATTGGGTAGTTCTGGATCCGACGGATATCAGATCGGATTCGGATATAGGCTGATCCGGTCCGAATCCGACTCGTTGACAGCCCTACGTAGTGCAATGGGTAAACCTTTACTGGCTAAACTCAAAACCAATTAGAGGCAACACGTGGCCTCCTGCAATAAGGGGTTAATAGTTGTTGCCCAAATCCAATCAAGTCAGAGGTCACCACATAGCCTCCCGCAGCAGTAGGGGGTTAACTCGTGCTGCCTCAAATTAAATTTAATAAGAGCCCATCACATGGACTCTCGCAGTAGCAAGGGATTAACCCTTGCTTCCAAAATTAAATCCAGTAAGAGTCCATCAGTGGACCCTACAGGCCGCAACAAGAGAATAAACCCTTTGCCCTAATAAAAATCAATCTAGAACCACCACGTGGCTCTTGGCAGTAGCAGGAGGTTAACCCTTACTGCTAAGTTTAGAACCAACCAAAGCCCACCACTTGGCCTCTGATAGCAGCAGCAAGGGGTAACCCCTTGCTGCCCTAGATAAAAAAATCAATCCAGAGGCCCACCACCTGGTCCCTAGCAGTAGCAAGGGTATCCTCTTGTTGCCATTTACAACCAACCAAAGGCCACTACATTGCCCCTTGCAGCAGTAGGGAGTTAACCCTTGCTGTAGACATGAGATAAGCCAATTAGAGGCCACCATGTGGCCTTTTTTAAAATTCTTATCAAGTCCCTTAAAGGTCTCCAAAAGAGACCTCAACCTCAGAGGATTCTATTGGAATCCTCATCCACTACCACATGGCATATTTGTAGTGGGTTACTTGAATTCGGAGTTCTTAGTTACTTCGATTAGATCAATCTTAGTGATGGAATAATTAAGTCATAATTCATTGGTTGATTGTATCATTACCATTTCTTTATTTTGGTGCGAGGAACTTACCATGAATCCACCGATTTCTGCCACTTCTATTATTGCTGCTGGATTGGCTGTAGGGCTTGCTTCTATTGGACCCTACTTAAGTAAAATGAGAGGTTTCAAACATAGTGACAAAGACGGGGTTTAGGAATAATTCGACAGAGGTCAAGTTTGGAAAAATTCGGAACAAATAAAATATAAATTAATAAATATAAAAATATATTGAACAATTTGATTAAAAATACACAAAATAAATAGTTTTTTTTTGCCAAGTTTGAGAAAATAGTTCGGGAATAATTTGGAAAATTCGGGAATCTAATAATTCGCAAATAATTCGGCAAAGCAAAAATACGTGAATAATTCGCGAATTTTTGAAAAAAACAGAGTTTTTTGTTACAGAGGTTTCAGAAAGGGAATCACTTGTTTCCCTCTCTGCCCACATTCTCTCTAAGGTGGAGAGGGCAGCAAGGACTCCCCCACAAAGAAAAAAAATTGTCATCTGGGGACAAATGTCCTCTCCATAAGAGAACCTAGTTGGGAGGGCAGTTTGCAAAAAACAAGCAATTGTCATTTGGGGACAAATGTCCTCTCCACGAGAGAACCTAGTTGGGAGGTCAGTTATCAAACTGCCCTCCCCTCATTTCTCCATATCCAAAAGAGGAGCCCCTCTTCACAAGGAGGGGTTCACACATAATCATTCAGACTTAGAAGTCCAGAGACCATAAGGAGAAAACAAAAGAAAGCAAAGAAAAAAGTCATGGAAAGATGGAAAACACAAGGTAGGCCTCTCAATGCCTACCCTCCTCCTCTCTTATTTTTCTTTTAAAGTCTTCCTTGAGGCATCTGTAAGTCCAAATGGGGGCATTGAGCACCCCATTTCAATGAAATTTTCCCTTTAATTGTATTTCTCCTTTCTACTTTCTTCTTAATTATAGGTTGCTTTTAAAGAGCGTAATCAACAGTCTAGATTCATCTAGATCAAAAGGGAAGTCCCCCCCCCCCCCCCCTCAACTCCAGTTGATGGAGGATATTTGACACCGGACTTGAAATGTATCTTCCTTTGAGACACTTGAAATTTGGTCGTAAAGTACAAAGGGCAATCATCCGTGATCCACATTAAGATCAATGTTATTGACAAAACAAACAAACAAATAAAGTGATATAGAATGGATTTTCTGACTCTCTTTCTATTTTCTTGTTCTGGGCACTATGCTACTAATCTATTTCTTTTTCTCATGATTATACAATATTTATTACTTAACTACTTGGTAGAACTTGGTACTGCCAGTTATTTTCTAATTTCTGTGGTGTCAGTGTGCCACTCTGACCATGAAGCAGGCTCATTTTGAAAATTTGAAGTTATGTTGTATTGTTTCTGCATGTGAAGGGAAATTGAGAAGCCTTGGCTCGTCTGTTGGTGTGTCTTCTGAAGGGAGCCTAGCCTTATAGCGAATATGTACTCAAACAGGCTTTATATTTTTCCTTAATCTCTCTCTTTATAGTGTTGTGCTGGCCTTGGTCTCTCGGTGACCTAGACTCAACCATTTGCGACGGGGATAGATATTCTTGTCCTGTTAGTTGCGATGGTAAACGTGCTGTTTTGTTTTTTTAAATCTTTGGAAAGGTCATTTCTTTCCTAGTAGAGAGGGGAGCAACAATCCCTTCTTCAGGTTTCCGTGCGTATAGAGTTGCTCCTCCCTCCGTTTTAAGTCATTTTTTATTTGATATTTACGTCTCAGCCCCAGGAATGGGTAATTATGCATTTTCATGTGGATGATATTTGATTTTAACTAATAGAGTAGCATGACCTGTCAATTTTTCTGTATCTCAAGAACCCTTTCATCCCCTGAAACAATCACAGACGAGAAGGAGATATCACCACATATAGTGTGGGAAGAACATACCAAGTTCAAGGAGTTAAGTCCCAGTTTTTGTTAGTAAACTCATCCTTGAAAATAGTTTTCCCAAATATGGATATGAATATTATAGAAAGCAAAGACTATTGAAATTACAAATGATTTCTTTGGGCCTCTGAGGGAGCAATAATTACCCATCTATTCACATTCTGAGATTCCTTTCTAAAGTGGCTAGGTGGCAGAAACAAACACTGGAGGCCTTATCTCAAGAGCTCTCATGACCCCATCTTTGTCTCCATGCCAATAGTTTTGACTCTAATGAATTTAAGGTAGTTCGCAATAGCAAAAGAACCTATTGCTATCACCAAAATACTAACTGCGGATAGCTCTTGAGTTGGGTTGCACCTGACTTCAGGGGCTGAAGATCTCAATGTGCTATCTTGCATCAAAGCTGTAACAATCAAATAACTTTGTTGAATTAGGTGCCACATATGTGAACTTGAAACTGGATTTTGTTGTTCTGCAAATATTCATCCAAGGAAATAAAAATTAAACGCAATCGGCAGTGAAAATCAATGGTCTATTGCTCTTTGCTTTGATCAGCTTCAGCTTGGGGAGCTAAAGTAAGGAGCGAATCCCCCCTTTGGGAAGGGGGGACGGGGCATGGATTTATTAGGTTCAGGTGTTTGACCAAGTGTGCACTGGACATAATTTATTTTTACTAGAAATGGGGATGGGTTAATCAAGTTCCTATTATGATAGAAGCAATAGAGATTTGATAGAAAATGATCTAGGCACACAGTCTAAATCTTAATTTCCAAGTCTTTTATAATCAATAGCTTGTGTTAATCGATTTCCTATTATGATAGAAGCAATAGAAATTTGATAGAAAATGATAAGATTCAAGGTCTAAATCTTTATTTTTGAATCTTCTATAATCAGTGACTTTTAAAGTGGTTTTCAATGAGTCTTCTGTGAAAGGTTCTGTCTTATGGTTTATTATAATTGCTGCTGCTTCATAGATTACTACAAATTTGATGCATGGCCTTTCACTGGCTATAGCTAATAGACCTAAATCATTTGCTGGAACTTATTGTTATTATGTGATGTTTAATGTTTCATGGCAGGGACATGATTCGGGCTATACGTGCTTGCAAAACTGCAGCAGAGGAGCGTGCTGTTGTAAGAAAAGAGTGTGCTGCCATTCGTGCCGCAGTTAGTGAAAATGATCAAGATTATATGCATCGTAACCTGGCAAAGCTCATGTTCATTCAGATGCTTGGTTACCCCACACATTTTGGTCAAATGGAGTGCCTGAAGTTGATAGCATCTGCTGGATTTCCTGAGAAGAGAATAGGATATCTTGGCCTTATGTTGCTTCTTGATGAAAGACAAGAAGTTCTTATGCTGGTCACAAACTCATTAAAGCAGTATCCAAAGATTTAAGTAGACTATTCTTTTTTAATACGCTTAACTGATTGACTTGGTGACTTGCCCCATAGCCTCTACTTAGGATGTACACCGTTAGGATAAATTCAATACAGAGAAGTATATTTTAATAACTTACAGACAAAGAAATTCTTAGCAGTACCGTGCAGCAGAACCCTTAACTTTTGTGCAGAGATCTCGATCACTCAAACCAGTATATTGTGGGGCTTGCTCTCTGTGCTCTAGGGAATATTTGTTCAGCAGAAATGGCTCGTGATCTTGCACCCGAAGTTGAAAGATTGCTTCAATTTCGAGATCCTAACATTCGGAAAAAAGTAATTCCTTTCTCTGGTGAAATGGTACCTGTATTGCCAATGATACCATAGCTTCAGGAGTAAATTGTATCCATGCTTTTTTTTTTATGATAGTTACTAATTACGTATCCTGGGTTATGGCATTAGTATCCTTATATTTAGGATCTAACATCCTCTTGGAATTTGTTCCTGTGCTGGATAAGATTGTAAGAGAACGAAATATTCTACGTTCAAATCTTTTCTTCTATTTGATGCTGTTATCCTAGTCTTGTATCATGTTGTTCCCATTTGAAAGGGCTTGAGACTGACTTTTGATATCTTTTCTCTGGTGGCTTTTGCTCTTGGGACGCTAGGATGACAATATCAACATGTTTGGAGCTCCATTGGCTTATGGATGGTCTATTTATCTATCTCAAAACTGTTTTGGACATATTTTCCACTCTAAATTCTTATTTTTATTTGAGGATATGTGATATTAAATAAAGTTAAAAATTGCAACGTTATGTTTGGTGGTTTTTTAGAACATGAATTTGTTTGAACTGTAGATTATTTCTCACATAATATTTTAAGAGATTTGGTGTGAGTTTCTCTTTATCTTTTACATGGACCGTTGTTATTACCTTTTTTTATCTTTAATAACTGTATTTGATGATGCTATCTTTGTGTAATTTAGGCAGCATTATGCTCTATAAGGATTATAAAGAAAGTCCCGGACCTGGCAGAAAATTTTCAAAGTCCTGCTGCCGCGTTACTAAAAGAAAAGCATCATGGAGTCCTAATAACTGGAGTTCAGCTTTGTACAGATCTATGCAAAGTCAGTGCAGAGGCCCTTGAATACTTTAGAAAGGTAACTTGCATACATGGCCTAGGCGATATGTCACCTATAACATTGATTAAACGCAATCACATTGAGTTATGTCAACCTTTTGCTGTTATTGTGTGGAAAAGCTCTGTTCTGAAGTTCTCACTCCTCCACGAGTGAACTATTCTGCTGCATGATTTCATTTGTGGATTCTATTCCTTTGGGGGCTGGATAACATGCATAATATTTTCTTGCACACCATTTGATCACAAGGATTGAGAGTTGATTTCGATATGTGACTTTGCCAGCACCAAACCAAGATGACTCTGTGCTGACTAGGCTGAGCTGCTTGTGCTAGAGCCTAATTAGTAATTACAGGATACTTTTTGTATGTATTGGTATCAAAAGGTTGAGTTGCATGCATAATCAACTCGAAGAGGTTCTCCTAATTTTATTTATAATAGGTAAAGTTGATGTATTGCATAATGTATAAATGTAACTCACCTAGGGAATAGTAATGGCAATACACAAAAAGGCACTATGCACAGCATTTGTAGCCACTGATTATGTGATCTTATTGGTGCCACTTGACATATGAGAGAAGATAACAATCCACCCTCTTTCTAATTCTCTATTATATTTATGGCCCACGATATAGGCCAAAGGCTAACTAGAATCCTTGTCTCTACTCATCCACTGAATGGCCCTAGAAGAATTTCCCTCTGTCTCAACAGGTACCCCTAATATGAACACAAGATGGCCTAATCGCTCCCAGAACTATAAAGCCTACGTACACAGACTCAATTGGTAACTTCTCTGGGCTTTGATACCTGTATTCAGAGTCACCTTAAGCATGATAGAGAAGATTAGTTTTGCTGCTTACTTGGATTACTACTGAAAACACAATAGTTCTCATTAGCTTCATTAATACATACAGATTTTGTAGATAAACATAATGAGCTCCAAACCACATTATATTTGTGCTAAGGTGTCTTAATTCTTGTAAAAATCTGGCTGATATTAACGTAAAAGGATTTCCATTATTACAACGTTAGTTTTGAAGTAGGATAGATGGTTGAAACCATGGTCACCAAGTACAGGTATGGGTATTAAACGGTAAAACACAGGAAAAGTACGGGGAGTTAAAAATAATAATAAATAATTTTATATATATATATATATATATATATATAAACATGATACTAACTATTAATCATTTAACTCATAATTTAAACTTACACAGTTGCAAAACGAAGGCAACCACACAAGATTTAAACTACACAGATGCAAAGGATAAGGAGGAATACCCTTCCCCAATATGCACATAAACTGATTAACTCATATACCCCTAGACATGAAGCTCCTAAAAGCATCACAAGATGGTTTACCCGTTAAAAGAATTCTGCGTATGAAAAATGGGTGACTCTTGGGTAGAATCAAAGCTAGTCTCTCCTAGTCCTAGCTAAGGAGATAAACCATACATTGAAGGGGAATAACCTGAGAGAGAGAGAGAGAGAGAGAGAGAGAGAGAGAGAGAGAGAGTTATCATTGCTGGAGAGAGGTTCCACTAGAGAACAGTCGAGTGAGTGACGAGAGAGCTGAGACTCGAGACCAGAGCAAGAGATGAGGTATTGACGTTTTGCCCTAACACATCGTCTCATAACTCTTAAAACACGTTTTAACCTTCTTCTTTTTTTGGTTAAAAAAAGTTTTAAATGCGTATAAAACGGAGTACGCGTTTAAAACGTATTTTAAAGTTTAAAACGGAAAACACGTTTAAAACGGAGTTTAAAACGGTGACCCCCTCTAAAAGTTTTAAATATGTTTTAAATGGGTACTTTGTGACTGGTTGAAACTTGAAACGTACCAGCTAACCTTGCATGGGAAATGCCATCATTGCTCTGGAATCAGGATTCAGTAAATAGCTTGGAAAAATATGATTTGGAGTGAAGACTTGATCAATTTCTCCAGTGTTTGAGTTTTCAAAAGGGTCTGCTTTATTTGGAGTTAATCCTGAATTGATAATCTGACTTAATTAAAGGTGTCAACTACTACTTTTTTTTTGAATGATAGTTGAGAAGTTGTCCTTTCAGTTCTGTTTCCTGTAGGCCTTTTTTTTTTTGATCGGTAATATCAATATTATTATAAAAAGGAAAATTCACCAATAGTGAATCACCAAAAAACAAAACAAACCACAACTCAAGACAAGCACAACAACATACTAACAAACAAAGACCTCCCTTACACCACTAAGCTATCAAGTCTTCTAACCCTAACTCCCCCCCATCAGTGATGACAGAAAGCCAATCCCATAACACTGCTCGCGAACGAGCGCACACGCTTTCCAAGGATGACAAAGAATTGTCAAACACTCTCTTATTACGCTCTTTCCACAACGACGAAGCAACCACTCCAGGGAGAAGAGACCACACCAAATCCGGCGGACTCTCCAACGACACCGAGAGCCAACCGGATAACAAGGCTTGATAAGACGAGGGGAACACCCACGGCATTCCCAACTGAGAAAGATAATACATCCACAGCCTCCTCGCCACATGATAGTGCAGCAGCAGATGGTCCACCGATTCCTCCTCCACCAAACACATATAACACCGATTGGGAAGACTCCACCCTCTCTTATGCAAATTATCCAAAGTCAAGATTTTATCCAAATAGGCCAACCATAAAAAAACAGATACCTTAGAAGGCACCCCTCTGCCCCAAACCACCTGATTGGGGAATGCCACAGAAGGCCCCTGAAAAGCAATTTGCATATACGATTTGACTGAAAACCGACCATTCGAGTTACCCATCCAAATCCGTCGATCCTTTACATCTACATCAATGCGCACTGTCTCTAGCAAAGCCAACAGGTTAGCAAAGTCATCAACTTCCCAATCAAACAACGCCCGGCGGAAAGATGGGCACCAAACCACTAGGTCTGCACTTCTAACAAACATATCAGCCACCGCCACCGATTTATTAGGGGAAATCAAATACAAAGGCCTGAACAACTGCAATAAGGGGGTAAACCCACACCACTGATCGGACCAAAACTTCACATCCTTCCCGTCACCCACTACAATCCGAGTGAACTTGAAGAAATCAGCCCAACCCATAACAATACTCTTCCAAAGGCCAACCCCATGGGCACCCCTAGGCTTCCTCGGTTCCCACCGATTAATCAACCCATGCCGCGCTACAATCACTCTTCTCCATAGGCTATCTTCTTCAATCCCGAACCTCCAAAGCCACTTACCTAACAAAGCCACGTTGATAGCCTTTATAGGCCAAATGTTAAGTCCTCCACGCTCTTTGGAACGGCAAACCCACTTCCACTTCACCAAATGCAACTTCTTAACCACAACCTTCTCATTCCACAGAAAGTTCCTTTGCATCCTTTCCAAAGTGGAGGCAATGGAGGTTGGAACTCTGAAAAGGGAGAGGAAATATAATGGGAGACTACAGAGAATACTCTTCAGTAAGGTGAGCCTGCCTCCTTTCGAGAGCAACACAGATTTCCAACCTGACAATCTTCTATGAAATCTTTCAATAATCGCCTCCCACACCGACTTCGCTTTGGACGGCGCCCCCAACGGAAGACCCAAATACTTAGTAGGAAGCACGTCTGTCTTGCAACAAAGACATTGGGCTAACCACTCCAAATTATCCACCTTTCCTACTGCAAAAATTCTGCTCTTTTGATAATTAATTTTTAATCCAGAGATAGCTTCGAAGCAATGAAATAAGTACCCGATATGAATAAGATTCCTAGCCGAAGCACCACAGAAAAGCAAAGTATCGTCCGCAAACTGAAGATGCGAAACCCGAATCGCGGGGTTACCCACCTCAAATCCACCCCACACCACCTCAGCTGCCTTCCTAATCATTCTGCTAAGAGCTTCAGATACTAAAAGAAAGAGGAGGGGGGATAACGGATCACCTTGTCGCAAACCCCTTGATCCTTTGAAAAAACCATACGGGGAACCATTAATCAAAACTGAAAATGATGGAGAGGAATAACAACATCTCATCCAAGCACGCCACTTAACCCCAAACCCCATCCGACTAAGGGAGTAATCCAGGAAGGTCCAACTCACATGATCGTATGCTTTCTCCAAGTCAATCTTGCAAATAATACCAGGATCTCCCTTCTTCAGCCGCTCGTCCACCACTTCATTGGCAATAAGGATCCCATCCAGAATTTGCCTCCCACCCACAAAGGTGCTCTGCTCTGGAGATATCACTTGACCTAACACCCTACTAAGTCTCACTGTCAGCACTTTCGATAAAATTTTATAGGCACTACTCAACAGACTGATTGGACGAAAATCTTGGATATCATGGGCTCCCTGCACTTTAGGGATGAGAGCTATAAAGGAGCAATTGAGCAACTGGTCAAACGAATTCGACTGATACAACTCCTGAAAGACCTTCAGCAAATCCTGCCCAATGATTAGCCAACACTTCTTATAAAACTCAATTGAAAATCCATCAGGCCCAGGGGCTTTGTCCCCTGCCATCCCTGCAACCACTGACTGGATCTCTGACTCCGAGAATGGCCTCTCCAACTGGGAACTCCCCTCTGCGGAAATCTTCGCAAACTCCAAAACCTCAAGCCCAGGTCTAAAAGCAACCCTCTCTTTGTACAACGCACCAAAAAACTCCGCAGCTGCCCCTCCCATATCTTTATCAGTGACATATATCTTCTCCCCCACTTGAAGGCTGACAATCTTGTTCGCCCTGCCATGCAAAGCCGCCATCCGATGAAAGAATTTTGTGTTTCTATCTCCCTCTTTTAACCATTGAACTCGAGATTTCTGCTTCCAACTAATTTCCTCGCGCTTCAACAGCTGCTGGAATTCCTGTCTCAATCCATCTCTCTCTTTGCGATCTGGGCTAAACAAGCTAGAAGACTCCTCCTTCGAATCTAAAGCCGAGATGCCCTCCAAAATAACACGCTTCTTTTCCGAAATCAACCCAAAAACTTGCTTGTTCCAGAGTTTCAACTTTTGCTTAACAGCTTTCAGTTTAAGCCCAAACATCGTACTCCAAGAACCCCATACCAAAGAGGCATCCCACGCCTCTTTCACTACAGACATAAAATCAGGGTGATGTAACCACATGTTCTCGAATTTGAACGGCTTAGGTCCGCCCCTGCGCCCTTCGAGCTCCAACAGGATGGGGATATGATCTGAGACCGGCCTGGGAAGAGCTAAAAGAGAGGCTTCCGGGAATCTGTCCTCCCAACCCGGACTAGCAAAAAATCTATCAATTCTGCTAAGTGAGGGGGGGCTCTGGAAGTTAGACCAAGTGAACGAAGCTCCCTTAAGGGGGAACTCAATCAACTTCGTTCGGAACAAAAAATTCCGAAACCGCCTCATATTCAGGGATGAAACCCCCCCGTTAGACTTCTCATAACTGAACCGCACACAATTAAAATCATCCCCAATACACCACGGAACTTCCCAACGAACACTAACATTATCAAGCTCCCTCCAAAAATCCCTCTGCTCCTCCTTGCGCACTGGCCCATAAACCCCCGAGAACACCCACTGAAAATCCGATTTCACAAAGTGACACAGAAGCGATAATGAAAATGCTCCCCTCTCTTCCTCCAAGACTTCAACCTCCCCCTTGTCCCAAAGAATTAGAATGCCCCCTGCATGACCCAACGCCGGTACTGAACACCATCCCGGATCCAGACCCCAACAATCCCGAGCTGTAGCATCCGATATAACCTCCATTTTAGTTTCCTGAATACACACCACTGCTGGGCGAAATTTGGACACTGCAAATTTCACTGCGCTCCGTTTCTCCATGGTCCCTAAACTTCGAATATTCCAAGATAGAATACTGAGAGACATCAAAAACCAACTTGCCCCCTACTCCCATTGCTTGACCGAGACCTACGACTTCCCCTGACCTGACTGTCGTAATTAATACTACAACCCAAGTTTTGGACCTCTCTCGGCAATTTCTTCTTTCTTCCCCCTAGCTCCCTTTCAGCCTCAACCTCACGGAATGCTGTAAACCCCGACTCCCGAACCAAATTACTAAAAATCTCCCAAACTTCTTCCTCCCTACCCTCATAAGACAACCCCAAAACTTTCCCAAATGCCTCCAACTGTGCTACTGTCCACTCTGGATCAGCCCTCCCTTCCTCCGGTTGAGACAAAAAAGGCAGCCCACTCAAATTCTCCCCTAGATCCCACTGAGAAGAAGGCTGAAGCTCTGGCCTGATCCCTCCTTCCGCTGGTAATACCTCCACTCTAACTCCCTGGTTGCACCGCTCAGAGGTCCCCCTAGAGAGACGATCACCCCCAACCTCCTGAAGCCCAACAGATTCAACAGCTTGAGAAGAAGAACAGAATCTCCCACGAAGCCCACCCACCTCAGTTCCTTCTAAGCCGAGAAGAAGAGGGCCTGAAGAGACCAAGGACTGGCGCGAACCTGGAGAAGAAGGGGTGCCTTGCGAATCAGCAAAAAAAGACTTGCCTCCAGCCGACCCAACCACTAAGGGCGACAGAGCCACTCAATCCACCTTGGCTTCTGAATTCAGACCCTCGGCCAACTCCAACTCCTCAACTTGACAAGCCCCAACGAACTCCACTGGTTCTGCACCTACTGTGTTGCTCAGCTTACGGACTCCCTTAATATCTGCACAACATAACTGAACCGAATCTCCCTCCTCCAAACAATGATCCTGCTCGCCCGATGACGATCCACTCCACTGCTCCTGAGAAGAGGAGCATCGAGACACCGCTGATGACCCACCTCCTTCTGTATACGATCCCAACAACTGAAGTCCGTTCGGCTGAAACTCCAGCAAAGATACCACCCCCCAATTCTCCTGCAGCCCCTGAATCATCTCCACAGCCGGCTCCTGAGACTCGATGGGTCCAGGTGAGGAACCGATCCCGGAACTAACAACTCCCAATCCCATGAGACCCACCGAAGACTCCACCGGAGGACCACCCAAGGGCTTCACGACCTCCGACCAAAACCCCTCGTTAAAAGCAGCTGTTTTGGACCCCCCCTCCTGAAGTTCCAACTCTTCCACATTGACTAACACTGGAAATTTCTGCCGTCGAGGTCGATAAGTGGTTGGCATCCCTAATTTCTCAAATACCGGGTCCAGAAGAAACGGGTCATCATCCGCTCCAGTAGATCGAACAGGTAAGACCGGCCCGTCACCAGGGCCAACCCAAGAAGAAAGAGCCAAACCCAGTGCCAGCCCACAACCGCTCCCTTCTTCAATCCTCGGCCCACAATAAACAAGATCCAAGCCCACCTCCTTACTACTGGGTCCACCCTCCTGCCCAGGAAGCCCCATTAGATCTTGGCCCTCCAGCGACACACCAGCTGTCGCTCTACCCACCGAAGGATCTCCCACCTCCTTAATACGAGAAGCAAGCCTCATCTCTACCCCAACCGACTTACCCCCTTCGTCCTCGAGCCTACGGCACCGAGAGACCTCCTAACAGTCCAACTGACCCACGCCAACTCTGCTGCCAAAAGGAGCATGCTCCTTCACCTGACTTGAGCAGCCATGCCGGAACCTCCTCGAATGATGAAACGCCCTCTGGCCTACAGGTACAGAAACCCCCTTCTCCTGCCCACCCTTACCCCAAACAACCCCCTGCACCGCACCGGGATAGTGGTACCGCTCCTTACTCCCAAGATAGCCATCCCCCAACACCACTCTCTGCCCGCCACGTCGAGAGGATTCAAAATTCAAATTTTGGCAAGCTTCGTCGAAGATCATCCGGCAGTCTAGCAGCTCGCCGTCGGCAAAGAAATGTCCGACGTCACAGATATTGATCCCCAGCACAAATTTTTTGCCTTTTTCGGAGATAGAAACCAAGCGAGGAATGCGATTGATAACCAGAGTCTTAACCCTGATACGTGCTTCCCTAAGATCAACCATATGGATAGTATTCGGAGCAACCTCAATGAAACCTCCACACTCTCACCTATCCGAGACAGGATAGATACCGTCCACATATGAAATGGGAGCCCCGCAATAGCCACCCAAACTCCACCTGGGTCGGGGGCCAAAAAGATGTTCGTCTCAGGGCGCCACCGATGGAAAGATACTGAACCCCCGGAAGGCAATGCCCAGGGCTCGGAGGCTACCAAACCTTCAAAAGTAGAACTTTTTGAAACCCTAATAAGCCCTTTGTTACCAGCCACCGGCACTAAAGGGGCTTGATCGTCCTTAGGCAAAATAAGGTTGATCTCCATGGTCCTCCTCACCCAGCTTGTAACAGCCTGAAAGAAAAGGCAAACCAACGTCTGAGATCCGAAGTCCGAACTGTGATCTAATGAAGCCTCAGTGCAAACCGGAGTTGGGGACGGATGTTGCAGCTAGGGAAGCTAGGTGACAACCCTCCAGGCGAAGGCCCAGCAACCCGAGGATTGGGACTCTTGAAAGACGACATCGCCTTCTCCAGAATAAGCCACCCACTACACTTATTACCTGCGGGAAAAGATAACCATCTCCTCCGGCCACCAGCCAGGGGGAAGGCTGAGAGTCTGATGAACACCCCTTGAGGGTTCGCTAACCTTTCCGCCAACAGAGAAGAATGGATCCCCACATATTTATTGAAGAAATAGTTTCGCTGCAATTTCCTGCTTATAGCTACTGATAGGAACTCCAAGAACCACCAAAAGCCCGCCTTCTCTATCTGTAATTCCACTGCATAACCACGCCCTCTTTCGATGCATCTGAAAGCCTCACCCGAGGGGCCCGACACACGAACCAATTCAAACGATTTCGATTCAACCACAAAAAGCTTACGATAATTCTCAGTCTCGTTCATCCTTAGTTCATCAAAACAAGATGGTGTATCATCACAATTTGAACTAGAAAATTCCTGAGAAACTCCTGCTAAGGACGATCCACACCGAGCTGATTTCTTGGTTGAGGTGCTAGATTTAGACTTCATAATGTGCAACTTGTTTATGTGAAAAATACCTTCTTGTTTTAGCAGTTAGGTAAAACAAGGCTATAGAATTTCTTTAGGTTCTTGAATATATTGAATTTTATTTTATAAAGAGAATAAGAAACTCTGAACTTTATTAAGAAAATAAAATAAACAACACTGTTCATAACTCTGTTTGGTTGTTGAATATATTATTTGGTGCACTTGTCAAATGAAAGAATCAAAGCATAATGTTAAGCTGTAATTATGGAGTCACTTTTAAATTTTATTATTATAATGACATGAAGTTTTTTTTACCATGATCGTAGAATTGCACGGAGGGTTTGGTCAAAGTTCTAAAGGATGTCGTGAATAGTTCGTATTCTCCTGAGTATGACATTGCTGGGATTACAGACCCTTTCCTCCATATCCGATTGCTTAGGCTCTTGCGTGTGTTGGGCCAAGGAGATGCTGATGCTAGTGACCGTATGAACGACATTCTTGCCCAGGTCAGTTTCCTTCTCCTGTCGGGTATCTCCTACTATATTTCGGTTTACCATCCAAATTTCAAGCTATAAGATGGAACCAGTGGTTATTTGTGCTTTTCAAATTTGTTAACTTATCAATAAACTGCAAATAACTAAATGATATTTACTTTTAAATTATTTGTCTAATTGTCTCCTCTTTCTCAATATAATCTCCACCGTCTGAAGTATGGTGAATGAATTATTGAGCTGCATGTAGTCCATGCCACCATCAATAAAGTCTTTGCCATTTGCTTGCTGCTTTACTCCAGTTGCACTTTCTTGTACGGGAACCACAAAGTTCATTATTATTGTTAGTTTTACCTTCATAACCAGTTATGAAGTATATATGTCGTAGATGGTGATAAGTGTTCACAATTCTTGAAATTTAATCCTTAAAGGCAATATTATGCTGAAATATGACAAACTTTTATTTCCACATTTCTCTTTGACATGTTAAATTTCTTTTCTAGGTGGCAACAAAAACGGAGCCAAACAAAAATGCAGGGAATGCCATTCTTTATGAATGTGTTGAAACTATCATGAGCATTGAAGATAATAGTGGCCTACGTGTGCTTGCCATCAATATTTTGGGAAGGTTCTTGTCAAACCGTGACAACAATATCAGGTCAAATTTCTTTTGATGATGTTCAACAGGAACATGACTGTGCCATTATGGTCAGTCCATTTTTGTAGTGAAAAACCATACCTGCATTACTGATTTACTGTTTGGAGTATATTAATTTGTATGCATGCTAACTTGAGCCTTTTAAAGATTGGCTGGAATATCTGTTACATCCTTATCTCCAGATTTACCTAAATTTAATTACTCTGTCAGTTCTCCTTTCTGTTCTTTGTGTTATGTTTTTTTTTTCTTTTTCTGATCGACTAGTAGTGTTGAATTATACACTTTCCATGTTGAAGGATCTTATTCCAACAGATGTGAATTGCAGACCTTTGACCATGAGATGTCAAGAATAGCTGATAGGTATTGAAACCTTTTTGCATGGAAATTCTCAACTTGAAAATCTTCATGCTAAGTCCCCACTTGTTGGCGGTGAACTCATGATCCGCCGGTGGCTATTTTGTTTTTGTTTTTTTTTTCTTTTTTCATAACTTTTTGGGATAAACCTAAAAGTTTGGCCTCATGCTCTTTATGTTTTGGTCATTATAGTGCTTATGATAGTGACAGATAGTCCATAGGTTGTTTCCATAGAACAAGTTTCAAGTTAGTCAACTTATTATTAGTTATCAAAATATTGCTAATGCTCTATTGTCCTTTCCCTTTTTATTCTAAGCCGGGTGGATGCCCTACTATCATAGAAAAGTGATATAATAATCTCATTGTTTCTTTCCAGATATGTTGCATTGAACATACTGATGAAGGCTATTGCAGTAGATGCTCAAGCAGTGCAAAGGCACCGGGCAACAATTCTGGAGTGCGTAAAGGTACTGTATGGGCATGCTTGATTTCTTGATAGATAATAACTCAACAAATATAGCAGTGTGTACTATACTAATATCTCTCAAATTTTTTGTTTGTTTGTTTTTTTCTTTTCATGATTCTATCAGTTAAATGAGCTCTTTCATACATGATTATCTAGCCGATAGATGTCAATGTTCTGAAATTAAATTCTAATGCATGGATCAATATCACATCCACAAATTTGGAAGGCAAATTTCTATATAAGCAGTTGATAGAGTGGGAAATTTTATTGTTATATACATCATTGGATTTTTTCCTCGGAAATGAGCATTTCCTTTTGTATAACTCTATTTCTGTCTTTCAATGGTTTATGAAGTTATGAAACCCAAGATCAAAACATATCTATGTTGCACAGACATGGACACAGGGTGTCGGACACGACGAACTCAAAAAAAGATTCGAGGACATGAGATGATAATTCCATTTTTTTATTTTAAAAATTATTATATTTTAAATGTTATATGAATAGTACTATATAAGTCCAGAAAAAACAAATTAAATATGAATGTAAAATAATTGCAAACAACATTAAGTAATGCATTACAAACTACAGTTCATCAAAAATATATAAATAAGACATGAATTAAAGTAAATAAACTAACGAATTAACAGACATTATTAATTCTAAATGTTAATTTAATCTCAAAGAGGTTAATTTAAAAGAGGTTTTTGTGGTTTGAAGTCAGCCCTATTTCCCTCTCTCTCTCTCTCCTTCTTTCTTTTCTGTTATAGGAATCAGTAATTCCTCATTCTTTGTCTTCTTTTCTATTGAAAACAAATGGATCGTGGTTCTTTTCCTGTTTTCCAACCGATTTCTCTTTTTTGATGCTGAGAGTTAGAATTTTTTTATATAAAATTTATGCTAATTATATGCAGCTGTACGTAGGGCTGTTAATGGGATGCGCCAGGCCGGGTTTTGTCCAAGCCCAGACCTTCGTAGGGCCTGAATTGGTTAGGCCCAAACCCTACTCTTAGGGTCATGGTTGGGCCTGGGCCATATCTGAGCTTGAAAAGAAGATAAAGAAAAACTTTTTTGTCATGATATTTATCAAACAGAATTCTAAACTATCACCGACTGATGAGTGACGACAAAGACAATAGAGTAACAAAGATAATGAAAGGGAGGAAGATTAGATAATTTGAGTTAGAAGTCTCTTGATGGTGAGTGGTCTTTAAGTAGGGGATATGGTAGTGGAAGTATTACTATACCTTAATAAATATTCAGTTAAAGGAGGTTATTATATAAGTCATTTTAAGTTAAAAATTTTATATATACATAATGAGGGCTTGAGCCAGGCTTTAGGGGGTGTTGCCCTAGCCCGACCCTCATGTCAGTAGGACTAGTTTTTTTGGGCCCACCTGGGCTTGCGGGCTTTGTAAATGGGAAAAAAACCCTCGCTTATGCGAGCTTTTGAGGGCCGGGCAGAGCTGGGTACCCTCACGTGAGGGCCTAATTGACAGCCTTAGTTGTACACTTTTTTTTTATATATTTATAATAAGCATTAAAAGTTAATGGGGATCAAACATGTCCATGTCTATTTGTGTCCAAAATGCATTGATTTTTCTGATATGAGTCACAACAACCGTGTCTGAGGCGTGTCCGTGTCCACACGTAGCGGCATGACACACAGGACACACCGGTTGTCTTACAGAATCCGCACAACATAGAGACAAATTGACTGTACTTATTTATTTGAGTTGCAAATTAATTATTTCTTGTACATTTCATGATGTAGTTTACTCATATGGAATAAGATGCTTGAGTATTAGTGATGACCAGAACTGAGTTTCCGGATATACAAATCAAAAAGGTTGTGACTTTGGTTATTCACTTTACAGGATTCAGATGCTTCAATTAGGAAAAGGGCCCTTGAACTCATTTTTCTTCTAGTGAATGACAGCAATGTGAAGTCTTTGACGAAAGAGCTAATTGATTACCTGGAAGTAAGTGATCAAGAATTCAAGGGAGATCTTACTGCCAAAATTTGCTCTATTGTCGAAAAGTAAGTGAAAGAGTTGCGGTCTTATGATTGAAATATTTTCTATTGACTAGAGAAATTTCAGATGGTTTTAAGGATTTCCTCTAAATGGAGACATCAGCTATTATATCTCACTAATGCTAGCACTTTGGATAGATTCCCAATATGAATGGAATTGGCATTGATTGGATAACCTGTCCTCCCTAGGGAAATCCTAGGCAATTGGGAAGCTAAACAGCTGGTAGCACCACTCAATATTTTTGTTCATAAAGGAAAGTTTGGGGCTACCCTGTAGTTGATGTGGCATCTAAGCAAACCAGGTTCCTACCCCATGAGAATCGGGCAGATCTAGTTACGGTCCATGGATTGTTTATCATGTTCTCCCAATATGTCTCTCTGATAGATGATACTTCTTTGTTTTTATATTTATTATTATTATTAGTGAAGAATACTACTTGTCTTTAGACGTCTCAAACACGAGCCGTACTTTTTACTATTGTTTTGGTTGTATTTTTGTACAACATGACATGATTTAGTTGAAAATGTTAAACAACTTGAGCCAATTAAAGTTTTTTTCTTGCTCCAACTGTTTTTGCAATGTTAACCCAATTAACATGTTTTGACTTGAGTGTTCCCTTCCTTCCCCAGGTTTTCCTCGGAGAAAATATGGTACATTGACCAGATGCTCAAGGTTCTCTCTGAGGTATGCAATGAAATCATGAGATAGAGGTTCAAACTAATTAATTTAGGGTTCATGGCGAAAGCTTGTGTAGGACATCTCAATATCTTTTGATAGATTGTTTTTTTAATACCTTAGATAATTTCTTGTTGTCGTTCAGTATGTTATTACCGATTTATATTATCAATACTTCTACATTAAGAAGAATAACATTATCAATTTTCATGAATGCTTCTTATCGATAAAAAAAAAATAAAAAAATTCATGAATGCTTCTTAGTTCTGCAATGACTTCCTATTTTGTGGTGTAACAAATTCGTTCAGAAAGGAAATCTGCAACAGTGTAGTCAAAGCGTCTAGGTGATAGGGGGTTCCCTAGGCTAGGCGATGCCTAGGCATTGCTTAGGCGATGCCTAGGCAACCAACATTTATTTATTTTGTTTATATTCTATAATATTATATAAGAATTAAAGAGTGCCCGCCTAGATCATGATCTAGGCGATAGGGGTCCTGGCTAAGCGAGGTGGTGGCCTAGGCGACATTTTGACTACACTGATCTGCAATGATGTTTGTTCATGACCACAGTGCTGAAATTCTATTCGCTACGTTTTTCCAAATTTCTGTTCCTTTTTTTTTTGCTGAATAATAAGTAAAACATTATGAAAACTCATGTGCTTGATACACCTGGTTGACCGACTTGCTACGATAGATTCCAATGTTGAGCACGCTTGAGGAATGGATTTGAGACTTTTGGGTCAATCAAGGTTAAGGGAATGCACTTGATGATGATCTACACAAAGGATTTTTAAGAGTTGCATAGGCAACATGGAGGATTAGTGTTTCACTGTTTTAGCATGAACAGGGGCTTTCTGTTATTTCCTTAGGCAAGGTGCTTTCCCATTTTTGTTCTGTTTGTTACCGTGGAAAAGATGCTGGACTAGTTTCAGATCTAAAATATATAAAATCAAACCTCGATTTCTCTATTGATAACTTCTGTATGTAGATCTCATTGTCCAATGGTTTGCAGATACGGGTACTAGTGTGGAATCTGACGGGGTACGGAAGGTCATATTTGATGTACCTCCCAAAAGTGGCATTAATGAATTTGGCAGTATCTTCTTGATACTGTAGAGAAAAAAATGAATTTATTTAGTGAGAATTATATTATGGGGGATGTAATGGTTGTATCAAATATCCAGTACCAATAACAGCAATGCAATGCATTATTTTTTTTTAATTAAAGGATAACGAGTCATAATCCATCATTAATGTGAATGATACGGGAAAAAACACAGTGAAATATAGAAATGTCACGACAAGAATACGTGGAGTGTCAGACATGGGTACTCACCTGTTCAGAAGAATTGGTTTAAAAATATTCAGTTTCTGATAGGTTGATTTTGTCCACCCTCTGACGGAAGATTAAACAATCCAACTATGTCCTTCAACTGTACGTCTGAAGGATATAATCAATCAGACAGTGAACAATATTGGTATAGTATTCACTCACAATCAATGTTTTAAGACGCGTGAGTTGTAAGCCTCACAAGAAAGCCTCACGCTCTCATTTTAATAAATAAATAAACAATAATAAGAATATAACAAAAATATTAATTAAAAGTTATAAATTATAATACATACATATATGTGCGTGTATGTATGTATGTACATATGTGTACACATACGCATATTTAATATTATATAAATTATTCAGCCATAAAAATAAGAAATTTAAGAGGCAAGAAAAGCTAAAATTTAAATTTATTTTTTTATTCATATATTTATTGAAAGATGGATGATGTTCAATCATTATGTGGTGAATTTTGGATTCCAACAAACAATTGCAAAGTAGTCACTAATGTATGAGGCACAAGCCTTAAAAATTTAATGTTGAAATCTCAAGTATATTTCTAGAACCCTAGTTTTTTAATTAAAGTATGTGGCATACGCCTTAGACATAAAATGGCTCAAGCTCTCAAGGCATGATGCATATGCCTCATCTTAGTTTCAAAGTTTGAGGCGTTAGTCTAATGAGATTTAAGCCTTAAGGCGTTTTCCTTAAGCTTCGCCTCGAGGCGTAAGCCTCACACGCTTTTTAAAACGCTGCTCACAATATATGGTCATTGTAGGACCAAACGACATCTTAGTAATTCTTTTGTTTAGTGGCACGATGTAAGTTATTGCAACACCACGTAGAAATAGTTTATGACAATGAAGTTTATTAGAGGCCACTATTTCTTGACAGGATATGCCATTGTTGATAAGCAAGTCAAAGTTTTTTTTGTTCAAATCTTGAATAGACTGGTGGAGCATGATTCATGTTACCGAGCCCAAAAATTTGGGATAAGGCATTGATGATGACCATCTCACATGGATCATGCAGACTGCAGACAGCTGTGCTCTATATAAGTATATAGTCTTGTAGTTAGATGGTATTTAATATTTACTAGTTAATATTAGTATATTACTATTGCGCTTGTACAAAGTCTTATTCCTAAGCTGAAAAAATATTCATATCTTAGGATACTACTGGAGACATCCCCAAATCTTTCATTTGAACTTTTTTAAATTTGATGAGTAACATATTTGATTTTCAATAGTACTAATTCGTTTTGCTATATTTCACAGGCTGGAAACTTTGTAAATGATGAAGTATGGCATGGCCTTATTGTTGTAATAAGCAATGCCACTGACCTCCATGGATATACTGTAAGATCCCTATACAGGGCATTCCAAACATCAGGTGACCAGGTACCTAATGATAAAATCCTACCACGTTGATGGATTAAGCATGCATGCCATTTACACTGCTTTTCTGAGAGGATTGTTTTAACTTATTACCCAGGAAAGTCTAGTTCAAGTGGCAGTTTGGTGCATTGGGGAATATGGTGAAATGTTGGTCAATAATGTTGGGATGCTTGATAGAGAGGAACCAATGACTGTGAGTACATCTTTCTCCAAATTTTAAATATTTTTTGATCTTCGATGTGGTTATTATGTTGGAGTCCCTGGGCCTTTAAAAAAGATCAGTTGGTAAGCAATCTTACACAAGTATGGGAATGGTGTATTCTGGACGAAAGTGTTTTCACCATGGAAGTACCGGTAATGTAATGTTCTACTTAATTTTATATAATTGATACGCTTAGATATAATAATTTAGGCATGAACAATCTCTTAGATGACCAAAAGTAGAATTATCTACACAAATTTGCCCCTAATTAACAAATAAAGGGTATTATATCTCCATTTTACAATCCGAACCATTCATCAATTCATTCAGGTTGGGAACATATATATATATATATATATGTTTGCAAAGAGTTTTCATATAATAATATATAGTTCCCTTCCTTTTTGCACATATGCACGTATTGAGACTTCTTTTCTTATATTGATATGTCATATTGTGTTGAACACAGATAATATTTATTTATAATGATGTTATACTCGTTACTTTATATAGTTTTTTATTTCTTCGTAAGAATTGGAATCATATCGATTTGTCGTCTCATCGTTTCACTCTTTTATATGTTTGTATTTTACTTATCTGGTTTTAATTCTTATGTTGTCTAGTTTGCATGTAGATTTCATGGTGCTATTTCAAAGCTTCAATTGAAAAATTCTCCCCACTTATTATTGATCATCATCCAGCCATCAAGATCTTAGTCTTCATATCACTTCCTCATGCATAGATTCTGTTGAGATAGTCTTATAATATGTGTGGATGCATATTATCATGATTATTGGGAGTTATAGGGGGTAAAACTGAAATTTTATGTCATTATAAATAATAGATGTAAGGCAGAATACCTTTATGTTTTCTCCCTTTATCTCTCTTCTCCTCTCTTTTTCTTCCTCTATTTTTCTAGGGTTTCATATTCACAGTCACTACTGATTTACTTTATAAATTTCACATATCACTGTATTTATGGCAAATCTATAGATTACCGCAACGTGCATTGTGCTTTACACATAAAAAATTGACGATTGTACTTTCAAAATAAAAAATCCTAAACATGAATGCAATTTAAGCAAGTGATTTTTTTTTAAAGAACTTTGACCATTACCCCTATTTCTTGTCGATCTCTTGTATTGGCAACTGTTTTCTTTCATGACCCTGGTTTTTTTCCCGCATTTTTGTTTATTTGATTTATCTTAATTTGTAAAAAGAAGCATATTAAATTCAGAGAATTAAATCCTAAGTTTCCACCCCTTATCCCAAACCCTCAGTGTTATTTGAAAAAGGGTACATTAGGAAGAGTTACCTGTTATCATATGTTGCACAGACATGGACACGGGTGTTGGAGTCGGACTCAAATGCGAAGTTTCGTACTCATTGAACCTCCATAAAATAGGATTCAACAACACAAGGATATTTTTATTTAAATTAAAATGTTTTTTATATGAATAATACTATGAAAGATTAAAAAGAAAACAAATTAAATATCAAAAGCAAAATTATTGCAAACAACTCAACATGCAAAATTTATAAAAGAAAGATATTACATTCAAAAGTTAAATAGAACACCTATACAATTTATAACAAATAACTATAATGACTAATCTATTACATAATTATTCTTGAAGATTAGAGTTTGACTCTTGAAGTGTTTGCTAAAAACAGTGTTCTAAGCTTATCCATTGATCTTTTTCAAATTTGATTATTGTATATTTGGATTTGCAGCGCAATGGTAGCTCGTCTCATTTTATTTCTATTGAAAACAAAGGGATGGTGGTTCTCCTCCCTCTTTACCTACTATTTTAATGAGCCTAGATTATTAAGCTCATGATGGTTTGGTAGACTTTATTTTATTGTCTCATGTTTTACACTCTTGTAAGGGCATTACTGTCCTTTACTATTCTTTTATTAATAAAATTCTGGGTTTACACTAGTAAGAGTACACTCACTATTCCAGCTCCAGAGAATCTCTCTCTTCTCATTTTCTTCTTCTTCCATTCTATCTCATCTAGGATTAGATTACTACTTGTTATCAGAGTAGACGAAGATCTAAAGCACCAATACATATTTCAAAAGACTGAAGGAGATGAAGACAGAGGTTGACGTCAAATGTTTTTTAAGAGAATAGTATTTTTTGAGAATTGTGGTATTTTTTCGGAATTTTTTGAGAAGTTCTTGATGATGTTGTACCCATTTATTTCATTTTGGGAAAAAAATTCAGTTTCTAATCATTCATTTAAATGGAGCTCTTATGGATTTTTTGATGTGATATGTTGATAAAGGTTGATGTGTTTTATTATTATGGAATTATTGAAAGTTTGAAACAAGTTTAATGAAGTTTAGTTGAGATTTGAAGATTCTACAAGGTTTTTTGTAGGGCATACATGATGTCCCCTTTTGTTTTTGGTATATTTGGGCTGTATTATTTGATTGCTAGAAGCTTTTTGTTGGCTCTAAAGGTTGAGAAGTGGTAGTGTTTGAAGTTGTGCTCACTTCGGCATTTCTTATCAGTGCCGTCAAGGTTGCTGTTTCTTAACTCACCACATCAGTTGTTGTTTCCTGAGCGCCTTGTTTTTGGTCTTCCTCTTAAGGTCTCCGGGTGTACTTGTTTTGTTCGCATTTTAGGTCTGAATTGTTCTAAATTGGATCATAAGTTCGTGAAATGCTTATTTCTGGATTTTTCTTCCACCCAGAAAAGGGTATAACTGTTATGACCAAATAATAAGTAAATGTCTCATTTTTTGAGTTAGTTCCTTTCTTCTTCGGCGTTGCTCTTCAGTCTTCAGGGGGAGAGTAGTAATAAGAGGCTCATCTTCAACATCCATAGTATGTTGATCGTTCTTCTGTGATTCATCTATCTATTCTCCATTCTTTATCGTCCGAGTCTACTGGAGGTGAGAACAAGGAGCTTAAAACCTACTCCAAGCGACCTACAATAAAAACTACATTAGGAGAACAACCTTCTCATCTTGTAGCTGTAAATTTATAACCTATCTCTTCTGGCGAGTCATCACCTCCCAGTATTTCTTATGATGATGTTCCCATTTCCTTTTTTTTTGATCGGTAAGTAACAGATATATTATTTGATCAAAAGATGAACATAAGTTTACAGATATGCAAACTAAAGACTAGAAAGCGGGAAGCGAAAGAAAATACAGTAGATACATTACTGGACTACTCATAACAAAATAGCTCCCACTTTCTCTCCCAATTGGTGTATGGAACACCATTCCACAATAAGGTGCCTACTGCAGCTAAGATACAAGGATTTGGAGATGAAGAATTGTCAAAGATACAACTATTCCTCTCTTTCAAAATGGACCAAGATATAGCTCTAGGCTAAACAGTCCAGATTGCTTCCTGTGCACCTACCAGTGTGTTGAAATTGACTTGAATTGAAAAAAAAAAAACTGTGGTGAAGGATCGATCGACCACTTAGTGGCCGATCGATCGGTGGCTTGAGCGATTGATCGGCCACTAAGTGGCGGATCGATCAGTGGTGTGCTGTTTTTTGAAAAAAGTCATATTTTGTGTTTTGGAAACCCCTAATTCGAGTGGGGGGTTCATTGAGAAAGTGACTTGAGTGGGTTGTACAAGGGGCTCTGGGCTTGGGTTGTGATTAATCTGAGAGGAGAGCAATATTGTACTGGGTTTCTCAAGATTTCTCTGAATAAAGAAGAAGCAATCAGATCTTGATCTGTGGATGTAGGTAGATTATTGCCGAACCACGTATATATCTTGTGTTTTCCCTTGTGTGTGTGTTTGGTTTATTCTTTTCCGTCTGGTGTTATTTTGTTATTTCCCCAGTACAGTGGCGGCAAATGCCAACTCGATAAGAAGCTCACTAAGGAATCTCCAACCCTAATGAGACAAGAAAAAACCCCAAAGCCTAAAGACAACCGGACAATGCAAGAGTAGGTGATCAACAGTCTCTTCCTCAAGTAGGCACAAGTAACATCGATTAGGCATACTCTACCCTCTGCTCTTTAAATGATAAATTGTAAGAATTTTATTTAGAGTTGCAGAACTGGGGAAGAAGGATACCTTTGAGGGCACGTGAGGTGACCATATAGTCTTACGAGGAAACGAGTGCAAAGGTATAGGGCCAAAGGACTGTAATAGTAATCTCATTGAAAACTGACCATTGTTGCTTTTAGACTAGATCCTAGTCACTAACTTGAGGACATGTGGGAGAGGAGCTCAACCGAGTCAAAATATGTTGTAAGTCCCCAACTTCCCAATCGTTTAGGCCTCTCCTCAATTTAGGGCACCAAACTAGCTCACTCCCTAGCCTCTTAACACACTTAGCTACCATGGCCTCTTTGTCAAGAGCAAGGAGGAAAATGTTACTGAAATCATCCAAAAGCCACGACTGACCGCACCAAACATATTTCCAAAATTGGATTTCAGATCCATTTCCCACTTAAAAGCAGATATGGGGTTCTAAAAACTTAGCCACAACCATGATCCCTTTCCACGAGCCCACCCTATGTGGACCACTCACCCCCTTTGACATCCAATAGGAAGTTTCCCCATATTTAGTGACAATCACTTTCCTCCAAAGGCTATCGCGTTCTTCTCCAAATCTCCAAACCCATTTGCCCAAGAATGCTGTATTAACTGTGCTTATTGGACCTAGGTTTAGACCACCAACTCATGATGGTTTACAAACTTGGTTCTAATCGACCAAGTGGTATTTCCGATATCCCCTTTCTCATTCCATAGGAAATTTAGTTGTAAACGGTCAAGGATATTGGCTACAGACTTGGGTAAGGTTAGGGTGGATAAGAAGTAGGTGGGGGTGGCTTCTAAGGGTGCTCTTGAGAAACTCCCTTGTAAGATTGTTTATCCAATTTTCCACTTTGTTTCTTATGACTCACTTTCTTTTCCTTCTGAAACTATTGTTTCCTCTTTGTCTCCAATATCTGTTCCATCTAGTGTGGCAGAAGCTCTAAAATGCCTTTAGTGGAAAGAAGCCATGTGAGAAGAAATGAAGGTTCTCATAAAAAATTATATTTGGGAACTTGTTAACGCTCCTAAGGAGAAGAAACTGGTGGAATGCAAGTGGGTGTACACAGTGAAGTATAAGGTTGATTGAACCATGATTAGCTACAAAGAAAGGCTGGTTGCTAAAGGGTTTACTCAAACCTATGGTGTTGATTATTAGAAGATGTTTGCTTTGTTGCCTGGATGAATTCTGTTAGGGTGTTGCTCTCACTTGCTGCAATTTTGTCTTGACCCCTTCATCAGTTGGATGTAAAGAATGTGTTTCTCATGGTTCTCCCTCCAGGATTCTAGGTTCAAAATCAGGAAGGTAAGGTATATATGTTAAAGAAGGTAATCTATAAATGAAAGTAGTCTCCTAGAGCCCTGGTTCGAAAGATTTAGTGGGACAGTGAATTTTTTTTTGGTATGTTCAGAGTTTTGCAGATCTCACCCCATTTGTGAAGCACTTGAGAGGTATCACTACTGCTTTAATTGTCTATGTAGATGATATTGTGGTGACAAACGACCATCCTCAAGAGATTCAGAGACTTATAATTTTTTTAGCTAAAAAAATTAAGATCAAGGATCTGAGTCCACCCTATGGTACTTCCTTGGAATTATGATTGCCAGGTCCAAGAAGGATATCTTCATTTTCTAAAGGAAGTATGTCTTAGACTTGCTAGACACTGAAAAGTTTGGTGTGAAGCCGGTTGATACACATATGAAAGCTAATTTCAGACTTGAGTATGAAGATGGAGAACATTTAGAGGATGTGAGAATGTTTTAGAGACTAGTTGGAATTGACACGACCATTCATTGATTATGCTGTTAGTGTAATTAATCAGTTTTTGCATAATCCATAGACTGCTCTACCCATTTGGAGGCTGCTGAAAGGGTACTGCGATATCTATGTCTTTACAAGGAAAGTGGTTGTTCTTCAGTAAGAACAATCAACTAAAAGTTTAGGGTTATATCGATGAAGATTGGGCGAGGTCAGTCATAGACAATAGATCTACGTTGGGCTATTGCACTTTTGTTGGTGAGAACTTGGTAACATGGAATAGCAAGAAACATGTAGTTGTTGCAAGGTCCAGTGCTGAAGTAAAGTACAGGGCAATGACTCATGGAGCCTGTGAGTTATTATGGATTAAGATCCTAATGATGAAGGTTAGGTTTCTAGTCCAGTCAAAGATGAAGCTACATGGTGATAACCGGGAAACTATTAGTATTACTCACAATTCAATTCAACATGACAGAACGAAGCACATCGAGGTTGACAAACTCTTTATTCGAGAAAAGGTTGCTGCCAAGATGTTGAGTCTTCCATATGTAAAGATGGAGGATCAATTGGAAGGCATTGTCACAAAAGCGGTGGCATCAATTCCAGGGGCGGAGCCAGGGGGGGGGGGGGGACCATGGCCCCCCAAATTTTTAAAAAACCATTACATAGTAGGTATATTTTACAAAAAAAATACATAATATAGTACTTTTATATGTAGTGCCCCCCAAACAAATTTTGGTAATTTTTTTTATATATCTATACTATTATAATGAGAGAAGCAGGGGTAAAAAAGTTTGATTGATTTTTTCTAATATCACTAAAGAACCTCAATTTTATGGTATTCTGTTAAATGCATGAGAGAATTTAATAAAGGGTATTAAAGTAATTGCAGTTATAACCAACAACCCCTTATATCTCACGAATCCCTCAATTCCTTCTTTTTCTCTCCTCTTCCACTCTCTCTGCTTTCAAGTTTTGTCTGACACAACTCCCTGCGTTTTCAACCGCCAAACTATATGTCGCACCCACACACTCTGTGCGGTTTCAACTTAGGTTCCTCCATTTCTCTGCCACACCTTGCCGCTCCCTTCCGCTTGCATCCGGGAATTGATTTGTTCGCCTGTTTGTTTTTATGAAGAGACGTCTGAATGTTTTTTTGAATGATTACAAAACCCTTATTTTGTCAGCGATTATGGTGGTTGTTGTTGTGATTGGGAGTTGGAGTAAGGGTTTTTTGGTTTGGGATTTTGTTCAGAGAATAAACCCATCTGAAATGCAACAGACAACCTATACCCATAGTCACAAAGTACCCGTTTAAAACTCGTTTAAAACTTTTAGAGGGGGTCGCCGTTTTAAACTCCGTTTTAGACGTGTTTGTCGTTTTAAACTTTAAAATACGTTTTAAACGCGTTTTAAACTTGTATTCCGTTTTATACGCGTTTAAAACTTTTTTTTAACCAAAAACAAGAAGAAGGTTAAAACTTGTTTTAAGAGTTACGAGACGATGTGTTAGGGCAAAACGTCAATACCTCGTCTCTCGCTCTGGTCTCAAGTCTCAGCTCTCTCGTCTCTCACTCGGCTGCTCTCTGGTGGAACCTCTCTCCGGTAATGATAAGTCTCTCTCTCTCTCTCGGGTTATTCCCCTTCAATGTCTGGTTTATCTCCTTAGCTAGGACTAGGAGAGACTAGCTTCGATTCTACCAAGAGTCACCCATTTTTCATACGCAGAATTCTTTTAACGCGTAAACCATCTTGTGATGGTTTTGGGAGCTTCATGTCTAGGGGTACATGAGTTAATCAGTTTATGTACATATTGGGGAGGGGTATTCCTCCTTATCCTTTGCATCTGTGGTTTAAATCTTGTGTGGTTGCCTTTGTTTTGCAACTGTGTAAGCTTAAATTATGAGTTAAATGATTAGTAGTTAGTATTATGTTTATATATATATATATATTTTAAATTATTTATTATTATTTTAACTCCCCGTACTTTTTCCGTGTTTTACCGTTTTAAAACCCGTACTTCCCGAACGTATCATTGCCGTTTAATACCCGTACCTGTACTTGGTGACTATGCCTACACCATTATTCGACTGCTCGGGATTGCCAACAAAAAATTCGGGCACGGGTATAGCATTCGGAAATTAGGTATGTTTCCCCCTCATTCTCATCTTTCTTCTTCCTTTTATTTTATTTTATTTTTTAAATTAGATTATCAGTGCATTTATTTTTATTTCCCGTCTAATGTTTGCTTATTCCGTTTCCATGTCCATGTCCATCTTCATCGTAATTTTTTTGTTCCCAATGAATCTCCAACGAACCAAATAGAGAAACTATTGATTGATTGAGAGAAGGATGGTCACCCTCATTAGAGCGGGAAGTAAAAAAGAGGAAGCCCCAGTTTGCGCCATGTAAGATCCTTTTTCTTTGCCAGACGAACATCTACTAATTGGTTCAAAGCTTATCACTGATGGTCTGATCAATTTCATACCACCCCTCTTCCTCCGCCCTCTCTAATATGCTTCCCTTTTTTAGGGTTTGCGTTTGGCTTTGAGTAATTAGATTTTTTGGGTTTGCATATGTTGTGTAATTTCTACATTGGGCGGTTGATCTAGATTTTTCTAGAATTGGGTTCCAAGCCAGCCAATTGCATCTTCCAGGAAAAAAATCCAATGCCTGATAAGGGTTGGGATCATAAGCATACATGTTTTTTTTTAAATATATATGATTTTCTCTTGCAGGTGGTGGGTGGGACATGTCCAGAGGGGTTTGAAATTGTTTTGACATGTGTGCTTTATTATTGCTAACAGCAAGTAAAGAAGGTGAGGGAGTGTGTATGGCAGTTAGGAGTGGGGATCTCCATTTTGCATAGTTGCAGTACAGGAAATGTGGTCTGAAAGATTAAGAGTTGCATCGGTTTAGAAAGGGTACGTAAACTTTATAATAAGAGTAGTGATTAGAGGACAGCAAGGTCCTCTTGCTAGCCCACCATCCAATAAAACTTCAACACTTGGCAAAGAGAAGGTCCCCTATGTAGAGGAATGCCGGTCCTCATTGGTCCACGCCCCTTTCTTATCACCCACTAACTGTGGTTAAGATTCACCCATCCTTATGGTTCATCCATCCAACTATAATTTTTGGAGAAGAATAAAAATATATTTAATCTTAATTTAGTTAAGTTTAACCATAGTTAAACTGGACACATGGACATGGCATTAGCCTACATAGCGGAATAGGGGTCTCCTAATCACTGCTCTAATAATTATTATCATCTTTATGACTAACCAATGCAACCCACTAAACAAGTTGACAACTTCTTACTGCCACATGTTCCCTTCTAATTAGAAAGTCCCCTACCAAGCTGACCGTGAGGCCAGTTATACATTTTCTTTATAATGATGGCTACTGTGTTTAGTTGTGACAAATGTCGGAATGTGCCATACGTCGTCTTGGTCGTTGGGAATCTATCCGAACAAACCCAACACTATCCAACAATTGGTACACCCCGCCGCTTGCTCTAATGGTAGGAATGACCTCTCTTATGAGAGGTGTTGGGATCCATTCTCACCGTTGATGACTTGCAAGAGCACCACTTCCCACTACTAACCACTACTGACTGATGCTACTACCGTAGGTAAGTTATATCCTCAACAAAAATAAAAACAATACTTGGTTACTTTATTTAGTTTGTGATGTACCTACTTTACCTTTTGAGTCTTTCCCCTTTTGACAAATATTCCTTAATCCGTACTTATTTTTGGTACGAGGCATATTCATTACTAAGAAGATGCAGATACAGAAAGGGAACTAAGCCCTACTGGAGGCATGCATGGCCATCCGCAAAGACGAAACATTGTTTCTAATACTCTCATTTAGAGCCAGCTGGGCTATACCATGTGCCATGGTGTTTGCACTACGCCTGGTATGATGAAATTACACCTCATTACAGAGTTGGAGGAGATGGATAATATCGTCTAGGATCGGTCTAGATTTAGAATGGAGCTCAAGAATATTTTTATCTACTCTCTAGGAGAGAATTCAACTCAAAGTCTACTGCTACTCTTTTATTTAGAAGTCTTCTAATTTCTTTTTTTAATTATTATTCTCAAATGCTAATATTGGGTTGTTAAATAATTTTTTTTATAAGTTTTGTACTTTATTCTGCACTAGAAATCGTTTTTTTTTTCCATTAGAATACATATTAAAGTTCAGTTGTTGTATCGAATGTCAAATACATTGAATTCATGTTTTTCAAGTCTGTCAATTCGTCTACTATTTTACATTCATTAGGACTGTACAATCACGTGCATCACACATGCCTTCCACTAGTACAATATAAAGAGATTGATTTTTTTAGGTGTTCATGTGTCCCTTTTAACTCTCTTTAACCCTAGTTAAATTTTATTAACTCAAGATTTTCTAAAAACCAAGGGTTGATGTATAAACCCTAGGGGTGAGTGAATCTTAACCACAGTTAAAGGGTGAAAAAATGGACAGAGTTAAAGCATGGGAGGCACGCACGTTTGACCCTGTAGAACGTGCATGGAAAAAACAATCTTCGTAATATAAAAATATAATTAATTATATTTATATAATGGATTTATCAAAAGAGGGGACCTTATTTTTCTTTTTATGGACATTTATTGGAAGGGAAATGCTATTGAGACCGTCCAGGGTGAAGACCACCCTGAGACCGTTCCCAACAACACATGGATTCAAATTTTTTTTAAAAAACAGTCTCGGGGTGGTCTCCAACTTGGATGGTCTCAAAGCATTTCCCTTATTGGAATGCTATATCAACAAATTTTATAACCACGATAGACATATTACCCAATTTTTTTTTTCGGGGGCTACACCTTGAACCCGCAATGCCTCATACCCCAATCCCATTAATTTTCTTCATACATGTACTTTGGCCACCCCAAGGAAAAATTCCCGGCTCTGCCCCTAATCAAGTTGGCATAATGACATTGTTAGCAAGCTAAGCATGTTAGATATCTATGCCCAGCTTGGGGAGGAGTGTTATAATGGACTTAGATTTATAAACCTATGATGCTTTGGTAGACTTTATTTATTGTCTCATATTTTACACTCATAAGTAAGAGCATTACTGCCCTTTACTTAGAGAATCTCTCTCTTCTCTTCTCTTCTCTTCTCCACTCTATCTCATCTAGGTTTAGATTTCTACTCTTATCGGTTTCTCTTTTTCTGATGATGAGAGTTAGAAATAATTTGTTGAAGATTAGGCTAATTATGTGCAGTTGTATGCCACTTTTTGTTTAATAAACACGTATAGTTTATGAGTATCGGGTGAATCCGCGTCCGAGTCCATGTCCAAGTCCATGTCCAAGTCCAGAAGCATGAACTCTAGTTACTGTAAGACAAAATTGATGAGTCCATGTCTGAATCCATGTCCACACATATTGACACGGGACTCGCTTGCTGTCTTGAAGAGTCCACGTGACATAGCCGTTAACCAAATTATAAGGGAAATGGTTGACTTCCCTCTTACTAGATATTGCCATGATTTCTTGGGCGGTTGGGAAACATAATGGGTACGACATTTTACACCCAAAAGTGAAGGCGGACATGGGTATGACTCCAATTGATGAAGTGTCTGGGTAAGGTAATTTGACCTCCATACATTATCCGAATATTCTTCTCAATTAACTTTGCTCCCAAGGATTGCTGGATCCATTATAGAATCTGTTGCCCCCTCAGGTTCTATAGAAGCCTATTTGGATGGTCTTCATCAGCACATCTATGAGCTTGCATCCTGGTAGGGTCCTTAAGGGAACCCTTTTTGGAAAATTGCGTTCATTGGATGATTTATATAGAAATAGGACTGTGAAAGTATGTTTGCTGAAGGATAGACATAACACTGACAGGGTTTTAGTTTATGCTTCTGATGATGGGATTTTGATTAAGCAAGCTACTTTGCTGGAGGTCAGGGTATTCAACGGCCACTAGTTTTCAAGGGGATATAGATTCTGTAATCTTACCAACTAGTTCTTCTGATAGAATTACAGATTTTGCTTCTTGAGGCCCTCCTGGAATCAGTGTAGTAACGAAGTTTTTAGGGATGGGGATAGGAAAAAGTTCATTTTTCAGTCCTTTCAAATCAAAAGTTTTGAGTGTAGCGATTTGAATGGTTCCTGTTGACAGCATCTTTTTTTTCTAAACCTTGATAACTGATATTTTACCGTAGAAAGCATCCAATTTTGTTGTTGGATGACTAAAATTGATCAATTACCTGCAGTATGAAAATGGCATTGTTGATAGAAGATAAGAATGGCATGCTTGGGCATGCCCTCCTGTTTTGTTATTTTCTTCTGCATCAATGTAGTTATTTTTTCCCCTAAAAGTGTGCTAACAACTCGAGTTTTCCAAAGCAGGTAACAGAATCTGATGCTGTGGACGTTGTAGAGATTGCCATTAAACGCCATACAACAAATTTCACCACTCGGGCAGTGTCTTTGATTGCTCTGCTAAAGCTTTCCTCTCGCTTCCCATCTTGTTCACAGTGAGTTTATGTTTATTCTACTTCCATTCATATGTTTATTGCTTCTATTTGGTACAATTTTTCAGGTATACTTGTTCCTACTGCTCTTAAATAATTGATAAATGTATGGGACAAACGATCTGTATAGAACTTCTTAAGCTTTACGTAACGCCCATGTATAAAAAAGAGATGAAAATGGGTTGTGATTCTGAACCCAATTCCTACAGTGATGAATATAAGCAAACAACATGGGGACACAAAAAGGGAAGAGAGAAATGTGGTTTCTCTTGCTTTTAGCTTTTTATTTGGCTGAAAATTGATTTTACAGTATCCTTTCATTACTGTATTTGCGAACAAGTTCCTGTTACCAGTTGTTGCTTCATATGATCTTCCCCCCCAGTCTGATATTTAGGGGTGCCAATTTGCCCTGAAATTTGGATTCGATGACCGAAAGTCCACCTTATATTTTTTCAATAGAAAAGAGAAGGGAAGTTTTAGTATGCCTGGCCCGAGTCAGTGTAATTTTTTAACTCCTGGCGGTGGTGGACCTGGATCGAAAAAGATGTATTTTGTCAAAATATGCATAAACAGGTTGTTTCTTTGACTTCCTTTCAACTGTTCCTAACTTCTGTTGTTCGCGTGCTATGGAATTGGTATTGCCCTTGTATGATTATTTCATTCCTTGCTGGATTTCAGTGACACTTGGTATTGTTTTTATGTTCTCCTTTCTCTGTGATGGCCTTCCTACGGATTTGGATGCTGCATAATGCAATTAGCTTGATATTTAATTGATTCTTAGATGCCTCAAAGAATTCTCTCTTTTCATGAGCATCACCTTAACAATTTCTAAGTTTATCATCATATTGTTCTATATAAAAATTGGATCCATTCATTCTTGAAAGAACAAATCCAAAAACAATTTATCACCAAAATTGTTTCTCTTCCACTCCTCATTTCTCACTTCGACATTAACAGCCACTAGACAACCTTGTGGTGTTAGTCTTTCAAACGAGATGTCGACATTATAAAATGAGTATTTTCCTCCTATTTTTGAAATAAAATAATATTATCTATGACATGAAAATGAAGTAAAATATATTGATAATTTGGTTCAGATAACACATGCTTGCACATTTGAAAAACAGACACTCAGGTGTCTATTTCGTTCACATTTATACTTGTGCAGTAAAATTCTGCTGTGAACTTCCCTACACTCAACTTAAGTAGATCTTGCTTTGGATAATGGAAATGTCAGTTGACCTTTTCCCTAATCTGGGAAGGTTTAAATAATCTCAATTGTACAGGTGTAGTACCCATTTAGCTCTCGATAATAGAAAATTTTCTTGTCTCTTCTCTTTTTATTGCAAAAAGTAATAATTGTTTAATGATATCTGTAGGAGGATAAGTGAAATCATCATTCAGCATAAAGGAAGCTTTGTGCTAGAACTGCAGCAAAGATCCAATGAGTTTACTTCTATTATTGAGAAACATCAGAATATCAGGTGTGGTCTTTTTAGAATTCTGCATCATTAACAGTTCTTTTTAGATCTTTTTTCTTAGACTTTTACCATTGGTCGGATTTATTTATTTTCTTTCAAAGATGTGGATGAATGTGTACAGGTCTGCATTGGTTGAACGGATGCCAGTTCTGGATGAGACAACTTATACTGGAAGAAGGGCTGGTTCTTTGCCAGCAACTCTTTCAACCTCCACCGGAGGTTCACTTAATCTTCCGAATGGAGTTGCCAAACCCCCTGTAGCTCCTCTTGTTGATTTACTCGATTTAAGTTCAGATGATACCCCTGTACCTAGCTCTTCCGGTGGTGATTTTCTTCAGGATCTGCTGGGTGTAGATTTGGCACCAATTTCATCAAACTCAGGTTCTTTTCTGCCTGCCTTAATACCAGTTCCAAATTATGTTGGATCCAACTCCTGATCAAAATGTCCTCTGTCCCTTGTCCGAAAGCTAGGCTCTCTCATTTCAATTTTCATTAGGCTTCTCGAGCAAGTGGATAGATTGGATTAGAGAATGCATTTCGATCCCGTCCTTCTTTATTCTTAGACACCAAATTCTCCTTTAGGTGCTTCAACTGCGGTATAGGTAGAAGGAGCTGGTACGGAAAAACCTTCTGTATAAGGTTCGAAATGGTGAATTGAGGTAGAGTAGACCGTAAGTTGTAACTTAGAAGCATTTTGTTTCTCGTTTACTTGATCATCATATTTGCATATTTCATATTTAATGCATTAGCTAGTCAATAGGTCCAACAATAGTTCTCTATGCCATGGACCTTCTTTTTCTTATATTTACTTAAATGTTTTGCAAATAGCTTGGAGCATTCTTTATATTGTAGGAAAATTCTCAAGTTAGACTCCTTTATTAGGTGTGTGCATAGTTGAAAGAGTACATAGGGGCATTTGGCGAGTCTTATCTGATCTAATAAGAGCTACTTTATTATGTCTAGAAAATAAGAGCCTTCTTTTAGGTATTTTTCATACAATAGCCCATTTGGTAATGTCAACTTTTTTTTAATAGAAAAAAGCTCTTACTTCATAGTAGCATACAAATAAGCACTTTTAATGTTGGCAGTTGGTGTTTTTATTTTTAATTTTTTAGAAGTGGTGTAGTTCCTTTATTTGTTGCACTCATGTCTACACATGCAACCGTCATCCACCTTTTCATTCCTTTACCACCGCTAGAGCTCAAGCTAAGGACGCCGGTGAAAAAGGGGAGAATGCCACCGTTGGAGTCACTGTAAACTCTAACTGCGGGCCTCTGTGGAAGAAGATACGAAGAAATGAGAGAGAATGGTCTCTCTCTCTCGGGAAATGATATCTGCAGGTCTTTGGGTATTTACAAATGTTTATATGGTCAATAAAATCCAGTTTAGTGATTTAAAAACCCACCGGTTAAATTGTCTGTTCGCATAAGACGTTGAAGCTCTTGAAAAAATAAGCTACCCCAACTGTGCTTATTTTTTAAGAGGAACTAGCACTAGTTTAAAAAATATAAGACATTGAAATAGATTGTCTCTAAACAATCTAAACTCCTAACAAGAGCTAATTTTTGCAAATAAGCTATTAGCTCTTATTTTAAGAGTTACCAATGTCCCCTTGAACTAGGGATTGCTACCTTGTGGAGTAAGTTTGTTGGGAAGAAGTAATTCCTACGCTGCCCCGATGATTAAATTAGGTGCTATGTCCATGTCAGCTAATTGTAGATACCATATCTGAGCAAATATTCTTTCCATTCACTGGTTTTCCTTCCTTGAAGGGTCCATGGTGTGTAATGTCATTTTCTCATTGGTCAGCTCAATTCGTGTCTTCTTCTGAGATTATTGTTGGCTGAATTCGTCTTGGAGTGAGCTAAAATGCCTTGAACGTTCATATCTTGCTTTCATCCACTTGCAGACATGTGTCACTCTCTCTCTCTCTCTCCCTGTGTGCGTGTCCCCGTGCGCGTCTACATACTTACAAAGTTCGGTTTTTTCCCTCCAAAGTTCGCGAATAATTTTGACTTTTTCATCAAACGATTAATTCATAAATTATTTATAATTTTATTATATCGCATTTTTTTGAAAAAATCATAATTAAATATCTAATATATGAAATATAAACTTGGAGACTTACGCCCTCTATGCATAAAGACTTGAATCAAAAGCTAGGTATGTTGATGGAGAGGGAGGAGAAAGTATTTGTTTATAATTCTTCATAACTAGTAATCTTTTTAATTTATTTTTTATTTTTCATGTGTGTGCATGCGTCTATGTACTTACAAAGTTCGGTTTTTTTCCCTCCAACGTTTGCGAGTAATTTTTTTCATCAAACGCTTCGTTCATGAATTATTTATAATTTTTTTATATCGCATTTAAAAAAAAAAAAATCATAATTAAATAACTAATATGTGAAATATAAACTTCGAGACTTAGGAGTTACACCCTCTATAGGCATTAGGGATGGCAATATGACCCGCCCCCATAAGGGCCCTGACCCACCCCACCCCTATAGTGGCGGTTTTTTTCCAAATAAATCGGGGGAAGGGGCAGGGATGGTATAAAAAATAAAGACCTGACTCGGTTTTGGGGCGGGGGCGGTGTTAGTATACCCCGCCCTGCCCCGGAACCACTTTAATAAATATATATATATATAAATGAAAATATATATATTATGTAAATGAAAAAAAAAAATAAAAAAAAAAATATATATATATATATATATATAAAAAGGCAGTAGGGGAGGGGAGGGGAGGGGCGGGGATTTTATAAGCGAGGCGGAGCTGGTTTCACCATATGTAAGCCCCGGGCGGGGGGGGGGGCGGGCGGGGCGGTTTTATAATCGGGTCGGGGCCGGGGAGGTAGATAACTGCTCCGCCCCGCCCCATTGCCATTCCTAATAGGCATAAAGATTTGAACCAAAAGCGAAGTATGTTGATGGAGAGGGAGGAGAAAGCAGGAGAAAAAATTTGTTTATAATTCTTCATAACTAGTAATCTTTTTGATTTATTTTTTATTTTCCCAACATTTTACCTATTTTCTCATGTCTTTTCCAAAATTTACCTTTTTTTGCGATTTTTTCCCTAGTGGAATAATTCTTGAACCCTGACTTGATGACTCTGTGTGTGTGTGTGTGTGTCAGCAAGCATCAGTTTCACTAATTTCTATGATGAGAAATGTGAATTTGTATCTTTCAATCAGCTATGACGTTTTCCATGTAAACAGTCATATTTTACTATGCCTACAGTCATATAATCAGTTTCACAAATTATTATTAAGAGAAATGCAAATCTGTATCATTTTTTTTGGGTAACGGAGGGTGTCCCAAACCCTTCGGGGTAGTGACTAGTCTCTTCGGGTGTCCGCACCGTAAGTCGAGAAGTGGGAGTTGAACACACAACCACAAGGAGCAAATCTGTATCTTGTAATAAACTAGGAATTTTTTCTCATAAAAAGTCATATCTTAGTATGCGTTGTAGTAAGCTAGGATGATCAAAAGCATTAATGGATTTTTTTCTTTTTACTGGTTCAGCGATAATGACCTTTAGATAGTTGAAGGGATTGGTAATTTGGTTTTCTTGCAGGATTATGCGAATTTAATTTCCTTAGTCGTGGTCTTGTTTGATACCATGATTCTTCTGCCATTGTTTATCTTCCTTTAATTCCTGGATTTTCATGAGATAACTCTTTGGCCAATCATTACATGAATAAGCATAGATCTTTTGAGTCAGATATTGATCCCTTCAATGAGTCAGTTGTGTAGGATGCATATCTCCTACCATACTAACAAAGTTCTTCGATTTTTTCAAAAAGTCCCAAATAATACTCGACTTTTCATCGAACGATTAATTTATGAAGTATTTGTAGCTTTTGGAAAAATAGCCACCTTTTTAAAAAAGTTACGAATTAAACAGGAATTATTCACTTTTATTCGCTTATAATTTTTCATTTTTATTAATTTTATTTTTATGTTTTTCATATCTTTGCCGATTTTTTCCCAATTTATTTCCATGGTTTTCGAATTTTGCCAAAAATTTTCCTAGACAAATGATTCCCAAACTCCGACTTGGTAACTATGCTCGTAATCGAGGGCTAATAGTTCCACTGTCAATCTCTCAAACCCAGACAACTGAAATTCCACTGACTATTTAATACTTGTACCAGCAGCTATAGCCATCAAAAATGTGTATTAAACCTTTTTTTTTGGGGGGGGGTGCCGTATTAAGTTTAAAATGGCGGTTACCATATAAAACACATATTAAACACGTTTTTCGTATTAAACTCGTATAATAAACTTGCAAAAAGCACATATATTTTTTAAAACGGCGATACCATTATTCTTAAAAAAACTATCACCGTTTGAAACAACAATCATTCTGAGTGAAAAAAAAGAAAATAAAATACACGAACCTCTTAGGTTTCACTAGTTTATATGATTTACAATCATTGCAACTCCCTTTGTGAAAACGATCGAGAAGAAGAAGAATCTAGATTCACTCCTCTCGTCTAAAATCTAGATTCCTTCTTTTGTTTCCTACTCCCATTGTCAATATTCAACCAATTAAAGGTAATTTCTATCCTTTACATATTAAAATTTAATTTTTTAGGGTTTCTCTCTCATTCTCTTTTACCTATTTGACTCTTATGATAGAGTTTGCATATAGGGTTTATTTTACAAAAATATTAATGAACTTTATATTAAGGTTTGAACTTTGAAGCTTATGTTAGAGTTTGAATTTTATGGTAGGGTTTGAATATTATGGGGTTCTGGTTTAGAGGATGAAGAGATTGTCCTTTTTTTGAATGGCGAATGATGATATCCATTTGTTAAAATGGTGAATGATGATATTTTGAGGGATATATAATTGCAATTCTTTTGTTGAATGATGATTTTAAATGATTGTTAGTAGTTGATATCATGTTTCCTATTTATTCATATTATTCCTAAAAAAATTCGTGTACTTTTCCTGTGTTTTTGCCGTATAAAACCCGTACTACCCGAATGGATCATTGCCCTTTAAAACCCGTACCCGTACTTGGTGACTATGCGCCTGTGATTTATTGCTTAAGCAAGGTTCTTATGCTTGCCATGAGCAGAAAATTTGTTACTTTCGGGATAGACATTTCTTTTGCCATGTTATAGAGGGAAGGGGAAGTTCCCTATAGGCAAAAGGCCTCAATAGTCATTATCAAACAAAAAGAGCTGTACATATCAATTTCCAAGGTGGTTCCATGAATAATGGAATATCAAGTAATGATGAAGTTAGCATTGTTATTCCCTATAAATTCTGAGGATGCCAGACCGGTGAAACTACAAAGCTTTGGCCTACCAAACCACAACTTGGTCAATCCATGTTTGTTCTTGAAATTTTTTGTAACTATTCTTCAAATGCTCCAACATAAGGCAAATAAAGTAATCTGCATGGGATCTATACACGAACATAAAAGGCCGACAACCCATCCGTGGATATGCTCTAGCCCACTTCTAGGAGCACAATGTTTCTATGTTCTCTATGAGGACTAATGATGATTAGGTTTTCTTCTTTTTGGAAAGTTTGGTTGAGTTGGATTGCTAACATGTATTATTTAAAATCTTGTTATTTTTTGTTCCATGTTTTTTCTTAATATGGAGTTAATCTTAAGCTGTACATATTAATGCCCCCTCCTCCTCTCCTCCCGTATTAAGGTACAAGCCAGACTCCAACAAGTGGCACCGATGTTCTACTGGATCTTTTGTCAATTGGAACACCTTCTCCTGTACAAAACAATGTATCAACGCCTGGCATATTATCTTCCAGTCAAAATAACAAACCATCAGTTGCTACATTGGAGAGAATGCCATCACTTTCTTCTCCGCTTTCCACGCAAATCTCTTCTCCTGCAGGACTTGCTCCAATGATGGATTTGTTGGATGGCTTATCCCCCAAGTTGTCAATGCCTGGTAATAACCGTAATATTCTTTAATACTTATTCTCTATTAGGCACAAAAGTTTTTTCTCACTACGATACATTTTCCTTGTTTAAGCAGGAGACAATGGTCCAGTTTATCCATCTATAGTTGCATTCCAGAGCAGCTCCTTGAAGATGATGTTTAGTTTCTCAAAGCCAACTGGAAACCCACAAACAACATTGATCCAGGCCACTTTTACAAATATGTCATCTAATGTCTACACGGATTTTATTTTCCATGCAGCAGTTCCAAAGGTAATACTAAACAACATTCATCTGTCAGACTTCCTAAGTTTTTAGTGTTTTTTTTTTGTCATACTTTCTCTTCTATTAATATGTCAATTTAAATTGGATTTCTCGATCCTTTTGTGTATACTTTTTTTCCCTTATGTTACTTTGAAAATATTAAAAAGTCATGTTCCTTGCAGTTTTCTAATTATTGAAAGGATAGCGTGCCTATGTCCCTGATTCGTGAAATAAATAGTAGTTTCCATGGTAGATTAGTTGCAGTTTCAATTTCATCACCTCATTCTTACCTTTGTGCGTTATATAAACAGTTTAAGAGTGCTGCAACTTGTCTTTCTCCTAAAGCATAATTATCGTGCCATTGACACAGGTGTAGTGTTTGCAGTTTTGAGCAGACATATTTTGAAAATACTTGGATGGAAGTTTATGAAATATGTTTATAATGTATTGCTGTTATATTTCCTTGATATAATGAGTGGGAATTCAAAGTTTATCCAGTTGCCACATTGGTGTGTTTAAATGCATATGAACTAGATTCTTTCACGTTTCCTGAAACATGCAATTGTGACATTTTTTGTGTGTTCAACCACAGTTTATCCAACTGCATTTAGATCCAGCTAGCAGTAGTACTCTTCCTGTAAGTGGCAGTGGGTCTATTACACAAAGTCTGAGAGTTACTAACAGCCAACATGGACAGGTATGAAAGTTTCATTTTCTCCAATATACGCTCTTTCTTTTCTCTCCAAACGTTGGGTTTTCATGAATGCGATAAGCTGTAATATTCTGTCAAACTTTAAAATATTTTGTTGGATGAGAGCTCTTCTTTATGGTGTGAGATTTTGGTTTCCCTGTAGGTGCCTCATTTTTTTTCTAATGCGGATATTATTTCTCTTCCTTACGGACTTTTGAATCCGTTTAGCTTCTCTTTTAAAGTGGATGATCTGATTATCGTCTACAAAATAACAGTGCCACTTGTCACAATAAAATATACTATGGCCTTCCATCCTTCAACGAATATGTTTGCAAATAAGAAGCCATCTAGGATGATTTTCTGTGCTCAATTGTGTTGGACACTCAACTTAAAGCTTTCAGTTACTTGACTGATTATACAGAACCGCTGTTAGGAACTGAGACTATTAAGTGTCTCTAATGAACTTAAACTGGTCTTAAGGCGAGCATGAAAAAAGTTGCAATCTTAAAGGGGAAGAGGGTTGTACTTGTACATGGCGAAAAATCCAAGAAGTGCATTTTTTTAAGAAGTGGAACTTTGTGTATCATTATTGAGTCATTGACTAAACCAAGAACTAGATAAGAACAAATACAAAAGTGATAGTCTCTCCAGACCTTTTTAGGTGTTCCGATGTGCATAGTCACCAACTCGGAGATTGGGAATTAATTGTCGGGAAAAAATTTGGAACAAAAGAGCAGGAAAATGTTGGGCAAGCTATGAAAAAAGCGCATTTTTCAAGCAATTTATTGGTGCTGCTCATTGTTACAAATCTCTCGAGAAATGCCTACTCCTGAGAAATACCGAGAAAAACATTTGAAGTTTAAAACTCCGAATTTTAAAAGTCTCGTGAGAAATACAATTTTCTCTTTTTATCACGTAAACATCCTGAGATTTTAAAAATATTGTGAAAAATACCCAATATTGTTGGTGTGATGAATTTATAAATTGGTTATATATATTACTATATTTGGTAATTTTAATTATTATATTAATCATTGCCGAGATTTAGGCGAGAAATACCCGAAAAAAACTCCATATTTGAAAATCTTCCGAGAAAAATTCAACCGAAAAAATCCCGAGAACGAGATTTGTAACACTGGTGCTGCTACACGTGCGGAAGTGTTGACCAATACAATGCCTTTGATGAAAGGGCTCTGCAAAGAAATGCCGACTTTTACATACCATTATATGAACTTATTTTTTTGAAGCAACAATATTTAAATACAGGGAAATTTAAATTATATAAGTATTTTAAAAAATAGAATATAACAATATGAGTCATGAATTTGCTATTTATTTTTCAGCAAATCCCTATTTTAAGTGTTTTGAAGATCTGGTTGGTGACAGTCGTTTTAGTAATGACACGTTTTCCAACTTAGTTTTGCAGTCTCTGAGTAAGCCTTCCTTAAACTGGGAACTGGGGGTTAGAACAATGGAATGAAAACACAACCCTTCCACATTTGTTGGTGCATAGGGAAAGAGAGAAACAACCGTGTTTTGAGTACATGAATGGGTCTGTAGAAATTGTATTTGATACAATCAAAATCTTGCTTTTGTTACTGGTCTGTCATTCTCAAATAATTCAAAGGGCTAAATTTTCCAACTTTCTCAGTATTCGGGATGCCATTATTAATGGCAGCAACCTTTGAGTTCATTTTATATAGTTCTTTGTTTGAGTGCTAACCAGGCTGCCTACTATTAGCCTTGAGAGTTGTATAGAGGCCTTGTGTATGTCCAGGGTCCTTTCCTCATCTTGTGGAAGCAGAAAACAGAGAGAGATTCTTGAATATATCCTTTGGCTGAATAGACATTGCTCACAAATCTACCTTCAGATGATTGACATATCCTGCTCTATATTTATCTAGTTATATGTTTGATATGAACTGTTGGAAAAGTTGGTTAGCAAATAATTCTGATTAAATTACTGAAATTCCTTACATGTCTTCGTATATATAATTTGCTTGTACCATCTTGGCACATTTTTTTTTCATGAGATTTATGTTCTTCAACTATTTAATTCTTCAAATATTTTTATTTCAGAAACCCCTTGCTATGCGCATACGGATAGCTTATAAAATGAACAACCAAGATGTTATAGAGCAAGGACAAATCAACAAGTTCCCTCCTGGTTTGTAAATTTGAGATCAATTCGGTCTTCAAGAAGCAAAACATGGTGATGTTTATTTTTGTGGCCACTGGAGAAGTATCATCTCACTGTATAGAACCTTGGGGACATCTCGGCTTCGTTTTTTACTGTCTGGGAATTATAGCTTGTAGCAATTGGCGCTGATTTACACGATTCGACTTTGGGATCTTCTGTATGCATTTGGGATTTTTGTTTTTGTACATTATAATTGTAAAGTTTCCAAAGGAGAAATTTTGGGAACTGATTTTTCTTCTGGGCACAGAAAAGAGAGGTCTTGTTTTTTAGTCATTTGCTTTTTTAGCTGTTTAGTTTGGATGTTTGAAGCTCCCAGTGTTAAATGTTTAACATGGGGACCAAGAGTGATTCTTGTAATTCGAAGAACCAGCAAGAAAGAAAAAAAAAAGTGTTGCATACTTTGTTACACTACTACATATATCTTTTCAGTTTCGCTACAAACTCGCTGTCTTTGGAGGCCAGTCTTGTTTAGATATATCTTCTTCAATGGCAAACATCATCTGATAATTTCCTGACATACGACATCCACAATGGGGTTTGTGCATACTGGTTGATGTATCTCATCCATCCAAGCTCCATTCAAGCTTGAATTTCTTGGCTCCAAGCTCGGCTTAAAAGTGTTGGCTTGCCTTGAGCTCTAACTGAACTTGGTTTCAAGCATAAAAAAAATTGTTTTTTAATTTTATTTTTTTTAAAAAATATTATAAATAGTATATTAACATTATAAGTACTAGCGGAAGGCACGTGCGATGCACGTGAGTGTTCAGTCCTAATGAATGTTAAATAGTAGACGAATTGACAGGCTTGAAAAAGCATGAATTTAATGTGTTTGACATTCAATACAACAACTCAACTTTAATATGTACTCTAATGGGAAAAAAAATTGATTTCTAGTTCAGAATAAAGTACGAAACAAAAAATTTATTTAACCTAATATTAGCATTTGAGAATAATAATTAAAAAATAAATTAGAAGACTTAAATGTGATTAAAGGTGAGAAGCATTGAGTTTATCTCAATATCAAACGGTTAGGATTAAAGGTGATTGGCATTAAAAATGACAAAATACGCCAACTCAAATCCTAGCCATTAGTGGTTAGTTATAAACACCACTAAATGTCACACCTCTTCCAATGGGGTAAACACCCCTAGATGAAGTAGGTCCCAAAGGGCGAGGAACTGCTAAGAACCTAGCATGTGGAAAACATAATTCTAATCATGAACCTGCTAAAATATATGCATCCATGCGTATTCCTGAAACATATAACATACATGTAGAATTCCAAAAATCCGGATGTCACGGACTAAATTTACTATCATACAAATGTCCATATGAAAACATCTAAAAAATTAAATGCATGAGTTTAATGACAGTGCTAGGTCTAGAAATAAAATGAGACCTCAATTGAAGACACAATGATGACTGCATGACACGATCTCTATTAACTCGGCGAAAGACTGCTCCTTATCAAAAAATGTTGCTAATCTGAAATGAGAGAAAAAAACAGAGTGAGACATGACTCGGTGAACGAATATCAACTACCCCAAAATAAGAACATTTAACCATAATATCACTCTTATTTTTAAAAAATTCGCCAAAACCTCCTCTAAAAATAGAGGATTTCAAATTTTTATACATTACTTGTAAAACCTGTTCTTAAAATAAGAACATTTAACAATAATATCTTCCTTCTTATTTAGAAAAATTTCGCCAGAACCTCTACTAAAAATAGAGGGTTTCAAAATTTTTATTCATTACCTGTAAAACCTGTTCATAAAATAAGAACATTTAACCATAATATATTTCTTCTTATTTAGAAAAATTTTGCCAGAATCTCCTCTAAAAATAGAGGGTTTCAAAATTTTTATACATTAGCTGTAAGACCTGTTCAAAAAAGAATTCATTCAAACATATCATATATAATCCTCACTTTCCAAATTTCTCATTAATACTACTTTACAACTATCGATAATTTTTCCAACACTACACAGTGAGTCCAAAATTTCTTAGTGGAATACCCTTATCATATTTCATACATATCCATACTACCTGTTTGTCTGCCTAGAATTCTCTTATCATATTTCATAAATATTTGTATTTTCATCTCTATATGACTCGTCTCCATACTACCTGTTTGACTGTACACTGATGTGCATTGTACGTGTCTTCCGCTAGTTCCTAATCATAGAAGTAATGAATTTGTTAAATTTTGAAATACAATGCAGGAATACAGAGACAGATAGCAACAAAAATTAAAATCAAGGAGAAAGTGTTAATTTTTTAAGGAACCATTTTGGGGTATTTTGAATCAAAACACATTCAATAGACATCCAATTTCGATAAAAATAAACTTATAATAGAAGAATAAGAATAAAGACTTGGTATTCACATTTAACAGTAATTGCCTCGGCGAGGGCAATAATGTGAAGCTTGAGGGGTCTCTTGGACTCTTGTCCTTCAATTTTGTTCAACCGAAGAGAAAGTGAAAAATCTCAAACATAAAATGAATTGATAATAAGAGAAAAAAAAAATCAACTCACACAACAAAATAACTAATCATGACAAAAGGCATAGAAAGCTCAAACCAAGGCTTACCTTTTGCTGAATACATGATACCGGATGTTGGATTGAGGAAAATCACCTCCTCCAGCTTACCTAATTAGCATAAACTTATCAGAACCTTCAAACATATTATAATCCATAAAATGCAAAGAAATAAAAGTAAACGATGTACCTTCCGAGAGTGCTTCCAGGGCCTGGAACTCAATCATAGAAAATCTAGATCAACCGTCTGATGTAGAAATTACACAATACATACAAACTCAAAAAAAAATAAATCTAATTACACTCAAAGCCAAATGCAAACCCTAAAACAAAAAATATGACAATAGATTATTGATATTCGAATATTGGAAAAATAAGAATTATCTAAGGAGGGTTGAGCTTGGTTGTCTGAAAAATGTTAGATAAATAAATGGGATAGTTAGTCCACTGGCTTTACATCAACACTGGACCACCATGGGCCATGATAAAGAACATCAACTCCAAAGTATCGGATTTTATAAGTCTCTGCAAAATAAACAGACCCTAATACTACTCTTAAAGTCATTGGTTTTCATCTTAAATTTGTCGGTTTTTCTATGGTTTCACCCGAGTCCACTTCTTTTGGGGTTCGGGAGGAGATAGAGCCTAGAGGAGGACCATGCATATTCCTAGAAACCTTCAATCGAGAACTTGACCTCATTTCCCACCACTCATTTTCTTCCCAGTCCCCTCAAATGGTTTTACAAAAATTTGTAATCAGGCTTAGACTTCCTCAATGACCTCTTTATAGTACCACTTTCACAAATTAAAAAAAAAAGACCTCTCTTTAAAGAGTTGAGATCAGCTGTATCACCGCTATATAAATGCAATAATTCTTGTGAAGCTGCTAGTGAAGGAAGATTCACATTTCCATTGTTACAGCATAAATTTTTAGACTCAAATTGAAACAATTTTGCGCTACAATGGTTACAAATTCTTAATATTGCTAAATTGTTTCGGTGAACATTTCCCTCAATACAATGTCTCCCAATTTTTTGCAATCGCCTAGGCATTCTAGAGTATGTTTCATGTGTCGCAACGTATGTATCTTCTGATTTTTTTTCAATTAATTATTCAATTGGTCAGTCATTTAAAGTTGGAATTTTTTAGAAATGACTAAGAAAAATAAATTTGGAGTAAACATGAATTGGAAAGTAATACTAAGTAACAAAGTTGTAAAATACATTTAAAAGTAAAATTTAAAAGAAAATAACAAATTGATATAAATCTGAATTAGCGTAAGACTAAGTACAAATAATATCATGATATGGAACGTAGATAATTATGGAGTAAACATGAACTGGAAAGTAATACTAAGTAACGAACTTGTAAATTACAGTTAAAAGTAGAGTTTAAAAGAAAATAACAAATTAAAATAAATTTGAATTAACACACACACACCATGCACACACTCACACACAGTTGGGCCCAAGGCCCAACCCACACACACACCCATGTGTCCTCGTGTCCCTTTTGACAACCATTTATCCCTAGGTAAGGTCAATTAAAGTTAATATTTTTTTAAGCATAATAGTGCGTGAATTCAAGGTTGGATGCTTAAGTAAGCATGAACCACTTAAAGGGGTTAATGCTCACCTTATTAAGTTCTGGCTTCAGATTATCTCTAGCAGATACCTGAGGTGGGCGCTCGGGCGTCTACAAATCATTGGACATGTGGTGATAAAATAGGGAGAGATATCAAGTGGGGAGAAGTCAAAATCATTGGGAGAAAATGAAATGACTTCTCCCCTATTTTATCGCCACATGTCCAATGATGTGTGGACGCCCAAGCGCCCACCTCGGCATCCGCCAGAGAAAATCTGAAGCCTTAAGTTCTAGGATGAAGCTTTTGAGATCGTCTTATGTCGAGACCACCAACCATGTGAAAATGGGCCCCACCTGAAAGTCTCGGTGGTTTCGGGCGTCGGATTCTCTGGCGAAGCCATAAAGGGTGGTCTCGGGCTACCACAATGTGTACGACATGTGGCCGGAGAAGTCATTTCATTGTCCCCATGATTTTGACTTCTCCACACATTATGTGGCATATGACGATAAAATGGTGAGAAAAAGGGACAAAGATATCAAGTGGGGGAGAATTCAAAATCATGGGGAGAAAATCAAATGACTTCTCCCTTTTCACGCCACATGTCGCATAATGTGTGGTAGCCCGAGACCACCTTTTGGCTTTGCCACAGACAATCATGAGCTGTCGTCTCGGCCTTAAGTCCGTCTCAGTAGCAAAGTCAAGTTCTAGAAAATGCTACACAACATCCAAAGTATGTCAGTGTTAGGGTTTTGGTTCAAGAGTCTTAGGGTTTTGGTTCTAGAAAATGCTACACAACATCCAAAGTATGTCAGTGTTAGGGTTTTGGGCCTTTGCAGTGTACCTTTTGCAACGGCTTCGGATTCTCTCTGGCACATGTCAGAAAAGTGCTAAAGGGCTTCACATTTAAGTGACACGTGGTTGGGAGAAGTCATTTCATGGGGCCCATGATTTTGACTTCTCCAACCATTATTTGACACATGGTGATAAAATAGTGAGATAAAGGAGGAGAGATATCAAGTGGGGAGAAGTCAAAATAAGGGGAGAAATAAAATGAATTCTCCAACCACGTGTCACTTAAGTGTGGAGGCCCTTGAACACTTTTCTGGCATGTGCTAGAGAGAATCCGAAGCCTTTTGCAACATATCCTTGTTCAGGAATATCCAATCGAGAATGCTAGCCATACTCTCGGAATCGCATTCCTTCTCCCAATGAAGTCACACACACATTGCTTTAACAACTTGTTCGCAGGCATTCCTCTCATCCATAAACTTTAGGTTTTCTACGCCCTGGGTCATTGGGAATGAACCTCACATCTAGTGATGTAAACAGTGATTCGAAGCGGATATCATACTATCTGTATCAGATTCAATTAATAATATCTTCTCTCTGAATTTGCTTTGACGGATAATAAAAATAAATTCGTTATCCGTAGCTATAATGTACGTTCGATCAAATTTAGATATTATGTAAATTCGTTTGATTATATCAACCAAATTCAGATATATATCATCCCAATTCGGATAATATCCGGTTACTGTTAATATGTTAATATTCGTTTTGAGTATTTAATGGAGCTGATACACCACTATCTGCATCCACTCCGATTATAAAATGAATATCAATTGATTATTCAAATTTGATATGCCAAATATTTATTCCGATAATTATCCCACTATTTGGATACGGATTTGAATGGGATCCGGAAAATATCTGGGTCAGTTTACAGCCCTACCCGAGTTATTTGACAGCTTCGAAGTCTACATTACGTTATTTTCATTTTTTTTTAATTTGGCGCGTAGCACACCGTCGCAAAACTACAGAGAAGATGCATCTTCGCTTTGGTTAGAGGTTTTTACCGAAATAGGCTCCACCTATTGCTAAACCCTCAAAATAGGCTCTAACTTTTCAAAATAACTTTTTTAGGCTTAAACATGTGTAAGTATCACACACGTGAAACTTATCCCGAGATGGACCAAAATGCCCTTCTTTCTACTCTCTCTCTCTCTCTCATAGTTCACTCTATGAAGGAAGAAGACTATTTTTGGGGGGAGAAAAAAAATCTCATCTTCGTGTTTATTCAGAAATCTGATCACTCACTTCCTCGTTTGACTCTATTCATCCGTTATAGAGGTAAATGTTCATTCTCATATTTCTTAGTTGCATATTCTCAATGTTCATTAGGTTTTTCTCAAATATCTTCTATGTTCTTTCGTTTTTCTGTTTAAAGGGTTTTTATCATATTCATTTGTAATTTTCACTCTATTCATTGGCTTTTTTTATCGTTTTAGTGTTTGATCCATTCCAATCCCTTCATTTTCTTTAAATTTTTTTTCATTCAAGGAATTTTTCTTCATTTTTATAATTTTATTTGTTTTTTTCATATATTGTATTCATATTTACAGTATCAATTGTTATCTTAGAGCAATCGATTGATATCTAATATCGATCTATCGGTACTAGATATCGATCGATCGCTTTGCGATATCGATCGATTGATTGCTGATTTACATCAATTTATAAATTAGTTTTATTACATTATCTAACGTTTATTATTTTAATTACTTTTTGTAGCTAAAAATATCTTTTAAGTTGACAATCAAGGGTCAAAAAAGACGATGACACATCCAATCTCAAGGGAGGAGAATTTTGGATGTAGTATATAAAAAATGGAGAAAATGATAAAAACGAAGAAAAAATCATTGAGTGAAAAAATATGAAAGAAAAATGAAGGGGTTGGAATGGATCAAACACTAAAACAATGAAGAAACCTATGAATAGAGTGAATATTACAAATGAAGATGATATAAACCATTTAAACAGAAAAATGAAAGAACATAGAAGATATTTTGAATGAATTCGAGAAAACCCTAATGAACATTGAGAATTTGCTACTAACAAATATGAGAATGAATGCTTACCTCTGTAACAGATGAATAGAGTCAAACAAGGAAGTGAGTGATCAGATTTATGAATAAACACGAAGACGAGATTTTTTCTCCTCAAAAAATGATTTTCTTCCTTTGTACAATGAACTGTGGGAGAGAGAGTGGAAAGAAGGGCATTTTGATCCATACAGGATAAGTCTCACACGTGTGCGAGGTTCACACGTGCCAAAGCTGTAGAACCCCGGGTCCTGGAATCACTATTCAAGTGAATAGTGTTTTAAGGCTTTAAACTTTGTGTATAGTCTTGGAGGTTCTCAATGAGAAATAAGGGTTATGAACTTTATGAGTGCTTGCATGATTGTTGGGGGTTCAAAACATGGGTGCGTAGTGCCTATGGGTGTTAAAGCAGAGGGTAAAACATTCGAAAGTCAAAATGAGGAAAATAGGAAAAATGGGGAAAAAACAGGCAAAATCGGTCGACCGATATTGCTACCGGTCGACCGAACAACTACCAATCGACTGATACCCCTTACCGGTCGACCAAACCACTATTGGTCGACCGATAATCCTTACCAGTGGACCGAATGGGCAAAATTTTGTATGGGCTTTTTTTAACAAAGATGTCATTTTTGACCGGTCGACCGATGGTCACTACTGGTAGACCGATCATACATGTTTTTCCCTTTTCGGTTTTTTTTTAAAGCCGTTCATTAAGGGTATGATGGTCTTTGGACCACCCTTTGCCTATATAAGGCCAATTTCGTGGCCTTAGGGTATCACAAACCCTCTAAGGCTTATTTTGGGGATTTTGGAAGGAGAAGGAAGGGGAGTGTAAAGTCCATGTTTTTGTATTGGCATATTCCGGTGTTAAAACAAGTTACCTTTAAGCATCCACGCCAAAGCGAAATTGAAGACCAAAGAAGATCGCTTGACCCACTTGGATGATCATCCACGCCAAAGCGAAGTTGAAGACCAAAGAAGATCGCTTGAGCCACTCGGATGATCATTTCCTTTATAGGATGGTAAGTGACCTAGATACCATGTGACCATAGGTGGGATTATGTGAGAGACCTAGATGACCCTATGATTTCTCATGGAAATGCTTTTTCATCACTAAAAATAAGTTAAAAAACAATAGGGTTGATAGGGGATTGCATTCAGTGTTTAAAAAGAAGAAAAACCAAGAAAATGCACTCCAGGGTCGACCCTGACCGTTTTGGGTCGACCCTGAATAGCCCAAGTTTTGTACTACAATTTTTGGTAGAGAGTTAAAATTATGAGGGTCGACCCTGAGGGCCATCCGGTCGACCAAAAGGCACCATCCGGTCGACCGAATGTGCCTAATGGGTTGACCCTGATATGGTGTATAGGCTGAAACTTGATTTTGCAACTATGGGTTGACCTAGAGACCCCCAGGGTCGACCCTGATATGAAAAATCATTCTAAAATGGTTTTTAGCAACTTCTAAGCTGGTTTTTCACTTCCCTATTTATATAGAACCCTTCCACTTTGTGGAGAATAACTAAGGGGAAGTATTGAAAAAGGTTTTTAACTCCTTCTAGAGTCCATAAACACTCTGGAATTTTATTGATCTCCTTCCCTTTTGTTAGTGCATAAAACCTAGAGTTTGTAAGCCCAAAGTTCCAATTTAGCTTGTTTGGACTTGTCCTTTGAAGGAGTCCATCTAGGTGTTTATTTATATCAAACCATCAACCCGTTCTGGATAGAACACCTTGGCCGGAGTATTCCGAAGCCTTTGCAAAGGAGATCGATCTGAGAAGGATCGTGGTAGAGTGATTTGGTCGATGGATTCCGAAGCCGTCATTGAAGGAGATCGATCGGAAGATCGTGGACTGTTTTCGAGACACAAAGAGAAGTACAAGCGGCTACAGTTGATCACGGGACTTGAGAGTACGTGATGACTTTTCGAGGCGTGGAGGACTAAGAACTGAAGGATCGTGGTGTCGAGTCCGAAGGAGTCAAGTTCGAGTCTTGTAAGTTCTTGTTTACTTTGTCTTAGTGAATTCTCATGGCTGGACTAGGTCCCGTGGTTTTTCCCGGAAGGGTTTCCACGTAAAAATCCTTGTGTTGTGGCTTGATTGTTTTCCTTATTCCGTACTTTAACTTTATCATCCCTTTAATTAATAACATAACTGTTAAAACATAAAAAGGGTAGATAGACTTATAGGAAAACCGAACCATCCCCTTATCTTGTGAGATTCTTAACTCAAACATTGGATTTGAGGTTCACCGAGATTTTTCAATTGGTATCAGAGCAGGTTCGCTAATTCATTAGTGTGATCTTGACTCATATTTTTCGGTGAATATGAATCTCCAAAGAGAGGGAGGATCCATCTCTTGTCCCCCATTATTTGATGGGAACAATTATGCCTATTGGAAAGCTCGAATGAGAGCGTTTCTTAAATCATTAGATGAGAGAGTTTGGTTCTCCATTGAACAAGGCTGGACCCATCCAACAAAGACCATAAATGACCAGACCATCCTTAAACCTTCTTCTGAATGGACCAATGTAGAGCTTGAGACTTGTAGATGGAATAGTAAGGGTCTAATTGCAATCTTCGCTGTTGTCACACTCAAAAAATTTCGACGTATTTCTACATGTGACACTTTGAAAGAGGCATGAGACATTCTTCAAATTACCCATGAAGGGACTACAACTGTCAAGATCTCCAAACTTCAATTGCTTACCTCTAAGTTTGAAAAATTGATAATGAATGATGATGAAATTTTTGATAGTTTTTATGCTAATTTGAGTGACATTGTCAATTCTAGCTTCAACCTAGGAGAAAGAATTCCTGAGTCCAAAATTATTAGAAAAATTTTGAGATCTCTACTTGAGAGATTTCGATCGAAGGTTACCGCCATCGAGGAGAGCAAAAATGTTGACGCTCTCAAACTTGAAGAGTTGGTTGGTTCTCTCCAAACCTATGAGTTACATCTGAACCCATCTAAGAAACCAAAATCCATTGCCTTAAAATCCGTCAAGGAATCCATAGACGGTTCAGATAGTGACTCTAAGGATGAAGAAGAAGAGTTGGCTTTGTTTGCTAAGAAATTCAGAAAATTTTTGAAACTTAATAAGAGATTTAATCCGAAAGGAAAAAAATCCCTTGAAAAACCCAGGTCCAAGCACTTTGAAAACAAGAAATATTTTGAAAGTGTGGACAAGAAATCCCAAGGTGTTCAATGCTATGAATGCCAAGGCTATGGCCATATTGCCGCTGAATGCTCCAATAAGAAAAGATCTAAGGGCAAGGCAAGAGATGACAGTGAATCTGAATATGAGGAATCAGATAGTTCTTCTTGTGAGGAGACTAGGGGTTATGTAGCCTTCACTGCATCCTTATTTGGGATTGAGGAATCTTCTTCAAATGCTGTGAGTAACCAACACTGTAATGATAGTGAGGAGGATGATGAGAGTCAAAATGACTCAGATTCTGAGGGAGAGTTCGGGGCAGTCTATGATGAACTATTTCAGGAATGCCTAAAGCTAAAAAAGGTTCAGTTTTCCATGTCCAAAAAGATCAAATCTATTGAAATGGAAAAAGGTGCTTTAGACCAAGTGGCTTCGGGGTTGAGAGCTCTTGTGTCACAGCTTGAGGAAGAGAAGGCTTCCCTCCTTGCCAAGAGTCAGCTTCTTGAATCTGATTTGCATGTTTGTCTGGATGAAAAGACAAGTCTTGAAATCAAGTTGGCTGATCTTGAGCAAAATCAGAGGTGTGGAGATGAGAATGGAACTTCATCCACCTCGAACACTAAGCCGGTGCTAAAAGGCGTCCTCCTGCTAAAGGGAAAGACCCTTCTACTCAGAAATTCATTCCTACATGTCATAACTGTGGAGTGAAGGGTCATATTAAGCCTCGATATCCTAAACTTCGAAGAATGCCCAATCATGGTTTCGAGAACCACAACAACTTTAATTGGAATCTTCAAAGGAGAGTTGAGGTCCTAGTGGAGAAGTCTAGGAGTTTGTGTGAAGATATAATGAAGATGGCTCACAACTCTAGACAGTGGCATGGTCATGACACTCCTCATGCTAGATATAGAGGAGGTAACAGGGAGAACCATAATGCCCTCCATAATTCTAGGACTCAATCTTGGAAAAGGAGGAACAGGAGGAAGAGGCAAAAGGTCATACCTATCCCAACTGAAACGGTTAGAGACTATAGGGTCAATCAAACTTCTAAAATCGTTTGGGTGAGAAAGGAAGACCTGAAGGGCTTCACTTAGCCCGTGCATGTCATAGCCTAGGGTGTGCTTGTATTGATATATCTTGTCCTAGTGCTATGCTATTTGTGTTTATTTGCTTTGGTATGTTTTTCTGTTTTCTTTATTTTGAAAAATCCAAAAACATTGAAAAACCATAAAATCCAAAAAGATTGTTTTTCATGTCGCCCTTGCTTGACTTGCATGATCTGCATTCCTTGTGTGATCTTTATTTCTATACTTGTCCAGTGTTGAACATGAGTTTGTTGCTGATTGAGGATATATTACCTTCATAGTCTCTTGGTTAGGCTAAAAATTAGACTGATTTTATCTTGAACAGTTAGAGACTTATTCATGTGTGTATGCTTCATGAATTTCACATGCACTTTGACTGATTCTATTAAGAGGTCTATTTTTCAATCTGCAGGTGTATGGCTTATCCTAATAGTGTGACCTTGGATGACCATTTTGTTAGTCATCCCCATTTTTGTGTATCCTCCATGAGCTAAAATTGTTGCAATGAAAAAGGCTATCTATTGGGATAGTGTGAAAGTCACTATTGGATGCAAACAGTATGAAATGGCTACCTAGGTGGACAGTAGGTATCTATCTGGGTCACTAGAGTGAAATCCCCTGCTGCTAATAGCCAGGACTACCTACCTAGATAGTGTGAAAGCCATCATTGCATGAAAAGATATGATCAGATAAAGATCAAAAGAAATCTTATAATCTTTGGAGGTATTTGACCAAAAATAAAAGAATGATACTGAGTCAAATAAAATGGAAAAAGGAACACTAAAATGCAAAAAATCAGCATATCCGGATCTAACTAGGTTTGACTTCTATGATGTATATCTCCGGGAGTCCCCTTAGTGATTAATGTCATACCCTTGGAAAGGGAAAGAAACCTCGATCTACTATCTTGTCAGACCACCACTATACACAATGCTTCACTTTTGAACTGTTCACTAAATGTGTCTGAGTGAATTGGCTATGCTTTAGCATTCCATGAGATTTAGTTAGATGGGTATCCTCAGTCGGACTAACTACTCATGTTTTTAATTGGATTTGTAATTTTAATTTACTACTGCTTGGAATGCTTTTGATGCATGTTTGTGTGGCACATGATATTTTTTTTGTGTTTCTTTTTGTTTGGCATGGGCCTTTCTAGCATAGGTGCCATATTTTTGGTGGTATTCTTGATCTTAGGGGGAAAAGATCAGGGTGAGTTATTGAGGGGGAGTTCTGTGCCTGAGTTGTTGAGAGAGAGTTTGTGCTTTATATTTCCATCTCGTTCCCTGCTCTTTAGTGCCTCATTGTCTATTTTTGATTGATTGTGCTATGGTTGCCTTGATATTTCACTATTGTTCAATTGGTATATTTTTTGGAATATTGGCTTCCTGCCTTCCTTTGGCAATTGTGCCAAAAAGGGGGAGAATGTTAGGGTAGTATTTCCCTAGTTCAGTACATTCCTTGCTTCACCTGTGGTTACTTATTTTCATATTCCACACATGCTTCACTGGGTGTTTTGTTTATGAGCATGTGTAGGTGCAGGGTTGCAGCAGAAAGAATTTCCTTGACAAGAGCTTTAGTGTGTATCTATTTAAGATGATTTTTCAATTGGTGTCATGTAAGAGTGTTGGAGTCATGTAATGTCCTAATTCATCGTTTTGATGTGTTTGGGTGAGTTTGTGTCAAGTCATGTACTTCAGTTTGGTTTTGCCACGGAATTGCAAAAGGAGGAGATTGTAAAGTCCATGTTTTTGTATTGGCATATTCCAGTGTCAAAACAAGTGAATCTAGGTGTCTAGGTGTGTATCTTGTGTCGTTACCTTCAAGCATCCACGCCAAAGCGAAGTTGAAGACCAAAGAAGATCGCTTGACCCACTCGGATGATCATCCACGCCAAAGCGAAGTTGAAGACCAAAGAAGATCGCTTGACCCACTCGGATGATCATTTCCTTTATAGGATGGTAAGTGACCTAAATACCATGTGACCATAGGTGAGATTATGTGAGAGACCTAGATGACCCTATGATTTCTCATGGAAATGCCTTTTCATCACTAAAAATAAGTTAAAAAACAATAGGGTTGATAGGGGATTGCATTCAGTGTTTAAAAAGAAGAAAAACCAAGAAAATGCACTCCAGGGTCGACCCTGACCGTTTTGGGTCGACCCTGAATAGCCCAAGTTTTGTACTACAATTTTTGGCAGAGAGCTAAAATTATGAGGGTCGACCTTGAGGGCCATCCGGTCGACCGAAAGGCACCATCCGGTCGACCGAATGTGCCTAATGGGTTGACCCTGATATGGTGTATAGGCTGAAACTTGATTTTGCAACTATGGGTCGACCCAGAGACCCCCAGGGTCGACCCTGATATGAAAAATCATTCTAAAATGGTTTTTAGCAACTTCTAAGCTGGTTTTTCACTTCCCTATTTATATAGAACCCTTCTACTTCGTGGAGAATAACTAAGGGGAAGTATTGAGAAGGTTTTTAACTCCTTCTAGAGTCCATAAACACTCTGGAATTTTATTGATCTCCTTCCCTTTTGTTAGTGCATAAAACCTAGAGTTTGTAAGCCCAAAGTTCCAATTTAGCTTGTTTGGACTTGTCCTTTGAAGGAGTCCATCTAGGTGTTTATTTATATCAAACCATCAACCCGTTCTGGATAGAACACCTTGGCCGGAGTATTCCGGAGCCTTTGCGAAGGAGATCGATCCGAGAAGGATCGTGGTAGTGTGATTTGGTCGGTGGATTCCGAAGCCGTCATTGACGGAGATCGATCGGAAGATCGTGGACTGTTTTCGAGACACAAAGAGAAGTACAAGCGGCTGCAGTTGATCACAAGACTTGAGAGTACGTGATGACTTTTTGAGGCGTGGAGGACTAAGAACTGAAGGATCGTGGTGTTGAGTCCGAAGGAGTCAAGTTCGAGTTGTGTAGGTTCTTGTTTATTTTGTCTTAGTGAATTCTCATGGTTGAACTAGGTCCCATGGTTTTTCCCGGAAGGGTTTCCACGTAAAAATCCTTGTGTTGTGGCTTGATTGTTTTCCTTATTCCGCACTTTAACTTTATCATCCCTTTAATTAATAACTTAACTGTTAAAACATAAAAAGAGTAGATAGACTTATAGGAAAACCGAACCATCCCCTTATCTTGTGAGATTCTCAACTCAAACATCGGATTTGAGGTTCATCGAGATTTTTCAGGGAGAACTAGGGTTTTTCTCTAAGACCAAGATTGGAGCTCATTTTGCTTACCAAAGTCGATTTGCACTCCTTCAAGCCTTCTCAACCTTCCTCAAGCTCTATATTGGGGTGATTCACTCTTTGCAAAGTAAGTACACCCTATTAGTTACTTTATTACACATCAATAGTAATAAATGAGTTGTTGTGAAGTCAATGACCTTGAATGAGTAAATGCTCTCTACTATTGACTTTATCTAATTCTCCATTATGAAAACTATAATTTTAAAGTATGCTCATGATGTTCCTTACTATTCTATTTCTATGTATGGTATCTTAAGGTTGTGATTGGATGTTTTGAGACTTTTTATGATTTATATGAGGCACTTAAGCTTATCTCAACATGTCTTCAATGTTTAAAGCTTTCCAAACCTATTTGATGCTTATACGTCACATATGTGCATGTTTTAAGATTTCTAAATTGTTAGTATGCTCACAAGCACCACAAGCACTATATGTCTTGTATGATCAATGTTTTGTCATAAGCGTAAGGTTCAAATATGAACAAAAAGAGTTTTAAGGAAAACTAATAAACTCATAAGATTTGATAAGGCCAAACTTTGGGTTGGCAAAGTCCAAGATCGGTTACCATATCTCTACGGATCATAAGTCCAAGATCGGTTACAAATGCTCATAAGGATCATGTCTAAGACTGGCTCACAAGTCTCTAAGGATCACATGTCTCGCAAGACTTTCATAAGAACTCATAAGGCTCACAAGGATCATGTCTAATTGGTTCACAAGCTCTACGAATCATGTCTACAATCATTTCACAAGTCTCTACGGATCATAAATCTAAGAATGGTTACAAGGCTCATAAGAACTCACAAGCTCAAAGAACTCATAAGCTCATAAGACTCATAAGATTTATAAGAACTTATAAGGCATATTTTGTTTTCTACAAAAGCTCTTAAGATAAGGTTTTGAAAGTTATGCACATATTGAGATATTGAGTTAAGTTTTGAGGTATAATTTCTATATTCGGCTCAATGCATGGATTATGAATTGCTATCTTCAATGCTCACATGATATTGTTTATTGTATAATAATGTTAGCTAGTAGCTTGTACACGCTGAGTATTCCATACTCAGCCGTACATTTTATGTCGACAGATCCATTTAACAATTGCAACTTAGAGCCTTAGGTTGAAGAGAAATACGTGGAAGAAAGGGCACCGCCATCCCGTTGCAGCCACAGGAGGATATGGATTTAGATGTGTGACCCTATCTAAACTATTACTGAGTGGAGTGATAGTGAGATTATATTTTGTATTTTTGATAGGTGGGCATGTTTACCTTTACTTTTGTTATGTATGTACAAACTTAGAATACAGATCATATAAGTTAAAGAAATTTTTAGTTATGCTTCTGCAATGATTATCGTTTCTATTATGTTATGCCTTGGATATCAGACAGGATGGTTTGACATGACAGGTTAGTCACACATAGAATCATGCCTAACTCCTAGGTGTGATTTTGGGGAGCGCGACAAAAGTCTAACCCCTTTGGTTATCTCGTCAGACTAGCAGAATACATCGCTATTGCGCATTGGCTCATGCAAATTCTAGCAACTCCTAGACAAATAGAGATGAAAGCAGAGTAACATGTGTACATGATCCTTGATGAATGATAACCCATAACCATAGATTTTAACGTCTGATGGCTCTCCAATAGCTGGCAATTATAGGAACTCTAGCTCCTATCGAACCCAAGATAACCAGTCATTATTATATAAGTATAAGAGAGGATTGCAAGATGATGAAGTAGATGATTAGTAAGGATTCAAAGATATGACTTTCCGGATCACGATCGCTAGCTTCATAGCTTGTTTCGCCATTTTGGTATTGGTTTTGGCCGTTGTTGCGTACGAAGGTATGCCTGGCTTGCCAAGGATGGGCAACATGGCCATGAGCCCCGACCCGACTCAATCTGTGAGCACTGTCACTTCTTTTCCATCAATGGTGGTTGGAATCATCAGTTTTGTGGTTTTATTTCTTGTGATTAGGGAGAGGGCTTGAATTTCCTTTTTTTCGTTTATGTGTATGTGATTTAAGTGCAGTTTGTGTTGTCTCCTTTGGTTCTTCTAGTTCTCTCTGTTATGGTTCTTAATGTTTTAGTGAATTATTTTCCTAATGGTATTCTAGTCTTCAGTGAATGTACTAATGCACACCTCTCTCTCTCTCTCTCTCTTTGAGATAAGGAAACCACAATTGTAAGTTGATCCCATCAACATATAAGCACCCATTAACTCTTTTTTTGGCGAAAGATTAACTTCAATTCAAAGAGGATATTTACAGACAAAAAGTTGGACCCTGTGCTAATAGGGATAGGAACCTAGGACGATACAGGACAACGAATGCTCGAGTTAAGAGTTTGTTGGGCAAGCCCATGAGCCATACAATTTGTATAATTGATTGACATGTTGGAAGATGATTGTGTCACTGTCACACTGTAATGACCCCAAAATCCTACAAGGCTAAAATAGGACTTTGGAATCATCACATTTTTTAAACCTGCTTAAATATCATGACATACAAGGCATACTACATGAGTCTTCAAAAATAAGAGTAATAAAATTTTGATTATATAAAACCAAATCATCCAGTGCAATGATAATCCACCTACCAAAACTCCTCATAAACAAAGTAGTCTAGAACCATCAACAGGGTAAAACAATTAAACAACCTCAACTAAATGTCATTAAAGTCGAATACAACCATCTCTTCAAAAAGAAACAACTAAAACAAATCAGTAGGGATAACTATCAGAATCCCTAGGCTCCTCCTCGGAAGCTCACCTCCTTCTCCTTCTTCGGTGTAAACCTCCTCAGTCCACGGCTCTGCTCCTAGACCTGAATACAATGACAGGTCGACTGAGTATGGAATACTCAGTGGATAAACAAACCAACAACAACATGAAGTAGCATGAGCAATATCATTATCATAGCTTAGTTTATCTATGCTTAAACATAATAGATTCATGTAACATAGGCATAATCAGAGTGCGGAGCATATAACATGTCATAACATCATCTTGACTCGTGTACTTGTGTCACTCTTATTCATGAAGTTGAACTTAACATATGTATAGACTCATACATGCATGATTCATAGTATGTTTGTCCCGGCAACCCATAATTCATAGTGTTCAACAATGTGTAGAGTGGATGTTCGTAACTGGGGATCATTCTTTCATAGCACGACATGAGTGCGACAACGCGTAGAGTGGATGTTCGTAGTGGGGAATCATTTTTTCATGGCATAATTTGTAACATGTTCGTGTCCAATGCATGCATGCTTGTGAGACAAGTGAACTCATGAGACTTAATTACTTATTATGCAAGTGAACGTGTGCTTGAGTGTCGTGATTAGAATTCAAATGAATCATTCCTTAGGTTCCGATCTCTCACCATGGAAACTCCACCATAACGTCCCATACCGAATGGTTAGAGAATTCTCAATTTGGAAGACTTTCCTCTAAGATTTGGCCTACTCGAATACCGATTACTATACAAGTAAATCGGGCATAATTTATCATGACAAACAACAATATCCATTTAACTTAGTTACAATAGCATCATACTAGCATTCATCATTCTTAAACATTTCAACAAACACCTTGAGTGCGTTAATTATGGATACTTTGTCCTTTCCCATTTTTAACAATCCACCACACCATAATCCATTCATACAACCCATATATAATGCACATCCATACATTCATCCCATCCTCCATAGTATTTCACATCTTCCATACATTCCATCCATAGTATCAAACCCATTTCCATTTCTAAAAAGCTTAATCCACACATAATTAGGGAAAACATAACCAATCGTCATTTCTATCATTTATATCATACTAATATTCACGAAACATCATTAATAGGGTTGAGTTAGAGAGTTTATCGACTTTAGGGATCCTTCCCTTGGATCCAAATCGCTCCCAAGAAGCTTTGAGGAAGATCCCTAAGTTTTCTTTGTAATCCCCAAGCAATCTCCTTCCTCCCCCAAGCAATTTCTTCCATAGAACCCTAGGTTCTCTCCTCTCCTTTGTCAAATTAGGTTCGAAATAGTTAGGATACTCTAAAACCTCGAAATAGGACTCCTATTTATAGTCTCAAGGGCTCAAAACCCAAAAAAACGCAGTTTTAAGAGAAAAACTGGGCACGAGTGCGATCGATCGCACCTATGGTGCGATAGATCGCACTATGACCTGAGAGCAGACCACAAAACTCGCCTATATGCGATAGATCGCACTTGCTCAACGATAGATCGCAGCCCCTGGATTCCTACTGATTTTTCCCCTGCTTTGATATTTTGACCATAACTTTTGACTTGCTTATCGGATTTTGACGATTTAAGTTGCGTTGGACTCGTATTTCAATGGGAAACAACTTTGATGTTTTATATAACTCCTAATTCTGGGATTTTAATGGTCTAAAAGTGCTATAAAGTTGTCTGGTCCAGAATTTCAGCAGATAAATTAAAACATCTGAAAACTTACTTTTGACTTAGCTTAGACTCAAAATCTGGAAAAACATTAAATATGTACCTTAAATAGGGTTTCAATACCTTTCTAATGGTTTAAGAAACACTCAATTTCAATGAGCGGTGATAAAACTAGAGCTTCCTAAAGTTAAGGGATGTTAAAACATTCCTCTAGACCCTTGGGTTATTTTCATACTCCATCTACCTAGATTGCAACCCCTACTCCCATCTCATGATTCCACCCCTATATGTTTTAACCCACCTAGGTGATCATCGAACACACACCAACATGCATGAGAGGCCCCGACTTCTTTATGCCTTGCACACTAGCACTAACCACATGACTCCCGAAGTTCTATATACACACTTAGGGTGTTTTATACTCCATGATCTTAAATACTTAGAGTACTCGTATCCTCTTGGTTTAAACTCAACAAACATACATCAAACCATCATTTCACGAACAAACATCCAAGACTATACATAGAGGCCTTGACCTCTATAAGCACTATTCACTTAACACATAGAGTATGTTTTATAATCTTTGCTTGCTTTCACAAAACATCTCACACCTCTTGATTCATACACTAAACTCACAACAAACTCAGGCCATGAGAAAACCCTCAAGATAACCAGTTATGCAAGAACGCATGCATGAAGACACATTAAAGATTAAAATACCCCTGATAAACTAGGCAATGACATGAGAAAGATTCGGGTCTCTACACGTGCCACATAACCTTGATGTCCTCCACAATAGGATAGATCTCTCGGTGGCAGGGTATTGGGTCCTCTCTCTGTAGAGTCTCGGATTTATTTTGCCTTTTAATACCTTGTTTTATAGGATTTAAATAGTCAATAATATTTGCTCTTAGTGTTCTTAAAAATGACTAAGGTGGGTTTAAGGGTTGAAAATAGGCAAAAATAAGAGAATTCAGTGGCGGGCGATCGCCAATCGCGGGCTGCATTTTTTAAAATACGTTTTTTTTTTTGGGTTTTTAAACCCCTCCTTCTATAAATAGGCTTTTAAGTTAGGGTTCTAAATCATTCTAAACCTAATCTTGAAGGGGAAGAAGGAGAAAGTTAGGGTTTGAAGGGGGTTTTGCATATAGAAAGGAGATTGAAGCTTGAAGATTTCTCTAAGGAAGGGTTCCAAGCATTTGGGGCAAAAAGGAAAAGCTCTAGCAAGGTAAATATGCCCTCCTTACTATCAATGCCATGAACCATTGTGGTTTTAAAGTTTATATACTAAGTTCCTATGTTAGAATGAGATTAAGTATGGATTATTGTAGATATACCTCTCTAATATTGTTGTTGTTATTGTTGTGTTTATTGTTGTGAAATGGTGAAGAGAAGATGTTTGATCAAATGGGTGAATAGAAATATTGGTGTGGAAATAGGAGGATGAGATGCATGTTAGGATTTGAAATGGTGGAAATGATTTATGATGGATGGATTGTGTTGTAGAAATATGAATGAATGGTGTTAGGATGTTGTGTTCAAGTAGTGAATTAAACCTTGTATTCTTCCATGTTACAATATATGAAAATGATGTAAGTTTGCATGCTAGAAATGTTAAGACCTCTATGTTGAATTATTATAATTATCTTTATCAAATGATGAAATTGTGAGTTTAGCATGATATTGACATTGCAAATCTAATATTAAAGCACAATGAATATGCATTATTAGTTATCAAAATTTATGAACTTATATGTCATTATGAATATTGAATGTTATTGAGATTGCCTGAAGTGATGCATTGTAGGGTGAATAAGCCTTTGGATCTAAATCTAGCAAGCCTTAGTCTTTTATCATGATGATATGGGGCGCATGATGGATCACCGAATGTATCTAGATTAGTGATCTGAAATATTATTTAACCGACAAGTGTATCACTCTTTACACGCTATTATGATGAAAGCACGAGCAAGATAAAAGCACGAACACGAAAATAAGAATAATGTATGTGGAATTGCATGTGAGTTTTACACTTGACAGGAACCAACAAGTCTAAGATCAAGGCATGCGTGTTAAGTCAAGTAATCATAAGTGAATCCGAGAGCACCGGAGAAAGTGCGAAGGTTGGTATACGGGAAGTAGAGTATAGTATTCTCTTTCACCTATATAGTAGAGAGTTATTTTAAGTTACTAATAATGATTATGCATGTTGCTATGCTTATATGGAAAATGAGAATTTAATGAAGACTCATGAAAATAAAGAAGGTAAAACAAGACAAGACAAGACAAGAATAAGATAAGATAAGAAATGAGAAAGAAGGAAAATATTATAATGCTTCCGCACTCTGAATTATGTATGTTTTATATTGCTCAATTACCTTGATTAACTTGTTCATATGAATTGCTATCATAAACTTGTTCGCATTGAAAATTGTATATCCTTAAATGATTATGCTATTTAATGCTTTTGACATTACTAGTTAGGAGTTCATATTCACTGAGCTTTGTCGTTCAGCCGATATGTTTTCATGTCGGCAGGTTCAGGTTTTGAGATACCAACGGAGCCTTGGTTAGAGGAGGATTACGGAGCGGAGGAAGAAGGTGACATTCCCGAGGAGGGAACTAGAGATCTTGACAGCTTTCCGTATCATTAGGTTGTTAGACTTATGGTGATTAAAAGTTGTAATTGAGACTTGATTTGACTTAGAGTTTTACTTTGATGGTATATATGTTGACTTGTTGATTTTGGGATCATGTGGAATGATCCGGTTATTGTAGATACTTGATTTATATATACATGTTTTAAAAGACATTTTTAGGTTCTCTTTTAGTATTTTCTTGTTTGCTCACAGGTTAGTCCAAGATAAGCAATGTAATGAGCCCAAGGTTCCATTATAGCCTAGATGGGATTTTGGGGTAGTTACAGATTTGGTATCAGAGCTAAGGTATTAGGTTCATTAGGACTTAGGCTTTAGCATGTGTTGTGTTAGGATAAATTCATCTTCCTAGGACTGAATTTGTTGTTGTGCTTGCTCTTAGGACTAAAATCATGAGTCGAGGCACCGGTAGACGCGGGGGAGGTACGGGAGAGTCTTCTGAAGGTAGTGGCACAGGCGACATGAGTCGAGCTATGGAGACTATGGCTGCAGCCATGGCTCGACAGACAAAATTTATGGCGCAACAGACCACTCTACTAGTAGCCAGGCAGAACCATGTCCTATCAGGGATTGAGGCTTTCCACCGTATGAACTCTCCAGCTTTCTATGGGAGCCCAGATCCCATTGCTACAGAGACCTAGATTAGGCAGTTAGAGAAATTGTTTCGAGTATTGGACTGCACTGAAGAGCAAAAAGTGGAGTGGGCCATTTTTATGATGGAAGGAGAAGCAGAAAATTGGTGGAGTTTGGCACTTAGGCAGAGGGACGTGACTCGTGTAGGACAACCATGGATGTGGGGAGAGTTCCTAGATGTGTTTTATGGAAAGTATTTTCTGGTGTTTGTGAAAGAGCAAAAAGAGATCGAGTTCCCACCCTTGAGCAAGGGAGCATGACAGTGGCCCAGTACGACGCCAAATTTGTCGAACTGGCTTGGTCCGCACCGCATTTGATTGCTACGGAGAGTATGCATGCGAAGAAGTTTGAAAGGGGTCTTAAGGCCTATATCAGGGATAAGGTTGTCATGCATCGGTTCCCTACTATGAGTGAAGTCATTGATAGAGCTCAGATGGCTGAGAAGAGCTCAGAAGAGTTTGTGAGGAGGCGAGAATTGGGTCAGAAAGAGAGAATGACTCATGGTCAGCTGAGTAGGATGACACCACCGGAGAAGAAGGCTAGGACATCAACTCCGCCTTTCACTGCACAGACATATCCGGCCCCACGCCCTACTACTCCTCAAGCACAGTGATATGTGCAGCCTTTGTCTTCTGCACCGAGGTTCGATGCTTGCAACCATTGCGGAAAGTTTCACAAGGCAGGAGAGTGCAAAGCACTCATGGGGGGATGCTTTTGGAGTGGAGATCTGAGTCACCGGATTAGGGAGTGTCCTCATCGCTCCCAGCCACTGCCACCTAGATAGGCTTTTCAGCAGAGGCCTCCGCAGGCCTCAAAGCCCCGATAACCTTCTCTCCCAGCAGACCAGGGATGAGTATTCGCCATCACCATGCAGGATGCCCAGGCATCCGACGACATAGTGCGGGGTACATATTATTCTCGTTATATTTCTTATAATAGGTTAAGTAGTATAATGTATGCTTGTTATTAATATGTGGTTATATGTTAGTAGAAACATGCTACTTATATGATATTTGGGTTATGCACATGTTTGACACACTTAGTTATGTAAAAAAAATTTAGGTACCTTGCTGGTAGATGGTTGCTTGGCTCATGTGTTGGTCGACACGGGGTCAACTCATTCCTTCGTCATGCCTAGGTTTGCCCTAGGTTTCACAACGGAACCGAGCCCTCTAGATAATGAGTTATCTATCTCCCTTCCTATTGGAAGATTAGTGGTCTCAGATGAAGTATACAGAGGTTGTGTGGTCCTAATTGGAGAGCATGAGTTGCCAGTTGACCTTATCCTCTTAAAGTTTCAAGACTTCGGTATCATCTTAGGCATGGATTGACTCTCAACTTATCACGGCTACGTGGACTGTTTTGGGAAAAGAGTGAACTTTGAACCAGTCAATGGGCCTCCCTTCCATTTCAAGGGATTGAAGAAGAGTGATCTAGCATGGTTTGTTGCATTGAGTATTTCCACATCGGAAGTACCGAATTCATCAAACATTCCCGTAGTGAGCAAATTCCTAGATGTTTTCCCCAAGGATCTACCTGACCTACCACCGGATAGAGAGATTGATTTTGAAATTGACATAGTTCCGGGTACATCACCGATTTCCAAGCCACCCTATAGGATGACTCCCGTAGAGTTAAAAGAGCAGATTGAAGAGTTGCTCAATCTTGGGTTCATCCGACCGAGTGTGTCGCCTTGGGGAGCTCCTATGTTATTTGTAAAGAAGAAAGATGGTTTGATGAGGATGTGCATCGACTATCAACAGTTGAGCAAAGTCACAATCAAGAATAAGTACTCTTTGCCACGGATTGATGACTTGTTTGACCAATTACGAGGGGCCAAGTACTTCTCCAAGATCGATTTGAGATCAGGGTACCACCAATTGAAGATAAAGGCGGAAGATGTTTCTAAGTCTGCATTCAGAACTCGGTATGGGCACTATGAGTTTTTGGTCATGCCTTTTGGTTTTGATAAATGCGCCGGCCGCCTTTATGGATCTTATGAATCAGATCTTCAAGGCAGCTATTGATCGTTATGTGATAGTGTTCGTCGATGATATCCTAGTATACTCCGAAACAAGAAAGGATCATGAACGACACCTTAGGGCTACTTTGGAGACGCTAAGGAAGAATCGGCTTTACGCCAAACTGAGTAAGTGTGAGTTTTGGCTTGAAAAAGTGACATTTTTGGGTCACGTGGTGTCAGGAGAAGGTATTTCGGTAGATCGCTCTAAAATCGAGGCAGTGGAAAGTTGGGGAAGACCAAAGAGTGTCACAGAGATCTGAAGCTTCTTGGGCTTAGAGGGGTACTATAGAAGATTTGTGGAAGGGTTTTCAAGTTTAGCCGCACCACTCACCCACTTGACCCGAAAGAATTCCAAATTTGAGTGGAATAACAAGTGCGAGGAGAGCTTTGTTAAACTAAAGAAACGCCTTACCACCACACCGGTCTTGACAGTGCCATCAGGAGATGACGGGTATGTGGTTTATAGCGATGCATCGCTTATCGGATTGGGTTGTGTCCTTATGCAAAATGGGAAATTCATTGCCTATGCTTTCCGGCAATTGAAGGACCACGAAAAGAATTACCCTACCCATGACTTAGAGTTAGCGGCAGTGGTGTTTGCTCTTAAGATATGGAGGCACTATTTATATGGAGAACAATTTGAGATCTTCACCGACCACAAAAGTTTGAAATACCTGTTCTCGCAGAAAGAACTAAATTTGAGGCAACGCCGGTGGGTAGAGTTTCTCAAGGATTATGACTGCTCAATCTTGTACCACCCGAGAAAAGCCAATGTGGTGGCAGATGCTCTAAGCCGAAAACCCACAGGGTACTTGGCTCACCTAATGGTCAAAGAGTGGAAATTGCTTGAAGAGGTGTCCAACTTTTATGCAGGTTTCAGTTTTGGGGCATCTAGAGCTTTGGTGGCCAATATTGCAGTTAGGCTGTCCACTTTGGACATGATTAAAAATCTGCAATGGGATGATGGAGAACTGCACGCGATTATGAACAAGTCAATTAGCAATGGGTTTGAGGATTTCTCTTAGAGAAATGACGGGATATCTTTCAAGGACAGACTTTGTGTCCCAGATAATGAGGAATTGAGAAGAGAGATACTAGACGAAACACACAAGTCTAAGTATACAGTTCATCCAGGAGGTACCAAGATGTACCAGAACCTCAAGAAGTACTTCTGGTGGAGGAATATAAAAAGGGATGTGGCAACCTACGTATCTAAGTGTTTAGTTTGTCAACAGGTGAAAGCCGAACACCGAAGACCAGCTGGACTTCTCCAATCTCTTCCTATTCCAGAGTGAAAGTGGGAGAACATCTCTATGGATTTCATCGTGGGTTTGCCAAGGACGGGTAAGAACTTTGATGCTATTTGGGTTGTAGTTGACCGTTTGATCAAGTCAGCCCATTTCCTTCCGTATGGAACTACTTAATGCAAACCAACTTGCAAGTTTGTAAGTTAAAGAAATAGTCCGTTTGCATGGGGTGCCAGTCAGTATTGTGTCTGATCGAGACCCGAGATTTACCTCAAGGTTTTAGAAGAGCTTTCAGCTTGCTATGGGTTCCTGCTTAGATTTCAGCACAACCTTTCATCCACAAACAGACGGGCAAACCGAGAGGGTGAACCAAATTATTGAAGACATGCTTTGGGCTTGTATACTTGATTTCCAGGGTAGTTGGGATGAACACTTGTCATTGATTGAGTTCGCCTACAACAATAGCTATCAGGTGAGTATTCAAATGGCACCGTTTGAAGCGCTCTATGGAAAAATTTGTCGCTTACCTTTGTGTTGGGATGAAGTTGGTGAGAGGAAGTTACTGGGTCTCAAGCTCGTTGGACTAACTGTAAACCGGGTTAAGTTGATCAGGGAGAGATTAAAAATGGCCCAAAGTAGGCAGAAGAGTTATGCAGACTCTCGCAGAAGAGATCTTGAGTTCCAAGTGAGAGATTTTGTGTTTGTCAAGATCTCGCCTACAAAGGGTGTGATGAGGTTCGGCAAATGGGGCAAATTGAGCCCTAGGTATGTGAGACCTTTTGAGATCACCACCCGGGTAGGGGAAGTTCTTACCGGGTTTTTTTGCCTCTTCACATGGCAAGTGTGCATAATGTCTTCCATGTTTCTATGTTGAGGAAATACATTTCAGATCATTCACATGTCATCAACCTTGAACCGTTGGAAATTCGGGAAGACTGGACTCTAGTTGAGCAACCGGCTCAAATATTGGACCGGAAAGAACAAGTCTTGCGCTGAAAGACCATTCCTTTGGTTCTATTGCGTTGACAACATCACTCGGTAGAGGAAGCCACATGGGAACAGGAAGATGAAGTTCATGCAAAGTATCCTCACCTATTCAATTAAGGTATGAAATTTCGAGGACGAAATTCTTTTAAGGGGGGGAGGATGTAGAGTCTCAGATTTATTTTTCCTTTTAATACATTGTTTTATAGGATTTAAATAGTCAATAATATTTGCTCTTAGTGTTCTTAAAAATGACCAAGGTTATAAAGGGTTTAAAAAAGGCAAAAATGAGAGAATTCAGTGGCGGGCAATCGATCGCCAATAGTGGGCAGAATATTTTTAAATGCGTTTTTTTTTGGGGGTTTTAAACCCCCCTTCTATAAATAGGCTTTTAAGTTTAGGGTTTTTAGGGTTCTAAATCATTCTAAACCTAATCATGAAGGGGAAAAAGGAGAAAGTTAGGGTTTGAAGGTGGTTTTGCTTAGAGAAAGTGATTGAAGATTGAAGATTTCTCTAAGGAAGGGTTCCAAGCATTTGAGGCAAAAAGAAAAAACTCTAGCAAGGTAAATATGCCCTCCTTACTATCAATACCATGAACCATTATGGTTTTAAAGTTTATATACTAAGTTCCTATGTTAGAATGAGATTAAGTATGAATTATTGTACAAATACCTCTCTAATATTGTTGTTGTTATTGTTGTGTTTAATGTTGTGAAATGGTGAAGGGAAGATGTTTGATGAAATGGATGAATGGAAATATTGGTGTGGAAATGGGAGGATGGGATGCATGTTTGGATTTGAAATGGTGGAAGGGATTTATGATGGATGGATTGTGTTGTAGAAATATGAATGAATGGTATTAGGATGTTGTGTTTAAGTAGTGAATTAAACCTTGTATTCTTCAATGTTACAATATATGAAAATGATGTAGGTTTGCATGCTAGAAATGTTAAGACCTTTATGTTGAATTGTTATAATTATCTTTATCAAATGATGAAATTGTGAGTTTAGCATGATATTGACATTGCAAATCTAATATTAAAGCACAATGAATATGCATGATTAGTTATCAGAATTTATGAACTTATATGTCATTATGAATATTGAATGTTATTGAGATTGCCTGAAGTGATGCATTGTAGGGTGAATAAGCCTTTGGATCTAAATCTAGCAAGCCTTAGTCTTTTATCACGATGATATGGGGTGCATGATGGATCACCGAAGGTATCTAGATTAGTGATCTGAAGTATTATTTAACCGACAAGTGTATCACTCTTTACACGTTATTATGATGAAAGCACGAGCAAGATAAAAGCACGAACACGAAAAAATAAGAATAATGTATGTGGAATTGCATGTGAGTTTTACACTTGGCAGGAACCAACAAGTCTAAGATCAAGGCATGCGTATCAAGTCAAGTAATCATAAGTGAATCCGAGAGCACCGGAGAAAGTGCGAAGGTTGGTATACGAGAAGTAGAGTATAGTAATCTCTTTCACCTATATAATGAAGAGTTATTTTAATTTACTAATAATGATTATGCATGTTGCTATGCTTATATGGAAAATGAGAATTTAATGAAGACTCATGAAAATAAAGAAGGTAAAACAAGACAAGACAAGACAAGAATAAGATAAGATAAGAAACGAGAAAGAAGGAAAATATTATAATGCTTCCGCACTCTGAATTATGTATGTTTTACATTGCTCAATTACCTTGATTAACTTGCTCATATGAATTGCTATTACAAACTTGTTTGGATTGACAATTGTATATCCTTAAATGATTATTCCAGAATGTTGTGTGTGTGTGTGTGAGTTTGCATGCTGTGTGTGTGTGGGTTTGCATGTGTGGTGTGAGTATTTCCTTGTATTTGGCTTCAGTCATTGCCTTGTGGTATGATTGAGTTTACAAAAAAAAAAACAGAAAGCCAGAAAGCCTTAGGGTGAGTGTTTAGTCCCACATCGAGTAGTTCCCCGAGCATGTTGTTCCTTATAAGTTCCTTGGCGCCTTAAACGGTTGGTACTTGTTTTGAGGAGCTCTAGGGTGAAACTTACATGGGATGCATGTGTGTGTTGTGTGTGTGTGGGTTTGCATGGGTGGTGTGAGTATTTCCTTGTATTTGCCTTCAGTCATTGTCTTGTGGTATGATTGAGTTTACCAAAAAAAAAATGATTATGCTATTTGATACTTCTGACATTGCAAGTTAGGAGTTCATATTCACTGAGCTTTGTTTCTCAGCCAATATGTTTTCATGTCGGTAGGTTCACGTTCTGAGATACCAGCGGAGCCTTGGTTAGAGGAGGATTATGGAGCGGAGAAAGAAGGTGACATTCCTGAGGAGGGAACTAGAGATCTCGACAGCTTTTCGTATCATTAGGTTGTTAGACTTATGGTGATCAAAAGTTGTAATAGAGACTTGATTTGACTTAGAGTTTTACTTTGACGGTATATATGTTGACTTGTTGATTTTGGGATCATGTGGAATGATCCGGTTATCCCAGAGTTGGATATTGAGATAGACTGGTTATAGTAGATACTTGATTTATATATACATGTTTTGGAAGACATTTTAGGTTCTCTTTTAGTATTGTCTTGTTTGCTTACAAGTTAATCCAAGATAAGCAGTGTAATGAGCCCAAGTTTCCATTATAATCTAGATGAGATTTTGGGGTTGTTACACTCTCAGAGTGTCGATAACTTCCTTAGAGTCAGACTCGATCACCATTTTAGGCCAACTGTGAGGCAGTATCACATTTACTCCCACCCAAATGAGTAGCACCCATTAACTCATAATGTGCTGGATAGATTGTCTCAATCATATGGTGATAAACAGTTGATACTAATGATTCCATCGCTAGCGACGTGATGTGAATATGCCTTCGTGCAACACACCTAATCTCCTTCTATTGACCCCTATGATCCCCCCATGTGACAAAAATGTTAGCATAGGCATGGTTTGAGAGATCAGATCATAACCAATTGCAATTGAACTCTGGAGAGTTCAATTGCATATGTGTCGTGATCTGATTGGAAGGAAAAATTGAATTTAAAATTTTCACTTTTCTATTTTTTACCCCCCAATCAAATCATGACACATATGTGATTGAAATCTCTTGAGTTCAATCGCAATTGGCTATGATCTAATCTCATGATGTGAGGATGTCATTAAGAAAAATATTCAATTTAGTGTCTATTTGGTGCTGAGGTGGCACTTGTGTGGCAAGTCTCAAAAACCTGCCATCAACAATTGTGAAGTTCAATCCCACCCACAAGTCAACATGTGTCCCTTTTAACTCTATTAAGTATGGTTAAGATTCACTAATCATTGGAGTTCAATCAGTGTTACCTAGTTTGCTTCCTATTAGAACGAATCGCGAACCGGTTCAAAGTGAACCAATTCGTGGTTCAGTTAGTGTCTATTTGGTGCTAAGGCGGCACTTGTGTGGCAAGTGTCAAAAACCTGTCATCAACAATTGTGAAGTTTAATCCCTCCCACAAGTCAACATGTGTCCCTTTTAACTCTATTAAGTATGGTTAAGATTCACTAATCATTGGAGTTCAATCAGTGTTACCTAGTTCGCTACCTATTAGAACGAATCGCGAACTGGTTCGAAGTGAACCAATTCGTGGTTCAGTTCGTTTGGGGTTCATGAAAATGAGTGAACCCTCTACCCGAACCTAATAGGTTTGGTTCGGAGAACTTTTTGTTCGGGTCAGATGAATTTATTCTTTTAAGTTCAACGAACTTATACTTTTGAGTTCGACAAATTTGTCTTCTGAGTTCGCGAAGAGCCATAAAAACCTGTTTTTTAAATGTTTATTTAAATAACATGGTTAAAATATGGAAAATAGTTAACATACATGAGATATCCATTGGTGAGTATTTAAGAGGGGGGCATGGACCAATGAGGTCCAGCCTTAGGTTGGTTGGTGAGTATTTAAGAGGGGGGCATGAACCAATGAGGTCCATCTTAGGTTTGCAAATGGATATCCCAGGTACGCCTATCACTGCTCTTAAAATATATAGGTATTAATATTATATTAGCGAACCAAGTTAGCGAAATAAACTAAAAAACTAAGCGAACCGATAAATGAACTATCTCATCCTACCCCTAGCGAACCAGACTCACTCTAGAGTGGTGAATTATGAATTGCGAACCCAAATTTGAACCAAACGAACCTGAATCTACCATGGTTTGGAAGTATTTTGCCATGACTTGAATTTTTGCAAAATTTTGACCTTAAGAATAGAAATTTTTATTATTTTACAAAATTAAATATGCGTCAATAGTTATCAAATTTAAAGTAATTAGTGGTTTTGGTCCTTTGGGATCAAAATCTCCCGAACTTTTTGACATTTTATGATTTTATTCTACAAATTTTATTTCCATCTATAATTTGAAAAAATTCTAAATAATTATATTTTCTTTATAAATTAATCTAATATTATTTTAAATTTTTAATAAATATACACTTTCTAAATGAGAAAGACGAGGAGGGTGACTTAATAAATAAATATATACAGTCATTGAACTAGAATACTAAATATCATGTCACTCAACATTCTTAAATTGTGATTAAAAAAACATAATTAAATTAGATTACTTAATTGTGAATATAGATATTTGATTAGAGTTTATTTTGTATGTGTACAGTCCACCAATTTTGTGTAACCCCACCAATAGTAAACTTAAACAAATTATGGATATATTAGTAAAAACACTTATGTGCAATGATACGAATACGGTCTTCACATACTTTTAATAATACTAGTTGGCCCAACACGTGCAAGGCACGTGCTAATTTTTTAAATTTCAAATTGAAATAAAAATAAAAATTTGTTAGAATAAGAAGTAAAATGAGAGCAATGACGATTGAGGAGATTTAAAAAGCATTTTTAAATCAACAACCACATAAAAGGGAACACCTGAGTCAAAAGAAATTGAATTACTAATAGAAATTGAGGAAACCCACAAAAATAAATAGGACATGCAATCCCAACCAAAAATGGAAGACTTTAATGGAGAATGCAGATTAAAATAAAGGAAATTTTTTTTTAAAAAAATCAAAGAAATATAGAGAGTAAAATCATAATAACTATGAGAAACTTTTCCTTCATAAAATCCGATCTTTTGTTCATAAATTCCTACACTAAAGCATATAATTTTATGAGAAAAGCAACCTAGAGGAGATGTAGTGAATAATCATCCCCCCAAAGGAAAAAATGATTCCGAACCCCCACAACCCATATGGTGAACATGAGCTGTGGACCAAGGTGCCCTTTAAGGGACAGTTCATAATAAGAACAAAATACATTCTTTATTTTGGTCCACTCAACCAATCTATCGCATTGGGCTCCAGCTAACAGACCCTACAAAACCCACACATATCATGAAAGAGGATTGCATCCTATTCTCAGTCAACCAATACTCTAACCCTCTACCAACCGCCTGTCCATTTGTTTTAATGAAAGAGTGCTTTAATCATTGTAGAATGGACATATGATTGGTGGTATAGTGACCTTAATTTAATTAATTGCAATCTAGGGGTAATTTAGTAATTTTATATTTAAAGGGTAGTTTGGTAATTGTTATTGGACTGTTGGTCCTAGTATCTAACCTAGGTGGGTTATGGTTGACCAATTGTTGGGTTAGATTATGTTTGTATCCAAACACCCCTTAGTAAGTGTAACTTAGTAAATCACTAATTTTGGGTTGACCATAAATAGTTAAGTAAACCTAATTAGCCTGATTAGTTTTCCAAACCTAATTAAAAGAGAGAGGACTCACGTAGAGCACAAGGGAGAGACGACTGTGGCTGGTTGGGGGCTTTTGAGTGAGTTTTGGCGAGAAACACTCTTGTATCGTGTTCTTCTTCCTAAAAACCTAGGTCTAAGGCAAGTAGACACTCGATTTGTTCTTGTTCTATGTTTTAGTAATGGTTTTATGTTATCTTAGGGTTAATCATAGATGGATCAATGCGATTGTGTATCGATTTTCATCAATTGAATAAGGTGACTATCAAGAACAAATACCCTCTACCTAGGATTGATGATTTGTTTGATCAATTTCGAGGAGCGCAGTAGTTCGTCAGGATTGACTTGAGATTAATTCAATATTTTTGGAATAATTTCCATAAAGCTCTAGGGACGTCTTCAAATTTCAGTACAACTTTTCATCCCAATACTGATGGTCAGACGGAGTGTGTCAACCAAGTTGTTATATATTTTATCCACAAGCACACATCAATTAAATATGGCCCTGCAGATATATATGGACTGGGTTAGAGTTCTTACTCAATAGCGGAAGACCCGGATCTTTCGTTGATTCGTTACACTGTCACGATCCTCTTTAGCCCTAGTGTGCATCCTGTTCTCGTAGGATGAAAGGTAGCTACGATCGAGTTTCCCCTTGTGATTCCACGGTTCAAATCCAAGAGAGAGAGCTTGGATATTCTCATAGAGAGAATTTTCTTTTTTTGAGAGAGAAGAGAATTATGGAGGATACGCGCATTCTTCTGATAAAGAATTATCCTATATAGAATAGTCTCCCACTAACTCACAACCTCTTCCCCATTTTTTGGGGAGAGTGGGAAGTTATCCCTATTATTGTGTTAGTGGATAACATGGAGGTTATCTAAACTTATCAGATTACCTACATGGATTATCCATCTGAGCTCTCATGACCCGCAACCCATGTGGGCGGATCAAAAGCTCGGGTTAGGCCTAGCCTGACCCATAAATTCCTAACAGCTCCCACTCGCCCACATAGGGTGAGTTTTCTCATTTGTTCTCTTACATAGAGTGAAGCAATTTCTTAATCTTTCTCAATTTCACATTCTCACCTCCTCATATAGGAAAATGAACCGTGCGACCTTACGAGAAGAACGTATAGCATCAGGAGCGAGATTATCAAATTATAGATGACCAACAAAAACGCATCACTCGAGGGCATCTCGGTTATACCCCAGATGATCTGACTACAGCTGATTAAGCACTCATTATCTCTCATAATAAGCAGTGCTTTACCCAAAATAAGTGATATACTCATGTCCCGTATCGTAAACATATTACGACATAGACGCTGGCCAGCAATGAGTCACATAACATGGTATATCATCAATCAATCTTCCCTAAGTCCTCATGTCAATTCAACTAGACTCAACCGCTTTCCCAGTCATGCCCCGTCAGATCGATTCTCTCATGATCCTCGGCATGCTAAAGTAGCGACAGTGAGCATCCTCTTCATGACATAGTCTCAAGTCAACAAATGGTACAATTAGGATCATTGATCCAAGTGGCTCACACAATGATGAAGCATGAATCATTCATCACTCCAACTATCAGTCGGCTTAAAGCACATACAGTATGAAATGTATGCTATGACATTATCTCATAAAAATGAGCATGCTACTTCTAATAAATAAGAACGCTATACGAATCTGGGTCAAGTCGCTATGCAAGCGCCTAACTTGAGTTTTCCAGCCCAGTCACTCTGTAAGCGTCTGCCTGAAATCTCACATTCGGCTATGATGCAGGCTATATAGAGTTGTGGTAGTACTCTATGATCGACCTACTAAAAAGGTCTCATTTTAGCTCTATCTAAGGCGACATATCGGTAACATATATTTTGCTCGTCGATCAGGCACCAAATATATAAATGTCTTAGTTCGCTATCTTAGCGCCTAAAGACAAACATCTCATCTTGCTTGTTGTCTCAGCGCCAAAATGAATCTCCCATGTGAAAGGGTCGATTCGAGCTCGGTGACATATTATGAAGATGTGCTATCAACAATGAACTACATAAGAATAATGCTGATAAAAATACATACTCATGTCATCAAATAATAATAATAATGTCGGTACAAAAACCAAGTAACTACATACATCATGCCCTACGTAATCCCATACTCCTAGCATGAGATATGGACACATCTCTAGCAATAGGCTTAGTCAAAGGATCAACCACCATGTTTCCTGTAGAAATATGCTGTAAAGTTACTTCCTTTTATGAAATCATATCTCGAATGTAATGGTACCGAAGCTCAATGTGTTTGACTTTCCCATGGTACTTGGGATCTTTTACATATGCTAGTGCTGATATACTATCAGAATAGAGCAACACAATATCCTCAGAATGAGTTGTAACACCCAAGCATTGCCAAAATCTCCTAAGCCAAACAACTTCTTGGACAACTGCTGAACACGCCACACACTCTGACTCCATGGTAGAGAGTGCAATGCATGATTGTTTCTTGTTAGACCAAGAAACAGCTCCACCTTCTAGTATGAATGCATAATCTGAAGTGGATTTGCGCTCATCTTTGTCACTGGCCCAATCAGCATCACTATAACCTCTCAATCTCGGGTCTCCACCGTGATAATATAGAGCATGATCAGTGGTTCCACGAAGGTACCGAAGAATCCTCTTGACCACTCTCCAATGAGCAGGTCTAGGATTGCTCTGATAGCGACTAACCATGCCAACTGCAAAACATATGTTTGGACGTGTACACAACATCGCGTACATCAGACTCCTAATTGCAGCTGCATAAGGTACTTTGGACATTTGTTTCTTTTCCTCATCATTCTTAGGACATTGGTCTAGACTTAGGACATATCCCTTTTCCATTGGTGTGTCAATGAGTTTGGAGTTATGCATCTGGAAACATTCAAGAATCTTCTTGATGTAAGTCCCTTGGGATAAACTAAGAAATTTCCTTGAACGATCCCTCGTGATCTTAACTCCCACCACAAAATTTGCTTCATCCATGTCCTTTATCTCAAAATTAGAGGACAACCACTTCTTAGTGGCGATAATGGAATCCAAGTTATTCCCAGCCAATAGGATATCATCAACATATAATGAAAAGATAATGATGCTTTTCTTGGATCGTTTAATATACACACAATGGTCCTCTTCAATCATCTCAAAACCAACTGAGGCAATGAAATCATGAAATCTTAAGTACCATTGCCTAGACGACTGTTTGAGACCATAGATGGAACATTTAAGAAGGCACACTTTGCGCGCCTTGTACTTGTCAATTGAGCCATCTGCCTTGCGTTTGACCTCTAAAACCTATTTGTTTCCAATGGCCTTGCGCCCAGGCGGAAGGTCAATTAACTCCCAAACATCATTCTTGTCCATGGAGCTCATCTCATTCTGCATAGCAGTCATCCACTCATCATTAGTTGATGAAGAAAGTCTTTCACTGAAAGAAGCAAGCTCATCTTCATCCTTAGTAGCACATAAGAGAACATTCCCCTCAATCTCAAAATAACGACGAGGAATGTGCCCTCTACTACTTAGTCTGCGAGCTTGATCTTGTACCTGTGGGTCACTCCCACTGGGTTGAAGACTACTCCCACTATCTTCAGCGATTATAGGACGAGGAACTAATTCCCCACCCTCACTAGAAAATGGTAAGATGACTTCATCTTCCTCTAACTCATAGATGTCAAGATCTTTATTAGCATCGCCTATGCTAGGAAAATCAGTCTCAATGAAATCAATATCGCGGGACTCTATCTCAGTCATTCCTCCATTTGAATGTTCACCATACATCACATAGCCTTTTGAGCTTTCAGAATACTTTATGAAGATATTCTTTCTGGCTCTAGGGCCCAATTTCCCATGCTCATAGGAGGTGCTATGTACAAAACCAACACCCAAGGGCGCAAATGCTCCAAATTGGGCTTTTCGCATTTCCAAAGTTCATATGGGGTGAAAGAAACTGACTGAGAAGACACTCAATTAAGTATGTAGGTTGCAGTCAATAGAGCATCCCCCCAAAAGGTTATAGGGAGGTTTGCTTGTGCCATTATAGACCTAACCATCTCCAAAAGAGTTCTATTCCTTCTCTCCATTACACCATTTTGTTGCGGAGTATAAGGAATAGTGAGTTGTCTGCGTATCCCCTTTTCCTCACATAGATCCTTAAATTGATCTGATAAGTTCTCACGTCCTCGGTCAGTCCGAAAATTTTTTAGGCTTTTCTTTTGTTGATTCTTAACCTCTGTCACAAAGCGTTTGAAACAGTCCAAAGCTTAATGGCGGTGAGCGATCAATTGAACATAACCATATCACGTATAGTCATCAATAAAAGTGAGGAAGTAAGAGGCGCCATGACGTGCCTTGACACTCATAGGTCCGCATATATTAGAGTGTACTAACTCCAGCGGTTGAGTAGCTCTCTTAGCCTTACCAAAGGTCTTCTACATGCCTTGCCTGCTAAATAGGGCTCACATATAGGTAGGTCGACCTTAGCGAGTGGGCCTAAAAGGCCTTCTCGAGCTAACCTTGTCATCCTATCTCTTCTTATATGCCCTAGCCTAGCATGCCATATTTTAAATAAACTACCATAAATAGAACCATGTCCAAAAACCATGTCATCCAACATAATATCCAAACCACCTAAAGAAAATTGAAAATTATATCCAAACTATAATAAAGTCAATACAGATAAAAGATTATGGTGAATTCCTGGCACATATAGAACGTCATGTAGAAGTAATTTGCGTTTAGTACGCAAATGAAGCTGGTATGAACCGACTCCACGAGTTTCTTCATGACTTCTGTTGCCCATGTACACAACATGTGTCCCAGCCGGAATTCTCTTATAATCCACAAACCTTGCTCTCTCTCGAGCTACATGTCTTGTTGCTCCCGTATCTATAATCCAATCAGACATAGATTCAACAACAAATACATGAGAGCATACATAAATGCTAAAGGATTTGAGTGAAGGGGTTATTTTTTTCGGCTCAGTGCAATAACGAGCGAAATGACCCAACTGCCCACAGTTATAGCACTTCACCTTGGATACACTTTTCTTGCCACCGCGCTTACCCCTCTTATGTTTGAGATTTTCCTGTTTGAACTTTGGACCTCCTTTGGGAGCAATCGAGCTTGCCCCACTCTGCTATGCTGCATTACTCTTATCTTTGCGGCTAAACCCATTACGCTGACCTCCATGGGCAATTAGAGCTGCAGATTTGGTCGCCTCTTAGCGCTCCATTTCCAGTTCCACATGACGAGAAATATCAGAGAAATTCTTGATATTCTCATTATCTGTCGTGATTTGTTTCATGTTTACCTATGAATCTGGCAGAGATCGGATCACAGACTGAACCTGTTGTTCATTTGTAAGGACATTCCCAGTAGCTTTCAAGTCTCGAATCATCCCGGACATCACCCTAAGATGTTCAGTCATCGTTTGCTTTGGATCCTTACGATACACCTCAAATTTAAGTACTAGGCTCCTTAGCTTTGTTGTGGATGTACCTCCAAAGTCAAACTTGAGCTGGCCCCACATGTCTTTGGCTGTTTGGAAAGCCTCATACTCTCCAATGAGGTCATCGTGCATACTGCTTAACATAGTAAAACACGTGCTTCGATCCCTCTTGTACTAAGACTGGTAGGCCTCCAGATCACGACGGTGCTGGGCCGTTTGCCATTCTTCGGGTTTGGACATCTTACTGGACAAAACTTCCAGGAGCTCTTGCTCGTTCAGAAGATACTGAATCTTCTTGTGCCAGATGTCATAGTTATTTCCTGTTAGTTTTTTGGCCCTACAAAGATCAGCTACTACATTCTTTGCTGCCATTTTTGTACATTCAGATTACAAGGGTGACCTTATTAGTTATTGTGCACATCTCCTTTATTTGTTCAAAAATCCAATTAATAAATATTATTTTCTCAACATATTTAAGATCGAAACTCTGCTAAGCTCGGAATCATCTCCCAAATTGTGTCGAACAAGAATATATTTACTTATTTATTTTTGATCAAATGTATATATTAGGGGTACAGATACCTCGCCTAATATTTCCACGCGCATTTATATTAACATATATATATAAGAAGCATCAACGGAACCCCACTCAACGACTAAGGGAGCGAGCATGTCACATAAACTCAAACATCATTGAAGATACAAAATCTTCAATACGCATGTATAATATGTAACAAAATAAGCTCACAAATGCTTTAATTATGCAATTTAATGAATCCATTAATAAATTAAACCCCTAGGTGTCCAATCAATAGTCATAAAAAAAGTCCAATAATATACTAGAATTTTAAAATTAGTTTCTGTAATTTTTAAATTTCATTTAAAAATAATTTGAGCATTTTTTAATAAGAAAAATATGCTTATAAATTAGAAAATAAAAATTACAGAAGCTTAAATTTTTTTCTGAACACATAGTCAGATAGGGCATAAAATTTGTGACCCAACGGTGAAAACGGCGTCAAAATCGTAGTTAAAACGAGCCCACACGGGCCTTTTAAAGTTTAGGGGTCAGCTTGCCCTATGTGGCAGTTGACTGGGCACGATGACTAGACCCCCATGCTGACGTGGCATGCTGATGTGTCATGTCAACACATATGATTGGTGATGTGGCAGCTGATGTGTCAGTCCACGTTGCAGCTGACGTGGTAGATGACGTGTTTGCTGACAAAGCTCCACATCATCAAAGGTGTTCCACTCACGTGTGGGGTCCCCTCCCAAAGAAAAGACACGTGCAAGGGTGGGCTCATCCAAAATCAAAACAAATTTAATTTACTCGAGGCCTACTTTAGAAGACCATATCTTACTCGTTTTTTTACCAAAAAATACGAATATAATACCGTTTCGAACATCTCGCAGCCCTCTATGACAATAGGTCCTCAAAAAACCTTTATTAATTTATTAAGGCCTTCATAAAATTATACAAAGATTGAGGAAAACTCAGATCCTAAAAAATAGGATTTGAATTTTCTCTCGCTCACAAAATTCTTTTTACACAAAATTAAATCGGTTTGTTCTTCTTGATGAGTAGAACACAACCCAATACATTTTTTTTTGGAAAAAACCTTTTCGAATTTTTACATAAAAAAACAAGTTGTTTAATCCTTTTTTAAAAACTCAATAATAATTTCGCATAAACAACACAATATATTTATCAGCGAACTGAATCGAAACGAGCCTAACCTGGCTCTGATACCAATGTTATATATTTTATCGCCAAACACACATCAATTAAATATGGTCCTACAGATATATATGGACCGGGTTAGTGTTCTTACTCAATAATAGAAGACCCGGATCTTTCGTCGATTCGTTTCATTGGCACGATCCTCTTTAGCTCTCGTGTGCATCTTGTTCTCGTAGGATGAAAAGTAGCTACGATCGAGTTTCCCCTTGTGATTCAACGGTTCAAATCCAAGAGAGAGAGTTTGGATATTCTCACAGAGAGAATTTCCTGTTTTTTGAGAGAGAAGAGAATTATGGAAGATACGTGCATTCTTCTGATAAGAAATTATTCTATATACAATAGTCTCCCACTAACTCACAACCTCTTCCTCCTTTTTTGGAGAGAGTGAGAAGTTATTCCTATTATTGTGTTAGTGGATAACATGGAGGTTATCTGAACTTTTCAGATTACCTACATGGATTATCCATTTGGGCTCTCATGACCCGCAACCCATGTGGGCGGATCAAAAGCTCGGGTCAGGCCTAGCCCGACCCATAAATTCCTAACAGTGATGAAAGATAAGCCTTTAAACCTAAGGTTTTGTGAATTTGAACTATAGTTAAAGGGGTTTCTTTGCTTAACTCCCTTTAACTGTGCTTTAGATTCATTAACCCTTAGGGTTAAAACATCTAACTTTGATTTTTAGAATTTTTTAAGAAATTGAATGCGTCCTTTTTAACTACCTTTAATAGTTGTTAAGATTCAATAACCCTTATGGTTAAAACACCTAACCTTGTTTATAGAAAAAAAAAGTTAAAAAACTAAAGTGTCCCTTTTAACTCTCTTTAACATCAACAAAAAAAGAACTCCCTTTTTTTTTATTTGGAGAGTAAAAAAAAACTCCCTTTAACTGTGGTTAAGATATACTAACCCTTTGGAATAAAACATCTAGCCGTGGTTGTTAGATTTTTTTAAATTAATCACATGGGTTAAAACTTATTAACCATAGTTTAAGATTTGAGGTTATGAAATATCTTAAGGGCATAATCATTTTATTTTACTAACGGTTGAAAATATTGAATTAATTTGTAAACCTGTTAAAAATAAAAGTGTATTTGCAAACTATGTAAAATCTAGTGGCTGATATGAAAAAACCCCAATATAAGCTTGTCGTGGTCTGTTTTCCAATTCCCTATATTTATCTTCGGTCGGTGACGCGAGGAGGTGCGTCTCAGCTTTCCTTTTCTTGCCACATGTCCCCTTTTTAACTCAATTTAATCGCCATTAAGATTCAATCACCTTTAGGGTTTACACATCTATCCTTGTCTTTTTAGAAAAAAAAAGAAAAAAAATTTAAACACTTGATTAAAAAAAACATTAACCCGAGCTCAAGTTGACTTGAAGGAGTAGCTATGTGAGAGCGAGGAGCGATATAGGTCCCTCCTCGCCCTGGCACTATTTATTTAAGGTTTAGAGGCGGATGTGAAAAAACCCCTATATAATTATTTAGGTTTAGAGGATTTTCCCTTTTGGTTGCCTGTTTCTGTTCTTTTTGTGGCTTTTGCTTATTTGTGGTTGATTTTTTTTCTTTTGTTTTCAAATATTTCAAAATCAGTGAATCTCCAATCGAAATCTGTAAGTTGTTTTTTTGTTTTTTTTAAGAAAATCTGAATAGTTTCTCTTTTTTATCTTTATTCTTTATCTCACCTAAAGGCTGAAACCCTAACTTGCTGTTATCCATCTCTGCAATTTTGTCTCAGATCTGTGGTATTGAGGATATCTAGGGAGGCAGAAGATGTTTTTGATGGAGTGGGAACAGAGGCTCTCGGTTCTATTAAGCTTGCTGCTGCAAATTATCCTCATTCTATCCGGCAAACTGAGGAAACGTTGCTCCGGAAAAAGTATAACTTGTGTAATCTGGTTGGCTTATCTATCAGCCGATTGGGTGGCAACTTTTGCTCTTGGCATAATCTCCACCACCGTTATTGACTCAATTCCCCATCATCATAACGATTTACTGATCTTGTGGACACCCTTTCTTCTTCTTCACTTGGGAGGGCCTGATACCATCACAGCATTCTCCGTAGAGGACAATCAGCTCTGGTTACGCCACGCTCTCAGTTTCATGCTTCAACTTATAGCCGTGCTTTATATCTTCGCTACATCACTGCCTGGAAGCAAGCTTCTTTTCCCTACACTTTTTGTGTTCTTTTCTGGGGTTTTCAAGTATGGGGAGCGGATTTGGGCACTAAAGCGAGCTAGCATGGATGGTCTCAGACGATCCTTGGTTAGAGCACCTGACCCAGGGCCTAACTACGCCAAAATCATGGACGATGTCGCATCCAAACACAATGCTATCGTCCCAGCAGCGCTATATGTTAGAAGGGAATTTGAGGTATATAATTTTTCTTCTACGACTCCTCTCTTGGTTGAAAGCGGCGATGGTAACAATCAGACTGATTCACCACAAATACTAACTGAAGCATACCGCATCTTTCAAACTTTCAAATGCCTCTTCTCTGATCTAATACTTAACTTCCAACAACGAAACCACAGTCAATCCATTTTCAGCAAGTGTAATGCATCTCAAGCTTACAAATTGATCGAGATTGAGCTCAATTTCGCCTACGATATACTATATACGAAAGCACTGGTTGTTCATACTCTCTGTGGCCGCATCTTCAGGTCACTTAGTTTCTGTTCGACCCTTGTTGCTTTCTATCTCTTCCTCTTTACAGAGAAACATGGCTTTCAGAAGAAGGATATTATCATAACTTACATGTTGCTTATCGGCGCTTTGGCTCTAGATATAGTCGCTCTTGGGCTGCTGATTTTCTCAGATTGGACTGTCGTCATGTTGAGAAGCTCCAAGCACTACCCCAATGTGAAATGGCTGGAGAGAGGTACCTATGGAATCCTTTCTATGGTCCGTTCACTTCCACCCTACAAACACCGTTGGTCTTGCTGCATGGGGCAGTACAGTCTGTTGAAGGTTTGTGTACAAGATCAGCCGATCCCCTTTGGGAAATTTCTCGAACGCATGAATGCAAAGGAGATGTGGGATCATTACAGGTACACTGAACATGTCAAGGCTTATGAGGAACTAAATAATTTCATTTTTGAAGATCTAACGAGTAAGTCAAAAATTAAGGAGGATTCTGCACGTTTCAATAATCTTAACATGAGCCGAGGTCAATGGGCACTCGAACAAGATGATGACTGCTGTAGACTTGGGTGGAGCATTCAAGTGGAATTCAATGAAAGCCTACTTATATGGCATATTGCCACAGAAATATGCTTTCATCTAGACAAGACCAAGAACAAGAGTCCTGATCAGTCATCAGATTATCGTAAAGCGAGTAGAGTTTTATCACACTACTTGGTATATCTTCTAGTCGCACGCCCTTTTACAATGTCTTACATGGCAGGATTAGGGATGATACGATATGGAGATACCTACGCAGAGGCCGGACTACCATTGGGAGATATATTTGAAGCTTGCAATTTGCTAATGAATGTTCATACGTATGTTCCACCCAAACGAGTGAAGGGAGACAGGAGCAAGTCTGTGTTGTGGGATGCAGTTATATTAGCTAAAGATCTTAGGAAACTGGATGAACAAAAAATGTGGAAGATCACATGCAAAGTGTGGATTGAGATGCTCTGTTTTGCTGCTCGTCATTGTAGAGGTAACTATCATGCTCAAATGTTGAGTACTGGAGGAGAGCTTCTCACGTCAGTATGGTTTCTTGAGGCCCATCTCGGCATGGGAGTACACTACTAGATCAAAACAGGGCATTTCAGAACGAATATCGTCTTGGAAAGATGAGATTTTTAGTAAGCTTTGTGTAAGGATAGACTTATTATGATAATTATGGTTTCAATCCTTCTTTTAATGATTTGTGCTGTCTACAATAGGAAAAAAAATAGTAAGATCTAATAATTTGTTGATCACTGTTCTGGTTGGTTTGATTAATATACTGAACTGTAGCCATGAAGCCATGAGTCATATGAATGCCCAGCTTACCCACAAAAAAGGAATGCACTTGTTCTCTCCGTTGAAACATTGATATAGGGGAACTAGCGAAGACCCCGTGCATAGCACGGGAGCAAAAAAGAATAAAAATGAGAAGAATAAAAAGAATGAAAATGAGAAGAATTTAAAAAATAAAAAATAAATTTAAATGTCTAACTCTTTACTATAAGGTGTCATCATCCTCCACCAAAACTATGAGTAGCTTATTCGAGAAGATACTTACCTTCTAATGCGCATCTTAAACTGAAAAGTAGAAGGCAGAAGAGATTAGTATTTGATTACCATTCCATGACAAAACGTAAAGATATTGTAACAAAACCAGAAACTCCAGATATAGTTTTTGCCTCTATTTAGGGGATGAGAGGGCCTATTTAGGGGATGAGAGGGCCAAGAAGGAGGAGAGACACATTCACAGGATTGAGGATAATTGATACCTAGTGGTGGGCCAAGACATATTAAAATCTCTAACTACAAATTGAGGTCTTTCTGGTATAGAAACTGCAATAGGCATGATGCTTGAGAACCATAGTCACAAAAAATTGTGTTTTTTTTTTTAAAACCCTTACATTAATTCCCTACCGTATAAAACGGCGTTTAAAACCCGTTTTTTGAAAAAAAATGCGTATTATTATTTAAAACGCGTTTAAAACGAATAATACGAAAAAAAAACTTGTTTAAAACGAATAATACGAAAAAAAATGGATAATCTAAGAAATTTTTTTTGGGAATGAAGATTATGTTGATATCGATGACTTTGATGACGCTTTTGAGCAATTGATGAATAAGAATGAGTGATTTTATTAATACGCGTATTATAGTCTTATTTTTAATCTTGATAGTTGATGTTTTAATGAATTTTGATTCCTTAATGAAATGAATTGGATGTTAAAATGATGTTATGAACTTATTATTGTTGATTATAGTTACTCTTTTTGTATATTATCTTACCAAATTGTTAAATATATTAATTAGCATCATTTCTAACTTTTATAATTATTAATTGTTTTCTCCGTTTTTTTTTTTGAAGTTTTTCCGTATTTTATAGAATTGTTCCGTACTTGAACCTTGCCGAATTATTCCCCGAATCCCGACTTTGTGACTATGCTTGAGATCCTACAATGATTATGGTCTTTTAGTGATAAGGGTGTGTTTAGAACAACCATATCTTCAGAACAAAGAGACGGGAATGCTGGATCATCATTCATTAAAAAGCAACAAAAAAATTAAGGATAACTCCCTAATTGTTTAGTCAGTACAATGATAGAAAAGAAAAAGAAAAATCTGAACAGCATAAACCTTCATCTAAAAACTTGCAGTTTTTTGACTGATACAACAGATAAGTTGCTTCCTAAACCCAATTTTTTGACCTAAGTTGAGCAACTTCCTACCATTTGAATTTCAAACATGAGTATTATAAAAAAATTTCAATAATATCAAAATCCTAATCTTAAAGGAAAAAAGAAAAGAAAAGATATAATCACATTACAAATGAAATCAAAATCTTAAAGGAAAAAAGAAAAGAAAAGATACAATCGCATTACAAATGAAATCAAAATCTTAAAGGAAAAAAGAAAAGAAAAGATACAATCGCATTCCAAATGAAATCAAAATTGAGAGGTCCAGTTATGAGTACTCGATACTTCCCTTGCACTTCAATTCGCAGCTGCAAATGACTCTGCCTTGTGCTTGATGGTCATCTAATCAGTCTTAACCAGTGTTACAAATCTCGTTCTCGGGTTTTTATTGGTAGGAGTTTTTCTCGGGAGATTTTCAAATTTGGAGTTTTTTTCGGGTATATCTCAGCTAAATCTCGGCAATGATTAAAAAAATAATAAAAATTACAATAAATAGTAATAGTATTATCAATTATTAAATTCATTAAAGCGTCTTCTTCTGTTTCTTCCTCCCGAAGGTTTTCTTCAGCCTTTTCTTTCCTCCCCTAAAGATTTTGGGTTTTCTTTAGAGAAGATACGAACAAATTCTAGGGGTTTATACTCCCTCAATAACTCGATATTTTGAAGATATAGAATGAGAAATAAGTGAATGAATTTTAGGGGTTTATGTCCCTCAATAACTCGATATTTTGAAAGTTAATATGAGAGAAAAAAAAAAAAAAAAACTAAAGTTTAAAACCCGAGATTTTGAAAATCTTGGGATAATATCGGAAAAATCATAAATCTCGCGATATATTCAAAATCTCGCGTTAAAAACGAAGTTTTAAACGGTTTGTGTTTATATCGGTTTTTCTAGCGAGAAAAACCCAATTTCTCGCGATATTTGTAACACTGGTCTTAACTAAGAGAATCGATGTTTTAGAATGCATTTGGTTCAATGGATCCTACCTCAATATGATCATGAAGCTTCTTCTGCACTTCTATTTGCAATTGTAGAGCCTGAGTTATCTGGAAGTTTCTGTAAAACAAAATCCTTAATTAGTAAGCCTTTCTTATTAACATTTTCTGCCAAAATAATCAAGCAGAAGAACAAAAGTAATCTCCAGTTCTTACTTGTAAGGGATAAAATTCGTAAAATTGATTAAGTGTTGAAGAACGAGTTAGCTTGCGTTGTTATGTGCACCAAAGTGTGACACGTGGATCACGTGCTTAGAAGAGAGAACTGTTCCATTGTCTGTTGCACAACGTTTCCGGTGTGTGCTTCATAAACGTACTCGTAGTCTTGTGAACAATATGTTCGTTGTGCTCGTGACAACGTTTCCGTTGTCTGATACACAACGTACCCGTTGTATTCTCGACAACGTTTCCGTTGTCTTACACAGCGAATTCGTTATCTTCCGATAACTAGGCCGTTCCCTCATTTTACGACATACACAACGGACTCGAGCTCGAGTCAACGAGACCGACTTGTAGGAGGAAGTGATCAGGAGGCGATCGTTTTATTCTGACAAGTAGGTGAAAAGCACTATCTTGACATTTAATACTGGTCACTTCTGCGTGCTATTAGAAACAAACCGACTGAACTAATAGTAGGCGCCCGCGTGGGGTACGTTAGGTGGCAGATCTGTCTGACATATTTGGTAATGAGTGCTGGACACGTGGTATGGGCATCTATGGCCATCCATGGGCATTCTGGGCTAACCCTATAAATACCCCCGAGAAATTCAGTGCAGGGGACCGAGAATTTTCTGCTCTTTTCTCTCACTTGCTTTTGTGCTTTTTACTATTCATCATCTTCTACCTCTACTTACTTTGGCATCGGAGTACAGGGCAGGGTATCACACCCTTCAACTCCTACCTTCTACCAGTAAACCAGAGTTCGAGCAGCAGTTGCTGACGCGTGTCCTTCCGGGTATTTTCCCCTTCATTACTCATTAGTATGTGTGTGGGTTTCATCAATGATTTCTCCTCTCATATGGGCACCTCTAATCTTACTGTCTCTGTAATCTGCCTTTGCAAAATGTGTAATAAAATCTCATCAAGACCAAAATGAATTAGTGGGTTGGGTAAAAAAATAATTTGTAATGAAATTCGGGAAACGCACAAGTAATCAAGTTGCCATATGTACAGTAAGAATAAAAAACATAAACTTTAAATATGGTTGATCTAGTTGGCTAATTAGTCGGTATCATTACAAACTTCTAATGCTCAAAAAGAAGATTCTTAATACATGCTTGTCCCACTTAAAAATGTGCTTGTTAAGAGAGAGTGTATGCCAAGACTTTTAACGAATTATTAATAAAAGAGGTAGTTACTTATCTAGAAATTAACCATCAAAATAAAAAGAAGGAAACAAATAAAAAAATCAGCCATAATATTTTGAACTACAGATTCTTCATATGATATTTTGAATTGCAGGAGAGTTTTCTTTTTTCCTTCGTACTACCTCAACAATGGATTCAATGGAACACTTTGAGTAACCACCCCTCACAAACCTATAAAACAGAGAACATCTGTTTTTTTTTTGATCGGTAAATCAGATATATCTATAAAAAAGATGAAACCAGTTTACAAAGATGTAAACTAAAACAAGACAGAAAGAGAAACAGAGCTAAAGGCAAGACTGACTAGCAGCACAAAATAACACAAAAATCCACCAACAACTCCTCATGGGTGCAAGGTGTCCCTCACTGCATGATCCAAATGGAGAGAGGAGCTCCACTCCATAATCGACTGGCGCACCCGTAACAAAATATTAAGAAATGGGGATTGGGAGTTGTCAAATACTGGGCCATTCCGCTCTTTCCAGATAACCCATGCTATTGCGCCCGGTAACAAAGTCCAGATTGTTTCCTTAGCACCTACCAAAGATGTCAAACCCCAATCAGATAAGAAGCTCATAATGGAAAATGGGAAGACCCACTCCACACCCAACCGAGTTAAGAAAAAAACCCGAATCTCAGAGGCTACCGGGCAATGCAGGAACATATGATTCACACTTTCTTTCTCTTTCAGGCACAGATAGCACCGGTTGGCAAAGCTCCACCCTCTCCTCTTTAACTGGCCCGTAGTTAGAATCTTATTGTATGCTGCAGACCAGAGGAAGAAGGATACCTTCGTGGGGACTTGGTTAACCCACACAGCCTTATGGGGAAAATAGCGCAAAAGGGGAGAGCCAAATAACTGCAAAAGTGTACTTACTGAAAATCGGCCACTGGTGCTTCGAGACCAAACCTTACAATTACTAATCTGAGTTCTAGGGGAAAAGGGGCTCAACTTGCTCAAAAGACGCTGCATATCGTCGACCTCCCAATCATTCAAATCTCTCCTAAACCTAGGGCACCAAACAAAACCTTCACCCAAACTTTCTGCGCACTCTGCAACTTAGGCCCCCCTGGTGAGTGGCCAGAGCAAAGATAATTTCAAAATCTTCATTAAGCGTTGACTGACCACACCAGACATCGTGCCAGAACTGAATTTCGGCCCCATTACCCAGCTTGAACCTAATGAAAGGATCTAGAGACTTGGCCACTCCCATAATACCTTTCCACAAACCCACACCGCGTGGGCCCCTAACCCTCTTAGGAAGCTAAGGTGATGCAAGGCCATATTTGGCCACAATCACCTTCCTCCAAAGACTCTCCCGCTCCTCACCGAATCGCCAAACCCACTTTCCTAGTAAAGCTTTGTTCACTTCACTGATAGGGACAATATTCAGACCCCTTAGACCCTTATGGTTTACAAATTTGATTTCATTTGACCAGGTGATCTTTCCTTGTGCCATTCTTACCTTGCCATAAAAAATTGCGCTGAAGGCGCTCCATGGTCACCGTAATGGAGCGAAGGATAACTAAGGAGGAATGATAATAAGTTGAGAGGCTCTTAAGGGTGCTTTTGATGAGGGTCAGCTTACCGCCTTTGGAGAGGAGGCTTGATTTCCAACCTGCAAGCCTTGATGCGAATCGGTCTAATACTAGACCCCAAACGGCTTTGGATTTAAAGGGTGCCCCAAGTGGGAGACCTAGGTAAGAGGAGGGAAGGGAGCCTTTACGACAACCAAGGCAACTAGCTAGGACATCAAGCCGAGGAGTAACACCAACATGCACAATTTCACTCTTGCCCAGGTTAACTCTAAGGCCAGACACGGCCTCGAAGCAACGTAGGATACACCGGAGATTAATGAGTTGAGAACAAGAGAGACCACAAAATATTAAAGTATCATCAACAAATTGGAGGTGCGAGATAATGAATTGCTCTCGGCCAACTAAGAAACCTTCAATCAAACTCCCTTGCGCTCGAATCAACATCTGACTTAGGGCCTCAGAAACAATGATGAACAATGCTGGGGACAACGGGTCCCCTTGCCTTAATCCCTTGGAACTGCGAAAAAAGCCTTTAGAGCTCCCATTGATGAGAATCGAGAAAGATACAGAGGAAACACAAGCTAAGATCCAAGAACACTAACGAGATCCAAATCCCATCCTACCCATCACATAGAGGAGGAATTCCCAATTGACGTTATCGTATGCCTTTTCTATATCGATCTTACACACAAGGCCCGGAGTATTGCATTTCAAACGCTCGTCCACACATTCATTAGCAATAAGAATGACATCTAGAATCTGTCTCCCCCCGTTGCCCATCCGAACTCAGTTTCTAGAGAGCTCGGAAATGAAGGAGTGGAATAAAATGTTTCCATTTAGAAACACCTTGTCCTTCTTTCCTTTGGCTTGGATGCAAAGCCACTCTATCTTTACTCTTTATTCCTTTTGCTTTTTTTCTTGACACGATTGCTACTTCCACAAGACTCGTCCATGGAAATAAGGATGACATAGCCGAGGTCATACCTTTGAGTCTAGGTGTTCTTCTCCTTATAGAAGCTGTAATTTGAGTCAATGATGTAGGTCTATTTTCTTGAAGGAATCTATTCTGTTTGAAACGTTCCATTGTTCCGATGGATGTTCACTTCTTACTAAATGATAGCAAAATCACTCACATTCATCGAGAGCACCTCATCATCATCTATTTAGGCAAGCGCTTTGAGCATCCTTACCTAGGATCGGAGATATCATCAGATCGACGATCTACTGATTCTGTTAGTTCCCCAAGTGTGTTCCCCTTCCACAAGGGAAGTTTGTGATTCATGTATATTTCCCTTAATTGTTTTACTTAATTTTCTTCGCTAGATCACTGCCTGGAAGCAAGCTTCTTCTCCTTATATCTCTAGTTTTTATTAAGTGTCTCTAATGAACTTAAACTGGTCTTAAGGCGAGCATGAAAAAAGTTGCAATCTTAAAGGGGAAGAGGGTTGTACTTGTACATGGCGAAAAATCCAAGAAGTGCATTTTTTTAAGAAGTGGAACTTTGTGTATCATTATTGAGTCATTGACTAAACCAAGAACTAGATAAGAACAAATACAAAAGTGATAGTCTCTCCAGACCTTTTTAGGTGTTCCGATGTGCATAGTCACCAACTCGGAGATTGGGAATTAATTGTCGGGAAAAAATTTGGAACAAAAGAGCAGGAAAATGTTGGGCAAGCTATGAAAAAAGCGCATTTTTCAAGCAATTTATTGGTGCTGCTCATTGTTACAAATCTCTCGAGAAATGCCTACTCCTGAGAAATACCGAGAAAAACATTTGAAGTTTAAAACTCTGAATTTTAAAAGTCTCGTGAGAACTACAATTTTCTCTTTTTATCACGTAAAAATCCCGAGATTTTAAAAATATTGTGAAAAATACCCAATATTGTTGGTGTGATGAATTTATAAATTGGTTATATATATTACTATATTTGGTAATTTTAATTATTATATTAATCATTGCCGAGATTTAGGCGAGAAATACCCGAAAAAAACTCCATATTTGAAAATCTTCCGAGAAAAATTCAACTGAAAAATTCCCGAGAACGAGATTTGTAACACTGGTGCTGCTACACGTGTGGAAGTGTTGACCAATACAATGCCTTTGATGAAAGGGCTCTGCAAAGAAATGCCGACTTTTACATACCATTATATGAACTTATTTTTTTGAAGCAACAATATTTAAATACAGGGAAATTTAAATTATATAAGTATTTTAAAAAATAGAATATAACAATATGAGTCATGAATTTGCTATTTATTTTTCAGCAAATCCCTATTTTAAGTGTTTTGAAGATCTGGTTGGTGACAGTCGTTTTAGTAATGACACGTTTTCCAACTTAGTTTTGCAGTCTCTGAGTAAGCCTTCCTTAAACTGGGAACTGGGGGTTAGAACAATGGAATGAAAACACAACCCTTCCACATTTGTTGGTGCATAGGGAAAGAGAGAAACAACCGTGTTTTGAGTACATGAATGGGTCTGTAGAAATTGTATTTGATACAATCAAAATCTTGCTTTTGTTACTGGTCTGTCATTCTCAAATAATTCAAAGGGCTAAATTTTCCAACTTTCTCAGTATTTGGGATGCCATTATTAATGGCAGCAACCTTTGAGTTCATTTTATATAGTTCTTTGTTTGAGTGCTAACCAGGCTGCCTACTATTAGCCTCGAGAGTTGTATAGAGGCCTTGTGTATGTCCGGGGTCCTTTCCTCATCTTGTGGAAGCAGAAAACAGAGAGAGATTCTTGAATATATCCTTTGGCTGAATAGACATTGCTCACAAATCTACCTTCAGATGATTGACATATCCTGCTCTATATTTATCTAGTTATATGTTTGATATGAACTGTTGGAAAAGTTGGTTAGCAAATAATTCTGATTAAATTACTGAAATTCCTTACATGTCTTCGTATATATAATTTGCTTGTACCATCTTGGCACATTTTTTTTTCATGAGATTTATGTTCTTCAACTATTTAATTCTTCAAATATTTTTATTTCAGAAACCCCTTGCTATGCGCATACGGATAGCTTATAAAATGAACAACCAAGATGTTATAGAGCAAGGAAAAATCAACAAGTTCCCTCCTGGTTTGTAAATTTGAGATCAATTCGGTCTTCAAGAGGGAAAACATGGTGATGTTTATTTTTGTGGCCACTGGAGAAGTATCATCTCACTGTCCAGAACCTTGGGGAAATCTTGGCTTCGTTTTTAACTGTCTGGGAATTATAGCTTTTAGCAATTGGTGCTGATTTACACAATTCGACTTTGGGATCTTCTGTATGCATTTGGGATTTTTGTTTTTGTTCTCTTCCCTCTTCCCATTTTGTGGTTTTTGTACATTATAATTGTAAAGTTTCCAAAGGAGAAATTTTGGGAACTGATTTTTCTTCTGGGCACAGAGAAAAGAGAGGTCTTGTTTGTTAGTCATTTGCTTTTTTAGCTGTCTAGTTTGGATGTTTGAAGCATCCAGTTTTAATGTTTAACATGGGGACCAAGAGTGATTCTTGTAGCTCGAAGAACCAGCAAGAAAGAAAGAAAAAAAAGTGTTGCATACTTTGTTACACTACTACATTTATCTTTTCAGTTTCACTACAAACTCGCTGTCTTTGGAGGCCAGTCTTGTTTAGATATATCAGTTAAGTTATTCTTCTTCAATGGCAAACATCATCTGATAATTTCCTGATATACGACATCCACAATGGGGTTTGTGCATACTGGTTGATGCATCTCATCAATCCGAGCTCCATTCAAGCAAGGCCGGCCCATCCATTAAGCCATCAAATCAAAGCCTTTGCTTTAGGCCCCATTAAAAAAAATAAAAAAATAATATTAAAAATGCTCCATTTAGAATATTAAAAAAAATAAAAGGTCCATTTAAAATATTAAAAAGGCCCCATTTATAGTTAATTTCTTTTAATAATATTAAAAAAAAAAATAAGCCTATTTAAAATTTTCAATGTAAGGCCTCCAAATGACTTGGGCGGCCTGCAAGCTTGAATTTCTTGGCTCGAAGTTGGGCTTAAAAGTGTTGGTTTGCCTTGAGCTCTGGCTCGAATTGATTCAAGTTCCAACTGAACTTGGTTTCAAACATAAAAAAATTGTTTTTAATTTTATTTTATTTTTAAATATTATGTTAACATTATAAGTATGTTATTTATAACATTTATTTTTTCATTACCAAAAAAAACCGATGGAGCTGAGCTTCAACCCGAGCCAACTCAAGCGGGGGCTAGCTTGAGCTCGGCTTGATTGTAGTTTGAACTCAGCTTGATTGAGCCAAGCCGAGCAGCTGGCTTGGCTTGCATACCAATGGCAATGGAGGTGTTGGGGAGGGTCCAGGCAGACCATGGCCCATCTGGGCCACCAAAAGCAACAAACAAAACTCCAATTGCATGGAACTTAGAGAGAGAGAGAGAGAGAGAGAGAGAGATCTGAATCCGAAAATGAATTTCGGGAGAGAATAACAGAGCTTTAAGCATTTTTGGGACTTCAGTCTCTCTAGGGTTTCTCGGAAAGAATATAGAGATTTCTGCCAAAAATCTGAACCGTCGGATAACGGAGGTCTCCGAAGTAGATTCTTGATCCGCAGATGGGTTGCAGAAGGTGGGTTAGGGTTTCTTCGAAGACAAATTCTTCCACTCCGGCGATTGTTTTGGAGCAATCTTTGGAGCCATTGCTGTTGATACAGGTAAGGCCGATGATTCCTTCCGGGACTGCGTTCTGGGAAAAAGGGATCCTTGCAACCCCTTGTTTTTTTTTTTTTTTTTTCAAATTTTTATTAAGGAAAATAATCACCTCCTCGGTCGGTGACGGGAGGAAAGGCGTCTCGTCTCCCATTTTCTTGCCACGTGTCCTCCCTAACTGTGGTCAAGATTCATCCACCCTCATGCTATGTTTGGTTGTTGAGAAAATAAGTGAAAACATAGAAAAGAAAAAAAAATTTAGATTTCTAATAAAATTTTTATTTGTGTTTTATCTAATTTTCTTTTCTTTACACTTATTTTCTCGGCAACCAAACATAGGGTTAAGGTTCACCCATCTACCTTTGGTCTTATGAAAAAAAATATTAAAAAAATTAACTAAAGGCTTAAAAAAAATTAACCTGAGTTAGAGGAAGTTGAAGGGTCATCTATGTGAAAGCGAGGAGGAATAGTCCCATCAGTCGACGAGGGGACTATTTCTCATTTATAAAACCAAGCATTGACCTTTTTAAAATTTTTTTTTTTTTGAGAGAAAACCCAACCAACCATTGACCTTATTAGTTAAGATTAAATGAAACTAGCAATGATCCCGTGTACAGGATAATAATTTAGTTCATTGAATTGTAAATAACATTTAAAATGTTAGAATATATATGTTAATAAAAATGAAAGAAACGTCAATTCGATAAATAAATAAAACCTAGAAGAAAGTAATTGAGTCTCCTCCATCAATTAAATTTAAGACGAACATGTTGATAATAAACCTCATTATATAATTGTGTAAGATAACATTTAAGAGAGAATGTTAAATAACCAAGACAACCAAGAGAGAATGAGTTAATTAACCAAGAGAACCGATGAACGATTTCTTGATATAACCAAGAGAGAATGAGGATGAAGTTGGACATACCCATTAATCATTGCATTCCACATTACTATAACAGTTCAAAAATTTTGTTACCCTGTAAAGAGTATTGAATAAATGCTTCATAATCTAAGCAACATAGTTGTTGATTTGGCACAAGCTATTAGTGCTCTTGCCAAAGTGACAGTTTATCATTAACCAAAAGATTTCATCTTCACTGTATTCAAAATTTGAATAACCTGATATTAATGCCGTGAATGAAACAAAAGGTTCTCACAATGTCCTCCAATCATCTATTTCATTGATTTAATATCTTATTAGAAGACAAAAGCAACAAAAAGCAAATAGTAAGGGGAAGAAAATAAGTTTAACCCAAAAAAAAATTGGTTGGAGAATAGAATAAGAAGAATAAGAAGTCAATGCATACGTATTTCCCGCACGTAGATATGAGTAGATGACTATGAAATATCCTGCACTTGAGATCTGAGTTGATTACACTAAATCTCTTTTTTGGAGTCAATTAATATAAAAGAAGTCTCTTGAAGCAAATCCAATTTATGCAGAATTGGTTTGAGAAACTCTCAATTCATCAAATTTCTGATTCTTCCCCTTTAGATTTAGGTGGTAGGCGATACATGGGTGACTCCGATACCGAAGCGACGTGCAGGTTGAGGTTGATATGGTCTCTAATACCGAAGCGACGTGCGGGTTGAGGTTTTATACGGTTGTTTCAAGGATAGGGAGATGCGGAATGGGAGGAGAGAGAGAGAGAGAGAGAGAGAGAGAGAGAGAGGTTGAGGGAAGAAATTTTTATAAAAAAGTGACATAGAGATGTGGGGGGAGAGAGAGATGTTGAGGGAAGAAACTTTTCTAAGAAAGTGAGATATAGATATGTAGGAGAGACGGAGTTGGTGGAAAAAATAGAGATAACTATTGGGATGAGTCGTGTCTTGTGAGGAGAGAGAAAAAATCAGTTAGAGAATGTATTTTAAAGTGTGTCAAGTCACAACCCTTTAAACGTGTGCGAGAGTGGATGAGAGGGTGAGGAAGTTATTTGGATAGAGAGGGGTGTGAGATTGAGTAGAGATCTAATGGTTGAGATTAAAGAAGTTGGCCACTTGGCATCCTTAAAATAGAACTTGTAGAGGATTCAAGGGATTACAGATTGGAGAACAAAGAGAGGGGGTTAGGTGACATTTATTTGTTGGGGGTTAGGTGACACTTATTTCTTTATATTATAGATAGATACATGTCATGTTTACAAGCACAAATTCTCTGGTCTGACGCTAACTCTGACCTGTATTAGGCGACGTGTCCCCCATTTTAAATGGCCATATTTCTTTGGAAAATAGTTAAGGTACTTGAAAAATCTATTTCTAAACCTAAGCTAGACCTCATTGGTCCATGCCCCCCTCTTAAATACTCACTACAGTTGGTGAGTTTTTAAGAGGGGGGCATAGACCAATGAGGTCCAACCTTAAAGTTTAGAAATGGATTTCCCGGTATGCCTATCACTGCTCTATTTATTTTCTCTTCTTTTAACATCCTTAAAAAAAAAAAAACTTTAACTGTGGTTAAGTTTCACCCACCAAAGGGATTAAGCTACTTAACCTTGATTTTTAGAAATTCAAAAAAAAAAAAATATTAAGTGAAGATTTACTAACACTCCCCATTTTAACACCCTTTGACTGTGGTTAAGTTTTACCCACCCTTAGGGTTAAGCCATTTAACCTTGAATTTTAGAAAAATTAAATTTTTTAATACCTTGGGTTAGTGAATCCTAACCATAGTTAAAGGGTGTTAAAAAAAATAATGTTTTTCTTTTAAATAAGGTTAAATGGATTAATCCTAAGGGTGAGTTAAACTTAACCACAGTTAAAGGGTGTAAAATGGGGAGAATGTTGGGTTAGTGCAGTGTTAAAGTTTTTTTTATTTTTCCCAGAAAAACAAGATTAAAGGAAGGATGTTAAAAGGGGAGAAACGTGGCCATTTTAAAGGGGGACACGATACCTAATACTGAGTTCCAAACTTCCAGTATTAGGCCCCGACTAGAGGATTTGCACTCTACAACTGTTCGGTGAAACTGACAATTGCCCGATAACAAAAAAAAAAGGTTTTTTTTAATCGGTAAATACGATTTCATTAAATAAAAGGAAAGAGAACAAATTCACAAATAATGAATCATAGAAAGCAAAAGCAAGCAAAGAAACTAGCTACTAAAAACACAAAAATCTCGCACCTGTTCGTACTAGGAGATAAACTCATCGAACCCTGTCTCCACAACATCATTAATTTTAATGGAGACCTAATCTCGCAGTATAGAACGCGTGCGAGAAAACACTCTTGATAGTCAACAGAGAGTTCTTGAAAATCTACCTATTCCGCTACTTCCAAATAGACCACGATAACATTCCTGGAAAGAGGGCCCAAATAAGGTCAATAGGACTCTCCAACAATACTGAGAGCCAACATGATAAGAAGTCTTGGAAGGAAGAGGGAAAGACCTAAACGATCCCAAGTTAGGAAAGAAAATAAAACCAGAGACTACTCGCAAAAGGACAATACAAGAGCAAATGATCAACATATTTCTCCTCCACCAGTTGAAGGGCAAAAAAGGACTTGCTTTTGAGACTATCTTAGGGCAGAGACTAACGAAACCGTGCTCTCGGTGGTCTCGGCCCTAATACAGTCTCAGAAGTTTTATCCCAACACCAATAAAAAAAGAAAAAAGAAGCTTTATCCTAACAAAAAAAAGAAAAAATTTGATCTGCACCGCAACCACAGAAGAATGAGTTCTATACTAGTGCAAGTCTATATGCTTTGCTTATTTAGTTATCTATCTATATATAAAGAAATAAATGCCACCTAACCCCCCTCTCTTTGCTCTCTAATCTTTAATCCTAGGAATCCTATAAATTCTATTTTAAGGATGACATGTGACACCCTTTTTAAAATCTCAACCGTTAACTCTTTTTCTCACACACTTCTCTCTCTGAATTCAAAAACTATCGAAGAGATTTTAGGGGATACATACGTTTTCTTTACAATTCAAAAATTATTAGAAATATTTTAGGAGATTGTGATAAGAGAGATAGAGAATGCACGTCTCCCTCTCAATTCAAAAACTATTGGAGAGATTTTAGGGGATACATACGTTTTCTTCACAATTAAAAAAGAATCGTAATCTTCTCCAGTTGTAACCAGTTTTTGCCAAAACCGGTTACACTCTCAAGGTGTCCACGTGTCCTTTTTTACACCCTTTAACCGTGGTTAAGATTCACTCACCCTAAGGGTTCATCCACCTATCTTTGGCTTTTAGAAAAAAATATTTAAAAAATTTTAACCCTAGAAGGTATTCAATTTTAACCACGGATAATAAATTATTTTATTATTTTTTCTAAAAACTAATGATAGGTGAGTGAACCCTAAGGGTGAATGAAACTTAACCACAGTTAAAATCTGTCAAAAGGGACATGTGGCCACCTCAGGGGTGTAACTGGTTTTGGAAAAACGGGTTACAACTGGAGAAGATTACGACCCATTCAAAAATTATTGGAAAGATTTTAGGAGATTATAATAAGAGAGATAGAGAATGTAGAGAGAGATTTTAGGAGATTATAATAAGGGATAAAGAGAGAAATAAGAAGGATAAAGAGAGAATATAGAGAGCAATTTTAGAAGATTGTGATAAGAGGGATAGAGAGAGATGTAGAGATTTTTATTTTATTCACACCCGTGCATCGCACGGGGTCTCTACTAGTGTTTACATATAAGAACCATTTTCTTTATGGCATTTAGTGCACATCAGTTATATGCTAGTGGCCCGCTCCAGGACTTGGACCAGAGTGCTTAATCTCTCCCAGAGCATGAACATCTACATACTGATGACCCCTCCCTCCTGCGCTTGGGCTTGATTTCATGATCGTTCCGAACGGTAGAATGGTAGCAAACTCGTACATATCTCCACCAGCACAGGCATGATGCTTCAAAACACTTAAAGGACGGGCTCGTATCGGTGAGAAGAAGAAGTAGATGGAAACCAAGAAGAGAAGAGGGAGAAGGTTGAGTCCTCTGGCCATGGCTGTAGTATGCTTTTGTTGCACAAGTTATGAAGATGAGTATTCTGGTTTCTTCTTAAGTAGTACTGAATAGGTTTATTGACTACAAGGCATCCTCGAAAAAATGGCCCTTTTCAAACTCGTGGAGCACCTACTATATGTGAGGAACCAATGCAGTAGCGAGAAAGAGTTTTGGTTTCTTTGAATACGTCCACCATCACTGTGTATATCTTTGAAGAAAGAGAGAACATTAGTGTTGAAGTTTCGATTTGCCTTTCCTATAGTTTCTTTGACCGGATTCTTATGTTAAATACTAGGATAAAGCTTTTGAGACCGCATTAGGGCCGAGACCGTGCTCCTTGAGCACCGGATTTTAAGTGGGGCCCACCATATGAAATGGGCCCCACCTAAAATCCCGTGCTCTCGGCCCTAATGGGGTCTCATTCAGCAAAGTCCTAAATACTATGTGGAATGCTAGGCAAAAGGTTTACTCTTGTGCTCACAAGAGTATCCCTCTTGTGAGCACAAGATCAGTGGACATTTTTTTATTCCGCCTATTTTTTGACTTTTTTTCATTTAAAATTTTTTTGTCCACCGATCTTGTGCTCGCAAGAGAGATACTCTTCTGAGCACAAGAGTAAACCTTTTGCCGGAATGCTAGCACCAGACTTCCAAACTCTCACGTGTAATAATATAATTGATAAACGTATGATGCAATCTGCCACACTCTCATGTCTGTGATTCGTCACCTGCATCTGGTGGACTGGTTCTTCCATGGGCCATAGCCCAATAAATGTGTGACCATTCTTCATCTTTGTAGAACAATAACAAGAAGTCACCTGCATTTGGTGGACTGGTTCTTCCATGGGCAGGTGCCCAATAAATGTGTGACCATTCTTCATCTTTGTATAACAATAACAACAAATAGGAACTAAAATTAACACAAATTTACGTGGTTCGGTAAGGACTAAGGTACCTACCCATGCAGAGAGATCTTTTCACTAATTTTCAATGAAAATTGGGTTGCGGTCGGGACAAGTAGAGCTGTCAATAACAAAGTGAATTCGGATCAAAGTATTTTTAATCAAGGAAAAGCTAGCAGCTGATATACAAAACCCCCTCCAAAAAAATGGACAGGTAGTTGGCAGAGGATGAGAGTATGGGTTGACTCAGAGTAGGGATAGCATTCCTCTTGTTCTTGGATGGGCCATAGCCAAATAAATTTGAAGCCATCATCTTATACATTCAAAATATATAACTAGAGCTAGTAATTAATAACAGTTTAAACACAAAGAGGAGCTCTGCAGCGTTGAGTGGATCTCCCATTTTTACACTATCATGGTAGCAATTTTGTAATTATGGTGTGTTAAAAATTGTCCTCGCCTCTTTCAATAATTACAAATGTGGAACAGCCATAGTGTAAAATGGGGAGCTCCGCTTCAACACCTTGAAACATAGCTCCGGCTCAAAATTAAACTCAATTAGTAAACAGTCATCGTATGATCCATTTGCTGTTGGTTCTTAGGGGGCATCTTCCTTGGTGCGCGACATATCGAGGTGGCCCAAATACCCACCTAATGTTAAGAAATTTTAGAGAAAAAGTAATTCCTAGTAGAATATTTTCAGCAGAAAGAAAAAATAAGGAAATTGAAAAGATGGTCGTAACTCGTAACAATGCGTCGTCAATGTAGGACAATTAACAATGGTCGTGTTTGAATCCCTTGCACCAACGCAAGCACTTACCATAGGATCTTCTCCAATACTGTTGGGTGAGGAGACACGTTTTCTTTAGAAACATTAAATACTTTTGTGCATGTTAATTAAGAGTTGTTTATGTCAAGCAAAGCTTTAATTGTCATGCTAATCTTGTAAAGCTCTGATTAGGGTTTCATGGAAGGCTCAGGATTCTCTCAAGTTTGAACCCCTAGAAGTCGCCACGTGTCTCCTTTGACACCCCTTAACCGTGGGTAAGGTTCACCCACCCTTAGGGTTCACTCACCCATCCTTGGTTTTTTTTTTTTAATATTAATTATTATTTTTTAAATTAAATGGTTAAGGAGTGTCAAGGAGACACGTGGCGACCTCTAGGGGTTCAAACTTGAGAGATTCTCTCAAGTTGAACTTGAGAGAATCCTGAGCCTTCATGGAAATCCCTGCGGCAGAAACCACCGGAGGAGGTGGCTCCTCTTCCCGGTCGCAGGACAAAAAGGTCACTTTTCCTGCTGCTCTCGGTTCTCATTCAACCCCTGGTGATTCCTCTAATGGTGATATTATATTGAACTACTTGGATATTAAAAAAGCAGTCAGTTACCAAGGAGAACCTGCTCTATATTTTTCCTCAGAAGAACTTGAGAAATCTGTCGATCCTCTTAGATTTTCCATAGTTGCTAAATGTGCATATGGGAGACCTAAGCTTGATATCCTAAAGATTTTCATCCAAGAGCAATTCCATACCAGCCAAAGCTTCTCAGTGGGTGTAATGGATTCCAGACATATTCTTCTTCGTTTTGAAAAGGAATCAGATTTCCTTGCGGTTTGGATGAAAGACTACTATGTCTTTGGAAAACAGGTTCGGTTTATGAAATGGTCTCCTTAGTTTAGATCTGGGCAAGAACCATTTGTAGTGCTAGTTTGGATTACTCTTCCATGGTTACCTCTTAACTTTTACAACCCAAAAGACCTCTCATCAATAGGGAGTCTTTTAGGGAGAGTTCTTCTTGTGGACAGACCTACTCGGAACATTACCAGACCTAGCCTGGCTAGAATTTGCATGGAGATTGATGCAAGCAAAGAAAATATTGGTTAGGCATGGGCAACGCTAGTAGATGGAAAAAAGTAAGGTACGAAAAGGAAGTTTCCTTTTGCTCAAGATGCCAAAAGCTTGGGCACGATGGTGATCACTGTAAGTTACTAAACAAGAAGGCATCTGTCAAGGAAATTCCAAAGAAAATTTCAAACAGTCGTGGCCCCAAAGAATATCGCAGATGAGACCAATAAGCAATTGAAAAAAAATTCGGATCCAACTAGTATCTGGGTTGCTAAAACTTTTGGAAAGAGTAAAGATTCTGAAAAGCAAAAGGTAGTCTCTAATCCGAAGTTTTCAACTCCGGATCCTTTGCTTCACTCTTTAGAACAACATAACAGTGTTTTAGTTGCGGGAAAGGACTTGCTCTATGGTGAAAATAAGCTTCCAGAATCGGAAATAGTTCTGACTAATAATGATATCCCAGTTCTGTAGGTTAATGGCAAATCTAATTCAGTTTTTAGTTTTGTTCATCCTTCATCGAATGAGTTATTGGTTCAGCAAGACTCTTATACAGTCCATGGCAATTCGATTCAGTCTCCTAAGAAATCTGATTTTATGGAGAAGGAAGCATCAAAAGGATACTCGGTTATCTCCAGTTGATTCAAATCTTGGAATGGGTTTAAATTCGTCAAGGCAACAAGTCATAGAGGACACCCAAGTTCTTTTAATTTCTAACTTGAGCGTCCTTCTTCAACGAGCTCAGGTAAGTATTCTGAAATCCAAGAGATTTGCTTCTGACATATTATGGTTATCCTCGGCTTCTTCCGAATTTCATCATGATCTTTAAGATTCTGTTATTGTTCCGAAAGAATCCTTTATTGCAGAATCCAAAGCTTTCATTGAAGATTTTTCTAAGTCGTATTTTCTCAAAGATCAGAAAGTTGACGGGAAAAAATAAAAAACAAAAAAGAGATGTCCCTCCTTCAACTATCATCACTAGATCTAGAGCGGTTGCTCAGATTAATGTGGAAGAAAACCGCCTAGTTTCCTATGTCTAGTTTTCTATCTTCGAATATTAGGATGGGGGGGGGGGGGGGGTTTAGCTTCTAAAGCCAGGTTAAAGAAGATGATTGAATTGTATAATATAGCTATGATTGCTATTATGGAACCTATGCAACCTTCTGATAAGCTTAACCTCTCAGCGAGATGATGGGTATGTCTGATTATATTTTTCACCCGAAGATCTGGCTTCTTTGGAAAGGTTCTCTGACTGTCTCTCTTATAGCATCTCTGGATCAAGCAATTATTGTGGATGTTGGGGGCACGGGTCTAGATATTATTAGATGTATTTTTGTTTATGCTAAATGCTGAAGGGAATAAAGACAACTTTTATAGAATGATCTTGCTCTTATCCTTTCTACTTATGACCCTTTACTTATAGTTGGGGACTTTAATGCTATTGCCTATTCTGAGGAGAAGCTGGGATGTAGAGATATAAACATTCGATCGATGGAAGACTTCCTCTCTTTTGTTAATGACTTGGGTCTTATTGATGCGGGCTTTTCTGGTAATAAATATACTTGGTGTAATAATCAAAAAGGGACTAACAGAATTTACGCTAGGCTTGATCGGATCCTCTTTAACACTGCATGGAGTAATAAATATCCAAATTCTCAGGTCTCGCATCTTTCTAGACTTAATTCAGATGCTCCTCTTATTTTGAATTTCAAATCGGATGCTGCTCGTAATCCCCTCTCCTTTTAGATTCCAAAAGATTTGGTTATCTCATCTTGGTTTTAAAAGGTTAGTAGAAAATTCTTGGTCCTTGCCTGATTATGCTCCTCCTATTTTATCTATCTTCGTTAAGCTTAAGAGATTAAAAACTACTCTTAAGACTTGGAATAAGGAGGCCGTTAAAAATATTTTTGCCAAGATAAAGGATTTGGAAGATCAAATCTGTGTTGCTGAGATTAAATTGCAGGAGGATTGGGATAGTAGACAGGAGGAGTTACTCTCTTCCCTTAAAGATGAGCTACAACCAAGAAGAAATATTTTGGAGACAAAAATCTAGAATCAAATGGCTCAAGGAAGGAGATAACGACACAAAATTCTTCCATTCAGTTGCTAATCAAAGAAGAAGAAAGAATGATATCCATAAAATAAAGAATTCTCAGGGTGACTGGATTGAGTCTCAAACTGATATTGCCAATGAAGCTGTTTCTTATTTTCATGATATCCTTACCTCTTCTAGGAGTTCTATTGATAATCATATTCTAGAGCTCATCTCTTCGCTAGTTTCAATGGAGGATAATATTTTATCTTGTGCCTTTCCCCTCTATGGAAGAAGTCAAGCAGGTTGTTTTGAGTATGGATGCTGACAGTGCTTCGGGTCTTGATGGATTTGATGAGAATTTTTATCAAGATTGTTGGGATATTATTAAGGATGATTTTTTAAGGCTATTATTCAATTCTTCACTGAGCCTTATATTGCTAAGTCAGTTAATGCAACTGCTATAGCCTTGATAGCCAAATGTGATGATCCCTCTTCTTTTGTCGATTATCGTCCTATTAGTTTATGCAACTTTTTGTATAAGATTTTCTCCAGGATTCTTACTAACAGGATTGGGAAAATGCTTCCTAAAATTATCTTAAAGGAACAAAGTACTTTTGTTAAAAGCTATAACATTACTGAAAATATCACTATTCCTCAAGAAATGGTTAATGATATTGATAGGAAATCCTTTGGAGGAAACTTAATTATCAAGCTACACATGACAAAGACCTATGACCGTATGAAGTGGACCTTTATTATTTTTGTTTTAAAGAGGTTTGAGTTTTGTGAAGGGTTCATCAGACTCATTCAGGGCTGCATCAAGAATCAATGCTTTTCCAGAGTTTGAGAGGTTTAAGGCAGGGTGATCCTCTTTCTCCTGCTCTTGTCATATTGGCTGAAGAGGTCCTTAGCAGAGGTTTAAAAGAAGTTTTGTCTCTTCATTCAGCTTCCTACAATGTTGGGAGGAATTGATTCCCGGTGTCTCATCTTCTATTTGCCGATGACACCTTGATTTTCTGTAATGGGAGCTCCAGAATCATAAATAAAATATTTGCATTTTTATCCTATGAAGAATCCTCTAGCCAACAGATAAACAAGAGAAAAAGTTCTCTTTATGGCTCTGAGAAGCTTCCCATCTCCAGAAAATGGAATATCTCCAATTACACTGGATTTCACTTCAAGAACTTTCCTCTTACATACCTTGGTGTTCCTTTAATTAAAGGCCGACAGAAAAAGTCTTATTTTATTCCGTTGATTGAAAACATTTAGAGAAGCATCTCTGGGTGGACCAGTAAGCTTCTCTTTGCTAGAGGGCATTTGATTTTGATAAAGCATGTATTATCATCTTTTCCTGCTTACATTTGAGTTGAAGTTCATATTCCTGCTGGTATTTGTTGTTCTATTGATAAATCTATGGCAAAATTTTTCTAGAATGATTCAGAATCTTTCAAAAGGCATCATTGGGTTAGTTGGAAAAATTGTTTTTTGCCTTGTTCGGACGGAGGTTTAAGTATTGGAAAGATGACTGAATTCTCAACTGCTTGTAGAGTTAAACAAGCCTGAAAAATTTACTCTTCAGATTGCCTCTAGTCTCGGTTTCTTAAAGCCAAATACAGTGTTGATCATGTGTGAAATGTTGTCCCTAATAGGGGAACCTCAAAGTTTTGGTCAGCTGATTTTATGCTCTCTAACTCCTCAGTGCTTATTGGAAATGGTTCGAAAGTAAACTTCTGGTTTGGAGATGAAGCTCTCCTTTCTTTAGCTTTAGCCCCTCCAAAAAATAGCCCAAATATTTGCTCTATCCTTAAGACAGTTGGAGATTGGGATCTTTCTCAGGTAAGTCAATTTCTGTCTCCTTCTAGTATTGAGAATATTAAAGCTGGTGGATTTGCAACTTCTTTGGATGTAGAAGAAAAAATGACTCCAAGTCAAGATTTGTTAATTACTTATTGGAAAGCATCAAAAGAAGGATTGCGGATATTGCTTCTTCTTACCCTCAGAAAAATTTGGATTTGTCTCCCATTTTTGATATTAGTTAGAAAATCCCTTCCCTCTCTTAGGCTTTGTTTGTTAAGTGGCTTTACCCTTCAAGGGGTAGAATGAAATTAAATGTGGATGGTGCTGTGGGTAGTGAAATCTCACCGTCCATTGCCCAGGTATGCGTAGAATGGCACACACCTGATCACAGTCTCTCGGAGAGACGGTTAGGTTCACGTGTGCCTGTGACATGCGCAGTACCTTCAGCTGTTAGTATTAAATATTGATAGTTGGCATCAAGTCACCCAGCTAAGCAGGGTAGGGTTTGATCTGTGAGGATAAACCTTACGGATCTACCCTAAGTGACAGCTTCCAAAGAAGTTGACACCTGTCCCATCTATGAGGGTAAAAACCCCACGAATTCAATCCTAAGTGTTGGCCTTCATGAGGCTAACTCGTGTTCATCTGTGAAGACCAAAACCTCAAGGGACCTAACTTTGAGTGTTGGCCTTCATGAGGCTAACACGTGTCCTGTCCGTGATGATAAAACTCTCACGGATCCTTATTTAGTGTTGGCCTTCATGAGGCTGACATGTGTTCATCCGTGAGGACAAAACCTCATGGATCTAACTTGGAGTGCCAGCCTCGAAGATGTTTACATGTGTTCATCCGTGAGGACAAAACCCTATGGATTCAATCCTGAGTGTCAACCTCTGAATGGTTGACACGTGTTCAATCCATGAGGATAAAATCCCCACGGATCATATTTCGTACCAGGCTCCGAAAAGCTAACACGTCTCAATCCGTGAGGATAAAACCCCCACGGATCATATTTAGTGTCAGCTTCCGAGATGCTGACACGTGTTCAATCCGTGAGGATAAATCCTCACGGATCAAATATTACGTCCTGGATCTAACCCAGACCACGGGCAAGACCCCTGGTTCGTGGGCGAGACCTATGGTCTCACTTTGTGGTCCGTGGGTGAGACCCATGGTCTCACCTTAGTCCGTGGGCGAGACTTATGGTCTCACCCTGTGATCCGTGGGCGAGACTTATGGTCTCACCTTGTGATCCGTGGGTAGTATCTATGGTCTCAACCTTTAATCCGTGGACTGACCTAGGTTAGTCTGTCCCCAGCTGACAGTCAACATCTGACTGTCATAGGATAGAGAATCCTTGATAAAGAGGATTCTTTATCAAGCTGTGGGGGGATCCCAAGATAAGGATTCCCTCTTTTAAAATCCCATGGGATGCCATGTGGCACTCCATAATTATGATAGGATTAGGACTATGTCCTATATCCTAGGAAAAGATGAGATTACCATCATTCTTTTCGAAAGGTACTAGGATTCTCCACAAAAAGGGAGAAATCTGGTACAAGAGTCCTCAAAAGAAAAAGATTCTCTTGAGCTTGAAGACTCTCCCAGATAAGGGAGACCCGCGAGCTAGCATCCTCTAAGAGGAGAGCCTATCTTGACTTTCCTAAAATAAGGGATTCAAAGAGGGAGTCCCTAAAAGGACTCTCTCAAACTTATAAAAGGTGTGTTTCTTACAAGAAACACACACAAAGATACAATAAGGAATACGGAAAAAACCCAGAAAGAAAGAGAAAAACTCTCTCCTCCCTTTGAAGCAGGAACAAGCAACTGAAGAAGAAGACTCCCTCGACATGGTAAAAATAAGGTGAGCTCTTAAACATGGCCACCATTCCTTTTATTTTCTTGAAAAGACCTCAATGAGGCACCTGTAACGCCTACATGGGAACTAGGCAACCCCATTGAATAAATACATATACTTTATTCAATATGTTCTTCTTTAATTCTTCTTCTTAATCAGAGGTTCTTCCCCAAAATAGGGAAGATAATTTAACAGTTCGAGTTTAATCAGATTGGAAGGATAGTCCCCACAACAAACAATAAACTCTATACAACAATGAAGGAAATTTGATAAGATGAATTTTGCGCTTGCAGGTGCTTCCAGGGGCAACCCAGTATCTCTAGTGAAGGGGGTGTTATTAGAGATCATAATAAAGATTTCGTTGCTTTCTTCTATTCTTTCTATGACATTGGTAGTAACAACACTACTGAAGCTTGCGCCCTTCTGGATGGTTTGGTATTTTTGCAAGAACCTTGGTATATACAATCTAGACATCGAATCAGACTCTAAAATTATGGTTGATATGTGGAATGGGTTAATTTCCTTCTCTTGGAAGAATTGATATTGAGATAAGAAGATAAAACTCCTTTTTCGAGATAGATTCACTTTTAAGCATGTTTTACGAGAAGTTAATTATGTTGCTGATGGATTAGCTAATTTTGGTTGTGACTGATGACCTCCAATTATTTCCTTTCTTATAAGAATATTCTAGTCAAGATTAAATCTCTGCTTCTTTTGGACAAAAGAGGATTTGGGAATTTTAGAATGGTAAATGCTTAGTTTTCTTTTGTTGTTATTCTTATGTCTTTTGGGCTGTTTGTAGGGGTAAGGTTGTATGTTCCTCCCATTTTTTTTCTGTTCCTATCTTTGTAGGGGTAAGGTTTTATGTCCCCCCCATCCTTTTTCTTTTCAATAAATAGGTAGGGGTCTGCCAAACCCTCACCCCCTTCGAGTGACTTTTTTTAAATTAAAAAAAAAAACATTTGACATGCACATGTGGTATTGTTAGTCTCCTCACTAAATACTGCTGCAAAAATCCCAAAGTCTTTACCAAATATGTGATTTAGTAGGTAGTTACAAGGTTAGTCAATAACACCATTCCTGCCTGCTCCACTGCTATGGTTTAGCTTCTCTTATGAGAAGGGTTCTAAATGTCAATATCGTATGATATGTTGAGTCGTAGAAAAAAGATATATCGATATTGTGGGAACAATATCGTACATAGAGATAATTTTTTTTTAAAATAATGGAAAACAAGGAGTTTTTCAATGAAACTCTAGGTAATGTTAAAATAGATGTTAATACACATCTGAAAATAAATTTTTTTTTAAAAAATAATAATATATATAAGAAATGCAATGAGAAGGGAGCTAAAGATGTGTGTTGACGCGGATAATAATATATGGTTCACTAATATTGATGTAACTTACATAAAAAGTTTCATTCATTTCTCAATCAAGCATAACAGTTAACTCAAATACAACCAGTTTCATACATAATAGTTAATATATCAATAATGATATATCAAAGTATCCAATTTCAATAATTACAATTACAAGCTCACAACCACATGAAGTTATGCGGATGGTCAAAATCATTTCTGTTATGACTAAGCTGACGATAATACTGATTCTCCACATAAGTACAATATTGTGCTAAACTCATCAAATTATGGTACAATGATATATACTCATGTACATAATGTTGGTAGTCATCTAGTTCAAGATGTAGCAACATTCCTATCAGTGGATATTGTGGGTACTGATATGCACTTGTCACTGACACTGCCACATAAGGCTATACACCTCCACACTCATTCATACGGTTCATACCCAGAAACATATTCATATAATTCATTTGAAATTTAAATTTGAGAGTATTTTAAATGGAGGGTACTCATAATATGCTTAATTTATTTTACAAAGTTTGAATGTAAGTTTTTTTTTTGTTGAACTGTTGGTTGATTTTGGACCATGTAGATAGAAATATCTTTGAAGACTACAATATGAGACTTTTTTTTACAAGACTGTTGAATTTTTGTAATGATTTGATATAGTAGAATTTATGAAAATTTAAGATTTAAGGAATACATTAGCATTTGAAAATTGAAATTTTAAAAAAGGCATTGAAAAATAGATTTTGTTCTTGAATTGGAAAATTAACTTTTTATTCTTTAAAAATTTAGATTCATGGTAATTTTTATTCAATTTAAATAAGGGTATAACCTTATTTACATATAACTATTTTGAGTAAACGAAAACCATTTACTTAAATGATATTTATATAAGCTGTAAATATATAGGATTTGACTCTATTTTGTAGCTTAAAATCAATATTTATCTAAATATCCTATGATTTGTACGATATCGAAAATATATCATCAATATTCTGTAAAATTTACCCCATATAGATATGTCGGGACCCATTGAAATCGAGAAATATCGTCGACGATATTTCGTCAACATTTCAAACCATGCTTACAAGAAAGGTCAATCTAAACCCAATGACTATGACTTGTAGGAGTGTCTCTCCGGTCATTAAGAATAGTTCCAAAAAAAAGAAAAAGGCGATACAATGATGCGTGCATTGATAGTCTCTTGGAAATATTCGATGTAATGAGTGAGTCGGGGTGTAAGTTCAGCCAAGTCTGACCCATTGACAGCTATGGCCCATCCCTTATTTGTCGTTGAGTTTTGGAAAGAGCAGTGATTAGTGTACTGCTCAGTTCGTTATCTAGCGTACCATCGTGTCCCTTTTAACCTCTTTTTAATCCTAGTTAAAATTAACCAAATTAAGATTAAAATATTTTTTATTTTCTAAAAACTACGATTGGATGGATGAACCTTAGCAGCGAGTAAATCTTAATCATAGTTAGTGAGTATTTAAAAAGGGGCGTGGACCAATGAGGACCGCTCATTACACTATCCAGCATGCGTACCGAGCAGTATCGTTTTTTTTTTTTTGGGTTCATTGGAGACCACATGGACCTATCTATGGGCTACACAATGAGGGGTACCTCCCGCTCCCCGGAGCGATTCGAGGTTTCTAGAGCGATTCGAGGTTTCAATACGATCCCATGTCTTTTTTTTTTCTTTTGTTGGTAAATACCATTTATAAAATTCACTAGTGATTTATCCATAGGTCCCACGAAACAGGGTGCCAAATAAGGCAAAAGATTAGCTCTGGTGGACGCCCGAGCCAAGCGCTCGGGCATCCACAAATGATGGGGTACCTGGCGATAATTTGGAGGAAAAGTCATTTCATTTTCTCTCCATGATTTTGACTTCTCCTTGATAACTAATAGATAATCTTTATTTGTTAGATAATCTTTAGCTTCATTGTACTTATGATCAATTATAGCACGTTTAGTATTCTGTTTTGTTTACAGTTCTATCTTCTGAAAGAGTTGTAATCCTTATAAAACTCTATCATCAGTTATCTATAAATTAAGTACAATAGCTATAGTATTACTCACGTTGAGAATACTCAGAATATCAATTCTATTCATGGTATCAGAGCCATAACAAGATCACAAAGATCTTCTTTTCAATGGCTGCCTCTACCGATTATAACTCCGAAACCTCCAACCCCATTACGCCTGGTTCTATAGCCCCACACTCTTCTCTACCCTCTATATCTATTTCCTCTATTTTCAATCTCATTTCCATAAAACTTACCCCAACAAATTATCTCCTTTGGAAGAGCCAGTTTGTTCCTTTTCTTCGGAGCCAAAAACTCCTTGGTTATGTGGACGGCTCCATTCCACCACCACCGAATTTTCTTCCTCACACCCATGGTGAGTAGGGCTATCAAAAAAGCCCATGTAGAAGGGTACTCAGCCCTACCCTACCCTCCAAAGTCCTGCCATTCCCAGCCCTTGGGCCGGGCAGGGTTCAAAATCCGGAAGCCCTGCTTCTGCTAGGCTGGGCCAGGGCTCACCCCGGCCCTGCCCTTATCCTTAGTTGCTACACAGTAGCTAAGGTCTGTAGACTATAAACCATAAAAGTATAATATATATATATATATTACTCATTTAACCCTTTCAAACGTTTTAATAGTAGGGTTAAATGAGTAATTTCACATGACCATCGTTATAAAACCCCTCAACACTCGTTATGAACCCTAACCCTAATCTCGTATGCAAAATCGCCTCCTCGCCTTGCCTCCTCCTGATCAGAGCATTTTGGCTACTCTCTTGAAGTCTCTTCTCTCTCTCTCTCAATCTCAGATCTCTCAAAGGCTCCAAGCATGGTGGCTAGGGCAAGCACAGGGTCGTCGAAGCCTCTTCAATTTCACGAAGCCTCTTCTGCTTGAGAGCTGAAACTCAAGTTGAAACCCTAGAAAAAAAAGGCTGAAGAATAATGTGCATGGTGGCTATGGCAAGCGCAGGGTAGCCGAACGGAAAACAGTTAGTTGTCGATCGGAGGGAGTAGGAGTCGAGAAGAAACCTACATGGTCTCAAGAACCAGATTCGATTCACTGAGCGAATGCTGAATGCTTCTTCAAAAGGTACTTAATGTTCCATCATCCTTGATTTTTTTTTGTTTTTTTTTTTTGGTTTTGGTACAAATCGCTTCAGCTAGTCTTGCTTACTATCCTAGGGTTTGAATGAGTTTGATGATCTGTTAAGTTCTTTGTATTTATTTTTAATTGGCTTTTATGTCTTAATACTATTCAAGAAATTTTTTTTTTGAGTGAAGTTTTATTAATTCATGATATCAATGCAAAATGGGTTATTTTTACAGATTCACACGGACTAAATTTTATTTAATTTCATAATCGATTAAATTGAGTAGAGAATGTTGCTTATTATTGGAGCATGGATTTTTCTGCATTTATAAAAATAAATAGGTAGATGTTTTGTAGTTTTGGAATATATTTTTATTGGTTCCTGGGATCACTACAAACCTAATGTCTTAATTTTTTTGTGTCTAAAACCCTCTCAATAGTCCCAAAGACAACTTGAAAACACCTCTAGTAAATGTCCCTGTAATATGTTCATGCCTCAAACCACATCAATAGTAGCTCCAGGCAGTTGTAGCAGCCCCAACTCCTCTAAGTAGAGACATTCATTAGCCAAAACCTTGCCCACATCAGCACTGACAGCCACTGGTAAACCTTCTTCTTCCATTCTTTGCTTCTTTATCAACAAATAGCTTAGTTAGTCTCTATAATCTTTGCAATAGTTTAGTTGGTATTCTATAATCTGTTAATAGTTAGTCAGTTAGATTAGTTTTAGAAATCTGCAAGTAGTTTAGTAAATAACTCAGTTAGCATTTTATAATCTGTAAATAGTTTAGTTAGTAGTTAGCCTTTGAGTCTTTAACATGCTTAGTTAGTTTGTACAAATCTACGGACAGTTTGCTTAGTTTTTGTAATGACTCCTAGATAGATGTTAGGTTATTTTTAGCCAATCAATATTCAAATTTCTAAGCTAGCCTCACCGATTTAAAATCTGTTTTCGCAATGATAGTGTGAGCATGGGATTTTTACTCACTAAAGATGTTTGACTGAGAGTCGCCACCTATTCATTTTTAGGGATAGGTTCCGAGATTTGATTTGGATAAGGCAAATGGTCTATAAGAGATTAGGGTAAGCGGTTCGATTAAGTCCTGGGGAAGGTGTTAGGCACCCTAGGACCCTCATTTTACAAATGGTTACCTACTCCCTAAATTTAAGCCAAATTTAATCTTAATATTAATTAAAATGCCTAAGTGTTTAATTAAATGCTAAACTAAGAAAGATAGAAAGCTAAGCTAAACTATGGTTGAATCCGAGTTGGATTGCCTACGTACTCACATTGGGGTGAGATCAGAATGGGCATAGTTTTGGTATATGAGCCCGTGCCAAGGTGAGGGGTGTGTGTGTGTGTGCATAGGGTGATCAAGGATCTAGCCCGAACGCTAGGGTTTAGTTGACCGAGTTGGTTAAGTGTAGGGTTTAGTTCGAACCGCAGTTAGAAGAGCATTAACCATGGTTAGATGGGCTAACCAAGGTTAAGAAAGCAAGCAATCAAGTTTTTGGTCTTTTTGGATTTTATGGTTTTTTGGGGATTTTCCAAAGGATTAAGCAAGTTAACCATGGTCAAAAAGTGACTAGGGTTAGGTTAACCCTAGTTAAGTGGGTGGTCAGGTCAAGAGTGGGGCCCAGGCTCGTGGCAGGGCCTAGACTGGCCTCCCACCAGTGCTGGGCCCAAGCAAAGCCTGATACAATAAGCATAGGGATTGGCGGTAAATGGTTTACCGCCATTCCAAAACAAGGTAGTTTTGGAATGGCGGTAGATCATCTACTGCCATCTAGGGCATTCTCACAGTGGTTTTACTAGGGGTTTGAGATCGAGTTGAGGGGTTAACACAAGGTCAAGGACCCTTAGGTTTGATCAGGGAGTAGTCCAAGATGACCTGGGCTTGCTGGTGGGCCTTGGAATGGTCTGGGATGGTCAAAGATGGGCTTGACATTGGCTCATAAAAAGAGCAACATAAAATGAAGAATGACAGTAATTAGATTACCGCAATTCTTGACAGTTTTGCTTCAAGGGAGTCTTAACCATGGTTAAGCTACGAGTTGGGGTCGGAGATTTTTATGGGAGCTAGAAGACAAGCAGGGGGCCCTAACCATGCCCCTGGATTGGACCAGGGGCCAAACTAACCGGAGTTAACAAGGTGATAACAACAAGGTTAGATAATGGTGGTAGATAGTCTACCGCTATTACTGGTATTTTGCAAAAACCGAATTTCTCCCCCGTGGGATACGCTGGGGGTTCCCTCATGGACTGAGGATCCCCCTAGGCGTGAAGGGAGTAGAGTTAAGCAGTAAGGGGTCACTGAACCCGAGTTACACCCTCTAGGGTGTCCCCCATACACATGAGAGGTAGGGGGACCTTGTCCTTGGGCTCGAAGCGAAACAAAATGGAATAAAAATACCCCTGGAATAGGTCCAGGGGTTTACAGAGATATTTCAGAAAAAAAATGGGGTAGGTGTGGTCCTACCCCTTTACAGCTGCTCCTCGCGGTGGCCCATGGTGGTGGTGGCTGGTGTAGAGCAGAGAAGGGTTGGGGGTAGCCTGGGCTTAGTCTTTGGATCGTCTGGGGGTTGTCCTAAGGTGCAAGTAAGGTTGGGATGGTAATGGATTAGGCTTGACCGTATACAAACAGGGATTCACTGTAGGTTTTTTGGAATGATTTGAGCTTGAAGAAGATGGGGTATTTATAAAGTGAAGGGGAGAGCTTGGGGGTAGTTTGGTGTTTCATTTAGGCGTGGGGGACAGGTTGGAAGAGAACCAGGGCTGCAGGGGGAGGTGCTGTACGCGATTTTGCAGAAAAACTAGGGTGGCGATAATTGGATTACCGCCACTCTCAAAATGGAGAAATTTCAGGATGTCAGTAAATGAATTGCCGACAACCTAGACTCTTTGCCTTTGTTGCGAATTCTGGTGGTTATCATGATTCATGGAATATGGGAAGACAAAATCAGTATTCCAATAACCGCAATGGGGGTGCCAATCGGTATAGACCAGCGCCTCCACCAGTATTTGCAGCACCCAGTATACTTGGTGCACCACTTCTTCAATGCCAGGTCTGTAACAAGTTCGGCCACCATGCTATGGACTGTTGGCACCGCTTTGATCAACAATATGGAAATAAACCGGCTGCCACTCCTCCTCGTCAAGCTCTATCTGCTCTTACCATTCATGATCCTTCTGATCCTCAATGGTATCCGGACACCGGCGCCTCTTCTCATATGACCAACAACCCAGGTATCTTCCAGTCCCTTATTCCATATACTGGTACAAATAGAGTGGTGGTTGGTAATGACTCTTCTCTCTTAATCTCTCATATTGGTGACATTACTTTTCTCACCTCATATGGGTCACTCACTATCCAAAATGTTCTTCTTGTTCCTGATTTACACAAAAATCTAATTTCAGTAAGTCAACTCACTCATCAACTAAATTGCTTATTTCTTTTTTCTCCTTCAGGTTTTGTGATTAAGGATCAAACCACGACCAAAATTTTGGGCACAGGGCATCTCCATGAGGGATTATATGCTTTTGATTTCAATAATAAAGCTTTGATTGCCACTACATCTTCCTCCCCGAAAGCTTCTTCATCAATTTGGCATCATCGTCTAGGTGATCCCACGGAAAAGATCATCTGGTCTCTCCATCAAAGGGATGCAATTTCAGTTTCTTTTTTTAATGTAACTTTTCCTTTATGTGTTGGCTGCCAACTTGGCAAGCATTGTCGGTTACCTTTTATTTCTCAAGGCTATTCGGCCTCTCAACCTTTTAATAAAATTCATTCAGATGTTTGGGGACTATCTCCTATTTCTTCTACCTCTGGTTTTCGAAATTTTTATGGATGATCACACTCGTTTCACTTGGTTTTATCCTTTAAAACGTAAATCAAATGTATTTGACTGCTTCCTTCGTTTTCAACGAATGATTGAAAATCGGTTTAACACCACCATTAAGGTTTTTCAATGTGATGGTGGCGGTGAATTTTCTTCTCACTCTTTTACATCCTACCTTGATAAGTGTGTTATCCTCTGGCAAATTTCATGTCCTCACACACCTCAACAGAATGGGATTCTGAACGAAAACATCACCATATTATAGAAAAGGCTTAACTCTACTATTCTATAGTAAATTGCCTTCATCTCTGGGTCGAAGCTTTCCTCATTACTACATTCCTCATTAATCATTTACCTACCACTGTTCTCCATGATAAATCCCCCTATGAGCTCCTCTATTTCTCCCTTCCCAATTACTTTATGCTCAAATCTTTTGGTTGTCGTTGTTTTCCTTACCTTCGTGACTATGCCACTAATAAGTTCTCTCCCAAATCTAAACCTTGTGTTTTCCTTGGGTATAGTGAATTTCACAAGGGATTTCGGTGTCTTGAACCTACTACTCATCATGTATACATCTCTCGGAATGTTATTTTTGATGAAAATACTTTTCCTTTTAGTACAAAGGATCCCAATTGGGCTGCCCACCCTATTCACGGTAACCTCACTGAGTGGACTAACATTCATTTGCTTAGGCACCTCTCTCTCTCCACTGTCCAGTTCCCTCCCTCACATTCATCCACCCCTGCCTACTTGCCTATTTCAACAATTCCTCCTACCTTGGTTTCAATCCCCATTGCCTCCTCTCCTACCTCATCACCAATATCTAGTCAACCACACCTCTCCTCCTCCACCCACTTGGTTGATGACGCCTCCTCCCCTACTCCTTCCTTTATTTCCGATGCCCCTTTCTCACCTGTTTCTCCTAACATTCCTCCATCTTCACTCCCCGGGGGTACAGTCAAAATTGTTCTTCCATTCCTTCCTCCCCTTCCTAATGCTCCGGTTCAACCCATTTTAAACACTCATCCAATGATCACAAGAGCCAAGTCCAAAAGCATTGAAAAGGCACTGATTTCAGTCTATCACCCTCTACCACCACGGCATATTAATGACTATCCAAGAGATTTTACCTGTCTTATGGCTGCAATTAATAGTTCATCAGAACCCAAGTTTGTTCGGTCAGCCCTACTTATACCTCATTGGCGCTCTGCTATGGAAGCAGAGCTTGAGGCTCTCCATCAGAATAGTACTTGGACTCTTGTGCCACGACAAGCTCCTATGAACGTGGTGGGCTCACGTTGGGTCTTCAAGACAAAATTTCAAGTGGATGGTACTCTTGAACGCCATAAAGCTTGCTTGGTTGCAAAAGGCTACCTCCAACAAGAAGGCGTCGATTTAAATGACACTTTTAGCCCAGTAGTTAAGGCCACTACCATCTGAACCATTCTCACTATTGTTACAATTATGGGATGGAAAATGAGACAATTGGATTTGAAAAATGCCTTCTTACATGGGTATCTCATTGAAGAGGTATTCATGGAACAACCTCTAGGGTTTTCGGACCTTGATCAATCGGATTCAGTTTGTCATCTCCATCGCGCCATTTATGGTCTCAAACATGCCCCGAGAACTTGGTTTGATCATTTTGAAGCTTTCTTCTCTCCTTGAATGTTAAATGTAGTGATGCCGATAACTCTATGTTCATTCTTCAAGTAGAAAATCATATCTTGGTGCTTCTCAATCCTATATGTCGATGATATCATATTATTCTCCGATGATGATTCTCTACTTGCTACATATATTCAACATTTGGGTGCAGAATTTTCAATGAAGGATCTCGGGTCCCTTCATTATTTTTTAGGAATTGAAGTGGTTCAATCGCCCGACAATCTTTTTCTTTCTCAAGGAAAATATGCTCGCGATCTTCTTTCTCGAGCAAGTATGACTAACAGTAAGCCTCTTGATACTCCTATGGCTGTCCTGCCAACACCTTTTTTTTTCTAAAGTTGTAGTCATCACCAATTCTAGTTGAAATCTCTCTATCATTAATACCTTCAAGTTCTTTTTTTTTTTTCCTTCAAACGATTGGACGACTTCCCTTTAAGTGCTATTGGGAGAGATCATGATAGTTTGCTCTAGTGGACCACCGGCTCCAACAGACTCTAAGATGACCGGGATGCGACAATGATGGATTTTACAGACTGACGGTGACCACCAATATGTACAATTGCATCCTTACTAATCCTTCGGAATAGAAGTATAGTCGGTGGACTTCAGTATCTCACATTTATTCGTCCAGATCTTGCTTACTGTGTGAACTCTGTCTGTCAACACATGCACTCCCCTACTGTTGCCCACATGAAAGCTGTTAAGAGAATACTTCGATATCTAAAGGCCACAATTGATTTTGGATTACTTATCACTTCGGCTACCGAACTGGAACTGCATGGATTTTTGGATGCAGATTGGCCCAGGTGTCCTGATACAAGACAGTCTACTTTTGGTTTTGCAATGTTTATTGGTTCAAATTGCATCTCATGGGGTGATAAGAAGCAACCAATTGTTTCAAGATCTTTGACGGAGGCCGAATATCGTTCTCTTGCTTCCGCTATGGCTGAACTTACTTGGATTAGTTACTTACTAAAAGATGTTGGTATTATGATCTCCTACCTGACTACATTATATTGTGATAATCAAAGTGCGACTAGTATGGCTTCAAATCCTATTTTCCACGCTCGAACCAAGCATATCGAGCTCGATTATGACTTTGTTTTTGAAAAAGTTACAGTGGGTCTCCTAAGTGTACTTTTCATGCCCTCTTCCAAATAGTTAGCTAACATCTTCACTAAGAGTCTTCCAAAGCATTCACTAGAGTTTCTACGATCCAAGCTTTGCGTGTTGTCTGCATCCACGCTTCGCTTGCGGAGGAATGATAACTAACAGATAATCTTTAGCTTCATTGTGCTTATCAATTATAGCATGTTTAGTATTTTGTTTTGTTTACAGTTCTATCTTCTTGAAGAGTTGCAATCCTTATAAAACTCTATCATCAGTTATCTATAAATTAAATACAATAGCTATAGTATTACTCACGTTAAGAATACTCTAATTATCAAATTTGTTCACTCCCCACTTAATGTCTCTCCCCTTTAAAACGCAACATGTCCCATCATTTGTGGATGCCCAAGTGCTAGGCTCCAGTGTCCACCAGAGCCAATGTTTTGCCGTCAAATAAGTACTAGAAAGCTGAACTCAAGTTGGACCCATTGATGGCATTGTCTCTCAGAATGAACTGCTGCACTTGGATTTATTTGTGGAACCAAATCCTCTACGGTTATAACTAGACACGTCGGAGTTCAGTTATGTAACCCGCTGAAGTCACCACGTGTCCCTTTTGACACCACTTAACTATGGTTAAGATTCACCTATGGGTGAATCCTAAGGGTGGGTGAATCTTAACCACGATTGAGGGAGTGTTAAAAGGGACACATGGCGAACTCAGCGGCATACTTGAACTCCCTTCGGTTATAACCATAGAAGATTTATTTATTTGTTTATTTATTTATTTTTTGTTGAGGCAATACACTACAATGGGCTATTCCCACGGCGTGGAACTGCAGGGCACTAATAAAAATATGCTCAACCGCGCATCACATGATGAGCAACATATATTAAACGCTTTAGAACATTCAAGAACCAAATGGAGCCAGGTTTAGAGATTTATATTTTACCTTCGAGGTTTCAATGGACTGGGCTTAGGATTTCATTTTTGTATTTTTGAATAGCCCGCCCGAGGCTGCCCCTGCCCTTCCCCCTTCACACAAGGTTTTGTGGCCCTTGGCCCATTACCCCCCTAATCTTACCTCGCAAAGAGATAGGGAATTAGGGTTTGCAGGATCGAAATCTTTCTTGGATTTTCCAAATATCGCACAGAAAGGAGAATCCGTACAAAAATAGTTCTGGCAAAGAGAGGATGTTGTTTATGGATACTGAGTTTAGGATCGGATCGGATCGGATCGGATCGATCTAAGACTGTCGGATTACGTTTGATATGGAAGAGAAATGATGGACCAAAGGATGGAAGACTGAAAATTACAAGTAATACACATGCATTAGCATATTTATATACCGTCAATCCGGGCCGTCCAACGGATGGGCCAGCGTCAACAGTAAAGGCCCATTGAGTGGGCTTTCAGACCTACTCCCTTTTCCATGACCAGTGTAGGGCCTTCTTTGGGGCTCAGCAAATAACAGGGCCTTCTAGCTTTGCTTTTGTTGCCCAATAGGCCCAAATAAACCGACTTAAAGTTGTCAACGGGACCACAGGTCCACAAGGCTCATACCAGGCTGTATAATAAGACAATTCTGGACGAGCTGATTTGCTTTGTTTAGCCAAAAAACAGTACTCATGTCTTAATTTTCCATTTTAGATAACACAACATGATCACATCACCAAACCCCAATCATTATGTAAATTATATAATATATTCAAGGGTTTTGGCCCCAAACGAAATGCCTTAAAGTTACCAAGGTTTGAAATCCTGATTTTATTGGTGATTTCGGTAGCCAACCCGAACTGAAATCCCAAAAGATTTCGATATCTCGGTGGAATTTTGGATTTCGATTTATTAATATTTTATTAAATACATATATGTTAAGAAAAATAATATTTTATTAAAATTTTATATACTTATATAAATATCATTATTTTATATTTAAAATAAATATATAAATTTCAAATTTTCACGAAATTTCGATAAAAATATCAAGATATTTAGGAAAAATGATCAAAAAATTAAAAAAAAAGCATATTTAAAAATAAAATTTTGAAATATCGCCGAAATTCTGAAATTCTAAAATTTGATCCAAAAATTTCAAAATCTCGGCCGAAATCATGTTTTCCGAAATACGATATGGTTGGGGTTGGACGAAACTGAGATTTTGCGAAATCTGGCGAAATCCCAATGGGATTTTAAACCTTGAAGCCCACCGAACCCATGAATGGCTGACCCAGTTACCGGCTCTCGTGATTGGTTAAACTCAACTGTTGGAATGGGATATGGCCAAATCTGTCTAGCCTTCATCCCATAGGTCTAACACATGCCCTTTTTAACACCCCTTAACTATGGTTAAGATTCATTAACCCTTACCCTATGTTTGGTTGTCGAGAAAATAAGTGAAAACATGGAAAAGAAAAGAAAATTTGACAAAGCACAACTAAAAATTGTATTAGAAATCCAAAATTTTCTTTTCTTTTCCATGTTTTCACCTATTCTCTCAACAACCAAACATAGCATTAGGGTTTCACCGTCTAACCTTGGTTTTTAGAAAAAAAAAATTAACCACAAGAGTTAAAATTCCATAACCAGGATTAAAATTTAGTGTATTTTATCACCATTCACCATGGGTTTTGTAGGCCATGCATAGTATTATTGTATGAAGGACAGCGTGTGTCCTTCCAAGGCCTTAAATTTAAAACCCGTTTGGCTTATCTAAGCAGGAGCTCTACCGTACCGTGCTTAGAGCTGCATTTCCAGTGCCAGATACTGTTCAGGTTCACCGCGGGTGTAATATTTTTTTGTAAAGTCATATCAAGGAATCACCCCCGTGGGTGTAGCCCCAGTGGTCGTGGGGTGAACCATAGACTAGGTCCTATGATCGACTCTGGATGCACTTGCGTATCTTTGTTGCTTAAGGTGGGGATCCCGTTGGGCAATCCGTGGAGATTAGTTGGAGTCTTGAGCCACGGACACCCCACAGTTACAAAAAAAAATACAAAAAAAAAGAGATTAATTTTCATGGGGAGCTCTGCATGATGCAGAACTCCTTTTGATATTTAAACTGAAAAAAAAAAATCAAGGAATGTGTCCAAAGGAAGCCAAATGCACAAACCTTGGTAAATACTCCCATGTTAATGCATAGATAAAACCCGACAGGGGGAGCCCAGATTTGACCTCATGGCCTCATATGTTTTGGTTGGCGAGAAAAATAGAGCCAAGAAAAGAAATTTTTTGATTTTTTTCAAAATCTAATTAATTAGTTGTTTGTTTTTAGATTAACTATGAACAGGGGTGCAACTCAAAATATGCTTTGACAGAGGGTTTTTTTTTGGAAATTATATAAAAAAATTAGTTGACATCAATATCATTCTTTCATATTTGTAATTCCCAAACTGTCCCTGCCATAAGACATTTTGGGAGCATAAGACATATTTTGGTATGCTTTTTCTCTCTTTCCTTGATCTATTCTAGTCATAGCAGAAGTATAGGGATTTCTCATATCTAGTCGTAAGCCAGTTAGATTATCGGATTTACTAGTGTATAACACAAAAAAGGCACAAAAAAAAGGTATAGTGCACTTTTAAAAAAAAATTGTAATTATACCCTCAAGAATCGTATAAATATATACTCAGGGAAAGATATTTGGTTAACTGAAACTAAGAGTAGATAAGACTAGAGAATAGGGCTAGCACACCTCATATATACAATCTAACCTTTAATCTTTTCTAATCAATCACCCCTTTAATTTATGTTCCATACTAAAGTGTTTGGATTCTTCCACTAAACACCCCACTAATTATGCTTAGACTCCTCTTCAAGATCTCTCTCTCCTTCACACACACACAAGTCTCACGCCATACATGACATTGAAAGGACCATACATCATTTCAAAAATTTGACTTTATCTTAAGCCTCTGCCTTGTGGGGTTGGTAATCTGCACTCCACCGAACAACCACTCCCCCAACCCCCAAATAATCCAAATCATACAAGAAAACAAGAAAAATAAAGCTATAACTTAAAATCAAAATCAAGAGGGGGTGGTTGTTTTTCCTTGGATAAAAGAACATCCCTTTGACCCCACCAATTCAAATCATAGCTCTCATCACAACAATCCTTCATACCACTTTTCATGGATCCCACTATCACTATCCAATCCAAAGGAGCCCTCAATGAGAAATACAGAAATAAAAATAAAATAATTAATACAAGAAAGCCCCAAAGCCGCTTTTATTTTGCTTGATTTGAATTTTGAACCCAATCCCAAGCCTCAAAAGCATGAATGACAAAAAATGAGATTTGAATCTTTAAATTTTTTTACAACAAGTGTAAATCTTATTCAAAGTTACCAACATGATTTTCTTTCTTTGTAGTTTCTACCTCTTAAAATGATGTGCCATACCCAAAATCACATTAATCAATTACCATAATGTTTATCCCCATAGCAAGAAAGACTTATAAGAAAAAAAAAAGAATAGAAAAGCTAGCAATACCTTGGGATTTGAATCAAAAGATAAAGTACACTAAGACAAAGCATTAAAGAGAAGCATGATTTAGACAAATTTGTCCCAAAAGAACTCATAGAAAAGATCAAACAAAAGCTCAACATGCTTTGATTAATGGATTGACAAAGAAAATACCAGATACACACAATACCTTCATATACCCTGAATTCTTCTTTCAGACCTTGGTAAACCCACATTAACAGAAGATGAAATACCCATATGGGTATATGAAGAACTTGGGTATTTTCCCTTCTTAGACCAGAGCCAAACCTTGGAAACAGAAAAGCTCTCACCTTTACTTCTACTGCTAATCTTCTTCCCCTCAACATCCCCATCAACTGAAGAATTCCCATTGTGTCCATCCTCCCCTTTCACAATCTTCACATCACCACTATCCTCTCTGTCATGGCACAAGGCCACTTGCAGGTTTGAATCACCAACCACATATTGGAAAGAACCCATTGAGTAACATCTTCTTGCATCTAAATTACTACTGCTGGTCTCTCCTTCTATTTTCTCTCCTTCTTCTTCATTGTTCAAGCTTCTGAACTTACCAAGTCTCACAGGGAAAACCCTCTTTTCACTAACAATCTCCTCTTTTACTTGTTTCTGACCAGAACAAAACCCATCTCCACCATCTTGAAACCCAACTTCTCTTGAATCATCAAAATTAAAAACTGGGTTTTCAAGGGGGAGGCCAGGGGTGAAAAGGGCTCCTCTGCAAATAGGGCATGTTGAATTTGATAGAAGCCATGTGTCTATACAGTTGATGTGAAATGCATGGCTACACAAGGGAAGCAATCTCAACTTGTCTTTCTCTGAAAATTCACAGAGACAAACAGCACAATCAAATGGTTCTTTCAGACCCTTTATCTCTTTGTAGAGGAAAACAGGGAGAGCATCTATGAAAGCTTGATCTAGACCTGAGTCATGAAGATGGAAGAGTTGTTGTAGTTGCCTTTGGAGAGCATCAGAGCCTGACACTTCTGGGTATCTGCTAGATTGAGAGGTTGATGAGGAAGATGGCTTCTTTATGAGAAATCTAACAAGCAGGTGGAGCAGACCAGAGATGAAAAAAATAAGAGCTAGAATTACTATGATGAACAGAATAGCTGGGCTGATTCTACTGCCAGATGATGATGGGGTAGATTCTTTCTGATAATTACTATAATAAGGAGATGAGAATGAAGAAGGTGAAGCAGAAAGAGGAGGGTGGGTCAAAAGACCATCTGTTTGTTTGGTTTGAGATTGAATCCAAGACATCTTTCTTCTCAGCTTTCTGGGATCAAACACATGAATAGGCTAAAAATCCATCTTCTTTTCTTGCTTTGTAATCAAAACCCAATTCATTTGAGCAGATTGGTGTACAAAAAAAGACCAACTTTTCTTCATATTTGAGATTAAACCAGTTGCTTTAGAGGGTGATTATCTGCTAAAAAATACCATTTTTCCTTGCTTTGACATGAAACCCAAGTCATTTATTATGCAAGAAAAAGAGGAAGTGGCTTAGAAGATGTCAAGGTTGCAGGTCACCTACCTCAGTTCTGGAGAATCCGCCATTAATGGATCCCATGCCATTTGTTTGATGGCTTTTGTTGCCGCAGAAACCCTAAGATTTTGAGGGGTTTCACCTTCTTTTATAATACAGGAGTTAGAAGACTGGTAGTAGCTTCCAAAGTGCAAGGGAAAGGGTGCCAAAAAGAAGAACAAGCGTCTCTTCTTCAATTCACATACACTGATACAAGAGGGTATTTTTTGATTCTTTGTAATAATTTGGGATTTTCTTCAGCAAGTTTATTTGGTAAATGAATTTCTTGTGTAAGTCTTATACACACAAAAGAGTTTGTATGAGCTTTAGTTCCTCACAGATCTTTAGCATCTAATAATCATCATGGGCTTGTTTTTTTGTAGCCAGTGATAATCATCCAAATATAACCTAATTGGTTTGATGGTCCGATTGAGTCTTGGGAAATAGAATAATCAATTGATCAGATGGCTAGGATCACGCCAAGTACATCACTATTATAAGATTGTACTATTAGATAAAACATTATAACAGTCAAAAGAATGAGTAACCAACTGCTAAATAACTGGATCACAATTCAAATGGTGTAATTTAACTGACACACCCAAAAAAGAAAAAAAAAGATACTGGTGTCAGCAGCCCTAAGGTTTTGTTTGTTTCTTTGCTTGTTACTTATAATTTTTTTTTTTTTTTTGCTGAATGACACACGATTAGCCCCAACCCCCGTTAGCAGATTAGTATTTGTTTTAGGTTAGGGACGAGTGAAGATCTCAACACTCACACCCACTGGGATTGGATCCAAAACCAAATGAGTGGTCACGACATGTACATACTACCAATTGGGCAAACATTGATTCCTTTTAATGAACCATATTGCTTGTGAACAACTGGTGCTCGGCTTGTTTTTTTTTTTTTTTTCTTAGGGTGATAGAAATTCTTAGTAGAGTCAAACATTTTTTTTGGTAAACTCAATCATACCACAAGGCAATGACCGAAGGTAAATACAAGGGAATACTCACACCACCCAAGCAAACACACACACACCACATGCGAACTCACACACACACACCACACACATGTAGCCCATGTAAGCTTCACCCTAGAGCTCCTCAAAACTTAGAAAAGAGATTTATTGTGAATGATTTACAATAATCCTAAATAAGGTTTATATAGAGATTACAATTTATAAGATAAACTTTATAGAAAGTAAATCAACCTAATCTAATTATACCAATTCAAATCTAATCTATCATTGATTAATATTAATCTAATATTGAGAAGAGATACACTTGAGTGATGTAGTGTATCTCACTCACCTCATTACAATACCCACACTATATTCTCTAACACTCCTCCCTCAAACATATGGAGATTGAGAAATCTCCATGTGTTTGCTGCTAGACATCCGGTTGATGCCTTTTTATCTCCGCTTGATACCGTTTGATCCTTGTTGTGTGTTTGGTTGAGTTGCATGTCATGATGTTTACTGTTTTAAATTGCGTGCCACAATGCTTCCACATTTGAGTGCCCTATGGAGTTGCCATGTCAGGAAGAAGTGGCCTCTACCGGGCCTAAATTCATATTTTCTTTTGCCTTTAGTTATTTTTTCATATAATTCTACTCTTTATTGCTCAGTTGTTCGACCATCTCCCTTAGTTTCTCATTTTCTTCATTCAGTTTTTTTTTACAATCCCTTTTGTCTTCAATTTCAGTAAGAGATGCATGTTTTTAGAAGCCTTTAAGAATTTGTCTCTATCCTCTTCTGTTGGATGATTTACAGTGACCCTAAATAGGGTTTATATAGAGATTACAAGATTAATTTTATGGAAAGTAAATTAACCTAATCTAATTATACAAATTCAAATCTAATCTATCCTTAATTGATGCTAATATGATATTGTGAAGAGATATAATTGAATGATATAGTGTATCTCACTCACCTCATTACAATACCCGCATTATATTCCCTAACAAAAAGATCGTTTGAGCTTGTTTATTTAATAAATAAGCTAAGCTCGAACTAAATTTTCAAGCTCCGTTCATTTAACGAGCTAAGCTTGAGCATACAGGTACTTGGCTTGTTAAAAGCTCCGATTATATATATATATATATACTTAATATATTAAAATATTTAAAATACAGTTATTTTATTTAAATATTAAAATTAAGTATATTTATTATATACTAGTAAAAGATTAATAGTACATAATTTATTTTACAAGATATGAATGCTCTCTATACAATTATAAACTAATTAACACCATAATTTCTTTACTTAAGATAATCAATTAAAAATTTTGCTTATATTGATAGTTATATCCCATGAACTAAGCTGCTCGCGAACGGCTCGAGCTCAACTCGAGTTTGTTTATTAAAGATTGAGTTCATTGATTTAATAAACAAGCTAAACTCAATCTTGATTTTCAAACTCGATCGTTTAATTAATAAATAAGCTTGAACACGAGAATACTCGGCTAGATAACACCCCCTAACTTTTGGTGGGCATTCTAGTTGTAAGTCATTTCAAAAAATCAAAAGTTATGGCAACACTGTCATGAAGTTTTATTAGGAGCTGGTTTGCCTTTAATAGGTTAGGAGTTCCGTTAGCCTTTCAACCGCAACACCTCAAGTACTCGAAAAAAGTCCACCCCAAATGAGAATGCGCATCTTAACACTTGAGCCAGGGAGATGTGCCATAAAAGGGGTGTTTAGATGTGCACTTATATATATTAATGAAAGTCCTATAAAATTAAAATGTGAGTTTTTTTTTTTTTTGGGTGAAAGAAAGTTTTTGTGAGTTCCACTTTGAAAGCTTTGTTTGGCGCGTTTTGGGCTTTAACAGGTTTGCAAAATAGCAATAGTCTACTCTCTAAAAACACAAAAAAAGAGCAATAGTTCACTTGTCTTCCTTTTCTCATAAAGTGTATGCAATACTCCACTGGTCTTCCGTCTTCCCTTTTCTCCTACAGTGTTTTTTTTTAAATTGTCGTTAGCTCTCTTTAATTGTAGTTAATATTTCTAATCATAATTTTTCTTAAAACCAAAATAAATAAAAAAATATGATCCCTAAGAACTAGTGAATCTTAACCACAATTAAAGGAAGTTAAAAATGAGATAAGGGTGAGACCCCTCCAATTTGAAGTTTTTGGCTCGTTTTCGCAAAACAGAAAAGGGTCAATCGATCGGTGGCGTGCGATGAGAATCGCTTGGACCGCCGAACGATCAGCGAAAGCGGGAATTTTTTGGGAAATTGTGAAATTAAGTCTTTTATGCTTTAGGAAACTCCTAATTCGAGTGGGGTCTTTCTAATTGTCTAAGACTTCGAGTTTAGCCCTATAAATAGGAGATTATGGGTCTAGGGTTTGTACCTTAAAGATCAATGAGAATGTAATAACATTGAGAGTGAGAGATAATAGAAACGGTTAAAACATACTAGGACTTGGGAAATGTTTAAGGGAGGATAGATAGAGATTATTCTTTGGGTTTTCATAAAAAATGTGAGTTGAGTGCTTTTGTACTGGTTTCTCAAAGTTTCTGTGAATAAAGAAGTGATCGGATCTTGACCCGTGAACGTAGACAGTGTTGGGGAAAAGTGAGTGGAAGCGATTGCTATCAAGGGGTATTCACGAGAAAATATGACAAACACACAATACACAAAGATATATCGTGGTTCACCTTTTGAGGGCTACGTCCACACTACAAACAGTCCATATATACTTTCACTAATTAAAGAGAAGATTACAGGAGAGAAGATAAACAAGAATATACACACTCAAGGACTCTACCACAACCCTTGAAAGGCTCTCACACAGCCCACAATTCTTTGTTCACTTTCTCAACCAAATCTGACCTAAACTCGAATCATTTCAGGACAATGGAAACACAAAACCAGAACCCTTCAAAACCGAACCAATATTTTTCGCTATGAGAGTACACTGAGATAAAGCCATGAGAACACTCTCCTCTCTTGAGAGCTAACAAGAGCTTTCCATGAGAGATTTTCCGTTCTCCATGGAAGCCCAACTCACACCTCACATATCTGTGGCCTTCTCTTTTCCTCTTAAGGTTCTTCCTTTCTAGGTTATCTCTATAAGCCTCCACCCTAGGCTTATTTATAGCCACAAAAAAATCTCACTCTAATTAGGACTTTCCCAAAACTCATCTCCATGAAAGAGGCAACTTCTTATTCCACGTAGGAGTCTCCAAAAGCAACTCAAAATATCCAGCCCGTCTAAATCATGGACCACTAATCGATTGCTCATGTTGGGTTTGCTCTAATTCGAGCCAAAAACCCCACAAATCTCAACCTTGGCGAGAATTCTGCGAACACCCTTCGATGTATCATCTCGCTTTCAGTAGTATAAAATTTTCTTTAAGTCTTGTGCAAATTCCACCTGCTTTGTAGGAAAAACTCCATCTCGAACAATGGCTTCAAACTTTGTCATAAATCTCGCAACCTCGACAACCTTGCAAATCTCAAATCTGCAATCCCAAAACTCGAACACAAGCTCTGATATCAATTTGTTGGGGAAAAGTGCGCAGAAGCGATTGCTATCAAGGGGTATTCACGAGAAAATACGACAAACAAACAATACACAAGATATATCGTGGTTCACCCTTTGAGAGCTACGTCCACACTACAAACAGTCCAGATATACTTCCACTAATTAAAGAGAAGATTACAAGAAAAAAGATAAACAAGAATACATACACTTAAGGACTCTACCACAACCCTTGAAAGACACTCACACAACCTACAATTCTTTATTCATTCTCTCAACTCAAATTTGACCTAAACTCGAATCCTTTTCGGACAAACGAAACACAAAACCCGAACCCTTCAAAACTGAATCAATACTCTCCGTCATGAGAGTACACCGAAATAAAGCCGTGAGAACACTCTTCTCTCTTGAGAGCTAACAAGGGCTTTCCATGGGAGATCTCTCGTTCTCCATGGAAGCCCAACCCACATCTCAAATATCTGTGACCTTCTCTCTTTCTCTTAAGGTTCTTCTTTTCTAGGTTATCTCTATAAGCCTCCACCCTATGCTTATTTATAGCCACAAAACAATCTCACTCTAATTAGGAATTTCTCAAAACTCATCTCCATGAAAGAGACAACTTCTTATTCCACATACGAGTCTCCAAAAGCAACTCAAAATATCCAACCCGTCTAAATCGTCGATCGCCGATCGATCGGTCATGCTTGGCCGATCGATCACCCATGTTGGGTTTCCTCTAATTCAAGCCAAAAACCCCAAAGGCAGGTTGTTTCCGAACCACGTATATCTCTTGTGTTATCTTGTGTGTGTGTTTTTTTAGTTTATTATTTTTCGTCGGGTACCATAATTTCCCCAACACAATCCTCGCCGGGTAGGGGATTATTTTCCTTTGCAAAAAATGTAACACATAACAGCACTAATATATCCCAGAATCCAGCCAAAAAAAAAAAGATCAACTCATTTGCATAATCCTAACTATTTGACGTTGAGACTTTTTCTATGGATTGTTTTCCTTTTTCAAAGATAATAACCAAACATTCATGTTTTATTTTTCTGTCTGTAAGCATGTAAGCCTACCTATGGTTTTTGAATGCCCATTTAAACATGTAACCAAAAAAATCAGGTTTGATGTCTGTTGATGCCCACTGAAACAGGTAATATGTACATCGGTTCCTATGGAACACCCAGTGTCATAAACAGCAGAATCTGAATTCCTAGGAATTTACTTTGGAATTCCGAACTCCCGGGATGATCCAAATATCAAATCCCACAACTTTTGTGAATTAAAAATCTCAGAGTTAAGCTTACATATCTGTCATGCCATAGATCTAATGCTAATGCTTGTTGTAAGGGATAAAATTCGTAAAACTATTTGAGCGTTAGGGAAGCGAGCTAGCTTTTGTTGTTTTGTTCACGAAAGTGACACGTGTACATGCGTTTGGGTCACGTGCTTAAAATAGAAGGATAAAAGGTTGTCTGATGCACAACGTTCACGTTGTACAAATCACGACGTATCTGTGGTCTTGTGAACAATGTTTTCGTTGTGGCTTGACAACGTGTCCGTTGTCTTATGCACAACGTAAACGTTGTACTCTCGACAACGTTTCCGTTGTCACATGAACAACGAGCCCGTTGTAACTCAAATAACGATGTCCAGACCTTATTTTAAGACATATACAACGTACCCGAGCTCGAGTCAACAACGAGACCGACTCGCAGGAGGAAGTGATCAGGAGGCGATCGTTTATTCTGACAAGTAGGCTGAAAGCACTGTCTTGGCATTTAATGCTGGTCACTTCTGCGTGCTGTCAGACCCAACCGACTGAACTCATAGTAGGCTCTCACGTGTGATGCAACAGGTGGCAGATCTTACTGACATATTTGGTAATGAGTGCAGAGCACGTGGTATGGGCATCCATGGTCATCTATGGCCATACTAAGGTTAACCTATAAATACCCCGAGAATTTCAGTGCGTAGCATATATATTTTTCAGTGCTTAGGGGAGATATATTTTTTAGTGCTTAAGAATCAATCGAGACCAAGAAATATTTGCTCTCTATCTCTAACTTTTGTGCGTGTTACTGTTCATCATCTTCTCTACCTACTTACTTTATCATCGGAGTATAGGTCAGGTTATCATACCCTTCAACTCCCACCTTCTACCAGTAAACAGAGTGTGAGTAATTGCGGCTGACGCGTGTCCTTCCCGGTAATTCCCCCTTTCACTTGTAATCCAAATTCTCAAGGACATTTTCAAGACTAGGAAATATAAATCAGGGATGTCAATGCAAGTCATGAGTATTGCGCCATGAGATTGAAATTATAAGATTATCTTGAAAAATTTAATCGTTCAATTTTGATTTTTAGGAAACAATTGTTTCAGACAAATAAATGGTTGCCCCAAAATTTAGTTTAGGACAAATTAGTTTAGAAATGGTTAAAATAACATCCTTCATTTCTCATGGCTCAGAGACTATGGACCCCTCTTCTGCTTCTTTTATGGTGTTGATCATGACAGCAACTTCAGTTATGCTTGGCCTAGCCTCTGGAGAAGGATTTGTGCACTTCAGTGCTACCTGTAGCAAGTTCACCATCCTCTCTTGGCTTGCACCTTCTGAAATCAGCGCCTTATCGAAGACTTCTACCGTCCATTCTTCTCTAACGGCCGTGTGAACCCATCTAGCCAAGTCGAACCCATTATTCTGCACCAGTTTCCCAGTCAGAAGCTCGAGAAGAATGACACCATAGCCATATATGTCTACCTTAAAAGTGCTATAGGCGCCGCCTTCGTTTTGATCCTTGGATTTTAAGTCACTTCCTTTGGTCAGAGATATATAGTTTTGATTGTCTACCACCATTAGACCATACTCACTAATACATGGATCCATGTTCTCGTTCATCAAAATGTTGGAGGATTTTAGATTACCATGAGCTATCCCATCTTCATGAAGCTCCTGATGCATAAAAGACAAAGCCTCAGCAATGCTCACTGCAACACTTAGTCTGCTATCCCACTCAAATGTTTGACCATTTTGGGTTCCTGAAATTGAAAGTCAATAGTATCATGTACAACAAATAAAAATATGCCATAAAGCAGATGTATGTATGGGAATGTTATTGAACTTGGTAACTTTCTCCGGATTTATTTATACCTATGTCTTGAATCTCACCCTTTTTAACAAAAAAAAAAATAAAAAATGTTACTCTATTAAATGTAATTATAGTTTGGTTTTTTCACAGGGAATGATTCATAAAAGGAGCCAAATCATCTCTGCAAATCCGGTTATCACCCCTAGAGGTCGCCGTGTCTCCTTTGACACCCCTTAACCGTCGGTAAGGTTCACCCACCCATTTTTGTTTTTTTTTTTTCAAATGTTAATTCTTTTTTTAAAATTAAAAAACTCTTTTTAATATTAAAAAAAAATCTAAAAACAGTTTTTAATTTTTAAAAAAGAATTAATATTTAAAAAAAAAAAACAAAAATGGGTGGGTGACCCCTAGGGGTAGGTGAACCTTACCCATGGTTAAGGGGTGTCAAAGGAGACACGTGGTGACCTCTAGGGGTGATAACCGGATTATCGCTATAGTGGATTTGACTCCTTCATAAAATGGAGAAGACAAAAAATATAAGAAAAGTCAAATTGCACATCTTATTTCTTACATTTAATAGTTGGTTTAATGTAAAAAGACTAAACTATCTTTAACTTTAGTAAGTTTCATAATTAAAACAACGGAAAAAATGTCCGGTGAACGTTACCAAAGTTTATTTACCGAAAAGCAAAAAGTTACCAATGTGATACAAATTTTATAATTATGTAGAAAAAAAATAGTTTTTTCAGAACCATCACTACTCTCTAATTACAAGAAATATTGCACTTCCTTTCCTTTTGCCTTCCGCAAAGGATAACAACGTTCACACAAGGGCGTGGACGTTATCAATTTCCGTATATATAAATTACCCTTAACTTGATACCAAGTTCACCCATACCCATTGAGTGAATGTTAGCATCACCCATGGGAATGTTAACCTTCACCGAGGCTAAGCTAACTTGGTAATATATATGTATGCGTGTGTGTAAAATGTAATTACGTACCATGGAGAAGCATGTGGAGACTTCCATTCGGCTGGTATTCATAGACCACCAGCTTCTCTTGCCTGGAACAGTAAAAGGCGAGGGCTGGCAATACATTAGGATGCTTCACTTGGTTTATTTTCTGCATCCTACTCTTGAAGTATTCACTCGAAATTGCCCAATCCTTAATTCTTTTCACAACCAGAGTCATACCGTCTTCGATCATGACCTTGTACAAACTACCATGCCTACTTCTCCCAAGCAACTCAGCTGGTGCCTTGAGCAAATCCTCAAACCTCAACCCATTCACTACCGGACTTGAAAGAACCACGAGCGATGATGATGCCGCTGCACTTCCAGTTGACGCTATCGAAAACTCCGATCTACTAGCACCGGACTTGTTCTCGGTCGATGCAGTACTAGTCTTGTTGCTACTACCATCCACCACTGTTCCCTTACTTACTTTGGTCTTGTTTCTTTTGATTAATCTGAAAGCAATGAAGATGATAAAAACCAGGCCTAGAAGTATATAGCCTAAGTACATGACAATCTGTTTGCTTGAGAGACCCTTGGACCGCTTCTTCGGAGGCGGAGATTGGGGGCATGAACTAGGCAGTGGTTTTCCACATAATTCAGGATTACCCAGAAAGCTGTTCCTAGTGAAACTTCCATTGAGGTCAGGAATGGGACCACTGAAATTGTTGAAGGAAACATTAAACTGCACAAGATTGGAAAAGTCGAATTGGGGTATCTCTCCATTAAGCTGATTGTTTTGAGCAAGGAACGATATCAGACCTGAAATTCGAGGCAAATCCGGCAACTCCCCCGAGAAATTATTGTTGGAGATATCAAGCCTTTTCAAATTATTTAACCGGGAAAGTGAATCAGGGAGATTTCCTGAGAATTGGTTTCCACTAACATATATGTGAGTCAGTTGTTTGCAGTTTGCAATCTCTTCGGGGATCTCTTCATTAATACTGTTGTCGTTAAGGCTAAGGACGCCAAGAGATTTCGCGTTGCAGAGCGAACTGGCATCAAGAGTTCCAGTGAGGTTGAGGCCGTCGAGGATGATTTTCTTCACGGAAATCAACCGGGCATTGCATGTCACACCCTTCCATTTGCCGGCGCAGGGATCGGAGGTCAAGTTCCAACCCCAACTGGGATCTATCTGGTTATTGCTGAGTTGCCCAAGGAATTTGATTAGTGAGAGCGTCACATCTTCTTCTTCTGAATTTGTTATGTGAAGGAAAATAAGCAAAATGAAGAGCACCCAGATGGGAATTCGATCCATTTTCGGTGGGGGATCTGAGATTTCTTGGAAATGGGTCTGTAATTCGGCTATCTTGGTGAAATTGCAGTGGAAATATGTATTGGGGTTTGATTGGCTGCCATTGTAGAACAAGGAGAAAGCTCCAAGACTAAGATGGTTGCTCAAATCAGTTATAATGCCAAATGGCTGAATTTTCAATGATAGTTTTGTATTATTGTTGCTTTGATTGCCGCTGAAGACTTTAAAAAATCAACCAAATGGCCCAAACTAACATTTGAATATTAGGGGCCGGCGGGTAGAAACGGTCGATTTTGGAATGTCATGTCTTTTTCAATTGGCTTTTCAAGAGATCCAAGGTAATAAAATAATATGGGTTGATATCGTGCTCTTTCTAATCAATCCAGACCATCCAATAAATAGACTTTCTTTCTCTAGAGTAGTCCTTTGTTTCTGGCCGTCGAAAGCGATTACAAAAGATCGGATGGATAGGATTATCCAATTGGGTTGATCGTTTCTCACCTCACCAGCTACAGCTGTTGTTTTATTAAGAAATTAATGTTTTGACAACTCTTATTTATGACAGCCCTTATTGTAAAATTTAAAAGTTCTTTGTAAAAGGTACAAAGCAGTTTTACTTCCTTAGATTAATCTAAGAACTGTTCTATCTTAAGAAAAAGTCACTATCAAGCAGCTCACGCTATTGAAGTACTAATGGTGCGCTCCGCCGATGACTAAGATATGACTTGGGCCCTGATTTCATGTATATATGCCTAACCTTTTTTTGTTTTCGATTCTTCCAACAAAATGTGTATCAGTCCAACCAAAGTAGCACTGTTGGACATAAGATAATCAATCATCCAATCCGATTGAAGTAGCCATCATACTTAGAAGGCAAGACAAAACCACAATGCTTTGCAGCCAAAGGCAACGAAATGTACAAATATATTGCTCCCAAATAATTTTAAAGTTCTCAATATCCCACCAAACCTGATCCAAGGGCCCAATCCGAAGAGGGTATCTTAGGTATCTTTTCTACGGGCCATACACATGTTTTTTTTTTTTTTTTGGTAATGAATAAACAACATCAACAAAACACAAAGCTAAGGAATAGACAAGGCAGTCTCATTGTGAAGAACAGATACACTGCCCATGTTCCCCACATGCAAAGCCTGCTTAGCTAAATTATGGACGTCTACATTTTGAATTCGACAAATATGATGAAACTGTATAGAATTAAAATCAGTAGCCAGATGTCAGATATCCAAAATAAGCAACAAAACCTCCCACTCAACATCGTCGGGATGGGACAAAGCATCAATGAGACCTTTATGCAAGGTGAAACTTGCTGTAACAGTTGTAATTCTTCTTTGAAAATAATAAGTTTCATAGAGCTGCAAGGAATTGCAGAATTCTCCTTCATACGTTTCATTCCAAGAACTAAAAATATATAAAATACAAGATGATCAACATAAATAGAAAGCTATACAACTGTGCAAAAGTTGGAATATCTCACTTTCCTAATATTGTAGAATATCTCTCTTCCCTACTGTACTGAATGGAATATCTCACTTTCCTAATACTCCCCCTCAAGTTGGAGCATGGAGATCCGTAATGTCCAACTTGCCAAGTAAAAGATGGAATTGGTCACGTCCAAGGGCCTTCGTAAAGATGTCTGCAAGTTGATGTTTAGTAGGCACATAAAAGGGAATGAGGATTCCAGAAGACAATTTTTCCCGAACGAGGTGACAATCAATCTCAATATGTTTGGTTCGCTCGTGGAACACAGGGTTGGCGACGATGTGAAGTGCAACTTGATTGTTGCAATGAAGACGCATTGGTTGACAATGAGGAACTCCCAAGTCTGTAAGCAGAGCTTTAAGCCAAACAAGTTCACATGTAGTGGCCGCCATGACACGATATTCGGCTTCAACGGAGGACCGAGAGACAGTGGTTTGTTTTTTTGTTTTCCAGAAAATGGGGCTGTGACCCAACAAGATAAAGTAACCAGTAGTAGAATATTGTGTCATGGGGCAGCTAGCCCAATCGGAGTCGGAGTAAGCAATGAGGTGTAGAGGGCTAGTAGCAGATAAGAGAATACCCTTCCCCGGAGAAGATTTGATGTACCGTAACACACGAACAGCAGCATCCCAATGTGGTTGGCGTGGTTTGTGCATGAACCGACTGAGAATATTTACCGAATAGACAATATCAAGTCGTGTGATAGTTAAATAAATGAGGCGTCCAACTAGTCGGCGATACACGGTCGGGTCTTCCAAGGGATGACATTGATCATTGTCAAGGCGCAAGTTCTGTTCCATGGGAAATGTAGTGTGGCGAGCACCAAGGTGGCCACTATCTTGGAGAATGTCTAGGGCATATTTGCGCTGACTTAGAAAAATCCCTTGTGGTGAGCGAGCTACCTCAATGCCCAAGAAATATTTCAAGAGTCCAAGATCTTTGATGTGAAATCGAGAGCAAAAGAAATCTTTCAAAGTGACAATGGAAGAAGGATCGTTCCCTGTTATGATAATGTCATCAACATAGACTAGGACAACACTAAAATGAGAGCCATGTGAAGATGTGAATAGGGAATAATTAGCAGAAGATTGAGAGTAGCCAACTTCTTTGATAGCAGAGGAAAATTTCTCAAACCAGTTCCTTGATGCTTGATTGAGACCATAGAGGGATTTGTTGAGACGACAAACACGATGCTCCCCCTGTTTGGCAAAACTGGGAGGAATGGTCATGTATACTTCTTCATGGAGATCCCCATGAAGAAAAGCATTGTGGATGTCCATTTGGTGGAGAGCCCAATTGTGAATAGCAGCCAAGGCCAAAAGGCAACAAACAGTAACAAGTTTAGCAACAGGGGCAAAGGTTTCTGAGTGTACCCCTTGGCGACCAACCGTGCTTTGAAACATTCAATAGTCCCATCGGAACGGAGCTTGATTTTGTAACCCCATTTGCAACCAATGGGTTGCTTACCTGGTGGAAGTTGTTGTAAAGTCCATGTGTGATTCTGCTCTAAGGCAGCGATTTCAGTTGCCATTGCTTCACGCCAATGAGAGAACTTAACAGCTTGCGAGAAAGATGTGGGCTCATCATGAGAAGAAATACTAGTAAGTAAGGCAACATGATTAACAAAAAACCGACTATATGAAAGATAATTAGATAGGGGGTAAAGAATACCTGTTGAAGCTTGATGTGGGCTCATCATGGAGGTGAATCGGGAGATTAATGGTGTGTTGAGATTGTCGTGGAACAGGGGGTGTAGGGGATGTAAGGGAGGGTGCCTTGGGGGTTGGTGTTTCATGTTGCCACTCGAGGATAGGTAAATGAATGACAGGCAAAGTGGTGTTGGGAATGGGTGAGGTGGTGTGGAAGGGAAACATGGACTCGACAAAGGTGACATCACGAGAAGTAAATATTTGTTTACTCTCCAAGTCATAAACACGGTAGTAACGTTGGCCAAAAGGATACCCAATGAAGACGTATTTTGAAGCACACGGGGCAAATTTATGACGTGAGGTACTAAGGGTGTGGGCATAACACAAACAACCAAAAACTCGAAGATGCTCATAAGGAGGCTGACATATAAAGAGCATTTCATATGAGGTTTTTCCTTTCAAATTGGGAGTGGGTATTCAATTAATAAGATAGGTTGCGGTGAGAATACATTCACCCCAAAAAGAGAGAGGTAGACAAGCTTGGAAATGCAAAGCACGAGCAACCTCAAGAAGGTATCTATGTTTGCGCTCCGCCACCCCATTTTGTTGAGGGGTTTCTACACATGTGCGCTGATGGAGGATGCCAAATTCATTAAAGAAGGTTTGCATTATGGTGGAGAGAAATTCAGCTCCATTGTCGGTCCGAATTTTTTGTACCTTACATTTGAATTGGGTTTGCACCATAGCACAATTTTTTTTGAGAAAGAGATAGGTTTCAGATTTATAACGCATAAGATATACCCAAGTGCATCGAGAATGGTCATCAATAATAGTAAGAAAATAATGTGCTCTAGTATGAGATTGTATGGGGTAACCACCCCAAATATCGCAATGGTAATATTCAAAAGGTGTATTACTGCGATTAGAACTTAAGTAAAAAGGATGATGAGTTTGTTTTGCAAGTTGACATACATCACAATGAGAATTGAAAGGAAAAATAGTACTAGAAGTGGAAGACAAGTGTGACAAGTAGGTTGTGGATGGATGTCCAAGTCGCATGTGCCAAAGGTTGGGATTGGGTGAGCAGGTGGCCGGCATTGCTGAAGGGGTTGTTGCTGGTGGTTGTATGTAATGGTATAGTCCATCTCGTACCTCACCCACTCCAATCAGCTTCCTCGATGCAAGGTCCTGAAATACACAAAAGGTTGGGAAAAAAATTGCAGCATAGTTTAAGCTTTGGGTTAGTTTACTAATGGATAAAAGATTAATTGAAAATTTGGGACACATAAGACATTAGAGAGGGCTAAGTCTTGAGAGAGTTGGATGGAACCAATATGAGTACTAGGAGTGACATCACCATTGGGTAGTTTAATAGGTTTAGTGGTCGAGGTAGGTGTTGAAGTGGTGAAAGAAGATAAGGTGGGTGTCAAGTGATTAGACGCCCCACTATCAATTATCCATGTAGTAGGAGGAGAGGTAATAGCAGAGTTACAAAAGAAAAAGGAAGAGTTACCTGCAAGATTTGCAGCAGCAAGGCTCCCATTGGCATTAAGCAACGTTAGCAATTGTTGATATTGGTCTGCCGTGAGACTATGTAATGGGACAGGTGCATGAGCAGCTGTAGAGGATGCATCAGGCATAGCAATATTGTGATTGAGATCTTTTGTGGAGTTCTCAATCATGGAGGCCACATGGGCCGATGGCTGTGAGGTATGAGCCTTCTTTGATCTTCCCCAATTAGGTGGATAGCCTACAACTTTGTAGCATTTGGCCTTGATGTGTCCAAAGATGCCACAATGATCACAATAAGAGCGACCATAGGGAGTTTGATATCCACATGTAGTATTCTGATTTCCGGTTCGAGCAGCTATTGCAATCGATTCAGCAGGGTTTGGAGGAGGTAAGTGTAAAAGTCTTTGCTTTTCCTCTTGATTAATGACCACATAAGCTTTGCTAACACTTGGAAGTTGGTCCATGGCCAAGATTTGGCTTCAAATGTGAGAATAAGTGTCATTAAGACCCATTAGGAATTGATAGACCTGCTTTGTCTCTTGCAGAGTTTTGAGTTCCTTGGATGCTCCACAAGTACACACAGGGGCAGTGGTGTGAGTACTCAACTCATCCCAATATGATTTGATCGTGTTGTAGTATGCAGCCAATTATTGTTGCTCTTGGCGAAGAGTGCATATATGCATTTTTAATTGTAAAATTCTAGGATTGTTGCTTTGAGAGAAATGTTCCTCTAGATCAAGCCAAACTTCATGAGGGCTACTACAATATATGATGCTGTCGATAAGAGATTTATCAATGGAGTTGAGGATCCATGACAAAATCATGTCATTGCATCTTCCCCATGCTTGGATTTCTATCGAATTCGATGATGGTTTAACAAGTGTTCCATCAACGAAGCCAAGCTTATTTTTTGCATTCAATGCCATTTTCATGGCTCTTTTCTAGGTTGAGTAATTCTCACCGGTAAGAGGAGTTGAGACAAGAATCGCTCCAGGATGATCAAAAGGCTGAAGGAGATAAGGGGATGATGCATCATTGATCATGCTCGACGCGCTCGATTGTCTTTCGCTTGAAGAATTTTCATTACCTGACGACATGACAGCAGGTGATGATGAAAACGATTAGAGAAACACTGCAAGCTCTGATACCATCATAAGTTTCATAGAGCTGCAAGGAATTGCAGAATTCTCCTTCATACGTTTCATTCCAAGAACTAAAAATATATAGAATACAAGATGATCAACATAAATAGAAAGCTATACAATTGTGCAAAAGTTGGAATATCTCACTTTCCTAATATTGTAGAATATCTCTCTTCCCTAGTATACATAATGGAATATCTCACTTTCCTAATAGAAAATATAATGAATTTGTTGGGCTCATCTGTATGTAAGCACAATGTTGGACCACATAAATTTGCTGTGTTTTCTATTGTGTCTGTTCTCTTTATTACTTTAATTTTTCATTAGCTTTACTAGCCAAATCAAGTAGACCATCTAAGCAAAATAGCACCAAGGATCATGGTCAAAATTGGAATTTAGAGACAACCTTCCAAATTGCTTTACCAATTTCTTCCAAAAGTTGTGAAGAGGTCAAAAATCAATTTAGATGTACTTAAAGGAAAGGCGGGGGGGGGGGAAGGTAGTAAAAGATGGAAAATTATCTAGGGCTTTTTACCTTCTCAGCCTACTTTCTTTTTAATGATGTGTGAACAATCTTGTACAACGCCTGAAGAATAAAGATTACCCCTGTTAACTTCTTTTTTTTTTGGATGGCCACTCCAAGAGGAGTATAGACCTAAAATGATAACATAAACTATCATTAAAAGATCAGCTAGCTTTCCTAAGCTGATATTTCATGTTTCTGCAGTCCCCATTGCATTTTTATTTGCATTGTCAAATAATAAGATGGATAATATTTGTGCCAATTAAAAATTAGGTTAGATATCGGAACCTGTGTTACCCCAAAATAACGTTCAAGTATCCCTACCCGGAAGGGGTGGACCAGTGGTTTCGGGGATTTATGGCCTTATGAAGCAGAAGGTCTTGGGTTTGACTTCTCACTCCCCCTTTCGAGCCAGCCCCACTTGGGATTTTCTCAGACTTTTCTGGTTTGGCGGATTATGGGCCTTCGTCGCACCCTTAAAGAATTAGTTCTAACCCAAAGGGTTAGGGACACCTCGAGTTATTAAAAAAAAAAACATTCAAGTGTCCCTTAAAAAAAATTATTTCTCATATCTTTACTAATATAATGAGGATGGGCATGTTAAAAGGTTGATTGAAATTTATTAATTCCAAAACTATCATTTCCTTGGTTCAAAAGTTGGTTGAATTTTAGTTAATTCTAAAATATATGGGTTGAAATTTAGTTAATTCTAAAATTGCCCTTACACATATAGGTTAAATTTTATTTAATTTCAAAACTGCTCTTACACATAGGGGTGTATCCACACCGAGCTAGCTTGAAGTTTAGCTCAGCTCGGCTCTCCAGCTTGATCTAAAAAATTACGCTTGATCGAGCCGAGTTGAGCCAAGTTGATTTTTTGAGTTTGAAAATGTATTCAAGCTGAGCTCGAGCCAAGGCTTGTTTGATTTTGCTCTACTAGAAGCTTGGCTAGATTTGGCATGAGCTCCACTTGGCTTGAATGTTAAACAAAATATTATAAAAATAATATTATATATATATATATATATATATATATATATACCATTATTATATATAAATAATATATATTATTTATATATATAAAATAAAAATATTTTTATTTTTATTTTTATTTTAAAAAAATTTGTTATAAATCAAGTTGAGCTTGTTAGAATGAGTTCAGGAGCCAGTTGTACGTGAGTCACTCTTGTGAGAGAAAGGCTTGCTATTAAATTTATGAAGATGATATGAATTAGAAAGTTTCGGTTAGCCTTCAACGGCTCGAGTTTGAATCAATTCGAGCTCGAGCCAAGTGGACTAGATTCGAGTCGAGCTTTGAGCCGAGTGAACTAGATTCGAGCAGCACTTTTCGAGCAACAGATCGAGTCGAGCTAAGCTTGAGCCTAGATTTTTACATTTAAAGCCGAGCTGAGCAGGGCCAAGCTCGGCTCGAATACAGCCCTAGCTAATTACATATATGGGTTCAAAAATGTTGACTATATTTTACATAAATCCAAAACTACCATTTACTCATATACAAAGACAATGGTACTTTGAAGGTTGATTTAATTTTAGCTTATTTTTAAAAGTAGCTCTTTTCTAATATATAAATAGAATGATATTTAAAAAATTAATTGAATTTTAGCTTAATTTCAAAATTACACTTTATTAATTTAAGGAGCCATTTTTCACTAAAAAAAATTGATTGAAATTTAATTTAATTCTAAAATTGCTCTTTATTAATAGATAAAGCAATGTTTTAATAACCGTCGAACCGACCGAGTGACCAGTTCCCATTTGACTGGTCTGGTTGGATAATGTCCTTTTTATTATTAAAATATATATATTATTTTCATTGACAAAATTTCCCTAAAGTTATTTTATCCTCAAAATACCCTTAAGTCAGGTTTTTATATCCAACGTGTCCCTCACAATTGTTTTTACTCAAAATGTCCCTCAAGTTTCTATACCCCAAATATCTTTAATTTTTTCTTAAAATACCCCTCACTAGGGACCCTCTTCCCAATCTCTCTCCACCCCCTCTCGTCTCTCTCACGTGCATCGCACATGCAGCCCACTAGTCTACATTTTATAGAATTGGACAAATAGAGACCTGCTGTTACATGCCACCAACGGTAGTTAACATTTTATTTGAATGACATTAATATTACCCCTAAAATTAATTAATATTCTTTAAATAAACGTAGTTCCGTTGTCAACTGAATAACCTCTCTCACTTACGTACATACCATTTTCAATGCCAACAAGAACCTCATCAATAAGATATATATTTGTTTGATAAATCAACAACAATAAGAATTCACATCCCTTGATTTGCATCTCATTATTTGCATTGGGAAGGGTATGTAATGAATAAATAAAGGGACAAGATATTCTACTGGGAATGAAACAACGACGTGTGGTTATTTGAATAAACATTACTTAATTTAGGTATAATATTATCATTTCAGATTAAAATCTTAACCACTCTTTGAGGCATTTAAATGTGGGTCTCTATTTCACAAATTCTTTAAAATGTAGGTTTGCGAAAATGATTTTTTTTTATAAAAAGGTGCTTGAATATAATTTTGGTATAATACATGTTTGGATATGTAATTAACCCTTAATAATAGCCTCACTGAATTAGGCCCCAATGACTGTCGTGCTCCAAAATCCCACCTAGGAGTTAGGTGTGACTTTGTGCATAACTAACCTACCATATCAAACTATCCTGCAAAAGATACAAGGCACAGACATAGTGGCAGCGTAATCAAAGTGCGGAAGTGAAATAAATGCGGAAGCTTGAACTACAAATTTCTTTTCTATACATGAACATTATTTTCAAATTTATTACAATGACATAATCACTAAATGTAAAAGTGGGCATGCCAACCATTAAATTAGTCACCCTAATAGGGCCAACTATCTAAGTCTCTAATCTCCACCTGAGGCTCTAATGCAAGCTCCACATGAGGCTCCCCCTCACCATAGTCCTCCTCAATCCATGAACTACGAGCACAAATATCGAACGGTGTATCTGCCGACATCAAAATGTACGACTGAGTATTGAAACACTCAGTGAGTACAAGCTACTAGCTAACAGTGATATAATACAATTCATAGCATACTGAAAATTTAAACAATACATTCATTTGTATGCAAGAAAGTCAAATGCAAAATCCTCATTTAATATGTGCATACTACATAGATCATACTTGAAATTAACTTTTCGTGTTTTTAAAACTTTTAGTCGTGCTTAAAACATTTTTCTTGTCTTGTTCTTGTCACGTGAGAATCATATTTTTCTTGTTTTGTTCTTGTTATTGTTCTTGTCATGTGAGAATCATGTTTGTCTTGTTCTTGAAGTTAGATATAGTGCCATTAAAACTACTTGAATCTAGGTATGTAAATACCCCTCATCGAAAATACTTGAAGCGACTTGAAGCCGAGTGTGTAAACACCCTTCATTGAAATGAAAAAAGGCACACTAATATCTTTGACCAACCCAAAGTTTGACATTATCATTATTGCTTGTCTTTTCTTGAAGCCAGATATGATATATCCTTGGATATGCCTTATCGTTGATCAACCCAAAGTTTGACATTATCATTCGTTCATGGAATCACTTATCTTGTGGTTTGGTTTACTTTCAATTACTTGTATTTAAAAAATTTCGGTCATGCAATACATGTTTGTGCATAAAGGCTTTTGTGAACATCATGCTATCATAGGAAAATTCAAAGTAATCACATGTTGGAATTGAAAGCATAGTTACATTCATGAAATACCTTTAATCATGCAATCCTAGTCATAGGGCATCATTAATATAGCATACATTGCATAAATCATGGTTACTTAGCCTATTACATCCATATCATGCTTTATAGTTCATGCATTTTAGGGAAATGTGATCAATTTAAAAAATAGGAACTACTCATACCCAAATCTCAAAATTCATGCTTTAAAAATCTAGGTTTAGGATCTAACGTATCACTAAATCAACTAGTAAGGTGTACTTACCTTTCTAAGACCAAATCTCTTTGGTTGAGAGCTTTTAGAACAACGCGGAAGCGAGAGAAGCTTTGAGAAGGCTTGTGGAAGCAATTACAAGCTCCACCCTTGATCTCCAAGCAAAACCCTAGTTCTCCTCTTCTCTTTCTCTCAAAAAACCCCAAAATATGAGTTAGAGGGTTTGTGAAACCCTAAATCCATAAGTTTGAGCTAATATAGATAATTGGGTGGTCAAAAGACCCATATACCCTTAATGAATGGCTTAAAAGGACCAAAATGGGCAAAATCCGCATAAATCAGTCGAGTGGATGCAAAGTCGGTCAACCGGATGGTACAAGTTGGTTGACCGGGTTGCCACATCCCATTGATCGGCCAAAATTCCACTATCTGGAATTTTCCCTCATACAAATCATGTATCCACTCAGTTGACCGGATTTGGGGTCGGTCGACCGACTACCCCCACTTTTGCCTATTTTACTTCTTTTCTTCATTTTGACACTTAGAACTCTCAAGGTATTTCTACCCTTGTTTCTAACACCTTATACCAGTATTTGTTTACATTTAAACTCTCATAAAAATCCATCTTTATTAACCTTACTTGTGTAATCATTACATGAGGCTTTTAGCCTTAAAACACTATTCACTTACATAAAGTTCCGGGGTTCTACAATGACGGTACCGAATAAAATTTTGATTAAGGATGTGATGCTTAACTAATAGGAGCCTAATCTGCAATAAGAGCAGTAAAACATAATTAAGAATAGTGGAGGCAAAAACCTCAGCCCCACTCTTCATTTAATGGTGGTCACATGTAAAGGATTTACTTTTTAAAAAGCTATCAGTAATAAAAATTTCTTTTATTTTTGAAGGTTTGTAAAAGAGAATTTCTAGTCAGGTCTCTCTCCTTTGAACTTCAAAGCAGGGAAAAATCATAAAATAGTTATGTTCTTATAGAAGTGGGACTACTTATCCACAACATTTAACAAAAGGAAAAACAGGAAAATAAACCAACAATAGTGGACAAAAGTGATCTTTGAGAGAGAGAGAGACAACCACATTCCACAACTATTTTTCTTTTCTTCCAGGAGTGCTAACATCAGTCGTAGATTTTTCCAAAGTTTGGGTGAAACACCAGTCATTAGGATGCCTTCAACATGTTGAAACTATTTTAAAAAAAAGGAAGTTATGGCTTCAAAAGATTGGAAAGCTACGGCTTAGGTTATCTTTTTCTTAGTATCCCATAGCATTCAAGTAGTCCTTTACCTATGTAAGCTCTTATTTTGGCCTGCAGTGTCAGGTAGCCTTTTATCAGGTTACCTCAGTTCAGACACGAACTCGAAACTCAATGCCAGCACTAATACCAAACAAATGTTAAGAACCTAACCAATACTTCAAAAGGGTCTATGCATAGTACTTAAATTAAGAATGGAAAGTTAGGCTCGTAAACCATAACACTACCTTGTACCAAAAAGAAAAAAGAAACCAAATACAGACCCATCAAGAACTATGAAACAAATGGCATGTTAAAACCTTTCAAAGAAGGAAAGAAAGAAGATATATGTAGATCCATACAACAGCCATGAAGAATAATAACAAGAAAACAACAATAATTATAATATCTAAGATAAGAAAGACTGAGTAAACTCATGGTTTATACAACTTGGAAAGAGCTTGCAATACATTAACTTGCAACCTCAAATGCAATATATAATCGGCAGTCCGAAGGAAAAGCCTATCCGGCTCCAACCCTCTCCCACCCGGTACGAGCCTCTGAAGCCTCCTGACCTTCATCCGAACCGACCCCCGAACCACCCGTCTCCCTCTTCTCCGTCCACACATTTCCTTATAAATTTCTCTTCCTCCTCTCCGAACCGAAGCTTCTCTGCAACCACTAGAATCCATTAGAGCTAGAGAGAGAGAGAATGAATGAGAATGAGAAAAGAGAGAAAAGGGGGGGAGAGATATAAATGAGAAGAGAAAGGGTGAGGGGACGGGCCATGTGCGCCAACTGGTTTAGGCTTTGGACTTAGAGACAGAATTTTCTATCGCACGCCCAATCTTTTTGTCGTTTAGTTATGGGGGGCCAAAAGTCTCATACCTTTCAAACGACCTACGCACGTGTCTGACAGCCTCGCACGCTCACTGTAGCCACTAGTTTCTTCTGTGGACTATATTTGTCATAGTAATCCCCGAATCCCGACACTTGTCCACTCACACTCCCATTACGGATTGGCCCTTGTGCTGTAGCTTAGCTCGCTGACGTTGTTATTTCCTATTGGAGAATAAGGATTAGTCGGCAGTAAGGGCTGCAGCTGATCCTTATTCCAGATCTGATCCATTAACATTCTTGATCAAAATTTTTGAAAGATCTCACCCGCTGATCTAATGGAATGCAAATCAAACGGCCGATAAGCAGCAATCAAGTATAAATAAATAAAATAATAAAGTAGATATCCATGGCTGAGGAGCAACACCCCGTCCTCTTGCGCAGGGTGTGGCCTCCAGAGGTGGGAGGTTAAGGGATCGAATCCCCTCGAGTATGAGTTGCAAGAACTCTCTTATCTAATGCTAACCCGTAACGTAGGTACAAGATAACTCCGGCAAAAAAAATGGCTGAGGAGGAGGTCACAAATTATTGTGGAGCATTACGCGTTTTCTTATTGACCATCCGAAAGAAGGCATTGATTGAACGTGACGACTCACCTTAGAGCCATTTGGCAATATTTCTCCTTTATTGATTTTTTTTTGGTGTAATCGAGAAATGACTGTCAAGAAGAGAAACAGATCATCCCAATCAAGTTTAAGTACAATTAAGGGAAATGTCTTAAAAGAAAATAGTCAAGCTAATTGGATGTGAACCCTACTAAACTATTTTCTTTTAGAGATTAACTATCAACAAGACCTCTATTAAAGAGAATAATGGAACACCCAAAAATTTGATCTTACAGGTATTTTAAGAATTACATAAAAGAATTTTAGATTACAAAAGTACCCCTTTTATATTTTTGTAATTACCAAATTACCCTACCATGGGTCAAATTTTCAGTTGCTCCATCTCTTCAACTAGAACTCCTGTTCATAGTTAATCTTAATCTTCTACGGAGCAATTAATAGATTAATAGTTGATGCAATTGATGTAACATTCTTCTAAAAAGTGTATAATAAGAGAATGGGTAATACCGTTGCCTACTTAGTCTAACATTCAAAATTATGAGGATGGATAACATGCTCTCAAAAGAAGTGAGAATTTAGAAGTCCCCTTCTATAGAAATGATTTTCTAATTCATTAGTAAGTATTATCTCACTTTCAATCATCTAGACAACAATTTTGTATGAGCATACAAGCCTAAAATTGAAAATTGAATGTTTTTCTGATAAAAGATCATACAATTTTTACTTAAAGATAGAAAATTTGCCTACCAAGTTCTATAAATTTGTAAATTCTTTTGAATTTCCATTCCCAGTTTGATTAGCTTGTAGCAGGTGGGGGTGAGGACCGTCTTCATTTCGAGACAAAAGTTATCTTTCTCCTCTGGGAAGCATTTGAAATGGACTTGAACCCCCAAAAGTATATAGTGGAGAAAATGACTTAAGTTTGCCAATTAACCATAGTTGAAAGACGGTTTATGTAACATGTCATAGTTTGTTCCACGGAAGAAAGTCTACCCCTAAGTGCAAGCTTAACTCCCTATAGTTGTGACATGTATAGTTATTTTCTTAATTTGTTACCTTAACTAAATAAGTTAAGGATTTTTTTTTTTTTTCGAAAAAAATAATTTTCTTAACAATAACAATGACAAGTGTTACACCCACAATAAAAGTTTTGACAACTTTTTAAAAATTTGATGTAACTGCTGCCACTAGCACTTCTAAAAAAACAAAAAGATGGTTATGTAGGTGAGGCAATCAATATACTTTATGACCGTTACATTGATAACCCTACAAATAGGAAGTTCATAAGAATATCTTCAAAAATCTAATGCGCCTCTCTCACTCCCTTATTTTATTTCAATTTCTTATTCTTATTATTATTTTTTTTATTGTTGGGTTGGTCAAACAAAATCATTTTGCTTAGCTGTTGAAGATGGGTAGCACACTCGCACCAACCCATCTCCCAGTTGTCGGCGATCCAAGCCACCGAACCCAAGAGGGGAAAAGATGGAGAGAGGGTTCGACCCCTATGGTCGGCTCCAGTGCCTCAGAAACTTCGAGTACTGGCGAGGAAATACAAAACAGATCCATGTGAGAGAAGATGATGACTTTAATAGATGTGTAGGCCATGTCCACATGTATATGATGCATACATTTATGTATCTATTACTATTCACTCTTTTACATGAGTGAGATCAGCTGGTGTGGCTACTTAATGTAGGAGGTGGATGATGATTTGATGAGATCCCAAATGCAGGAGGGGTTCATATGCCTTGTTTTGGAGGATAAACAGGTCAATGGTGCTTTCTATTCCTCACCTTTATATATATTAGCAAGTATGGCTAGTTAAGTTGGTTGTATGGCTAGTTAAAACTGTTGGATAAAGCTTCTGGCTGTACATTCCTAAGGTTAACCTAGACCTCCCCTTGGACTCTCCAAGCAACATATATATATATATATATATATATATGTTGCTGACAGATTTGCACTTCCCGGTCCTCCTTCCTAAATAGCCTTTCGATTGCCTCCGCTTTACATGAGTAAGGGCTACGTACGGCATCCCACCGATCCTCGCATCAGCTCTACTAGTTGGTTTTTTTGGCTATCAAGACTTAGCATTCTATGGACTCTTCTACCACACCACGTCCCGTCGAGAAAGGAAGCCACCTGCATTGTCATACGAACTTCTTCCTCTTGTAGAGTGTGTAGCTTCTTGCAGCATTCTATCACCGATTCGCTTATATATATATGAGAAATGCTATTGAGACCGTAAAGGGCCGAGACCACACCGAGACCGTGCATCACATGTAAGGATCTCAAAATTTGATAAACAGATTTAATGAAATTTTGAGATCCGTGCATGTGATGCACGGTCTCGGTGTGATCTCAGCCCTTTACGGTCTCAGTAGCAAAGTCCTATATATATATATATATATATAGGGATGTGCTAGAAGTCACGCAATGCGAGACATCCATATCTTTCATGCTTACAAAAATTGCAAAGGATAAAATGACATTCTCATAATTAATGCCAACTCTTTGGCATTTTAATAAAATCAATTAATGATCATTTTTTCAAGATTATCTTTTATTATTGCTATCAATTACCATAAATGGCATTCAATTTAGACTGCGTGAACTTTAATATATATATATAAAAAAAGCATTCACTATTAAAAATTGGTTTATCAATCACAGTTTTTTTCTGTGATCATAACCTTTTTAATCACTGTTACAACACGAAAACATAAAGGTGATTTTTCAACGCATAATATAAAATAAAAACATAACGGTGATTTTTCAACGCATAATATAAAATAAACTGTCGTCAGATAAGACCTCTATTAACCATAGGAGAAGTGGTGTGGTCCTGCTAGCAAAGCCCTAAATTGTTTTATAGTCTATCATCCCACAATGGTACACTCTAAGTAGTGTACATGTGGGTGGCCAACTCATTGATCTGGACAATTCAATCGGTGGACACCGGCCCTCTTCAATGGTGCATGGACAAAAAAACTCATAATGGCTCATGCTAATCCATGCAAAGAGCCTTGTTTTAGAACGTGAAGGACACCTACCGCTCAAACAAGGATGGTGAAGCTAGGTATCCCTCGTTTGAGTTGTTTGAGGGCGGTTCCGGGTCAATCCCTTGATAAAAACTCTTAATAAATTAATTAAAATTTTCTTTAATGATGTAACAGATGCATACTTAACATGACGCAAACGGTGTGATGGAGGTGTAAGTATTTGAGTGCTCTCTGTCTCTAAGTGAGAGCAGCTTAGACATGGTGGTGGTACGGTGTTGAGAAAAGTAAAAGGAGGATTCTTGTCGAGGAGTGAATTGGAGGTGGAGAAGGTGATGAATAGTGATGGGTGGCGTCCTTCTTAGCTGGAGTACGTCAGTGGTGGGAACGGAACGCACATGCTTGCACATGAACATACCCTACGCTTTGGTTTCATATGTGGTGCCCCACACCCTCCGTTTGGTGGGCCCCCCTCATAGAAATCCTTACCACTAGTCTTTATTTCTCTGTCCTACACAGCTTACACTACACTAGGGCTCCACATCTATTATATTTAAGTTACCTTATATCATTGTTGAAAAGTGTAGAACTGTTTTCTTTTTGGGGGTAAATTACACTTACCTCGCTCGCCTGAGGTCAGGTGAAATCGAAGAAACCTTCCCTCTTGTTTTAGAAAAGAAATTACATTGCTCTCCCATCTCTTTCAACTGTTGGTAAGAGATCCTCCCTTCTATTATTATTCCGTTACTGAAATTGATGAATTATGATGATCTCATGCTTCACATATTTAAAAATGTCCCAAGTACCCCCAAAAATACCAATAACATAAAATTTTATTTATTTTTAACTCATTTGTTATTTTCTTAACAAAAACACTTCAACATGACGAAAGCAATGCGTCAACCTATGCAATCGTGTGATAACCTGCTCGTGGGTGTGCTGTGGCTGAGTGGATATGTATATTATACTCGGAATGGTTAAAAAAATACTTTAAAATATTTAACTTCGAGAATTAAAATTCTTAATATAACCAGAGTTAAATTTTTTCAGTGGGTTTCTTTTCAAATTTCAGCATATTAGCATCATCACCTCCAATGTGAAAAGTTTATTTTCAACTAATTAAGATAGCATTGAGATTGAATAGTACTTGTTAATGTGAGTATGGATAATTTAATAGATATAGTTAAAGTATTATTTTAAAATTTTAATCCCAAAAATTAAAAATTCTTTGCTAGAGTTAAATTATTTCAGTGAGTATATTTTCAAAATTCAGCATATTGGCATCATTAGGTCCAATGTTGCGAGTTCAAATTTCATTATATGGTCCGGGTTGGGATCGTATTCAATCACGGAAGAGAGAGAGAGAGAGAGAGAGAGAGAGAGAGAGTACCTGTTGGGAGTTCTTTATTTTTCCTTTTTTTTTTGGCTGGTGTTATCATGTACCTACGTTAGTAATATTGAATCGGTTAGGCTGTTAAGGGTTAACATTGGGCGAGTTCTTGCAACTCATACCCGAGGGGATTCGATCCCTTGACCTCCCATATCTGGAGGCCACACCCCAACCACTGGCGCAAGAGGGCGGGGTCCTGTTGGGAGTTCTAGAGAAGACGAACATGACTTGTAAGTTGCGAGCAAACTATAAGATATAGAGAATAGAATAATAAAAATAAATGTGGGGTAAAATTATATGTTTTTTCTTTAACAGTGTCAACTTGATAAGCATGTAGGACGACATTGTAATTTTTAAAACAAGAGCGAAAGTGTTTGCAATTTCGTCAAACCTTAAGGGTGGTCAGTAGAATTTTTTCTTGTGACGAGAGTGTCCCGGCCTAATCCCAGGCATGTGCAGACACCCGACCCACGTTAAGTAGGGATAAATCCCTAGGGTGGCATGGGGGAAGAGAATCAAACTCAAGACCTCCGCTTCTTCTTGAGACGTGATATTGGTCAGCACCCAACTCCCTGTTGGTTTGTAGAACAATTTTATCTTATCGAGAAAATATCTGCCCATAAATTCCATCATCCATCAATTTCAAAGAATACATACCATCGGGTTGCCCGATGCCACAACCCATACTCACAATTCCAGCTTTGAAAAGCCAGCCCAAGCCAGCTTATAATGGTAAAGTTAACTAAGCTCGGTGCTCGGATTGAGGCCACCCAAGTTGCATCCCTATACTAGTTAGGCTACAAAGTCAATTCTAAATAGACTGATGTAGAGTGCTATTCAGTTTTGATTTTTTTTTTTTTTTTGGGTGGAATCTATTATTTACCTACTTTAGTATAGGGTTAATGATTAGCATGAGGATGATTGAAGTTCTTCAACTTATCCCGGGGGGGGGGGGGGGAATGGATCTCGAGACCTCTCTATTAAGAGACGTCATGCCACAACATTAGGGCAAGAGGCGGGGTCTTTGCTATAAGGGGTTTATATGAGGATGTGGATTACGATTTTACACCCGCCTCTCTTGCTACCATGTCAAAGGCGTGCCCCCTTAATCCCAATCACACAAATACCGTTCCTTGTATTCATAATTATTAAGGGTGGTGCTACCCGCACCTCACTTTTTGATGAATATACACCATAAGTTTAAAAAAACCATAGATAGACGATTATACCCTTCTTATTATCTTCTTCCACTTTCTCTTTTTTCTTTTCAAAACTTCAAAAGCAACTCCTCTCTTCATTGGGAACTACCTGAGACTCGTTGTTTAGGGTGGCCTGAAATACGGATAATTCTAAAATCTTCTGCAGAATTCTTCACTATAGATGCTAAAGTTTATCTTTTCCACTCATGTTCCTAAACCGAGAATGGAGTCACGAATGACAAGTGTTGGACCTCTCTTTTCTGCATCTTTATTTTAGGCAATTTTATACATATTTAAATGCTGTGTTGTTTTGAATTGGGTTAAGTTGCAGAAAATAACAAGATGGATATGCTTGGATGTGGTCAGAGGATTGCTATCAAAGTTGATTAGAGTGGTGGTATTTCATATTGAGGTTCAAGGCTTCTATCAGGGACTACCTCAAGTCCCTTCTGCTTTAATATTTTTGCAATGACCAATACTTGGAAGGTCCAAGATCCATGTGTGGTCGAGATGTCAGTACCGGTTAAAATTCTTATTTTGAGAACCCGAGCATCAAAAGCTAACTAAATAGCCTATCTAAATATGAAAGGAATCATCTTTGGTGATACCCATATTGGGACCCTCCTTGCTATACACTTCTCTACAGACTCCACATTTTATTTTTTCTACCCAATAGAGAGAGAGAGTGACGATGGCAGTGAAATAGGAACCAGAAAGTAAAAGATGAGACTAGGATGAAGAGAGAGGGAGGTTGCCCAAGTTTGGACAGAAAAAACCAGGGAAAAAAATTAAGAGGATGAAAGGGTATTATTGTCTTATTGTTCTATAGATTGTGTTTTTTTCACTTATGGTGTATATTCATCAATTGTTGGTGTGCGCCTAACACTACCCATTATTAAACTACCACCAATTTTTGGGTTGCTCTGGTTAACTATTCAACCGAGGTCCTGTTCATTATTTAATAGCTTAAAATTTTTAGGGTGTGATTGGGACCTAAAAGTTATGCTGCTCGTCCAACTAACACTAGAGGTTAATGTTAGTGGTAGTTGTTTCAAATGCTGAAACATAATGTGGCCAAAGCATTTAATTAAGGTACTCGTAATGTTCTCCAATTGTAACCGGTTTTTGGCAAAACTGGTTACACCCCTATGGTGACCACGTGTCCCTTTTTACACTCTTTAACCGTGGTTAAGATTCACCTACTCCTAGGGTTTACCCACCTATCTTTGGTTTTTAAAAGAAAATTAATCCTAGGAGTTGGTAATTTTAACCACAGTTCAATAAATTTTGTATTATTTTTATAAAAAAACCAAGAATAGGTGGGTGAACCCTAGGGGTGACTGAATCTTAACCACAGTTAAGAAGTGCTGGTCTCTAGCACTTCTGCTGAAAGTAGATAATCATATGCAGCCCCCCAATGATAGAGGTCTGCCTAAGTTCAATTTGAGACTCAGATCAGGAAGTGCCTATAAAACTTGGCCCAAGCCTGGTTGAGCAACTTATCTTGGGCCGGGTATAAGTACATGTATATGTCATACTCATCCTGAACGAACGTTCATTCAGTATTCTGTAAGGCCCAAAAGCCTGGCCTCTTTATTTCCTGAGCCCCTAAAATGGGCACTACTTAAGCCTGCAAGGCTGCAACCGGGCTTTGAATGAAGTGCATTAAGTGCTCTCTCTCTCTCCCGCTAACGCCTTATCAGTAGGGCTTTCAATGGGCCAGGGTCTGTCCAAACCCAACCCTAACTTGTAAGAGGTCGATGCAAGCCCAGCTAAGCCCCTGCCTACCCTTACCCTATGTTTAGTTGTCAAGAAAATAAGAAAAAATATAAAAAAGAAAAGAAAATTAGACAAAACACAACTAAAAAATTATATTAGAAATCCAAAATTTTATTTTCTTTTCCATGTTTTTGCTTATTTTCTCCACAACCAAACATAGCATTAGGGTCAGGGTCAGGGATGTGCCTAGCTTGAAAAGAAGATGAGGAAAAACTTTTATGTCATGATATTTATCCTAAAAAAATTCAAAACCATCACCGGCTGCCAACCTTACATCAACCCTTCTCTTTTGTTCATGTTTGGGACAGGCAATGCAACCCAAAGCAAACAGAACGACAAAGGTTTAAAAAAAAATACTAGTGGCAAAGCAGAAAATTATTCATAAGGAAAAATATAATACTATTTGTATCATTAAGCTTTTATAAATTGCACAAATAAATCAAATGAAGGCCTAGGGTTTATGAAACAATATATAAAAGGCTAAAGCTGAGGCAGGGGCGGAGCCGGGGCCCCCCAAATTTTTTGTAAATCCTTCTTGATATGGTTTGAAATTGTGGGCATGTCCCTATTGACACCCCTTAACAATGGTTAAAATTCACCAACTCTTAAGGTTTACCTATTTATCCTTGGTTTTCACATAAAATATTAATTTTTTTAAACCTTAGGAGTTAGTGAGTTTTAACTAGGGTTTGAAAAAACATTAATATTTTTTATTAAAAAATGATATTAAAAAAAAAAACAAACCAAGGATAGGTGGGTGAATCTTAACCACAGTTAAGGGGAATCAATAGGGGCACTTGACGACCTCAAGGACATTACCGGCAAAAAATCTCAAAATAAAAAAATTACCCTAATTTTTTTTTCTCGGAGACTACACCCCCAAACCCCCAAGTTCCATACCCTCAAATCCATTAGTTTTTTACACATGTTTTTTTCCCCCCCGCCCCACATGAAAAATTCTTGGCTCCACCCCTACTTTTAGGGTCGAGACCGTGCTCTAAGAGCACGAGATTTCAGGTAGAGCCCATCATGTGAAATGGACCCCACCTAAAATCTTGTGCTCTTAGAGCATAGTCTCAGTGGTCTCGGCCCTAAGAGGGTCGAGTAGCAAAATCCTATATGGAAAAAGATGGTTCAAGATTTATTTAAGATTGAGTGTTAACGACTTATATATGGTACGTGACAAGACGGGTCTGGATCACCAATATGTGTTCCTTTTGTGTCTAGGTCCATAACTGTGTCCGTATGTTGAATACATCTCCAGGAAACAACAAAAGCACATCTTGACCAGGGTTACCTAGTTCGTTGCTTACTAGTACGAACCGCGAACTGGTTTGTAGTTCGGTTCATTTGGGTTCTTGAAATTGAACGAACCCGCTACCCGAACCCAATAGCTTTGGTTCGGCGAGCTTTTTGTTCGGGTTCAACGAACTTTTTGTTTGAGTTTGGTGAACTTATATTTTAAGTTCGGCGAATTTATTTTCTGGGTTCGCGAATCAGCCATAAAACCTATTTTTTATTTATTTTTCCTAAAATAACCTATTTTTTAATATTTTTTTCGAAAATTAAATATTTATAATATATTTATTTATACAATTTATATAATATATTAATATTATATAAGTGAACCAAGCTAGCGAACTAAACAAAAGAACTAAGCGAACCGAGAAACGAACTATCTCATCCTACCCCTAATGAATTGGGTTCACTCTAAAGTGGCGAATTGCGAACCCGAAATCGAACCAAGCGAACTGACGAACCAGGTAACATTGATCCAGATTATTCCGTGTCCAGAACACAACTTGTTAGAGCGCTTGAACGTGTCCGACACTTGTCCATAATGGGCGCCTAGAACGTGTTTAAAATGGCAAGAGATTAGCTCTGGTGGATACCCGAGCTGGGCGCTCGGGCATCCACAAGTCATTGGGCGTATGGCGATTAAAAGTAGGGAGATATCAAGTGGGGAAAAGTCAAAATCATGAGGAGAAAACGAAATGACTTATCCCCCAAATTATCGCTAGGTGCCCCTTAATTTATTGATGCTCGAGCGCCCAGCTCGAGCGTCCACCAGAGCTAATCTTTTGCCATTTAAAATTTTAAAAAAGTGTCCAATCGCGCAAACATCAAACATGTCTAATCTGTGCCTGTGTTGTCTAATCCATGTCCGTAGCTGTGTCTTATGTTAATATCATGTCTGTTGTGTCTAATCTGTGTTAGAAATTTGTTCCAATCTGCAATGGGTGATCAATCGCCCAATATGGGGGATCGATCGCCGGAAGTGGCGATCGATCGCCCCCTTAGGAGATCGATCGTCCAAAGCGTGAATTTTTCTGGAAATTTCAATTTTCGGGTTTTTTTTTCTTATTTAAAGTCTTTTTGGAACTAGGGTTTTGTAAGGGGAGTTCATAGAGGCCAAACTTTTCTTTGAGAGAGAGAGATTGTTTGAGAGGTTGAGGAACCATTGTATCTCTTTGCTTTGATTATTAGTGAAGAAGGGATCTCTTTGTGGACGTAGCCCAGTTGGGTGAACCACTTATATCTTGTGTGTTCTTGTGTGTTTCTGTTTGCTTTCTTTAAGTATTCTTTCACCACAAATTGGTATCAGAGCCAGGTTAGATTCGAAGCAATGGCATCGAAGAGTTTCAGCGCCAAGTTCGATGTTGTAAGATTCGATGAGAATGACAACTTCGGATTATGGCAGAGTCGGGTGAAAGATCTATTGATTCAACAAGGTTTACACAAAACCCTAAAAGGTAAAGAAAAGAAACCGACATCAATATCCGATGAAGATTGGGAAGATCTGAAATTGAAGGCAGCGAGCACCATTAGATTAAGCCTATTTGACGACGTTCTCTATCACGTGGTCAATAAGGATTCAACATCGAAGCTTTGGATGAAGCTTGAGAGCCTATATATGACAAAATCGTTGTCAAAGAGGCTATTCCTAAAGCAGAAACTTCATACAACCAAGATGAAGGAAGGTAGAGATCTCACAGAGCACATCAATGCTCTCAACAGAAGAGTCAATGACCTAGCAAGCATTGAAGAGAAAGTCAGCGATGAAGATCATGCCCTACAACTTCTCTTTTCACTTCCGTCCTCTTATGAGCATCTCGTTACAACCCTATTCTATAGGAATGATTCTAAGATACTGTTGTAACCCTACTCTCAAATGATTTGAGAAAGAAAAATCAGGAAGAAGAGTAAACTCAGGCTGAGGGTTTGTTTGTTAGAGGAAGAGGAAGAGGAAAAGAAAGAGGAAAAGAGAAAGAACAAAGAAGAGGAAGGTCGAAATCAAAGTCTGGAAGGACTTGGCCTCAATGTCACAATTGCAAGAAATATGGTTACATTAAAAAAGACTGCAGAATCCTAAAAGAGGAACAAGAAAATGAACCGAAAAGGGAGAAAGGGAAAACCTCAGACCAAGCTAATGCAGCTTCGGAAGAAAGTACCGATGGCGACGCCTTTTGCACTCATACAAGTAAGGAAACCTACTTTGACTCTTGGATTTTAGATTCCACATGTTCATATCATATGTGTCCAAATAAAAATTGGTTTGACATATATAAAACCTATGATGGGGGTATAGTTTTGATGGGGAATGATGCAATTTGTAAGACAGTAGGGATATGTACAGTCAAGATTAAGATGTTCGATGGTGTTATTCGAACCCTAACTGATGTTAGGCATGTACCGGACCTGAAAAAGAATTTGATTTCTTTAGGTACGATGGAAGCCGCTGGGTGTAAATACATAGCTTCGAGTAGAGCTTTAAAGGTAATCAATGGAGCCCTTGTTATCCTGAAGGGTATAAGGACTAGAACCATATACAAGATGATAGGGAATACCGTAACAGGTGGAGCTGCGACTGGTCTATCAGAAGGGGATGATGAGACCAAACTATAGCACAGGAAATTGGATCATATGAGCGAGAGGGCCTTAATGGAACTTCATAGTAGAAAGCTCTTAAAAAACATCAAAACCTGCAAGCTACAGTTTTGAGAGCACTGTGTATTCGGGAAGCAGTTGAGGGTGAGGTTCAAGACCTCTTCACACCGCAGTAAGGAAATTTTAGAGTATGTTCATTTAGATGTGTGGGGGCTAGCCCCTGTAAAGTCACTATCAAGATCTCTATATTATGTGACATTTATAGATGATTTCTCGCGAAAAGTTTGGGTGTACTACATGAAGAAAAAGTCTGATGTTTTTGATATTTTCAAGCAGTGGAAAGCCAGAGTTGAAAAGCAAACAGGAAAGTAAGTGAAGTGTCTAAGGTCAAACAATGGGGGAGTATACATCTGTAGAATTTACTAAATCCTGTACGGATGAGGGTATTGCTCGAAACTTCACCATACCCAGAACTCTACAACAGAATGGAGTGGCAGAGTGAATGAACAAAACACTCTTAAAGAAAGCTCAGAATATGAGGATCAATGTTGGATTGAAGAAAGACTTCTGGGCTGAAGTAATCAACACAACAAGTTTTTTGATCAACAGATCACCTTCTACAGTAGTAGATCTTAGGACACTAGAAGAAGTTTGGTCTGGAAGACCTTATTATTATTATATGTTGAGAATATTTGGGTGTCCAGCATATGCACATGTACATGGTGATCTAAGGAGTAAGCTTGATGCAAAATCAAGAAAGTGTATTTTTCTGCGTTTCCAGAAAGGAGTTAAGAGCTACAGGTTATGGGATCCCGAAATAAGGAAGATTGTTATGAGCAGGGATGTAGTCTTTGATGAGGTTGCCATGATGAAAAATGAGGAGCATTGTGATGATGCAACCGGCAGTAGTGAGCATTCAGTTCAGGTAGGGCTAGATAGATCTGAATCAGATAAAAGTGATGAAGAACCAACTCAGGTCGAGAGAATCGACCAACAGCCACAACCACGGAGATCACAACAAGTTCGAAGAGCACCTAGAAGATATGATGATGACATAGACATGATAGCTTTTGCTCTCATGACTGAGAATGGGGAGCCATCCAGATTCAAGGAAGCGGTGTCAAATGGTGATCATAGAAAGTGGGAGAAGACTATGAATGAAGAGATGGAATCACTACACAAGAACCGGACTTGGGATCTTCTAGAACTGCCTAAGGGGAAGAAAGTCATTGGCTGCAAGTGGATTTTCAGAAAGAATGAACCTACCACTGAAAGCAGCAAAGTAAAGTTCAAAGCAAGACTGGTTGCAAAGAGTTTTGCACAAAGAGAATGAATAGATTTCAATGAAATCTTCTCACCGGTTGTAAAGCTTACCTCTATCATAACTGATAGGAAGTGTGGAGCCTGCCTCGACTGAACATCCTACCTCTGTTCTCACATATCCAACTTTGGTATTTTCACATTTGTTATGTAGCCATAATACTATTAAGAATAGGGGAGAGTGGCTACTGTAATTCTAGATCGCTACTCTGTAATTCCTTTGGGCTTTTGAACATAGTGAAATCTCGGCGACTCTGTGGACGTACCTCAACTTGAGGGAACCACGAAAATCTGGTGTTCTTGTGTACCTATTCTTGTTCACTTTTTCTGTCTATATTTCGTGTTTCACAGATCCTATTATAGGGTTGATTCCCTAACAAGTGGTATCAGAGCACCAGGTTCAAGTGGGAGCGATGGCCGATGATGGAAGGGTTAAGATCGACAAGTTTAATGGCACGGATTTTGGTTTCTGGAAGATACAGATCGAAGATTATTTATACCAGAAGAAGTTGTATCAGCCTTTTTCAGGAAAGAAACCAGATGCAATGGAAGATGATGTATGGGCTCTTCTCGATAGACAGGCTCTTGGAGTTATTCGATTGACGTTGTCTCGTAACGTCGCCTTCAACATAGCGAAGGAGAAGACCACGGCAGATCTTATGACCGCGCTTTCAAATATGTATGAAAAACCTTCTGCCTCCAACAAGATATATTTGATGCGGCAGTTATTCAACCTAAAGATGTCAGAAGGTGCGTCTGTGGCTGAGCACTTGAATGAGTTCAACATAGCCACTACTCAGTTGAGTTCTGTAGAAATCGAATTTGCTGATGAGGTTAGGGCTTTGATTCTTCTATCCTCTTTGCCAGAAAGCTGGCACGGCACTGTAACAATAGTGAGCGGTTCTTTAGGAAATTCAAATTAAAGTTTGATGATGTTCGGGATTTGATTCTAAGTGAAGAGATTCGCAGGAGGGAATCAGGTGAAACATCAGGTTCTGCTTTAAATACCGAGTCCAGGGGAAGAACGTATGAGAAGAAAAATTCTGATCACGGTAGATCTAAACCCAGAAAAAGAAGTAAATCGAGATCTGGAAAATTACCCGAGTGCTGAATTGTGGGGAGAAGGGACATCTAAAGAGAGATTGTCGAGCACCAAGGAAGAATGACAGAGGTGAGCAGAACTCTGCAAATGTCACAGAACAGATTCATGATGCTCTGATTTTGAGCGTCGACAGTCCTATTGAATCATGGGTTTTAGACTCAAGGGCATCCTTTCACTCTAGCCCACTTCGGGAAATCATGGAAAACTACATCAGTGGTGATTTCGGAAAGGTTTATTTGGCTGATGATGAACCTTTGAATATTGTGGGCAAGAGTGATGTTCGGATCAAATTACCTAATGGAGGTACATGGAAGATGCAGAATGTCAGGCATATTCCAGGCTTGAAGAGAAACTTAATTTCTGTGGGTCAGCTTGATGATGAAGGGCATGCAGTAATCTTCGTGGGTGGTTTGTAGAAAATCACCAAAGAAGCTTTGGTTCTAGCTCGTGGAAAGAAGACGGGTACTCTCTATATGACAACAAATACTAGAACTACCATTGCAGTTGCTGATGCAGGTGTAGATTCGAATGTGTGGCACCGTAGGCTTGGTCATATGAGTGAAAAGGAGATGAAGGTACTTTTGTCGAAAGGAAAATTGTCGGGTATAAAATCAGTGGATATTGATTTGTGTGAAGACTGCATCTTCGGGAAACAGAAGAGGGTCAGTTTTTCAAAGGCTGGCAAAACACCTAAGACAGAAAAATTAGTGCTAGTTCATACTGATGTGTGGGGACCTACTCCAGTTTCATCTCTTGGAGGCGCATCATATTATGTTACTTTTATCGATGACTCGACAAGAAAGGTATGGGTTTATTTTTTGAAAAATAAATCTGATGTTTACAATACTTTTAAAAGGTGGAAGGCCATGGTGGAAAATGAGACAGGGTTGAAAATAAAGTGCTTGAGATCTGATAATGGAGGGGAGTATGGAGATAACGAGTTTAAACGATTTTGTGCAATTAATGGGATCAGAATGGAGATAACGACTTCAACGATTTTTTCGAGGGGTACTTTGGCATTTTCACATTTGTTATGTAGCCCTAATACTATTAAGAATAGGGGAGAGCGGCTACTGTAATTCTAGATTGCAACTCTGTGATTCATTTGGGTTTCTGAACATAGTGAAATCTCGACGACTCCGTGGACGTACCTCAACTTGAGGGAACCACGTAAATCTGGTGTTCTTGTGTACTTATTCTTGTTCACTTTTTTTTGTCTATATTTCGTGTCTCACAGATCCTATTGTAGGGTTGATTCCCTAACAATAACAATATTGTCGATAGTAGCTATGCATGACCTAGAGCTTGAATAGATGGATGTGAAGACAACTTTCTTGCATGGAGAGCTAGATGAAGAGATGTACATGCGACAACCAGAGTGATTTCAGATGAGGGGAAAAGCAGATCAGGTCTGCAAGCTGAAGAGGTCTCTGTATGGTCTGAAGCAATCACCCAGGTAAAGGTACAAACGGTTTGACTCATTCATGCTGAAGAATGGGTATTTCAGAAGTGAGTATGACCACTGTCTCTATTTTAGAAAACTTAGAGACAGTTCCTTCATATACTTAGCACTCTATGTGGATGACATGTTAATTGTTGTCAAAAGCATGTCAAAAGTGAAGGTATTAAAGAAGCAACTTAGTAGTGAGTTTGAGATGAAAGACCTAGGTGCAACAAAGGTGATTCTAGGTATGGAAATTCAGAAAGATAGGAAATTGGGAAGACTATCTCTATCCCAAGGGAAGTTCATAAGGAGGGTCCTTACAAGGTTTAACATGCAAGATGCAAAACCGGTGAGTATTCCATTGGCAACACATTTCAGGTTATCATCGAATTTATGTCCAGTGACAGATGAAAAGAAAGAAGAGATGGTTGAATTTCCGTATTCAAGTGTCGTGGATAGCTTGATGTATGTCATGGTTTGCACTAGATCTGACATCTCACAAGGTGTCAGTGTTGTTAGTAGGTATATGGCGAATCTTGGAAAGGAACACTAGCAGGCAGTGAAGTGGATTATGAGATACTTGAAGGGTACCATTGCTGTCGGAATCTTGTTTGACAAGAATGACAATTGTGAGGTAGCTGGGTATGTCGATTCCAATTATGCTGTGGACTTGGACAAGAGGAAGTCTACTACATGGTACTTGTTTACACTGGGTGGATGACCAATTTGTTGGAGATCCATGTTACAGCCTACTATAGCATTGTCAACGACCGAGACTGAATACATGGCAGCTTCAGAAGCAACAAAGGAAGCTATATGGTTGAGAAGTTTGGTTGGTGAACTGGGAGTAAAGCAGAAGAAGATGATTCTTCACTGTGACAGTCAAAATGCTTCAAGTTTACCATTCAAGAACGAAGCACATTGATGTGCGCTTCCACTTCATTAGAGATGCGATATCTGAGAATGAGATTTTGTTGGAGAAGAATCACACAAGTGAAAACCCTTCAGATATGATGACAAAGTCTGTTACCATTTTCAAGTTTAAACATTGCTTGGACTTGGTTAACATTCGATGAAGTTGATGGAAGTCCACATCCTTGAAGGAGGGTGTGAAGGCATTTTTGGAGATGCAGTTATCCTTCACCCGAGGCAGAGCAGAATTGAAGCCAAGGTGGAGAGTGTTAGAAATTTGTTCCAATCTGCAATGGGCGATCGATCGCCCAATATGGAGGATCGATTGCCCAAAGCGTGAAGTTTTTTGAAAATTTCAATTTTTGGGTTTTTTCCTTATTTAAAGCCTTTTTAGAACTAGGGTTTTGTAAGGGAAATTCATAGAACTGATGCCAAACTTTTCTTTGAGAGAGAGAGATTGTTTGAGAAGTTGAGGAACCATTGTATCTCTTTGCTTTGATTATTAGTGAAGAAGGGATCTCTCCGTGGACATAGCACAATTAGGTGAACCACGTATATCTTGTGTGTTCTTGTATGTTTCTGTTTGCTTTCTTTAGGTATTCTTTCACCACAATCCATGTCCACAACTGTGTCCAAAACCGTGTCTATTAAATGACAGAATAAATCGTAAGAGGTTGGTAGTCAATTGTTTGAGTAATTAGCTTAATCAACGAGGATCTTGGTTTATAGTTAGAAACTTTGGAGAGCGCACACTATCATTACATTGCAGCTTTGGATGCTAGCCACATCAGTCTCCACGTGCCAATCGTCCCTGGAAGTTACTCCCATAATTAACTGGTATTAGGCCACGTCTTCCGTTCTAAAAATTTGCCATGTGTTCCTTCTTTAACACCCTTTAACTGTAGTTAAGATTTATCCACCCCTAGGGTTAAACCAACATAAGTGGGATCGAGTTTGCATAACTAAAGTATAAGTTCATAAGATCGCGATGCAAGCTTAAGGTTAGTCTAGGAAAAAGGCTTTGGTGCTTCAGTATTGTAAATATCAAAATATAGTATTGTGGAGGACAATGGTTGTGTGTGTGTTATTTACATGATATCAGTTCAATAACAAAAAAGAGTGGACAATGATTGAGGAAAATTTTGGAATATTTAGAAATGACTTCGATTTGAAGAAGGCATTTTCTTCCTCCTATGGTGTGGAAAGATATAGTGTAAGTGAATGAACATTCCTTGAGAAAACTAGATTCATAGAGGCAACAATGTAAGATTTTTGGAAGATAGACTAGAGTGGGGCTGGTTGATGCTAGGTGGGTCCAAGCCTAAATGGGCTAATTCCCATGAAAAATGTCTTGAATTGTGTTATGTTTGATATGATGAACAATGATGTAATGTGGTGCCCAATCTTTCGCTGAAATCTCAGGAAAAGTGGAATTCCAAAATGCTTGCAATTGCTAACTATGAATTACCCATAAATGTTGATCAAAATATTGTATTTATATAATTAAGAAAGCACCTTTCAATACAAATGACAAAAAAAAAAAAAAAGTGAAATGTGTTGATCGGGCATATAGATTTCGTGCCCATACCTATGGAAACACACATTTCATGTAAAACATTAGGAAATGTATTGATTTTAGGTGGTGCTACATATGGGTGATGGTGGATCCAGTGTTACAAATCTCGTTCTCGGTTTTATAACGGCCGGAGTTTTTCTCGGAAGATTTTCAAATCTGAATATTTTTTAGGTATTTCTCACCTAAATCTCGAAAATGATTAAAAAAAATATTGAAATTTTAGAAAATAGTAATAAATATCACTAAGTTATAAATTCATAAAACCAACAACATTATGTATTTCTCATGATATTTTTATTATCTCGATTAAATCTTGACTAAATCTCGCAATATATATGGGATAAAAAGATAAAGTTATATTTCCCGTGAGTTTTATAAAATATCGCGATAAAAGGGAGTTTTAAACTTTAGATGTTATTAGTTTTTCTCGAGAAAAATTGAGTATTTCTCGACAAATTTGTAACAAGGGGTGGATCCTAGTGGTGTTTCTTTCAAAAATGTCGATGGCAGGAGACCAATTATGTAACATGATATACTAATTATTTGACATGATATATATGTCATTCAATAAAAGCATTAAATCTTTTGTTGACTACCAAGTTTGCTCCATGTGGTCGTGTCCTTGACACTTGCCCTGGGTTGTCCATAGGGAAAATTCCAAATGGGTTGGTGTGGACGCCTGAACAGACTAGTCCTTGCCTTGAAGGCTTTGCGATATCCTCCGTTACCAAAAAAAAATCATCGTGTCTATTCCCTAATGCATAGATTTATAATTTTATAGTTTTGTCAGGTCTTAAAAGTGAAAAATGACAAATTAGTGCACGATAAAACTTCACATCATGCCTGTATTCTCTAATGCATAGATTCATGATTTTGCCTAAGTCCAAAAAGTGAAAGCACTCAATCAAACCTTACAAAGGAAATAGGGCATTTTTTGGATACAGATGTTCTGCTACCCCGTGATATGGTAGCCTCTAGTAATCTCATTGATATAGATCAACATATGTGTTTACCGTGATAAATGGGAAAGGGAAAGAATACTAGTAAAGCAACTAAAAAACAAAGAAATGGAACATGCAGGAAACATACAAAAGAGGTCACAGAAAAGCAAGTTGGAACAAGCAAATGATTCTTTACTTCAACCTTCATGTCTATTTGAAGAGATGAGATGCTAGATGACACAATGTTTTGAAATGTGAAGGCGTGAGGATCTTAAGATGCGTGAGTTATAAGCCTCACACAAAAGCTTTAAATTCTCTCATTTTAATAAATAAATAAAATATAAGTACGTGTACATTGTGTATGTTCGTGTGGGCGCACACATACACATAGAAAATACAATATAAATTAATTAAAACAAATAACAAATTTTAAAAAAATGACATTTAAGTATCAATTATGTGACTAGAAATCTAATATTAGTTAATTTATAAGACGTACACCATAAATATAAAGCGAACTTCAAGGCATGAGGCGTATGCTTCATGTGAGCCTTATGGTTGAGCCTTAAAGCGTTTTCCTTAAGCCTCGTCCCGAGGCGTGCGAGCCATGAGACTCACATGCTTCTTAAAAAACTGTGCCCATTACGATAAAACCATGATACAAATAGGTAGTTTGGTTATGCTTCATGCTTCATAGGAGTTTCTAAAGCTCCTTAATTCAGGACTGAGACCTGACATCAGGTCTTCTAACCCTTTGTTTATCTTCTATTCTTTTTTCATGTTCTGCCTTCACTCATGTGCAATTGATTATGATTAAGTTTGAATGTCAGAATAGCTTTTACACTGTTGCTAGAAATTGCGAATATCCTGCATTCCTCTTTCTTAGCACTCTTCTTTTTCTACTATGGTTCGTTAAAGATGTTTCATTACATAATCTGATCAGCCTTCTGGCATTTGGCTTACTAAATCATTCTGTCTAAATGTGTTGGCCATTAGTTTGGTAATGATTTTACAAATAGTGCACTGTATTGGACATCATTATATTTAACAATATTGCTAGTAATGAGAACTCTGATGGTGTTGTAGCTTCCTGGCATGCAGATTGACATGCATGGATGCAGATGAATATCTAATATCAGGGGGCTTTAACTCTGCTGGTGAGCCCTTATAACTCCACCTCGTTCTTTTTTCTGATAGGGTGTGTGGGTGCAATGGCCTTGTGGCTTAGGGCGTGGGACCACCTAAAAAAATTTGAGATGAGCAATTTCTTCGCAAGAATTCATGGAAGATAATATGTAGCCAGCTGATATTCCTTGATTCAAAGAATCTCCTTGCTCATATACCTGTCAAGTTAGCATAGATGAATGTAAAAGAAAGTAGCAATTTTTTCTTCTTCTTAAACAAGAAAATAACTGCCAAGTAATTAAGTTTTTATAAGTATTTAAATATACACAAATTATTGGAGCTAAATGTACAATATATGAAATGCATTGAAAAAGTAGTTCTACAGGAATCATGATAGGAATTACAAAAAAATATAATTGCATGATCATAAATTCTCTAGAAATGCTATCACTAGTCGCAGTCTTCCAAAGACGCAAGGTGGTGGCAACAAGTGTCAAACCATCTTGTGTGTAGCAACACCACATGTTGCACCCACCTTGGGTATGTGGAAATATTTTTTACTAAGTGCGTCTGGGCCTAGCACTCCTCTAAATTCCCACAACATGAATTACACAAAGGGCAATGCTAGCATCATTTTCTTTCATACTCACTTTCTTTATGGACCAAACAAGTGTTAGAAAACAATATCTTGTTTATTAGGCAAAGAAGCCATGTATGGCTGCTATACAGAAATTTAGGAATTTGAGGTTCTTTCCATATTATGACCACAAAACCACTACTTTTGGACCCGTAATATTAACTGGATAACATCAGTCATTTAAGCAGGTACAAAATATACAAGACACAAAAGTAAGATGAGCAATGAAAAAACATATCAACACAAAAAAAAAAAAAAAACTGATGTAGAAAGGCAAGGCAGTAGTAGCTAAGAAAGGATAAATGAACCTCATAAAAATGAGAAAAATGTTTACTTGTCCCTCATTAGCAATATCAACCCCATCAAAGCTGAGTATAACAAAACCTTAGGTTATGGAGCAGTAGATTCATTTTTTTTCAATGATGAACACCCTTCTGATCATAACTCATCCCCATTATGGGCATATCCAGATTTTCCATCTTCTGCCATTCAACCCTAAGATTTGGGAACCCTGCCATGTAGCAAATGATTATGAGATTCTTCTATATAAGAAAAGAAAGCCAATTTCAAGGACTACAAAAATAACTGACTAGTTGATGATTTCCCTTATGGCAGGGCTTTTGGAGTGGTTGCTTGGACTTACCCTTATGGCACCTTAGCGGCTACCTTAGGTATGGTTGTGTGCGTGTGTTTAGAGAGTATGTGTGTGTGTTAGTTACATTATATCATTTCAGCCAAAATAATTTGGCTTTGTTACCGCGTGGGTTAGGGTGTATCCCGGGTTTAGTCCCACATCGGTTGGGAAGTGGACTTCGCAGGGGTGTATAAGGAGCCATCAACCCTCCTTAAGATAGACCCTTTTGGAGTGGTTGCTTGGACATACCCTTCTGGCACCTTAGCGGCTACCGTAGGTCTGGCTACGTGCGTGTGTTTAGAGTGTGTGTGTATTAGTTACATGATATCATTTCAACCAAAAAAAGGTTTATGATTTCCCCATTTTAGGACTTTGAATGATATACAGTAAACCCTCTTGTAATTAATAATCATGGTGAAAAGAAATTCTATTAATTATAAGAGAATATTATATATAAGAATCACTATATTGGTCCATCACAAATTTTCCTTTCATAATTTCTTTTGAATGTATTGTATTTTCCATATGAAACTATTGTATTTTCCATATAAGTTTCATGTAGATACAAATGTGTAAGGCTAGCACTCCAAGAAAACAAAAAAAAAAAGATTTTATGTTAACAAGCTAATGAAATTTAGACCTAATACAATGGTTTTTTTCTAAACAGCTAAAACTTTATACTATATATAGTAATTTATTATGCATAACCAAAATATCTAAAATAATTTTATCCCTTTTTCTTCTTGATACCTAAATCATCATAAAGTATTTATAAGGTTCATATAACTCTGTATTGATATAGTATAAAACCTCTCTAATAATTAATAATATACTAGAATTTTATTTAAAAATTATTAAATAGCAAATCAAGAGATTATTAATTATACACTATTGAAACAAGTTGGTTTCTTACCAATTTATTAATTATTAGCGATTATAAAGTTATAGAATATTAATTATAAGAGGGCCTACTGTATGTAGAAAGAGGGATTATACTGATTAAAACCTTTAAAGTTCAAAGTTCTAACAGAGACAAAATGTTAACTGTCAGTAATGCTGTGACATCAAGGAAAAATATTTAATAATAATAAATAAAGTGGCTTAAACTAAGTATCCCGAAATTTCAAATTTCATTGCCGCCCCAAATATTTGGTATAAGGCATTGATGATGATAAATTCTTGTTTCAAATATTAATTAATGATAGATATTCTAACTGTTCAGAAGTAGCATTTCTACAAATTTTGCAAATGAATGATGGGGACAATTTTTTTCAATATGCAGGTTTGTTCCAAACACACATTGAGATATAAAAATCTTACAATGCCCATATAGCAAAATAGCTAAAAGCATCCAAACATAGAGAACCTTATAACTTCAAAATAAGAAAGTTATGAATTGTATCGGTTCTCAAGTAACAAGAAGATGTAGCCACATTTGTCGCTACCATGGTGAGACTTTGGAAGGGGCTAGCTAGCAGGTCTCACACTACTATACTTGTATGATGACTACTGATGTTGAAGAACTCTGTTATGCAACTTAACTTAAAGAATGGTTTCTAAATTCAATAGATGAAAAGTTCAGCTATACTTTGACAAGGCTTTTTACAAGAATACTTGGGTAGTAATTGGATAGGCTTCTAAATTGACTTTGAGAAAATTCTGGCTCTTTGAAGAGTCAAAAATTGGTTAAAATGTCGTTTGGTTCTACATTTAAGAGAGTAACTTTTTCACAAGTCAAAAGTCACAAAAAGTCAAAATGTTAACTCTTCGGGGAAGCTGCCCCAACTAGCTTTTGTGGAAAGTCTTGAAAATATTTTTCTTAAAAGTTATTCTAAAGAAGTCTTAAAATTTTCTGCCTACATTATTTACCCTTGAATATCCTAGCGTTCATGTCATGAATCTCTAAAAGATGTTGGAAACATCAAATGGAAAATGAACATTCGAGCAAAGATCTATGCAAACATTATCACATGTATGTCCTTATTAAAAGGTATTTAACAAATATGGACCTCATGAATGTTATCTTCCATTGTAGCTGTCTTATTGAGCCTGACCAGTAGTTTGATCAATGGTATGGGCAACTTGCACTAACAGTAATCCATTTATGAGTGTGAAATGTTAGGTGGAACACAAGCCAATCCTCGTTGGGAGTCTGTCCAGTTAGATTATTGTACTTAGGTTATTAAATGTATGCTTTGAGAGGGCAACATTTGAATGGTCTAAATTGATAAAGAAAGTATGGTAAGTGTGTAACATTCACGTCATGTATAAGAAATTTATAAGAAAGAGTTAGGAAGAAAGAAAGGAGTTCAAGAGATAATGATATTGACATGGGGTTTATGCATGGGAACATCCTAGAAAAAGTTTTTTTTTTTTTCTTAAGCTATGAACACTATATTTCAAGAAACGTCTTGTCAAATGCAATTTTTCAATTCTGATCATGGAGGGTAGAAAAAGGTTCCCTAGGAACGATTCCAAACACCCGTGGTGCCTAGATATGGGGTGAACAAGTCAAAGATCTTGGTTATAGTCCAGTGTTAAAATCATTATCAGGGTCATTTCTGTGATTTGTTCTTTTCCTCCAAATACTATTGTTGGGGAAGGACCCTCTACCATTTAAGGACACCACTCTTGTTTCGTGATATTTTAGCGATGTAACTATCCTAGATAATCTAGCAGTAAATTAAGAAAAAAAAATGGTAAAGCGTCATGGCATACTATAAATAACGGAATAGCGTACATTATTACGACAGCTGTGGTTTAGTTGCATATGCTAAAGTAGAAATTAATCATTCTTTAGCTTGAAAATGGCTTTGGCATTACATAACAAGGAGTGCTAGTCCCGCTCTCCCCTAGGAGAGTGGGGCTAGCAAAACGGAACCCATAATTCAAGACCCTTTCCCTGACCCTTCTTTCTCATCCTTAAAAAGTCTCGAATGATTCCACTTTGCCTCACCAGCTATTGCTTTATAGTCACCTTTTGCCCTAAGTTCTACAATATATAAAGTAAGTAACCAACCAAGCTTTTTAAAAATCTTTCCCTCTCAAGCATCATCTTTCTTGTATTCTACTCAACCACTTTCCTCTATTTGATCTACTGAATTCAAATTCACCAGAAACCTTCCTCAATTTTCTACATAAGATGACACAATGTCTCTCTCAACATATATATTTTCACCAAAATACCCATCCTAAAATGATCACAGTATCTTCTCACCTAAATTTCAAAGGGTATCCTTAAAAAACAAGGATACAGCCTATATTAGTAAGGTCACTCCTTTAATCTAAGAACCCACATTTCTTTTTTGATTGTGAATAACAGACTTTTGGCTGTGGTCCATCTTGGAGGTGGCCAAAGCCCTGGTGTCTCTATGCTCCAGTACAAGGTGCATGTGCATAGCTTGTGTAAAATAGAATTAATTCATGGAACAACCTTGTATAAATTTACGGAGATACCTTATGGGGGCGTTTGGATTGGATTTTATTAGCCAAAAATCAATTTTGATAAAAATTGCTAAAATTGATTTTTGGCTAATAAAATTCAATCCAAATGCCACCTTATCCTTTACCCTAAAGGAATCCCATGGTCCTACGGCCATATATACCACCTTGTATAAATTTACAGATACCTTATTCTTTACCCTCAAGGAATCCCATGGTCCTACGGCCATATATAAAAGCGTATAAACGACATAGATCACATGTATAGCACATGCAGTGTTGGAACAAAAATGGAAAACAGTCAATATGATAAGATACGATTGAAAGGTCGCCGTCATAATCCCATCAGGCTAATTTTTGTCATGAAATATCTCCTTAGACAACACTCAAGACCTCAACATGGGCACCCCCATATACCCAACAAATCCTATCATAGCACATGCAGAAATGCTAGCCGCAGTCGCAAGTTTCCAAAGTCTCAAGATGGTGATGACATGTGTTGCAACTTTCTCCGTTAGTTTAGGCCATTGTTGAGTGTTATTTATCGCCTCCTCCGCTCCCGGGTGTCGTGTACCACGCCCCATATATCCTGTGACCATCTTATATTCATTGGTACTACTCTTTCCATAAGATCGGTCTTTTGAAGTAGTTGGTTGTTAACATGGTCTTAGGTTGCAATTTGGTCATGGGTTTGATTCTTTCCACCCTTTGGGTGAGGGGGAGTGTTGAGTATTATTTATCGCCTCCGCTCCCGGATGTCTCGTACCACGTCCCATATATCCCGTGACTCTCTTATATTTATTGTTACTATTCTCTCCATAAGATCGGTCTTTTGGAGTAATTGATTATTAACAACCATAATTCTCTACCTGAATAAGAAAATTTTTCTTAACTTGTTGAAAATTTCAAAAACATTCAAAACCTGACTCATATTTTTATGCTAAGTTGCATCCGTTATGAAGGGAAAAATGACAAAAGGGTGTTTTGGTAATTTACTACTAACCACTTGCAATTTCTTCATTGAGACCGGAGAATTTCACCTCCAACCACTGTCTAGGTTCATTCCTTTACTTTTTATCTTTTTGGGGATTAATAAATGCAAGTCTTCCCTCTCAAACAATAATATTGAATTGAATAAAATAAGTGAAATCATAATTCAGAATCAAATGCATCTGTATTGCCAAGAAGGGGAAAAAAGTAGAGCTACAGTACAGAGAGTGTGTGTGAGAATCATGTGATCTACCTCTGTTTTTCTGTCTCTTTTTTCTTAAGGCCAAAACCAACCAACCCATTGTTCTTTCTTTGTGTATTTTCTTCCAATTCAATGGCTTCAGGCACTTCCAGGTTCATCAAATGTGTTACAGTTGGAGATGGAGCTGTTGGAAAGACTTGCATGCTTATCTGCTACACTAGTAACAAATTCCCCACTGTAAGTCCTTCAGTCTCTTCAAATCCATCTGGGTTTTGGAGGTTATAATCTTTTAATGTGTTTTCACTTCTGGGTTTTGCAGCTTTTGGGTTTTCATAGGTTTATTGTGCAGATATTTTCCATTTCCTTGTATTTTGTTTCTGGGTTTTGCTTTTCTTTTAGTTTTCATAACAGACTCATATTTCTTGGGTTTGCAGGTTTTTTGTTTTTTCCTTTTTAAATTATCATCTAGATTATATTTTTTTTCTTCTTCCCTTTAATTATTTCCTTGTCTATTTTTGTTTCACTGTTTATGTTTTTTAATTGTTCCTGTTGTCTAACAATTCCCATATTCATCAGGACTACATACCCACAGTGTTTGATAACTTTAGCGCGAATGTAGTTGTTGAAGGAACCACTGTCAATTTAGGCCTCTGGGACACAGCTGGTAAAATTCCTCTGAATTTCGAATTGATCCTGCAATTTCCATTCCAAATGTTTCTACCTCAAAAATATTATTGCAGAATTGGGTTTTTTTTTTCAACTCTTGTTTTTTGCCATCCTGTGAAGCAAATGAGATTTATTTTGATAGGGCAAGAGGATTACAATAGACTTAGGCCCTTGAGCTACAGAGGAGCTGATGTCTTTGTCTTAGCTTTCTCACTAGTTAGCCGTGCTAGCTACGAGAACGTACTAAAAAAGGTACATATACATACCAGGGAATTTTGGGTTTCATTTATGGATACTGAGATGGGTGTATTTTGCTCTCTCTGACACATTAACTGTTTGGTCAGTGGATCCCTGAACTTCAGCATTTTGCCCCCGGAGTTCCAGTAGTACTCGCTGGTACTAAATTGGGTAAGGTAGTAAGCACCAATTAAATGTGTTTCCATGTCTCCTTTCAATGATTCTTTTTTGGTTCTATATTAATCTTCTGTTTTTGCTCTTTATTATTTTTAATAATTTATTTGATGCCACTGAACGGAATGGCTTAATGGGATTCATGTTGCCAACCCCAAGTGTGTGGGACAAGGTATTCATGATGATGATGGTTTAATGCCGTTATCTAATATTCTCATTTGTAGTTTATTGCTACACTTTGCTAAAAAGAAAAGCAAGGATTTATCTAGTTATTTGATGATTCTAGAGTGAGTGTTGTTCAGTAGTCACCGAGCTCCTTAACAGATCGGTGCAAACTACAACATCATTATCAATGCCTTACTATTGTCAAGCAAAGACCTTTATAATTTTTTGAACTTGGCTTGAGGCTGAAGGAATGCTAGAGCAGGATGTAATGCTCACTGGCCTCTCATTGGTTCCCAATGACTTCTAATGTTTCTAGTAGCCAAGCACTAGCATGAGCACCTCAAAAGATGATGTAAAAATGAACCAAGTAGAGATTGGGTTTTATGTAAAAATCAACCCAATAGAGAATGAGTCATCTAAACATCGACTCGAAAAAACTATGTCTTTGACTTATTTTAGGCAACTAGGTAGGGTGAATACTTATGCACCAGCTTATGATGGAGTGTGGGGGAGCACATAAGTGGATGCGTATTTGCCTCGGTATTCTGTAATTTTATTTGGAATACATTTCTTACATAGAAAGACAAGGTCCTTTTGGTTCATGTGCTTTGAATGCCGGTCAATAGTGTGGATCTTATTTCTTCTCACTATATGTAAACCAAGAGGATTGAAAGAGGGTGGAGGTTGGTTAATCGATGCTTTATGTGCCTCCAAGCTTAAGAGTCGACAGATCATCTACTCTTGCATTGCTCTTTCGCTCGTGAGATTTGGAGCTTCTTTCTTTCTCGAGTGGCTTTCCCTCTTCCTTTCACAACTTCTTATCTTATTGGTACTTGGATTGGGGGGATGGCTCAAGGGAGGTTATTTGGTCAATTTTGCCGAGCGTCATAGTGTGGTCCATTTGGAAGGAGAGGAACAAGAGAGTTTTCGAGGACTCTCTAAGTGCTCATTTTCGCATATGTTCCAAAATCCGTTTGTTGGTCTTGGATTGGTGCTCCTCTACTCATGAGGTAGGAGATTTGAGTCATTTGCTAACCTAATTACAGGGTTAGGCAAATGTTGTGGGCCGCTCACCAAGGGGTCAGTCGGTATCTGTCCTACCTTTTTTGCCATCTTTTTTGTGCGTTCATGCACTTGTGAATCCCTTTCTCATCTTATCCTTTTGTACATATTCCTTTTATTCTAATACACATGCTTGATTATCATCAAAAAGAGGATTGAAGCAGCACACCCCTCTATATTGCTGTTATAACACTCTCTATTCTTTCCAAAACCTAAGATCACTCATAAGTCTTTTCCTGGTAAATAACCCATGCAGCCTGTATAAGGTAATACTCATATGCTTCCAAAGTCCCTGATAAAGAATGCTAGAGGTTTCAACCGTTTTGCAGTTTAGAATTTTTATACAAAACACGGTTGGATTTGATATGCTAGATCAATGTCATCTAAGGATCAACCCTCATGACAGGTTCAGCCAGGGTGTGAAAAAATCCTCCACTCTCTCCCTTTAATTTTCACCATTAGTAAACAAAATTCGGCTTTGTGCATTCCAATCTTTGATCACATCTGCAGGAACAACATTTAGGGTCTTGAACCTTCTCCTTTGTCTAATTAACTAAGAATTGCCATTGACCAAATCAACATACGCTTCCCTGGGCATATATGTTAGTGTAGTTAAGCGTCCTATCGATGCCTAGGCGATAAGGGGGTTATATAGATGAGGGGTTGCTTAGGCAATGCCTAGGCGGTCAAAATTTACTTTTTCTGTTAATTATAAAAAATTTTGGATTTCTGCCTAGATCTGGACTAGGCAATATGGATCTTGGCTAGGTGAGGCAATGGTTTAGGCAACATTTTGACTACACCGATTAATGTAAACCTCATCAAGAAACTCTGGCATATGATGCCGACCAGTAAGAAGTAACTATAATATCATGAAGTATCGCTGTGGGCTATATCCATCGTTTTGCTAGTTCTGTGATGATTGCATTGTTTGTATTGGATGCACAGATCTTCGTGAAGATAAGCACTATTTGGCTGATCATCCTGGATTGGTGCCTGTGACTACTGCACAGGTACAATTCCTGATCAAAGTAGATTGTGCACACCTATTCAAAATTTGTTTAGTTGTGTTTTATCTGCTTGAATTGTCTGATCAGTGGTTCTAATGGTTGCGGTTCCTATTATTATCAGGGAGAGGAACTCAGAAAACTGATCGGTGCTGCATATTATACTGAATGCAGCTCAAAAACACAACAGGTACTGATAGACTAGGTTTTTCTTTTTTTCTTTCTTTTTCCCTCTTTCGTCAACCTATGTGTTTCCTTCCTATTTTATGGTTTTGATTGCAAAAGAAATCTAGGGTAGACCCCAAAGAGCATATACCAACAGTGTTACGGTGCCCTTGGTGCATTCACTAAACGGTCCATCCTTGATTCATGTGGCTAAATTTATTTGAACTCCAATTGGAGATGATGTCTCTGTTAAATGGCCTCTGGACTGTTCTCTGTACTTGTTATGAGGGTTCAAAAGAATGCAATTGATGGGATGGTTGAAATCTACAATTGTAGTGGTTTTCTGATGTAGTAGGTGGGTTTTGTTGAATAGTAGTACAATTCTGCTGCTGTGCTCCACCTTTACAGTTACAGCTTTCAGGATAGTCCTTATGTTGCAAGATGTTGCAAGATGTTTATCACTTTACCTTGCATTTCTTCTATATCAGTAATTCATCTAGTTCATCCACCACCAGTTTTTTATTGATATTTGTATCCAATGATCAGAATGTGAAAGCGGTTTTTGATGCTGCAATCAAGGTAGTTATCAAGCCACCACAAAAACAAAAGGAAAAGAAGAAAAAGCCACGTCGAGGATGTTCAATGTTGTCAGTATATTCATTTCTTACACCTTTGAAAGCTTTCTCCTCCCATTTTCTTGAGTCTACGATTTCCTTTTCTCTGGTGTCATTTTTTGTCTGATTTAATATTGAACAGACCATTACTATCAAAAACGAAATTGAATAATATGATATAACAGTACATGTTTCTGAATATTTTTGACACCCATCATCAGCATAGAGGCATATATAGTACATGTGTTTATAGGCTGCCAGGCCATAAAAGGAGTCTGAAGCTAGCAATAGTCCTTTTCCATTAATGTGGTATCACTCTTTTGTGTGCATATAAAACAGCTTTAATTACGGTGACGGTTATTCTGCCATTAATGTGGTATCACTCTTTTCTGTGCATATCCTCATTAGCATTCTTGTATGTTGAATTTTTTTTGACTAAATGGAGAACCTCAGATTCATTGAGGTTAGTAGTTTTGAAGTATCTACCGTAATAGATCACTTGTTATTAAGTTACAAAATGGTAGTACATAAGTTAGATGAAATTAAAAATAATATTAAACTGTCTTTGAAGAAGCCAGAGCACATGCATGATAGATGCTTGGATTGCCTGGCTTAATTGGTGATAAACATGTTGGACCATCTTCATGCTGCTAATTGTGATTCCGCGATCCTACCAACTCAATTGAGCACACTAGTAATCTGACAACCACGATATGAGATTGGTTGAACATTCGAAAAACATAAGATATATATACATATGGACTTCCAAGTCCTTTTTTATTTTCCAAAAATGGTTGAAGTACAGAATTATAAGACATTGCGAAAGAGTAGTTAGTGGATGCAATTGCTTACCTTGACATTTTACTTCTTTGAACTACTCTTGTGAAAAAAAACTTGTGATTCCAATTGCAGGAATGTCTTTTGTGGGAGGAACCTCGTGTGCTTAAAATGAAGTTTATTCTCTTAATAATGTGTACACGTACACCCTTCACAAGTTCAACCACCTCAATATGCCAACCAGAAGCGCTTCATCATTTTTGGTTAGTGATACCGGGATCATATGGGCGTTCTATTACATGCACTGCTTCTAGTAGAAATGAAGCAGTTTGTTCTCACAGAATGTCACAAGCATTGTGACTGTTTTCTATTTCTAATCTATCTTCCAAGTACTGAAAACATGGTGATGTACAGAATGGAATTTCAGGGGCTTCTTTGCCAATGTAAGTGCATTACAAGTTTTTCTTCCATTAATTCAGTTTGCAATATAATTAGTGTCTTAGAGTTTTCCATGGGTGAACTTGTTACGACTTCTATTAATGTGATAATTTATTTTTTCTTGTATGTTGAAAGCATTTGGGGTTTTTCAGAGATGCATAATACTCCATTAAGTGGGCCCTTAGTAATATTTTTGTAGGGATATTTGCGGTTTCTGAACATCCAACCTCCATCCAGATTCCAGACCCACTTGTAATCTGCCATTCCCAAGCCAGAAGAACGATCTGATTCTACAATCCATATCATTCCGATTTAGAGTTTTCGCCCATTTTTGTTTGTGAGAATTTCATTAGTATACACCATGGTGAATTTCTACATTATTTGCAAGATTTTTTTATTTCGCCGTCATTGGAAAGTGATTGATTATTCAGGCACATTAGCACATGGTACCATTTAATGGAGTTATTTTGGCCGTGAATACCATTTAACATGCTTTGATTATAATTATTTGATGTGAGTGATAGATGGGGCATTTTCACTGAATGAATATCCCCTTAGCATGATTTGATATGCAAATTTTCCAATAAATAGCTCTTTCATTATAAAATTTACTATTAGAAAGAGAATTCAGAAAACACTTTATGCAGTTGATTTCCAAAATAACTCAGATTTCATTACCCAGATTTCATCAATCAAACCCATTAACAAAGGGAAACAGGAAGGAGCTTTTTCCAAAAATACAAATGATTACAACAACTATATGAGTTTATTCATGTGGGAGATGCTCCACAACTTTTATTGATTCTTGGGTATGTGTATAAAATTAGTCATGGTCTCATTAGTTTTTTTATTCTGACCAGAGTTCTGGGGGGGGGGGGGGGGGGGGGGGGGGGGGAATTCACTTAGGGTGTGTTCGTTTGGAGGGTAAATGGGTGGGAGAAAGTAAAGTAAAGTGAAGTGAAGTGAAGTAAAGTAAAGTAAAGTAAAAGAAAAGTTTGGTTTCTTTGGTGTGTTTGGTTTGAGAGATAAGTGTCAGGGAAAGTATAAATTTTTCCAAAATTACCTCTTCCTCTTTTTAGGAATATAATCATGTAAAAGGGTAGACTAGGAATAGTGAGATTTTTACTTCACTTTCTCTCACTTTTCCTTCAAAAAGATGGAATACATTTTGGGTGAAAGTGAGAGAAAGTGAAATCTTGAGGTTTCACTTTCTCTCAAACCGAACAACCACTTTCACCCACATTCCACTATTTTCCCTCACTTTCCTTCACTTTCACCCCAAACGAACACACCCTTAGAAAAAAAAGAGAGGAGAAAGTACCTAAAACTAAATAATCACTTTGATGGTTATAAACCATAGGTGGATTAAAACACCCTCAATTGTGCATTTAAGTGACATGGAGAAGGTTTGTATTTAGAATAAGAAATAAATAGAGAGGGAATGAAATCAGGAAAGCTTATGATCAATTCGACAAATAAGACCCCAAGAAAATCACGGAAGTAGTGTGTTCTTCGTCTCCAAACAATCAGTCACAATTATAAGAATCATTATCTTCTTACTTTTAATGTTTTTCTTAATTTTATTTATGATGCCATGCTCATGCCAAGTTCGAATCAGACAGTTCAGCCATTTAACCCATATTTGATCCACATCTTGATGTACTGAGTAGTTTGAGTTAATGAGCTAAGAGGGATACTGGTATCCAATTAGTTGTTGGTTTGGTTTATATGAAGTTGATACTGTGGATGGATGTACAGCCCATTTTTTCTTCGCATTTAAGATTACGATCAGTGACAGCCCTCGCAAATAAAACTACCATTTTTTTCTAGAGATTTAACTATGAACAGACAACCGGAGCAACCCAGAAACGGCTTTGGGCAGTGGTAGTTTAGTAATTACGAATGCAAAGATGGGTATTTGCTAATACTGATTTTTTTTTGCAAATACTCCTTGGAAGGCCTTTTTTTTTTTTTTTAAGCAATGCTGAGTTCACTTTCCAGATGTCTATTCTCCAGTAGTTTTTATTATTTTTATGCAAAAAGACGATAAATATGATGGAACCCATAAAAAAGTGTCATACTATTTTGTCTTTTTATATAAAAATAGGGGAGAGTGGACGACTGGAAAATAGATCTAACATTGCTCTTTTTTTTATTGGGTTGCTCCAGTTGTATGTTCAACCAGAGCTCCTGTTCATGGTTAAATCTCTTTTTTCTGTGGTAGTTTAATTTAGTTGCATACTACAATGGAGTGTCTCAGTACCCATTCCACAACTGTCTCTCACTTCACATGGCAAAGCTGTGCCCTTGAGGGATGTCCAGGGATTAAGTCGCCAATGGCCAAACCAATGACTTGTCTTTGGTTGGTGTTTTCGCGCTTTGGGGTACAAGGCATAGTTTATCGAAAATTTATAGTTAAGTCAGTAAACTAGTGGGCATATCAACTGCCTCACCTCGGGGACTCGAAACCAGTCCACCACCCGTATGAGGGATACACTCCTACTAATAAAGCAACCAAGGCAAGTGCCTCTAGCATTCCCCTTCCGAGATTGATACACAATTACACATTGTAAATTTGACTCGGGCTAATGATGTGACTCGGTGAGTAGACAAAGTGAGTATTCATTCTTGTATGGCCAACATGAGTAGGTGCTGGTCCTCACTCACCATTAAATGGAACCACCCAAATGCTCTCTCGGGTTAAACAATCAAACCATCGGATTTATAGCATCCTTTTGCACCGTCACATCAGGCAAATGGAAGGGCTGTTTAATATTAGTTGGTAGCGGAAATGATGTGGACAGAGATAATGAAAAAATATTTGATAACAAATGTTTGGAATATAGGACTATTGATCAATACAGATAATAGGAATTCAAATAGAATTCGTGTTGCCAACCCCATCTTGTTAGGATAAGGCATTAATTGTTGGGATAAGGCGTTTGATTGACAAAGAAGAAGATGATCAATCCGGTCCGGCTGATCAAGACAAGTTTTGGTTCAAGGATTCAAACTGTTCGGTTAAGAATGGTTAAGTCAAAGCAAATAAATCACAATTACCACATTTCTTACCAAGTAAAAGTTTGACTGCCTATTACCTATCTTATTTTGATTAATTTTCTTTATGTGATTATATTATAGGTTGTTTAGCTCAAATGGATACCTTTTTTCCATCATGACTAAGGATGACAAATTGACAAGGCTGTGGGCAAGCCTAGAAACATGTATCAAAAAAAAAAATATTCTAAGACCATCTAAAATGGTCATTGTGTAATAAAATTAGGGGTGGCAATGAGTCAAGTTGTCTTAATTCGCAAGTCCGAAAACTCACCAATTTATTAATTCCATAGAGCGGTGCAAGCATCAAATTTAGAAATACCTTATTGTACGAAGGAAAGTGATTTAATACTCTCGATAGTAGGTACTATCGAGAGCTAGGCTGCACAAATGAAACTCCAACAATCCTAAGACGCACATGCATTAAATGGTGGGTCTCACTTGATGTTTGGCACTGTCGGATTTAATCAAGCGGCCCAAACTCTCGATAGTACCTACTTTTGAGAGTTTTAAATCACTTCCCTTATATGAAAGACATCTCTCTCACCAAGACAATTTTATCCCGTATTAATTATCAAATTCACTAAAGTTAAAAGATAATTTAGTCTTTCAATAAGGGACCAATCATTAAATACAATTTTACTTTCTTATACTTTCGTCTTACTGTTTAATAAATAACTTCTTATAAAAATATTAAAATACCCTTATAATATTTATAATGCACAGGGGTATAAAAAGTCTGGTAAAAGTTAAAAGTTCATCACAAGATGAGACTTCCACCCTTTTATATGCATAAGTATAAATTTATATTAAACATTTAATGTAACTTAATCAATTTTGTGCAATAATCTTCTCTTTTAGTTTTTTCAACAATAACACTATATTAAAAAGAGGAGTGCTAGCCCCAATGTATTTACTTGAAAATTTTCCATAGACGCAAGTTGGACCTAACACGTGGAGATATTTTATATTTTAACAATTTAAAATTATTCAATTTAGAAAATGTTTGACATTTGTAGCGCCCAGTTGCGTCGTTGGAAGATTTGTGACTGGAGCTAGCAAATCCTAATAAAAATACAGTTTCACTTTTTATATTCAGCCTATTCAAACCATACTTATCATAAATTAAATGTTCTCCCCGACAAAAGAAACATGATTGTCAAAACTGGTTTAGAATATGATTTTACATATGTTTCGAATTTAGGATTTTTTTTCCTTCTTTTTTTATCTTCACGTCAACAATTTAACGAAAAAAATGCATATATTATATTGTACATAAAGAAAACACATCATTTTATATATAATATGTATCTAATATCAAATGTAATGTTTTACTTTATGATCCATAGCCAAGTGTCTAAACATGGAATATCTCTAAAACAAATTCAACTTTAACACACAAAAAAAAAACTAGTTATTTGTACACTAAAAAAGGATTTTACTCTACATTGTGAGAGTGCGAATTAGGAGACTAAAACTGAGCTTCCAGTTTTGTTGAAGTAAGGCTTAGAGAAAGATCAGCATCTTAACCACCAAAGCGAAAAATAGGAGGTTTTGGGCACTAAGTGCCGAACCTAACCTGGAATAAACAGTTCAGTCTATTTAGTTATGGTCGGATCGTCTGGTTATGTAGAGCCCCGAATTTATTATTCTTAATACTTGTGAAGTTTATTAAATGTTATGAAAACATGTGTTTAATTTTAATGTGTTTAAGCCTGTGAATTTAATGCTAAAAAGTGTTGATTTTAAACCCAAATAAAACACTCAATTTAATTCGTTTTTGAGGTTTAATTGCATGAAAAAGGAGATAATCAAAAAGTAGCTAAAGAGTTTTTAAAAAAAAAAAATCGGCGCCGGTGATCGATCGCCCAAAACACCGTTTCGGCGGTGGTTTGCGCGATCTCGCGTGTTCTGAGTCCATAGGGCTCCCAATGTTATAAATACCCCCTGATACTCGTGGCTTAAGAGTTTCTAAAGCTTTCTAAACCTAAAAGAGAATTAGAGAAGAGGATTTTGAGAGATCTAAGAGGAAGGATCAAAGGCTTTGTAAGGAAGAAAGATGAAAAAGCTTAGATCAATCTCATTCGCAAGCGCGTGATCGTATAGGGAAGCGATCGGGAGAGGTAAATATAACTTCCTTACTATCAATATAGTGATTTTGATATGAACATTATAAAAGTGATAGATCTAAAATAAGAACAATCAAGATTAAGATGTTTCAACCCTTTATGAAAAATACATATGATGTTAGAGAATGTTTTGAACCATGATTCCCTTATGAAAAATATATATGATGTTAGAGAATGTTTCGAATCATGATTTTCTTATGGAAAAATACATTTGATGACTTGATAGTGTTTTAAATTATAATTCTCTTATAGAAAATATACCTGATATTTAGAGAGTATTTTAAGTGATGATTTTCTTATGGAAAAATATATACGATGACTAGAAAATGTTCTAAATTATGATTTTATTATGAAAGATGAATGTGATGTTTAAAGATGTTTCTATGATTTTTATTTCTCATATCAATAAGGGGAAAGAGAATTATCTTGTAATGTGTGGATGATGGAGAATGAAGGAAGGGATGATGATTGAAATTGATGAAACAATTATGAGCTTGCCTTAAAATTTTGATGTGTTATGAAACTAGGGTTTGGTGAGATTAATTTTATTAAAATTATCTATTGAAAATTAGGCATGATAGATATAATTGTTTCTTATTTTATTATTGAAAACTTGATAGATCTATGTTTTATATTGATTAATTTATGGGAAATTCTACATGTTTAAATTTATGCATGATTTACAATCATCACTATTTCACTCACACTAATTCATGAAATTAAATATGAATAAGTATGAGAATAAACAAGATGATAAGTATTATGCAAGTACACAGGGACACGAGAATGATGTATGATTGAGTTTTGCATTGACTGAGTACCCACAAGCCTAAGATCAAGGCAAGACCAGCTGTATACACCGGCGAATGTGTAGACAAGCCGTATACACCGGAAAATGTGTAGACAAACCGTATATACCGGATAATGTGTAGACAAGTTGTATGCACCGAATAATGTGTAAACCGTATGGTACCTCGAAAAGTAGGGTATATATTAGTCTCTACCCAATATATAGGGTAGAATTATATTAAGTTATTGCATTTGCATGTTGTTGGAAACATTCACGTACAAGAAAAATAAGTAAGATAAACAAGAGAAACAAGTACAAGTGATTATGTGTAAGAATTGAAATTGAATTATGTTTCCGCACTCTGAATTGTTATATATTTACATGTTATGCTAAATTCTAAATTATGTTTATATTAAATATTGTTATATTGTTAGATAGGATTTTATATATATGCTGGGTAACTTGTTACTCAGCCGGTGACTGTTGTTGTAGGCAGGTTCTAGATTTGACATCTGTGCTCCAGGACCTTAGGAAGATGAAGAGTACGAGGAGGAAGAGGAAAAGCCAACAGGTGATTACCTCGAGGGTGAATGGAATTTGGACCGTTGACCATTTACTGGAAATTAGATTACTAGTATTTTGAGTTCGAGTTTAGACATTGTAATAGACTAATTCTAGATTTATAGTTAGTTTGAATTTGATGATTTGGAATCATAGAGGATGATTCTAATTAATTTTGATGTTTTAGTATCTATTTCAGATATTAGACTTGATCAGTATTTATTTAAAGAGAAAAATTTTCAGGTTTATGTTTTACTATTGCGTTGAATGCTTTATGACAGAAAGTGATGAAAGTTAATAATTAAGTCACGTGCCAAAATCTCACATTAAGTTAGGTAGGATTTTGGAGCGCGACAGGTTAATCATAGTTTAGTAGAAAAATGCGCTCACCCACTACATTGACCAAGTTGAGATATGCCAACCCAAATCAGGATAAGATTAGGTTGGTTAGCATGTAAGGTCAAAGTTGCCACCCTAGTTATTGTTATGGAAATAAATGTAAGATGAGATACACTTTATCATAAATATATCTTATAATAATTACAATCTTGGATTACTATCTAGTAGATTATGATTATGAATCCAAGATTGTGATTTTGATATGATACACTTATGATACAATGTATATCATTTTACATTTATTTCCCTTATAGTTACAACCTCGAGGATTCGGAGGTAAGCTTCCTCCACAACTTTCAAAAAAAAAAACACATCAATTTCTCAAAACAGAAGACAGACAATAACAAATATAAAAATCCCCTTACATAAACCAAACCAACATCAGCCAAGGAATTATGAGAAGAGCTCAAAGCTAGGGTAATAATCATACATATGTATGTGTGTAGAGACTCCACATCATTTATTAGGCCATTAAAAACTACCCAAGAACAGCTTCTACTTATGCCTGGAGAAGATAAGCATCCAGCCCATGGAAGCTCTTGACTGCAGTATCTTGCATGAGGTTTGGATCAGGAACATCTCCACTTGCCTTTTCGAATTCACAAGTCCATTTCACCAAGCTCCCATCACCATTTGGAGTCACCTGCAAATTGGCCTTGAAATTCTTGTAGAAGTTCAGGATATCTCCATCTATGACACTATATGCCACCACCTTGTTTGCTTCATCTACCGTGTCGACCTTCTCCTTCGATACCGTAACAATAGGCATCCCTGTATATCGAAAAACCCAGATCAAAAACTTCTCCAATGTTACTATCTTTACATAAGAGTAAGAGAATTTATTTATGGTCATCTAAATATATTTACCTTCGGCAAATTTCAAGAGCCTAACAGAGCCGACGCTCTTTCCATCGCCTTCGAGTACTTCGATGCTCTTGTACTGCTCAGGGAAGATCTTGGGGAAGAGAGTGTTGGAGTCCCTAATGCATCCCCAGAACTTGTCTGCAGAAGACTTGACCTCCACTTGTACTTCAAGCCTACCAGTAGAAGCCATGTTGAAGGAGAAACTGAGAGGAACCAAGGATACAAAAGGGAGGAAAACTGAGAATTCTGAATTACTGGTATGAGATATATATGAGCACTACCATGACATGTATATATAGTAGCAGTATTGATTGGTTTGTGGAGGTGGGGATTTAAATGACATGTATATACAGGTTCAACTGTCAGAATTGATTGAAAAATAGTTTAACCACAAAGGGGAAAAGTGGAGCTCCTCTTTTTAGTAGGGGTGTATTCGAGCCGAGCTGACCCAGATTTGCCATGTTTGAGCTTGGTTTGAACATGCTCGAATATGACAAATGTTTAGGCTTGAGTTTAGCTTGATCGAGCTCCGTTCGAGCTTGAACTTTATTCAAGCCGAGCTGAGTTCTAGTTGGTTAAGTTTGATTCACGGAATTGTTTTATCTAATTTTACATAATTTTAATAAAAGTGTTCATTAATAAATTATAATACAAGAAATTATATAAAATTAAAACGTTTATATACAAAAATGATATTGGGTAATAGTCATTGGGTCCAAGAATAGAGAGTTAAATCAGATTTCCTGCTTTAACTTCTTTAACTTTTTTTTGTAGTAATATATGTAGCATTACTAAAATAATATTGTATATATTCAACGAGTCAAGCTCAAGCCAAACCGAGTCATAAACGAGGCGAGCTTCAAGTCGGGCCGAATCAAACAGGGTTTGGCTTATTTAAACATTCGAGCTCAAATAAAAGCGTGTCTTGATCCATTTGAGCCTAAAATGTTAACTTGAGTTTAGCTCAAACAAGTCGAGCTGAGTCGAGTCATTGAGCTAGCTTGGCTTGAGTGCAACCCTACTTTTTAGTGTATAAATGTGGTGGCACTTTTGTAATTATGGAGAGAGATCCACATGACAATTTTGTAAAACATTTTCTTTCCATAATTATAAGATTTCACCGTTGATAGATAAAGAGGAAGCTATGCTTTTCCACCATGAAGCATAGCTCCGCTTTGTATTTAAACTCTTGAAAAACAAATAAAGAAATGCTAATCCAATACTCATGCTTCCAAAATCTCATTTTGTGATAATATGTGTTTTTCCTTTTCTCTATTATCTTAAAATTGGAATTAACTCAATTTAAAAGGATAAGCCTTGGTCACGGTGAGAGCTGGGAAGTGTGCGTATGGGACAAGCACTCGAAATATTATGTATTATGTTTTTGAGTGGTTAAAATAAAGAGATAAAAAGTCTATTATCAATGAGAAGAGATAGCTTTGATTTTTGTGCCACTGAGTAGAGTATGCATGTGGCTTGAACAGAGTGTTGTAACACGAGAATACTGCCTTTTACCACAACCCATATCTAATTCCCTTTTTAGTACCAAAACAAAGGTAGGCGCATTGAATGGGAGGTATCTAACAACAGTAAGTAGGTGGGGGCTTGATGTTCCTTTATCACCTTTGAGACCGTCTTTAATTAATGTTGATAATGGCACCGACGTTGTTGTTAGGGAGGTAGGAACCTAAAATTCGACCAGACTGATCGAGACCAAGGTTTAAAATTTCGAAATTTCGGTCGATTTCGGATGTCCCATCCGAAACGAAATTTTCCGTAATTTCGAAATTTCGGCCGATATCTCACCGAAATCGTATTTAATAATAAAATATTATTCCGAAATTTGATCCGAAATTTCGTCGAAATATTCCGAAATTTCAGAATATTCCGAAATTTTTTTTTTTTTATATAATATTAATTATATATATTTATTATTATTTTATTTTTAAAATTAATATATAAAATTTTCGAAATTTCACGAAATTTCAGTAAAAATTTCAAAATATTTCGGAATATTTCGGAATTTTAATTAAAAAATAATTTAAAAAATTTATTTAAAAATAAAAAATCAGATTTCGGCCGAAATTCCGAAATTTTCGAAATCCGAAATTTCACCTGAAATTTTCGAAATTTCGACCGAAATCTGATTTCCGAAATAAACTCAATTTCGATATCGATGGGGTTGTCCGAAACCGAAATTTCGCGAAATTTAAACGAAATTTTAAACCATGATCGAGACAACGAGTTTGACTTGGTGAGTTTGTTTTATGTGCCACCAATCTCTAAGCGCATAGGGCGAAGGTGTGTCCCTCATTGACGGAGGTATGAAATCTCTCCATTGTTTGGTAGCAAATCTCTCCACTTGATATGACGGTGGCAAGAGCTAGGATTTTCTTATAAGGGGGCTAACAATAATTGATTAATAATGTTAGTAATTATTATTGATAGATTTATAAAGAATGCTAAAATATTTTTGGTCCATGGAGATACTGAGAGATTTGGAGGCATAACTCCCGATTTTTTTTTAAGGGTCAAGTTCGTGAGCCATCATATTTGTTTGTGTTGGTTTATATAGAATATATATTTTAAAAAACTAGGAGCAACTACTCTCCTTACCCATGGCTATGTCATCTTAAATTAAATAATATAGTATAAAGTTATGGTTTTTTGTTTTTTTAAGTTCAAGGGGACAACTGCCCTTGTCCATGCCTATTATTAATTTTTGACCATATGGGATAATTAGCCCTTCAACATTTTGTAATCATTTTTACATGTATAATATTAAAAATTAAAAAATAGTTAATTTAATTTATATAATGGCTCTTTCAAAAGGGAGGACCTTTATTTTTCTTGTGTACTAACTTTTATTAAAATACAATATTAATGAATTTTATGACCATGGTGGTCTCATTACTCAAGAAAGAAAAAAAAATGGGGGATACACTCCTAAACCCCAAGCCCATAATATATTTTGTGCACGTTTGATCATTCTTCAAACCCCAGCTCAAGAAAAAATTATTGGCCCACCCATGCAACCATCCAATCAATGCGTTCGGGATGGGCTATATCTGAATGGTCCTAATTGACTGACTAGAGCTAAATTGAGATTACCTTAATGGGTGTGAAATGATTCCTTACATCAAATGGTTCAAATCAATGTTACTTGGTTCGTCGGTTCGAATTCGGTCTAGAATGAACCCAGTTCGCTAGGTATAAGATGAGACAATTTGTTTCTCGGATTGCTTAGTTTTTTTCAATTTGGTTCGCTAGCTTGGTTCGTTATTAAACATGTAAAACAAATATATATTTTATAATATATTATAAATATATATTTTAAGCATGTAAATAATATATTATACATGCTTATTTTTTTTTAAAAAAATCATAAAACATTCGACAAACCAATACTGTTTTCAAACCACCGTATGATTCACTCAATTTCAGGAACCAATTCGAATCAAACCACGAACTAGTTTAGGTTTGTTCTGGTTCACGGTTCACTCTAGCATACTGCGAACATGGTAACCCTAGTTCGGATCATCTAATGAATGCAATTCTATGGTTGTGGCCCATATAAGAGAAGTTTTCATGATTTGATGATTTGGATCAATCAGCAATTTTGCTTGTTATTGTACAAAGGAAAGCCACCTTGTGTCGTCTTCTTCCCTTAAAAATCCATACTTTATTTATTTGTTGGGATAGGTCATGGTTCGCTTGGTGGAGGTAGTCCGTAATTGGTAGCCCCACTTGGGGCCAGCAACGGATTTCCTTTGCAGAGGCCCAAGTATCGTATTCGGGCCTAGCCTCTTTACCCAACGCGTCTCTTCTAATTGTGGTTAAATTTGTTAACTTTGGCTTTTTAAAAAAAAAAAACTCGGATTAAGATTAAATTTTTAAAATCAATTTTTAACAAATTTTATAATTTTTCTTTCTAAAAACTAAGGTTAGATTTTTTTACCCTAAGCAATAAAAAAGACATGCGTTAAGCAAAGAGGCTAGGCCCGAGTATTAGGAATGAGGAGTTTTTATTTATTTTTAGAATTATGGTATCCGGGCCTCTTCGAGTATCGACTAAGTCACTCGGGCCATGCCGATTCCCTAATACTAGACCACCTGGAAAGCCAGGATAAATTTCAAAAGGTGGCCAACAAGGGAAAGGGACTTGAACTCAAGACCTCCGCTAGCATGGTCTTGGCGACAAGCCTAACTGTCGGCTGACGAAAACTTATTTCAACTCTTTGAGAGTTTTATTTTTATTTTCTATTTACTCTGCGACTCAATCTATGGCCACTTTCAAATGACACATCTTTGCCATCCTAGCTGGAGGAGCGGGTGTACGTATTGGACAGTCCATCACTATCCAATTCATTGGATGTTCTCACAGTCACCTATCCGATAATCTCATGTTATTTAATATAAGTTTTGTAATTGATCAGTTTAAATATGAATTTGAATTTCCCAGCCCTTTAAATATTTGTAAATATAATAATTTATAGACAAAAATATCCTTACATTACTTAAATATTTACATGCAATAAGGGATTTTTCGGGACTCTTATTCATATTTAAACTCTTAGTGTTAAAAAAAAATAGGTTAAAGGAATGACACCTAACTCATATGACACGCCCAGACTTAAGGTTACCGTTAAGGTACCGTAAGGACCTCCCTAATGGAGGGTTGTTAGACCCTTATTGTAAAGTCTAGTTTCCAAGCGATGTGGGACTAATTAAGGGGATAGTATCAATCACCCGTAAAGCAGATTCGCTAAGGTACCTTAAGGGTAAATCCACTTAACTACTCTAAAAGAGTCTAACAAATAGAGGGTTATTGACTAGCAAATGGAGGGTTGTTGGACCCTGATACACCCTCCGAAGTCTTAGTTCCCAAGTGGGACTAATTACACTTAGTAATTAGTGTAATAAAGAAAGATTCCTCATAAATTATTAGGAGTAGAGAAAAACTGGAATTTAAGAAAGAAGGGTTGGAAGGTAATTATTGAAGAAATGATTGAAAATGGCCCCTCAACGGCTATCTTTCTCAGCACAAAAGAAGAAGAAGAAAAAATGGAGGGAGAGGTTGCAGCTTCTTTTTCCTTATCAAGCACACCCCTATTTCTCCCAACTAATTCTCTTTCAAAGGTAAGCAAGAAGACCTCCTTTCCTTGTTCTCTAAGCACACCTCTCTCTCTCTCTCTATACTTGGGAAATCCAGGTAGTTGGAGGTTGTTGAGTATTCTCTAAATTCAACTTCACTTGCTCTATACGTACTCTTGAGAGGATTCTCATACTCCCCATTTCCCTTTTTCTGCTTATACTTTGTGATCTATTTCTTCATTTTCGGTTTGAGTAGGAATTGGGTTTTGAGTTAAATGGGCTAAATGGGGTTCTTCTTTACCTTTTGTGGGGTATATTTAGGAACTAATTGAGAATTTTCATTAAATTGTCTGTTTAATTTGATAAGGTGCCATTCCAATTCTCCAACACAATAATCTGATCGGCTCACCGGGGACTCATTATGCCTTTCGGGTTGGTCTCGGCATGGAACAAGAGGCGGAGAAGCAAGTCATATGAACAGATTGACCCTTGTATGTTCTTTTTCTTCTTCTTCTTCTGGTTGTATGGATTTTTTTATTTGTCTTCTTGGACCAAATTTTTCTTACACATTTGACAATAATGGTTTCTTGGCATTGCCAATTCAAAATTCTAGTATTGAGCATATAACACCCACCTTTTCAGGGACATATAAGGCAGTGGAATATTGGCAACTTGAAGATCAAAATTCATCCGCAAGAAGGCGTCATGGATCATCAGTGTTCACGTTCAAGGAAATGGAGGAAGCAACTAGTTCATTCAAGGAAGAGAATTTGCTCGGAAAAGGAGGATTCGGCCGGGTATATAGAGGAGTTTTGCGGTCGGGAGAGGTAAGTAGGTAGCTTTTGGGAAAACAAATTTTGACATATTTTGGAAAGATCAAACATTGTATAGTTAAAAACTAATAACAAGAACCGTGGGGCTCACCGGTGGTTTATATCTGATAAGCTAATTGCTTATGTACTCAAATCAATGCTCCTTCAATCGGAATTTTAGCCCGCTGCTCTGCCTAGACTCATGAGATAACCCTGCAACAAACTTTTTAGTATCACAATGCAACTATCATATAATAATAAGGACATGACTTGAGAATTGCTGAAATCTTCACTAAAAGTACCTGTTTTAATGTATTCATTCACTTGTTTATTTTTCACTCTGGAGGTTGTGGCAATCAAGAAAATGGACCTCCCACCGGTTAAAGAAGCTGACGGTGAGCGTGAGTTCCGTGTAGAAGTTGATATCTTGAGCAGACTGGAGCACCCAAATCTGGTCTCCTTGATAGGTTATTGCGCTGACGGAAAGCAGCGGTTTCTAGTATATGAATTTATGCGCAATGGAAATCTACAAGATCACTTAAATGGTTGGTTCATCGCTACAACGTAACACCTAATCAGCACCTATCAACTGATGCCTATTCATCTGTCAGTTCACTTGCACTAAACTTGTAACTCTTTGAACCTTTCATTCTAGGAATCAAAGAAGCGAAGATGGACTGGCCTTTGAGGCTCAAAGTAGCACTTGGAGCAGCTAGGGGTCTTGCTTATCTCCACTCCAGTTCTGCGGTGGGGATTCCAATTGTTCATAGAGATTTCAAATCCACCAACATACTTTTAAGTGCCCATTTTGAAGCAAAGGTAATTAATCTGAGGCATTTTTGTGATAAATATATATTATAGCTATGACATCAGTAGCTATTGCTTCCCAGATCTCTGATTTTGGCCTCGCCAAGTTGATGCCCGAGGGCCAGGAGATGAATGTGACCACAAGGGTGCTTGGTACTTTTGGCTATTTTGATCCTGAATATACATCGGTATGCATCGTTACTTACAAGGGTTAACTTCTCATTAATGCTGTTTTTAAATGGTACAGTATCAGTTCATCATCACTACTGTTCATATTCATGGATGCTTTTGAATTGGGATTTTCTTATGATAGTGATGACCAAGTTCGAGTGAATATTTCATAAATTCAAGTTATCATATGGATAGCTTATCTGAGTTTGTGGCATCAGACTTTCGTTAAAAAAAGAATTTAAACAGTTTAAAGTGGATATTTCTGTTGACTTCTCTAGCTAATTTAATTAGTCAAAAGTTGGTTGTTTCATCAGCTCTAATTTTGCTCGAACATACTCTCCTTAAATTTAGCTTTCGTTGCCAACTTCAATATGACCAGTTTCCTAAAGAAATTTCAGATATAAATCTCCAGCATCTATTTATCTCTTCATGTAATATAACTATATAAGTGGTTTTAGATTTCCTGGTGAAGTTTGGAGATTAGGTATTCTCCTATGAACTCAAAATAATGCCTTTTATTCAAGAACTTTTGATTTTTAAACTGATTCATTGTGTCCCATTGTATTCAAAAAGAAAAAGAGAGCTTCTATTCTTTAAGACTGCTTTTTAACATTGTTCAAAGAATAATCTTTGTTCAGAATTGTTTGGAGACTGGGTTTTCATCAAAATTTCCTGTATATGTTTTTCTGTCTGTCCTTTAATGTCATCTTGATCTTTTTTTAATCATATGAAATATATCCTAGAAAATGCCTGAGTTATTTTTTTCTCATCATTTTCTTTAGACTACCCTTTCTGCATGTTCAGAATAGTTTGGTGTGTATATAAAAGTGGTTTCTTTCTTCAACAATATGAACTGATTGCCAAAAGGAATCTGAGCCATGGATATTTCTCCTTTGGTCACAGACAGGGAAGCTTACTTTACAAAGTGATGTGTATGCATTTGGAGTGGTTCTTCTTGAGCTTTTGACCGGGCGTAGAGCAGTGGACTTGAACCAGGGGCCCGCTGACCAAAACCTTGTACTGCAGGTAGAGATGAGTTCTTCTTCCCTTCTAAACAGGTTTCCCCTGATCTAATTCCTTAGTTTAAAATGTATAGGCAAAACAATTATAATAATTGACCATAAGATAGTAATTGAATACTTTTGAATTACTCAGGTTAGGCATATATTGAACGATCGGAAGAAGTTGCGTAAGGTAATAGACCCGGAGATGGGTCGAAGTTCATACACCATGGATTCAATAGCCATGTTTGCCAACTTGGCATCACGCTGTGTCCGTGTTGAGAGTAGTGAGAGACCCTCTATGGCAGATTGCGTAAAAGAACTCCAGCTGATTTCTTATACAAATTCGAAAGGCTTGGGTATGGCGATGCATACATTCAGAATGGTCTGAAAACTACTAGAAATATGTTGTCAGCGGAGTGATACTGTTTTTTAAATGTTAATAAATATATTTTATTTATATTTATTTAAGAGTTCTTGAAAGTTAAGTGTAAGGAATACCAACAATAAGCAGAAGATTGTAACAACAGAACAGTTTGATAAGGTAAAAAAGTGCTTCAATTATTAATCAAACTTAAGTTCTTGAAATGAACTAAGAGAAGCCAGGAGAGAGAGAGAGAGAGTTAGTTAAATGCGGAATTAGGATCAGATGGAGTAGGATTTTGTCTTCCTCCCAAAAATACCGTTCTGTTGTAGACAATTTTACTTGGAGATTCCTGTTTTGAGATAATATATACTGTTCAAATACAGGGGACATGATTCTCTATCCAACTAAAGCAGTAAATTTTTAGGTTTTACAGATTTAAATTTGCGGTAAAAAACAAACATTCTGTACTTAAAATTGGTTCCATAAAATACATCAAAGTAAATCCAGATATTCTTCAACAAAATATGTGTACCTTAAGGATCAATCCATTGCAAGTGGCATTTAATGTCTCCGGGAAGTAGTGTGAATAGAACAATTAACCAACTTCACAGCCTCTTCCGGTCCACTTTCCTTCTGTGATGTCCTAAATATAACATAAATCACAGACAGAAGTATACAGTTTTTCCTAGGAAATGGAACTAAAAGCTTCTAAACTTTTATACTCTCTTGTTTGATATAGGCAAGTGAACATCCCACTCTTGGGCGCATACAATATAGTTCAAAATATAAATTTTAATGAGCAATCACCTATTGCTTCGCACAGCTTGCTCATAGCGCAGGTCCCACTTGTATATCGTATTTGGCCGTAGAAGCATTGGACAGGTTGGAGTTCCTACCTTCTTGGAACTCCATGGACCAAGATTTGCTATCATTATATGGGCAATACCAATCTACTTTAGTAGATCATATGGATGTAGAAAAAGCTTATGATTTTGATGAATTGGAAACATCTTTTTAGAAAACGGGAGATGGTAGAAGGATTCCATTCACCACACATTCATAATTGTCTCATTGCATTTATTTTCTTTATAAAATTCAATAAAAATAGGGACAATGTTGAAATTGGGGGGAAAATGAAGGGAAATTTTAAAGCCGAAACATATACAAAATATGAAACAAATGTCAAAACTGTAAAGAACTGTCAAAAACTGTTCCACTGAGCGTTGATGCTTTGAGAACTTCTACCTCTGCTTTCGCTGGAAGCAGGGTTCTTAATGGAGGCTTTTCTTCTTCTGGATTTTGCAAGGTGCTTCTAATTCTATTTGTGATATTGGGAAGAGAAGCAATGGAACAGTTTTAAGAAGACATTGCACAATTCTGAGGACTAGTTCCAGGAAAAGATAAATAAAATGAAATATAATAAAGTAATGACCTTGTTCAAAATGTTGGCTGAATGAAAACTAGGCCAAATATGTTCTATAAAAGCCAATTTCTTGCCAATAGTGTAACAATGTGACTGCAAATTACTAATATAAGTTGGTTACAGCTGCAGATTTTTTATTTTTACACAACAGGGTCTCTATCATACACATGACACTCGTCAAAATCACCTCAGCTGGATGATCCTCACCACCCGATAAATGGACCTTTATCTTAACCATCGAACATATTTTGAGTAGTGTCATAAACAAAGCACCAGTAATCACCAGATTTGGCTGACCTCCGGGCCTGGGGATTATTATGCAGGAATATTTAGTAATTTGAGGATCTGCGTCAGCATCTTACTGAATAAGCTAGAAAGCGAAAAGAAAAAGATAAAAACTCGAAACATAATAATTTTTTTGTAATAGTTTAGATAATGTAGAACATAATTTACACGAGTGTTTTCGAAGAAATCAACAGTTAAAGAGGAAAAAGGAAAGTTTGTTTGGTAGAACTTGTAAAAGTTATTGCATGTATAAACACCAGAGACCTAGATATCCATTTCTGATGGGTTGTTTAAAATTGGAAGCTTTCTTGCACATAAAGTGCTTACATTGCTGAAATGTCAACATGATCAAGGTGCTATCCATCTTGATGATGTTTTAAACCGTTTTATTATACATGTTGGATGGAGCAGTATCGATCCTTCTGCAGTGCTAGTACAGTTCTCTTGAATGACTCATGTATGATATCAACTAATACCCCCTGTAAAGTTCCAAGAACAAACACTCAAAGCCGGATCTTGTTCAATTATCGGATATCTCCAAAGACAATCTTGTTTCAATTATATCATATGGAAATGTGAACAGCTTCCAAACTGGTACGACAGCCCCCTTTAGCCATCTGCATGACTGAGAAGGCATAAAACAATTGTAAGTAGGATGGTACCGAAGATGAAATGATGGAGAAGAGTAGATTCCATGAACATCATCATGTATCTGATATAATTATGCTGTAATCACTCCCTTATTGCCATCAACGGGAAGCCAAAGTAACTGTTGACACATCACAGATGTGTGGTACTGGTGATACAAACTAGAAGTTTAGGAAACTATACATGTAAGAGGTTTTGTTAGATAAGGATATTGTGGTTGATTATGCACACAGTACCTATTCCACTCAAATATCAAGCAATTGAAACCTGGTGCATCCAAAATCTGACCAAATTTGTCATATACCAACGCACGCCTCTTCAATAGTTGGAGCATATAGATATTATAAACAAAGGAGCTAAGCTAAAAACACCAACTATTCCAGATACAATATTGATAGGTCATAATGGAGGCCAAGTTGTGTCGCTTAGCTTCAATTGAATTAAGCCAAACAGATGAAGTTTGCTCTGAGTGTCAAATACAGAGAATATGGTGCTTCTTGGAGCCTAATTATCTAAATCTACTTTTAAGGGGAAACAAGTTAAAGCCCATAGTCTAGGGCACAATTTTTATGTGATTCCTAATAAAGAGAGTGAAAAAGCTGTATTGAGATTCAATGATACTATGATAGTGGCAAGAGAGACTGAAAATGTGAAGGAATATTCAAGTACTTCATGCTGGACTCTAACCATAAGTAGAGGGGAATATGGAGCCCATCTCAACTGGATCAAATAAAAATTATTTTTCACTGTTCAATGATTGTTAAATGTCGTAAATCTTTAAAATCCAAAACATCTTAACCAAATGCATGTCGTCTTTCTTTAGGTCCATAAAAAGTTATAGTTTCCTTGTGTCTCCTCTCATAACTTGGAGATTAAAGTTCCAAATACAAGAATTCATCCCACTTGCTACACTTGAAGAAGGAAAATTCAAATTAAACAATAAATTTCGCTGCAACCCATTATGAACCCCTCAATGCCTTTCATATGACTCACAAACCCAATAGAGTAAATTCTCTTAAAGCAGTTCCAGGAACATAAAAGCATACAATGGATAGCTTCAGAGAATCCAACAAATAAAACAAGATAAAGAAGCAGAGAAAATTGTGAAAAATATGAGTACATTAATAACAATGGAACAAAGAAAACTCAGTCCCCAAGATCCAATTGAACATACCTCTAAAGTGGCATCTTTGCTGTAATATTACATATGTATGGATAATTCTTTGGCGTGGTGTGTCGGAGAAGAAGCATTCCTCTTCATCACCCTCTCATCTGTAAAATCCAATGAGTGTCGCCTGTGTGTGGTACTAGAGCTCTTCTCTCAATCATTTACTGCTTCACCGAGAATGCCAGCAGGCAGACATAACGGAGATTCAGTGACACAGACCCCGTGAACAATTCTGAAAGCAACCCAACTGTAATATCCATCTCATCTGCCCTCATCACACGTAACCACCATGAACCAGAATCAAATTCATTGGAATATAAAAAAAAAATTCAAGGTTTCAGAGTTTCTCATCTTCTTTAGTGCTAAGAAAGCAACCTGTTCCGAGTATGTCGTTAAGATATGATTCAGAATAAGGTTCAGAAGAAGAATGCAAAAAGGAGGATAATAACAGATTAAAGCTGCAACAGTCGAATTGGTGGAGGAGAAAAGGGTGAGTAGGTTTAGGGGATGTGGGTGTGAAGGATAGTATGTGGTGGGGCTTGAGGAGATGGATGTTGAGACACAGGTGGTGCTGTTCTTGAGGGTCAGTAAAAGCAGAATGAGAGAGATGGTTGCAGCAAATTCGTTGTGGAAGGGATGAAAATATAACTGTGACTAAATTGTTGTACATTAACTGTGTCCGTTGGCACCATCGATCGAACAAAATGCAGTGAGGTGTTACTTTATCTAGTTTTTCACTTATAAACATATCTGGAAATGAAGGGGTGTAGAATCTATGCTGCAGTTAGTTAAACTATAACTGTTATGACTTATGAGAGAGATGGTTGCAGTCAGAAAGAGAGAAGATGGCCGTTGAATGGGTAAGAATTAAACTGTTTTATGCAGTAGCAGAGAGTTCATTGGTGCCATCAATCAAACAAATGTGAGGATGTTTTTACCTTACTCATCTAATTTCTTCTCTTAATAGACATCTGAAAAGAAGTGGACTAGAATCTATATTGTTGTCATTGTTATTGCTAGGTTAGTTGGAATTTGAGTTACTCAAATCAATCAATCTAGTCCTTGGAATGAGTGGACTGCAGAGTAGTCTAACCGCGTGTCATGTACCAGGAAAAAAAAATTGCTTTATGAATCAATTGGGAGGAGTTTCTTGTGGGTGACTGGGTCTATTATGACCCTGGGTCGTCATTTGATTAAAATAAATAGAAAAATTGGAGATGGATATAGTTGAAAGGAATCTAGACCTTTTGATCCCTATACTATGAGGGAGATCAAAACCTCCTTGAACTAATAAAGGAGTGCTAAACATAGGCAAATTTTAAAAATTTTTCAAACTCTCATTGTACGTGCAACAACTGTTGTTGTTGCTCTTCAACAGATTAAGAAGACAAAAATTTCAAAGGAATTTATGGTTTATATCAGATCTCAAAATAATATGAAATATCACGGTGAGAGCTTGGAACTTTTTTGACACCGGTCCTCTAATCTTTAGAGCTTAAAAAGTAAGGAACCCTCCTACCACTTATTACATTGGAGGTTTTAATTTCCCTCTACTTCTAAAATATTTAGACGTGCAACTGGAGGTTTATCAAACACCCTAAAGTCGTACAAGCTCTAATGCAAATAAGCTCTAATTATTATTTTATTTTTTTGTTTTTTTTGGTGATAAATACCTTACTTGGATCCAAGGGATTGTTCCCACTTCTCACCATGTGTATCACAATAATGGCCTCGTGGGGTGGGTATTTGGTTTCTAGATAGTTATCACCATCTATACGTTTTCGTATTAAAGACGTGCACTGTATTCTTTGGAAATGGATTAAGATCTGGCAACCATCAAAATACATTCAACAGTTTGTATGGGAAGGATCAAATAGTCCTTTACATGTAGATCTCCCTCTACTCTATAATTACTCCAAAATCTGTTTATAATCTTATTCTCAAAACAACCTTTCTTTGATCTTGAATTCCCTCTTTTCTTTTTTTCCTGATTCTTTTATCAGCTACTATCTTTCTTTTGTTTGCTTTTCTCTGTTTTGTTAATAACTCGATTGTGTTCTTTTATTGGGATCTCTCAATCTCAAATTCTCTTGGGTTTTTCTCAATTTCTGGATTGGGTTTTTCGTTTTTCTCGTTCTGGGTTGTTTTGATTTTCATCTCTTGTTCGTCCATTTCTTCTGGGGTGTTGACATTTTCAATCTTGATCTTGGGTTTCTCCTGTTCTTCCTCACTGTTTTTGAAGGCCATTTTTTTTTTCACTTGTTCTGTTATTCGCTGTTGGATAACTTACTGTTCTTAATTTCTTGTTCAAATTTCTCGTTTGGGTTGCGATTTTCTCTGAATTTCGATTCAAGACAATGTCACAAGGCTACGCAGTTGAGCTTTACTTCGATCCTGCGCTTGAAAACCAGGTCTTGAAGGCTTGGAACGTTCTTGCTCGTCGTCAGATCAGTACTCAGCTTATCGAGATCGAATCTCGACCACACATTACCCTTCTCTCTAGTCCTCATCTGGATCCTGTCAAACTGGAACATGTTTTGAAGAATTTTGCTTCGAATCAAGAACCTATGCTTCTATCTCTCTCTTCCATTGGAAGTCTCCCAAATGACAATGTTCTCTTTCTTTCACCAACTCCTTCATTGTCACTACTTCAATTCCATTCTTATTTGTGTGATGCACTGAAGAAGGAGGGCATCGAAATTGGCGAGGAGTACTGCCCGGACTCATGGATTCCTTACTGCTCTGTTGCACAAGAAGTGCCTAAGACTCGGATGCCAGAAGCTTTCTGTATTTTACGAGACTTGAAGTTGCCTGTTACTGGGTATGCAATGGATATTGGATTAGTGGAATTTTCGCCTGTTCGTGAGGTCTTCTCGTTTGTGCTCGGAAATTCATCTGAAATATGAGGTACCTGAGCCATTTTTGTATATATTCTTTCATTCTTTGAATACCTGTTTTATATGTTAAATTTTTCTTGTAGAATTGTTATATATGTATTGGTGTTAAAAATGTTGGATTTTAACATTGATGGCATCTTAACAAGATTGATTGTGATGTGGTGACTCCAATTAGAATTGTCCCACTAGGATTGGAATTGAAATTTCTTTCATGTAAACCTTACTAAGAAAGCAGAGTGAGATTCGAGTCCCCACCAAGAGCTTGTCTGTCACAAATTGTGAAATTCAAGCTGATGTGAAATCCTTGCTTTTTCTGCATATAATAACAGAATTCAACAACTTTACTGAAGACATTTGGCTGAATACATTTGGCATTGTTTCCATTGGTCCTGAGATTTTAAATGGTCATGAAAGTGGACAATCATGAATATGTAACGAGATTTTTTCATTAGTTAAGTTCTTCCTAAAATAGAAAAATTAGTAGCGGGTCATTTGAATTTGTTTTATTCCATGCAGGCAGTGTTGTAGCCTTCAAATTATAAACCTGTCAAGTTACGGTTGAAAATATGTTTGAAATTCTCATCTTTTTTAATTGTTGGAGTGGGAGATATCTCTACCGGAGGCTCTCCATACAGCCGGTGTTGTGGTCTTTAGGTTGAGAACTTGTCTTGTTAATGTTGGAAATATCTTTGAAATTATACCCATCTGATGTTATTGTTGGAGAGGGAGATATCTATTCAGTAGGTTCTATTTGTAGATCATACTAGCTTTAGAGAACATCTCTTTTACTTGGGTTTGATATTAAGAGAATACCAATGATTTTTTACGTTGCAGTGAGATAGATAGAAGTAGAGCCAGCCAGTTATCCACATTCTATGGTTGTACCTCCACAAGATAGTTTTCATGAGACACCCCATAATAAGTTGATTCTTTATGCTTCATTTTCATTGATTGAAGTCATTTATGCGATTAAACCATAGTTGCCGGGAAGCTATGTACAAGGTGGGAAGCTCGCTTTCTAGGAAGCTCGTTTCCTCGAATAGACTCTCTTTCTAGAAAGCTCGTTTCCATCACGTCTCATCTAATAGTCAAAGAGAGCTGAATGTGTGAAGTGATGTGGTAGACCACAATCTATAGCCTAGGGTGTAGACTCTAAGCAAGTATCGTCGGTTTGAAACCTAAGGCGCCTACTTTTCTACAAAAATCTCATGTAAGATAAAATCAAAGGTATAACTACCCATAAATAACATAATGGGATTGAGGAACCTATATCTCATTTCTCGCTTCCCGTTTCCTAAGGTTTTTTTTGAGTCTCGCTTCCCGCTTCTCGCTTTCGCTTTGCTTCTCGTTTTCGCTTCTCGCTCTGGTAACTATGGATTAAACATCACGTATGAACTACAATTGTTCATTATTATCATCAATGTCTTATCCCAATTATTAGGTGTCGCAACACGAATCTTGTTTCACAATTCCATTCTACTAAAAGCCATGATTTTGGTCAAATTTTGTGCTATCAAATCTTTTGTTGTATCGCCATCCACTTAATTTTTTGCCTTCCTTTGTCTTTTTAGAGCCTTCAACTTGAACCAACTTACTTCTCACAGGTGTTGTCATTGGTCCTCGTTGAATGTGTTCAAACCATGTCAATCAACTCTCCCTTATTTTATCACCAATTCGAGCTACTCCCTGATTCTCTCCAATGTGTTTATTCCGTCTCAATAAAACTAATTCAATTAATATTTTATACCCTGAGTGCCCAACATTCAGTTCCATAAAGTACAGTTGGTCTTATGTTGTCTTTTAAAATGTTCCTTTTAGTTAGATTGGAACGCGTCTGTCACATAGGCCATAGCACTCTAGAAGCAAATCTCCACTCTAGCAACCCAGTTCTAATTCCATGAGCATCATCGTCCTCAAGCTCTCCATTCTTACTAAAGTTGCATCGTTATGTTTTATCTTTGTCCGATTTAAACCTCTTAGATTCAAGGTATCGTTCCACAATTCTAGTTTTGCATTTACCCCTTCTTTATTTTGTTAAATCATACCACGCCATCTACAAATAAAATACACCACTAATATGAGATATCAATGTAAAAAGCTACAGGTTCATATCAACTATTACTATTGGGCATCTTTTTCTTATCCTTTGGTAATGATGTTGAGCTTGGTGCAACAATGCATGCTGTTTTCTTTTTTCTTTTGTATATGTGTGTGTTTGTGTTTGTGGGTGTGTGCTGAGACAAAGGGGATTGGGGGTTGGGAAAACCTTGTTTCTAAAATAATTGTGTTCCCTCACAGAAGAATGCACTATAGATGTGTGATTAGTTTCTGTGATGAGGTGTTTTGAGGTGACGGGTTGATGGGAGAAACTGGATAGTAGCTCTACACATCATTTCAACTCTTGATTGAATGATGCCAGGGAAAATGTATTAATGTGATAGTTTATTATCTGTACATATGTACAGATTAAAATCACTGAGAAATTGAGGCAAGGTTAGATTCTTCTTTATTCTATTCGTTCTGCAATGACTGTATCTTTTGCTATGTTATTGGTCATATAGCATAGTCTAGAGCGCCAAAACATCATGTTCAAAGTAATGAATTCAAGGAATTATCATGGTCGTTAGATATTACACTTGGTCTACTTGTCCTAGCATCTTTAGATTGTGTAGGTGTTGGACTGAAAAGTCTTGCCTGGTACTTATTTGACCAAAAGATGTCCACTCTGTTTCTACCCAGTGAATGATTGGAATGGAATAGATCTTGATGGTACTGGTAGCAGGCTAGCAGCCAAGGATATCTCCAATACCTTGAGTCAGAGGTGTTTTTTTAGTGTAATGGAGGTGAGTTGGGATTTTCTTTACAGGCTGTTAATGGGCTAGGCTAAGCTCTGCCAGAGCCCAGCCTGAGAACTAAGCAGCTAGGCTTAGGGCTGTCAATGGATCGGATCTTGATCCGGATCCAATCCGAATCCAATCCGATTAGATGGGATTCTAATCCTATTATAGATCCGTCGGATCGGATACGGATCTGAGATCTTGAATCCGATTATAAGTGGATCGGATTTGGATCTATAGTGATCCAATTCGATTATATATAACAATAATAATATCTATAAAACTTTATACATATACTATAGTACTAACCATATTGTTTTTTTATTTTTCTAATTAAAATATTAATTTTTAGATATATTAATGTTAATCAGATTGAATTCGGAGCTTGAATAAGTAATCGGATTCGGATTGGATAACTCAGAATCTGATGGATCTCGGATATGTCGGAATCTTAATCGGGTCGGATTTGGATCTAGGCAGGTCTAGTCCAAATCCGATCCATTTACAGCCCTAGCTAGGCCCATGCCTGCCCCTTAGCAACATCAATACAAGCCAAAGCCTTAGACCTATGTTTATAGGCCACACCTAAGCTAACTATTTGTAAAACACCATGCTTAAGCCTGGACCCTTCATCTAATGGACCTTAAAATCGAGTTGAGACCCTTCTCTCTATTCTTATATCTAAAATTTGTAAACCCCAGGCTCCTCCTGCCCACATTAGACCGACCCTAAAAGTGCCCCTTAACTTTTCTTGGACTGGACTTGTAGATTGCATAAATGTCATTGAAGTTGAAATCGTGTCAAGTTGCGAACGTGGTCGATTTTGTGAATAAAAAGTGGGCTTACATCACACAGTCCTTATATCCATAGTTGCAGGGAAGGTATGTACAAATGTTAGCTTCCCAATAAGCTCGCTTCGTGATCGTGACTCACTTTTCAGGAAACTTGCTTCCATCATGTACCAATAGTAGTCAAAGAGGGCTATGTATGTGGGACTTGAATCTTAGGGTATAGACCCTGAACAAGTATCATTGGGTTGAAACCTAAGACACCTACTTCTCTACACATATCTCATGTAAGACAAAATCTAATAAATGGGAATGAGGCACACTACCCTTATTAATACAATGAGAATGAGGGGCCTATATCTCATTTATCATTTCTCGTTTCCTAAAGACTTTTTGGGCCTTGCTTCCCACTTCTCGCTTTCGCTTCATTTCTTGTTTTTGTTTCTCGCTCCGGTAACCATGCTTGGATCAACCTATGTATAGAATCAAATTTGAGGCTTGAGAATTTCTCACATGTACTTTTTCTTTCTATTGTTTGAGGCTGTCCTGGTTCTCATTTCCTAGTTCAGCATAATGAGATAGATCAACTATTTCCATCATTAAACTCAGAATATATTTATTATAAAGTGCATTAGCTCTTGGAAGACATGTTTAATCTGCCCAGGGTATTTTCTTTGTTGTACAAGACTGATATCCTAATCTGAGCTTCTTATTTGAAAAGAAGTTGTGTATCCTTTATGTTGTTTCTCATTAATTTAATGCATTTACTGCAGAAAATTGGTACACAAATTATTTGCTAGAGCTTGGAACTTGGAAGATTGACTTTTATCATTCTCTTGGAGTTCGGGATTATTCTTCCCGAGTTCAGCTTTCTTGTTGACTAAAGCTAGGGCAAAGGTATATTTGAGGAGACAGACTGTAAAATGCAGACGAAGAACCGGATTTCTTATGGAACTTTAATCAATTCAATTTCATTGGTTATCATATTTGAGTTGGTGAAAAGAATCTAAGAAGCTTGATGCTGAACGTACAAGTTCTGAGTCAGTTAATCTTTTCTTTAACTTAATGTAGATAAGATGTGAATACTTTAATAGCTTAGAGTTTGGTTATATTCCTTTCTGACTTCACAGTGTTCTGTCATGTTCCTAAGTGCTTACTTGCACTCTTGTATTTCTAATGATCTGTGTATTCATTATGGTCATTTAATGCATATGGGATATGATTGACTTAGGTTTGTTATTTAATGTATTCGGAATGATTGACTTAGGTTTGTTATTTAGTGTATTCGGAAGAAGATTGACTTAGGTTGGGGATATTCGGTGTGATTTAAACATGAATAATTCTAAACCAGGGAAATTCACATATTCGACCTTCTAGGCAAATGCTTAACCAAGTATACAACTTGATACATGCCCTGCTGCAACTCAACTAGCTGAAAATTCCAACTCTTCTCTGTTCTTTCTTAGGAATGAAGCAAGTCCAAATAAGTTGGGCTCAACTAAGTTGAACCGAAGTAGCTTAAGTTACAAGTACTGACGTGAATTTGTATTTTAGGTTCTACCTTTTTTATTATCTCATGTAGATTTTCTTATCCTGCTCCCTCGTGCTTTAAGTTAGTATGGTAAGCAGTAAACACCCATCTATCCTCATATATGTAGACCACATTAACATATCATGGGTTAATCTATCCTTGGTTCATGATTCTGTACTGGAGGAATCTTTGCTTAAATGTCTCAAATTACATGCTTGTGTTTACCCTAATGTGGCGCAGATGCTTCTGCTGACCATCGAGTGCTTACAATTATCTACTACCTCTTGAGTCATCTCTTGTATCTCGAGAGCACAAGGAGCTCCCCCGTAGTCCCCAAATTAAGTTGGCAATGAGAGAACATCATTATCTTTCTGCTATTTGAGGGCAATTTCTCAGACTGGCATGCATCTCTCACCGCTACTATTTTTTGCAAAAAAATTGAAACCTTTAAAACTGTATCAACACTTATAGTCTGTTGTTCAGAATAAATCAAGTTCAATTGCCAAATTGGAATTTATGTCTAAATTCCTGTCGGTCTTTATTGAGGTTGACTTCCAGTTAGGAATTTCTAACTCGAGTCTTTAAGAAGGTTCTCTGTCTTTAAGGCTCAGGATATCCACGTTTATCAACAACAAAAAACTTGATATAGAATGAAGATGGTGCTTTTGTCATGGATGAAGAAGGTTCTCTGTCTAGGGTTTTCAGTAATGTATCCTTTTGGTTCTGGCAAAATGTTTCCTTTGCCTAAAGTAACGCCTTGTGGTGTTCCTGTGTTAACCAAAAAAAAAAAAAAATTTGAATGGTGTAGAAGAATAATACTTGAAGATGTATAACATTGCTTCTTCATTTATAGATTATTAATTTTTATTTTTTTAAATCTATATCATCAGGAGTGTGCATGGTTGACGAATGATGCTGGAGGAAGTGCTGAGGCACCAAGCCCAGAAGCTCTCAACCAAGTAAACTTGAGTGAGATACTTCACTTTGGTTAAATGAAAGAACCAGGGGATTGCTGAAGGGCCTGGTTCAACCAATTGAGTCTAATGTTGAAATGGGCTTGGACCCAAGTTGCTTCAATCAGTTGAGTCAAATGAAGCTTGGCTTAGCTCCTTAAGCATTCAGCTGCATCTGATGTGCGGTGTCGAACATGTCTTTATTTTTAGGGTCCATTTCTGCTCCATCAACCTTGTTTTGGATGCAACAATGATCGGCTAATTCATGACAAGGGACGAATGAGGAAACCAAGAACCTGGTAGGATTTGTCTTTGTTTTAGTTTTATAACTCTCTAAAAAATTATATTTTTACAAAAAATACTTAATCTTGATTTTAATTAAATTTTTCCTAAGATCTATCTTCTGATCCAAAGCATTTACTTGTTTATTAAATCGTGTTACATTAGAGAATTTAGAAATTAATTTTAGGATTAATCTTATTCGATTTTTGGTAAAATCCGGATCCCCTATTCTTATTCAACTTTAACCAAAGTTTTCTTCTCTTCTTTTATTTGTTCTATTAATTCTATTTTATTTATAATCGTTGTCTTCGCATTACAAATTTTAAATCAATTTTTATTAAATATATGAAGAAATTATACATTAATTTTAGTACCCGTTTAACAAGTCTTGATCGATCCCGTTTTGCCACTAGTTTACAATAGAAAGTGTGCGTTCGGTTGTTTATATTTGAGCACGTCAAATTTTGAGACATGAATTTTTAGAGTTGATCCAAGCTTTGCTCAGTTTGAATAAAGCCCAAACCCAGTCCATTTTGGCGAGTATACAAAGCTCGAACGTCCCTTTCGAAGAACACCACCACTGCCCATCGGATATAATTCTGAATAGTAACAAAAAAAAAAAGGCAAACAACTAAAGTGTTGATGCAATCTTGTGAGATATCAAATAGTAATCTTGTGGGCCAATGGAAAACACATCAAATGTTGGGGCCCAATTTATTGGCCCACAACAGGGAGGATGGATTCATCATCCCATGCTCCAACCCTACATGACTCTACATGAACAGTTTGAGTACTCCCCTTTTGAAAAAGACCCCTTAACAAGTGAGGAATCATCTAGGCCTAAGGAGCTTTTATTGGGGAGATTAAAACAGTGGGAAAAAGGGAACTAGTTATTAATGGCAAAAAAGGCCCAAGACCTGCCTGACCTCTTCTTCTTTTTCCCTCCCCTAATTAGGAACTGACATTGAAATAGTCTGGTAGTTTCTTTCTAGATGACCTATAGAAAGTTACTTTGGATTCCTAGCAACTTTCAATCTACCAAATGGACCCCTTCATATTGTAAAGATGAAAAAGGAAAAAATATTAGGTTGAGATGGCTACCTACAACTATGGTGATGTCTTCTTCATGAATGGATAATATTCAATGTTTTATGTCACATAGAAATCAAATGTTTAAACCAATCAGTGTTTCAACGCATGCCGATCGATTTGATATGATTTTCCACCTAAGGTGATCCTCAACTCAACGACGACGGGCGGTGAAAATTCAATGAGATTTTGTCAAATAATGTGTTAATTGAATGATTAGGTTATCTATTGCAACTTTTCTGCAATGCCATATCCAAGAGTTGTGCTACTTATTGAAATTGAAAGATAAAAAAGAGTCAATGAGAAGCAAGTGTTATATAAGAACAAAATCTTCAGAGACAAAAATTAAAGGCTAGTAAGTTGCTTTACCTAGACCTAGCTTTAGAATCTGAAATCTCATTAAAACAACAAAACAATCCAAGAATGCCTCTTTATTTCTTGTACATCCTCCCATTAAAATCACTTGTACATTTCCCACAAACCAAAATCTTTCCAACAACAAGATTGATTCCTCTCTCTCTCTCTCTCTCTCTCTCATATGAAAGGAGGGCCCAAACAATATAGAACTGACCGGTCATTCAATCCTCTTCTTTTGGCTTTCCTCTAATGCACTACCCACAAAGAGAAAACAGGGGAGCAAAACAAAACCATTTAACACAGTTTTTTTCTACTTCTGTGGTCAGATTATGTATGGCCTTCCATGACTAGCAACATGTCTCATCCTCCTCTCCTAGATTGAGCATGCCATCTCTTCACCACCTCTAACATTATCTCATTCCAGGTATCGATAGGCCCCGGTAAGCACCAATGAACACAATCATTCGGTACACGCTCCGTAACCCCATTAGCAAATGGAAATGGATACATATAAGGTCCAGGGTGACCGTCCGGTCTCATCGACGATAATTTGGTCACGTCCAACACCTCTAACCTCAATCCAGTACTGAATTGGGTAGCCTTGATCTTCGCCGCCTCCACCTCCTCTACCTCTATATTTCTCATCTCTAAATCCATTCCCTCCAGTAGCTTCTCTCCCTCCATGAATGGCTTCTTCTTCGGACAGGCGCCCGCCTTGTCCCAATCCCCTTGGAAGTGTGAAGGAGAAAATGTAGTCACAATTACATCAATTTCACTACTTCCATGCTTCTTCTCAACTATGGCCTTAAGGGTAGTCTTAAAAGCCTTCCTGAATATATCATAGAAGCCAATCTCAGTGTGATTAAGACCTGGACAGTAATGGCATCCTAGTACTGAATCTTCCTCGAAATATACCGCCGGGTGGAGGAACCAATGCCCAACTGATAGGACAATCATATCCATCTCACCCATATCTGATGCCCATTTCTCGTCCACGAGATCCAAGTACAATCTGTTATAATTGAGACCAGTGTTTGATTTTTCGATTCCTTTTACTAGAAATGGTGACCAATAGATTGAAATATGAATGTTATAAGAAGGAAAGTACCATCGTCGGAACTTGTTATCGTCCCCATTTTGATAAATGAGATCAGGGGGAGAGACAGTTGCTAGTAGGCAAAGGAGAGACTCCAATTGATTCCTAGCCATGGAATCACCTACAAAAGCCAAGTGTTTGTTCTGAAACAGCCTAAGAAAGGTCGCGGGTTCGAACCTTGGAAGCTTGCATTGCTTAGGCTTCCACCTCCAATAGAGGTAACCCATGTCAGGTCTACCATGGCTGATGCAATTCTGTCCCTCCTTGATTGTACCGCAACTCGTGCCATTGTATAGAGGCCCGGACTTGTCGCGTACCCATTTGCCATTGGTGGTGTAGTCACATGGAATTCTGTTAAACCTATCATCTTCTGCAAACGAAAACAAATGTAATTAAAACAAACATTATATATAAGAATGCTTATGTTGATGAATGTACGTACCTTGAGAGGATGAGGAAGTGATGATGATGGGCTTGTTTTGAGGAACTTGATGCAGAAGAGATTGAGTTAGGGGGAGAGGATAGAAATATAAGCGAAGGAGAGCTAAGGAAAGGAGAGCATAAAGGGACCATGGTAGGAGCTTTGTTGTGAGAGAGTGAGGTTGGTCTTTCAATGGGTGTATTGTACCCATTTTATCTCCTTCTTTCTTCTGCTTTGATCTCCCTTTGGTGTTTTGGGTTGAGATTCAGATTCAGAGGGAGGAGGGTGGACACTGGGGTGTCCTGAAATTAAGGGCTGCTTTCTTGGGTTGGCACAGAGAGAGAGAGAGAGATTGGGTGGAAGAGATAAAAGGAGGTTTGGGGGGTGATTCAGTCAAAGACCCATGATGAAGAGAATCTCATCATCTTTGGTTGGCTTACAAAAATATTCTAACCTTTGGTGTTGTTTGCACGCCTCTTGGAAGTTGGAACATGTAATTTCTACTCTTTTTTTCTGTCTGAAATTTTCCACTGGTTCTAAACTCTCACTGTGGTGGTAACTTTGTGTTGCTATTTTTCTCCTGGACAATACTATGTCTACTTTCAGGTTGTCCACTCTCCCCTATCTTTGTACAAGTAGACAAAATAGTATAACATTTTTTGTTTAAAATTAGGAAAAACTATGGGAGAGTAGCAATTGCTCTTTTCTCTTTTGCCCTCCCTAAGGGGAAAGAGAATGCTAGCCCCATTTTCTCTCTTCTTCACTCTCTCTATGGAACCAACATGTGTCATCATTTCTTTTGGCTGTTTTTGCAACCTGTTAAAACTAAAGGAAGATAAATGATTTAAATGCGGAAGCTTTAATCGGCTATAAAAACAGCCAAAGGAAAGTAAGGACATGTGAAAGTGTGGAAGAAAAAAAACTGAGGCAGCATTTCCCTAAGCGAAATGAGGAATGTTAATGTATTCATGAAGTGACAAATGGCTTTGTTTTAACCCATTATTTTTACCACTAGTTAAAGCAACAATAGTACTTTTTTTTAAAAAAGAAATGGCAAAGGACTTGTGTGGATGCACTCCCTTTAAAGGAAGGAGATTTTTACTCCCAATTTCTCTCTTCCCATTTCATCTAACTATCAACAGGACCTCCTGGAGCAACCTAAAAATTGTCTTAGGAAGGGGTAAAAAATTACTGATCTTTGTGTTCATAATTATCAAACTATCACTTCTCAAGCAATTTTTGGATTGTTCCTATTCAACCAGGGCTCATGATCATAGTAAATCTCTTTTATCTAAGGGGGAAGAACACATCTTCACTATTCCCAAGGTTAAAACTTCATTTACAAACCGTCTCCCTTCTTTAGTTTTAACCCATTGCAAGGGGAAATAGAGAAGACGCGTGTACTTCCTTCAGAGAAAGTGGAGAAGAGAAAACTAGAGATCAAATCATAGCCAATCCCGGTTGAACTCGGGAGTGAGTTCAATCGCACCCACAGGTCAACATATGTCCCTTTTAACCCCTATTAATTGTGATTAAGATTCATTAACCTTTACCCTATGTTTGGTTGCCAAGAAAATAAGTAAAAACATGAAAAAAAAAAAAAAATTGAACAAAACACAACTAAAAATTGTATTAGAAATCTATAATTTTCTTTTTTTTTTTCCATGTTTTCACTTATTTTCTCATCAACCAAACATAGCATTAGGGTTCAACAATCTAATTTTGGTTTTTAGAGAGAAAAAATTAACCCTAAGATTAAAAACAATTCATTATTTTTTTTCTTAAAAAAAAGATTAGATTGTTGAATCCTAAGAATTAGTAAATCTTAACTATGATTAATAAGAAATAAAATGGACACGAAATGCAGATACTATTAAACTCGCCCGAGTTCAATCGCGATTGGTTGTGATTCCATCTCTGAAAACTGGGGCTAGCATCCCCTTGGGCCTCGGATTGTCTCTAGCGAAGCCAGAAACCCCTTGTCGGGGCAACCATAGAATAAGGGACAAGTGGTGGAGAAGTCAAAATCATGGGCCCCATGATTTTAACTTCTCCACACACTATATGACACATGGCAATAAGGTGTTGAGATATAGGGGAGAGATATCAAGTAGGGAGAAGTCAAAATCATGGGGAGAAAATGAAATGACTTCTCCTCTTTTTAACGCCACATGTCCCCTATTCTATGGTTGCCCGAGAGGGGTTTCTGGCTTCGGCATAGACAATCCGAGGCCATCCCTTCAAGGGATTTATAGGGAATGGAAGCAGATACTTATCCTGCATGTCACATCACTAATGGACATTGTCTTGGATTGGAGTGAGTCCTTCCTTCCCATCTAAACATCTGGCTAAAACTTTTGAGTTTGGATCCTTTCTCGCAAGTATAAAGTAATCATACACATGTCATTTAAAATCTAGTGCGTTGTTGTTTAGCTTGTTTTAATAGAAGAGGAAAAAAAAATTGTATAAACCCTACTCAGTATTCCTTATTTTCAGTCAAAAATTAACACCTATTTTCTTTCTTTTTTTCAGTTCTTTAACATAATCTTTTTTTTTGGTATATGGAACGCGGTTAGGCCACAACCCCGGTTAGCATGTTAGTATCTATTCAATTAATGCCTAGCATTTAAAACTTGGTTAAGGTTGGCAACGCAACCCTTAGGATCGATGCCGGGGCTTCCCTCCTAAGGAGGGGATACACAACCACGGGGCTAATCCTATGGACATAATCGGACATGTGTTTATTCAAATTACCATAATACACCTCACGAAAACTTGTCAATTACCTATTGTAGCAAAGCACGGTTTGAGGTCTTACTATTTTCTTTCTTAATTCATCACCTTTGTACGAAGTAGTTAAGGGGGGATGTGTGGTGGGGCCTAATCTCCATTCTCATGTTTCAAGTTGCCGACATTTTTATTTTTTTTAGCCTTCATTTCTCGAAGGGAAGTGATTTAAAACAGGGTTTTTTCTGGATTGCCCCTCTAGTATAGGTTCTTTCCTAAATACCACTGTTTTTGAAAACCCTTCTCTAAATGCCCTCATACACATGTGCATCCATTCGCACATGCGAACTTTTTTCATTTTATCCATATCATTTGAGGAAAAGACTTTGGGTATCCCTAGCTCATTTCTAATGAGTTCTTCGTTCCCACCCCATTTCCGGCGAAAGTTCTTCGTTTCAAGAAGATATGTACGTGGATGAGATGAATGAAGCTCCTTCACTCCCCTCACTTCCAAATACCCCTCCATTACCATCTATATTGGTTTTGAAAAAAGAAAAATTAAAATTAAAAATAAAAAAATCGTAAAAATCTAAGTTTCTTGAAATTTTTTGTGTGCAGGATCGATATAATGCATCGACCTCGTGCATTTTATGCATCAACCGTACAAAATGCACTAGGTTGATACATTGTATTAACCCCGTGCATTTTATGCATCGACCTGTACAAAATGCATCGACCCCGTAAAAAATGCACGAATATATCAACCTAGTGCATTTCATGCATCGACCTCGTGCATTTTATGCATTGACCATGTACAAAATGCATCGATCCGTTATAAAATGCACTGAGTTGATACATTCTATCAACCTTGGAACACGACTGTAACTCATAAAAAAATGAAAAAAAAAAAGCACATGTAAACACATATATAACATGAAATTTAAGATTTTGAACTATAAATACAATGATTATAAACATTTTTCCATGGATTAATCATACATCTATCAACCTAGTGTATTTTGTACGGGGTCGATACATTTTGTACAAGATTGATACATAAAATGCACTAGATCGATACATGAAATGCACTAGGTTGATACAATGTATCAACCTAATGCATTTTGCACGGGGTCGATACATTTTATACAGGGTTGATGCATAAATGTACTAGGTCGATACATGAAATGCACCAAATTGATACAATGTATCAACCTAGTGCATTTTGCACGGGGTCGATACATTTTGTACGGGTTTGATGCACAAATGCACTAGGTCGATACATGAAATGCACTAGGTTGATACAATATATCAACCTAATGCATTTTGTATGGGAGTGATACATTTTGTACACGGTTGATGCATAAAATATACTAGGTTGATACATGAAATGTACTAGGTTGATACATTGTATCAACCTAGTGCATTCTATACGGGGTCGATACATTTTGTACGGGGTTGATACATGAAATGTACTAGGTTGATACAATGTATCAACCTAGTGTATTTTATACGTAGTCAATACATTTTGTACGGGGTTGATGCATAAAATGCACTAGGTTGATACATTTGTGCATTTTGTATAGGGTCGATGCATTTTGTACTGGGTCGATGTATAAAATGTACGGGGTCGATGCATTGTATCGACCTAGATTGATACAATGTATCAATTTAGTGCATTTTGTAACGAGGTCGATGCATAAAATGCATAAGGTCGATGCATGAAATACACTAGGTTGATACATGCGTGCATTTTTTACGAGGTCGATATATTTTGTACGAGGTCGATGCATAAAATGCACAGGGTCAATGTATTGTATCAACCTAGTGCATTTTATATGGAATCGATGCATTTTGTACGGGGTCAGTGCATAAAATGCACGAGGTCAATGTATTGTATCAACCCTGCTCGCAAAAAACTTCGAAAAACTCAGATTTTTGCGATTTTTTTTTTTTTTTTCTTCTTTCAAAACCAGTATAAATGGTAATAGAGAGGTATTTGGAAGATGAGGGGAGTAGGTGAGCTTCATTCATCTCATCCACGTACGTATCTTCTTCTTCTTAGAACGAAGAACTCTCGCTAGAAATGAGGTGAGAACGAAGAACTCTCGCCGGAAATAGAGTGGGAACGAAGATCTTTCATCCACGAACCTAAATCTCTCTTCTTCTTTTTCTTCTTTCAAAATCAGTGGAGCGGTATTTAAAACTTTTCATAAATACTTAATTATGAAAAATGGATCATAATGACATTTAAAGAAGGATTTTTAAAACCTGAATATTTAGAAAAGAACCTCAAACTAGGAGAACAATATGGAAAAAAAAACCACTTTGTTTTTTTTTAATCATTTTCTTCTCAAAACCTAGGCGTCGGTGATAATATCTCAAGAGCAAAGTTGGAGAGAAAGGGACGCGACAAAGACAAGACAATGCCTAGGAAAGGAATTATTAGCTGTATTGGGGTTGCCCCCATCGTATCGTTTTCACTTTTTTTCCTGCCAGGCCTAGCCCTGTAGCAGGAGCAACGTCATTGCAGGTTACGAGAACCTTTGATGCTTCGACAAGGACGTTTTACCCCTACACAGGCCACACCCTAGTCCTATGGTTTTTTTAGTAAGCACTTAGCTATTCCCACACACACACACACATATATATATATATATATATATATATATATATATATATATATATATATTTTTTTTTTTTTTTTTTTTTTTTAATACACTAAAACACACCCTTATGCAGCCCCACCTCCCTCTCTTGTTTTTGAGAGGGTTGTGTGGGAGCTGGCCTTATCCCCATGGTATTGATTGGGGCATTATCAACGTGTTATTATGTTGCCTACAGCTTTTTTTTTATTTCTTTTTCTCCAGGGAGGGTATCAAGTAACACATGCTAAAACACACAGTCAAGCCCAAGGGTACTGTTAAGGTGTCATAAGAGTTAAGTATCGTAAGAGTAACCTCACGCACACACTCAAAAAGGGCTCGACTAATGGAGTTGTGAGGAGTTGTAAAGCCTTATACACCCCCCAACTGACGTGGGACTAAACACGGGACAAATTTCAATTTTTGGTTTGAAGGGTATTACGTAACACACACATACAATCACACCGAAGGGTACTACTAAAGTGCTAAGAGTAAACCCACACACTCACTTATTGTTAATGGCCATTAGCTATTTTTGTCCTTGATTTATTTTTTTATTTTTATTTCTGTTTGCACTTTACTGGTTAGTCTATCTGTTCCAGGTGAGGAAACACCACACTCACTTCTCTCCCACGGGTTGAACCCAGGACCTCCCGCCTAAAGAGGGGATACATCACCACTCAGTGTGTGTAAATGAGGACTTTTTGACTTGTTAGTGTAAGTGAGCTAAGTGATCATGCCACACAATTTTTAACCAAATCCATTTATCGCATGGAGATCAGTCTCAGGTCCTAACAAGGGACACCTTTGCGATCGCAAGAATGGCATTCTACCAAAGCAGGTAACAAGTTACTCCTCAACCTGGCGCCTGAAGAAGTAGGGGAAGGGGCAGCTGCTGCTGCAATTCCGGTGGAACCTTGAGAACCACTATTTCTATTATAAGCATCAGACTATATTCATCGTAAGCTATACAACCCCCTGATATTTGATTTAGACGACCAAAATTAAACTCGAAGATTGCTCCATGCATCATAGGACCTTTCTAAGTGGAGGAGTTAGAGCTTTGGTCACAACTTTTTTTTTTATTGAAGAGTAAATTCATGCAAAATGCACTAACTTGATTCTTCACCATTATTTTTCAAGCCTTTTCTGGCAGTCCAATTCCAACAAAGGACCAGAATATTCATAATCTCTACTTTCTCCATGGTAACAACTTTTACCTTATGTTTGGTTGCCGAGAAAATAAGTAAAAACATGGAAAAGAAAAGAAAATTAAACAAAACATAGCTAAAAATTGTATTAAAAATCTAAAATTTTCTTTTCTTTTCCATGTTTTCACCTATTTTCAAGGCAACCAAACATAGCTTTTAGTGCATTCATTTCACAGGAAATTAGCATTGAGAAATATCAATTTCTAGGGAATAACAAATGTTTGTGTATTTGGTGAGCCAATTTTCCAAGAAATGAAACTGGCATTAGAAACAAATTTACCACATGGGAAATTCATGTCACAACCTCAAGCCCTCAACCCTGAGACATGAATTTCTTGACAAATTTTAAAAGAATGTGAGAAATCATAAACCATCACTTCACAATTTATTTTTTTATATTTTATCCACAAATTGACAATGCACACAGTTAGGGTCAGTTTTTTCTCAGATTTATAAAGCTTAGTACTTTACACTTTATCATGTTAGTCGGTAAGAAATTTGAGTCACTTTGTAAGGTTTTTAATAAGGGTGTATTCAAGCCCAGCTGGGCCAAGCTCAAGCTCGACTTGAACTATTTCAAGACTGGCTCAAGCTCGGAAAGCTTGGCTCGAATACAATAGCTTGGCTCAAGCTCTAATTTATTCAAGCTCAAGCCAAACTCAGCTTGATTTATTAAAAAATTTATTTTTCAATAATAATATTATCAAGCCTCAATCTCAATCGTAAACATACTTCGGTTCGAGCTCAGCTTGAACACATTTCAAGCTTCGAAAAATAGCTCGGCTTAGCTCAATCGAGCCAAAACTTTAAGCTTGAACTCAGCTTGATCGAGCCAAGCCTTCGAGCTGGCTTGGTTAAATACACCCTTAGCTTTTAACAAAATTAATTCTTACAATCATGAAATTTCAAATCTTACCATTTTTTTTTTTAGAGATTTGAATTCATTCATGCTGCATTTAAAGTCTAACAAGAATTGAACCCAATAGATTAAAAACATGAAGTCTCCGCAAAAAGAACGGACCCTTATAAGTCAAATCAAATTATTCATCTGTCTTCGTAATAAATAACATCTATTGAGCTGTTTTGAAACTTTAAATCTTGCTATAAAGTACTTTGTTTGGTTTTTCGCATCTTCCAGACATTTCAACGACTGCAGCACACGGGTGTATTAGCTCAAAGGAACTTCACCTTCAAAGTAAACCCGTTACCTTAATTTTTTGGGGTTGTATCAACTGAGCAAGCGATTATGGAACCCTAAAGCATATTATGATGATACAGGATATAAATGGAAGAACAAAAGGTGAAGCAAATTTGACAAGAGTAAAAATTTTGTATAATGGATGCAAAGTTAGAGATGAAATTCCAACATTAGCGACGGGAACTGAGATCAGCCTATTGTACAAAATAAATATAAAAAACCTCACATGACCATGGTGACTCAATGCAAAAACAAAAACTGAAATGCTCAAATACGAAAATTCGACGGTCTAGGTTTTCACGTTTTCTTAGTATCTAAATGCGGAATATTAAATTTTAAAAAAAATAAAAATTAACAGCAAAGAAGATTTAAAAGTGCTTTTGCTTATGTCAGCTCATAAATCCAATCTGTCTCGTAGAAAAGGGTTGGACAAGTGGACAAATCTGCCCGACAGGTTATTGTGGCACTAGAGACCTCATATGGGGCAACAATATCAAGAGTTCGGGCCACACAGCAAACCCCTGTTTTCAACAGTTGAATATCTACAATGGGAAACTGATCTGGAGAGGCCATCCCACCCAGAACAGATTCATGGAACAACAGCTTTAGAGCCCAACTGATTCTCTTATGTTACAGTTGGTACAGCAAAGTTGTAGTTAGAGACTATGAATACATGGAAAGAACTCACTGAAAGAACTCACTTACCACCCGTCCTCCGAGACCCCATCAGTTAGATAAAACCCCTGGAGATTGCCACTGCTCATCCTGAAAGAGCTGGGGAAGAAAAAGGAGGCACAGCGTTTGAAAGGTGTGAAAATCATGGAATCATTTACAAGAATGACATCCAAGGTGCGGAAATTTTCATAAGAGTTTCCTTGCAGTCCTCGAAGCAAACCGCATGACATGTGGAAGGAAGGGTAAGACTTAGATAATGAGCATGAGAGAGAGAGAGAGAGAGAGAGGAGGCCCCACATATGCCAGTGCCTGGATTTCAAGGTGTGATTCAACCTTGCACTGCAGATTAGTAGAGATATATTATATACACCATCATCACAAACATTTTCACAACCTTAAGAGGACTGATAGCTCACCAGGCATTCACAGATTGCTGGATTGTGCCATAACAGACTTCCTATTGCCATGAGTGTTGCTTGAAGCTAAACCTCTGTGCATCCCACCCTCCATCTGGCTCCTTCCTCTTCAACACCCCGCCTGCCGCCTGGCACATCCTTGCTTGCTCCTCTGTTAGGGCCTGCGAACTGGAAACAGGGAGTTGCCTCATTGCCGACGGCAACCTCTCATCTCTCCCTTCTATATCCATACCTCCTGGACCTGTATTGAGATCAAGACCCTGCCTTCCCCATCTCCTACTGCTCTCAGCACCACTAATACCGGAACTATCTGATAGGCTTATAACATAGGGCCTTGGGTAGTGGGACGAGACTCCGCCAGCAGGTCCTACTAGCTGTGAAGGAATGGCAGGGAAGCAAAGTGCCCCACCAGATGAAGAATCCATATATGTTGTTATACCACCTGAAAAAGAGGTTGATGGCGGAGGGAAACTGGATCCAAAAGGGAACACGGAATATTGAAATGGGGTAGCAGGAGGAAAAGCCACAGCGGGAGAGGAGGATAGCACTGCTCCTCGGTAGACATCAGGACTAAAGTTGGAGCCACCAGAGGGTCCCAAGATCCTTTGTGCCCCGGCAGTGGCAACAATTGGATAAGGCTGCTCCCCTCTATCAGGCAAGATTGAGGGGATTGTGATCGCTGAATAGGAGTTCCCTGGAGGGAACCACGACGAGAGATTTCCTAGTTCCGTATTGCTCGATCTGAGGCCGGCAACAGGTGGCATGAACGGCACACTGCTTCTCACATGCTGACTGCGAGGTGCTGGTTCAATGCCCGCCTCATCGAGGCTAGGTCCATTGTTCAAATCAAAGTTCCTTAGAACATTCACCTCACCTTTAGGAAATCCACCAGATGATGATGACCTACCTGGCACAAGAGGGACTTCCCATCTATGACTGGTGCTCGCTGAGAACTGCCCAATATCAGTTCCTTCATCAATTCTGTTCAAATCGAGACCAAGTCCTCCAACATTACGAACAGCTGCAAGAGAAGAACCAAACATTTCACTGGGTGCCATCCTTGGATTATTAATGGGTGGCCCAGATTCAGAACCTGTCACCTGAGCAGAGCTCTCAACAGCCAAGTCCTCAAAAACTCTCTCATCCGGCACATTCAGGTCAATATCCAAAGGGGGACGAACTTGTTTGCCAACAGTTGTATCAGGAAGAGGGATATCAGTTGCACTGAGTTGCATCTCCAGAACCTTTCTAGGTTCAGCAGGCCGGAACGCACTGGTAGCAGCAGATCCTTTCCATCCAAGTTCCCCTTTAATCCTCAATAAGTTTTCAGGAGGAACAAATGGCCCTTTTGCAGCAGCAGCAACTGTAATTGAAGCAGGAAGACCACCGGACATGGAAGAAACAGGAAAAGGCAATGTGCTAGGCAGATGAATAGCGGATAAACATCCAGGTGCAGTTGAGTTAACTGGCTCCCCTTGGTTCCCATCATCAACAGGGAAGCCTTCGTTCAAATCGAAGTCCAACTTTGCAGCCATCTCTGATCCTGCTGCAACAGATAACGAAGAAGCATCTGCAGAGGACACACATTCCTCTGACTCATCTGCTTTAACGCCAATCAATTTAGATCCACTAGACTTCAGGCATTCTTCAATTTCTTGCACAGGAATTAAGGATGACTCTTCGTGAGGAGCTGGACCACCAGAACTGCACTCAAGAACCTCTTTTCTTTCTAAATTTTGCCCAACTCCTTTACTGTCGTGATCTGAAACAGCTGAACCTAAACCAGCCACAACTACATCGTCGATACTTAGAGTACTATTACTTGCCTGCTTTATGCCTTGTTTTCCACTCTGCTCAACATGATTCCTTGGCTCCAAGTCATCAGCCTTTTCAGACCTAAAAGCATCAATATTTTTTTGGCCCATAACATTACCAGAAGGTCCAGAACCAGAGAGCAGAACAGCATCCTCACCACTTCTCTCTACGGATTCCGAGAGAATCAACGCAACAGGAAGTGTTTGCTCTGTTAACATACCACTGCTCAGCCGTTCATGCAGAATACTCTTGTTCTCGCCATTCATTTCCAAAGATGGGCATGATGGTGATTCTTCAACAGCTTCCATTTCGGCTTTTACGCTAGAAACGGCATTGTCAATATTATCACACACATCGCCTACGGAACCATTAACGATGTCAGATGCTGCTGCCACACTGCTCTCCGCAATCTTTTCACCTGCATGTTCAAACTTCTTATTTTCATCAAACAAGGGAGTCCTTATCTTTGGTTTAAAATCTGGGACAACGGCACCATTCACCTCGGTAACACCTGACGTCCTCTTCTCACGAATTTGGTTAGCTCCTTCACCCTCTTCTCCTGTGTCTGTGGGGCACAAAGCCACAGAAAGAGCAACTGTGTCATCAGGTTTCCCATCATGTTTCAAGCATGGTTCTGCAGTTTGTTGCAAATCCATAATGGAAGGAAACAGATTTTTGCTGTCCTCTCCTACTGGTTTCTCTTCGGAGAAGGATGAGGTGGTTTTAATGCCTACAGAAAAGTTGGTTGACAAATGTGTAGTGAGATGTTGTAATCCATCCTTCACCCGTAAAGGACCAACAAAATCACCCTGCTTCTCCGGAACACCATCAGCACCGTTGTCAGGATGACCTTGGTTTTGAGCAACAACATCCTCAGGTGATGAATTCAACTTGGCATCGGTGCAAGAGTCCTCCGGTAAAGGTGAGTTTCTCCCAGGAGAACCAATTGGTGAAACCAAATCAGATTTGGACATTTCTCCAGCAGCCACACTAGCAAGCAGGTTCATTCCAATATCATCACCAACTGACATTGAAACACTAGCTTCCGAGCATTTGACACAGCTATCAATCAAAGCATTTATGGAGCTGAAAGAAGCCTCGTATGATTTCGCTGACTTGAATTCAATTCCTGATGATGAGAATGTAGCTTTTGATGCTTCTGTTGTCTTCCCATCCTCATCAGCAGTCTTGCAACGTTCTTCTTCAAGAACAGCAGCAGGTGACCCGTCGCCTTCATCAGAAGCAGCCAATCCATCTTTGACATCATTGCTTTGCCATGATTCTGTTTTCACATCTGATGTAATATTAGCCCGATAAACATCATTCATTCCTTTTACTTTCCGATCATGGTGATCATGCTTCTCAGATAGTCCAGGAGAAGAAGCTCTGCTACCAATGATGGAAGGATCTTCAAATGACCCTCCACTGGCACTTCGTGCAGGACTGCGGCCAGGATTTGGAAGCCTAACGATTAATCTGTGACTATTTCCGTGATCTACAAGGGGCATATCAAGTGCTCTTTCACTAGTCAATCCAGACCCAGACTGTGATGCTTTATCAGAAGTCATATTCCTGTTGAAGGAACTACATTTGCCCATCCCAGTTTCCTTTTGAATTCCAGAGACAACTGACCCGACAAACCCATTGCTTGATTTCCGATGGCGAAAAGCACCACTAGAGATCTTATTGACACTCAATGAACCAGCAGTGGAGCTCCTCGCATCCTCCTTCCAAGAAGAATCCACCGTTTTGGCATGATCACTTGAACAAGATTGACTATTGTTCTGAGATTGACTAGAACTGCTGCTCTTCTCCTCTCCTATTGTTGTTGGAGGCAGATCTGTTGTGCCACTACCAACTACGCTTTTGAAATCTGGATCCTTTGACTTAATACCCACTGATGCAGGCAATGAAGCCGACAACTTAGTAGACCCAGGAGATGCAGATGTGGACTTGGGAATAGCTTCCTCATGGTCAAGCTTAACAGGTACAGTTTTAAATGCAGAAGGTTGTGTAATGGAGCTCTTATTGGGAAGCTCAGAGGATCCAACATTGCGTCTATTCCCTCCCTGAGAAACTTCAGAAAGACCTGGCTTGGTAGGCCATGAAACAGCCTGACTTGACCCAGACTTTGCATCGTTTATCTTCAGTTCAGCTTCAACACGTTTCTTCCATGTGTCAACTAAACTCCTAGCTTTTTTCTGAATTTCCAAGTTTTTATGACTTCGCAAATTATTCACAGATTTCCCAACATGACAAGTCTGTAGGGCATGAAGATTCACAGGCAGCTTATCAAGTGCACGAAGTAAAGCCAAGAGGAATTCCTCAATCAATTTATCACTTTCCTTGGGGCTACTACCATGGCCAGGTTTCCCTTTATGCACCTCTTGGAGCCAATCATCCAACACCGGCAAACCCCTGAGCTGCACAAACCGGCCAAGGCAATCAAACCTATCTGTGGCTGCTATCACATCTGCAAACATAATCCGTCCAGCCAAGTCTATTTTCTTCCCAGCTCTGTCAGGTTGAATGAGTTGCACCAGTTTATCAACCCCTTCAAAGTCTACAAGCCCTCCATTATCTGTTATTTTGGCAATCTCAGAATTTAACATGCTTTCTGGTCTGAAGTGACCAGAATCCCCATCATCTGTTTTTGATGCACGTTCTTGTTTGACAGGATCAGAGCCCTGCTCGGTCCGCTCCCTCTTCTTTCCCTTGACTTGACAAGGAAAGGAGGAGGCAGTATTCGGGGCACTATCTGAACCAGGCTTTAACTGCGGTGTTGACGCCGGACCATTCAATGGTTTTGGAGAACGGCCTCCAGACTGCACTGCCGCCTGCATTTCTAATCGTGTTTTGTCTAATAGTTGATTTACTTCTTCTTGTCGTTCCTGTAGATAAAAGATAAAAGTTGAGAATTGTGAATCTAGAAAATAAAAATGAACCACGGGTCCACAATGCTAGGAAGGACTATTGCATACTAACATTGATATAATCTTGATCAGTTAGCCACCATAAACGCTTGCTTGCAATGTCATATACTCGCCTGCACACAAATGACGATATCCCTGAAGGAAGTTCAATCCCTTTACGAAGGAATGCGACTTTACAGGGATGTAGTAACGATGCACCAGGTATCTCATCCCTGTGAAACGAATAAAAGACTTCGTTTGGTGCGGCTTCCAGCAAGATGCCTTTGCCAAGCTTTACTTCAGCAGGTCGGTAAAGCCAATTCACACCTAACTTTAGATTATCCTCTTTGCCTGATGTTAACCAGCTGATTATTCCAATGAAAGGTGGGGACTCCTGGGGCGGCTTGAAAAGTGCGCAGTCACCAACACTAATCTTGCGTCCATCCTATGAAACAAGAGAAACTTCAGCGAAAAATAAAACAAGTAAATGAGATGATGATGAAAAACAATACTAGATCACGCTTTCACCACTAATAAACATAATAGATGATTGGCATGGAAATATATAGATACTTGGGTTGCAGAGAAATGATTGACTAGATAATCAATAGAAGTATTTCTATGATCTTTCAAAGGTCAAAGTAAAACTACCATTACGATTCTCCGATTGACACTCGAAAGCATTGCTTTTTTATCGGTACGATGAGAATATATAGGCTAAAAAAGGGGGGAAATACAAAAAACAATACATGAATAAAAGCCAGCTAAAAACACCAAAACAGTACGTAAAGGGAGGCTTTAAAAAGCGTATAAGTCTATGAAGCAAAACTATTGAGGGGCTACATCAATAAGCAGGCTATCTCTGGAAACTCCCTCAGGCGCCAACAGGTCGGCAATCATGTTCACCAACCTTGGGATCCATGAGAACAAGATGTTCTTATGAGATGCAAGGTCACAAATATCTATGATGTTATACGCATATCTTCAAGGTCCCGTTGAACCATTGGCCCAGGAAATGGCATTCCTTGATTCTCATTCAAGGATGATGGAAGGAAGGTCTAAAGGAGCCACTGAGAGACCTTGCTGCAGTGATAGAATCTCGGCATGGTTGGAGGTGGCGTCACTGATTGGACCCATGTACCAATGAAATGATTTCCCCTCACTCCCTCTAATAATTCATCCAACCTCAGCTGGGCTTAGATTTCCCAAAGAACTCTAGTTAGTTAATCTTAAAGGAGCAATTGAGGGAGGGGACCAACTAACCACGGCTGAAAAAGATGCAGGAGATGACAAAATCAACCGACCCCCAATCACTAATAAAGTCACAACTGCTCACTTCTCTGAAAAGAGAAGGGATAGCCATGAGGTGACTGAACTTTAAATTTATCAATCAAAGATGAGATACTAAGTCTGCTTCTGTTGAAGATCCCATTATTCAATTCCCCCCAAATCATCCACAAAATAGGGTGAGAGATGTTTTGCCTCTTACTCCAATGTACCAGCCTTCCAAAGGAATAACAAATCTTGAACATTAAAGGGAAGGACCCAGCATAGGTTAGCCGGAGATAGAAAGAAGCACCAAAATCTGATGAGTTGGTTACTCGTTTCCCATCATTCCTACACATCAAACAAATGTGGGATAAAGGCAGCTCTTTCCCTTCTTCTCTAAATCAAGTCACGACTATCTATCTTATCATAAGTAAGAGTTCCCACAAAGATTTTAACCTTAGGAGAGCGTTGTCAATGCTCCGCCGATTTGTTATTTTTGGTAGGTACATGATGATTTGACATTTGTGCTTCAGGACCCTGGATTGAGGAGGAATATCCAAAAGAACATGGAGGTGACTACCAGGAGGCAAAAGTAGACTTGGATCATTATCCATATTATTGATCCATTAGTTAGTTTTGTTTTATTTTAATTGAAAGGGATGTAATAAGATAATTAAAGATGTTGCTTAGGTTTTAATTTTGGAGTTGAGATCACACTGAATGATCATATTATTTATGTTGAGTTGGTCATTATATCATCGGATTATGGATGTATTATATTTCAAGGTTTATTATTAAAGAAAATTTCATAATCATATTTTATATGTCTTGTACGTTGCTAAGATAAGATGGATATATATGTCACGGGTCCAAAGTCATTGACCAACAATGAGGTTTTGAGGTGCGACAGTTTTATTGAAACAATTAGGATTTCCCAAACCCATTCTCCTCTCATCTTCCACCCTAGAGTTTGCAAGTCATTGTTCACACCTTGCTTGCTTGTTTGATTATTCCTATTGTTTGGAATCCGACTAGGATTTGTTTATTGAACAACCAATAATATTGACTAACAAAATTTCTTGTTTAAGTACCACTTAGCATATAGACAACTATATAAGTAGATAAGTACATGTACATATAATATGTATGTGCCAATTAGAGAGGGAGAGGGTAGAGGGGACAAATATATATATATATATATATATATAGACACACACACACACATAAGAGAGAGAGAGAGAGAGAGAGAGAGAAAGAGAGAGAGGCAAAGGAAGGCCGTTAAATCTTCTGAAATGCTCCCACAACCATTTCCATAAAATTGCCACTTGCCTTATATTCAAAACATAATCAACTACCATAATTACCAGCTGAAATTATCACAAATTCATTGTATAGTGAGAAATAGATAGAAAAAAAGAATAAAATGCATTAATGAGGACAGCATCCGAAACCTATAAGGTTGAAGTGTTGAACTTCAAACTACTGATAAAGGACTTAGGACTTACAAAATCTTCAGCTCTATTCTATTTTCAGGCACGTATGTCATCAGTGTACTGTATAATTTGCAATGTTTTAAAAAACCGGACAGGACGTCACCCATTGAAGAGGGCAGTCTAGTCCAAACCGGTTTGAATGGAGGGTCAATCCGGTTGGCCCAATTATGTCAATGATGAAATAAATACTACAAATGAATTTAAAATTATAGAAGAGGTTGCGTTATTTTGCTAGTTCTGTTCATTCTGGAATTTCTTCAAAACATAATGCTTTGTTTTTGTTTCTTTTATACTATTAAAATTTGAAGCCTTTTCCCTTGCTTCTTCTGTGTAAAATCTATGATATCGAACATAGAAATCCCTTTTCTATTCATTTTGATATCTCTTTCGATTTTAGGTAGCTATTTCAATTTGAAATTGCTTAAAACATATGACTGTGTGTTCTCATATCCTTTATTTTCGTCAGCATTATCTCCTCCGTGTTAATCAACTCAATGACACATGACATCTCCTTGGTTTGAATAATTTTCACATACAATGCCCTAATCAATGGAATGGAACAGGAAGAAGGAGAAGGAAGAAAAAATGAGGCAAAAGAAGAAAATAGGAAGAAGAAAAATGAAGGAAGAAGAAATGAGGAGGGGACAAAGGAGGCCTACCTTTATCACCATCATCATCATCATCAATGCCTTATCCCAAAGGAGGCTAACCATAGAGATTGAAATTGATTGGAAACCCAACTTTTTTATCCAGGTGCAATTTGACAAGGCGGAATCCTAAATGCTTCTCTCAAAACCCTCTTTGTTAAATGATAAAATGACACAAAAGGAACCCTCAATCCCACCAGGATCGAGCAGGTTTATGGTTAAACTGTCTGGTCCGATGATCCAGTCCGGTTTTGTGGATATTCCGAGCCCATTACCGACCCAACCAGTAAATATGCCAGATTTCCAGACCAACCAATTCAATCGGTCAATCTGTTTTGGGTTTTAAAACACTGATAATTTCTAGATAATATTATAAGGTTCATGCTCCTTTAATGTGGGAGTGAACTTTTATAATCAAACTTATTATCTGTAATAGTATAGTGATAAGTGAAACCATCAAGCATATATATTAAGAAAATAATTATATAATAAACATATATAAAAGCACAGGTTGAAGCATGCTGGAATGTAAGGGGTTGCTCAAATCCATTACACCCCATTCAGTAGATATCCAAGACATCATTAACCTCTCTTACTGAACTTGTTAAAATGAAATCTCCACGCCACAAGGTTAATCTATAACCTCGTTTTACTAAATCAGATGACTTCCAAAGATGGGCTCCATACATTCCGACTTATCCAATGAAGTTAATACTGAATGAGCCTGAGAATAAGGACGAGAAACACAAACCCTTGAAGAGAAAGTTGTACCTGCCATTCATTTAATTTATATAACCACTTGACTCAGAATAGGCAAGATCCACAACAGTCCCAAAAGAATACAGGCGCCCCCAGGGCCTACTGGAGCTCCATTAAATTTGAGCTAAAAGGAAGCTGCGTAGTTCTCCAACAAACTCGGTTTAGTGTGAGCAATATCAATAGGTCCGTCTGACGTCCTCAAAAATATTATCATTTCAGAAACAGAACCTCCATAAGCTTCATATAAAATTTAAAAAAACCCACAAAATTTGAAAGCATCTGTTGACCCGAGACGTTGATAAACCAAAAACTCGAGCAAACCAGGAGTCAGCTGAAAGTTCGCATCTTTGCAAATTTAATCAATAGCAAAACCCATGGAATATCTAACTGCTGCTAGTCCAGAGATTCAAATTTGTCTTTTTTCCTAAACCCAGCAAAACAACTAAATTGACTCCATCAAATGCCTGTTTCTCGAAGCATTCATGGAACCACAAAAAAAGCAAAATCAACACAAATTTACATGTCCTAACAGTCAGTAAACTCGTGATACCAAGTCCGAATCTTCCCTCAGCAAACACCAGAAAATGCAAACAAATAAACTACACAACACAAACGTGAATTCCATTGAACAAATCCAATAATTCCAAAAAATCGAGTTCGTTTTCTCCCTGGTAATTACACCAACAGTAAACCAGGTAAGCTCCATCTACCGAAAGAGCTGAAACACAAATTGATTCAAAACAAAATCGAAACAACCAAAAAATCCCCCCCTAAAAAATAAAAGATAATACCTTGAAGAAAGAATCAGCAGCTACAGTCGTAGTACCGAGCGCAGGGACCGACAACATGTGCTACCTCTTTTTCCAATCCTCAACTTCCCGCCCATGCAGAGCCTTGCATCTTCACCGATTTTGATTTCGATCCGAACTTCGTTGCAACGAGAAACATCAATTCTCCGTAATTCCAACGCCTGAACCACAAAAAAAAAAAAAAAAAAACCCTAGAACCCCATTTCCAACCCTCCTATTACCATCTCCGTGACTCCAATACCAGAAACCCTAATTTAGGAATTGTGAAATTAGGGTTTATTTTTCTGGAGGGCAAATAGCGTTTGATGGATTGAATTGATGAACAGGAGTTGGCAATTTCAGATCCAAGGAGAGCAATCTGTGAGTTAGAAGCGAGCGAGGATTTCGCAATCTGTGAGATTGAGAGGAGAAAAAGTGTTGGTGAATTTCGAGACCATGGCAGAGAGCAAAGGACGCAGCACGAGCAGATCGGGTAGCTCTGGGCCTTTGGCAGGCCTATATGCTTTTGAATAAGGCTTTTTAAGACCGAATAGTGAGGTCCTAGGTTTAACTGTTTAAGACTTTGCCTCAAAATAAGAGACCTTATTATTAGTTTAAATTTTATATATATATAAAAACAAAATTATTATTATTTTATTTGTTTTTAAAAAAAATTATCTTTGTACGAGGCATCATGTATCTATTATTTTTATTTATTTGTTTCTTTTCTTTGAAGGCATCATTTCATCTGTCTATTGGTAGGTTAGCAATAGTGATTCGCCTCTGCTTACTTCATCATGGATGTTTCATTTCAAGACATTCTCATGAGAACATACCTTGATATCTTAACCAATGTTACCAATTGGGTTCGCAATTTGCAATTCGTCACTCAAGAGTGAACCCCCGGTTCGTTAGGGATAGGATGAGATAATTCATTTTTCGGATCGCTTAGGTTCTTCAGTTTGGTTCACTTTGGTTCGTTATCTAAATTTGCTTATACATATAATATATGTTATGACTATTTAACCCTGGTTAAGCTTAACTAAATTAAAGTTAAAATTTTTATTTTTTTTCTTCTAAAAACCAAGGTTGGATTGCTTAACCGTGAGGGCTAGTGAATCTTAAATTCTTAAACACAATGTTGTGTGTTAAAAAGTGGGACGTGGCTGCCATTTCGTTGCGACCATTTCGTTATATAATGAAACATGAGTAAGCTAAGCATTTCTCATTTAAAAATGAGAGAGGGCGCTATTTCCCAAAACAAAGAATCTGGTGTGCTAATCTTGAGGCCCACCCACTTTCTCATGTTTATATTAATTAATGGGGAATTTCTATTCTACCCCTAAGTATTCACATTTATACATCCTCTTGTGTCATTCCATTAAGAAATCCTCTCTATACTTCGCTTAACCCGATTACAATACCCGATGACTACAACTTCTCGGTTCACTCAAACCACCGACTTGGACCGAACTGAACCATGAACCGGTTTGCTTCGAACCAGTTCGCGGTTTGTTATAGTGACCAGCAAATTAGGTAACCCTAAGTGGGGTGTGTTGAAGTCAAGTTGGCACGTCAAATTGGCTCTTGCAAGCTAAGGTTTTAGGTTGCATTCAAGCCAAGATAGCTCAATTCAGTTTGGCTCGTTTGAGCAAAGCTCAAGCTGGTATTTCAGGCTCAAAGTAATCAAGCCAAGCTCAAGTCAGACCCTATTTGATTCGACTCAGCTTGTTTAGGGCTTGGTTCGGCTCAATATATATATATACTATTATAATGGGAGAGGCAAGTGTAGCTGCAAGCTCGATCGAGTCAAGCCAAGCCAAGCTTTGTTTGATTTGGTTTGGCTCATTGAAAACTTGGTTCCACCCTTTTGGGAAGGTTAGCTCAAGAAACTGAGATCTGGTTGGCGAAAGATGTGTAATGACCCCAAATCCTACTTTGACCTAAATACGACTTTGGGTCGCCACATTTCTTAAACTTGCTTGAAACCCATGACATACAAGGCATAGCAACAAGAGTCACCAAAATGAGAATAATAAAATTTCGATATTTAAACAAATCATCCTGCATAAGTCTGACCCATATAAACATAACCCACCATGAATCAAAGTAATCTGATAACTCAGTATAAAGTGACCAACTAAGCAACATCATCTAAAGTCTATTACAATTCTCTTAAAACGAATAAGAAATCTAATAATAAGGAAACCGGTCAAGGTCCCTCACTTCCGCGGTGAAGAGATCACCTTCTTCCTCTTCTTCATATGTCTCCTCTATCTAAGGCTCTGTTATCGGCTCTGGCTCTAACCTGTCAGCAATAACAGGTTGACTGAGTATTGAAAACACTCAGCGGGTAAGCAGTTTAACCAACAACATAATATTATTTGAACATATTCAATAACATAATTATTTCGTAAACAAATAATCAGAGTGCGTAAGAGCATGCGAGACATCATTTTTTCATTACTCGTGTGAACTTGTGAGTGTGAGAGACTCTTAGACTTGATCTTACATGATACATGTTCTTATGAGCTTACAAAATAGTTCTTATGAGCTTGCGAGATATTTCTTATGAGATTTCATGTTCATGCACGGACTAATACTTTCAACATAACCATACCCATGTGCGGGCCAATATTTTTTTATGTTGTGCATGCATGCTTGTGAGACATGTGAACATATGAGACTTATTTTTTTAAAAAAAACTTATAAACTTAACATGCAAGTAGATGTGTGCTTGAGTGTCGTAATTGATATTTGAGTAGGTCATCTCTGAAGTTCCGATCTCCCACCATGGAAAATCCACCATAGCATCCCATACCGAATGGTTAGAGAATTTCAGGCCTGGAAGTCTTCCCTCTCAGTTTTGGCTTATCCGAATATCAACCACCATTCAATATAAATAGGATATAGTTTAACATGAGAAGCATCACTAACATTTTAACATAATTTAGCATAAGAATCATATCCAACATTCTTAACATAAATCATTCATTTCCAATATACATTTTTTAACTTCAAACTCATTTAATTTTCATTCACACATAAAAACAAACATCTTTCCTTCAACTCAAATAACCCATCCTCCATTAGAATCATACATCAACATAGGCATATATTCCAATCTCATCACCATTCATTTAAACCCAATCCAACACCATTTCTCTTCCACCATTCTCATCCATTCATCAGTTAACAAAGCATAGAGCATAAGCTACTAATTCCCAATATCTTAAACACAAGCCAAAAACCCCATTTCATGAGTGAAATCTACCATTCACCAATAATATATCAATTTCCATGAAAATCATGCAAGAAAACTCTAAGTCAAACATACTTAAGATTAGAGATTACATAATAGAGTAAGTTAAAAGGCATATCGACCTTTAGGATCCTTCTCTTAAATCCAAATCGTAAGATGAAGCTCCTTGAAGCTTTAAGGTTGATTTTCAAGCTAATCTTCTTCTTCTCCAAGCAAAACTTTCCTTCTTGAGCAATCTCTCTTTGAAACCCTAGGTTTTCTCTTCTCTTTACCAAATTAGGTTTAGACAAGTTAGAACCCTAAAACCCTCGAAATAGAACTTCTATTTATAGCTTAGGGGTTAAAAACCCCGAATTCTGTAACCAATTTTTAAAACACCTGCACGCGACTGCGATCGATCGTAGCTCTCTCGTGCGATCGATCGCACTTAATGGTAATCTGTCGCATACTACCCAGAAAAATTCTCAGGTTATTGGCTAAGTACGATCGATCGTAGCTACCCTGCGATCGATCGTAAACCGAATAGAGATTTCCAAAGTTTTTCACACTGAATGCGATCGATCGTAGGTCTCCTGCGATCGATCGCATGCTCTGTTTTTCCACCATTTTTAACACTTAAACATTTAACACTCAACACAGCTCATCCATAATTAACACATGCATAAAAACATAACACAATATTAATCTACCCTTATTAAACAAAATAGAAACAGGGAATTCAGATTTGGGTCTCTACAAGATGTCATCATTGTTGGAGACGTTTGTGATGTCAAAGCAAGGCATGGTGGAGGCACCCCCTTTGCTGGTTTCTGACTAATGAACATCAAATTCTGATATATCTCCACCTAGATGTAGCTAATTAAGCGAATGCCGAGAAAATCCTGGTAGTGTTGGGAGAAAGCTTGGGTCGCTAGAGATGCTTTGTGTTGAGAAAAAGTCCACCAAATCCCTAGTCCTATTTAATGTGTGAAGAGAATTGTATTGTATAATTTTGCATTGACATAGATAGATTCGTCTTCTGCAAGATTAAAATGATGTGTGACTTGTGCAGGTGTCATCCCCACCATTTTGGGGTTGAATATCATTTAGTTTCATTAATATATCATAAGAGGAAACACAATTACAGTGCATTTTACAAAACTTTGTCCATTTTTTAAACCCTAACTTCATAATTTATTCCCTTCTTTATCTTGACCTCTCCTCTCTTCGGAGGTTTCTTTCTCAAGATGTATCACTTCACAACAGCTCCTGAACTTACTTCCATGGAAATGTCAAGGTGGATTGCCTTTGCCCAAACTGCATTACAGAAACATTAATAAGGAAAAAGTACCAAAAATAAAAATAAAGAATCCATAACATATTTATTCATTATTTGTAAACATCACCTAAGAAAAGCAAATCAGAATTGAAACAAAATAAACAAACTCAAAATTGTCTACAAATTAGAAAATGACATTATAATTGAAATAAAAGAAACATAATTAAAAATTGTCTACTAATTAGAAAAAGACGAAATAAAGGGGTGAAGAGAAACAAAAAGTAACTTGAAGGATAATGAGTTTAGCAGATGAGAAGGAAAGTCATCGACATCCACAGAAGTACATCCAAAGAAGGCATCAATAGCTAATGCACCAAGTTCGAGCTTGACCACTCTTATCTGAGCTTTAAGGCTAGATTTTTGAGCTCGAGTTGAGCCCAAGCCTAGCTTGAACAAATTAAAGCCGATCTCAAGCTTGGCTCAACTTGTCTCAACTCAGCTTGAATACACCCGTAGCTCCAGGCGATGTTAAATTCTAACATTTTATAAGTAGGTCATGAAATAGCAAGTTGTTTGCTATATTAAAAAATGTGAAACGTTTTAAGGCTTGGTCATAGAAGACCTTGGATCTGATCTCTTTGTATTTTCTAGAGGAAGAAAGAATTGATGACGAAAAGAAGTCTTCTCTGCTACAGAAAGTTGGCGAGGCTGAAGAAAATCAAAATGTAGGGTTGAAAAAACAATAGCCTCATTACTGTTGAGAAAAGAGGTGAAGGCTTTGATTGAAGATAAAACATTAAGAGTTGTTTACATGTTGGGCTCATACATCATTTATGCGTGTGTTCTTTGTTTGCCAAGCCATTTAAGTGGCAAGTTAGCTAGAAACTCAAGCTAACCGAGTCATCAAAGCCAATCCAAGCCGAGCCAATGTGCATGAGTTTATTCTTAATGTGGATCTGATGTAAAGCATATGCATAAACATTGTGTATTGTTTCACGCATTTTCTACAATAAAGAAGTGGATTCAAGTCAGATTTCAAATCCATCTGAACCAGTGTGCTCTTGGAAATGTGGGGAACACAATAAGGAGTGAGTTGTGATTCAGAAAATTAAGTGATGCACGCACATGCAACAGTAACACTGCAAATGAATGGTCAGATTTTTGGAACTCAAACTCCTTATTTTATCTGTTAATTACTTGTATTATTACATGCTATCTTAGATAGTCATATATGATTTTTCTTATGACTAGATTAGTACACTAGTGATAGGAACATATATGAAACTTAGTGTATAAGTAATATAGTGAATCACACTTTTTAAAAATGCTAGAAATCTTAGCTTTAAATCCATTTTGATTGCAAATTAAGAGATATAATTAGAATGTACGCTTACATACATTGTAGACATGAATAATATAGTGGGAGCATAATTATAGATTAAAAACCAATTGAATTAAATTAATGTGACTATTGAATTATCTATATGACAATGATATTGATGATCATTATCATGCATGCATGGAGGATAAATATAATAGTATAAAATAACCTCATGCATGCTTTTATAGAAATATAGATGTGTATATAGGTTGAATCCTATAATATGAAATGAATAATAGTCATATGTTTGGAAGGTAAGCATGATACAAACATGCATTATAGTATGAAATTACCTCATGACTTAGTAATCAGAATGCAGGTATGAAGAGTGAACCCGTTAGTTTAACGTGGAAAAATTCTCATGACTTGATAATCAAAATTGTAAAAAGTGTGATAGAAAGTCGCATGAGTTGCAGTGAACAAACCTCATGGCTTGATACATATGTGATAAGTTAACTCACTGTAGAGCGTGGAAAAGATCTTATAGAATCCTAGTAACAAAGCACTAACCATTTTATTCAAAAATTTCTATTTCCATCAATTTCAATGTAACCTTATGCACTAATGTGCGTGGGTGGTGTAGTTGGACAAAATATTTGTAAGATAAGGAGGTTATCAAATTGGATAATGCTATTGAGCATAAACCTAGTGCATGCTCTTTCGCCCCGACACATTGGCATTAATCCTATGGCTAATGCTTCATTCTTAGGCTTTTAAAATATGCTAATGTAGAACACATCGCTATGGTGCTTTTAAAATATGCTAATGTAGAACACATCGCTATGGTTGGTGTTCGATATCATGATCCTAGGCTTCTAAAATGTGCTAATGGAGAACACATCGCTATGGTTGGTGTTCGATATCATGATCCTATCAAAGTATAGAAACAGATACTTTCACCGCTCTTAATTGAATAAGAATACATCACTATGGTTGGTCTTCTATATCATGATCCTATCAAAGTATAGGAACACATACTTTCACCGCTCTTAATTGAAGAAAGCTCATAAGACCACACATTGGGTTAATAGGGTTGAGAAACCTTGCCTCAAGTACAAGCCACCTTATTGAAAAAGATTATATGCAAAACACAATAAAAATGCTATGATTTTAAAATAACAACATATGCTATTTATCCCATTATTATACAATGTTAACTTTTAACATTTTTAAGTGGATGATAAAATATCAAGCTGCTTGCTATTTTTGAAAATGTGAATTGTTTTAAGACACGGTCTTAACCTTTGGACCGCAAGTGCGATCCTTCTAGCAAAACTCTTTTTTCGTTGGGAAAATGTGGTAAAATGCTTCATAAAAATAAGATTCCATAAAAAGACCTTAATTCTTTGAAATATAATAATAGATCCATTTTTTAAAAAAAAAATTGCATTAAAAGGGTCAAAATATTGCCTTATATGTAACAAAGAAAAATTTTCATTTTGTAGGGATATTCATGATCAATGAAATGGTTCATATCTTTTTATTTTATTTTTTCAGCATATGAAACATGAAAAAAAAGAAAAAAAAAGTTAAAAGACAGGGCATTCACCTTGATAATCCCTTGGCCCAACTAAGTTTGGCAATACTAATTTTTTTTTACCATTGTAGCATATTCAGAGTCGATATTCGATTAAAGCATATGTAACCAAATATTTTCTCACTACCCTATTCAGCATTCTTCTTTTTTCATGGCCTTCAACTTGCAATAATCCACACATTCTTGATATGTTGTCTTTTAACTACTTGATCATGTTCAAATTACTTCAACCAATTTTCTTATTTTTGCACTTGCCTTGATACTTTAGTAAGCATTCATATGATCATATCAACATCCTTATATTGACTACACTTTTTTTTTTGGTTGGATATATGGACTACACTCATCATATGAATATTTCATATCTTAGTCGCTCATTTTTGTTCATTAAAGCATAGGTAATCTTATTGTTTCTTTACAATATTTTCTTTTCCGTCATATACACTTCATATGGGTTGTTGGAAAAAAAATTTAAAAAGTATATCTATGATAAAAGGTAATAGAAGGTCATATCTTTATGATGGAGTTTAAAACAATTAACTTCTCTATATACTTCATTTTGCTATATATAGCATTTTTTGTTGTCCGAGTAACTATTAATTTTGGAGTGGGAGGGCACACCATAACATTTCTCGAGGAGAACTGCTACCAATTTATTGAGAGTCCGTGTCTATAACCTACAATTTCATTATGACCAACGCCGTGAATAACGACATGTTAGGTCATGTCAGAAAACCCGCATTTGAGACCTAATCCAATGTGGCCTTCTCCATCTGTTTGGTTCCTCTCTAGAGATGGATTAGCAGATGGAGAGATGTAGCAAACTCTTCCCAACCAACCACGTTTAGGGTTTAGGGTCTACGGTGGCATGTTGATTTGCGATAGGGACATTTCCTTTGAGGTGATAGCTTGAAAGCAACTTGTCTTGTCTGTTTACAAATAATTCGATCCTTTACTACTCAACAAACCATATGAGAGAAAATCAGAGAGGCTGCACTTGCACATGGGCCGGTCCACAGTTTTTGCATGTTACATTATCATTTGTACTACTATGGATTCACAATCTTTTACCCGACCCGTCCACATCTTAAATGGTTGTGGCTAGGGGTGTTGGGCCTAATTCAGGCCACAAAAAACCTCTCATAAACGTGCTGGGTTGGAATAGGGTTTATTAAAAAGTTATAAAGATGCAAGTCCAAGCCCGGGCCATTGATACACCACACACCGTCGCCTTGTGGTGATTGTGTAGTTTAACCAAAAAAAAGATTATGCATTTGCAATCTTTTACCCGACCCGTCCACATCATAAATTGTTGTGGTTAGGGATATTGGGCCGAATTCAGGAAACAAAAACTCTCATAAACGGGCTGGGTTGGAGCCCAGTTTACTAAAAAAAAACAAAGATACAAGTCTAAGCCTTGCCCATTGATACCCTTAATTGTGGTGTCTCAATCTGGCGAGTAATTGGGCTGGGCTTGGGCCAAACATATGTCTAATTGGCAGAGATTAACACCTACTTGAATAAACTTTACCAATAAATAGTTCAGGTTCTGGTACAAATCAGGCTCTGCTTATAAGCCTAGTAAATGGGCTGCGTCCCACAAATGCAGCTGGTACATAGGCTAATCCATTCCATACATTCCTTTACAAGATCCCTCCTCCTCCTCCTCTTCTTCTTCTTCTTCTTCTTCTTTATACTGACTATTTAAGGTCAGTCAGCAAGCATTTTGATATGTAATTATATTCAATTAGGAGTAGGGCTGTCAATGGGCCAAGCCCGGCCCATGCTAGGGTCTGTCTTAGCCCAGCCTTCACTTTCAAGGGTCTGGCTCAAGCTCTCGGAGGACCTAAACTAGCTTAGGCCCAATCCATACCCTCAGGTTGAGGGTGGGCCTGAGCTTCAAAAAGAAAAATAAAAATTTATTTGAGAAATGCTAGCCCTAATCTCAGTCAAACTTTACTCTCAGTCTCCACTAACCACTTGTGCATTCTTGATGAGAGAGAGTGCTTTAACTACCATAACTGATTTGATAATGGATAGGTGGTTAGTGGAGGCTGAGAGTAGAGTTTGACCGAGAGTAGGGAAAGCATGCCTCAATTTATTTTGTAGTGAAGATTTGATGAGCAGTTCTTGTTGGGCCAACCTTAGTTAGATCACAACAGTTAGAAAGAAGGCGAGAGACAGACAAAAACATAGCCAAAGCTAGAGCCAGAGTGGTAGAGTGATAGTCATAAGAGGGTTGAGAGGCGACGTTCGTCGTCACGCGAGAGAAATTTTTTTTTTTTTGGGAAGGAAATCTGGGGTTAAGGCAGACCCGATCAACAAGTTTTCATTGGCGATGTGATAAGCAACACACTCATTTAGCCAACGAGGCACCCTCAGACGAGTCCAATGGAGAGCTAATAGACACACGGATATCTTGGCAAAAATAGAGAGAACGTCTTTGGATTTTTTAAACAACTTAGACACATGTTCTTTTGACTATAGTTAAGAAGCTTTAACTCTTAGGGTTATACTTCTAACCATAGGTTTTAGATTAAATTTGCAAAGTGTAAATTCATGATAAGGAAAATAATCACCTCTTCACCCACTTTTTGTGCTAAGTGTCCCCATTTTTAATTCTTTTAATTGTGTTTAAGATTCACTAACCCTTAATGCTTTGTTTGGTTGTTAAGAATATTTGTGAAAACATGAAAAGAAAAAAAAATTTTGGATTTCTAATTCAACTTTTAGTTGTGTTTTATCTAATTTTCTTTTATTTTCCATCTTTTTACTTATTTTCTTGACAATCAAACATAGGCCTAGGATTAGAGCATCTAACCTAGTGTTTAGAAATAAAAAAATTTAACTACAAGGATGAAAACTTGTTAACCATAATTCAAAAGGGCTTTATGAGGGTGAGAAGAAATAGTCCCCTCTTCGTCCCCAAGAGAGTACTATTGCTCTTCTGGTAAAAGCCAGCGATGTTTCTATTTGGCTTTTGTAGAGAGTAGGGGCGGAGCCAGGGGAGCGGGGGCTGGCAATGGCCCCCCCAAATTTTTTGGAAATCCTTATTGAAGTAGTATGAATAGTGGGCCCCTCAATCCATTTTTTTTTAGTATACTTGGCCCCCCAATTTTTTTGTCTAATATAATAGTGGCCCTTCAATGGAGTCCCCTTATGCCCTTGAGGTTGCCACATGTCCTTATTGACACTCCTTAACTATGGTTAAAATTCACCCAATCTCAAGGTTCATCTACTTATCTTTGGTTTTTAGAAAAAAATATTTAAATAATTTTAACCTTAGAAGTTAGTAAATTTTAAATTAGGGTTTGAAAAGAAATTTGATATTTTTTTTAAAACCAAGGATAGGTGGGTGAATCTTAACCACAATTAAAGGGTGTTAATAGGGACACACGACAACCTCAAAGGTATTACCGGGAAAAAAAATTCTCAAAATAAAAAAACTATCCCAAAAAAAATTTTCTCGAGAGCTACGGCCCGAACCCCCAAATTCCATACCCTCAAATCAAAATCACCCCCTCTCCCCCCCCCCCCCCCCCCCCAAAAAAAAAATTTCCTGGCTCCGCCCCTGTAGAGGGTCTCGACTCTTATTAGGCTAATTACCAACTAAGTACCCCCAAAGGAAAAAAATTGTACTTGCTTAAACTCCCTCATGGAATGTCCAACCCTTTGATGATCATGTATCAAAGTTACTAGGGAGAAATTGATCTGGAGGACGATCCAACGGAAGTGAACATATCACCTGTAAGCGTATGTTATATTGGTACTACGTGCTGTACTAAATCATTGAACATATTATAGTTTGAGAGACCAGAGAGAGCAGGCTCTGTTTGAGTCCCTGTTACACTCGCAGGAGCAGCCGCCATGGCCATGGATGCGAGCAACGGCGAGGAATTTACAGTGGGTTGCTTTCTCTCCATTAAAACCACTTTAGGGGGTGAGTTCGAAGGTCAGATTATAACCTTCGACAGACCTTCTAACATTCTTGTTCTTCATATCCATTTTGAGTTTTGTCTCCATTACTTGTTTGCTTTTCTTCTAGAAATCTTCATTTCTATAGCTATTTTGTTCAAATCATATTTGAATTCCTTAACTAAGTTAGATTAGCACAAGAGGGCTCAAAAGCAGGACCTCGACGAAACCTACGCCTTTTGAAGGTGAACTATATAAAGGAATTCACCCTCTTGGGCAAAGATGAAGATCCACTCGATCTCAACAATTTTTACCTTGATCTTAATAGTCTTCATGCTAGGGAGGAATCTGCTATAAGGTGATGAAATTTGGAGCAGACCCCATATGCCAATTTTACTTATTTTTTAATTTTTCGTTTATATGATGTTTTGATTATATGAATTGCAGACAAGCAGAGATAGATGCTGAGAGGATAGGTGTCGGAGTTACGACTGAGGCCCAGAGCATATTTGATGCGTTATCTAAGACGTAAATCGTTTACCCTCTTTATCACTTATTTTGATTTTATGAAATTTCAATTTGCTCTTTGTCCATTGCAGTGCACTTTTTATTTTTTTCTGAACATCAGAGCAAATATATAAAATTTCACATTTTTTGACTTATGATGTTTTGCTCCTTAATATTGGAATGCTCAATTTGTATCATATGTATGGCGCATTTTGATCATTGCCACATGGCACATTGACGGCAGCTCAGATGCCATCTAAAAAACACGTGGTAGCATCAAAGTATGTAGCAGATTCCCACATGGACTTGGAATGGATGTAGCAAGTTTCCACATGGTGGCATCAAATTGTTATGGTTGTAGCAGGTTCTAATGACTTTGTGGAGTGGTTGCTCCATCCCCATTCTTGAATGACATGGGTCAGGATGATGGCATCCTAGAGGGCTACTGACATCTTGGACTACAACTCTTGGCATTCACGAGACGGCTGATCCTTGGAAAGGGAAGTCAAGTATGGGTGGGCCTTCTTCCCAAGAGAGCCGGTAAGAGCTGGATGGTGGGGCTCGGTTTAAGTGGCGTGACGAGAACACGTCCAGTGAGGACAATGGCATCCCACTTGGGCTACTGATGCCCTATAAGTGCGGCTCGTTGCCCTGGGTTGAGGCCATCATCAAGGTAGTGGTCTTGCATGCTTTCGTACTATCTAGATGCATTGCCGCTACTGGAACATGGCTATAGATGTCATCCCTAGAATGACTTGGCATTGCCTTTGTCAACCTACTTAGAGAATTGGAAACACAAGGGAAGGGCTGCCATTGATGTGGCGTCCTGGATCACTGCTTGCTAAAGTGGTGTGTAATTGTGTCGTGGGGTCAGAAGGTGGTTAGTTGCAAGAGTTTGTTAATGATTTGTCCAATGGTTGAGTGCTACAATTTAGTAACTGAATGATGTCACAATTAGTCGGTGACAACATTTTATTCTCACGTGGGTGGTTACTGATGTGCACATATGGGAAGTTATAGGACACGCGATGTCACAAGTCCCCTTTGTCTTTGTCATGAAAAATTATAAATAGCGAACTCCCCTATTAGAACAGGATTCAGATTCTAGTCATCTTCAACCTTTGAGCTCCCCTCAATACCTAAACCCTAAAACAGCAATGCCTAAAACCTATGTCAATTCCAAACCCTAAAACAATAGCATTCCATAACCCTAACCCCTATACAACCCTTTTAAACCTCAAGAAAGGTTAGAAAATCTGCATTGAATTAAGAGCTAATTCCTAAGCTTTTGGAATCCATACAACCCTCACAAATACAAATGAGGGTCGTATTGTAGGTTTGTGACATGACCTTGAATCTTTATAAAATTGCTTTATTGAATTTTCTTGGATAATTATTTGAGGTAGGATTGCTATTTTATGATTTTCCTAGTTCTTGTTAATCCAATCTTGATCTTAGCAGTTAGCACACTAGATTTTAGGCCATTGCATAGTCCTACATCAAAAAGGTTCTACGGGGTCTTTCAAAAATAGCTCATGAACTTCATGTCTTTATCTGAAACAATCGTTTTTGGAACTCCATGCAAACATACCACCTCCTTGAAGAACAACTTGGCTATCCTCAAAGCATCAGACATATTGTTACATGGAATGAAATGTGCCATTTTAGCAAACCTATCAACGACGATATATTGGAATTGTACTCCTCATGGCCTTTGGTAGCCCCAAAATGAAATTCATGCTTAAATCTTGCCATGGTTCGTGGAGTATGGCGGCGGTGTGTAAAGACCAATGTTGTGCTTCTTTCCTTTAACTAGTTGGCATGTAGACACTGCTGTAATATCTGGGAAACATCATGCTTCAGACTCGGCTTGGAGTGATTTTTAACCATAACTGTAGTCTTATCCTTTCTAAAGAGACCTCTGGCATGGAATTTCCATATAACACACTCTCGAAGAGACGTACCAGACAAACATAAACATGTCCCTCGAAATAAGTAGCCACCATGCACACAATACTTTGGATGGTCAACTTGTTCTCCAACATTGGTGTCGACGTAAATTGTGCTAAATCTTTGTCCACATCATGGTCCCGCTTCACTCTCTCGAACAGAATGACTTCCATGGCCATAGAAACCAGCATGTGACTTTGTCTACTCAAGACATCAGCAGCCTTATTTTCTACCCCCGCTCGGTGCTTAAGAAAAAGAAAAACTCTTGCAAATAAGCACTCCACATGGTATGTCGAGGATTCAACTTTCTTTGGGAGTCTAAGCACTTCAATGCCTCGGCCAACCACAAAATAGGAAAACTGTACTTGATGCTGAGCTTATTTATGGCATGAATATCCACGCACTTGAGGTGTGGAAATGTATAGGAGAAGCTCTTAATAGGATGAAGATAAGATAGGCTTTGTGATATTCCACTTGAAGTGTGGAAATGTGTAGGATAAGCTAGCACATCCTATCTTATGAGGTTGTTTAATAATATTTTGAAGAAAATTGAGGAAGCATGGAGGAAAAGTATTGTGGTACATATCTACAAGAATAAATGAGATTTTCATTATTGTACCAATTATCGTGGAATCAAACTCATGAGTCAAATTATGAAGTGTTGCTTCATGGGACGTACGTTCGCAATCCCCCTCCCAGAACAAAGACTAATACAAGTAACTAGGGTTTCAGAAGATCAGTTTGGATTCATGTCGGAGAGGTCAACTATTGAGAGGCTATCTTCTTACTTGGACACTTGATGGAGAAGTTTAGGGTGAAAGAGATCTCCATATGGTATTTAGAGACTTAGATAAAGTTAATATGGACATGAAATATGTGGGGAGACTGCTAAAAGTGCTTTTGAGGAGAGTAAATCAACCTCCTTTTGTGAGAGGGAGATTTTCAGCTGGCTAAACTTTTGTCAAACCTGTCTACCACAGTGCCCACACAGATTCTCATGCACTTAGTTGGTGGTAGATGGATGTTAACCTAATTGCTCATTATGTATAAAGTTAATAGGGACATGAAATATGTGGGGAGACTGCTAAAAGTGATTTTGAGGAGTGTCAATCTCCCGTTTGTGAGTTTGAGAGATTTCCATCGTGCTAACCTTTTGTCAAACCATTCTGCCACTGGGCCTAAGCATATTTTTAATGCACTTAGTTGGTGGTAGATAGATGTTACCTTAATGCTCATGATTACATCTCTTGTATATGTTGAATATTGTTTTGGCCTATTGTACCTTTATGGTATAGTAGACCTTTGGGTGTTACTATGGTAGAGTATAATGTAGTAATGACATACTTGTACTATTCATTTCTAGATTTTAAGTATATAATTTAATGAATGAGAGAGAATAGTTAATCTCTCTATTATTTCTTTTCTCCTTCTTCCTCTTCTCCTTCTTCCTTCTTTCAAACCCTAACCTTAAACTAAACTAATCAAGTCAACTTGGTATGAGAGCATCTCAAGATCTAAGGGGCCATACGACGAAGGTATGGATAACGTAGCTTTTTCTCCCATCTAATGAGCCTTGATGTGTAGGGATTTATAGTATTGATTTCAGATTTTTTTTTTTTTTTTGAGGCATGGAGATGGGAGTTTTGTGAAATTAGTTGGTTGTGTTTGATCCGTATGAGAATTTCAAAGATTTTGGGGAGGTCTCATGTTGATTGGTGGAATATTGAAGCTCTGATAAGAATTTACTAACTAGTTATCATGAAAAAATGTTTTTTGGATTGTTTGATGATTTTTTTTTAATGGCAATGTGCATGAGAAATGGTATTTGGTCTCTCTTGAAGGTGATGTGTAAGTTGGGTGCCCTCCAAGTGTTTGACAAAAGTTGCGTGAAGTTGGAAATGTTGTTTTGGACTCTCTAAGTGTTTGAAAAAATATGTGTGAAGTGAAAACTGTTCCATGAAGGTGATGTGCAAGTTGGGTGCCCTCCAAGTGTTTGATGAAAGTCATGAGAAGTTGGAAATGTTGTTTTGGGTTGTGTAAACCCTTTGTGTGAAGTTGAAAGTATTGATTTGGGTTGTTATGTATTCATTTGTGGTGATAGTTTAAGGACTTGATTTGTGTAAATCAGTCCCTTTGTGGTGCAATGGGTGATTTGGAAGTGAGTCAAGACTCTTCTAACCCTGAGGCTAGAGGTGGGCAAGTGCACCTTGGACACGGGGATGCCCCAAATGTGCAAATTACTACCATTAAGTTGAATGACAACAATTTCTTGGTATGTTATCTCGTATTTTGGATTTCCAAATCCCTATTCTGGTGCTATCCCCCTCTATGTGTTTGTTTCCCATTCCTCCCAAAGTGTTTAGGTGCGTGTGCTTCGTTCATATCGCTCGTTCTGACCGTATAAAGTTTGATCCTAATGCTCTCAAGTGTGTATTCTTTGGGCCTACTTCAAGTCAGAAGGGCTACCGATGTTATCATCCTTCTTTTCGTCGGGTATGTCTCTATGGATGTGATTTTTTTAAAAAAATTTATATCAATAAGACATGTATTAATCAAAGAAGAGTTACAAAAAGAGTTTACAACAATGTAAACCCGGAAATGACTAAAGAGGATACAAACCAAGCAAGAGGGAAACCCAAAAACAGCATAAAGGTCCTATGTATTAAGGGAGTTGTGATGGTACTCCAGGATGTGACATTCTTTGAGTCCATTTCTTTTTATTCAGACTGGAAGACCTCTCTTCAGTGGGCGAGTATCAGTGAAGAGATGTTTTTTGAGTTTCCTTTGCCAGTTCTAGCTTCAATGCCTCCTGATAGTGATAGTGCTAGACAGGGGGAAATTGTTCATACTTTGAAGGTATATGAAAGAAAGAAGAAAGATAGTAAAGAAGACCCTCATACTTCCTTCCAAGAAGTCTCCTCTAATCCATCGGTTAAAGGTAATGTCCCTCATTCTAATCCTGGGTTAATTGATGATTCTTCCCGTCCTATTGCTCTAAGGAAGGGTGTTCGTTCTTGTGCTCATCCTATCTCTAACTTTGTCTCATATTCGGTTTTATCTCATTCGTATTGCTTTTTTGCCGTCTTTATCTTTTGTGTCTATTCCTCGCAGTGTAACAGATGCTCTATCTCAGCCAAAGTGGTGAGAGGTAATGGAAGAGGAGACGCAGGCTCTTGAAAAGAGTGGCACTTGAGATGTTGTTGAGCTTCCTAGAGGAAAAAGATCAGTGAGCTACAAGTGGATCTTTACTGTAAAGCATCTTTCAGATGACTCAATTGATAGGTATAAAGCAAGCCTTGTTGCCAAGGGATACACCCAGACCCATGGTATAGACTACCAAGAGATCTTTGCTCCTGTAGCCAAGATGAACTCTATAAGAGTGTTGTTGTCCCTGTTGCCAACCAAGATTGGCCTCTATTCCAAGTTGATATGAAGAATGTCTTTCTACATGGTGACTTGAAAGAAGAGGTGTACATGACACCTCCTTGCTTTATGAGTTCCTCAACCAAGGGGAGAGTGTGCAAGCTAAGGAAAATAGTTTATGCCTTGAAGCAGTCTCCTAGAGCTTGGTTTAAGAAATTTTGCACTGCCATGTTGAGAATGGCTACAAGTAGAGCCAAACATACCACACATTATATATCAAGCATTCTCACCAGAAAGTTACTATCCTTATTTTGTATGTGGATGACATTGTGGTGACCGGGAATGACTATGGTAAAATGGGAAAGCTAAAGAGTAAGTTGGCAACAGAATTTGAGATCAAAGATTTGGGCCATCTGAAGTACTTTTTAGGGATGAAAGTTGCCAGATCAAAGGAAGGTATCTTTGTCTCTCAGAGAAAGTATGTGTTGGACTTACTTGAGGAGACCGAGATGATGGGTTGTAAATCGAGTGACACCCCTATTGATGTGAACCACAAGAGTGGGGAACGTCTTTCAAATACAGGGAGGTACCAGAGACTTGTAGGGTGCCTAATTTTCTTGCGTGGCAATGCTCGGTTGAGCTTTATATTGGGGGTCACTCTAAGATGGGGTATCCTGATCGTAAGACCCCACAGTCAGAGACAGGTATTGTTGAAATTGCTAAGTGGAAGGCAGAAAATTGCATTATTTTGGGCTAGTTGTTTAATTCCATGGAGCCTCAGATTATTGGGAATTATTATTTTTTTTATAAAGATTGTCATGAACTTTGGGAGACTCTTATTTAGACTTATGTCCTAGTAGAGAATGATGCTCAAATTTATCAACTTACTCGTGAGATTGCTCACTTTCAACAAGGGAATATGTCTATTTCAGATTAATTTGGGGCTCTTTAGCGTCGTTGGGAAGAATTGAACCATTATGAGCCTCTTTTTGAACTATATGTTATTTCTGCCAAGATTATGACGAAGTGAATTGAGCGTCACCGCATTTATGATTTCTTATGAGGTCTTTAGGCTGAATTTGAGCAGTTGCGCACTTTGATTCTTGCCACATCTCCTTTGTCATCTCTTCGATCTGTGTACTCCACTGTGTTTGATGAGGAATTCCGTCGAGTTGTTATGTCTTCGAGTACCACTCCTATGCCCCTTCTGGATTGTACCGCCTTTGCTACTGATTTTCGTCCTGCTACTGGCCGTGGTAGGGGGACTAATAGGGGTCGTTGTGGTCGTGGTAGACCTACTCCTTGTAGTCACTTTGGTATAGTGGGACACGATTGTGATCATTGTTATCGTTTGCATGGCTATCCCAAGGGTTACCAGCCTCGTCCTGACTACGAGGAAGATTGTTGGAAGAGGAGTGGAAAGAGATGGACTTTACTACCTTGACACTGATTATGCTCCTCATCGAGTCTCCTCTACTGTTGCTACTGTTTCTATTTTTCCTTTTTCTGTCGATGCTACTCTTGATACTTATCATTTATAGCATGTCAAGCTTGGGCATATTGAATCTAAGACTTTATGTTATTTGATTTCTACTTTTTATAAACTTTGTTCTTCATCTACTTTTCAATGTGATACTTGTCAGCTTACTAAATATGTCCGTACTGTTTATACATCTCGGATGCATAGATGTTCCATTTTTCAGTTAGTTCACTCGGATGTTTGAGGACCATCTCCTGTTCCCTCAAGTGATGACTTTCTTTATTATGTTACTTTTATTGATGATTACACTCGAGCTTCAGGAATTTCAAGTTATGATTGTTACCCAATTTGGTGGTCTTATTAAGGCCCTTCGTTCTGATAATGGAGTTGAGTATCTCTCTGCACCTTTTGTCCAGTTTCTTCAAACTCATGGGATTGCCCATTAGTTTACTTACCACGCCTCAAAAAATTGGCGTTGCTGAGCATAAGAATTGTCATTTAGTTGGTGTCACTCGTTCTTTGTTGCAAGGCATGCAGGCATAGTTACCATACACCCGTATTGTATCCATTTAGTACTCGTATAATACTTTTAAGGGAATTCGCCGTTTAAAACTTCGTACTTTTGTCGTGTTACGTATTATACATGTATCGCATTATAATACTCGTTTAATACATGAATTACGTATTAAACGCGTACAATACTTGTATTTTTTACCGTGTTAAACGCTTATTCCACATTAAATGATGTTATTAGTTAATATTATGATTTTTATTTATTTATTTATAATTATTAATTATTTTTTAATTTTCCCATACTTTTACCGTGTTTTTGTCGTTTAACACCCGTACTTCCCGAACGGATCATTGTCGTATTATACTCGTACCCGTACTTGGTAACTATGCATGCAGGTGCTAAGCTTTATTGGTTCATGACTCTTCTCACCGCATGTTTTCTTATCAATCGAGCTCCTTCTTGCATTCTTGATGGCCTCTTACCATATTAGCTTCTTTGCCTTCAGGTTCCTATTTTTCTTATTGAGCCACTGGTGTTTGGTTGTATTAGCTTTGTCCAGGATTTTCGCCCCATTCGTCAGAAATTGGATGATAAAGTCATTCGATATGTCTTTGTTGGTTACTCTAGCACCTCTAAAGGCTATCGATGTTATGACACTCAGTCTTGTCGTTTCTTTGTCTCTCTGAATGTTATTTTTTTCGAGACAGTCTCTTATTTCTCTCTTACTTCTACGATGCCACCTGTCTCTGTGCCTTCACCTACTGTTTCTCCTGTCTCTATGCCTTTACCTATTGCAGGGGACCTTCCACAGCAGGAGTTTCTCACGTACTCTCGCCACCAGCCGCTTGGTTCCTCCTCCGATACGCCTCTACCATAGTTTTCCCCGTAGGCCACTCAAGGTACTTCTTTACCCTCTGTTATTCCTGTTCATTCTCCTGCTATTGTTACTCATGTTGCTTCTGATCTTTAGATACCTATTGCTCATCGTAAGGGTGCTCGCTCCTGTGGTATTCCTTACCCCCTTGCCAAGTATGTTTGTTATCAGGTTGTATCTCTCTCGTACTAGACCTTCCTTTCGACAATTGACTCTTTGACTATTCCTCGGTCCGTTCGTGATGCTCTTCTTCATCTTGAGTGGAAGAATGCTATGCTTGATTAAATGAATGCTCTTTAGTCTAATCAGACTTGGGATATGGTTCCCCTTCCAGTTGGGAAGAAACCTGTGGGCTGTCGTTAGATCTTCACCGTCAAACATAACTCTGATGGCAGTGTTGCTCGGTATAAGGCTCGTATTGTTGCCCGCGACTTTATTCAGACTTATGGGCTTGACTATGATGCTAGTTTTGCGCCTGTGGTCAAACTGATTTCTGTTTGTGTTCTTTTCTCTCTTGTGGCAAATCAGAGTTCACATCTCTATCAGTTAGACATCAAGAATGTTTTTTTTAATGAGCATCTCACTGAGGAGGTGTATATGGATTCCCTCCTGGTTTCCTGCTTCAGGGGGAGTCTGGAAAAGTTTGTAGACTTCAGAAGTCTATATATGGTTTGAAGCAGTCACCCTGTGCATAGTTCCATTGCTTCAGTGAAGTGGTCCTTAGCATTGGCTTCTAGCGATGTCACTCTGATCATACTGTTTTCATCCATTCTGGCACCTTAGGCCGCACTATTCTCCTAGTATATGTTGATGATATCATCTTGACTGGTGATGACTCTTCATTCATCTCTCATGCTAAGCATGAGTTGGGGTGTATCTTTGATGTCAAAGATCTAGGTCATCTAAAATACTTTCTTGGTTTGGAGATTGCTTGATCTAAGAAGGGAATTTTTCTGTCACAACGGAAGTATGCTCTTGAGCTACTCAGCGATACTAGTATGAGTGAATGTAAACCCGTTACTTCTCCCATGGATCTGAAGCTCTCTTTGCATGATAATGAGGGTGATCTTTTTGATCTTCATGCTTATTAGTGTCTTATGGATTGCTTGATATATCTTACCCTCACACGACATGATATTACATTTGCTGTCAACATGGTTAACCAGTTCATGCATGTTTCCCGTGCTTCACTCCTTGTTGTTCATTGTATTCTCCGATATATCAAGGATAGACCCAATTGTGGACTTGTATATCGCTCACATGGTCACCTTGATATCTCCGGCTATACAGATGTTGATTGGGCCGAATCTACTACTGACTGTCGTTCCACCTCGGGGTATTGTGCTTTCCTTGGAGGCAACTTCGTTGCGTGGAAGAGAAAAAAGTAACCCTTGGTTTCTCGATCTAGTGCCAAAGCAGAATATTATGCACTTGCTCATGACACTTGTAAACTCTTATGACTTCGTTCTCTCCTCTCTGAGTTAGACTTTCCTGTTAAGGGCCCTATGTCCTTATTTTGTGATAACGAGACTGCTGCAAAGATTGTCTCAGATTATGTGCTTCATGAGCGGACAAAGCACATTGGGGTTGATATTCACTTTCTCCGTGAGAAAATCCGTGATTGTTCTTTATCTTTTCAACATGTTTCGTCTTCTCAACAACTTTCTTATATCTTCACCAAGCCGGTTGGCTCCGCTATTCTTCAGGATATTACTGTCAAGCTGGGCATGCTTAATGTTTATGCTCCAGCTTGAGGGGGAGTGTTGATATATGTAATATCGGGGGTATACATGTAAAAGGGCATATATGTAATGTTCTCTCTTTATATAATATGCTAGTATGATTCTCTAATCCCTAACTAAGCAATTTACCCTAACCTCTCTTTTTCTTCTCTTCTCTCTTTTCTCTTCTTTAAATCCTAAATCCTCCAAACCCTTTCTCCAACTGGATACAATAGACTCATTTATACATTGGCAAATCTCTTGTATGTTTTTTGCTTCTTGAACTGTTAAATATAAAAAGCCATGGGTGTGTAAATATCCTTCATCCGCTTCTTCTTTATGGACCATTCAACATTTTCCAACAGGTTGAAGTTACTTCCAAAATCAAAGTACATGAAATAAATACCCATTATCTGTTCTATATGATATTCCCTTAGAATTACATTAGATCCTTGCTATCAATGACATGTTTTCTTGATGAATAATCCCTGTTGTATGATCAGGCTTCCAGTTCAGTGGGACAAGAATGTCATTATTGTGATGAATGAAGTGCGTGTTAGCAGTCCATACCATGCCGAAAATGTTCAGGGAGGAACTCCAGCTGCAAATGACCGGGTGAAGAAAGTGGTAAGGCATATCGATAATGAATTAATACCGGACTTATTTTTATGCGTCTGAGATTTTGATGATGGAATTTATTGGATTTTCCATTTCCTTTTTGTCTATTTGTAGCTCGAGTTTGAAAGGAAGAGGTTGCATGTTCGTGGTCCTGGCCAGTGATGATATCTCCATGTACTGTGATCATTGACACCTTGAGGTATGTGCTGGTGGCTGCCTATGTCGCTTGTACACGATTATATTTCAGATGAAAAACAGCTCGGCGACTTTTATTCATGCTCCTATCTTATCAGTGTATACTATATTATTGGCGTTAATGGAACTTGTTGACTTTTGCAATTTGTTTGTTTGTTTGTCGATGCTTCTATATTGCCAGCTCTTGGTTGGAATTTTGATGTATCATAAGATGATAAATTATGGTGCACTGCGAAGGGACTTACCTGTGGCTGTTGGTTTGGCCTGAATGAAAAATCTACTGTGTGCTCCCTTGCACTTAGTTGCTGAACAAATGAGATTATGTGGTTGTATGCGTTTAGTGGTGCATGCAATATATTTAGATGTCTGAAAATTGAGCACTTGACCTCCACATTGAGATTTTTATCTATTAAGCGTTTATGCCCATGATTTGACCAGTCTTGTTAGAACTGGACTAGGCATCGAACCGGTAGATTGGCCAGTACGACCAGTCCGGTTCAACTGTGTACTTTTTACAAAAAAGGAAACAATTTTTTTTTCATTTTTCCCGGTTCCGACCGTTCCCAACCGGTTCTACCACCGGTTTTGACCAGTTCTGGCCGGTTTCTAAAGAGTACCGGTTTTGAGGCGAGGGGGCCGATTCCACCAGTTCGACCGGCCAGTCCGGTCCGGTTCTGACAACACTGGATTTGACCCCTCATGGCCTTCTGGACATAATCATTCGTGATGTTTTTAAAGGGTAAACATGTAACGACCCCAAAATCCTACAAGGCTAAAATAGGACTTTGGAATCGTCACATTACTTAAATCTGCTTTAAATCCATGCATACAAGGCTTACTACACTAGTCTCCAAAAATGAGAGTAATAAAATTCTGATATATAAACTATAACCAACCTGCACAAGTCTACGGTCAACATATACAACCTACTATAAACCAACAGGTATGAAAAATACAACTATAAAAGTCTACTGAGCAACATCCTCTAAAAGTCTATTACAAAACTCTCTCAACTAAACAAAGCACAAACTAAGAGGTATAGACACCCAAGCCTCCGGCTCCTTCCTCGGAAGGCTCACCTTCTCCTGCTTCCTCAATGTAAGCTTCCTCAATCCACGGCTCCGCCATGTACTCCTGCTCTAAACCTGCCAAGACAAAAGTCTGGCTGAGTACAAAGGTACTTAGTATATATAAAATCCAACCAACAATAATAATATACTTGCGCTTAGTTAGAAACATATCCAATAGCAATAACATAATCAGAGTACGGAAGAACGTGTGCGCATATATATCATATCATCACCTTGACTCGTGTACTTGTGAGAATCTTAGACTTAGAAGACAATACACTTATGAGCTGCTTATGCTTATGAGACTACGTGCTTGTGAGATGCTTATGCTTATGCACTTATTCAGATCATACAATGATGTGACATGCCGTTCTTGGCGGATATGGACCATGTCTAAGAATCAAATGGTTGACATGCCGTTCTTGGCGGATACGGACTATGCCTATGAATCAAATGGTTGACATGCCGTTCTTGGCGGATACAGACCATGCCTATAAATCAAATGTAATTGACATGCCGTTCTTGGCGGATACGGACCATGCCATGCTTATGCTTATTCAGAATGTTATACGTATGCCATGCTCATGCTTGTGGTCCACATGTGTAACTTGTGAGACTCTTATCTTAACATACACGTGCATATGTACTTAAGTGTCGAAATTAACATTCGAGTTGGTAATTACTTAGATTCTGATCTCCCACCATGGAAACTCCACTATATTGTCCCATACCAAATAGTTAGAGAATTCCCGGTTTGAGAGATTTTCCTCTAAGTTCTTACCTTCCCGACTGCCAATTTCCATGCAAGTAATTAGACATGCTTATCAACAATCACATATACATATCTCATCATAATTCATATCACAATTCATAATCAATTTACCACCATTTCATAAGAGTATAATATCATTTATCCTCTCAAACATTTTCACAAACACCTTGGGTACGCATATTATGAATCCATTACCCTTTTACATTTCCAACATTCCATCAAACCATAAACCATCTATATAATCCAAATATCATCCACATCCACATATTAATCCAATCCTCCATACATTTCCCATCCTTCATACATTCTAACCACATTCTAATCCACATTTCCATCCATAATTAGCTTACTTCATAGAAAATTTGGGAAAAATGCATCTAATCTCTATTCTATCATTCCTATCATATTAACATTCACAACACATTAAAATAGAGTTGATTAGGATAGTATATCGACCTTAGGAATCTTTCCCTTGGATTCAAAACGCTCCCGAGGTGATTTGGGGAAGCTTTCCGAGCAATATCCAAGCTATCTCCTTCTTCTCCAAGCAATCTTCCTCCCAAAACCCTAGGTTTCCTCACCCTTTTTGCCAAATTAGGTTAGAAATATGTAGAGTATTCTAATACCCCGAAATAAGATCCATATTTATAGCCCCAAGGTCTGAGAACCAAAAGACCAAAAAGCCTTTACTAAAATTCTGCAAAAACACGAAAGATCGAGCGATCGGTGGTTATGACTGAGCGATCGGTCGCCTACCGATCGACCGGTGTTTATGACCGAGCGATCGGTCAAAAACACTCTCTGGAAATTTTCCTCATACAAAATTTTGGACCAGTCGATAGATACCGATCGATTAGTTTTGGACCGATCGATCGCTACTTCTGACTAAGCGATCGGTGCTTTGCAGATTTCTGACCCATTATACTGTTTTGGCCATAACTTTTGACTCGTTCGTCGGATTTCGACGATTCAACTTGCGTTGGATTCGTCTTTCAAAAAGGAACATTTCTGGTGTTTTAGAATTTCTAAATTCCCTTTCAATTATGGACCAAAAAGTCCCCAAAGTTGACTGATTTGGAAAACCCGCCTTTTGACTTAGCTTAGACTAAAAATATGGAAAAACATTAAACATGAACCTCGAAGAGGGTTCCAATACCTTTCTAATGGTTCAAGAATCACTCAATTCCAATAAACGGTGCCAAAACTAGAGTTGCCTAAAGTTCAAGGTGTGTTATGACATCCCTCCGATTACAAGTTTGATTAAGCCTTAATCACACTATACCAATTAGATATAAATACATAAACATTAAAACATCACAAGGACCATAATACCCCTAATACTTGCAATAAAAACATGAAGAAGATTCGGGTCTCTACAAAACATCACCCACTCTACCCCTTGTTGTCCTCGAAAATAAAGATTTTAATCTCTGTTTTCAAAATTTTGTTTTTTCAGTAATTAAATGATTGGATTCAGGTTGTGAGATTGAGGAACTTTTGCAAATTCTAGGTAGAACATATTGAAATCTTATCTAGATTCTAACTGGTTTTTCCCCATCCCTCATTGTATCATCTTTGTTCCGAATTCTACTATCCTTTTTCTACTAATGACAGAGCAAGTGTTAAATTGTGTGAGGTGCTGCATGGCATCTTTTGATTCAAATCTTCCCTGCGGTGTCTTCTGATGTTGATATGTTAGTTTGGAGATGAAATAGACTGAGTTATATATGGATCTTTATGAATTATATTTGGAGGACTACCTTGATCTCCTTCCTAACTTTGAATTGGTCCTTGTGTTTGTTTGTGTGCCATTAGTCCATTAGAGATTCTTGTGACCGTGAGATGAAAATTAGTAGGGCTAAAGGAGGTGCTGTTGAGATGGTCAGTCCCCTTAGATTCTCCAGTCAATGCATGTTTGATCCGATCTAGAGAGGATAGATCTCTTCCTCCAACTGTTCTCTCGTCAATACTATCAATCGTGAAGAGCTTCCTTATGAAAATACTCGTGCAAACTGCCCTGGTATTTCATAAGGATCTCATATTTGTCAAGGAAAATTCCTAAGATGATCACCTCCATGTAGAACTTGTTGGTATACTCCTGCACAGGCTCTTTGTATTTCTGTTGGAGATACTGCTACATTATCCACCAATCTTCCTCATACCCACTAGGATAGAATTGCATTCTTGGCCTTGAATTTGTTCCATGAAAACCTTGCGGCTTCATGGTTGCACATATAGGAATCCCACCATGTTAGGGCATGGCTCACCATCTTCAGACGAGCAATGCTGATTTTCTGAGTATCTGTGAAACCTTACCTTGCATCAAGAATCCTAACATACATAGAGATCTCCATTTTTGCCTCAATCGTGAAAGGATGAACAATTCAAGATTTTCCCTGGCCTCCATCAGATCTAACCAAGGCCTTTTCTATCTCTTCATCATCTTTTTTTTTTAATGCTCATGCGAATGCTGTGCTTTGATCGGCAGAGATGGTGATGCAGCAGCTCCCATTTTGTGACAAGACATATCAAGAGTTCTGTTTGCGAATTGAGTCTTCCACGGGTAAAAAATATCTAAGGTGATGTTAAATTTACAATCTTTTGCACGACATTTTTCAAAAAAATTGGATGACACGATATATATATTATTTTGAGGTAATAGACTAAAGTTGAATTCATAAAATCCTCTTCCTCTCTATACTGATTATACATTCATATATGAAAGGATCAGAGTTCGAGATAATGAGAAGGAATTTTACTATCCCCGATACAAAAGAAACTGTTGTATTTCATTTGCCAGCTGCAGAAAGGAACCTAAGATTTTTTAGATGGACTTTCTCTCAAGCCTTCATAAATTGGAGTGAATGGTTGCCTAAGAATAGAGGTGGGGACTGCAAGATTATAGCTCCCAGGTGCAGAAGATACTACATCTTGATTGACTTTAGGATGAAAGACTACAAAATCCAAGAACCTTAATCTAGACATGGACTAATAAACTTTCAACAAATAAGGGAGCACATAAGCTGGGCCAACCAATGGAGTCCTGAGACTGGCTTACTTTTCTTTGGGCGTGGGCTGCACTTGCTATCCATTGAGCTAAGCCTCTGCTTAATTTTAAGGTCTTCAGTCAAACTACTTGAAGTTTTCCATTGAAATGCATCTATTCATCTGTACAACTGTTCCTTTAGTGTTGGGCCATGTACTTTTATTCAAGGTTCCTTAAATTCCTTATTAGTATAGATCTATAGATGAAGCGATTGTATACTGCCGAAGAACCAAACATGGGATCTGGTTGTACTTTCTAGTCGGAGAATATTGTTGCTTGCAAATGGGTTTTAAAATCCAATTTGAGACTTGCTGGTATGGGCAAGAGATCACAGCAGTGGCTAAATTATTCACACAAGTGCATAATGTTGGATGTAAATACAAAACTTGCCCCATTTGTTGAATAATTGAAGATGGCGGCGAACTTGTATCTTTCTATATTATTATCTGCAGAAACTGAATCCTCAAGATAACAATGACAACAAAATTTTGTTCATGCATAGCATCTTGGAAGAGAAATGTTTCTGACTCTTACTTTCGACTTGTTTAGAGAATTCATATGTGCTGAAGGAATTAGAGATCTTATCCTTAATCAACATCTAAAAAAAACTGGGTTTGCCAAATTCAGCATAGTGGTTGCCAAGCAGGTTTCTATGGCTCAACTAAAGATCATTCAAAATCAAGATCTATATTAGTAGTTCATATTAGAGATAGAGGCTATTGAAGTCTTTCTGGGTCATGTTCAAACTAAAATTTGCCCTAACATATTGGCAGTATCGATCGGCAACAATCACATTGCCGTATGTATGGCTTTGGACTTGTATAGGAAGCAAATTGTATACATTTCAAATACGGAAGTCTTTCCTCTTTAATTAATGATATTTTTAGCACTGGCCCAGTACTCTTATCTCTGTGTATCCATCTCCCCTTGTTCTGTATGGACTTATCTCTTTGTCAGTGGTAGAGAATATGTCTCCCACTTCCCTAAAAATATTCATATCCTGAATAGTGTTATTCCTACTCATTTAACTTAGGCCTTGAACCATTTTTTGATAAAAAGTTACAGATAATTCTGATTGGTTTTCTCAAGTTCAGATCCCTTGAAATCTGTTCCCATTTGGATTGTTTATGATTCAAACAAGCATCACAGACAGGCTCAATTGGCATTCGCAAGCATCATCGGTGAATTACATCGGCGTTAGAGCTCGGTTTGTCATGTTTGATGACTTTGAAATCAAATATACTTTTGAATGATAACTGAAGTTTCTGAATGGAAGATCACTTGAGTGAATGTTGCTTATGAGTGTTTTAAAGTCTAGTTAAGTATCATTTGATAATCCTTGGCATCATAAACACCTGATAAGCTTCCATGTTTATGCTAATTTCACTTTATTATATGTTTGGGCTTGAAAATAGAGGTGGACACATGGTTTGAGGAGGTGGGGGAAAAACTTTCAACCTTTCAAAGGGATTTGTACAAAACTTAGGATTCTATTGCCTATTTTTGAGGGATTTCTTGAAAGTTTCACTAATATCTAAAAAGGAGGAAATGTGATTTTCAACAACTCCTCTTTTTTTTTTTGAGTATTCTATAGATTTCCATTAAGAAACCCTGAAAAGTAATAAGAACTTGGGGTGGATACCAACATCTAAATCTAGTAGAGAGAGAGAGAGAGTAATTTCTTTTAATCCAGGTAATGGGGCAGTTCACATTCTCAAACTGTTCTGGATTCGGGTTGGGTTTAGGTCAAATGAAAGAATTTTGTACTCTTATATTTAACTTGTTGCTTCTAGACATTTCCTATGTATTTCGTAGTGGCATCAATGCAAAGTAGTATCTTTCTAGAGCATTAAGGGGCCGTTTGGCTGTTGCCAAACGCCCTCTTAAGTAGTAGTACTACACGCCCTGAGATTAGAACATTGCCAAACGCCCTCTTAAGTAGTAGTATTACTCATCCCTACACTTTTACTGGTTGAGTTCTGATGTGATGACACACTAATGCTGGTGTGACCATACCTAACCAGAGAAACGGATTTCAGGCACAGACTCGAGCCCAACTCGTGAGGTCACATGTGGCTCATTACATTGGGATGCTGCGTACAAAAGTTGAAACCAAAAAAGGACCCACAAGCCATTGGACAGTACCAAGTCAACATCCTGACAATGAGATCATCGATATTAAATATTTGGGTTCATACATGGACCTAGTTAATTGGCTGATTCCATTTTGCTTTTAATATAGTAAGTTTCTTAAAACTAAATATATACTCCTCCCCTCAACTCCGAGTGGAAGGAAGTGTATTGCCGTTGGGTTGGATTTGATTTCAAGTCTAAGTCTTTGTGGTGTGACGGTTGAAGTACCAGTAGGTTTTATCGAGAGTGAGGCGTTTGATTGAAAATCCAATGATGCCAAATCAAGTAAACCTATCATTTAATAATTTAAATGTATATAAGTCTTTTACAAGTTTAGATTTTCAATTAGGTGGCTCACCTTTAAATAGTACTTACGAGAATTTTTAAATTACTTTCTTATATTTAATGAGATTATTTCAAAGCATTTAAGAAATGAAATCATTTCTTACCAAAATTAAAAATTGACATCATATGAGAAAGAGAGAGGGTGAGTAGGGCAGCAACTACCCATACAGCAATAGTCCCCTCACCCTCGTCGCTCTCACATAGCAGACCTTTCAACTCCCATTAACTCTAGGATTAGTTTTTTTTTTAACTCTTTAGTTAATTTTTTTCTATTTTAATTTTCTAAACATGAAGGGTTGTGAACCTTAAGTTTGGATGCTGAGAAAATAGGTGAAAAGAAAAAAAAAATTATATTTCTAATACATATTTTGTCTAATTTTCTTTTCTTTTCTATGTTTTCATTAATTTTCTAAACAACCAAACATAAGGTAAGGGTAGATGAATTGTAACCACAGTTAAACAGGGTTAAAAGAGGGACACATGTCATACCCATATCCTAAATCTTAGAGAGATGAGGATGAACGATAAATGATAATCAACTACAAAAAGGATTTGCGGGCTACAAAAGCATCACAATGTCACATCTGAAATAAGGGCAAGCCTCTCAGCTCGGGTGGGCCCCACAACTGAGTTTTTCATTAGCCTAACATGGTGGCTGAACAGGCCAATCCTTATTCCCGATGATGTGGCTGTTGTGAGGGTGCTTTTAATTGTTCCATGAATATAGGGAGCAAATACCCATGGACCAAATTCTTTTTACTTTTTTGAATGTAACACGCACTCTAAATCTCTTTACTTTACTCAGACTCAGTTAAAAAAAAAACTTAGGGCGGAAGGAGGCATGGTGTGGGCCACCACCATGAAGGAGGTGGGGGGCTTTGGGGGCCGTATAAAGGAGAGTGCAAAGCAAGAGGCAGCAAGGCACGTTCGTCTTTTGTTCTTTTTCTTCATACGCTCCTCCTCTCCCACCATTTTTATATAATTTTAATAAAGTCTAACATTATTTTAGTTACCTACCAATATTTCCATTATTCCATACTACTATTTTACTACCCCTAGCACCTTTTTGAACACCTTCCTCGGTAAGGAGATCGAGAGAGAGAGAGACCATATCCATGTGCCCTTAGCCTTTTCCAATATTGTCACGAACCTCAATTTTCCTCTCTTTTTTCTCTTTTAAATTTGGAGAAAACAACCTTTTTAGGTTGCCTTTTGAAATGGGGGTGTTAGAACTGATTTAAAAAAAAAACAATATTAAGTGAAGGGGAGGATTAAAATTTAGAAACAAAAGGAAGTGTTCTAGCTGGAATAATTGAACAATTCTGAGTTCAATCCGAACTATAGTAGGGACCCCAAATCATTTTTTTCATTTTGTTTTTGGGCTGGAATAATTGAACAATTCTGAGTTCAATCCGAACTACAGTAGGGACCCCAAATCATTTTTTTCATTTTGTTTTTGGGTACATAACATGCGGTTAGGCCAATCCTAACCGCTCTACAATCTCAGTTAGTTTGGTGAGTTATGTTCTAGTTAGTGAATGAACATTTCAACCGTTACATTCATTCTAAGCATAGGCACAAAGTCGGGGTTCGGGAATAATCGAAAAAATTCGAGAAAAAAATAATAATTATAAAAAAAAATATCCAACAATTTGATTAGATAATATACAAAATAAATAGTTTACTTCGTCGAACTAAACAAATTATTGTGAAATCCACGAATAATTTGGGAATAATTACTAAAATCCGTGAATAATTAAAGAATAATCCGGCAAACTAAAATTCACGAATAATTCGATAAACCTAAAATTCGAGAATAATTCGTGAAATTTTCAAAATTCAGAGAATTTTGTTACTATGATTCTAAGGACTCAAGCCAAGTCTTTTACCCATCCCCAAATCAGTTGACCTGAAAATAGTGTGACATATCACTTGAACTATATATGGTTAACTCTCATCTTGTTTTAGGTATACTTGACACTAAAGTTATCGTAATTCAGAAATGCTCGAATGCATGACGTGGTTGTAAATTTGTTTGACATTATTTTTTTTGATAATCCACTATCTCATTTAAACAAGAATATGAAGCATACAACTAGGAGAGGGGGGGGGGGGGGGGGGGGGGGGGGGCTCCCATTCGGGTGTCTTGAATCATAAAATTCCAATGATATATTATAGCAGGAGATTTGCTTGACACACTAATCGGAGAGCAGCTCTAGCAAGGTAAAGGCGTCCCCATTATTACACTTCTGGTTAGAGTTTAGACATACAAGCTACGAGGTTATTGCATATTATGTACCTTAATTGGAAAAAAGAAAAAATCTTGGATCAACCAACGCAAATTCATGGTAATGTTCTCTATAAAAAGTTTTCGAAGACAAATTTTCAGCCTTTGATTCAAATACTTTAATACTTGTAGTTATGCTGCTTTATTTGTTTTTTTTAAGACTTTGTTTATCTATTATTTTCGTGATTTATTTCACGAGAAATGCAGGACTTTCTATAAGCATTTACTTTTACTAATTATGTATTTTAGATAAATCAATCAAAGGTGCACTCAATGGAGGAGGATGAATAACAACACTTGTTGGGCGACCCAACGACCTCTGCAAATTTGAATCTTCTGGCTTCTGTGTAGGAAACAACATTAAACAATATATTCTAATTAAAAAACTTATCTGACATGCTTTCATGAATTCAAAGATCCTCCTTTGGGAGGAGATCCTATGTCTCCTTATTTGTTCATGCTTGTCATGCAGGTTTTTTCCAGTATGTTGAACCAGGAAGCCATTGAAGGCCGTTTGATTCCCCACCCCCGATGTCATAACCATTTGATCACTCATCTGTGTTTTGCTAATGATCTCATGGTTCTATCTTCTGGAGACCTTGGGTCTATATCCGCCATTGCTTCTGTGTTCAGGCGCTTTAAAGCTTCTGGGCTAGAGGTAAATTGCAACAAGTCTTCCCTTTTATTAGGGAATGTTGATATTCATTGGACTCGCCAGATGCAAGATGTGTTGGGTATTAGGCAAGGTTATCTCCCTATCAAATACTTGGGATTACCTCTCTCATCTACGCGCTTGAAGCGTACAGACTGTCAACCGTTAATTGAAAGGATATCCAAGCGCATCTCATCTTGGAAGAATCATTGGCTTTCTTATGGAGGCAGACTTGAGCTTATCAGAAGTGTGCTCTGTTCCTTTCATCTATATTGGTGTAGCGTTTTTATGTTGCCGCAAGCAGTGGTTGCTAATATTGAAAGCTTGCTGGCCCGATTCCTTTGGACAGGTCCTAACTGGCAACAAGCAGTGTACAAAGTAGCCTAGGGAATTGTATGTGGTCCTAAAGATGAAGGGGGGCTAGGCATCAGATCGGTGAAGGATTGGAACAATATTGCCTTATTGCAGCGTGTTTGGGAGCTCGCTAATGGGGAAAGATCTTTATGGACAGATTGGTTTCGTGCTAGATATTTGAAACATGACTCTATTTGGACTATGAAAGCTCCTTGGTTGCCGTCGTGCCTCCTCCATAGTATCCTTAAGGTCAGGCATTTGGCGGAGCCTAATGTTCGTCATTTCATTGTTAATGGCAAAGATACCCTTCTTTGGTGGGATCCATGGCACCTAAGGGGTATTCTTTGTCGCCTAGGGGCTATTATTGATTCCCCCCAACTAGGGCTGTGGCGGAGTGACAAAGTGGATAAGCTTCGCAATGAGCACGGATGGAAAAATGAGGCCCCTCCTAGGCCAGAGTTCTATGAAGCATGGGAGGAGATTCCAGAAATTTAGATTCTTGGCAACCACGCAGACAGAGTGATTTGGACTCCGACAGCAAATGGCAAGTTCTCTATTAAGTCGGCTTGGGATGGGCTCAGATCTCGGAGACATAAGGCCTCTTGGTCTATAGTGCTTTGGTTTCCCCAGGCTATTCCTCATCATTCCATGATTGCTTGGATTGCCATCAAGCATGCGCTAGTCACTAAGGATAAGTTGGTCGCTTGGGCTATCCTTCAAAGTGATTTATGTTGCCTTTGTCGTCAAGATTGGGAAACTCATGACCACTTGTTTGCTAGGTGTTCCTACATGACTGAGATTTGACAGAGTATTATAAGGTCCATATTCCTCCATTATAGTCAATATTGGCATTGGAGTCAGTTCGTCCGTTGGTTCGTTAGGAAATGCAAGGGAGTTAATCTTCTATCCATTCTCAGGAAAGTCACTTTCAATGCTATCGTGTATCACATATGGGCTGAAAGGAATAGGCGCACTTTTCGTAATGAATTTCTGTTTGTAAGGCTGTTCATACGGATGATCATTGATAATGTCAAAACCAAACTCAATGGGGCTGATCGTCAAGTGAATGACGATGTGCCTAGTAGGCTGGTTGTTGATCGTTGGGAGCTAAATGTCCGATGGCGTGTCTCCACTATTAAATGGGTCTCTTGGGTCCCTCCTGATGATAATACTGTGAAGATCAATGCCGATGGATCCTATAGGGACGATAGAGGCGGTTATGGATGCATCATTCGAAATGAAAGTGGATCAACCATAAGTGCATTGGTGGGTGTTAAGGAGGGCTTCTCGGTTATTTACTTTGAACTACTGGCCATCTTGAGGAGCATTAAGCTGGCATTAGATCAAAATCTGCTTCGTGTTCAGGTGGAGTCTGACTCCTTATGGGCAGTTAAGTGTATCAAGTTGGGGTGTGAATGGCCATGGGATAGTCTCTTTAGCTTGACTAGGATTATGGATCTGCTGCCTAGCTTTGATATATTTGAAATCGGCTAATTCATCATGAGGCCAATCAGGCCGCTGATTTCCTCTCAAATCTTGGTACAATTAGTGGTGAAGCTATTTTAGATTCTTCCTTGTTTCCGCCTCCGCTTTCCAAGATTATAGATCTTGATGCGAGAGATTGTAAATATATTCGGATGTAATTCCGTTGCTTTAATTTATCTGGTCGGGGTTTGCCTAACCCCAGCTTATCGTCTCAAAAAAAAAAAAGTTTTCAACTCTCTCATCTTCTGTGTCATATGGGGAGCTTTTCTCTCTCTTTATGGAAGAGAAGTTTTACTCATGTTAAGGAATGACAGTTTTAGTTTCACTTATGTTAATGAGTTAGAGTTGTGACTTCACCTAAGTAACCAAAGCGAGAGCGAGAGCGAGAGCGGGAGCGGAGAGTGGGAGCGAGAGCATCAAATTTTAATTTTGGATAGGGTTGAGAGCGTCGCTATATATATATGTGTGTGTGATCTTGAAAATTGCTTATGGATGCAAATATATCTTTTATACTTTCTAAACTATAGTAATGCAAATATATCCTTTTATACTTTCTAGAAAGAAATTGATAAAATCATTCATCATTCAAATTTGTAGTCACAACAGATAAGATGACTCGTGATATATTAAATGTATAATTCTAAATTCAATTACAAGATCACCAATAATTAACAAATCTTATATGAATCTTCTACCCTACAAAGAAAAATGACAAAATATTCCCCACTCAACATGAAAAGTTGGGATAAAAATAAAACTTTACACAAAAACAACACTTTCTAGATGAGAGAGAGGTTTACAAAAGTTGAAATTAAGCTCTCCAAGTGAGAGCGAGTAGTAGGTTAGGAGGTTTGAGTTACTAGGGACTTCACCCTATTAATAGGGTCCCAACATCATACTGATCAAGAATTTTGGGTCCACACAATTAACAGTAATTATGCCCTTTAATAATGACACACTAATGCATATTTAGGATGTGTCGAGTCCAGTATACCTTAATGATTTCCACTGCATAATTGAACTCTTATCAACATGCTTCAATCAAAGATAAAGATCAATCCAGAGTTTTAACAAATAAAACCTAGAGTTGGGATCATATTCAATCGCGAAAAGTTTAATTGCACCCATAGATCAACACGTATCACTTCTAACTCTCATTAACTATAACTATAGTTTTTTTTAAAAAGGAGAAAAATGGGAATTGGTTCTCATTCCCTCTTGTTCTCTAACAATGCATAAGGTTTAACGGTAAAGACGTGATTCAATCCTTCAAAAAGTAGTCTTCAATGCCACAATCTACCACATTTGGAGGGAGATAACATTTGGAGGGAGAGAAACAATTGCATCTTCAAAAATGAATTCCTCAATTGATTTTCTAGAAGTTAAAGGCCGTTAACCGAGGTCTTCAAATGGATTTGAATTGTAGTGCCAATAGTTGATGTTCTACTCCAGCTCCAAATGGGTAGTAGATGTCCTCAACAAGAATCTGGCCCCCTGTGTGGTCAGCAGATTTCCATGAAACTTGTAGCCTCTTGGCCCTTTTTCACTGATACAAAATTTTCCTTGTTTGGAGAGAAACAAAAATGGGAGCCGATTGGCTTTCGAAATTTTGTAATTCTCTAACAAGCTTATCTCTCAGTACTAGTGAGTTTCTGATTAAGCTTCAGACAATCATTTTGGATGAGTGGTCAAAAAATTTTACTATAGAATGTGTGAAGGAAAATTCCGGGGATGCCACTCGTCAGTAACTGTTGCAAGCTCTGGTTTACTGGTAGAAGGAAGATAGCAAAGCTCCAATCTGAGGAGGCGGGTGTGCACCTTGAAATATGCTCCGATGCCAAAGTCAGTGTGGGAAGAAGATGATGAATAGTAAAAGCACTGAAGCACTGAGAGAGATGAGAATTTTAGTTATCAACTCTAAGTTAGTCGATCTTTCTTTATGCACTGGGTCTCTGGGGGTATTTATAGGTTAAGCTCTGGATGCCCATGGAATGAATATCTATGACAATGGATGACTATGTCACTAGCTTTACACTCATTACCAAATATGTCAGACATATTCAGAGCCTTATGTGTCACACGTGTGAGCCTACAATCTCTAAGGTTGGTTTCGGGTCAGAAACTCATATGAGGTGACTAGCAATAAATGCTAAGATAGTGCTTTCCACCTAATGTCAGAGGAGAATGATCGCTTCCTGAGGATCGGGTCCTGATAGTCGGTCACGTTGTTGACTAAAGCACGGGTTTGTTGTTGCACCGAAGACGATATCATTGTCTTGATGACTATGAGTTCGTTGCCTAGAGGACAACGTTCCTGTTGTGCTGAGCATAACGAGTCCGTTGTCATACACACAACGAATACGTACTCAAAAAGCATACAAGCTCGTATCCACTGCTTATAACATCAAAGACATACTCATTGTCACAACACTCACTTATTTTACGAATTTTATCCTTTACATTTAGCCCATTTCTGATGCTTTGAACTTAGTTCAAAGTGTCATAAACCCATCAACACACCAGAAGAAGAATACCTTAGTTAGTAGGTACTGAAACGTTGCTTGTACTGTACGCAAAGTTGTATCATCGTGCCAGCAGTAGCATGTTTACAAAAACTATCATGCCTCACTAGTGTATGGCAGGCTGTCATCATTGCTTTTTCGAAACTCGAGATGCTTCATTCTCTTCGACGGTTACCCTGTTTGTCTAAAAAGACAATCATGCCCTTATTGTTGCTGACGTGTACACCAGAGATGAAGGCTAACTCCGTCCTGAAAGAAGAATAGTCTGACACACTATTTTTGAATTTGTGTAAATGACTATCTTCCCCCGCATTTGACCACGTGTATGGTAATGATAGAGGCTTTTCTTGTCTTTGGCACTGTTTATAAATAGAGGGCACATAGAGGTTCTTCTCCCTTGAACTTTTGCACTGTTACTCTGCCAGAATCTCTTCTCGCCGACGATTTGCAGCCCTCTGCTTTCTCAGTTCTCCGCACACTATCTTGCTTGGTAAGACTCTTTCCTTTGCTTCATTTATTCTTTTGTTTCTCTTTTCTAGTTCATGGTTGTCCTTTGTCCTTAGCCTCTGTGTTTCTACTCCCTGCTTTGTCAGTCTCTCTGGTTCTCCCTTTCCCTTTGTAATTTCTATCACTTCTACCATGTCGACCGAGGTTGTTCGAGTCGATAGTGCTGATGAAGTCAGCTGCTCTGGTAGCGCTCCCCACGGTGTCGTCGCCTCTACTCCCAAACCCAAAACCAAGCCAGCGTATAGATATGCCCTCGATTTTTATAGAACTCGGTACCAAATTCCTCCTCACGTCCATCTGCATTTCAAGTAGGAGGACGTTCACATTGACCACCGCTCTACCTGCACCGTTGTTTACCTCGCTCAATTCGAGGATGGACTACGGTTTCCTCTAGATCCCGTCGTTAACTCTGTCCTCGCCGTCCTCCAAGTTGCCCTAGGTCAAATGCACCCCAAATTCTACAAGTACATGTCTCTGATAACCACGGATATAACATCGAGGCTAGGCACGTCTTTCACTTTCGTCATACTGTTAAATGCCGGGGAACTGTTGAGGACGGAGAAAATTGTCTTACTTCACTTGGAGTCAATGGCCCAAGATCCCTAATATCGTCGCGCATCTCCCTGACTTAGAAAGACAGTGGAAGGAAATGCCCTTCGTTGTCTCAAGTGCCTAGAGGGCTGAGATTGCTTGTCCTGTCCCCAACACATTCATAATAGGTTTGCCGGTTTTGCTCTGTCCTCCGTTGTTTGCTTCAGTATGCATTCCCATTGTCTCTGATGATGACCCTTTCTCTTATTTGCATAGATATTTCCAAGCCACGCTTTACAAAACTCACTACCACAGAAGAACATCCACTCCAGAACATTCGTAGCGAGAAGGGAGACGAGTAAATCACCTGGAGACCACTGCAAATTCTGGAACCTGAACTTGCTACAGATAATGCACCACAAACCGTTATTCTTGCTACTCCCACTGCTCCTAGACAACTTGGGCATGCGAACTACCTTGACAAAGGCGCTGAGGAAGAAATGGCCGAACAAATGCCTACACTGCATTGAGCACCACGAGCTCCAAGATCCACCTGTCCTTCCCGTCTTACCACAATAGAAAAGAAAGCTAAAAAGAGGGAAAGGGAGGCAGCCCTAAAAAAACTGAGGGCCAAAAGAGTAAGACGAGAAGCAGAGTACAATCAAAGACTCCAAGAACGACAAGAGCGAGAAGCAGCTGCCATGTCCTCAACATCGATTGAGTTAGATACTGAAGAACCAGTTGCACAAGCTGAACCCCTGATCGAGAATCAACCTCTGGTCCTCGCGACCACTGCCACTGCCACTACTATTCCTTCTCCATCTCCTACTCTGGCCACTGTTGCTGCTACCAACATTGCCTCACCATCTGTTGCACCACGAGAGGAAGCCATAATGGAAGCTGCTGAGTGGAATCTCGTCTTCCCCCACGGATATCCTCACCCGACTGTTGCTCACTCAGTGATGGATCACGACTATGTAACCACGTCGATGTGCCTAGCGATGAGGGTCCCAAATGACATTGCTGACACAAAAGACATGCACTGGATGGGGAAGTTCGGCACTGCAAACCGAGCCGTCGTAATAGTAAGACTCACGTTACTCTTGCATACTCTTGATAATGATCTGTATCTCTCTATATTGATATCATTTTCTCTTCCCACTTGGGCAACATGCTTGCAGGAATGTACGAGGATCATAATGATCTTAGGCGCACATTCGCTGATCTGAAGGAACAAGTTACAGACCTGAGGAAGAAGACATAAATGAGCTGAACCTTGAATTGATGAAGGTTCGGGCTGATTTGCAAAATGCTGAAGGCAAGCTCGCCTTAGCTATAGTACAACGAGATGCAACTCAATAAGAGGCTCGCAAGGCAGCAGAAGGAGAGAAGAAGGCAACAGAACAGGCTGAAAGGGCTGTCATCCAGATCAGCAAGCTGGATGAGTTCGCGAACACTCTGCGCAGACGGCTCGAGGCATCCGATGCCGAGAAAGAAGCCTTGGCAGCTAAGAAGGAAGCCTTGGCAAAACAACTCGAGGAAGCCACTGCCGCAAAATAAACTCTAATGGAGAGTCTCCACATTCACTTCCAGAATGAGATGGATCGGCTACTCGATGAAGACCGGAAGGAAAAATTGAAGAGATATTACTAAGGCAGCTTCGAGAACAGGGAAGGTTAGCCGAGTCTCCTCAGCAATCAAAAGACAAAACTATCCACTCTGAGACCGCTGGCCAAGAAGATGCCTAGGGCGATGATGAAGACAACGAGGTTGAACGAGTTGAAAAGCCTCCTCTACCCACTACACCAGCTCCTGCCGCGCCTGCCTTTCCTGCTGAGGTTGTCTCTGTTGATGAGGAAGATGACACCAGCGCTCCGCCTACTTTAGCTCCTGGACCAAACACTGATGCTGTTGTCTAACATTCTCTCCGCTTTCTCTGTTGTTGTTTCTTTTTCCCGTTCTCCGTTGTATGCTTTATATGAAATTTCTCCGCTGTCCTTTTAGCTTGTCAACTCCGTTGTGCCTGTAACTCTATCAAGTTGATCTGAAGAATTCTTCGTTATCCGTTGTAAGCTCTTTTTTGTCTCTCGTCCGTTGTGCTTTCATTTGAGATTTTTCACAAGGCACAGAGTACGCAAATGTCATAGAAAACAAAAACGAATGAAATAATATGCTTGTACATGGGTAAGTGTGTAGAATACGAGAATTCACGAGAAAAAACACTGAAAATAAACGCAAAGTTATTGAACCCATGCACCCAAGACTTGATACTACGGACATGTCGTAGAGACAAAACATCGCAAATGTAACTATGCAAATAATTTTGCACGCTGAATCTGGGACCCGTAGTGGGGTACTCTGACATCAGACTCAGATGACATTACTTCCTAGAGAATAAGTTACTTGGTTTGCTTAAAGGACAATGCATCTGACGGAATCACACATACCCCACAGTGAGTATCAAACTCTTGATGATCAACCATTTTGATATTGCATTTATGATATTTTGACGTTTGATCAATCATTTGAGAAGACATCATGCACCAAGGAACACTTGACACTGATAAGTTCACAAGATATTGGAAAAACACGTAGCACAGACCTTGATATTGCTGGATTGAATTACCTCCATTTGTATCCCTGTTACGCCATCACTTTGTGTTACACTATCATTTATACTGATGTAGACTACTTTGTCGTAATGCACCGAATACACTCTGAGATTACTTAACATTGAGGCCTAGTGCATTAACAATGAGAACGAGTTTTGCGTTTTAATGAGATCGTGCCATCGAATAACGAGGACGTGCTAACGAGACCGATTTAATGGACAACGAGGACGTACCAATGTTAACGATGATGAGCTCATATCAGCGAAAATACACTTGCATTGGTTCTTCCTCCAGTCTTATCTTGCACATAATAACTCGAAGGATGATAGAGCATCAGAACATACATGTATCATAATATCAGACAAAAACGAAGTCATTAGACACGAGAAGATACAAAAACACGAAAAATACATCTTTGATATTACTTTGAAAGCCCCATATACATTCTTGAACTGATAGCCCCAGTCAGGCGTAACCAACAATCGCCTGCGGTTCGTGGACTTGCTCACAGTTTATCGTCGGGAAGTACGTATTGCTCCAAGAAGCCTTCCTGCGCCAACCTCTCCAGATAGGCCTTCAAGTCGTTGCATCGATTAGTCTTATGACCCCAACTTTTGTGATAATGGCAGTATTCTCGTGCTCTCGATCCCTTGGTAACGTCACGACATGCACGTACTGACCATTCGAAATTTGGGTTGTCCTCTATGGCTCTCATGATTGTCGCAGGACGGGCTATGAACATCACTTGCTCAGCTCGACTGGAAGAGGGGTGCTGCTCTACTACCTGATTACCCCTACCCTGGAGCAACGCATGATTCAATTTAGTTAGGCCATACACCCACGCCTCTATTTGCTCCTGAACCAACTGCAGCTGGCTGATCAACTCAGTTAAGAGGGATTGCTGATGCTGCAACAACATGATAATCTAGTCCGCTTGAGACATCTTTGACTCTGGGGCTTGATCTTTCATTGGAGACGCATAGGTTGAGTCAGCCATGGTGGTGGAGATGAGCAAAGGGAGGTTCGTTTAAGAACTTCCCACAAACGGTGCCAATTTTGTGAAGGAAAATTCCGGGGATGCCACTCGTCAGTAGCTGTTGCAAGCTCTGGTTTACTGGTAGAAGGAAGATAACAAAACTCCAATCTGAGGGAGCGGGTGGGCACCTTGGAATATGCTCCGATGCCAAAGTCAGTATGGGAAGAAGATGATGAGTAGTAAAAGCACTAAAGCACTAAGAGAGATGAGAATTTTAGTGATCAGCTCTAAGTTGGTCGATCCTTCTTTATGCACTGGGTCTCTGGGGATATTTATAGGTTAAGTTCTGAATGCCCATGGAATGAACATCTATGACAATGGATGACCATGTCACTAGCTTTACACTCATTACCAAATATATCAGATATTCGGAGCCTTACGTGTTACACGTGTGAGCCTACAATCTCTAAGGTTGGTTTCGGATCGAAAACCTATATGCGGTGACTAGTAATAAATGCTAAGACAGTATTTCCACCTAACGTCAGAGGAGAATGATTGCCTCCTGAGGATCGGGTCTTGATAATCGGTCTCGTTGTTAACTAAAGTATGAGTTCGTTGTTGCACCAATGACGATATCGTTGTCTTAATGACTACGAGTTCGTTGTCTAGAGGACAACGTTCCCGTTGTGCCGAGCACAACGAGTCCGTTGTCATACTCATAATGAATACATACTCAAAAGGCATACAAGCTCGTATCCGCTGTTTATAACATCAAAGATATGCTCGTTGTCACAATACTCACTTATTTTACGAATTTTATCATTTATGTAACTGTTTTTCTTCTATTAAATTTTGGTCCCAGTTTGCCTTAAACAAAAAAAATAAAATAAAAGGACATTCAATTGTTCTAGCACAGTATTTTCTCCATCTTAACTGGTGCTATTAGATTTTGGAGATTGGATCAAAGTCAATTGTGATTGAACTCTCCCTGAATTCAATCGCACCTACATGTCAACACATGCCTCATCTAATCCTAAATGACTGTGATTAAGATTGTATAACTATTGGATTCAACAATTTAATGTGTTTTTTTATTTTTGAAATATTTAATTTTGATTAAGATTTTTTAACCCTGTGATCCGATCTTCCTGAGAAGATCTCGTGTCAGTTGGCTTTTACAAGACGTGTCCCGTCAGTATACTCAACTTACTGCGAAGCCTGGAAGCAAAAGGTACACGAGATGGTTGTGTACACGTTTGACATTACTGAGAAAGAAAAGGACTAATCAGGTCTACAAAGTCCAACTACAAATAAAATGGTTTTCCCAAAAAGTACAAGCTAAGCTAATGTTAGGCGGGTCTTAACATTTGAAAATTTCACTATACCCACTTAAAAAAAAATTATTGTCTACACACCGTAAAAATAAAATAAAATAAGAATTACTATCTACCTACTTATTAAATTCATAAAAATTCATAAATATATTAAAACAAAATAAAGTTATCTATACTAGCAGGTGGAATATGCGATGTATGTGAGAGTGAGGGGAGGTAGTTAACCACAATTAATAGGAGTTAAAAGGCACACACGTTAACCCGCAAGTGCAATTGAACTCTCCCCAAGTTCAATTGTGATTCACTGTGATTCTATTATTTAAATGGATAGATGAACACTGGGCAGTTTAGGAATTAAAGTAAACATTAAATCAAAGTTTTTTTTATTTATAAGAGTAGTTTGAGAATTTTGAAAAAATCAGGCTACGCCTACTTCTTGCAATATAATAGTAAAGATATTTTATGATTCAAAAAAAGAAAAAAAAATTATTTATTTCTATTGATATTTATTAAGAGAATTTATTCATTTTGTTACTTAGCTATCAAAATTAATATTGTCTTTCAATTAAGAAAAGGTATATCCCCCATAAGATTCAAGTTTTATTTATTTTGAAACTCGTCCATTCTTTCAAAAATAAGAATGTATGCGAATGTGAGAGACAATAACCAAACGATTTGAAACAATAAATATATTTTTAATGGGATATAACAATCAAATATTCGGGGTGAGCTTAGCACCACCAAAATTATTCCTTTTTCATGTTCTTAGAGAGAGTAAGGAGAGAATGTATCGATTGTCCTTTTCTAATATATATATTTTTCTTTTATCTTTTCAATCACAGTAATATCTTTGTAGTACAATCACAGCAATGTGTAAAAATTGCATTGTATCCTCTCTGTCTCCTGTCTTTTTTCAGTGTGTGAAAGAGAGGGTTCTTAAGCTTTATTGATTCTGCTTTCTGTGTTATTTTTTTATTTTCTTTCTGGTTTTGATTAATGGGTGTAAGAATGGTAGGGTGACGGTGGAGATGCTTTTATCTTTATTATATTTACGAGACTGAAAAAATAAATAAATAAAAAATTAATTAGAGATTCCCTTTTCTGGTTGCAGAAGGCCAGACCGCCAGAGAGAGAGGTATTTTGGTTTCTTTCTCACTTTTGCTCTTCTGGGGGGGTCCTTTTTCTTTCTCTCTCTTCATTTCACTTTATCTCTCTTGGTTTTTTGAAGGGTTTTAGTGTGTGAACTTCAAGAGAGGTGTTACCTGTTATCATTTCAAGAAAAAAAAGAGGTGGTGTTGTTCTTAGTGCAGAGTTTTTGACTGTAATATGCTTCCCATTTAATTTTGCTTCTGAAGAGTCTAAAAGGGTATTCTGTTTCTGGGGGTTTCTTTCTTTCTCTTCTTTATCTTGGTATAAATACATTTTGAGTGATTTCTATTTTAGGTAGTTTTGTGGGGTGGTAACTGGTGATTGAGTGTTTTTGGGGTTTGAGATTTCTGGGTTTTATTTATTTATTTTTCTTGTGAGGTTCTGAGAGATTTGGTATTCCGATTCTGTGGAGATTTGGGTTTTGTAGTGTGTGGACATTGATAGATTGTTGGGGGGTTTTTGGAGGAGAAGAAAGAGAGAAAAATAATGGCGGGTGGAGGAGCGGCTCCAGCGCCAAAACAGGACGAGTTGCAGCCACATCCTGTGAGAGATCAGCTTCCCCACATTTCTTACTGCATTACCAGTCCTCCTCCATGGCGTGAGTTTCTCTTGTCCCTTGTTGTTTAATCATTTTTTCTTCTCGTATTTTTTTCCCTGGTTTTAGAGAAGTTTTTCTTTTTATTTGGTAAGAACTAAGAATTGCTCTGTATTTATATGTTTTCCCATTTTATTATGATGGGTATTTAAGTTGGATTTCATCTTTTTTTTTTTTTAGTTTGACCATTCTGCTTTTCTGATTAAATCTTTATTGTGTGTGTGTGGTGAGAGTCTCATCTCTGTTTTCGTCTACTGTTTTTGAATCCCATTTAAATTTTTTGTAACCCATAGGCGATTTTTTCAAGCTTTCCACTAATTTGGATGAAACATATTTGTTTTACTTGTATGTTTAGTAATCTACATGTTGATATCTTCTGTTTAGGTTGCAAGCCAGTGAACTTCATGATACCCTTTGGGATTATTTTCTTATTATGTCAAAACTCTTTTGAAGTTCTTCCATTATTTATGTTATATGCATTTGTTTCTCATCAGAAAATTTTGATATAATTACTCAAAATTGTGTGATTTTTTTTTTATGCAGCTGAGGCCATCCTCCTTGGTTTCCAACATTACCTAGTGATGCTTGGCACCACAGTTATCATTCCTACTGCTCTTGTTCCCCAGATGGGAGGAGGAAATGTAAGGCTTGAGAAGAAAAATAGATAAATGGCTATTGTCATTTCTTCATTTTGATTTCTACTCGAATGGTTCTTGTCTCCAGTGATGTAAGTGTCCATCCATCTAATTGGAATTAAATTTGCCATTCCTAGGAGGAGAAAGCGAAGGTGATTCAGACACTACTGTTTGTTGCTGGTTTGAACACATTGCACCAAACATTGTTTGGAACCCGGTTACCTGCTGTGATTGGAGGGTCTTATACCTTTGTGGCCCCTACCATTTCGATAATTTTGGCTGGTCGATACAGTGATATTGTGGATCCTCATGAGGTTCCATGACCCCACCCATTTGGGTTACTGTCTTTTTGATGTTTAGTGTCAAATTGGTTCTGACTATGTGACCCTTTTGCTGATGCCTATGCAGAAATTCAAGAAGATAATGCGGGGAATCCAGGGCGCCCTTATCGTTGCTTCAACTCTACAGATTGTTCTTGGCTTCAGTGGCCTTTGGCGTAATGTCACAAGGTTGTTTTAGAATCTTGATTAATGATTAAAATCTCAGACGACTCCTAGTTGCTTTGGACTTGTTCGAGCCTCGTATGAGTTCATGTTGCATGAGCTCGAATTGGAAGATACATTTTATAATCCAAGTTGTACATGTTTCGGCTGGGCCACATTTGTTTTTACTTTATTGCTCTGGGTGAAACGACTCAAAACCTAATCTCATCAGTTCTCAATTATAATAACTTGTCCAAGTCATACTTGGTTTGTACTAAGTTACTAACTCATCAGAGTGAGGGTCCAGAGGAAAATTTCAATCCTTGATCTTGACTTTGTGATCCCATTGAAACCTCTGAAAGTCACGTTGATGCATTTTATCTGTTATCTCTTTATTTTTGTTCAGGTTTTTAAGTCCTCTCTCAGCCATTCCTTTGGTAGCTCTAACTGGTTTTGGGCTCTATGAACTTGGTTTTCCTGGGGTAAGTAATTGTTGATTGCTTTCGGTTGTGGTAGAAGTGTGAAAATTCGCTGTTCATTTGATCATTCAGTGTTAATTCTTGCATTTGATGTTTAGGTTGCCAAATGTGTGGAGATTGGACTTCCACAGCTCATCATTTTAATAATATTTGCACAGGTAAATTTCTTGATGCCTCACATGCCCTACTTTTTTTATTTACAATTTAATGACATTTAGATTGGAAAATTTGAAACAAATTGGAAATGCTTAAGTTATTTCAGATTGATTCATATTAAACTAATGATGTTAATTGCAAATGTTTATTTGCAGTATATACCCCATGTGATACACACAGAGCGGCATGTCTTTGAACGCTTTGCTGTTATATTTTCGGTGGTGATTGTGTGGGTTTATGCTCACCTCCTAACTGTGGGCGGTGCCTATAAGAATGCAGCGCCAAAGACTCAATTGAGCTGCCGTACTGATCGTGCTGGTATTATAGATGCTGCTCCATGGTAAGGCTCGTGGAGTTTATTTAATTGCTGATATTGGTTGACTACTTTTCTGTTATGACATGTCAATTTGCCAACCAAGATATAGGGTCCTGTTATGAGGCCGTATGTGTTTTTCCGTCCTCTTAACCATCCATGTTATGATTACGAATTACTGATACCACATTGACACATTAATTGGAGGTGTTAATTCTTTATTAGGAAACTTTGTTTATTCTATGGGAGGTAGTGCCACTGACTCTCTTGCCACCGTGTACTTCAATTGGTTGTTTTTCTAAGTATGTACAAGCATGGGAAACACATTGTTGACGTCATTCTTATAGATGACTATTCCTCATTGTAGTACTGTGGTTTGTGTTTGCAGGATAAGGGTTCCATATCCATTTCAATGGGGAGCACCTACATTTGATGCCGGGGAAGCCTTTGCCATGATGGCTGCTTCATTTGTTGCTCTCGTAGAGGTTTGTTTACCCCTTTTTTACTGTGCTTAACTGCTTATAGACTAAGGGCCAAGATGCATTAGGGTTTCTGAATTCACCCCCCCACCCCCACCGTGGCTTCAACATTTTAGTTGGGACTCTTGTCATCTAGTACTCACTTTCCATGCCTATGCTTTATCATTGTGTTCCAATGAACTGCTGGTCAGGGACTATATTGTCCAACAACAGATTTCTTAAATGAATTTTAGAGGGCAATGTGAAAATCCTTGTACACCATGCACATCATCCTAAAGACTTTAGTTGGAACAGGCTTCAATTGGATAGTTGATAATGTCTGCTTGTGCATTGTAGATTATAATGATACTTGATCCTTTGGTGTTAACTCAGTTCTTACATGCTTTAATGATATAAGCAGTCCACTGGTGCTTTCATTGCGGTGTCAAGGTATGCAAGTGCGACTCCTTTGCCACCTTCTATTCTCAGCCGTGGTGTTGGTTGGCAGGTAATTATATTTTTGATGGCTTTTCTCTGTTTCTTAATAATACGATCCAGCCGAAGAATAAAATTATAAGGCGCTTAGTTAAATAAAGTTATGTTTTTGTGATGTCAAAGGTTTAATCCCATCGTAACACTCCTTTACTACACTCAAAAAAAAGGGGGGGAGGGGGGGATGGGACGGAAAAAAAAGAAAGCGAGAAAGGAAAAGGGATGAAACTAAAACAGAAGTAAAAGGATTTATATTACATATATGGTAATGTTTTCATCCCTCATTTTGTGCATCAATGTGAACCAGACGGCAGTGGAAACCTTTTGGATTTTCCATATCCAAAATAATACTGAGTGGGATGATCTAGAATAATTTAGACCAGATAGACACTTGGATGACTAGATAAAAATTTGGTCAATAGTATGGAACAAGATCCATGCATTGGGCGGATATCATCTCAGTCAGGTTGTTATTTCTTTTTGATGGTCCACTTATTGAGCTGGTTAAAGTGATGCATAGATGAACCAAGTATATGGTATAAGTTGAAAGCATTATCCACCTCTACAGTCTATGGTGCATGGAACCATCATACAATTTCCTTAAATTGCTTATTTCTGATTTCAGGGAATTGGAATTTTGTACTCTGGCCTTTTCGGAACCGTGACTGGATCCTCAGTGTCTGTGTAAGACTCTTATGAGAAAAATCTCTATCCCTTGTAAGCATTATAGATTTATCAGTTGAAAGAAAGAACTCCATTGCTTATTGACATAAGAGCTTTTCTTGGTTTTCCTACAGTGAGAATGCTGGTCTGTTGGCATTGACGCGTGTTGGCAGCCGAAGGGTTGTGCAAATATCAGCTGGCTTCATGATATTTTTTTCCGTTCTTGGTAAGTCGTTCATGTAAAAAAAAAAAAACCTAATCTGCTTTTAACTCAGGCATTCATTTCTAATATTAAGAAAATTTATTTGGCTTATCCAGGCAAGTTTGGAGCAATCTTTGCTTCAATTCCAGCACCAATTATTGCTGCCTTGTATTGCCTTTTCTTTGCCTACGTGGGTACGTATTATCGAGTCATAATCAGCCTTTGTTAACCATTAGTTATCTTTAACTAGTTCTTAATCGTATATTTATTTAATCACGCATGAGCAGGTTCAGGAGGTCTCAGCTTCCTTCAGTTCTGCAACCTCAATAGCTTCAGAACTAAGTTCATATTAGGCTTCTCAGTCTTCATGGGCTTATCGGTGCCACAATACTTCAATGAGTACACGGCAGTTAATGGTTTCAGTCCAGTGCACACCGGATCGAGATGGGTATACATAAAAATCCAACCACCCCAGATAATATTTTCCAATATTAGATTGGCTTGTTAATAATCTCCTGCTCCTAATTGAAAGTCATGCTTTCTTTGCAGTTCAATGACATCATCAACGTGCCTTTCTCAAACGAAGCGTTTGTTGCTGGCATTTTGGCGCTATTCTTGGACCTAACGCTGCACCGGGACAGTGCCGCTAGGAAAGACCGGGGTATGCATTGGTGGGACAAATTCCGGTCGTTCAGGACAGACACTAGAAGTGAGGAGTTCTATGCCCTGCCCTTTAATCTCAACAAGTTTTTCCCATCTGTGTGATTTTTTTAACTGAATTTTGAAGTGTGATCAAAGTCTTGCCCTCCAAATGCTCTTTGTGGGGTCACACTATAATGTTATTCTTCCATCTCTTTTCTTTCCTTGTCAGAGACGCCTTCACGGTATAAATGAATCACTTTACACCATGATGCTCAGAACTTTTTCCAATTTTTATTCTTAATCCTCAAGTCAGAAGGATGAAATGGGATCTCAAGTAGCAATGAAGCAATTTGATGATTCCCATCCAGTCTGTACGACTTTTATTATTATTATTATTATTATTAATTACTTTATAGCTTCTTTCCCTTTTTTCATTGAATGAATGTTAAAGCAGTGTTACCTAGTTCGCAACTTACTAGCACGAACCGGGAACTGGTTTGCTTCTTTATAGCTTCTGGTTAAGATATTTTCTTTTTCTTTTTCTTCATTGAATGAATGTTAAAGCAGTGTTACCCAGTTTGCTACCTACGAGTACGAACCGCGAACTGGTTCGCTTCTTTATAGCTTCTGGTTATGATATTTTCTTTTTTCCTTTTGTTCACTGAATGAATGTTAAAGCAGTGTTACCTAGTTGGTTACCTACTAGTACGAACTGAGAGCTGGTTCGAAGCGAACTTTGAATCAGTTCGTGGTTGTTTGAGTTCGTGAAAATAAGCGAACTCACTATCCAAACCCAATAGCTTTGGTACAATGAACTTTTTGTTCGGGATCAATGAACTTTTTGTTTGCGTTCGGCGAATTTGTTCTTTAAGTCGAGTGAATTTATACTTTGAGTTCGATGAATTTGTTTTCTGGATTAATGAACCGGCCATAAGACTTATTTTTTAATGTTTTTTTTAAATAACCTATTTTTAATGTTTTTTTAAAATAAATATTTATAATATATTTATTTACACTTAATATATATAATGGAGAATGATTTATTACACGGATGCTTTTAAATTTTATAAACTATGGATAAGACTCCTTCACCCCTAAGGTTCATCCATCTAATTTTGGTTTTTGAAAAATAATCTCAAATTAGTTAACACTCTTTAACTATGGTTAAGTTTCACTTACCTTTAGGGTTCATCCATCGAACCTTGGTGTTTAGAAAAATAACCTCAAGTTGGTTAACACTCATTTAAGTATACACCCACCCCTAGGGTTCATCCATCTAATCTTGATTTTTTTTTTATAAATAAAATATATTAATCTCATGTTAATAAACTTAATCAGGATTAATAAAAGATAAGAAATTGACATATGGCAGGTTGTGGGTGTGCACACGTTCTGCCAGTGGAATGCATCCGTGCACAGTATCAGCTCCCATATATAATATATATTAATATTATATAAGCGAACCAAACTAAAATACTAAGCGAGCCGAGAAACAAATTGTCTCATCCTACCCCTCCCCTGGAGAATCGGGTTCACTTTAGAGCGGCGAGCGGCGAATTGTGAACCGGAATTCGAGCAAACCGAACCAGGGAACATTGTGTTAAGGTGCAAAAATAGGTGCTGACATCTATCATGAAATATGATAGGTTGAAGGCCTCGGATTCTCTTAGGCGAGATGCCGGAATGGGCTTGTCTCGGGCAACCATAGAATAGAGGACATGTGGTGGTGAAGTCAAAATCATGGGCCCAGGATTTTGACTTCTCTACACATAACCAGACATGTGATGAAAAGTGTGAGAAAAAGGGGAGAGATATCAAGTTGGGAGAAGTCAAAATCATGGGGAGAAATTGAAATGACTCATCTTTTTTATGTCAATTATCGCACAATGTATGGTAACCCGAGACCATTTTTTGGCGATACCAGAATAGGTTTGTCTCGGGCAACCATAGAATAGGGGACATGTGGTGGTGAAGTCAAAATCATGGATCGGCTATATCTTGGGCCTCGAAGGTCTTCCCCATTTTTTGGGTAGAACATTAAATTGTTGAATGTGCTTGCTTTTCTTCACTCCCAATTATATTCCCAAATCCTAACATTTTTATTAAAAGAACAAGATTAGGGCATATATGACATTAGAAAAGGCAAAATAAGTCTAGCCAAATCAAGATCTTGACCCTTAGTGGTTAGTAGTTAGACATAGAATATTAGAACTCAAGGTGTGCCCATAGATGGACTCATTCTTTTATAATTGGACCACTGACCGTAAGATCTCATTGGTTCATGCCCTCCTTTTTATTAGTAATTAATTGTGGTTAAGATTCATTATCCCATCCAACGTTGTTTTTTTAAGAATATAAAAATAATACTAATCATAATTTAGTTAAGCTTAACCATGATTAAAAAAGGGAAAATGCTTAATAACTACTGCATTAGACTATATAGTCTAATGTGCAGTCCTCATTGGTCCCATGCCGCCCTTTTTACCACACATAATCTACTAATAAAAAATAATAATAAAAAGAAACTATAGTTACATTTACTCACACTCCTCAGGTAAAGCAATCTAAAATTGGTTTTTTAAAAGGAAAAAAATAAGAAAAATATTAACTTTAATTTCTTAAAGCTTAACCATAGTTAAAGAAGTGTTAAGAGGGACACGTGGCCATGGGCGGGAGATCTCATTAGTGTGAGAGGAAAGTGGTTTGGGCCTAGGGTTTGAGGGAAGAATGGCCTTCCCTGTTTTTATGGCCAGATTTCCTTTTACGGGATGATCTTGTACGGATTCTATGCATTTAAAAGAAAGTAATCCTGGCCTTTTAACACATGGGAAGGCCATAGAAGATTTAATTCCGGATTTGAGGCCCTATTGGATTCTAGTATATAATTTTGGGTAGAGGAATGCTAAACACACTCACATTTCCATACTCCTTACTCAAGAAGTCACTGAATATCTGGATTCGATACTCACCAACTAGCTAATTAGTAATTAGCATCCTTAATTTTCAAACAGTTCACATTTAAAATGAAAATTTCTGTACAAAGCATCATACATATGTGTAGCATATCCTTTGCCAGCATTTTTTGTGCAGTCCATGGTGATTTGTCCAGTACCAATGGTTACCTACTGCCTCAAATGTATGAAAATGACTTGCAACTTGGGGTGTATCCAAGCCGAACCAGCTCGAAAGCTGGCTCGACTTAATCAAGCTGATTTCAAATTCAAAAATTTGGCTTGATGGAGCCGAGCTGATTTTTTTAGCTTGAAATGTGTTTAAGCCGAGCTTGAGCCAAGGCCTGTTTGATTTGACTAAGCTCGATTGAAGCTTGCTCGAACTCGGCTTGAATATTGAATATTATATAAAAAAATAAAAAATATATATATCATTATTACATATAAATAATAATTATAAATATATAAAATATATTTTTTTATTTAATAATAATTTTTTAATAAATCAAGCCGAGCTTGAACTGAGCTATTTGTATTCAAGCCAAGCTTTTCGAGAAGCAGTTCAAGCCTCGAGCTTAGCTGGGCAAGCTCGGCTTCGAATACGCCCCTACTTGCAAGTTGCAACTATCCGGTTTTAAGTTTTTGTAATAAAAGAGGCAAAACCTGAGGCCGTGTATCAATGGGTCAGGCTTGGGCCTGAATTTTGTGTTTTTAATAAGTCCCGACCCTATTGCCCAATTATCAATGGGCCAGGCTTGGGCCTGGATTTTCTGTTTTTAATAAACCCAACTCTATTGCCAGTTTACAATAGAATTTTTAGGCCCAAATTTTGCCCATTGACACACCTACGCAGGCTTTCTCGTTATCTTTTTACATCTCAAAACTAAAAAAACCAGGTAGTTACAACTTACAAGTCAGTTCAAAAGTTTGAGGCAGCATTCTCATGGAGTTTATTAAAAGAAAATTAATAAAATTTGGATGTGGGGTTCATCAAAAAAGAGTTTTTGACTTTCGTGTTTAGGGTTGATGCGATTGGTGCTACCATGTTAAGAGTTTTGCTCTTTTCAGTCTGAGATGTGGGTAACAATACCTATTGAATCCAGGTTATGAGAAATGCTGCATGGATCTAAGGCATAAGATGGGGTGATTTTCTTCTTGTGCATCCCTTCTCCTTTTCTGAAGTTGGCAGTTTCTCCATTGCAGGATTTTTATTTGTAATATACTAGTTTCAATTTGTTTATGCTTTTATTTATTTATATCACATGCACCATGAGTTGGTAGTGAGTATCTCAGTGTTGAATCAAAAGGAGATCACTTGAATCTGCATATTTCGGTTTCATGAAGTAGAAGCGCTTGTTGCTGCTTGTTACTATTTCTTTCGTCGGCCAAGCCATGCTAAGTTCAATCTCGAATGTTCACTCCCAAGTTGGAAATAGGATTCGATCATATGCTTTCAGTTGAGGGTTTTTTTTGGTAAATGCTTTTCGTCTAATTTAGTGTGGTTCTTCAGGAGAGTTTTTTTGTCACCACAATTTGCATTTCTCTAACCATGGCATCAGTAGCATTACAATAAATGGTTGCATTCTATATAACTATAAGAGCCATGCTAGCCCTACTCTCATGCATTCCCTACTCTCAGGCAAAAATCAACAATTATCCTTGTTTTCAACTAAAAACCAACAAATGTTCTTGCTTTAACAGGTGTTTGGTTTTTGGATGAGAGTAGACCATCCAAAAGGGGTTGCAAAATCGATTAACTATAGCATTTAGACAAATATTAAGTCTGAAGCTATTCTACTTCACAGAGATGTACCAAGTGAATTAACATTAAAACTTAATTTGCTTTATGCCTGGTTGGCAACACTACAACAAATATGTTGATTAGAGACGAAAATTTCCATCTCCAATAATGCTATTTCCATCCCTAATAGTATTAGAGACAGAACACTTGACCGTCGCTATTCTGTTGCTATACAACCAAGTTGCAATGGTTGTTTATGATTTCTTGTTGATCTTAATATGGGGATAATGAAGCCTGTGGCAGAACAGTTGGGAATATAAAAGGAGTTAAAAAAAAAAAGGTATATGATGTAGAATAGTGGATGGTAAATCTCTGAACCAAGACCATATTGCAATATACTAGGCCTTCTAATTCTTTAATAGGCTTATCTAAAAGATTCGTGATATAACTAGGAAGACTAGCTGAGGGAGAAGCAAAAAGCAGTGGGAGGGGTAAGAGGGGGACAGGGGCGGAGCCAGGATTTTCTTGTAGTGGGGGCACACGATGGTCCGATCAATTTTGCCAATAACTAATTTGCCACACTTTTTACCAATTGCAAATAACAAAAAAGGACAATATATTAACATAAATACATTAATTACATTGTTTACACCAAAAAATCATTTCTTAATACAAAAAAAAGATTTTTACAATTGACCTCGACGGGTTTTCATATTTTGGAACCGTTGAATGATCGCCTCATTCTCGATGGAATCAAATATGTCTTTCTCGATGTATACGACCAAACAATCATTCATCCATTCATCTCCCATTCGATTGCGTAGACGGTTCTTTATAATTTTCATTGCAGAAAATGCTCTCTCAACTGTGGCAGTGGCCACTGGTAGGATTAGCGCGAGTGTCACCAACAAGTAAATTAGTGGATATAATATGTTTTTTCTCGTTTTGACCATCTTCTCAGCAAGGCCGCTAATTCCTTTCACATCTGAAAATTCACTGTTGGAGCGCATATCCATAATGTAAGTCTGAAGCTGACCATGAGATCTATTGCTGAAAATTCGACTGGATAAAATTCAGCAAGACGAATCAATTTTTGCTTGTCGAATGCGCAAAATGAATCACTTGGATCCAAGCATGCCATGCAAAGAAGTAATTTAGTGTTTGCCTCATTAAAACGATCATTGAGTTCTTGAAGTTGCATATCAATTGTAGTATAAAAAAATTCAGCACGGTAACGATGCAAGTTTGTGATATCTTCAGCATTGCGTCATGATCGCTCTGGGGCTACAAACTTGTCATCCATGTTAGGAATGGCGATATTCTGTTTTACACAAAATAAAGAAACTTCAGTTAGGAGAGAATCTCACTCATTATCTCTCATCATTTGCAGTCTTTGCTTGGATACTCGTACCAGGGCCATGGCATTCACAATATCTTGTTCTTTTCGCTGTAATGCCTTTGATAATTCGTTTGTAATTCCCAAAATATATTTCATCAAATGTAGGAAAAATGCAAACTCAAAAGACTGCGTCGAATCTAATAAGGCATTCGCTTCAATTCTTTGTTCGCCTCTTGAACCATCTTTATCAATAATTTCAAGTACGTCAATCACAGCGGAAAACATGACATTCAAGCTTATCAGTGTATCATAATGCGAGCCCCAACGGGTATCGCCAGCCCGTTTTAGGCTAGTCTCCTGATTTAAGCCTTGCCCGTTTGAAAGCTCACCACTACTAAGCGCTTCAATAACTTTATCAGCTTGTTTCTCTCGAAGAATGTCACGACGTTTGCATGAGGCTCCAACAACATTCACCACATTAGAAACCAAGGTGAAGAACAAACCAACTCGATTGTGTTTCTTTGCAACAGCAATAAGTGCCAATTGAAGTTGATGCGCGAAACAATGAACATAAAACGCATATTCATTTTCTTTCATGATGAGCATTTTAAGGCCGTTGAATTCACCTTGCATATTACTAGCCCCATCATAACCTTGCCCACGTAATCTCGTTATGCTCAGTCCATGCTTGGAAAATATTTCATCGACTGCCGCTTTGAGTGATATAGCTGCAGTTTCAGTAACATGTACGATGCATAAAAAGCGTTCAATCACATATCCCCGCTTGTCCACATAACGTAAAACAACAACCATTTGTTCCTTGATAGATATATCACGAGATTCATCAATCAAAATGGAAAATAGGGAATCTCCAAACTCGTTGATGATAGCATTAGTGGTTTCAGTGGCAGCCGCATTTACAATGTCTTTCTGAATATCGGGCGCGGTTAATTTGAGATTTTCAGGAGCATTTTGCAACACGAACTTTTTAATACTTTCATTGTGATTGGCAAGAAATTGCAACAGTTCAAGAAAGTTTCCTTTGTCCTTTGAGTCCTCGGATTCATCATGTCCACGGAAAGCCAATCCTCGTTGTAAAATGAACCGAATGCAATCAATCGATGCATTCAAACGGACTCGGTATTCCCTTCGCACTTGATCTGATTGTTTCGAAAAAACTGTCTGGATGTGCTGCTTTTGATTTAATAAATCTTGACACGCTCTATAAGCTTGGTTGTGAACACTACTGGGACCTCCAACATGAATTTCAAATCTTTCCTTCTTTTTCTAATTAGTAAATCCCTCGATTACAAAAGAATCAGAACCCGCTTGCTCTCTATAATTATCAAGCCTAAAAAGATAACAACATAAACAAAACGCAGCATCTTTTATTATACTGTATTCTAACCAGCTACCATATTCATTAAACCATGAAGGATTAAACCGTCGTAACTTTTTCCAAATTTTGTTTTAGGAAAATTGTGATTACGAGGTTGGCAAGGACCCCTTTGCAAATATGTTCTTCGGATTTCATCCTGGTCATTAGGATGGTAATTTGAAATTTGAATTCGTAACCCGGGATCTGCAGGAAGATCTGTCAAGTTAACCTCCGGATGACTTGGCAAAGAGGTAGGTTGCACTTGATCACGACAATCTTTTTTAAGGATAGGCGGCGATAGGTCGGTCATTGATTTTCTTTTGAGAAACTTGTCCATAACTGGTACAAAAATAAAATTGATTCAATAAAAATTAAATCAATTTAATAATATTTATATATAATCTAGAGTATGTCATCCATTATATAGGGGAGCACCACCAAATTACACATTTTTTCCATCATATAAATTCATCATTCTATATAGTTACATATTTTCTAATTCTTATTTCCTACAATAGTTGTGTGTAGAGAATATAATTATCACTACTCACTAAGTTACTAAACGTGAATATACATATGATTCAAATAATTGAACATGAAATATTGGTAAGAAAAATGCAACACAATTACATGAAAATATAAATGACATGAAGTTTTAATAGAAATAATCACAAATAGAATTACAAAAACTATACAAAAACTATTTATGCAAATCAACCAAGTCATGGCTACAAAAACACTCAATATATATATATATATATATTTAAAATAAGCTTACAAATAATCAAATCAAATCAATTACCTTTCATGATTTACCAATCAGTTAAGTTATCACTTATCAGCATTACAAAGCTATAAAAACACCCAAAAGATTTTTTTAAAAAAAGGATTCAAATAATCAAATCAATCAGACAATTATCATTATTTAACATTCATGATTATTCACCCAAATGCCCAAATAAGCCTAAAATTATACTAACATGAATATTGATTACATGAAATAATCCAAAATGACCAAAAAAATTAACTCTCTCACCTCAAAATCATATCAGAGAAACAAAATACCACACTGGAGAAGAACTGAGTCTCAAGTCTCAAATCGGCAATGGCAAGTCGGCAACTCTCAACCCAATAGGAGAATCCTGAATCTTTATCTACAGAATACAAACTACAATCTCAGGCCTCAATTGCAAGCCTGCAATCCCACAAAAAAAAAATTTTTGATTCCAAAATCCCAAGAAAAATTTATCAAGTTTTATGCCCCAATTCTCCAAAATCCAAATACACCATTACTGCAATATTATCAGTTTACCATTATAATTTTATTAATTTAATTTATACAAATTGCCAAAGAGATGAGTGCTATCCCTAATCACATTTACTCCAAAAGTTCCACATAATCAAGATTTTTTTTTTGGAAGGTAACAGAATCAAGATTAGCCATATTTACAAATAAAAAAAATTAGAAAGCAGAAAAAGTTTGATATTTGTGGGCTGTGGCCACTGGCCACCAAGTTGGGTCTATGGAACAGTGGAAGACTTGCGACTGGGGCTAGCACCTAGCAAAATCCTAACAAAGATTATCAACTATCAAGAGTCCAAGACTCCAACAGGCAACAGCCCAACTCCAATAGAGAGAGAGAGAGTCAGAGAGAGAGAGAAAGAGGGTAGAGACGAGAGAGAGAGAGAGACTAACCAGTAACCAGAATACTCGAAGTGACGAAGTCGGTCGTGACGAAGTCGGTCGTGACTCGTGACTCGTGAGGTGGTCGGAGCCGGAGGTCGGAGCCTTGGAAGTCTGGATGCATGAGAGGTTGAGGAAGATTGAAGAGGGGTTTGGCTGAGACTACAGTCTCGAGTCCTAACCCCCAAATCTTTCTTTCCTTTGTTTTTTGGTTTTTCTCTTTTAACTTACGTATTCAGTTAGCCAAAAAAAAAAAACATTTCCATAGGTGCTCAGCCAGACTTCACCCCTGTTATCACGGGCTATCAGCCCTTTAATGTAAACTAAAACTAGTTTTTTTTTTTTTTGCAAAAGTTGAGTGGGGGCACGTGCCCCCACAGGCCCCCACCTGGCTCCGCCCCTGGAGGGGGATATTATGAAATCGGGCGGAAATCTCTAATGTTGACGGCTCCGCCTTTCTTTGGGATCAAGGCAATGAAAGTGCCATTTTGTTTGCCAGACACCTTATTGGGGTAGAAGGACCAGCCACCAAGACTTCTCTAGCAGGCCCGAGGAATCAAGCCCTGCAACTAAAGCAAGGCATAAAGAAAGGCAGCGCTGATGACAATGCTATCATAAGAGAGGACCAGGTTGTTGCGTGGATCAGGCAGATAACCCTAATCACTGAATGATTCTTTCTTGACCAGGTATGTCGGTACAGGATCCCCTCCCTGTCAACGAACTCAAACTAAGGTGCGGACTTGTGAAGGTGCTCAATCCAGAACATTTAGATTAGAAGAAATTGTCTCGCTAAAAAAACACAAGTAGCCTATTTTTGTGCGACCTAACTTCCAACGAGTGCAACTTTGTACTCAGTTATCAGAATTAATGTTATCATATATCATTGTAAAGTTATATATCGAGATCATGGATTAATCAGGACCTAGTTTCATTGCGAAAAAAGGTCATTTCAAGGTTCAAAACTCAAATTGAAGCCAAAATTTACTATTTGTAGTAAATTTCTATTTTTTCTGTTTTAGGTCTGTTTTGGGTTTTCGAATTCTAGTGTGGTTCAATAACCCTTAATTAAGAGTTAATTAAGTGTTTGAATCTGTTTTTAGTTTTTTTTTTTTTTCTATTTTTGAAAATTTACTTTTTTTGGTGAGTTCGTTTTGGAGTCGAATTAAGAGTTGAAATGTATTTAAATTTTAAACTATGATTAATTGTAATGAGTTTTTCAGTTTTTGATCAATAAAATTTTGTTTATTTTAGAAAATTCTTCTATGTTTTCCTTGTGGATTCAAGGGTGGTTCTTATTGAGAGAAAGAGAGAGACGTCGATCTCTCTTTCGTTTTTCATGCTTTAGTTTGCGTCACATCACTAATGCTCCGTTTGTTTCAATGTAAAATAAGGGAAAGCAAATGAAATTCATGAAAAATGTCAATTGTCCTACAGAAAATACACGCAAAAAATGACATTATCCATGGAATTCTTTTGTTTTCCACTATTTTACATCAAAACAAACATAGCATAACTGGAACACAGGTTACTAAGATTGGGTTTCTATGCACCAAGAATTGATTTTTACTCCAATTGAAGTAAAATAAACTGGCACTCGAAAGTATCGTGAAACTCATCACTAAATGGACATACAGAGCTCTCGCATAATCTATGTTTGGACTGTCACTACATTTGGGGTCTCAAATAAGACCCGACGTTAGTTTCTTTGCAGTGTAATAGTGACATTAGATTTCTTTATCTTCAACAATTTTTCTTCCTTCTAAAACTTGTATTTAAAACAGGATGGCTATGTCATTGAACTAGTTAGACAGGATCTTACTCTTCAGCTTGGCCATGCTTTACATGTATTTACTTCCCCATAGAAGTTTCTTCGCCAGGGTCCTCTGTCACCAACCATAGGGGTCATGTTGACCAAGGCCGGTAACAGTTTACATCAATGCTTCGGAATTCGCCATGGGAATCTAATCCTTCTTACTCTAATTGGGCTTGAAGCTTTTGGCTAAGTCTCTTTTTTCGCCTCTACCTTTTCTTTTTATCTGCATTACCGAGACTCGGTAACATGAAAATAATTGTTGTTTTAGATCACCTTTTTGAAATTTATCCTTGAGCTCTCTATTCTATTGACTCTCGACGCGGCATAAATTTCAAAGGCGCCTTTTAATTTTCACAAATTTCCATCTAAAAGGGTGGTGTGTATGCTTTTGTAATAATGACTGATAAAAGGAAGATGGTTGATAGGAAAAAAAAATCATGGATCTAATGAGGAGATGTGTAGTTCTTGATGATTGAACAGATGACTGTTTTGTCTCAATCCTTGAATGGAGGTGGGGGTCTATCACATAGCAATAAAGAAGAACACTGACATACACGCTCCCTCGAGAGAATATCCTTCAGCTTCTTTTGATGGCATCCAAAGAGGGCACTTCGAGTTGGAAAGCTAACAATCGGGCTCCCCTTTGAGCTACAGGGATCCTCAAACAAATTTCTTAAAAAGTGATTACTTTAGTAAAACGATTTTTGCCTACTTTAAATTCTATGGAATTGTTCTAATATTGAGGCGGAATTTTGAAATATTTGTGATGGCCTATTGATTTGTGAGGAGTTGAACTTGGCTTATATAGTTGTAGAAAGTACATCCCTAATTCTTGTCAATTCCATCATGGAAAAATTTGCTCCTCCTTGGTCTGTGTGGTAATGGTGTAATCAAATTATGAGAATGAAAAATATAAAATTTCACCTTTCTAGGCATGTTTATGGAGGTGGCTGACTTCTTAGCAAATGAAGTCTGCAAAAGAAGATTTTCATATAGGTTTTTCGATCTTGGTAGCCTTCCTTGTGAGACAAAAGTTTTTTTTCGCTTTTGCTCCCCCTATCTTTCTACTATGCTTAAATAAAATTAAAGGGCATCCCAAGGTCCTTGAGAATATTTGGGTTAAAAAAAGTATCAGTATCTTAGGCCTACACGTGAATTGATTTGAATGGTGCTAGTATTAGGTGACTGGGACAACTCAGTAGAAAATGCAGTGCATGGATTTGATAGGTAATGTGGAGCCTGCCAGGACTGAACATCTTCTCGGGGATAGGGGTACTTTGGTACTTTTGTATTTTATTATGAAACCCCAATTCTATTAAGCATAGATGTGGGCAGGGTACCATTGTAAGATGGCAGCTCTATGATTTCTCTTGCTTTGGTTTATAGTGAAAAAATAGGCAACTCCGTAAACGTACCTCAACTTAAGGGAATCACGTAAATATGATTTTTATGTGTGTGTTCTTGACCTTTATTCTATCTATGTTTCGTATCTCACAGATTCCGTTTAAGGTTTATTTCGTAACAGGATTCTCCTATTACTCCCTAGTCCCTACATTAGAGTGTCATCTATCAGTTTCAACATAAAGCTGGGATGATTGAGAATCAAGTGACTCAAAGTTACTATATATATACAACATTGTCTGGTCGAGGAACAAAGAAACCACATTCAAAATTGATCAGTAACTCAAATTTGAAACAGATCAGTTTGAGAACTAGGCCTAGCTACTTCCCAGTTGAATTTTCTCTCTGAGTGGTTCTATCATACAACATAAAATTGCAATCCATCTCCGAGAATTTAGAATCACTTCTGCTTTTGAATCCCTTTAGTCCGGCCCCTACTGACAATTAAATCAACCCCACGAACATGTTTATTAAACGGAAAGGCAAAGATCAAAAGCTGAAATCCAGGGGGTCCTCTCTTTGTCATGGCCATCTAAAGCTAAAATTCCTCAAGAAAGAGAGTTTGTAAAGAGCCATATTCGGTTCTCCCTTCCCTTTCATGGAGGGGAAAAAGTGCCTATCTTTGGCTTTTGGGTTTATTCTTAGGATTCCTTCATTTGAAGAGTATTTTGTTCAGGAAAAAGTGTGTGGGGATGACAGGATAAGAGTAAGATGAACTAAAAAAAGTAGCCGTTTGAGCACATGTTATCTTCAGTTTGGACCCATGCATGTTTTTAACTTGCTATTCATAATATTACAACTCCTTTTTCTGATATCATAACCCAATTACTCTATTATCCCTATTATCCCAAACTTTCATCTTTTCTCCAGTACAGGCCTTTTTAGTGGGGGATAATGGTGGGTAGCCATTGCTGATAAAATCCAAGTTTCCATTACTCCCATCAATTTTGCCCAATGCCTAGGCAACACGACATCCGCTATCGCCAACGAGAAGCCCACACGGCATCCGACCGGATTTTCTAGCTCAAGTGGCATTATCAAGGGTTCTTCCAATTCTGTTGACAGTTTTTTTTTTTTTTCTCCATTCTTTTGCATTTTTATGAAAGAATCCAAAACTACTTTTTCTTTAAGTGATTAATATCTTGAATCAAGATTAGATACCCAAGATATCAGTCCTAAAGTAGCAAGCACCAATATGGTTTATAATACTCACGCACGGCACTAGGGGCAGTGTGGGGACGAACTAATGGTCTCACGTTGCCAATATTATTATGTTCCACGTAATGTCGTGCTCTTATAACATTCATGGGGTTTGCTATTATAAGGTAATTATCACTAAGATGAAGCTGCATTTTGTATGCTGTTGTGACAATTTTCGGTGGAGAAAGATGGTGGGGTTGATTAGTAATAAAGTTCATGTCGCAACATGGTGCCCCTATCAAGAGCCGCCTTTCTAGTTCTAGAGTTACATTATTAAATTTTGTAGTGGGTTCCAACACCGTAGATTATGGGATCCACCAAATTTTTTTTTAAAATGTAATTACATTGTACATGAATACATGCAGTCGGCAACGTTGGTGGGATCAAAGTGGTGACGTCATCATTTATATAGATGTGGTATGGGGCAGCAAGGTTTAAAATTCTGTTGGGATTTGGCGCGCGAAATCCCGGTTTCGTCCAACTCCGAGGACATCTATACAACAACAACAAGATTTCGGAAAACACAATTTTGGCTGGGATTTTAGAACTTTCGGAATCCTGGGATTTCAGCGATATGTTGGATTTTTATTTTTAAAAGGTTTTTAAAATTAAAATTCCAAATATTTCGATATTTTTATCAAAATTTCGTGAAAATTTATATATGTATTTTAAAATAAAATAATAATATTTATATAAATATATAAAATTTTAATAAAATATTATTTTCTTAACATATTTATTTTTAATAAAATATTGATAAATTAGAATCCAAAATCCCACCGAGATACCGGATTTTTTTTGGGATTTCAGTTTGGGTTGGCAGATTGAAATCACTGATAAAAATTGGGATTTCAAACCTTGGGGGGAGGAGGGGGGGGCACCAACTTAATTTAATTTGGAAAACAATTAAGAAAGTGATTACAAACTCTCGATAGTAACCCCCTTGGGTATAGCCTGTTTGAAGGACGAACCGTAAACTCGAAAGTCTCGAGGTTGATTCCTGGCCTCCCTTTAATATCAGTTGTATGAGATGGGGGTATTCCTTATGCAGCATGTGGGACTAATCTGAATCTCAGGATATCCTTGTTTATCAAGGAAAAAAACTCTCGATAGTAGGTACTATCGAAAGTTTTAAATCACTTCCCAAATAATTAGAGTTTAATAGGACGTAGCATGACAACTCTCTTGAATTTTTGAAAAAAATGTTTTATATCATATTATTAAATTATTTTAATAGGGCATATGTGCATAGCTATGTGTAGCTATCATTGAATTCTTAGAAAAAAATAATATTATATTATTTAATAGGACAACCATGGATAAGGGATGCAATTGTCCTTAAACTTTTGAAAATAAAATATATATTTATATTATATTATTTAATTATTTAACAAGGCATAATCATGAGCCATATTGAGACAACAATCTATATAAATAAGGAAAAACAATACATGTAGGATATGTATGGAGGCAAATCCTAGCTATACTTTATTTTAAAGTCACTTTTTGCAAGAGAAAGACATGTGTTGTTCAAATTACTTTTCTCAATAAAAGACAACATGTCTTCCCATTATTGAAGAAAGTGATTTCTAAAAGAAAGTGGAACTATAACATTACCCATGTATGAAGGTATAAATGAAACCATGAAATTGGTTGTAAAAAAAACAAAAAAAAAACAGAGATTACACCTTCAAACCCTCCATACTCCTAAACCTAGAATATTTTATACCTGATTAGTCATTCTCCACAATTCCATCCATAATTACTAACATTTTCAAACAACCATCACTTGTCCCTACAAGAAAATCCTAGGTCTGCCCCTTATCAACTGGGTACTCAAAAACGGAGTCCAACCCGCCCCAAAGAGGTACACACTATCACATGGGGGAATCAGGGAGGTGCAGGTGCTTGTGCTTGATATATACTGTATGTAGGAAGAAGTAAGATAGCTCTGCCTAAAATATAGGGGTGTAGGGGTGTCAATGGGCATGGGCATGGGCATGGGCATGGGCATGGGCATGGGGCATGAATTTTAGTGATTTTTGAATAAATCTGTCCGAGCGTCCAACACATTTACAAGAGGTTTGAAGTCTGAATTCGGCCCAATTTACACCCCTACTAAAATTTTTGTTTACCTTTTAATCTTTTTACACACCATAAAGGACTATAAAGATGTGTGTCAATATTAAAAAGTATGTAACATAATTTGGGAATCTGGGGTTAAAAAGGACAATTCCATTTGTGAGTCCTCACAGACGTAGTGTACAAAATTCTAGATGAAGAGTAAGGCCCTGGCCTTTCCTCAGTATTCCCACTGTACCCATTTCGTTGTGTACAGTTAGACTCATATGCACCATTATTGTATGGCATGCACAGAGATAAAGGACTTTGCTACTGAGACCCCCTTATGGCCGAGACCACAGAGACTGTGCTCTAAGAGCACGGGATTTCAGGTGGGGCCCATTTCACGTGGTAGGCCCCACTGGAAATCCCGTGCTCTTGGAGCACGGTCTCCGTGGTCTCGACCTTAAGTGGGTCTCAGAAGCTTTATCCTAAAGATAAACCTAATCAATGGCTGCAATTCTACCTAAACTCCATCACTGAAATTGGACCCACCATTCACAAATTATGAACATGTTGGAGTTTTATTGAGTAAGTGAGTACCCCACCTTCATCTTGTGTCTGCGGTAATGGAGGGTGGATGACCTAACATAGGACTTAGAGAGTGCAAGTTTAAATGCAGGGAGGCAAAACTATGTAAAAATCTAGAGACTTTAGGAGTACAGCCATGGCTTAGTCACGAGGGGGTCTCCTTTACGAGTCATATTCAGTCTTTATTTGATTGCGGGACCAGTCCTCCCTTCACTTCCCTGACCCTTCTCTCACAAAATTCCAGCTTTGCATTTGAAGTTTTCTTAAGCAATCAAGTAAAACCAATGGCATAGATACAAAATCACTTTGTCGTTCACGTGTCATGAAATGAAAAAGAAAGAGAGAGTAGAAAAATATAAGTTATATTCATGATCTCAAATACAATACGCGTTAACGGCCCCAAAGACCTTGGTATTGTCAGGCCAAACTTAGGCCAAGAGTACAGATTCGTGCACACCACTCAAAACTCTACTAAAGGCAATTAGAAAGGCTTTTCCCGCCAAAAAAAGCAAATACACACGTGTGGACACGCATTCATAAGCGTGTGACACATACCACTCAAAAGTCTATTACATCGAGCTATCTTTATGGTTTTATTTTCTTTTCACTCCATTGAAAAGAGAGAGAAGTTGAAGAAATGATGGTGCCATGAATGAGAAGCTTGACTTATCTCCCTTGAACAGTTCAAACTTCAGCCCCATTAATCTGCCACTGCCAACTCTCTCTTCTTTCTTTTCTTTTCCTCAAATCCTACATGACCCCACCATTCCTCCATTTCATTCAACAATCAGTGCTGCCTTTGTCAATACCCACTTCTTTCACACTCCATGACCTCCACAAACAGTTTCTCTCTCAAAAACAAAAAAATAAACAAACACAAATAACAAATTCCCCTCCATTGGGAACCTGCAATCCTATCAACAAGCCATTGATTAATGGCAATACCCAATAAAAAATTTAAATCTGCAAACTCTCCAAACTCCCATACATATGCATTCTAATCTACACCACTTTAGTCAATTCTAATCTCAAAATCCTCTAAAAAATAATAAGGATTCTAGACAACTAGGACCTCCATATATTTCCTTTTTCTCCTCCTCCTCCTTTTTTTTTAATCCTTAATCAAAGTTTAATTGTGACCTTTTCATCATCTACCCATAAGCAGTTGCTTACTTTTCTCCTTTTGTTGGACGATGATAAAGATGAGGAAGACGACTCACCGGAACCGATCCCGGCCGGAGTTGTTACTCTGAGCTGTGGCAGGACTTTTGGGGGCTTTCTTTGGCTATTGTTAACCACAACTTCTTGCATTAACCGGTAACAACTACAAATTCTCTCCTGCAAAAGTTGAAATGTTTTCGAGTTGGCATAGTTTTTTTGTCTTGAACACATGCCCAACTGTATTCATATTTATATCCTTACTTTGCTTAGTCCATCACACCAGGATACGGCATTTCCGGGATTAACAAGTGGCAGGTTCGGGAGTTCATTGGCTGCACAAAGTATCGCTGCAGCCGCCACCGATGACGGCCAGTGATCTAGGAAATTAATCTCTGTATGATATCAACAGGTCTTGAGATGGATGTGAAAGCATAATTTATATATTATATAGTAACTCGGACAATAATCAGCTGCAAGGATGTTGTACACCCAGCAGCTACAAAAGGTCCTCCCAATGTCATATAAGGAAAAAAGGCTTAAGTTTATTAATGGGTAAGTGATCTTGTCCCTTCTAATAATAATCAATGCAAGCCCTAATATTTTTCTCTTATGTGACACTGTGAGAGACTATAATAGTCATTGGTAATAAAACGTATCTTACAGCTTATTATCGTTCTATGGGGATTCCAAAATCCACTCAAAATATAAGATATCAGAATCTACTTCTTATTGGTCCACCTTGACCGCTTTAACATTTGTTTAGAATATATCTAAGGAATATTAAGGGATATATACTGACCAATACCAACTATATATAGGTATTTTTGTTTTTTGGGCTTGACTTGATATACCATTCCCATATAACTACATATGTATACAGGTATATGTATTACCTCGGATAATAGCTAGAATAATTTGTGTGGCCCGTGTAACAAGAAACCCGATGAAATTTCCGGTCGAATCAAGTTTATATGCAAAGAAACCGATGAAGTTGAAAGGTGTTATAGATCTTAGTCTCCAATCCAAAGTAGTGAGTACTAGAAGCTCCATCCTGCGAATTGTTCTAGGTTCGAAAATGAATTTTGCACCTTCGATCTGGTTGGAGAGTTTATAGTGATCAGAAGTTAGTGTATAAATCAAAGATCTAGTAAAGTACATTGATGAGACAAATACCTGGAGATCCAATAGAGAAGGAACTAGGGTTTCCTCCATTTTTGCAGCCAGCGACAAGCAAGCTACAGATAAGAGCTGTAATGGCCACCCATTTGTTTGCTGATCATGATAAAATCAGAAAAAATATTATAAGCTAAAAAAAAAATAGAATTTTATTAGGTTAAGAAAGTAGAAAATCTATGACTTTAACGGTCCTGATCAAATCCCCAGGATCATCCATAAGTGTACATACTCCTCAGGAGGACACAAGCATGTTTCTTTACTCTAATTAATGGGTACCTGGGTCTTTTTCCAGTTTGAAAGTAAATTAAACTCAGTGAGTTACTGGTTAAATTGACGGTGACGGAAGCTTACCGGCAAGCGACGAGAAAAGAGAAAACGATCCAAGTAGTTAACAGAAAGATACGCGGTTAACGGCTGGAAACGGTAGAAAGCATGTACCTGCCATGTACGTAACGGCTAATCATATTCATCTCCATGTAAGATTAAAATTAACGAAACATAAAGATTCCAAAGGATCTAATGTGCGCCGCCAAACATGTCCGTAAAATCTCCATGTTTCACCGTCGGTCGTGGATCTGACGGCTCAGATCATCTGGCTCCGGTAAACACACCGGCATAAGTTAGAAGTGTTATCCTACGCATTTCAGCGTAGGATAAGAGCCAGATGACTCAGATCTCTGGCCTCGGTTAAGTGAGAATACCCACCAGCGCACTTTAGCCGAATCAACAACCTAATCTAACGTGATACCTTGAGAATCCATGCAACAGAGTCCTCTCGAGCTGAAGCATCGAGTAACTGAGACTGAAATCTCGCCGGATAATCGAAACCCGGTACGTAATTTCCTTCGTCTTCTATGAATCCGGCTATTGACTCCTCAACATAGACCGGAAATTCAAGATCCGGCGAGTATCCCGGAAAGTTTCCGGCCAATATCCGGGAGTCCTCATCGCAGATGAGGCCAGAGAAGCTGTCGGAGTAAGAAAGAGACATGATTGTTGATGATTCATCATTATGTTCCCATCTCCGACGAATCCCGATCACCCGTAAATGCTATCTGAAGTTGAAAATTGTCGAGAATTCGCCGGAAAGTCGTCGGAAATGTAGGAGGAGAAGTTTTGGTATTAGTGTGGAACTCTTAGCTGTTTCTCCTGATATATAAATATGGAGTGGATCTTTTCGTAATTTCTGAAAATGAAAGGAAAATGTCGGATTTTTTTGTGAATTTCTATTTCGGAAGGACATGTTTTGTGTTTGGTTGTTAGAACTTAGAAGAGATAATGTTTGATTGAGTGATAATTGCAGGATACAATAAATTGTTTGTAACGATTTCTCCATATCTCGTAATTAACTGTCATATATATTTATGTTATTTTTTTCTTATTTTCATAACTCAAATTTAATAAAATTGTGCCATTTCCTCTTAGTTGCCCTTCAATTTTCTTTTAGGAGTCAAATCCTCTCCGGTGATAACCGGATTTGCCAAATCCGGTTATCTCCTTTAGAGGTTGCCACGTGTCTCCTTTGACACCCCTTAACCGTAGGTAAGGTTCACCCACCCCTAGGGTTCACTCATCCATCCCTGGTTTTTTTTTTTAAATATTAATTCTTTTTTTAAAATTAAAAAACTGTTTTTAGAGTTTTTTTAATATTAAAAACAGTTTTTTAATTTTTAAAAAGAATTAATATTAAAAAAATAAAAAGCCAAGGCGCTGGGTGGGTGAACCCTAGGGGTGGTTGAACCTTACCCACGGTTAAGGGATGTCAAAGGAGACACGTGGCGACCTCTAGGAGTAATAACCGGATTTGCCAAATCCGGTTATCACTTTAGATGATTTGGCTCCTTTCTTTTGTTGTCCTATATATATTTATGTTATTTTTACTAATTTTCATAACTAAAATTGTGGCATTTCTTTGGAACTTATTCCTCTCCTGTTGTAACCGGTTTTGCCAAAACCAGTTACACCCCTGAGGTGGCCACATGTCCCTTTTGACACCTTTTAACTATGGTTAATGTTCACTCACCCCTAAGGTTCAGCCACCCATCCTTGGTTTTTATAAAAAATATTAAAAAAATTTGTTAACCGTGCTTACAATTACCAACTCCTAGGGTTAATTTATTTTAAATATTTTTTCTAAAAACCAAATACAGGTGGGTGAATCCTAGGGTTAGGTGAATCTTAACCACAGTTAAGAGGTGTAAAAAGAGACATGTGGTGACCACAGGGGAGTAACCGGTTTTGTCAAAAACCGGTTACAACTGGAGAAGATCACCAGTCCATTTCTTTTCGTTTTCCCTTCAATCTTCTTTTATTGTGACGAATAAATAAATAGTGCGCGGTTGAGATTTGTTCCCGCCAAATTTGGGGTTCTTATCTGCCACTTCATTGGAAACATCTTGACTGTTCGCCAAACCAAACTTGGATATGTGACTGCGGGGGGCCAAAAAAAAAAAAAAACAGAGATTAAGAGCTCCTGTTGTGAACAGTAGATCGGAGCAACACAAATTTTGCCTTGGGCGGTGCCAGTTTTACGAAAAAAAAAAGAAGATATTTTCAACACTAAGTTTTTTTCTCCTGTTGTGAACAGTAGATTGGAGCAATACAAATTTTGCCTTAGACAGTGGTAGTTTGGTAATTACGAAAAAACAAGAAGATATTTTCGACACTAAGTTTTTTTCATAAATACCCCCTACCAAAGCAAAATTTGGGTTGCTAGAGTTGATTGACTGTGAGCTCCTGTTCAAAGTTAATCTAATAAAAATACAATTTGTTTTGGATGAGTGAAACTTAGTAACAAATGTCTTTGTAATCCAAAGGTACAAATGATTAATAAATTGTCTATATATCAAAAAATTATCATCTAATACATGACCCAAAATTTATTACTAATATCATATCTTGCGCTTTTTGTAATGTGTCTGGACCTTGTTAGTCTTTTGTGGCATTGGTCTACAAAGAGTATTACTGCCAAGTTTGACTCGTCTCGTTGTGCTGGATTGATGGTATATTGGCATTATACGCCTCCCTGGTTGCTCTAGTTCTAGGAGTACATCTTGACCGGATTGACTTAATTTCGAGTCCTTTGAGTGAGGCAGTTGATAAGCCAACCAATTTGCTAACCTAACCAGTGACTTACAAACATGCCATAAATAATACCCTCTACCAACATATACAACAATGTAGTCCTTGGCCCAACCATAGCTAGCCCCACTCCGTTGTGTGAGATTGAATCACAGCCAATTACGATTGAACTTAAGGAAGGTTCAATTGCACCCACAGGCTAACATGTGTCATTTTATCCCTTATTAATTGTGGTTAAGATTCATCAATCCTTAAGGTTCAATAATATAGCTTTAGTTTTTTTTTAAATATATAAAATATAAATATTAACTTAAAATTTCTTAACTAGAGTTAATTATTTTTTCTAAAAACCAAGGTTATATTGTTGAACTCCGAGGGTTGGTGAATCTTAACCACAATTAATAAGGATTAAAAAGAACACGTGTTAGCCTGTGGGTGCGATTGAACTCTCCCAGAACTCAATCGTGATTGACTGTGATTCATTCTCCCGTTGTGTAGGGGTGACAAATTCCGACCACCTAGGATCCTCCTAGTGTTGGAGTATGAAAATATACCTGGTTCTAAAAAATGCAACATTTTTTTCCTTGTGTGGAAAATAAACTACTAGAGATGTGGTTTATTTAGGGCTGTCTGGTTCTCGAGGCCCAACCCTCACTTGTAAAGGTATGACCCAAGCCCTCGGAGGGCCTAAGTCGAGTCTGGGCTTGAAGAATATAAAGAAAAAAAATTTGTGCCGAGAAACTAATGAGCAATTCTTGTTCGACCGAGATGAGAAACAGAGAAAGTAGAGAGAGAGAGAGAGAGTCACATAGGGTCGACAGCCACCGCTGTCGGGCCCAAACCTTATTGGTCAAGGGTCATGAACGAAGGTCTATGGTATTCTACAATAAGATCTTACCAACTCGGCGAGAGTGTGGATTAGCAACAGCCCATGTTATAGTCTAAAGGGCCACAACAAGCATGTTATTGGACCACTGCAATAAGAAATTAAGAAGAGAATATTTTTAAAAAAATTAGGTGTCGTGTTGCTGAGGAAAAATAAAAATTCTTTTCAAATTTTTATTGAGATCCATCAATAGCATGCCTGTTGTAGCCCCAACAGATTTGATTGTTGGACTTTCCGGGACCAGCTGTTCATAATACAGTGTTAATTAATTAATATCATATAGTTATATACTTAAAAAAATTATATATATATATTTTAAAAACTCTGCCGACTGCTGTGCCACACACATTGTGTTGGATTGCCGGTCCCAGGGGTGGAGCCAGGATTTTTGGGGCCGAATTATATATATCAAGAAAATTAAAGGGATCGAGGCCCCCAAATTTTTTTTTTGAGTAATAGGTCCATCATAGTCATAAAATTCATTAATGTTGCATTCCAAAAATGGGTTTGGTAACAAAAAAAAAAAGTGAAAAATATAGGCCTATCTTCATTGGTTCTTACCCACTTTTTTAATACCCACTAACTGTGACTAAGATTCACTCACCCTTAGGGTTCATCAATTCAATCTTGGTGTTCAGAAAAAATAATGCTAACTTTCATTTAGTTAGCTTAACCATGTTAAAGGGGATGAAATGGGAAGGCATTTGACACATGTCCCTTTTGGCACTCAGTAACTGTTGTTAAGGTTCACTCACCCTTAAGGTTTATACAACTACCTATGATTTTTATTTTAAAAAATTAACTCCTAAGATAATAAATCTTAACTAAGGTTAAAAGGGTCATATAAGGAATCAATCCCTTTATATTATACTAGCGGGTGGCACGTGCGATGCACGTGAGAGCGAGGGGAAGGAGTTAACCACAGTTAATAGGAGTTAAAAGGGACACTTGTTAACCCGCATGTGCGATTGAACTCTCCCCGAGTTCAATTGCGATTGGCTGTGATTCTATTCTTTAAATAGATAGGTGAGCAAGGGGTAGTTTGGGAATTAAAGTAAAATATTAAATCAAAGTTTTATTTTATATGAGGGTAGATTGGGAATTTTGAAAAAGTCAGGCTAGGCGTGGCTCTTGCATTATAATAGTAAAGACATTTGGGGGGGGCACTATATACAAAATTTATGTATTATGTAATTTTTTAAAATTTTATAAAAACATTTGGGGGTAGGGGGGGATGGCCCCCCTCGCTCCGCCCATGCCGGTCCCAGCATGGTAAAGGACGTTGGTTTGACTTGGTCCATCCAAGGTATAATTTGCAAAATTTAAACCGTTGCTTTAAAAATTATTGTAAAATTTAAACCATTAAAAATAAGTGTAGGTTGAAAGTTCTAAAAAAGTTGCCAAAATTAATGTTAATAAATAGTTTTAAAAAAAGGAATGTTAACCCTACTCTTAGTGAACCCCTACTCTTACCCTCTAACAAGTCCATTTTTTGGTGAGAGAGTTAGCTTTAATTTGAATGAACAATTGGTGGAGGGTGAGAGTTGGGGTTGACTGAGAGTAAGGCTAGCACTCCTCTAAAAATGATTTATAGTAAAATTAGCTGAAGTCATGACTTTTAGAGTCGTACTTCCATACCCATAGGGTACTTAACTGTTCAATACCTAAGAATCGTGGCCGTTCATCAGGCCACGATTTCTCCACTTTTTTTCTCCAATAGGTTACCTAGTGGCTTAAAACACTTACAAATAAGTAACTAGCATGTGAATGCAACTGAACCATCTATCTTTGGAGTAGACCGTTCAGATCTATGGGTATTGTATGATTGGATACCTTATGAGTATTGAAAAAAATTCTGACTTTTATTGGGATAGAATGACAAAGTCGGATTCATGCATCTTGCAACCCAAAATATTTATTATAAGGCACAATGAAGATAACTAATTGCTCTACTTAATTATTTTTTTAATTTTCTTATAGGATAATTGAGTGGTACCGGTAAGGTTGAGGGGTTTCTTATCCAGTTTGATAATTACACATTTTGCACCCCTTAGTGGTTTTTTTTTTTTGGTTCGATGCCCCTCTTAGTGTAAAAAGGGGGTTCCGAATTATGCCGAGCTCTCCATGAAAATTAATCTCTTTCTTATTAGGGTTTGCCTTTCTTAAACCATTTCTAAATTTCCAGAACTTGGAGTCTACTCACTGTGCCTAAACTACCCGTATAGTGCGTTTGATTCATAGATTTGACAGACGGAATTGTCAACTCCATCCTGTAATTTCAAATCTGTCGTTCGGGGTGCAATACAAAGACCACATAATTGGAATTGTGACAATTTCACATGAAATTGAAACGCCATTTTCAAGGATTAAAATTCCATTTCCGCAAATCCAGACACACCTTAAGGTAAGTTGTCAATTGATTTACCATTTGCTCTCCGAATTGTCTCTTCGTTGAACAGATAACAGTCATTCACGTTTTCATGTCTTGGTTGAGTGTATCATTTCTAAGGAAAATGTGAGGGATGTTAGGAGCTGTAGAATTGTGACAAGGGCCAATCGAAATTAAACACGGAAAGAAAGATTGCTCTTTGCATAGTTCGCTTGATGATAAGGTTGTCAATGCATTAAGAGTTTTAAGGCCTTAGTAATAATATATGAGATTAACTATGAATAAGAGCTCCGTTTGAAGAACCGACCGGAGCAACCCAAAAATATGCTTATAGGAAGGATAGTTTGGAAATTATAATACAAAAAAATGGTATTACTTTTTCAAGTAATTCTCAAAATACCACTGTCAAGACAAATTTTTGGATTTCTCCGGTTAGCTTTTCAACTGGAGGTCCTATTCATATTAATCTCATAATATATATTCACTTGCTAAACCTTTGAAGTTTATATCTTAGGGAAGTGGAGTGGAGAGATGTTGGAGGGTGTTGTGTTCTTCTTTATTTCTTCCATTTGTCACGCAGCTATTTAGTGTGGAGAAAGAGCACATTGATAGAAGCATAGGAGCAAAAGCATCAATATTAAACATAAGAGTCCGTTTGTCGTGTGCAACATGGCATACAGATCTTGTGTATGTTAGTCTATCCATAATTTGAATACATGACACGGAAATGAATGGGGATGCATGTGATCTGTGTACCATGTTGTACATACCAAAGGGACTCTAAATATGGAATAAGGTGAAAAAGAGTGTGGAGCCCGAGCGCTGTTTGAAAGCGGGAGCGCCAATTTTCCTACTTTAGGGTTCGGGGCGTAGCCCTTGAAAAAAAATATTGGGTCAAGTTTGTTGGTCATCTCTTCTCTTTGCTTGTTTGTAAAGAATATATTTTGAGTAGTGAATAACAGATCGTTGATCCACTGCTTAACTTACCACCGTGTCCTCGTGTCTCTCTTAACACTCCTTTAACCAAGGTTAAGCTTAACTAAATTAGTGTTAAAATTTTTGTTGTTTATTCTTTTTTCTAAAAACAAGATTGGGTTTGCTTAACTCTAGGGTGAGTGAATCTTAACCACACTTGGTGAGTGTTAAAAAGTGGGGCGTGAACCAATGATGACTAGCCATTTCATTACATGATGGAAACTGCCGATAAGTTAAAGTATTTTTCTATATTTTTTTAACGGGGCAGCTATTTTAATTTTCTAATGGCTATGTCATCTTAAAATAAATAATATAATATAGAACTTACTTTTTGTTTTAGTTGAGAGGATAATTGCTCCCTTTTTATGCCTATACCCTCTTAAATTAAATAATATCAGTATAATATTTTTTTTTTGAAAGTTCGGGGGGCTTAGAGCCCCAACCGTTGCCCGGCTTCGCCCTTGTTCCAAGGCTGCTCATGTTGACCGTATACCTAAAATAAATAAATAAACCAAAAGTTGAGGGGGCGCTTGAGCCCCCGGCCCCATGTGGCTCCACCCCTGCTCATGCATTCCCTACTCTCGCCCAAAAACCAACATGTGCCCTTACTTTCAGTCAAAAACCAACACATGTCCTTGCTTTAATACATGTTGGGTTTTGGTGAGAGTATGAAATGATTGAGAGTAGGACTAGCACGCCTCTTTTAGTATTGAACTTGTATGATTTGCCTCTCAGCTACCAGTCCGCTACACCAAACAACTTTAAACCTTTATTATGGTTACGCAAAGTGAAAGATGAAACTGGAGTTCAATGAGCCCTTGATGGGGAAGGAAAAATCAAAGGAGCCTCGTTTACGGACCCTTGGATTCTGGTACCAGTTGCTATCTTGACTTAACATTCTCGAAAATGAGACTGGAACCCATTTGCTTCTTGTCTTTTCTTTCTTTTGAGCTTTGGTCGGTGAGCTCGATTGAGACATAAGCTAGCCCTACTCCTAGCCCTACTCTTTCAAGTTTCAACCATGGGTCTAAATTTTAAGTATATTGGAGCCTATTAACTCAAGGGTTTAGGTCATTGAGAGCTACTGCTTGTTCTTCTCCTTTTAAAATATTAGTATAAATCATTAATATAATTCCCACTACAAACTAAACTACTAATCATGCCTCTGATTTCTTTAGAAAGTGACTGAATTGGTTTAGAAATTCGATTAGGGTTAATCTAGTTATTAAGTTTTTGATTTTTTTAAACCCTAGCTGATAAGTAAGACTGCACAGTGACATCTTGCTTTTAATAAAATATGGTTGATCACATTATTGTCCTAAAGTACGACTATTGGTTAAGGCCAGTAGAGTTGTCAACAACAGATTTGACGTCCACCAATATAGCGACAAGTATGAAAATTACTAGTACTACTACTACATGGTCATTAAGAACATACGATATGAAACGAATCTTAATTCAAATAAGGAGTACTCGCGAATACCTAATCAAAGTTGTAGTTCATCTAATCTCATCCAAATCAATGAGTTTATATGGAATTGAGTTGTGACTCTATACCTAAAATGCCGAGAGTTGCAACCCAAATGTACAAAAATATCAGTTTCGAATTTGATTTAGTGTCGTGTTGTCGATGGTGAGAACTCCTGACAATCTTAATAAATTAGTGGTTATCATTATTACTAATATCCTAATTGTTTAAAGTAGTGCAGCTCACACATACAACTTAAAATATCTCAACCACCATGAATGTAAAATGAGCAATAGGCCCAAACCAACGGGGTGGTGGGTTGGTGTGCTGGCCAAGACCATATCTCAAAAATCAGACGTCTTCTTGATTCCCTTTTCTTTGTTGACCACCTTTAGAGATGTATCCTTACTTACATGATGCGTGTGATTGGGGGATCTGCAAGTGCCTAGGATACTTAGTTAGAGTGCTCTAAGAGGCCCGGACAACCTCATCACAAATTAAAAAAGAAAAAAAGGCCCAATAATGATAACTACCAAACAGGACCCAAGTTGCCTCACCGAAATACTAAAAGATCCCAGATAGACAACCTCAGATACCTCTCCCTAGAGTATTAATCAACTGAAAAGAGATTTCAAAACGGATGAAAGCTATATTTACCTAATGGCAACATGGGATGGACTGTGTCCAATTCAAAGGCTTGAAGAAAATTGTGGTGAGGGATGGTGTGAGCAGTAGGCACGGATTGAACAGTGGGTCCGACTCGATTATATTTGAGCCGTGTGAGTGCTGATATTGTCCTCATCCATGGTTGTCACTGATCCTGTCTTAGATACTAGCTCAATGCGATTCGCCTTTCGCTGTCTTTGGTCGAATCAGGAAAAGCGACGATACGTTGGCGATGTCGATCACCTATCTACAACCATGCCCATCAAATGCTTACACGCCTTGAAACTGTGCTATGGATGATTTTTGATGCTGCTATAGGGCATATTGAAGGGTTTTGAACCATGCTAATTAAGGAGGAAGTGACTTTTACCATAAGGCATAAGCTACCGGACTAGGGCTACACAAAGCCCAATCGGCCAGTTGGTACGGCTCGGCTCGGCCTGAGATTGACCTGAATTTTAGGCTCGAATTGGCCAAACCAAGCCTGAAAAAAAGCCCGAAAACTCAATCAAGCTGAGCTCGGGCCAACCCCTGTGCGGCTCGGCCCGGCTCGGCTCAAATATTATTAATATATATATATATATATATATATATCAATATATCATTATTATATATATAAATAAGATATATTATTATTTTTTTAAAAAAAGGATTCAAGCTGAGCTCGACCCAAGCCAAGCCAGGCTCGAGCTTGAATCAATTTGGGCCGAGCCGAGCTTCCAACCACGATTTTGAATTCGGGCCGAGTTTCGGGCCGCACTTTCAAGCTCCATTCGGGCCGAGCCAGGCTTCGGGCTTCGGGTCTCGATCAAATCCATTCAAGCCGAGCCGGGCTTGGCCAAACTCGGCCTGAATACAGCCCTAACTGAGACCAGGCCTGGTAGCTTCAATATATGCCTGAAGCTACCTTAATTTAGGTGGTGTTTAGTAACACTAATCTAAATAGGTAGAACTTATTTGAAAGTTGTGTTTAATTTAGTTAGACTTTACATCTTTTTGAAGTAGGGGTTTTACCTTTTATTAAAAAAAGTACATAGCCACTTTTTGAAGTAGGGGTCGCCCTAAATTGTTTCAACTATAAGGGAAAGGCTTTATGCAGCCAAAGGAACAAATGTATTTGCCTTCTTCTCAACTGTAAGAGTATTCAATACCCTCAAAATTTGGCTGGGCAAATACATATAGCTATGGTCTGGGATTTTGTCTATTCAAACAGTTGTTTTTGAATCCTGAGATCCACACTGCAATATTTTTATAACCAGACCGGTTGTTGAACCTGCCGGGTGGCCGGTTCCTGGTTTGACTGTGTCCTTCTATTTGGAAAAAAAAAATCTCCATTTTATCCCATTTTGGTTGGTTTTGGCCGGTTCTACCATAGGTTTTGCCCGGTTCTACCACCGGTTTTGATCCCGGAACTAACACATCCAACTATGCCAAAAAGTTTGACAAAAAATCTTCTTGACATTCTACGCCAAGATCAAGTCTGATCTAACTGGTCCCAAACTTGCACCCATACATGTATATAAAGCAATGTTTATATATTATATGTGATATGTACTATATTATATATATATTATAATAAGATCAATCAGTTTATATAATAAGATCAATCAGTTTCTTATATTGAAAATCGAATTCTCTTTCTTTGGCAGGAATTTCATGGTTTGTCAAGGTGAATGTTGAAATTTTGACATGGTAAGCTTGTTTTGTGTTCTCTTGTTTGGCGATTTATTAGGGTGTCAATCTGTAGCTGAAAACCTAATTTAGATATCTGCGTAACACATTTTTTTCCTTGAACTTTGGTTTTCGTTGGAGTTTAATTTCATAGATAACTTGCCGAAAGATGGTTGAGCTTTGTAGCTGGTTGAGATTATTTTTATGTTATTAATATATATTTCTTCTTTGCCTATGTAATGTCGGAAAATTATTTGTATGGAAATATAGATATATAAAGAATTTTAATGGTTATCTCTAATCTTAGAAGACATGCATGAAATATAAATTATTCGCAGAAACCGTTTATGAAGAAACAAACATTTTCCAACTTCTTAGGTACTACAATGTCTTTTAATTTCTGATGTAATTTTATTTCCGTTTCTCTTGTTCGATTCTTGACATTCTTTTCTTGTAACTTATGAAGATCTCAATATACTATTTTTTAGGCCTGTAATTGATTTTGACCTTATCATCTTTGTTCTGTCCACATATTTAATATCATTTTAAATGCATTGCATGTGCAGCCTCAACTAGTTATATTATAAACTTATAGTTAGATAAATAAATTTAGTAGATTAAAACATTTTCCTTTGATAAAAATATATTTTTATTCTTTAAGATAATGAAATATTTTACATAGATAATTTTTATGATAGATGTTCAAATTGGAACCCTCATATATTTTAATGATAAAATTTATTATTTTGAAATAATTTATGATAAAGTTTAATTTAAAAGTAAATTCAGGTTCAAATTCTAATTAATTAAAACTTAAAAATATATATTTAAAAAATATAACTAAAATTTAATAAATTAAATTAAATATAATGAGTTAAAATTTAATAAATAAAAAATATTTGATTGTTATTTAAATAAATTTTAAGGCTTCTAAAGTATAATATTTATTCAAAATAATTCAAATGCGAAATAATATCGGAAGGTTAAGAAAGAGGAATAGTTAAGTTATAAAGGATTTGTTTCAATTCACATGCACGTGTGAATTACAATATTCACCTCCTGGGTGGATATTGTAATTCTCATAAACTATTGGAATTGATATTATTTTAGTACCAATGTGTAGGGCTGTCAAAGGGTCGGGTAGGGGCAGGGCCGAGGTCAACCCTAGCCCTACCCTTCCCTATAAGACTAGGGCCCTAGTCCTTCAAGAGTCGGGGTTGATTGGGCCCCAGCCCTGCCATTAAGGGCCAAGGTTGGGCTGGTCCAAGCCAAAGAGCTAGAAAAAAGACCAGGAATTTTTTTGTCATAGACGTTTGATTGATTGTTACTTGAAATTAGCTTCAGTCTTGAATTTGATAGATTTGACATATTATTTTAAAACTGTTAAACTAAAGTTATTACTATTAGCGTATAAAACATATTCACATTTTGGGGTTCTCCAAACACGCTGCAAATAATGCCTAGCCAAGAGATAGAGAACTACACAAATTAAGATATCTAATAAAAAATTAAAAAAAGAATTAGAAATACCAAATTAATCAATACAGGAAGGATAAAAAGAAATAAATATTTTTTTTTCTAACTAAAACTCTGATTTCCCACATGATTTGGTTGTGTAACCTAAATACACCAAATTAAATTTTCAGACAAAATGCAAGTTATTAGAATCAAAACCCTTGAAAATACTACAAAAAATCACGATCCGTACCAAATAACTCAAACTTTTGCGTAAAATTTATCTATGCACGGAATAAATTAAAAGAAACCCTAAGCAAACTCAAAACATAATAGAAGAGAATAAAAAAAAATAAGATTATATTAGTAATTTCAATAATATCTTATATATAATATATAAAACTTATGCTAGACTATATACTGTAATTTCATTGTAGTGTAATGGGAATAGGGCCGGGCTAACAAGGAGGGTAGGGGTGCCCTAACCCGGCCCAACAAAGGAAGGGTTTGGAGATTTTGGGCCCTACCCGGCCCAAGGGCTGGGGAAGGGCATGCCTTTGAGGTACCCTTCAACAAGGACTGTTTTGACACCCCTACCCATGTGATTTGAAATTTATATGAATTGTCATGTCCAAACAAGATTCGTATCCTTCAACCCCAATTCTCACCCTTCAAAAACCTATGTGATCCAAACGTTCACTTAGTAGAATTTTAATTCGAGGACTTTTGAATTCATATATACTGCAATGCCTAGGTATTGATAATTTCATGAATTTTTTAATATCTGCAATCCAAACAAACCCTTGGTGAGATATAAGATGGGTGCTCTGAACAAAATTTGAACTGCCCCAGCGAATTCAACTTGATTTGAGCAAACTTGTTTGAATCGTTCAAAAGCTGATGATTTGTTCTCGTTGGATGATTATAATCATTTGGTCAATAAAAGAAAAATTGTTGGGATGTATGTTCTCCTTATCTTTTACTTTTTTTTTTCCATTTCAAATTAATTTAGAGGGTAATAAAGTGCTATTTACAAAGATTAATATATCTATCTATACTAATAATATATATTGGTTGGTTCCACATGGCACCTCTCATAGCTCACTTTTTGCTCTTCAACTTAATGACATGTGTTTGCTTACATGTCAATCTTCTCCGATTAAAATATACCACATCATCTACTTATTATTGTATTAATACTCATAAAATTGATACTTAATTCTTATTGTGGCTCGTTCTGCTCACGTACTCTCTTGGAACTGACGGTTTCAGAATCCTTGGCTCACTTGTACAACTTTCACTGGGTCAGTTAGGATCATAGAAAGATTGAGAAAAGGTAATGGAACCCACTATAGGCTCCGAAAGATTAGTAGCTGCCTGGGGTTGATGGAAGTTCCCATAGGTAGTGGGGTTGTTTAGTCAAGGGGAATGAACTCTATAAGCGTAGACCTTTTCCTCCCTTAATGGGACCTGGGTTGAGTCAAGGGGCTTTCTGAAGTGTGGCCCACATACGGACAGGGGGGAAAGAAAAGGGATGGGGATAAGGGGAGCCGGTCCCCATGTCCCTTCTGTTCTCCTTCCTTCTCGAGCTCCCTTGCCCTCCTTTCGAGGGAAGTCAAGTCTTTATTGAACTTCCATTGAGTTTTCGTTACTTGATCGAACAACCCAAAATTCAGTTATTTCAACCACATGGAATGATCTTTCAACTTGGTCAAGACTCTAATTTATGGCCTCTAATTTATGGCAACTTCTCTATGGTACCAGTTGTTGGCCACTATTAGTAGATCAAATTCTTTCTCACTTCTGAAAATAATGCGATTAGGTGGTGAACTTCACTTTGCACATGCGTTCATCGCATATAACGTCAAATAAAAAGACCACTTTTGGAAATAAGACTGAAGAGAATAGAAACTCTTCTTCTTCTATCTCTACACTTGGGAAAGGGACTGCTCAAGATGGAGTAGGCCTTCGCAATCTAGAATTTCTCTTTGTCAGCTCCTTCCTTGGAGTTAGCAGCACAAGGGGATAGAACTAAGGGATCATTTCTTGACAACTTCTGCGAAAGATAGCACCGGAACTTTCTTGTCCAATATAAGAGACTACATCATCTACTTATTATTGTTTTAATACTTATAAAATAGATACTTAATTCTTATTAAAATGAGTATTAATTTCTTTCCTTTAAACTCTTATAAACTTAAATTCATAATTAATAGATTATAGACCCATGCGATGCACGGAAATATCCAAGAAAGGAAAAGATGTATGATAATATTAATATAAATAACAAAAAAAATTGATAATAATAAAGTTGTTCTACCTAAAAAAAAAAACTTATTTTAGTTGTATTTGAAAGTAAATCGACATGAATAAAAATGCATACTCATAATATTCCATACTTAACTAAATTGTCCAAGATAAAATTGACAGAACACAACCCTGAACACCCCTTAGGGACCTTAGCCTTATGGCACCTTTTGGAGTGGTTGCTTGGACTTACTCTTATGGCACCTTAGCAGCTACCTTAGGTTTGGTTGTGTGTGTGAGTTTAGAGTGTGTGTGTTACATGATAACATTTCCACCAAAAAAACACCCCTTAGTCACACCCCGCCTCTTGCGCAAGTGGTGGGGGTGCCACCTCTCTCTTGCAAGAGGTCTGAGATCGATTCCCCCCGGGGTGATGAGTCGCAAGAGCTCCACTCCCCAAGGCTAACCACTAACCATTGTTACAAACCGTAGGTAAATGATACCCAAAAAACAAAACCCTTAGTTCATCGATCCTTCCATCTGATGAACCCAAAATAAATTGTTATTTCTATGGCCCCAAAACTCATTTGATACAAACCCGATTGCATGGCCCAAAAAGCTTGAAGATAATTGCGTTGTGGTATCCTTGTTTTCTCATTTTCTAGTTCACTGTGTTGAAAACCTTTAACAATGCGGCAGAGAGGTCGAAAGCACACCATGGTCGAATGAGCACCCTCCAACACTACACTATATAGCAGTCATAAGGTAAGAGACAGACATGCATTTGTGAACTGATGAACACTACATGAGATGAGAAAGATACAATGAATAAACTTAAAGAACTATAAGATTTTGACCAAAATTTACATATTTGTGTTTTGCAATTTGTTCATCTGCCAAGAACTATAAATGTTTTCAAAGATATCATTTTTTTCCTCTCATTCTGTGTACATCATGATACAGTAGTAGAAGGAGGAAGGGAACTCCAAAGAGACCTTCCCCAACGCACCCGATAGACGTGTGGAAACACTACCACTACTTGGAAAGCCAGGAGGAGAGGTAGGGAGGCAGAGAGTGGAGGGACACTCTGGAGACTGGAGCCACAACGTCCTCATTGGTAACCACAAAAAGAAGTTATCTACTCAGAACATGCCCTTCATCGGCCCTATCTTCAACTTCCTCCCATTCAAACTCTTCATTTGTCTCCCTATGATCCTCGAAATGTAGAAAATCAAACAAAATGGAAGACTCAGATCATATGTGGTCAGCTATATATATATAAGTTGATCCTCATTTGTACAAGTTACATCAATCCCCATATCTTCATTACCTTCTTTAGTTGAATAAGATCATATCCCAGCAAATATGCTAAAAAACACCCCTGACTCAAGCTATTGGAGATATCCTTTGCTGCTAGCCTGCTACCATCAAGATCTATTCCAATCATCCACTGGGTGGGAGAAGAGAGTGGACATCTTTCAGTCAAATACTAGGCAAGAATGTCAAGTCAACATCTGCACAATCTAAAGATGCTAGGACAAAGAGACCAAGTGCAATATCTAACGACCATGATAATTCTTCGACTACATTACTTCGAACAAAATGTTTTGGTGCTCAGGTCTATGCCGTATGACCAATAACATTGCAGAAGATACAGTCATCAATGAACAAACAGAAGAAGAGAAGAATCCAACCTTGGCTCAATTTCGCAGTAATTGTAATTTGTACATATGTGCAGACAATAAACCATCACATTAGATATATTTTCCCAGGCATCATTCAATCAAGAGTTGAAATGATGTGTAGAGATACTATCCAGTTTCCCCATCAACCCCTGTCACCACAAAACACCCCATTATACGCATCTATAGTGCATCTCTTCTTGTGAGGGAACCCAATTATTTCAGAAACAAGGTTCTTCAACTCTAATCCCCTTCGTCTCAGCCCACACCCACAAACACAAACACACACATACAAAAGAGAAAAAAAAACCAGCATAGCATCATTGGATTAAGTTCAACATTATGGTACCATAGGAGAAGAAAAAAAGAAGCCTAACAGTAATAGTTGATGTGAGCATGTACCTTTTTTTATCCGACTCATTTTTTCCCCAATTTCAACATTGTCCCTATTTTGGGAGGGGTATATTATCTGCACTAAAATCAAGTGGGTTGATCCATCAGATACCTAAAACCTCATTTAACTTTGAATCAGTGTGGCATAACTTAAAATTTGTAACCAAATACCGTCTAATTTGTCAAACTATGTTCTATTCAAAAACCAATATTCTATTAAAATTTCTCTAGCACTCAGTGAGTTTCTGAAATCTAATGATAAGATAGGTAGCAAAGTAAAGTACAAGTAGTAGTAACGCAGAATGAGAAAAGAAGTTTGAGAAAGGATGTTACACATAGGAACATTTCAATCACCCTGCACTTAACCACCATGATCCCTTACAATCTCACTACCTTCTCTCTTTTGTTCACAAACAAAAATCACCAAATCAACGTCTATCTTAGCTCAACTGTCCAATACAATATTGGTTCTGAAATGACCTGTTTTGATCCGGTAGTGTACTCCAATGCCAAGCTGTGCCTCAAGAAACCATACAAATGTTAGAAGCTCCCCTCCTGTGCTCAACATTTGCACATGGAAGTTACCTCTACAGTGATGAGAGGCTAATAATAGCATTTCAACCCAGACCTTGCATTTGATCTTCCACATTTTTTCTTCATCTAATTGCCGAAGTTCTTTAGCTAATATCACTGCATCCCAAAATACAGATTTGCTCCTATCTCCCTTCACTTCTTTGGGTGGAACCAACGTGTGAGCACTGATTAGCGATTTGCAAGCTTTCAATTCATCCCCCAATATTCCCTCTTCCTTAAAAAAATTTGTGGCCTCTGCACAAGTGTCCCCGTAGCGTATCAGCCCCAATCCAGTCAAGGTAGGCCAACACAATGCTATGAAATTTAAGAAAAATCAACCATAAACTTTAAAAAAAAAGGTCATGAATGCATGAGAAAAAATAGATTTTTCATTTTAAAGTTATTAATGCAAAGTTTTAAAGATTTGAGTTCTAAAACTATGGAGATATATACCTTCTTGCTCCATTTTCACAGGAATTCCAATTCGGTAGAATGCGTTAAAGACGGTCCGTAGTGAAATTTAGGAGGTGAGTAGGTGGTTTTCATTCATGCAAAGCTAAAAACAAAGAAAACTAAGAACTTAAAAATGAGTTCTAAAGCTTAAAAAGTTTCTACCCCTCCCTATTTCATAATGAGCCCCTATTGAGAGAGGGATATGTTTGTTGTATTATCTAAAGACTCACATCAAAATAAAAGAAACATATGAGAATTAAAAGAAGAATGTTGTTAAATGAAAAAATTAAATTAACTTACATAATGTGGGTGGGAACTTGTTACTCATTTTCTACTTCAATTTTCTTCTTTTCTCCAAGGTTTGGAGAGATTTTTCTAGATTTTTAGAAACCAAAGAAATGATAGAGAGAATTATTGAAATTTGGGTTAAAGGAATAAAATGCTAAATTTTTTAAAGAATCAAGTATGTATGACTGAAGATGTGAGAGATAAGTAGGAAGGTTGAATATTTATAGGGGGTGAATGAGAGGAAAAACATCCCACTTTCAATGTGGAACTAAAATTGTTTAGGGACATTTTATCCATTTGATGACACATTTTGAGGTAACATAAAGAAAATGTTAAATTTTTTTTTAGACTCAAGTATGTTTGACATTTTTAGAACCAATGAAATGCTAGAGAGGCTTAGGAGAATTTGGGTTAAAAGAAGAAGATGCTAATTTTTTTAAAGATTCAAGTACGTCTAGCAAGAATGCATAAATCTTAAAACCAAGGAAATGCTAGAGAGGCTTAAGAAAATTTGGGTTAAAAGATGAAATGCTAATTTTTTTAAATACTCACGTATGTTTGGCAAGAATGCATGAATCTTTATTCTTGAAAGCAAGAGTTGGGCTCCTTGAAGATGTGACAAATAAGTAGGGAGGTTGGATATTTATAGGATGTGAATGAGAGGAAAAATCTTCTCACTTCCAATATGGGACTAAAAAAATGTTTTTTAAAGACATTTTATCCATTTGATGGCACACTTTGGTAATTAAAAAGGGTCAAAACCCATGAATAAAATAATTTCTTAAGGGTCAAATTTGTCCATATTAATAGAGAAATTCTAGAAGTTGATTTAACACCCTGGAAATGTAGAAAAGGTTTTGTAAGCACCCATTTTTGCACCACTCTAGGGCCCGCGGTTTCACCTCCTTCATAAATTTAGGTCCCCTTTCAAACACCATTTAAATCCTATGACCATCCTTAAACTCATTCCTAAGCCTTAGGACTCGACCTAAAATCCTAAGACCCACCGTTTAAATCACGAGACCCTCCTTTGCCAATACGCTAGGAGAATTCTCAAACCTTAGGACCCTTCTCTAAAACCTAGGACCCTATCTCAAACCAAGGACCCTCCTCTTAAGCCTTTAAAACTCTAAACCCTAAGTCTTTACGACCCAAGAACCAAACCTACATACCAACACCCATGACCCATCTACTAACAAGTCATAATCTTAAAAACCAAATCCACCTAATCCATATGCAATAACTCATAGTCTACAAACCCACCAACTCTCTTACACCTCTTACAAACTTACAAACTCTCTTACACCTCTTACAACACTCAACCCATCAACTCTCTTACACATCTTACAAAACTCATCAACTCTCTTACACCTCTTACAACACTCAATCCTTAACCCATCAACTTTCTTACACCTCTTACAAACTCAATATCTCTCTTACACCACTCAACCATCATTTCACTCTTTCTCTCATTCCCTTTCTTTGACAACTCATCCCCTAAACCTCTTGAACACACAAACTTCATCTCTCTCCTTATATTCATTTGAAAACTCACTTCATCTCTTACACCTTTTACAAAGTCATCAACTCTCTTACACCTCTTATAACAGTCAACTCCTTACCCACTAACTTCTTTTACCCTCGTATAAAATACATACCCCAACCACTTAGTTTTCCTATAAATACACATCCCTTAGTCAGCCCTATGAGCAAGGGAATTTACCGCATTTCCTTCCAGGCCGGGCCATACGGAGGAATGATGCTAAACGCCAAAAAATAAGAGTCGCCACCTATTTTATTAAGGGGAAATAGGATCCCAAATATACAATGGATAAGGCCTAAGGTCTAAAATGAGATTCTAAGTAAGTGATTTGATTAAGCCCTAGGGAAGGTGTTAGGCACCCTAGGGCCTCCATCCGGAGATGGTAACCTGCTCCCTATGTGGCTATGTCTAAGCCAATTAAAGAAGAAATTCAAATGAAACTTAAGTATGTTGTTTAATTATACTAATTAAGCAAATAAAGTAAGATTAAGGGGAAAAGGGAAACTAATCCTACGTGAGTTGAACCCGTTAGGGCTGCCTACTTACCCGACTAGGTGGGATCAAGCCATATTAGTTCTTACAAGCATGCTAATTGGTTGTTTGATATAGGATTGATTGAATATTTTTGGTATTTTGGTCATATTTGAATGTTTTTGGTATTTTGAGACTTTATCATGTTTTTTTTTTTTGGATTTTCATATAAGTAGGATTTTGGAAAACTTCACTAAAGTCCAATTTAATCCAAGAGAAAGATTAAAGGAACGTTCGGCTAAAAGATTATATTTAGGACATAAAGAGTGGTGTGCATTATGAATAGTAAATGGTCTATTGCCAACACCTATTTTGTTAGATCGGTGTTGATAATAGATCAAATACCATTGCCTTTGGTATGAAGCATTTTGGACAACATCCTCTTTTAAGTCCTTAAACCATCTTTTACTCATTCAAAATAAAACATGAAGAATAAGAAGAAAAGAAAAGAAGAGACAAGTAGAGAATTTGAAAACTCATCCTCTACCTTTTTAGTTGGTTCATTTACACCATTATAAATGATGTAATGTGACCGATGTAATGGAGCCATATGAAGGTTAGAGAGAGGATGAGCTTTCACAAAGAATTCTAGGATGATAACTAGAATCCCAAAAAAGAAACAAAATGAAAGACAGGTATAGCTTTAGCTTCCACTTTCTATGGGCCTACCCATATCCACACTTGTGGATACATAAAAAGAAAAAAAAAATGTACAAAAAAAGATAATGTATATCTCTCTTTGCTCTTGAGATGAGGTCCCTCTACACCATTAGATTGGTGTAGAGAGACTCAACTATACTTGAGAAGTGAGACTCTCTAAATGATTTTAGAATAGGACTAGAAATCAAGAAGAGAAAAAAAGATAAACATTAAACAAAGAAGAAAAGAAAATGATAGAAGTAGTGTCTACTCCTCCAAAGCTTCTTCTCCAATGCTCCAAGAGGTGAAGATTTTTAGATTCCACAAAAGAAGAGAGTAAATGAAGAACTCTAGACTTTTAGTCCTAGAATTTTTACATACTCTAAACCTTAGTTTCTTCTAACTTTTCTTTAAAGCTCAAAATAAAGATTAAGGGTTAGAGTCCTTTAATGGATTATAGAGCCTAAGCGTTTTTGGATAGAGATGAGGAAGAGCTAGGGTTTCCACTTGAGATTTTAGAGATGAGAGAAATGGCTTATGAGGGTCTTGTATTTATAGAGTTTTCAAGGGTTTATGACAATTTAGTAATTAATAAAGGGTTTGGTCAGAAGAATGGAGGTGATTGGTTGGTCAAAAGGGGTGTAATTGGTGATTGGGTAGTAAAAAACGTGTGTACTTGGTGAGAGGTGATTGAGTGGTCAAAAAAAGTATAAGAGAATTAATTGTTTTGTAAGAGGTGTAAGAATGAGTTGTAAGAGATGTAAAAGAGTAAGGAAGATGATTGGTTAGTCAAAAAGGTGTATCCTTGGTGAGAGGTGATTGAGTGGTCAAAAAGGTGTGTAAATACAAAAATGGGGCCATTTGGGGTTTGAATAAAAAATAAAAGGTCTTTTGTAAGAAAGGGGAAAGTGGGCTTGGGTTTGTGGGTTTTGGATATGAGTCGAATGGATGTGGGTATATGGACTAGATCTTATGGATAATGGTTGTTAGTAGATGGATCATGGGTTATGGTTATTGGACTTTAGCTATGTCAATTGGGCTTAGGCTATGGTAATTAGGCTTTCGATATAGCAATTGAGCTTTGGTTAAGACAATTGGGTAATTGGGCTAGGCTACTTAGGCTTGGGTAATGGAATTAAGTAATTGGGGTTGATTGAGTTCTTTGGGTATAAGTTTGGCCAAATGGACTTGGGCCTTAGGTGAACCTTGAAGCATTTGAAAAAGCGGGAAGAGGGATAGGGGGTTCAAAAATAGGGTGCTTACAGGCCCCTTAGAGACCACTCTCAATATTCCATAGAGAAACTCTTGGCCTTGATGGAAAAACCCTCTCCAAGATTCCTCCCTTGCCTTATTAGAACCATTAAACCTCTTAGGAAAAGACATTGCCTTAGAGAAAAATTCTCTTCCCTACAAGCCTTAAACCTTTAGTAGTCCTTGTGGTCTCCTTTTAACTCCCTCAAGGCCTAGCTCACAACCAACCTTGTAAGGAAGAGAGACTCTAACACTTGAGATTTCTTCCCACTTAGAAATCTTCGAAGGAGGAGCTTCAGATCTTGGGTTTAGTCCTTGTTGCACATTCTTTCGCAAACTTTTCCTCCAACCACTTTAGCTTTATTGCACCATATTTAAATCAGTCAGGTGTCTTCCTTAGTAGCATGTTACATAAATCTCTTGCATCATCTTTAGGTATGCTACAACCTGATACAACCTCACCCGTTACTTGCAGACCGAGGATGTGGGCAACGTCTTGCAAGGTTATCGTAATTTCACCACATGAAAATTGAAATGTATTTGTTTCACTTCGCCATCTTTCAACTATTGCGAATTTAACCACAAGATTGAAAGAATGCCAATTTAAAAGTGGAAGAAGACCCACTCTTTGGACAAGTTGGAGTTGACCATCTAACAGAGGCCATGATGTAAGATCATATACATTGGAATAAAGGCATAGTATAGGTCTTTTCTGTTATAAAAAATAGAAAGTTGGGTAAGTAATCATGAATTTTTTTTCTAATAAATAGGAAATCATCATAGAAATAAATTGAGATATAGAAAATTTACCTCTCCTTTACCACTAGTGATGGAATAAAGATAAATTTGCTTGAAATTGTTCAGCTACATAAATCCATTAAGTTTGTAGAGTCGTTTTATAAAAACTTTACCCCCATACAACTTTTGTAGATTGTTCCAAACACATATAATAATATCATGTTCAATACTTCATTACTAATTAACTTTCATAGTCATGTCGCGTTTACATAAATTTAGATGGTTCTCAGTCCCCTAAGGCCATTAACATTTATCAATGCTTCATATAATGTAACTTAGTTTTATTCCAATGATATTTGACACAGGGTACCAATAATGATATCTTACTTCAAATATTGTGTGCCCATAAACACTCCAAAATATGATTGTGATATGAGTTTTTTTTTTTTCTGCTACTAATAACCCAAAACGTTTTTACATCAAAGTATCAGTAATGCATGTGTGGGTCAATAGACTAATTTTAAATTGTCATGGGAAAGGATTATTCCCTAATCTAATTTTGGACTTGTTATCTTTACTCAAACTACGTCTTCTATTTTATCTTTTCTCAAAAATCATCTTCTGTTTTGACTAAAAGCTTTGTTTGTTTGGATGGTAAACACAACAGAAATGGGGAAAATTTATGAAAAAATTTCTCTGGGGCATGAAGGGAGATCAAATCACAACCAATTGCGATTGAACTCAGGGAGAGTTCAATTGCAGCCACAAGACAACACGTGTCTCTGTTAACCCCTATTAATTGTGGTTAAGATTCACTAACCCTTGAGGTTCAATAATATAACTTTAGTTTTAAAAAAATATATTAAAAAATATTAACCCTAAGGGTTTTAAATTCTTAACTAGAGTTAAATACATTTTTTAATGTTTTTTTTCATAAAAACCATGATGATAGTGTTGAACCACAAGGGTTATTGAATCTTAATCACAATTAATAGGAGTTAAAAGGGACATGTGTTGGCCCATGGGTGCGATTGAACTCATAGGTAGGTTATTGTGCCGAACCACGTAATTCTCTTGTGTATCTCTTTATCTTCATAAAATGTACTTATGAAACATCGAACAGAATTTTATTGATCCCTTTATCCCAAGGGTTTTCTCGAAGGGCTAGAAAGTTGGTTTATAAATCTGCATTCTTTCACAACAATTGGTATCAGAGCCAGGTTAGTTATTTTTCAAAAAATTTGAAACATTATGGATAATTTTGTGTGGAGGAGTTTGACGAAAAAGAGACTTTCAATGTGTGGAATAGCAGGGTAAAGGATATCCTTGTTCAATAGGGTCCCGTAAGAGCGTTAAAGAGAGTCCAATAAATTGAAAAGATGTTCGATGTAGATTGGGAAAACATTGAGGTTAAGGCAGTCATCACAATATGCCTCTGCCTTACGAATAACGTGATGCATAGTGTTTTATGAATGAGAAATCAACATCAGAACTCTGAAAAGGTTCTACATTGGAAAGAGCCTTACCAACAGGTTATATCTGAAAAGGCAATTGAATATCTTGAAGATGGTGGAGAGTGTAGATCTCATAGAGCACATGAATATATTGAACGAAATCATGAATCAACTGTAGAAAGTTGATGTCAAGGTAGATGAAGAAGATCAGGCCTTGTTGCTTCTTACATCACTTCCGGATTCATATGAGCATTTGGTGATAATGTTCCTGTATGGCAATGATACATTGCAGTTGGAAGAGTTCATGAAGGCGCTACTCTCTAACGAGATTAGGCGGAAGCCAAATCACGATGAGAATCATAATCATGTTTTGGTTGCTCGAGGAACAAGAAGGACTTGAAGAGAGGATTTGGAAAAGGCAGAGCCAGATCCAAATCTAGAGGAAAAAGTGGGGTCTAGTGCTATTATTGCAAACAATTAGGACACTTTAAAAGGGAGTGTCCACTACGTGTTGATGGGAAGTATGACTCTTCCAGAGGAGATTCTTCTGCTGCAGTAACACGTGATGAATGTGAATACTTTGGAGATGCTCTCACAGTCTCTAAAGGTATTAACAATTCTTCTACTGAATGGTTATTAGATTCGGGGGCTTCGTTTTATATTTGCTCAAATTTGAATCTCTTTGATACTTCTCAAAGAAGGGCAGGAGAAGTGTCCTTAGGTGATGGATTCCAGTGTGAAATCACGGGGGTTGGAACAGTAAAGATAAGGGTGTTTGATGGAGTAGTTTGAACTTTGAAGGGATAGCTTATGTTCTTGTGTTGCGAAGAAATTTAATTTTCCTTAGTCAATTAGACTCCAAGGACTGTTGCTACACAGTTATTGGTGGAGTTATCAAGATTAAGCGGGGATGCTTAGTTTTGATGAAAGAGAACAAGTGTGTTAATTTTTATCACCTGGATAAAATACAGTTGTAGGTGGAACTATTACAAGGTCTGCATGAAATCAGAAACTAGATGTTATGCAGTAGGTAGAAAGCTTACCTAGGGTCTCTTTCACAGTTGGTGCGGACACAGGTATTTCGGAGAGTTTCTTAAATGAAGGAGATGGTGAAGTGCTTTTAGTACAGTGGACTAGTTTATGTCATCGTCCGAGGTTCTTCTAGAAGGGAGGACGGTTGTCACGCTACACACGAGTTTTGACCGTCTTTAATTGAATCAGTTGGATGGTTTTTCTGGGTGAATCGAGGGTGTGTGTAGCTGATGGGTTTCTTTCGCAGCTGGTGCAAAAACGAGTAGGCCAAAAGGGTTGTTTGCGGTATTTACAAACAGGTTTGTTGTTTTTGCAAACAGGTGTTATAGAATCATGAGAGAGATTCTGGTTCGAGGTGGAGGTGCATCCCGAACATAGGTGATGCGGTCTTCTATCTTGGGGATTTACTTTGTAATAGCAAATCGGTTCTCTTGGTGGTGGCATTCGGTTCAAAGTGAAGGATGTTGTGGTGTAGCATCAAGGTGGAGATTGTTGAGTATGTGACTGAAATTTGGACTTTTTATTCTATTAGGACTCTGTTTTAGGCTTATTTATATGTTATTATAGGTCCAGGGTTTTAGTGTGTGGGGATAATAGAAAGAGATTAAACACTTTAGTGTTTAGGGAAGAGATATATGGATTCTCCTTTGGGTTCATTGAGAATGTGACATGAGTGGGGTGTACAAGGGGCTTTGGGTTTGGGTTGGAATTTAATCAGAGAGGAGAGTGATATTGTACTGGTTTCTCTGGATAAGAAAGAAGTAATCGGAACTTTGCCCGTGGGTGTAGGCAGGTTATTGTCTAACCACGTAATTCTCTTGTGTTTCTCTTTATCTTCATAAATTGTGCTTCTTAATTTCTATCAAACCAAGTTCTATTGATCCTCTTCTCCCAAGGGTTTTTCAAGGGTCAGAAAGTTGGTTTATAAATCCACATTCTTTCACAAAACTCAGACCTTAAGAATTGGAGACCCAGTCGATCCGTTTGCTCATTTCGTTCACTATTTTCCCTACATCTGTCGCTTATATTTGTGGGATAAATTATTAAAAGAAGGATCCATTTCCAAGTCTCCAACACCAAAAAAAAAAAAAAATTAGTACTCAGCCTCTCTAATGCCTACAGAGAAAAAGGAGAGGAATTGTTATACCTGAGGTTTCCCTAAGCTCAAGAACCTGTCCATTCTTCGCATGAATAGCTAGCCTAGAATGCGGGACAGTAGAATTAGGAGCAAGAACTTGAGAGTCTCTTCATTGGGCTTTGTCGAAATTTATAGAAGCCAATTCAAGGACATATGGACTCCCTGTCCTCCACATTTTGAAAGTTTCCAAATGCCAGACTAGTTCATGAAGGTGCTGGAAGAGAATGCCAAAGATCATCATTTCAAAGTCCAATAAATGCCCCTATTAGTAAGAAACGTCTAATTGTGAAGTGATTGTACTACAAAATTTGAGGTTTTTAGAGGCGATTCTAAACCGCGGCTAAAGGTCACAGAAGCGCTGCTAAATCCTTCTACGGCGGTTCATCAAACAGTCGAATAAACCATTGTCGAGGAAGGGTTTAGCGTAGGTTAATAAAAACCGTCTTAGAAGGTCTTACCTCTCACCGACGGTTTCCTATGCCTCTCACCAACAGTTCATTATAACTGCCGCTATATAGATTTCAGAGGCGGTTATATAGAACCCCCGCTAAATCTCCGGCACTAAAAACCTTTAATTTTGTAGTGTTGCCTTCTGGGAAGTCTTCTATTAATATGCACTCACATATACTTAGCCTGGGTATCCTTTTAGCTTTTATATTCTCTCTCTTAGCATTTGCCTCATTGTGTGGAAATTTTCAATTGATTTACATGTAACCAATCGTGTGCCCCTACTCCTTTTGCATCAATCACTGGACAAGTATCCCACAAATTTATCAATGTTCTTATCTGAGCTCCCAGCTTCACCAATTGCTTCCTTAGCCAACTCCCTCCATTTACTGGCATTCTTCTTAAATTCTTCACTTCTCTCTCCTTCCATTACTTCCCTTATAGACAATTGAAATTCTTCCCTTCCCACAATCCCTTTCTCACCCATCTTAGCTCTCACCCCAACTCTCCAAACCTCCTCCATGAACTTAGCATTAGTTGGCTGGTCAGTCCACTGTGGCACCGCCACCATTGGCACACCCAAGCTCAATCCCTCCAGTGTGGAATTCCATCCGCAATGCGTTACAAAGCAACCTGTAGCCTGGTGAGCTAGCACTTCCAGCTGATCACACCATGTAACAAGTAACATGGTTTCTTCTGTTGAGTCTATAAAACGGTTAGGCAACATGCAGTGCTCGGATTCCTTGAGTACCCAGAGGAAGTGCTTGCAGCTCCCTTTCAAACCCATTGCTAGTTCTTCCGTTTGCGTTGCTGTCAGCTCGGCCATGCTTCCGAAGGACACATATATGACGGAGTTGGGTGGCTTTGTCCCTAGCCACTTCAAGCACTTGTCTCTCACTGGCTTCCAAAGGTTGGCTCCATACCCAGTATCCCCATTGATTCGCCCGTCTAGGTACGCCGACGGTATCATTGGCCCAATCATCATCATTGGCCTAGGCATTGTCATCTCTTTTGCCACCTGGTTTAAAGTTAGGAGTTTTACAGGAAAAATGTATAAGCAGAACAGAAACAAAATGTCAATACCATTAAGAGCAATAGTTCGCTCAATCTCAAAAGAAAATTATTTTTATTTTTCTAAAAACTAAGGATAGTTGGGTGAAGCTTAGGGGTGAGTGAATCTTAACCATAGTTGAATGAAGTTAAAAGGGAGACATGTGACATTAAAAGGGGACCCAAGATGCACCTCCTCGCGTCACCGACCAAGGAGGTGATTATTTTCCCACCATTAAACAAACAACTTAAATACAAAGGGGAGCTCCGCTTCATTCCCATATCTTGTGTATGGCGGTAGTAATCTTGTAATTATAGAGAAAAAAGTGTTGCAAAATTGATGCCTTCTTTCCATAATTACAAAAGTGTCATCCTCACACTAAAAAGGGAAGCTCCACTTTAACCCTGTGAAGCAAATCTCTCCCTAAAAATTAGTCTCTTAAGAGATAAAAGCAGATCAATTTTCTAATTTGGAAATTAGAAATGTAGTGGAATGATATTTTTGTTTGAGGTGTGCTAACTCTACTCTCAGGCAACTCCTACTCTCAACCAAAAGCCAACTTGTGTCCAAGCAAAGACAAGTGTTGGTTATTGAATATAAGCATGGACACAAGTTGGTTTTTGGCTGAGAGTAGGAGTTGACTAGAGTAATTAGGGCTTCCACTAGCACGGCTAGAGGGTAGCTCAATTGGCGATGGACCACATGATGTATATTGAGGTTGTTTCGAGACTTTTGTAGGCCTTGCACCTCTATAGGGTAATGCCTGAGTGACAGATTTGCAGCATCACCATCTGAGCCAAATCGAGTAAGGGCGGCCACTTCACAACATTGTGCCAATTTCAGTTTTGAACTATGACGGAATTGTTTCATAGCTTTCAACTGAGCGGTAGACCCGATGCGATGAGCCGATATTAATAGGAGGTCTAATTCCGAGATAAAAGATTTTGTTTCTGAACAAATTTGTCAATTTGTAAAGTAAGTAGAGATCCAGAGTTCGACTCTTATCATTGCTTTGGGGGCCACCCATACAAGGTTCTATCATTCTCATAGGCCTTGGGCTAAACAATTCATGTAGGTTGCGTGGTCTTGCATGCGCCTTGGGTTCACCTGATCCGAAGGATGGGCTTGGGGTTCCTCGTTACAAAAAAAAAAAGAGTTTTTTTTGTAAATCCTAAAATTCTCCTAGTGAAGGCAACTTTTAGGTTGCTCCGGCTGCCTCTTCAACCAGAGCCCTAGTTGTCCCTAGTGAAGCCAGTTTTTACGTAAATCCTAAAGTGGTAGTTTGATCATTATGAATACAAAGGAAAGGTATTTTTTAACCATACATTTTTTTCCATTAATACCCCTTCCCTAAGGCAATTTTTTGGCTTGTTTTGGTTGACTGTTCAACTGGAACTCTTGTCCCTAAAAGAATTAACTATCAAAAGCCGCCGTTTGAACAATCAACCAGAACAACCTATAAATTACCTTGAAAAGTGATAGTTTGGTAATTATGAACAAAAAAGAGAGATATTTCTTAAAAGTGGTAGTTTGGTAATTATAAACAGAAAAGAGGGATATTACTTAATGATACATTTTTCCATAAATACCCTTTTCCAAGGGTTGCTCCAATTGACTGTTCAACCGGAGTTTATTCTCTTAGGCTCTATTTGTATGCAAGAAAACAGATCATGAAAATGATTTGTAGAGAAAAAGTTTCTTTTCTCCTGTTTGGAGTCTTAGAAAACAATTCTTTTCTAGAGAAGTTTTCTCTAATGTAAATGTTTTCCATCATATATAGGAAATTTTTCCGCTCAAAATAGAGGAAAGTTATTTCCATCCCATTTTCCATGTAAACAAGCACAGCCTAAATAGAATATGTGTTGTATTTAATAATGAATTCAGTAACCAAACTTAAACGGACGAAACACAGTCATAGAGGATGTGGAGTCATGAAGCAAAAGACTGCATGTGATTAGAATTTAGATGCACTCACCTGGCTTTCTAAATCTTCAAAAGTATTTCCAAGGACCCAGTCAGCCATTTCCAAGTTAGAAAATTGATCCATCACAGACGCCAAGTAAGCTGGGTAAGACACTGGCACTGCTAGAAAACTCGCCATGTCGCCATATCCCATCTTAGGAAACCCGGGCACCGACAATATATGTGGCCCTTCTGTTGTCGAAGAAAAGCTAAGGAGACCTTCGTGAACCTGATAATATATGGTCGATACCGCTGCCGAGGTAGTGAAGAATGCTGCTCCATATATACCGTGCTCCTTAGCTACATAAAGAGCCCATGGCAGCATTGAGTCGTATACTATGCAACTCACTGGGTTGCTAGAGCGCTTGAGTTTCTGAATGAGCTCTGATAAACTCTTGGAGCCTGCAGCTATAAAATTTTCTAAGTAGGTGTCCAAGTCTGGCGCTTGCTTGAATCCGCCTTCGTCGAAGCCATCGGAGATAGGCTCGACGTTCACATTGGGGGCGTCAATGGACCTTACTGTGTAGTGGGTTGTGGCAATGGTGGCTTTGAGTCCTTTAGAGGCTAAGCGCTTGGCAAACTGGAGAAGAGGGTTCATGTGGCCTTGGGTAGGACACACGACAATTAGAGCATGGCCTATCTTGTTTCTCTCTTTCTTCTCCATTTTTCTCCCTTACTCTTTCTCTTTCTCTTTCTCCTTCTCCTTCTCCTTCTCCTTCTCTTGGGTGGATTTTGCATTTTCCTTTGATTTATACAAGTAGGGGGAGAGTGATCTGCTTGTTCTCCTTGTGGCGTCAATGCTTGCATCATCATGGGCCAAACCAAAGAGTAGGGTAGTTGGTGCCGTGGCCTAAGGTCAGGTGATACCTACGGTTGCCAGAATCGATTTGATGGGTTATTATTTATGTGGGCCATATGTATTAATTGTTGACTCCATTATTAGGACATTTTCAAGCAATTCCGCTAGTGAGAGATTACTTTGAATTGTCCCAATTCATGTTAAAGAATTCACAATTATCTTCACCAACCCAGACTTTAGTGCAAGAACTTTGTCCTGATTGGATCATTCAACCAATACTTATCCATAGAATAATATTTTCATAGACCGTCGAACCGGCTGAGTGGCCGGTTCTGGTTCAACTGGTTAAACCAATCTGGATCGATCGTGTCCTTTTTTTTATTTAAAAAAATATTTTCCCTCATTTTTACCGAGTTCTGGCCGGTTCTGACCGGCTCAATCGGTTCTACCACCGGTTCCCGATTCAACCAACCGTTTCTTAAAAAACAGCCTGTTTTTAAAGTGGTCCAGATTTGGAAAAAGGTGAGGGGACCGGTTCCCAGTTTTTTCGATAGCATTGCCATAGAAAGAGCAATAGTTCACTCTACGGGTGAGGAGCGAATCTCACAAAGCTGCCCATTCAACTGTCATGAACTCACGATATTTTTTAACCATGTGGTTAAAAAAAATTATTTTATTTTTCTAAATACCAAGGGTAGATGGATGAATCTTAGGGGTGAGTGAATCTTAACCATAGTTAAAGGGAGTTTAAAGGGGGACACGTGGCAGAAAATGGGAGATGAGATGCCCCTTCTCGCATCACCCACCTAGGAGGTGATTATTTTCCCCATAGAAATATGGAGACAGTTATTGAGTTCCTGTTACTATTCATCAGTCAGGTGGAAAAAAATTCAAGCTATATTACTTGAACCATGGTATTTTACTTGAATGAACCATATAATTCTACTAATTCAAGTAATAGCACTTGAATCATATTATTTTGATGAGTGCTAGCTCTACTCTCAGCCTTAACCAATCAAGTGTCCCCAAAACAACAGGGCTAGCATCCTTCTATTATTGTACTTGATTAAGGAAAAATCTTTCCAATAAATAATAGGAGCATTAGGGTGTCTTAAAAAATTTTAATGCCCTACAATCGTGCCTTCTTAAAAACCTATGACCCTACCTTAAGATTTCACCCAATAAAAAAGGAGTCAGCACCCAAATTTGAGCCGCAAAACCTTTTGTAAACGGCTGGGCTCAAGCCGTGCTTAATCAAAAATCACATAAAATGTAAGCCCAACCCCTGACCATTAACTCCCCTAGTAATACTATTTTTTTTCTCAAGAAAAACACTTGGGCAAACTGCAGTTTTTATTTATAGAGATGTGCCTCTTAAAATTAGATGTAGGGAGGGACTCCCACGTAGATTTGGTTAAATATGAAATGATAGAATGACCAACTAACCCCAAGGTGGGGTGATAGACAAGAACCCGTGCCTTAGGTGCTATAATATACACTTGAGTTGGGCCAACAGACCATTTGACATGTACCTAGGTTGGATCAGTAGCATCCGATTCCATCATCTCTCAACTTGTTTGTTTTGCTATAATTTAATTTTGATGCTTTTAAGTTTATCTTGGACCTTTGAGAATGTGTTAGCTAAAATAAGATGGGCCTAAACATCCAAGCCCAGGCTTAATTGACAAGTTAAAATTAATCCATGGCCGACTCAGAAGCCTACCTGGCCTTCCAAGCCCAATTGGCTGCTGACTAAGAAAGATAAATAAAAATGGGAACCAAAAAACAGAAGGAAAAAGCTTATGAGATACATGGTCTCAGACCTACCCAAGATTGCACACCAAAATTTGGGATTTTAGGGTTTTGATGAAAAATTCTACTTATTTTTGCCTTAAAAAAATTCACCAAAACCCTAAAATCCTAAGTTTTGGTAAGCGATCTCAAGTAGGTTTGAGACCGTGCTATGAAGTTTTTTCCAAAAAGAAAAAATGTTATGCCCCCTCTCCAAAGGTTTACAACTCACCTAAAAAACTTAGGGTTAAGGATCTTATCTTTGAGGGATATCCTAAAGTTGTTACCGAATGTGTTCCCCATTGAGCCTTTGGTCTCTAATCCGCAACATCAGAGCTCTTTGTCAGACATGTTTCAAGAGTTAAGCTTTCCATATCTTTTGAGATGCCTACCAAACAACAAATAGGTTTGCAAACAAAGTTCTGCTAGATTTGTTGAAGAAATTTCTAGAAAACATAGAGTGGATATGTAACAAAGCAAAAAAGATGGTACAACAGGTTGGATCCGAGGCGTGGACATTACTGTCTTTAAACCTATATTCGTCTCCGCTCAAATTTGTAACGGGCCAGCGAATCACATTCCAGGATATAATAGACACAACCCTAAAGTTGTTAGATAGAGTTCAATTTGTTGTATTAAGCCCTGTTCCAGAACACTATAATCTTCTAAAATTACACGAGAGATATAAGAAAGATAGAATATTAAATTCGTTGTATTAAACCCTGGGATGGCAATCCTTTTATAGAGACTAAGACACTCCTTTTAAAGGTTGCCAAAATCCCAACAGTCTAATAGCAACAGTCAAAAAAATAACTAATTTTTAAATTCATTTTGGACTTTAAATGTGAAAGACCAAAAAACTAATTTGAATTTTACATATTGTTGAAATGACTACGGATTAAAGTGGGCGATCGATCCCCCACCATGGGTGATCGATTGCCCAATGGTATATTGATTTATAAGTATGGGCGATCGATCGCCCAAAATGGGGGATCGATCGCCACAACGCCGTTTTGGTCTTTTGTGTTTCGTGAACTCCTTGTTAGGTCTATGCTTGAGGGGGTATAAAAGAGGATTTTATAACCTAAGGTTAGTATGCTTTGTTTATGCTTGAGAGAGTTTGAGATCTATAAATGGGAGGCCATTAGAGAGTGAGAGAACTCTTGTAAGTACTTTGTGTTGATTCTCATAGTGAAAAGCTCCGATCACCATCGCCCGTGAACGTAGGCATTAAGGTCGAACCACGTATATCTTGTCTCGTGTGATTGCATCATCTTGTGATTTAATTATCCTTGCTTTGGTTTGCTATTTCTTGTTCTCACTAGATCTTTAGGGGTTATTCCCGCAACACATATAACCCAACCCAATGGGCACATGTGTTCGGTAATTTGGGCATAGCAAGGTCGCGTGAGACATAGAGTAGATATGTAACAAATTCTAATTCCACTTGAAAATCCAAGCAATTTTTTTATTTGTTAAAATGATATCATGTAACTAACACATTCTAAACACACACAATCATACCTAAGGTAGCCGCTAGGGTGCCATAATGGTAAATCCAAGCATTTTTACTTCAAATCTACTAATAATATACTTGAAAATGTTTTTTTAGATTTCTAGTGAAACTATACAATACACATTGAAAACCCACCCACGATAGATGCAAGGATACACATTCTTTTAAAATATCCAACAAGATCCTGTGTTACATATTAGGAAAATTTGTTTTTAATACAAGTGTGTATTGATTTGTACACCGAAGTTTGCATGAGGAGCAACCATGTCACTTCCTTTTGAAAGTTAGAGATCGATTGTCTCTGGCGAAGCTAGGAAGGGCTTGTCGGGCAACCATACCATAGAATAGGGGACGAGTGGTGAAGAAGTCAAAATCATGGCCCCATGATATTTGACTTTTTCACCCACTATATGACACATGGCGATAAGGTATTGAGATAAAGAGGAAGAGATATCAAGTAGGGGAGAAGTCAAAATCATGGGGAGAAAATGAAATGACTTCTCCTCTTTTTTAATGCCACATGTCCCTTGTTCTATGGTTGCCCGAGAGCCCTTTCTGACTTCGCCACAGACAATCCGAGGCCAATCAAGGCGGCTTCAGATTCTCTCTGGCAGCAGCCCGAGAGGTGCTCTCGGGCACCAATACATCATGCGGCAGGTGGGTGGAGAAGTTATTTCATTGGCCCAACAAATTTTGACTTCTCCCCACATAATATCTCTTTTCCTATATCTCACCATTTTATCATGATGTGTCAAATAATCTGGGGAGAAGTCAAAATCATAGGCCCATGAAATGACTTCTCTAGTCACTTGCCGCATGATGTATGGGTGGCGAGCACCTCTGGGGCTGCTGCCAGAGAGAATCCGAAGCCGATCAAGGCGGCCGAAAGCTGGGGCCTTTTTGGTCTTTGTAGGGTGGGGGTTTTAAGGTCTATGTCTGACAATTTTCTCTGTCCAGAACCATTTAAAACAAAAGAACTGTTTAATGTGAGACTTTCGGGATTTACGGGTTGGACGTGTCCCCGCCACAAGCATCAATTTATAGTTAACAACTCCTAAATCATCCTAATACTAACATGAATGGAGCTCTTCAGAATCTAGCTGTATCTCTGTAAGTCCGATTGAATCGATGATCCTTTGACCAATATTGTTCATGGCATGAGATATTTCCAGTAAGTAGCACTAAAATAACACCCAAAGGCATAGATAATTAACTATTTTTAACTATTAGTGATCTCCTGAGCAGGGGCGGAGCCAAACTGTCAAGGCCTCCTAGGTTGGGGCGGACTGTAGAATTAAGGGAACCTCGGACACGTGTTCCCTAAACTTTTGAAAAAAAAAAAAAAATTGCATATGGGCATAGCATGAGGCATGAAGGGAGATCGAATCACAACCAATTGTGATTGAACTCAAACTTAGGGAGAGTTCAATTGCACCCCAGAGGCCAACACGTGTCCCTTTTAACCCCTATTAATTGTGGTTAAGATTCACTAGCCCCTAAGGTTCAATAATATAATTTTAGTTTTAAAAAGATATATTAAAAAATTAACCCTAAGGGAAAAAAATTCTTATTAGAGTTAAATATAATTTTTAATGTTTTTTCTAAAAACCAAGGTTATATATTGTTGAACCTCAAGGATTAGTGAATCTTAACCACAATTAATAAGAGTTAAAAGGGACACATGTTGGTCCGTGGGTGCGATTAAACTCACCCCAAATTCAATCTTGATTGGCTATGATTCGATCTCGCACGGAGGTGGGCAATTGCTTCCTAACTCTTGGGAAAAAATATTATATCATTTAATAAGGCATAGTCATTGACAAAGGAGATCTCTAAACATTTGAAATCAAAATATTTTTTTATATTATGTTATTTAATTATTTAAGGCATAGCCATAGGGTAAGGGAACAACTGCTCTTGTAAACAAGGAGAAACGATACCTGTAAGATATTTATAAAATATATGGATGAAATGATCCACAAACTTAGTTGACAAAAAACATAATAAATTTGGGGGCTACAACACAAACCCACAACCCCCAAAACCTAAATATTTCATACCCACCTAATCGTCGTTCACAATTTCATCAAACTGCCTAATCGATCTTCACAATTTCATCAAAAATTAATACTATTTTCAATCAACTATAACGTGACACCCCCCTCCCCCAAATCAATAAATTCCTGGCTCCACCCTGAGATACTATTTGTGTTGAGAATGATAGAATTGGTTTTCTCGTTTACGATTCAGAAGTACAGAACTGTAAACTCATGAACTATGGATAGTCCATATTGAAGGGCATGTATATACTCCCTTGGGAGAACCACCCTTACCCTTAGGTGAGGGACACACTTGACCTTGTCATCTCAGCTAGAGGAGCAGGTTTGATCGAGTGACTGAACTCATTACCACTTATTTTTATGTACATCATGTGGATCTAACAAAGCCCCGGGTGGGCAAAAGATGAGTAAGAGAGCTATGAAATGTGTCCTTTTCAAAGATTTTTAAAAGGACCAGTATGCTGTGTCGGTTAATAAACTAGCAATAACACAGTCTACAGTGCATCGAGCCAAGTGTCTGGAACACTTTGCTCAGATTTGGAGCAAATACCCATACACATCCATGTGAATGAAGTCGGCAATGACAGTCGAACAAAGACCAACTTGCAAAGTCTTTCTTCCTCCACTTTACCTCTATATAAAACCCCACATCTCCTCCTGCTTGTCTCATCACTTAGCATCTCTTTCTCTGGTCTTTGCTTTCACCATGTCTATGAAAGCTGTATTCTTTTTGTTGGCCTCTTTTCTTTTAGTTACTGCAAGGGTAATACTCTCTCTTTCTCTCACACTCACACTCACATACTGGTCAATCCTTTACCAAGGGACGTTGTCCATTACATGGTCGGCTAGAGTGTGTAACTAATTCTCTCAAAGTTTGAGATCATATATCTTCTGAAAAACTGATCTATATATATATATATATATATATATATTTTTTTTTTAGGTTTCATCTAATGAGGAAACCTTCATGGAGGTAACTTTAGGACAATTTTGCTTATTTCTCCTTGTTTGGTTAGTAACATCGTCACTGATCAAAGCTATGACCATCGTCCATGAGACTGAGCTATAATGGCTCAAGATGATTATAATTGGTGATTAATTGACAATTTTTTTTCTTTATAAATTAGTACATTAAACTTTATGGAAATGCTTAAATTTAGGGAAATGCTTAACCTTGATTTTTTAAAAACAAAAACATTAACTTTAATTTTTTTTATGCTTAACCATAGTTAAAGGAGTGTTAAAAGGAGCACATGGCCATAGCATTAGACTACATAGTCTAATGCATGGTGTGCTAATCACTGTCCTAAACTTTATAGGAATTAAGCACTATGAAAACAATGCGCCATATATTTTATCTACCATCCAGCATGTGAATTGATCAAATGTCAAAAATTTGTAACTTGGTGTAGGCTGCTTATGCCAAACCCCCAGTTGAGGCTCCGACTCCTACTCCTGCTCCACCTCCAGCTCTAGTCCTGGCACCGGCTCCTGCGCCAATCCCATCAGTTAAGAAAACAGGTGATATACCATACCTACCATTGGAAAATATGTTGTTGAATCTAAAAAAGAAACATAATTTAGGTTACTTAGTGCTCAAATTTTACCTTTTTGGGGATATAAATTAAAACATTCATGGTGTGTTTGGGATGTGTTTGCAGAGTGCCCGAGGTTGTGTGGAGAAAGGTGCAGGTTGCATTCAAGGCAAAGAACATGCAAGAGGGTGTGCGTGACATGCTGTGAACGATGCAAATGTGTTCCACCCGGTACTTATGGTAACCGGGAGAAGTGTGGCAAGTGCTACACTGATATGACTACCCGCGGCAATAGACCCAAGTGCCCTTGAATATCTACACTCCCAAACCTTACTTTTCTCTTTAACTACTAGACCTATCTCGGTTCTTCATGCACGTAGAGAGAGCGAGAGAGATTGTAATATCATGTTATGATTTCTAGTGAGGGAAAATTAAATGGTTGTAAGGGACATTTCTGTTGAGCAAAATCCATTTTGAAACCCAAATGAAAATGAGATTAATTTTGAGCCGGTGTGAAGCAGACCTCCCCTTTTTACACTAGGTCAGTGGCACCGTTGTAATTATTGAGAGAAATTATAATAATTTGGCAATGCACATAATTATAACATTGCCACCGGTTCGACCGACCGGTCCGATTCTGATAACACTCAATATTACAGTATTCAAAAATATCCAAACTTGTTCATATGCAAGTATTCTTCCATAGATATATATATATATAGAAGAATACTAATGAATCATGCTTATTAAAGCTTTTAATGAGCTATCCCTCTAGAAAGATGATATGTGACAATCTTTTTTTAAATCCGATGGTTGGATGTTGAGGTGGATCCATTGAAAGACACATGTCAAAAAATCAGTCTGATCGGACATATTTAGACCATTTAATTAGACCCTAGTTTAACAATATTAACCCTCTAGGGTTCACTAGACCCTATTTAGGTTATATAAATAGCTAATCTTCTCATCTTCAATCGGATCGTTTATAAATGTTTGATAGAACTGATTTTTTGTCATGTGTTTCTTGGTAGACCTATCTTGACATCCAATGGTTGAATTTTAAAACAACCCGTCACATATCACGTTATTAGGGATCGCTCATTAAAGGTTTTAATGAGCATGACTCATTGTAATGCTACTATATATATATATATAAGGCGTGCTAGCCCTATTCTCGGTCAAACTCTACTCTCGACCTCCACCAACCATCTATCCATTATCAAATCAATTATGGTGGTTAAAGCACTATCTCTCATCAAGAATGGATAAGTGGTTGGTGGAGATTGAGAATAAGGCTAGCATTCCTCACATATATATATATATATGAATGATATTAATCGGTTGGATATTTAGCGGAGCATATTCTTCACTATCTGTATCCACTCCGATTATTAAATGAATATCATTTATTTATCTGAATTCGACCCACCTCATATTTGTTTGGGGGCATAGCACACCGTCACAAAACTCCAGGGGAAAATGCAACTTCGCTTTGGCTATCTCGTCAGACAAGCAGAATACATCGTTACTGCGCACTGGCTCACGTAAATTCCAACAACTCCCTAGACATCTAGAGATGAAAGTAGAGTAACACGTGTACATGATCCTTGATTAAATATAACCCAGAACCATAGATTTTAACGTCTGATGGCTCTCCAATAGCTGGCAATTGTAGGATCTCTAGCTCCTATCGAACCCAAGATAACCGGTCATTGTTATATAAGAGAGGTTTCCAAGATGATCATCAAGTACAGATTAGTAAGGAATCGAAGATATGACTTTCCGGATCACGATAGCTAGCTTCATAGCTTGTTTCACCATTTTGGTATTGGTTTTGGCCGTTGTTGCGTACGAAGATATGTCCGACATGCCAGGGATGGCCATGAGCCCCGGCCCGACTCAGTCTGCGAGCACTTTCACTTCTTTTCCGTCAATGGTGGTTGGAACTGTCAGTTTTGTGGTTTCATTTCTTCTACTTAGGGAGAGGGCTTGAATTTCCCTTTTTTTTCGTTATGTGTAGGTGATTTGAGTGCAGTTTGTGTTGTCTCCTTTGGTTCTTCTAGTTCTTTCTATTGGTGGTGTGATACAAATTATGTGTGTTACTGAATGTTTCAGTGAATTATACTCCAACAATAGAATATGGTATATCAAATTCCAAATTTTGACAAAGTAATTGCATCTCGGTTAGAGGTAAGAGATACATTGTCCAGTATGTGCAAGCATTGTGGATAAATGAGTATATATATTATATAGTTCTGCAATCAAAATCATTCTGATTATAATGTAGACACTAATTTTGAGGCGGAGCTCAGCTTCACGGGGTTGAAGGGGAGCTCCTAATTTTTAGTATGTAGCAGTGGCACTTTCATAATTATGAAGAGAGTTAGGGCAATTTTGTCATTTTGATTTCTTTAAATTATTGCAGATGATTAACTTTGGTCACGAACATAGCAAATGACGAACCCAACCAACCCCCATGAACATCAAGACTGAAATTCTCCCCTTCCATAAGATCATACATAGAAAATGAAAATCATGGAGATGAGGTCAACTTCAATTGTTATAAGTTAATGGCTAAAATTGCACATTATCTTGATGTTTGTCAATGATCATGTCCCATGCATGATTCAATAGTCCTATGTGGCATTGGGGGAATCAATTCGTCTGTGTTCTTCCTTATGGCCTTGAGTGTTTAAAGATCAAGATCTCTTGCTCCTGACCTTTAAAAACCCAATTCACAGGAAAGAACACAAGACAATTTGATTTTAGCATTGGGTCCTATGGGTATTTGTTGTACTCATCATAACATGCTTGGTATTAAGAAATGATTCTGTAAGTTCGCTTAAGAAGAGTAATGATCATAACACACACTTATACAAGAGTAATGATTTTGTAAGTTCGCTTAAGAAATTACTATTTCATAATTGATCTTGTATTGGTTAACATTCTATAATCAACTTCTATTAACTAATACAAGAAATTGAATATGGGAAAATGATTATTTTCCATTGGTAGCTTATTTAGCTGTAACAACTACACAAAATACGAGTGTGGGGTCATAGATGAGAAGATGATTTTTGGGTGCTTCCTGTTGCAATGATTAATAATGTTTGGCGGTGCATAAATTTGTTAAAGCGAAAAAAAAGGGCAATGCTAAGGTATTATTTGAAATGTCTAAATTTTTTGTCTACTTGTCATATCTCTATTGCGTGTAGACATTTTCATATTTTAGACCGTTTGGAAACACATTTATTTGTTATTTAAAAAAAAGATATTTCATGTCTAAAAATAAAGTTCACATTTTTTGTCATTTTTTATTTATTATTTTGTCTCTCTATGTTTTGTTCATTTATTATTATTATTCCTAAAATCACAAGTTTATGGATGAAGAATTTTATAATGGTTGATGAATAACCCACATGTATTTATGTTTAAATTGGTTACTTAATTAAAATATATATATTTTTAAATTAACTATCACTACAATAAGATGAAATAAAATTATGTTACCAAACATAGTTTTACAAAAAAAATTATGTCTATTAATGTGCACTAAATAATTTTACTGTTTACAAATCTATTTCTTATAGATATCACAAATCTATTTTGACTAGATTTACCCTAAATAGATAAGATCATACAAAATCTACCAAACAAGCCCTAAGTGCACCAATAAAAGGAAGACAAAAAATGTGGTAGTTTTTTTTATGTAGTTCACCACTTTTTTTTTTTTTTTTTTTTTTTCAGTCATCTTATTCAAAAAAATAGGAAAAATGGATGAAAAGAAGACCTAGCATTATCCAAAAAAAGAAAAGACAAAATAGAACTTTAACTACTTTAAATATGGATACATCGTTACCATTTTCTTTCTATTATGTAAATAATGCTACATTTGGGTTTAAAAACGTCTTTTTGTAAAAAATGTTAACTAAAATCGATTCTAGAAAAGAACAAATCTCATATTAACACGTTTTTCATTAAAACATTTTCTTAGAAAGAGGCGTCAGAAGAGAGAACAACTGGAACAAGCATCCGATGAACCATAGGCGTATCCATTTTTGAAGCACTTGCAGTCGAAGCCGAAGTACCAAAACCCCAGATTCCAACGGCATTATATTACAGTGACGTGCCTATTGGGCTTTAGAGAGAAACAGAGGAGAAGATGGGTGCAACAGATGGGATCTTGGGAGGCAGAGAAGTCGAAGAAGGTAAATCAGCGTCGAACAGACGAAGGTGGATGAAGAGACGAGAGAAATGGCTCGTTGTTCTTGGCGTCGTCCTCCACGCTGTCTACATGCTCAGCATCTTCGACATTTACTTCAAGTCCCCTATCGTCCATGGCATGGATCTAGTCCACCCTCGATTCAGCGCCCCCGCCAAGCGTCTCGTCCTCCTCGTTGGTAAACTCTTCCGAACACCACCTGTTTGTGAATTTGTCTCAATGAGAAATTTGTCTTTCCTGTTATTTTAAGCGTGATTTGTTCGTGCAAATCTCTGTATTCGATGGGAAATCGGTCCCCAGTAGTGTTTTACTCTAGTGATTTATTATGTCTCGATCACAAGAAATTATCTGATTTGATTTGCTATTTTCAGATATAAATTGTTTAGTGTTGGGCCTTTGATGGCCTAAAGGATGTAAAGGGTACCTGGATTTTCATTTGGGGTTGCTGGGATTATCGAGTTTCAGTATTTATTTTGTCTGGAAAAAGTTGTTGCTTTTGACTCATTACACAAAATTGCATTTTTTAAATATTTTGGTTGTATTTTGTTAAGGCTGAATTGGTATCAAATGTGTAAATTCGATTGATTTTCAGATTACTTAATTTGAGGTTTTTTGAAATCTAAGGCCCTGTTATAATTACCTCAAAAAAAATTCAATTTCAGCGGATGGTTTACGTGCTGACAAGTTCTTTGAGCCGGATTCTGAAGGACAATTCAGAGCACCTTTTCTGAGAAGTGTAATTAAAGGACAAGGTCGTTGGGGAGTATCTCATGCTCGTCCTCCAACAGAATCAAGGCCTGGTCATGTTGCTATTATTGCCGGATTCTATGAGGATCCTAGTGCAGTTACAAAAGGTTTGTTGTTTTTATATCTTTGTTTCACTTTAATGGATCAAGTGTTGATGACTCTTTTGCTGTTTCCTTCCTTGCATTTTAATCACTTCCCCTGAAGTGGACATTACTTTACTTAAGTGCTTACATGTACAGACATATTTGCAAATTGTTCATTTTGCAACAGTTAGAAATATAGTACGTGGCGTTTTATATACTTGTCCTCCAAAGGTTGCTTATATTGTAGACATCCTTCCCCATTTCTAAAATACATCATTTTTATTTTTAATCTTTGACATTAATGGTTCAGAATCTTACTTGATTTTTCTCAATATTTCCTGCTGTTTGGTTGTTACTGTTGAACTTTACAGTGGTCAGAAACCAGTCTTATCCACTAAAAATACCTCATTGCATTTGCAGGATGGAAAGCTAATCCAGTTGAATTTGATTCAGTATTTAACAGAAGCCGGCATACATTTGCTTTTGGTAGTCCAGATATTGTTCCGATCTTCTGCAGTGCCTTGCCACACAGCAGCTGGAGTACATATCCGCACGAGTTTGAAGACTTTGCAACTGGTTAGACTTACAAAATCTGTATACAAATTGTGCTGTTTATGGAGACCCGTTCACCTTCACCAATGCCATTCTTTACATTGAAACAATATATAGTATCGATGAATTTTTTTGGATCTTTTTGTCATATTTTTTATTTGTTAAAATGTGGGAGCATGAGACTTTCTTGTGAGGCTTAATCCTTATGCCTCATGCATCTTGAGGTCCTAACACCTCACCTCACATCTTTACATTTTAACAACTTGATTCATATATATATATTTCAATTAAAATTATTAAATGCGTTTAAAATATCAATGTATTATAGAATCATAAATATTAAATCATATACTTCATCAATTATCATCCATCAATCATATAATTAGTTAAATGAAGTTTAGACAAATTGATTCTAGCCCTATGTATTGAATCAAGTACCCAATTTCCATTTAATCACTCTAACACTGAGTAAATCAAACCGCAAGTCATAAAACAATTACAAACTAAGGAAAACAAAAACAAAACAATAAGCATTTAATTGTAGAATATTATTAGCTAAACAATAAAAGGAAAAAAATACAGTGTAGAGAGGGAAATTACTTATGGGGATATTTAGAAAATATTGAAAAATAAAAAGTTGAGAGGAGTAGTGATCGAGAGGGGATTACTGAAACAGTGATAGAGAGGGAGAGAGAGAGAGAGACATCGAAAGAGAGGGACAAGAGAAAGAGAGAGGGCATGAGAGAGAAGCAGAGAGCATAGAATGAGAGGCAGAGAGGGGCGAGAGGGAATTAGAGATTTAGAAAGAGAGATCGATTGAGAGTGAGAGAGAGAGAGAGAGAGAGATTTGCTGACAGTTGGCCAAGGTGGGAAAGTGATAGAAGGATAGACACATCGAAAAGTCTTCTCTGATTGGATCTTTGTAACTTATCTAGATAGTCACCATTTGTAGGTCTCTTTGTATTTGGATACATTGATCTCTTTGTAGTTATCCATCCAAGGTGTATCCACACCCTATATATGTTGGATCTCAGAATCACATTTGGTAACTGAGTTTTCCCATTCTCTGTGTTGCTAATTGGTATCAGAAAGCTGGAAGGAACCTGTTTTGTCCGGCGAGAAAGGGGGGAAGTAGGAGCTCGACTATGTTTGGTCTTTGCTCTTCAGCCCTAATTCCCCACCCCTTAATATATTTGAATAAAAAATATCGAATCGGTTGAGTCAACTGAGTCAACTCGGCTGACTTGACCGAGTTATAAGTGAGTTTTGGGTCGAGTCGGCTCGAAACGTTGTCAAGTCGACTCGGACAAGTTTCGAGTCAACTCGACGAGTTTTATACCAATGGAGGGTCTTTTACACTTAGGTTTACAGCTATTGTTGGTACTGTGGATGAAATTCATTCTTTACTTATATGTAGATTAGTGGAGAAATCATGTTCTTGATCTATCTCAAAGAGTCATATAGATTTATAACAATCTTATCCTGTATTGATGTAATGTGGATTTCTTTTTGCTCACATTTTATTGCATCATCTTCTCTCATTTCTTTCGTTGATAAAAGATTCAGTGCCTATTTGATATCTTCCCCAAAATATGCATGCTTTCATATGTTTTAGTTGTTATTTATTAGACATTTTCTATCCATGCAATTGATTTTTTGGGTATAGATATGCGGCATATGCCACTTTCATGTCTTTATAAAACGACATATTTGACCCCAAATGGTGAACTTGGATTGTAAAATTCTACCACAGTTTTTTCTTCTATCAGCTGCGAATACATGCTAATGTTTCAAATGAATACCGGTTGCTAAAGCATAATAATCTGGTATAGGCACCAGATGCCAGTATCTTGATTTCTTTAAGACTATAATTCTTACCATAGTCAACACTTTACAAACTGAGTAGTTTTAATGCAGATGCATCATTTTTGGATCAGTGGTCCTTTGATCAATTCCAGAACGTTCTGAATAGGTCCAATGATGATCCTAAATTGAAGCAGTTACTTCTACAGGATAATCTTGTCATATTTCTGCACCTACTGGGCTGTGATTCAAATGGTCATGCACATCGGCCGTATTCATCCATATATCTCAATAATGTTAAGGTTGTTGACCGTATTGCCGAAAGCGTTTATAATCTCATGGAAGGTTATTTCAAGGACAATCGGACTACTTATATCTTTACAGCTGATCATGGGATGAGTGACAAAGGTCTGCAAATATTGGCATACCTTTCAAGTTTCTCATGGAATTTTGTACTCCAATATATTGTTTTAAGTATTTTGAATTTTATATATATATATATATATATATGCAAGTCTCATCTTGTGTCAGCTGCTTAACTTTTGAATGACGTAGATGCTTCTCTTTATTGTCAATAGCGTCAAAGTACTTTATCTAGAATTACATGAGACCACGTAATTGATGCAACTCACACTTTTCCAAACTAGACAAAAAGGCGAGAAATTGCCGAAAAACAAGCTAAAGCACCCAGACTCTTTATAGGTGGCTTAAAATATCATTTTAGGTGCTGAAGATCAGGTCCTCCCAACATGACTGCTAAGACAGCCCTAATTGGGCCGGAGTAGTGGACGAAAAGTCCCCAAATGATTAAAGTTTTCGAAACAAATTCCAAAATCGTCAGTAAAGACTATAACAACTGCAAAATGAAGAAGACAAGACCCTGACATAAAAACTCATGACATGACATGTTTACAACCTGTTGATGCTCTGAAAAATAAGACTTAGGACCCAGGCATTAATATCTCAAACAATCAACTTACATATATAATTATATATAAAGATAAAAATGTTCACGAATTTATTACATGAGTACAAACAACCTTAGAGCAACATCCATATTGAATTACCAGTTGTATCGAAACTGACATGCTCTTTTTAAGATGGATATGTTTCCCTACATATGTATAGATGGGAGTATGGTTAACTGTACAGTTGTTTTCTTAGGAGAAAGAACCATATCCCTCTCCCCCCATGCTTTGCTTAGAACATCTAGGAGTCATTTTATCAATGCTAACACCTCCATAATTGACCATCCAAGCACCCTTCTCAATGGCCTCAGTGTCCCCCTGGTTAGAATCTCAGGACAAGCTTTATCACCATCCTCTTTGCCAGTTGACCAATTGGTATATCTACAATGATAAGTTCTAGTGTGGAGATTTGGCACCATGATCAATATCCTAAGTAGTGTATTCGTCGCTTCGAAGAGCTCTTTTATGAATGCATTCAGGCAGTTGCAGTCTCTTGAGCTCAACTGCCAATGCTATTTACACCATTACGCCGAGGTCTGCCATTGAATTGCTCACCTCTCGCATTGCCATCACTGGGACCAATCTAATCTCTTCAAATTGCTACTCTGGTCCTCTGGTTGTATCTTGTCCAATGTCTCTTACTCTCATCCTCCTCTACAATTAAATGGGTTATCTCCCCCAGTTCAGGTTGGTAGCCATGAAATTGAGGCCCGGATCTTCTGCCTAATGAATGGATCACCGTTGAAGATTCAATTCAAATTATATGGTCAAAGTACCTGATCTTTTCTGGGTTTCTTTCTTGTTTTTAACTTTCAACCTCATATTTTTGTGGATGAAGACTAGCTTTTTGACCTCTTTAGCTCCTTGACTCCAATTGGATATAGGATTCAATTGAATGATTGAATTTCTCTACCATCCAAGTGAAGAGTTTGTCTGACTAAGACTGTCTAACTGTAGCCTCATGATACTACTGTTCAGGGTTAGGGGGGAATTTATATCCCTCTTATATGTGCATGTGTGTGTGGTGAGTGTGTGTGTGCTTACTTAGACTATGTACAACCTCTCTTTTAATAAATGGCATGAAACACAAAATTCTAATGTAAAGCGAAAAAGGTTGTTCCACCCCTGCATTAAAAATCTAATGAAGTAAATTAATTTTAGTAATGCCAGTAACCACAGGTCTTTGTCCGGTCTGGAAGGAATCTTAAGTGTCCCCATCATTCTCATTCATTGACTAATCCTCAAGTGGTTGAAGAGTAATGAATTTCACCTCCTTTGGTGAAATATTCACATGAACCAGGAGTAAGTTATCATTTTCATTTAGCTTCTCAAGATTAGCCAGTATAAAAGGAGGCCTCTTCAGTTCTGCAGAGAACACAAAATATGTGTGTCTGCAGGCACATATTTTATTCACCTGAATTTTAACATCTGAAACAAACTTCCTGAAAGATATACAAGTATCTGTCAAATTAGACAGATCAACAAGGCTGAGGGTGAGCAGACTAGCAAGCGACAAGAAATTTTTACAGGCACACCAGTCTGCTTTTCCTCAACCTTGTTGATCTGTCTAAGTCCTGATCAAGCTTATCAATTTTGAACTAATTGCCCCACATCCTTATTTTGTAAAAAATACGCATATGCCAAATCTGTAGGAAGCTCATCATATGGCGATTTCATGCATCTATCATTCATCCACCACAAATGTTGGCTAGTCAGTGATGTATAGACATGTGCTTAGGTCAAACAATCAAATGATTGTTAAAACCTGTAGGTCTGAACATACGACATAGAACAACTGTAAGCCTCATATCTGTTATTCTTCTCCAATTTTCTATTTTCCTTAAAGTTATGGATTACCAATGTATTGTGCATTTAAAATGTTGACATGGTCACTGTTTTACTGATAGGAAGTCACGGGGATGGGCATCCTGCAAACACTGATACTCCACTTGTAGCTTGGGGAGCAGGTGTTAAGCATCCCAAGCAGTTTTCCAGCAGCATCCATTCTGATGACGGCTTTCGTTTTGTTGATGAGCATGTGCATAATATGCCTACACCTACTGAGTGGGGCCTCAGTGGCATAGAAAGGGTTGATGTTAATCAAGCTGATATAGCACCACTAATGGTTGTTCAATCTGTCTGTCTTTCTTGTGATTCATTGTTTGAAGCCTAATTTATGTTTTCTTACATTCTCCTTCAAACTTTATTGTTCTGATAGGCCCCTTGAAATTTTGGCAGTCAACTTTTCTTGGTTTGCCATGTCCTGTTAACTCAGTTGGAAATTTGCCTCTGGGTTACATTAAATTGAGTGAGGTCAGTTCTGTGAACTTTCAGTTAATATACATGTTTTGGTTTGTAAAAAACTTGTTCTAGCATGGGTAGTTATTGAGAGGAATTCAGCACTGCCATGTCCAATTTATGCATTGAATCGGCTAAAAGTGAACGTGATTATGATTTTATCCCTTCTGTATCCAGGAAGAAGAAGTTGAAGCTGAGCTAGCTAATACAAAGCAAGTTCTCAATCAGTTCCTCCGCAAGTCTCGTATCCTTTGTTTATATTAGTTTCTTTCCTTCTTATTTTATGGACTGATGGATGCATTGGTTTCTTGAAGCTATAAGCATCATTCTCCTTTGATTTTTTTGAAGGGTTATTTTGGTTTCAGTGAAATTTATAGAAAGCAAAATTTATTTTTAGTTACTTAATGTTGCTCTAAAATTGAAGCTTAAGTATATTTGATATACCTACAATCTCTAATATCTATTTCTTAATCAGTACATTCTGTTTTTTCATACTTGTTTAGTTTGTAAAGTTTTTTGATCTTTTTTATTTTGATCCCAGTGCTATTTGCTAATTAAATACTGTTTTCTCTTGTTCACTTTTGTCTAAAAATGTTTTCGTCATTTCTTTTGTTCAATGATGAGGAGGGTGGGAGTTCTATTATGTTCTGTTTGTTTTCTTGACAAGCTTAGAACTAAAGCAGTCGAATTCCTTATATTTCAAGCCTTTCAAACCACTGGAATTTTATTCTTCTGTTTTAGATCAAATTGAAAATCTGATATCTGGGAAAGAGTATGAAGCTGCCACAAAGCTATCCCAAAATCTCAGAAGCTTGTCACTGGAAGGACTTCATTATTTTCAAACTTATGATTGGTTGATGCTGATGACCGTAGTTACACTCGGATACATTGGTTGGATGGTTTATATTGTTCTCCATGTGCTGCAATCCTATACTATTTTTCCTGAAAATATTTATATGAAGAAGAATCAAGCACTTCATTTGAGGAACAATAGTAGTAAAGTGAGTATTACATCTGCTGAATCTCTAGTAAGATATCTGTATGATGATTCAAAATGAAAAAGAGCAAAAAAAGAGAACTTTTTGGATGTCTGAATGTTCTCCTGGTGAAATATGAAAATTTCTGCTTTTGATTGCTACACAATATCTCATTATATGCCAACTCCATTGCTTAAATCATCTGTAGTGTTGATATCTGAATATTTTGTTCTTTCTGATTACGCTATAAAATTTTCTTCTCTCTCCTTCTTTGTGGCAGGTATATGTATTTGGATGTCTGTTCATGGGAATATTTTGTATTCTACTGCTTCTGGAGCATTCTCCTCCCCTTTATCATGCATACACTGCAATGACAGTATTTCTCTGGACACAAATATTTAGTGAACATCGGTTTCTAAAAGCATTGTGGAGAAACTTTTGTGGCAGCAGAAAAAATAATTTAATGAAACTCTTAGGCACTTGTGCTGTGTCGGTATTCATTCTTGAATTTCTGGTATGAATATCTAACATGATGTTAATTGTCTTGTCATTAGTTATAGTAAATAGGTAGTAAGGGAACTCTAGATTGCATCCCATTTTTATCTTATTTTGTACCTTATGCAGGTGAATAGCTTCACCGAGAGGAAGCTCTACACTTGGTGTTTCCTGCTCGTGGGGGTAGTAGCTGCTTTTTATCTTTTTTACTCTATTCCACGGAGATCCTGGATACCCATCTTTGTATGGATTGCGTGTTGGTTTTTGTCCAGTTTTACTTTAATGCCTGCAGAAATTCCTGATAACACTGAATTAGTGTAAGTCACGTTGCTCGAGGCTTGTTCGCACCTTGTTCTTCTTGTTATAAACTCACAATTGACCAAAACTTTTGGAGAGGGGAGTTTAAGGATTCTTGATCTTGACCACACATACACAAAAAAGAAAAGGAAAAAAGAGGATATCTAACCTAGGGGCGGAGCCAAGAGGCGGGCCTGGGGGGCACGTGGCCCCCCTAAACTTTTGAAGAAAACTTTTTTTTAATATATATATATAGCATAGCCTATGGGGCAGAGATTGAACACAGCCAATCGCGATTGAATTTAGGGAGAGTTCAATCGCACCCACAAGTTAGCATTTATCCCCTTTAAACCCTATTAACCGTGGTTAAGATTCTCTAACTCTTAGTGTTCAATAATTTAACCTTAGTTTTTTTTTAAAAAAATATTAAAAAGATATTTAACTATGGTTAAAAAAATTTAACTCTTAGGGGGGGCCTGGGGGGCACGTGCCCCCTCTAAACTTTTGAATTTTTTTTTTAATATATATATATAGCATAGCATATGGGGCAGAGATTGAACTTAGCCAATCGCGATTGAATTTACGGAGAGTTCAATCGCACCCACAAGTCAACATGTATCTCCTTTAAACCCTATTAACCGTGGTTAAGATTCTCTAACTCTTAGTGTTCAATAATTTAACCTTAGTTTTTTTATTAAAAAAAATTAAAAAGATATTTAACTATGGTTAAAAAAATTTAACTCTTAGGGTTAATATTTTTTAATATATATATTTTTTAAAATACTAAGGTTCGATAATTGAACACTAAGGGTTACAGAATCTTAACCACAATTAATAGGGGTTAATGGGGACACGTGTTGACTTGTGGACGTGATTGAACTCTCCTTGAACTTTAAAATATATATTATATTATTTAATAGGGCATAGTCACTGCATAAGAGACCTTTAAACTTTTGAAATCAAAATATATTTTTTAATTATTTAATATGGCATAGTCATTGGACAAGGGGACAACTCCTCTAGTAAACAAGGAAAACAATACTTGTAGGATATGTGCAAAATATATGGATGAAATGACCTACAAACTTAGTCGTCAAATTTTTTTTATTGGCTCCGCCCCTGATCTAACCCACTACTTTCTGGTGGGAATGCATATTTCTAACTAATTGTGCTTCACGGTCAAGTCCTAATTCATTTAAGAATTTAAATTAAAAGGGATGAGTGATACACTTTTCTGGTTCATGTTTTTTGTCAGGTTTTTATGTTTAATGGGGACCAGTCTCCTGTTTCTACCACTACTACTATGTCATTTATATCCAAGCAGTTCAAATTATATCGGAGTGAGATAAATCCACCTAAAACATTTATTGAAGAGTAATTGAAAAGAAGTGAAGCAAATGCTATATAACCCAAATATTTGTTGTTTCTCAAATGGATATGTCGACCTGTGGCGCTGAAAATGCACCCCATGTGTCACAGGGGCTGTATGACCATTTTTTGATTTCTATCTACTGGCAGTAACACGGTCCTTTCAAAACTTTGTTTTTTTTTTTCTTCCTATCAATAGAGGAAAACTCAACACCCAGATTCTTCAACTGAGTGAGAAGTTAATATTGTACTGTGGGTACTTCATATTTTGGCTGTAAATTCTATTATTATTATTCCTAAGAGAATATGTTGTGTTCCTACTTCCTACTGTACTGGAATTTGTCACAGACCATTCTTCTGTTACTAACTGTCTTCATTAATATCAGCATTCATTCCATGTTGCAATTCTCATTGAAATGTTTATAGGAGATTTGTTATTAGGACATAAATTAATTGATTATTACTGATGGATTTTTTTAGACAACACTACTAAACTGGAGGAATACAATTGGTATACAAATTGACTTGCTACATTATTATTTTAGCGCACTTGCTTGTTTCTTAGTTCCAGAAAATACTTCATTCCATTTATCCTTCAGGGTGGTTGGTTGCATTAAGTTTGTTAATGATTATTGTTCTGTGCATTTAATACCAAAATTTTCTTATTCTTGATTTATCACCAAATAAAATGCCATTTTATTTTCAACTAAAATTAAAATTTACTCGCACAAAATATGGTTTATCTTGAGATCCATGATGTTACTTTTGACTTGATCACAAAGTATGTGCAATAATCATATGTTTGCAGAATTGCAAGTGGAGCTATGATTATCCTGATAGGAGTAGCAATGAGGTGGTTTGATTCTAGTACCAAAGGGAATAAGTATTGGCTATGCATCCTCAATTGTGATGAACAAAAACCCAGGTTCCCCATGCTCTTTCACTTACAGGTAAACATGTCCATAAATTTTGTCAGGATATGAAGCTTAAAGATTTTTGTCTTTCAACAGATCCAAATATTCTTTCTGTTATTTTGAAATTAGGCTCTTTTGGTTGGGCTATCATCAGCAATGGTGTCGTTAACCACTTCTCATAGAACTCAGAAGCAAGAATTACTTGCATTACATCAGTTGACTAACTGGTCCATAGCTGGTATTTTTTATAGCCTTTCCTTCCTTGCTCATCTCTCTAGTCTTATTTAGGACTTGATTTTTAAAGAAGTGTAGAAGCATCACAATCTTTTTTGTTCTTTTTCTTTTTTTCTTTTGAAATTTCAATATCATGGTTAAGCTCATAGGGTTTCTTATATTTTATATGGTAGCAGTAGTTTTGTAATTGGTGCTCCAAGTGACTGTTGGTTATTGTTGGTCGCACACTCATATTTGTGTTTTTTGTTTCTCTATAGTATCTACATGTTCCTTTGTGCGTGCATGTCATATAGGGATTTTATTGAGGTTGGTAAACAATTTTGTTTACTTTAGGAATTCCAATAGCAAAAAGGATTTTTGCATATTGAAGGAGATATTTATTTTAAATAACAAAATGGCTAACACTAACATTTTAAAATGGAGGATCAACATATTTCTAAATTGACAATTCTATAAGTCTTTACATGCCAAAAGTTCTAAATATTGGTTTCGGCATGTGCAACCTGTCCGACTGAAACCTTTATGTAATGCCGTTGCATAAGGGCTTCTGCCGTTAATGGATGCACTATATTTTAGATAAAAATTCCATAAGAAAATGTAAAATGGTGAAAAGTATTTGAATTGATAAACAAACAAAATTATTGACATTAAATGCATATTATGCATAGAAATAATAATTTGTAAAGATTTGACACATAATTGTCGAAGGTATTTCAGAGAAAGAAAAAGTTATCTATTCTTCTCTCTAGGAGGTCAGTATTCATAATATAGCTTACAAGAAGAAAAATGAAAGATCCTATAATTAAGTTTTACAATATTCGGTCAATATTTACAACACTCCCCCTCAAGCTCGAGAGTATATATCTATAACTCCAAGCTTGCTACAAATTGAGTCGATGGCAGTCTTTGGTAGAGCTTTGGTGAATATATCTACAAGTTGACTACCAGAAGGAACGAAAGGAGTTGTAATATCTTTGGACTCTATTTTAGACCGAACGAAATGACAATCAACTTCAATATGCTTGGTTCTTTCATAGAAGACTGGATTGTTGGCAATATGAAGAACTGCTTGATTGTCACAGTAGAGAGGTGTCGGTCCATGTACTGGAATCTCAAACTCTTGCCTTAACCAAGTTAGCTCTCAAGTGGTATGAGTCATGGCTCAATATTCTGCCTCAACACTAGAACAAGCTACAACTGACTGCTTCTTGCTTTTCCAAGTTACGAGATTACCTCCTATAAAGGTACAATAGCCGATAGTAGATTTGTGATCTATAGGTGATCCTACTCAATCAGCGTCACTATATCCGTCAAGTCGAAGATGTTCAGATGAGTGATAAAGAAGGCCACGTTCTGGAGCATTCTTGAGATACTTCAAGATGCGTATGACTGCATAGGATTGGTCATAAACTGACTCACAACACCAACCGCATATGAAATCTCAGGCCGAGTAATAGTTAGGTAATGAGTTTACCCACGAGTGTACGATACATCTCTGGATCATCAACCAAGTCACCCTCATCTGACATCAATTTCAGATTGGTATCCATAGGAGTAGCTACAAGTTTAGAGCCAAGATAACCTGTATCTTTCAGCAAATCAAGAGTGTACTTCCTCTGAGACAAACTGATGCCTGCTTTAGATCTTGCGACCTCAATACCAAGGAAATAACGAAGCTTCCCCGGATCTTTAGTGAGAAAACTAGAACCAAGATGACGAATTAAGATCTGGATACATTCCCTGTCACTGTCAGTGATGACAATTTCATCCACAGACAACTAGAATTTCAATACCATTTTTCGTCTTCTTAAAGAACACTGAGTGATCAGTGTGACTTTGAGTTATGCCATGAGTGACCACTGCCTTACTGAATTTTCCAAACCAAGCTCGGGGAGACTGTTTGAGTCCATAGATAGATTTCTGAAGATGATAAACACGCTCCCCTTTGGACTCAAACCCAGGTGACACAGTCTCAGCAAGATCACCATGTAGAAAAACATTTTTGACATCGAGCCGATGAAGAGGCCAATCCAGATTCATAACAAGGGAGATGATAACACGAACATAATTCAACTTGGCCACTGGAGAGAACATCTTGGTGTAATCAATGTCAAAAGTCTGAGTAAATCACTTGGCTACAAGACGGGCCTTCAACCGATCAATAGTACCATCGGGGTTCTTTTTGACTATGAAGACCCAACGACACCCAACAATCTGAGCTCCAACAAGCTTGGGAACAAGATCTCAAGTATGATTTAATGCCAAGGCACGCATCTCTTCTTCCATAGCAGTCCGCCAGCCCAGGTGGGAAAAAGCTTCCTTGTAGGACTTCAGAACAACAAGAGATGACAGAGACATAGAAAAAGCTTGAAGATGATAAATGATCATAAGATACAAAATTAGAAATAGGATGAGTAATGCAAGTAATGAGTACCTTTACGAACTGCAATGGGCAGATCAAGATCCAATGCAGAAGGAGGAGGTGGATCTGCAGATGCCGAGGGAGATGGTGTTGGCGGTAGAGAAGCATCTGAAGGAAGAGTGACCAGAGCTGTAGCCTGGGAACGACGAATATATACCTGCGAAATAGGAGGATGACCAAGAATACTAGTAGGCAGAACAAGATTAGAAAACAGAGGTTCCTGTAACCGATTACCCTTAGGAGAGTAATAGGAAACAATCTCAAAGGTCACATCAGCACTCACAAAATGCTTACGTAAGATAGGACTATAGCACTTGTACCCTTTTTATGTGTGAATAACCAAGAAAGATGCATTTATGAGCACGATGATCAAATTTTTCATGACTAGGGTGTAAGTTATAAACAAATGAAACATATCCAAAAATCTTTGGGGAAAGAGAAAAAGGGTTTTGATCAGGAAACATTATTTGAAAGGGAGATTTACCTTGTAGAATCCAAGAGGGCATTCTATTCAACAGATAAGTGGCTGTAAGAGTAGTATCCCCCCAAAAATTCTTTGGAACATGCATTTGGATGACAAGGGCACGGGCTATAGCAAGAATATGACCATTCTTTTGTTCGACAATCTCAGTTTGTTGTGGGGTAGTAACACAAGATGTTTGATGTATGATGCCTTGAGATTCGAGAAATTGCTTAAAATAACTAACTTTATATTTTAGAACATTGTTAGTGCGAAAGACTAACAATTTTGCATTGAATTGGTTAGAAATTTCAGCATAAAATGTTTGAAAAACATTAAACAATTGAGAATGATCCTTAAGCACATACACCCAAGTCAAACGAGAGTAATCATCAATAAAAGTAATACACCCAAGTCAATGAGAATAATCATCAATAAAAATAACAAAATATCGGGCACCACATAAACCAGTGGTCCGAGATGGTCCCCAAATATAAGAATGAACGAGTGTATCAGTACGGAGAGGAAAAGAAACTCTACGGTGCTTACTAAGTTCACAAGTAAAATTAGAAAGAATGAGGTAAAGAAGAAATTAAATGTCAAAGATTGACGGAAGATGGGTGTCCAAGCCGATAGTGCCACTGATAAGGAGACGCAGCGAAAAAGAGCAGAAGAGACGAACGGGGTGGATGGCTGAAAGTAGTAGAGCCCATTCTTCTCATACCCCCCACCAATTGTCTTCTTCGTCTTTAGATCTTGAAATTCACAATAAGAAGGATAATGTCACAGAACAGTTGAAAGATTGAGTAAGTTTGTGAATGGATAACAAGTTAAAAAGGGAACTGAGGCAAGTATAAAACAGATGAAAAAGTGAGACCAGAAGAGCAAAAAGTATCAATCCCTTGAACACGAGTTTTAGTCCCATTAGCAATAGTGACAAAAGAATCAAAATGACAGAGTACATTCGAAAGAAGAGATAAGTTACCTATCATATGATTAGAAGCTCCGGAATCAAGAATCTAAGGTGAATTGGAAGAGGAAATGAGACATGTGTTACCTGACATGACCAAATTGGTTGTGGAAGTAGAAGATGCATTGGCATGCTGAAGAATAGAATCATACTCAGTCTTGGAAAGAAGAATCTGATTATCAGGAACAAAATCAGAATTCTCTCCCTCTAGTGCAGCTTGGGTGTCCAATTTATCACCCATGATAAAGAAAGAGCAAAACTATAATTTCCAGAAACTTTAAAGGGGCAAACTGTAATTTTAGAAATTCTGGGGGCAAACTGTAATTTTAGAAATTTCGGGAGCAAACTGTAGTTGCAAAAACTTAGGGTGGCAAATTCTAAATTCCAAAAACTTGAGGGGCAAAATGTAATTTCAGAAACTCCAAGGAGCAAACTATAATTTCTGAAACTCCGAGGGTCAAACTATAAATTCCAGAACTTAGAGGGGTCTCTTTGTAATTACCAAAAATTTGACTTGTTATATTCGATAGCTTACTGGAGAAGTACTACCAAAATAGAAACTTGGGTTTTGATAGCCTGCTGGAGAAACAAAGCAATATACCACTTGCGAATAGAAAGAGAAGCCTGTTGGAACTGTTGGAGAAGAACTTTGCTGGTATATAACCCCCTCTTGCGATGAACCGAGAGCTTCTCTCCTCCTCTTGCGATGAACAGAGAAGCACTGAAGGTATATAACTGAGAAGTCGAGATGATTAAACCAGAGAAAGCTCTCACCAAGAGCTTGGATGATGCCAAGATGAACAGAGAAGTACCGAGTGTTTGCTGAGGTCTGTACCGAGATGATCAAAACAAAAAAAAATGGCTTAGGGTTTAGAGAACCCTAGAACAAGAGGAAAAAAAAGATTAGGGTTTAGAGAACCTGCTCTGATACCATGTTGAAGGTATTTCAAAGAAAGAAAAAGTTATTTATTCTTCTTGCTAAGACGTCAATATTTATAATACAGATTACAAGAAGAAAAAGAAAGATCCTATAATTAAGTTTTACAATATTTAGTCAATATTTACAACATTAAATGCATATTATGCATGGAAATAATAATTTGTCAAGATTATTGACACATAATTATAAAAATGAAAATATGTTACCCAATCATCGTTGATTCATGAATTTCAAAACTTGCTAATATGCATTAGTTAACAAACACTAATTGAAGAAAGTTGAGAAATCGTTCCCAATTAAAAAAAAAAACTCAAAACTGATTTTTTTTTTCAAATGTAGGTTTGAAACTTCGATCCATCGGTTAATAGAGATCTTGTATTCTTATCCAAGAAAACATGATGGAGGGATCGTTTTTGGCTCTAGAGAGGGAAGAAAGTGAACATTTTGAAAATAGTGAGTTAGGATGAATTTCTAGAATCCACAGTTTGTAATATATATAGCATCACCGTAATACCATGTTGGTTCAGGTATTTCCACAACCTTCACATAATGCATTTTCATAACGGTTTCTGTGAGTTTTATGACCATGATACATGCAATCTCTGTCCTGTAGCTTAATTGGGTGGTGTACAGCACTGCAACCACAAGGCCATGTCTTTGGTCCCAGCTTAGACACTATTTATGCATTTAAAATTTTGCATGCCTAAAACTATTTTCAATTTTTTTGTTCTTTAGAAATATTTTCCACTTTTGCGTCACAAACCTTAAGCTATATATGAACAAATTTTGAGGTGTCTGTATTTACCCGTCATTTGCTTTCTCACAGCTTTCTCAATGGTTCTGCCATTGTTCTCGACGACTGGCCTCTTATCCCGACTCACTTCTATATATCTTGGTTTTGCACCTCCTTTCCTCCTTCTATCGATTGGGTATTTCTTCTTGCTAGATTTCTGTCTTGGTAATACTCATTCAAGCTGTCTTGTAGACATGCAGAATGATTGGATGCAATTATATAATCAATCTACATATTATACAACCTGTTTTGCAGATATGAAGCCGTCTTCTACGGGGCTCTTGCTCTTGTACTTATGGCATGGATACTGTTTGAAAGTGCACTTCTATATTTGAGTAAATTGAAAGCATCATCCTTAAAAAGTGTGGAGGATAAAGTCATTCTTGAACATGATGAAAGATGCTTGCAGTTGTCTGACGTGAGAGTTCCATTAATCTTTGTAAGCCCTATTCCCTCTTACCATTTTTGTCAATCACTGAAGTTAAAGTCTTCCACATGTTTCTTCCCTGTGTTTAATAATGGGAACACTTGCATGGAGTCTAGACTTGAGACTTCTCTAACTTCTAGTTGATTTATTATGCTAATACTTTTGAAATGGCAAACATCAAACCTTGTTTGCTGTTCTTTAAAATATTGGATTTGTTGGTGGTGGATCTGATTTTCTTCCATGCTTCTTTGAAGTATTTCTGTTTCATTTTACTTATTATGCTCCATGAATTAGAGTTTTGGAGATAAATTGGAGCCATGGATAGATCTCAACAATATTGTTAAAACATATGGTATTATGACATCATGTAGATAATGCCCCTTCCCTATTTCAAACCATAATGCTAAATCAACTAAAGATTAAAAACATTTGCATCAAGCTCTTCCCAAGTACACTGCTCTCTTCACAATATTGCTCTTGTTCCTGCTTTTCTTGTATTTGTTTTGGAAATTTCCTCTAAAACGGGTCTTTGCTATCATGAATTTATTAAATTTGCTTTTAACCACATCATTTAGGTGCTGTTGTAGAATCCAAATACTAAATTTTGAAATTTCATAATTAACTTAATTTCTTTAATATTATGTTCAAATGAAGGTGTTCTAACTTCCTTGGATTACATTATATGGGCTCATTTTGTAGGGGCCCATGTACTGACTTTTGAGAAAAACTGCTTCGCCACGAAATTGCATGAACCCAGCTCTCGCTTTGTGGACTTATGGTAAAAACTTGAAAGCTTCTTAGATTCGAACTTCTCAACATATTTATTCCCTGAAAATTTTCATCCTGAGGCATTCCCCCCCTCCACTATTTATAACCAAGGATTAAAAATACAGTTTCAGGAGATGTATCAGTCCCAACCGAAACCTATACGTGTCGGTTTTGGATGATACATGTAATTTTTTCTTTTTTAAGAAAAAAATAAAAAACTAAATTAATTTTTTTTTAAAATCAAATGTTATAGAAACCAAATATAAAGTCATGAAAAGCAACTCAAAAATAAAGTAGCAAACACAATTACAATTACACAATGAATTAAAACATAAATAACTAATAAACGATACATATCTCCCGTTTCGTATCAGTATAAATATCGTATAGGGGACTACCGATACATATACGAATCACTCATTTCATATCAGTTTCGGCGATTCTTATTTCCATGTTTATAACAATCTCTTACATTCTAAACTACATAGTACAGAAATGCCGACTGAACTCCCCTCTGGAGTGTAATGGTTTACCTAAAAACTTATGCAGTGTGCCTACCTGCCAAATTTCATTTGATTTCAAGATCATTTACCTTTCTTAATCGGTCAAATTAGTTAATCCAGATCTAAATGTATGAGAGCTCATAATGAATCTTGCAATGCTTTTGTCATTTTGTGCAATTTCCTGTGATGGGTTAATGAACTTTATCAATGTGATTCCATAAAGTTCCATCAGAGCTGTTTAAGGGTTTTCTTGAATCCCTTCACAAATAGACATATATTTGATTTTCCTTAAAATCTTCTAATTCTGGGAGCGAGTTGAATATATATTTTTCACTTAGATTAAACCTCACTAACTTAAAAAAATTCAGTCTGCTCCATCTATGCCTTTATATAATTTCACGAATCTAATGAGGAATTGTTCTTTGTAGATGGTCTTATTTAATGTTGCCTTTTTCGGAACTGGTAACTTTGCCAGTATCGCAAGCTTCGAAATTTCATCTGTCTATCGGTTCATCACGGTCTTCAGTGTAAGTTATGGCTGAATATCTTATCATTTAGATATAGCATTTGATTAACAGGAAACTATCTGGTACCGAGCTAATATGATATCCTCTTGATTGCAGCCATTTCTGATGGCAGCCTTACTTGTTTTCAAGTTGTTTATACCATTCATGCTTGTCATGTAAGTAAACACTACATATTCATGTTCTTTAATCTTTGCTACAAAGTTGGACATTTTAAAATTTGACTGTATTTCAGGAATGAGGGAATCTTGGATGCAGATAACTAAACGAATATCTTTGTTTTATGAATAAACCTTCTGTGCATTTATTGATTTTTGTTTGAAAACTCATTTGCTGATTCACAGCATATAGAAAAAATGTCATGTCATTATTGGTAGCATTATCCAGCCAATTTTAATTAGGATTCATTTCTTGTATTCAATGATATGCGTTGCATTTTACTGCATAGTAATCCTTGATAAATGCAGATGTCTGCTTTAATCTACGGATGAATAATATTTTCACATGGTTGCAGTTTTTCATAACTGCAATAAGCTACGTAGTCATTTTAAAGATCTTTGTTGTATCGTTTGGTTATAATTAGAGGAAATTAAGTTTACTATGACCTTGGATAAGGTGGAAGAGGTGTCTCAAATTGCATAAAAAGAGGTAGAGAATGAGATTGAATCGAGGGTTCAAAACTCTTAATAAGCATCAAGAGATTTGTGCTGACTGGAACAAACATCACGAGAAGTTTCTGTCCATGTCTAAGGGTGGAAAAACTATCCTTAAACATACTATTCTCCATGCCTTGGGGACAGGACAGAAACATCATACATGCAGATTATTAGTAATATATAGAAGTGACTGAAGTATGTATACTAGAAGTTGACTCGTTGAGTTGATGAATTGCTTGCCAGCAATCATGTTCTTTAACTTTTAGAAATAATATCGAATTGTGATCATATTTGTCCCTTAATGGGTGAGATGCTGGGAACTGGCAGTTATGGATGCAAGCACAAACATTGAATTTTTGCACATTTTCTTACAACTAAAAACTACACTAAGAGGATTGTATTAGGTTAATGACTTGCTCCCTTTGCATACTTTCTATAACCGTCAGCATTCTTCTTCAAAAATTGAAGTACTTTATATCTTCATAAATTGGATGTTGTTTCTGCTTTGGAATCATAACATATTGTGACTTTGCCCTCATTGCTCTGAACTTGAATGCAGATGTGTGTTTAGCGCGATAACCAAACTAATCCGAGTTCCACGCCTGGGGTGCTATTTCCTTGTTATTTTATTTTCAGATGTAATGACCATCCACTTCTTCTTCCTGGTACATCTCTCTCTCTCTCTCCCTCTCCCTCTCCCTCTCCCTCTCCCTCTTTAAATGATGTCTCTCACTCTGCATAAGTTGCTAACATGCATGTTTCATGCTATACTTCTATTTATTTCATGTGCTATATTAGAGTCAATTTCTCCATCCTGAACTTCTTATCCTAAGTTCCTAACTTAGTAGTTTCTTAAGTGCGTGATAAAGAACAGGCATGACCAACAGGCATAGCTTTTACCAAAACTATGTTGCAAACCCATCCTTGTTCATCCTGAAATACCCACCATATTGGATTTTATACTAACATTTTGCGACTATATAATGAAAATTTAAGAGCATACCCTTGGTTCTCAAAAACTCTTCAACACGCATTAGATAATGCATTCAATACGCCAAACGTTCATAGTCAGATGACATAATTGATGGAGATATACGAAGTGAATGTTAGTCAAGAAAAAGCTTACTTGAAATTGACCTAGACCAGTGAAGAGTATAATCAAATTACTCGAATGTGGTGAAGTTGAGCCAAGTGAACTAAGCCAACTCAAATTTGCTCCAAAATGAAGTCAAGCCAGGTTTTGCTAAACCTACAGATGTAAGTTTCAAAGATGGCACTGGAGATGTATTTCTCCAATTTGGGCATTCCTAGTTTTCTTTTTGTTACTCCCAAAATTTTGTATCCATTCTTTGCATTTTTAGAGCAGCTTATTATTTCTTTCTTGTTAGTACTGGACTAATCTTGTCTTATGCAAATTAGTACTTATGTGGTTTAGATGTGTTATGCATCTGCTCTATTATTAAGTATTTTTGTTCATAAAGGTACCTTGGGATTAGGGTGTCCAAGAAGCCTATTATAATTGCATGTTCTGTTTTTTACCAAACTCATTGTGTTTGTTAATCAGAACTCAGAAATAAAAGAAAAATAAGAAGGAAAAAAGGACAGATAAGTAAATACAGGCGTTGTAGTTGTTTCTATCTGGGATCTTTCTTGATTTTTTTTCCCCGCTGAGCAACAGGTCCAAAATACAGGAAGTTGGATGGAAATAGGTAACACCATCAGTCATTTTGGAATCGTGAGTGCCCAGGTTGTGTTCGTGCTGTTGCTTTTCGCCCTCACAAATATATACACAAAAGACATCCAAATTAGATCGCCTCAATCATCCTCTCGGAAAGCAGTGTAATCTATTTGAAAATGAAGGATTTGAGTCAGCCTCTTACTTTCAGGAAGGTTAGATTGCACTTTGTTTGGAGCAGTTTACATGGATATTTGAGCTTCTCTTGGTGTTAATTTGTGCTTGTGATTTTGAACACTGCTGATTACCTTTGTATGAAAGAATCAGATTCCTGGACTTTTAGCTAAATTTTGGTATTTTAATGATCAGTTCTACCAGTGTACTTGGATGTTGCATGTTTTGGATGAAACTCATCTATAGTTGAATGCAATCAGGGGCTTGATTATTTTGGAAGAAAACTCTGTTAGTGAAGTAAATTGGATGAATTACTTTAGCATTTTGTAATTTTTTCACTTGTTAACAACAATAAGCGAATTTGTAGCATGCAGACCTTCTTGCTGATTTTTTTTATTTATTTTTTACTGTTATCACCCTTAATGATGCAGGATCATTGACCTATGTAGTTATGGGTTTGTTGAATTCTATCTCAAGTATGAACTACTCACATTTTGGTCCACTAGTTTAACTCAAACCATTGCAAGGGTCTGCTCATCCCAGCCCTCTGTTTTCTTTATTTTTTTCATTTTCTCATAAAGAAAGGAAGTGAAAAACTGCACATTCTCTGATATTGTATGAGTTTGAAGAAAGCATTTTTGTCTACTTATTGTATTTGTATCTCTCGACTCCCCCAGAACATAATATCCTTGAATTTATCAGGTAGTAAGTAACCCCTTATCATGCAAAGAAAAAATGCAGGGAAAACTGAAAGCAGAACATTCACTTGTTGGCAATGATAAATCAACTTCTGTTACGATTAGTCGAATTCGAAAGGTATGAATGTGCCAATGCAGCATGTATCGCTGCCCCTATCGGAAGGACATCCTCGTCGATGGTATAGTAAGGGCTATGTGCAGGATGGATGGATCCTACCCTCTCATTCCTAGTGCCTATGAAAATGAATGATCCTGGTATCTGGTCCAAGTAGAAGGCAAAATCTTCACTCCCCATGAAGCAGGGAGCTACTTGTGTGTTTTTATCTCCTACGATCTCGGTTGAGACATGGCGTATGTGTTCATACATTCTCTCATCATTCACAGTTGGAGGAACCATAGGAAGTTCCTCTTCTAAGAAGTCCAATTCAGCTGAGCACCGATATACTGCCGCTTGCACTCTTATTACCTGCCACACAAGAATTTAGATACATAAATCTTGGTTGATAGATGTAATCTTCATTGATAGATGTATACCTAGTTAATCATCCACAATTTTCAGTTAATTTCTTAGGGATTAGTATCACTAGAGACTAGTTTCCATCTAGTGTAGGCAAAGTGTCCAGCGATGCTTAGGCAATAGGGTGTTCTCTAGGTGAGGCAATACTTAGGCGAGATGAGCAACAGCACTCGCTGTTGTGTTGTTGCCCGGTTGCGTCTACAAAAACATGGGCCCATATTCAACAGGGTACCACAATAACAGAGATGGGCCCCCCATGTTCTTGGACACAAACGGAAACAGCACATCAGCGAGCATTGTTGCCCATCCGAACTCTTAGGCAATGCCTAGGCGGTCAAAATTTACTTTTTAAGTTGAAATTTTATAATATTATATTGACCGATAAAAAAAAAACTATATAATATTATATTAGATTTAGTGAGTCTGCCTAGATCCTTGTCTAGGTGATGGGGGTCCTGGCTATTCAAGGCGGTGGCCTAGGCGACATTTTGACTACACTGTTTCCATCACTAATTCACTAATTGGATGGATCGATAGCAAAGTTGCTCAAATGTTGACAAACCTAGGGCAAAAGCAAATAGCATGGTGTTTGGGTGCCATTTTTTTTTTTTTAATCATTTGCCATGAACAAATTGAAACATGATAAGCAGCTAGTTCATAGTTAGTACCTCTTCTATTCTTTGCTTTAATGCATTGAAGCCCTTCTTTTTGAAAGCCCTAAAAGTTCCACCAATTGTAGCTGAGTCTGGAATGACATTATATGCAGTTCCTCCATTGAACTTGGTTACAGAAACCACCTGCATTACCCAGCTGCTCATGAATAAAAATAGCTGATCAAGCTCTTAAAATGGTTAAACTGTGTACCTGGGAATCCATAGGGTCTGTCTCCCTTGAAATAATATTTTGTAAGCTAATTATCGAGGCTGATGCTGCCAAAATGGGATCAATGGAGTCCTGCGGAATAGCTGCGCGACCTCCTTGTGAACTGATCTTTGCTTCAAAGACTCCACACCCTGCTAGAAATTCTCCGGGCCGTGAAGCAATAACACCCGTAGGATACTGATACACTGTGTGCATGGTAAAGATGGCCTCTACATTTTCAAGTGCCCCTTCCTTGATCATTTCTTTTGCCCCTTGTCCTCGCTCTTCTGCCGGTTGAAATATCAGAACAACAGTTCCCTACTTTATCAAGGAGATGCTACAGCTGTTAGGAGAAGAATTTAGACTGCAATGAAGAAGATTTGGAGCAATCTAATATGTAATGAGTATATATATATATAGTGTTATAGCTCCATGCTACCTGTATTGTGTTTCGGAGTTCTTGCAGTATCTTTGCAGCACCAAGGAGCATGGTAACATGAGCATCATGTCCACAGGCATGCATTTTGCCATCTACTTTGCTCTTATGCTCCCACTCCACCATTTCCTACATATGGTTTGTTTTCAGTACTCAAGCACAGTTTCACTGAACTACAATTTAATCTAAAATTAAAATAGTAGAGTCTGGGGTACTACTGAACACTAGGTGTTTACTGTCAAAGTATAATTTACACACACATGCATACACTGAATAATCGCCAATGCGCGTCAGCCGCTATTTCACCTGGATGTGGGTACAAGATTCAGGAATGATCGATTTTTTTTTAATCATATTTATAAATAAAAAATAATGGGGTTTGGCTAGTGATTACTGCCAAAGTATAATTTACACACATGCATACACTGAATAATCGCCAATGCGCGTCAGCCGCTATTTCACCTGGATGTGGGTACAAGATTCAGGAATGACCGAATTTTTTTTTAATCATATTTATAAATAAAAAATAATGGGGTTTGGCTCAGGCTTATCTGACATAAATCCAATGCCCATATTCACATGGTAGATGCCATAGGTGGTATGTAAGTTGGATTCACCAAATGAATTTGAGCTTAAAGTATCAAAAGTAAATCCAGAACAGTATTTGCATATTTATAGGAGTCTGTTATCTTGGATGAGAACTGGTCAATTGTTAGCTGTTAGAACAGTATGTTCTCCAAAGACAAAAATTTAGGTACAAGTTCTAATGTTACTTCTGGGGAACATTCAAGAGTGAGGTGATCCAATGTGGGTTTAGTTACTCAATTTCTTCTTTTCACACATTTTCAGCAAGTACAGTAGAAAATATCTGAAAAGGCTAACCTGAATTGGCAAAGCATCCATATCTGCTCTGAGAGCAACAAAGGGTGGAGAACCAGACCCAATGGTGGCTACTACACCAGTTCGCGCAACAGGCCACCGATACCCAATACCCATCTGGGCTAGCTCACGCCGAATGAGCGCGCTTGTCTCAAATTCTTCAAAAGAGAGCTCTGGGTATTCATGAATCTCTCTCCTTATCTTGTTGAGCCAGTTCTTGGTCTCAGGAATATTTGCTAGCCTAATTATCTCATCTTTTATCGACAAATTTCGATCAGTATGCAGAGAATTGGAGCCTTTACCGTCACCAGAAGGTTGCGGGTTCGAACAAGTGACCATGGTGACAACAATGGACACTAAGAGAGAGAGCTGCAACACATCCATGGATCAACTCAAGAAGAGATGATAGAACTGTAGCTATTTATTGCCACCTTCCACCATTCTCTGTGACATATGAGGAAACTGTAGCAATACATTTTCTTAGGATTCTCTGTACATATTCTTTTACCAATTAAGGATAACGAACGCAACAAGAGCTCTCTCTTTCTCAGTAATTTTGATGCTCCTGAGGAGCATTGAGGACAATGCACCCTACACTCCCTTAAATCAAAAGGAACTTAAACCATCTGAAATATAAACCTTATCTTTGTCCTTTGATGATGAGAAAAAATAAATAAATATATATATATATATATATATAGAGAGAGAGAGAGAGAGAGAGAGAGAGGGGGAAGGAAGATGCATGTGTTGGGATGGTGTGAATAATGACAATTTATGCCCCATCATGATCCACCCATTGAGCATACAAGATGCCGCCACGAGGGGTAGGCCTTATCGTGCACAATGATTCTGAGAAGCACCTTATAGTTGCCCTTATTTTATATAATTATTTATATGAATATTTATTATGAAGGAAAGAGAGACAGCGAGATGAAGGGGTTAGAGCACGTGCAGAAATAGTTTTGATTGTGACACGCACGTGAGTGGGGGACACAGCTCCTACTTCCTTAGCTTTCGTGTAGTCGAAGAACAGATGGGAAATCAAAATGGGGGATCTTGTTACCCTAAACGACCAGGCAGTTGCTATCTTTTCTTCCCATAATAAAGGGTTACCAAGGATACGATAGATTGATAGATCATTCAATATACCAGGATATTTCTCGCGTCAAGATGGGAGGATTGGTAGAGCTCTTGTATCTGCCCTACACATGGCATACAGTCACGGAAGTTGGTGGGACCTGGGACCTACCAGTATATAAAAACATTATTACTAATTTACTACTAATGATAGACAAGATCAAACTACCATTATTATCCGATCTTAGTGGACCCCTCTTGATGACTAGACCCCAACCAATGGTGTGCTATCAAACTACTAGTCTACCGCTAGTATCCGAGTTTTTCCCAGATTGCTCCTTTAATATGGGGTTCTTCCCCAAATAACCAGGTTTTAAAAATCATTCTCTAAATGCCCCCACATACATGTGCATCTATTCGCACATGCGAATTTTTTCTATTTTATCCAAATCATTTGAAAAAAAGACTTTGGGTATCCCTACCTCATTTCCGACGAGTTCTTTGTCCCTACCCTATTTCCGACGAGAGAACTTCATTCTCACCCCATTTCCAGCGAGAGATCTTTGTTCCAAGAGCGTTCTTTCCATGTTCTTTTCGTGAAAAAACTGTCATTAACCGAAGAATAATCCTCATTTTCGGGTTTCTTGTATTTTTTAAAAAATGAATTCAAAAAAATCATTGCATATAAAATGTTTATAATCATTGTATTTATGGTTCAAAACCTTAAATTTCATGTTATATATGTGTTTACATGTGTTTTTTTTTTTCATTTTCTATGATTTACAGTCATGTTTCCAAGCTTGAAGACGACGGTCGATGTATTTTGCACGGGGTCGATGTATTTTGCACGGGGTCGATGCATAAAATGCACGAGGTCGATGCACTGTATCTACCTAGTGCATTTTGTACGCGGTCGATGCATAAAATGCACAAGGTCGATGCATTGCATCAACCTAGTGTATTTTGTACGCGGTCGATGCATTTTGCAGTAGGTCGATGCATAAAATGCATGAGGTCGATACATTGTATCAACCTAGTGCATTTTGTACGCGGTCGATGCATTTTGCACGTGGTCGATGCATAAAATGCACGAGGTCGATGCATTACATCAACCTAGTCCATTTTGTACGCGGTCGATGCATTTTGCACGGGGTCGATGCATAAAATGCACGAGGTCGATGCATTTTGCATAGGATCGATGCATAAAATGCACGGGGTCGACGCATAAAATGCATAAGGTCGATGTATTGCATCAACCTAATGTATTTTGCACGGAGTCGATACAGTGCATCGACCTTGTACATTTTATGCATCGACCTCGTGCAAAATGCATAGACCGCGTACAAAATGCACGGGGTCGATGCATAAAATGCACGGGGTCGATGCATTGTATCAACCTAGTGCATTTTGTACGCGGTCGAATGCATTTTGCACGAGGTCGATGCATAAAATGTACAAGGTCGATGCACTGTATCGACCCTGAGCGCAAAAAACTTCGGGAAACTCAGATTTTTGTAATTTTTTCATCTTTTCTTCTTCTTTTTTATTATTCTTCTTTCAAAATCAGTATAGATGGTAATGGAGGGATATTTGGAAGATGAAGGGAGTGGGTGAGCTTCATTCATCTCATCCACGTACATATCTTCTTCTTCTTCTTGGAATGAAGAGCTCTCGCTGGAAATGGGGTGGGAACGAATAACTCTCGCCGGAAATGGGGTGTGAACGAAGATCTCTCATCCACGAACCTAAATCCCTCTTCTTCTTCTTCTTCTTCTTTTTCTTTTTCTTTCAAAATCAATGGAGGGGTATTTAAGACTTTTCATAAATACTGAATTATGGAAAATAGATGATAAGGGCATTTAGAGAAGGGTTTTCAAAACCTGTTTATTTGGGAAAGAACCCCATACTAGAGGGGCAATTTGGGAAAAACCCCACTAGTATCCATCTTAGTGGAGTCCCCTACTCTTGGGCCTTGGTGTGCCACGCGTGACAAAGTGTTTGATGGTATTTGATTTATAAGTCAACATTCACCCTTAGAATTAATTTTATTTTTAAGAAAATAACAAGCCTCCTTGTTAAGAAACTAACTAAAAACTGATTTGTGATTGTCCAAGGATTTCTCTCAATTTTTTGGGGGTATAGGCCGCCGCAACCCCAATTAATGTTAGTTAACAGTGGTTAGAGGGTTAGAGAGCTGAGCATTCCACTTCAAGCTTAGAAGCAAGCTAAACATGGTGGTCTATTAACCACCACACCCTCACTAGAAAGAATGTTTTTTTTACAAGCCTTGTGTTGATTTAGATATAATTAGCTATGGCTTGATTTAGACAAGATTGGCAATATCTGCAGGAGGGAAAGAATAAACATGTCAGCCACTGGGACCCATTGCTCTAATTGAGACTGCTGCTAGCTTTCAGGTACTGCAACAACAGTTTGATAGAAGTGATGGAGCCCAGAAAGACTGCGTTCTCCTTTAGGACCGACCCCACTGGTTTTATTGGCGAACAAATTACTAAACCATGGTTGAACCTCTATTGACATTGCAGACTACTGTAAGATGCTAGGTCAAGAGGATTACCCAAGTAACCAAACTGGAAGTAGATTTCGCCATTACAAACTGTTGGGCATGATAGGAGGAGAGAGCAGCAGGGATTAAAATGAAGCAAATATGCTATTATCTTCGGAGAATCTGATGAATTTTGAGAGTTGTGAAAAGGGTTTGTGGTATCCACTGAGGTAATCCAGTGCACAAGGTAGAGATTACAAAAAAAAAAAAAATACTAGAACCTACATACAGTATAGTTCATAACTCACTAACTTTCATGAAGAATCTCAGGTGATCGACATTATGCTTTGTGAGTGCTCTTTCACCAGAAACATGAGACATCTCAGTAGATTTTGTCTAAATTTTATTCATAGACACTCATAATAGCATGCTAATCTGAGATGTAAGATGATAGTTTATTGTAATGATAGGATTGAACATTCAAATACAATATAATCTGCTTCCTATACAAAACTCACAATATTTTTTTAAAGGGATACCCCAAAATAAATAATGACGGACCTGATCTCTCTCCAATTCCTTTTTCCATTATCAATTTGGAGTTGGATTACGTATCCGCCAAGAACCATAGTACTCGAATCCTCTTGTTCCATTGGATTTGCATTTATTCCCTGTTGCAAAAAGAATGGCTTGTTGTGGTGGGCAGCCTAGAGTGTTAGCATTGTATCAACCAATTAACAGCCACAGCCCACAGTAGCTAGCCATGCTGCACGTTCTTTGCCTACAAGTGGTTGAGTCTATTCCACAGTCCTCATCAGCAATACACCTGTGGTCAGTGCGAGCGTCAGGGACATGGCAAGCACTTTCAAACCAATAGCCAGCATTTCCTCCTGTTGAGGCTATAGTAGCCGGACAGAGTTGCAAAGATAATGCACTTGCACGTTGTGATTGCTTTCCGTTCTGAAAGAGAAAGATTGTTCCACTCTATTACATTTGATGCTTCTATTAGAGGCTCAGAAAGATGAGAGATTTATCAAATGAAACGGGAAAAGTCTAAATTGGTTACTTGGCTTGTTCTACAGTATCCAGTAAACCAAAATCATAATGAACAGGACAGACCTCTCACAGTTTTGGTCTTATGTTAATATGGTACCACCACCTCAATGCCAGCTGTTGGATTTGCAACTACTAATCTCATAAAAATATGTGGTGACATTAGTGCCATATCAACAGCAGGATTAGAGGTGATACTATATGAACTATCCACCAGGAATGTGGCATCATCTTATTAATGACTATATCCAGGAAAAGTATTGACAAATTCAAGCTTGCATATTTGGAAATCTTGCAGCTCTTACTATATGTTTTTCTACAATTATAGCATAAAGGATAGAAACAAAACCTTGACGGAAGTCCAGTTAGTTGGAATATAGGCCTCCGGAAGCCTCTCATGCCAAACACTTTTTACTGGAAGAGGGTGACCCTCAGTTGTAAAGACATAATTTTGATCAACCAAAAATGCATCGTCAAACAGAAGATAAAGATACTTGCACCTACAGAAAAGAAAGAAAATTTACTTTTTTGATGTAGCGTTTTCACATGTTTAAGTAATTACTTGCTGAAGCATGTTTTCTTTCTTGTTTGATAGACAAAAAATTCTCACGTTTCAGCAAGGAAGAAACTATGCTGATGATCTTCCAGTTGCATAGTTGTCACATCTTTAACACTTGCAAACCCACCTTCCACTTTTGTGTAAAAGTTAAGAGAGTTTACAATTGATTCACCCACCTCAATGTACCAAGGATCTGATAATGTGAAAAAAAAAAATGTTTAGTAAACACAGCTGCAGACTAACAAAAGGAGAAACTTTGGTGTACAATTAAGAGAGTTTACAATTGATTCACCCACTTCAATGTACCAAGGATCTGATAATGTAAGTGGTGAAATCTCACCACTCATCCCACACCCCACATGAAGGGTGGTGTGCACTACCCACACCAAATCACAACCCAAAGAAGGGTCATGATTAACACACGTGCGAAGACACGTGAGCTTTTACCGCCCTAAATCAAGACCAAATAGAAGGGGTCTTTAATAGACCCCATACCGGCAGCAAGGAACATCGTTGCTGCCCCAAATTTAAAGTAAGTCAAAGGGGTCTTCCATAGATCCCACCTTGGCAGCAAAGAGCATCCTTGCTGCCATAAAATCCAAATCCAACTAAGAGCGTTTTTAATTGACCCCACCATGGCAGCAAGGAGCACTCTTGCTACCCTAAATCCAAATTAAACTAAGGGGGTCTTTAATTGACCCCACCATGGCAGCAAGAAACACCCTTGCTGGCCCAAATTGAAATTAAATCAAAAGGGTCTGTAATAGACCTTATCATGGCATCAAGGAGCACCCCTGTTGCTGCCCCAAATTGAAATTAAATCAAAGGGATATGTAATAAACCCCATCATGGCAGCAAGGAGCACCCTTGCTGCCTTAAATCCAAATCAAACTAAGGGGGTCTTTAATTGACCCCACCATGTCAGCAAGGAACACCCTTGCTGCCCTAAATCAAAATTAAACTAAAGGGGTCTTTAATTGATCCCACCATGGCAGCAAGGAACACCCTTGCTGCCTCAAATTAAAAGTGAATTAAAGGGGTCTTTAACAAACCCCACCATGGCAGCAAGGAATACCTTTGCTGCCCCAAATTGAAATGAAAGAAAATGGGTTTTTAATAGACCCCGCCATGACAGCAAGGAACACCTTTGCTACCCTAAATCAAAATTAAATTAAAGAGATCTTTAATTAACCCCAACATAGTAGCAAGGAGTACCCTCGCTGCCCTAAATCAAAATCAAATTAAAGGGGTCTTTAATAGACCCCACTAGGGTAGTAAGGAGCACCCTTGCTGCCCTAAATCAAAATCAAGTTGAAGGGGTCTTTAATAGACCCCACCGTGGCACCAAGGAGCATCCTTGCTGTCCTAGATCCAAACTAAACTAAAAGGGTTTGCCAGACAACCCCACTTTAGTAGCAAGGATTAAGTCTTACTGTCTAAATTAAAGATGGATAGAGGCCATCTTTCACTGTCATCTGACAGTCCAGTAGTGGGTGTAAACCCACTACCACCTCTCCACCCACAATTTACAACAAGAGAGTGGGGAATAACTCCCCACTCTCCCACTAAGAGAATAAATGTCTTCTTCATAAAAGAGAAGACAGTTAGAGGAAGTGGTTATCAAACCACTCCCTCCCATAACTCTCATAGTATAAAAGTGGGAGTTATTCTCAAACCAAAGGATTGAGAATCTGAGAAGGGAAATCCTAGAAGAGAAGACCTCAAGCCGAAGCCAGAGATCTGAAGATGGAAGCCACAAGATAGGCCTAAAATGCCTACCCTCCTCTCTCCCCCTCTTTCTCTTTTACTGTGAAAGACCTCTATGGAGGCAACTGTAACAGCCTCAAATGGGGCATTAGGCACCCCCTTTATTCAATGATTAAAAGCTACGTTCATCTCTCTTTCTCCCTTCTTCTTCATCAGAGGTATCCATCTTCAAGTGGGTGTAATTAACGGCTTGGATAAACCCAAGCCGGAAATGGAGTTCCCCCCACATAAAATAATAAACTCCATTAATGGAGGGCATTTGTGATTTGACCCCTAAATTCAAGTGTCTCATTCTAAGTGAGATGCTCGAAATTTGGACGTGCAGTTAATGTAATTAAAAAAATGTTTAGTAAACACAGCTGCACAAAATGAGGTAAAAATTATTCGTAAAGTTGAGAGTTAGATCACCTGTACATATATAATTTATGGTTAAATTGCTGCAACATTTTAGTGCCATCATTCTAATTTCAAGTTTCTGACCTCAGAATATAATTGACTAATTAAAATTTATTTTAGTAGAAAAAAGAAAATGAAACTCCTATTCTTGCTGCTGGTGCATAAATGCAAGTTTAATGTTTCACTAATAAGAAAATGTGGAGCTCCAGGATTTCCTCCACACCATGCCTGTTTAAAAAATCATTGAGCATGTAATTCATTGAATATTCTGCAGTAAGGGGATAATTTATGAGGTCAACCAACTGAAGTCCACATGATTGTTTAGACGAATGGGCTTAATCTGTCTCTCAGTAAAGAGCATTTTACTCCAAAAAAAAAAGGGCCATTACTCAGCCAGTCACTTCATGACCCAAACAAGTGTGTGGCAAGCATCCGATAATATCCAGTCTCCATTTCTAGCTAAGTGGGTTGTTCCACCCAATTTTAAGTTAGGCCCATGCAACACTTCTGTATCCTTTAGCTTCCTTTTATTAATTCATTATCTCTTGTATTGATCAAAGAGAGATAATTTTCTCTTCTTCTGATGCATTATTCTTTTACTGATAACACAGAAAGAGATTGAAAGTTTTCACAGGGTCAAGGTAAGGATAAAAAAAGTTTGATAAAGCAAATTACCAGACCTTTGGTTGCTTGATATAGGTATAATGTGGATTCTGCTAATTCAGGGCGCAAAGGATAATATTTCTCAGTAGGATGCAACATTTCACGGTCCAGCAAATACCTATATAAATTTGTAAACTTCTCATTAAAACAAAGAATTTGACTTCAACCGTAGAAGTCAAATGTGATGCAGTATTTATGAAAAAAAAATCCAATGGTTGCAGCAGATGATATGAGAAGGCACAATTGTAAAGAAGACTTCAAACCATGCACACCTTTCTGGTAGCACTCCAAACCTCTTCCATACATGGAAAAACTCACGATGTGATGTATTAGCAGCCGCAATATCTCCAACAAGAACCTGTTAGCAATATCATAAAGATCAAGATCATACAATTTCCTACAGGCTTCAAGTTATCATTGAGGCAAAGTCAAGGTCTTCAATTACTTACCTGTAGACCAGGCCAAAATGCTTGAAGGCTAGTAAGTTGCCAATAGGTTGCTTTTCCTGTCCTCATATCAGCTTCATGGTACCTGCAATACACTAAGTATAACTCAAATCATTTTGTACTTAAATTGTCTTAACATGCTGTAAAAATGAAGCAGCTGATGTAGAAACTACATGACACATCAAAAAATTTCAAGCAAAGAAAGCATGGAAAGCTACAAAAGGTTCGAAATTCTACCCCACTATAAAGTATTGCACATGTGTGTGGGTGCACGTGCGTGTGTGCGAAGAAACCGGACGTGTTCATCACACACACCTGTCGGGGGTGTTTGTAAATCTTATACCATATACGTTAGCGGCGAGGGGAACCCCGCGTCTCTTTTCTTTTGAAGTAAAGAACCAGCAATAGCTACTAAAAGAGACTTTGAATTAAATGCAATCTCTCATCATCCTTAGCCTGTGATACTTTCAATAGCTGGTCGTGATAACATTCACAAGCACCCTAGACAGTCTTCGTAACATCAATTTTTCTCCATGTATGTGTGTGTGTGTGTATGTGTGTGTGTGTATATATATATATAGAGAGAGAGAGAGTGTGTGACATTCTAGTTGATACTGCTCACTACACTTGTAAGGAGCGGCCCTAATGGAAAATGGACTAGGAAAACCTATCCAAGGCGGGTCCCTTTAGAGACACATGGCAAAAAAAATCAATCCCAACAGAAATTTATAAGTTGTCCAATCGGACATCGGAAAATCATCATTTTCTAAAACATAGGTTGAGTCAGATAAACCCAAAGGGTTAATGCTGACCAACTAAAGTTAATGGACATATTTCCGATGTCTAATGGGACAACGTAGATATCTCTGGGGCTGATTTTTTGGCAATGTATCTCTCAAGAGACCCACCTTGGATGGGTTTTCCTAGATTTCACGAACTCACTGCCACATTTCCAATTTTTTATAGGGCCACTCACTCCAAGTTGAAGTAAGCAGTGCCTTTTAGAACCTCTCCCATATATATATATATATATATATATATGTATGTATGTATGTATGCATACTGTAACTGGTGTTGCTAACGTTCACAATGTGGGTGAACTTGGTAACCTTCACGAGACATTTTTACCTTGTATTAATTATTAAACCCACTAAAGTTAAGGGTATCTTAGTCTTTTCACAAGAGACAAGCCATTAAATACAAGAGAGAAAAAGTACAATTTGACTTTTCTTGTACTTCTTAACTCCTCCATTTAATGAATTGTCCCCTGTGAAAATACCAAAATATCCTTATAGTTAATAGACTAGTATTCAATACATAGGGATAAAAAAGACTAGTGAAGGTTAACAAGTTCACTAGTCTTAGTGAAGGATAACATTCCTATATATATATATATAGAGAGAGAGAGAGAGAGTGAGGGAGAGAGTCAGTCTAGGGGTTCTCCCTATTTGTGTACCTTATCTAAGTCATACTTTATAGAAGATCAATGACTCCAAATATTGATGAGGTGGCATCTTTTACAAAAAAAAATATGTAATTCCAAAGTTACCCCTTCATAAAAATGAAACTCCTAAAGACACAATCTAATCCTATTCTCTCACTCCTCTCCATCTATTCGTCTCGTTCTCTTCATGACATCCCTGGCCTTGCAACCACCACCATTCTTGTTCTATCATGGACCGAGATCCACCGTACAACTCTCTTCATCAGGTATGTTGGCATCTTTTTTTCTAAAACCCTAAAAAATGCATTCTCTACCCATGAATTAAATGATTTGCAGGAAAAAAAAAAACTAAATTATGTTGAATGAATTGAACGCAATCTCTGCTATGTCTGGCCTCGTAGAAGCCTTCTCCCATGTGAACCCCCTTGCCAAGGCTAGTGACCCAATTTCCGAAAGGACGAATCCCGGTCGTTCACGCGTAAAAAAATGCCTTCTTGCAAGAAGCATATTCATCTCCATTCCTAACCTCTTCAAAGGTTTGTAGGAGCATCTTCGTGAGCATGACTAATTGTAGGTACTAATGGGAATTCTGAGGCTTTCCCCGATGAGGGCTCTTCAATAATTGTATAGATGAGCATCCCTAGTCTAGTGTGAGAGTAGTGGAGTGTAAGGAGAATGTGGGTGCCCATGGGATGAAAGAATCTATGATAAAACTAAGCCAATGGCACTATGTAAATAAAAGAAAGCAAATGAGAACTTGAATTGATGCGGACGGGAACGAAAACACTCCCATTGTGTTTGTCCCACAAACCTGAAGGATGTTGAATCTTCCTTTTACAACATATACAATAGATAAAGATCAACATGCACGCCAAAATCAAAACCAATAGAGCACCTTCCATGCACAAAACAATAATGAGGATCCAGCAAGATTTGGATTTCCTTATTTCAAGAGGAGCGGAGCACTTTTCGGCATAACATGTAGACACTCTCTTCGCTAGTACCACAAACAATTTTGCAACCCGATGAATATACAATAAACATGAATCACTGCAAAACTGTGAGAAGTAAAGGCAGTCGAGAGATGGTGTTCTATAATGATTCCATTGGGTTACTGATCGAGGCACTTTTTGTTCTGATTCTCATTAAAGAACGAGAGGAATAGATGGAGGGTTGGGGATGTCGTGAAGAGATGGAGAGGCATGAGAGAATAGGATTAGATCGTGTCTTTAGGATTTTTTTATTTTGATTTTTATGAAAGGGTATTTTTGGAATTACCTAATTTTTTTCTAAAGGATGTCACCTCAATAATATTTAGAGTCATTAATCTTCTTTAAAAAATGGCTTTAAAAAGGTGTAAAAATAGGGAGTAGCCCTAGACTTACTTTAATATATAAAAAAACTTATATAGACGTAACTTTTTTTTAATAGATTAATAGACGTAACCTAATAGTCTTAATAGTTATTATTCGAAATTAGAATTCTTCTTTGATCAGAATTCTAAATTCTCTCTCTCTCTCTCTCTCTCTCTCTCTCATGAGCTAAGCCCGTTCGAGCAAGATCTTGAATGCATCTCAGTTGTAGATAACCACCTTACAAGCAATGAATGGAGAACTTGTTGGGTTCTTTGATGCAACGTAATATCTTTGATGGGAGATGGGTGACAGATGATTCGTATCCGCTCTACCCTCCTGGATCTTGTCCTCACATCGGCGAGCCATTTGATTGTTTCCTTAAAGGTAGGCCAGAAGGAGATTATCAGAAACTCAGATGGCAACCCAATGATTGCAATATCCCTATGTATGTAGTAAAATCAAAGTACAAAAATTGTAATTTTTTTCAATTTCTGAGATTTTGCTTTTGGATTTGTTCTACTTGGTATTGATTTTTCAGTTTGCGTTCTGTTTTACTGGGATTGATTCATCAGTTTGAGTTTTTGGTTATATTCTACTTCAGCCCTCCCTAGACTCCATGTGGCTCCGTTCTTGTATGGAACCCTATCCTCTTGTGTAGACTCTTTACATAGCCCACCAAATAGAAACCTTACATTAAAGTGATTAAACGGAATGCTATTATATGTACATTGTTAAATACATAATCGTTATATTTACACTATAAACCGATATAACACTGTTATATGTATTAACACTGTTAAATACAAAATATAACATTGTTGGACTTGGAACATTGTAATACATATAGTTACGTAACTATTATATGTATTCTATATATACCAAAGAAAGTTAACTAGCTATATTGCAAGGATCATGGTTTTATCCTTGATCTCACTTATCATTGTGCAATTACCAAAAATCTTCAATTTATCTTCCGAGGAATGTGTAGTAATCGTGATTGCTTCATTGTTTCCGTTGCATTCCTACTAATGTACTTTTTCTATCAGGAATTCCATTCATCACTCTATACCTCAATTCTACAAATTAATTTTGTCAACTCTCATATGCAATGCTTAAATATAGCTTGATAAGGAGGACTAAGTTCAATTCAAGGGCACGTAGTCTACGGCTCTACGCTACGAATAAAGATATATCTTTTCATGGCAGAACTAAGTTCAAACGAAAACTCTAATGAGAGAGATGATTTCCTCAAGAAAATCTTATTTTAATAATCAATTACCATTATAGATCAATCTAAAAGCAAATAGACTTCTCATTATCGGTTGAACATTGGGGATATCAACCCACTGAATATACCTCTCATGGATCAAACTCATGACAATCTCCGTACAAGGGAGCTTTACAACATTTATATAACATTATCATATCTATCAATAACAAAATCAATATGTAGAACTTTATATACTAGTTAATGATAATGTAAAAGAAAATTATGAAATTAACATGAACAAGTACAGACTGACATTTATGTACTTTTGAATGCATTAACGGTCTGATCTATTCACCTCCTATCATCAGTACATTTTCAGGCTATAAATTTATAGCATATTACAGTTTCAAGTTTTTATAAAAGAAATATGATCTATGAAAATAATACTTAAAACTGATTATCTTTGCTGGTTTTCCAATTCTGGATCCAAAAGAGGAGACTGGAGTATGTAAAGCTTGAGCATCTAGGTTTGGATTTTATTGGGTTTCTTAAAATATTTTGATTGATTTTTGTTTATTTATTTCTTTTTTTCGTAGATTATCTACAATTTATTAATTTTGCTGCCATGTTTATAGATGTAAGAATTGCACTAAAAATATTTTAATTTTATTAGTAAAAATTAATGTGCATCTTTACTAGTATATATTATATACTAGCGGGTGGCACGTGCGATGCACGTGAGAGCGAAAGGAAGGAGTTAACCACAGTTAATAGGAGTTAAAAGGGAAGCATGTTAACCTGCATGTGCGATTGAACTCTCCCCGAGTTCAATCACAATTGGCTGTGATTCTATTCTTTAAAATGATAGATGAGCAAGGGGTAGTTTAGGAATTAAAGTATAGCATTAAATAAAAGTTTTGTTTTATATAAGGATAGTTTGGGAATTTCGGAAAAATCAGGCTACACCTGCCTCTCGCATTATAATAGTAAAGATATAAGAAGTACATTTAAGCCAGTGCATGCTGGCGAAGGATCCAATGAGCAATACAGGAAATGAACAGTGCAGTAATGCCAAAACCCTAAAGCTTAATGCATTTTTTTTTGGGGGGGGTGTTTAACGGAGGGTGTCCCAAACTTGACAAGGAAGGAATAGTCCCTTCGGATGCCCGCAAACCACATCCATTGGGTAAGCCCGGAAGGAGTTGAACTCGAGACCTTGAGGATCTCTCCCAAGACCCGAACAAACTAAGCTACCCGTGCCGGTTAACCTTAATGACTCCTGCAGAATTCAGTGCAGAGTTTCTACACATATATATTTTAATCTAACTACATGTCTGCTTATCATGCAAAAGAACTCACTGGAGATGAATAAATGTTGGTTCTTCTGGTCATAATACTGGAGTTTTAGTTAAATTGTTCATTATGTTCCAAAAGCTTGGACAAATGACTCCAATTATAAAGTATGAATGACTACCAAAACTGGATTCTAGTTTCTCGTTTTTTTCACTACTATGAAGTTCAGAGTAGGATTATGCCAAAGAAAAATATTTTCTTTCTTTCTGCTTCTATGTTGATAGAATGAAGTTTGGCATAGGAACTAGGAAATAGTCAAAATATTGTTTTTATTCTTTATCAAATAATAGGGACGTCCATGAAGTAAACCTTAAAGAAGGGAAAATAGCTAAAGGAACTAGAAAAGAGTCAAGAAGTGAATTACCATGGGCCATGCCGGAAATATTTCTGTACAGCAAGATAAGCAGATTGGAACATATCCCAAAACTCCTCCCTTCCAAAAAGAATGTAGGCTTTCATTAGGTACTCATAGAATGAATCAACTCCTACAAGAGGCCATAAGGGAACCAGCATCAGAAACAAAAAAAACAAAAATTAACTCACCAGTTAAAAAGACGGAAAATTGATTCCAACCATGCAACGCCATTTGAGACCAATAAGGCATTTTAAGTCTTAACACAAAATTTTAGATCCTATCAGGTTGTACTAGTCAATTAAACCACTGAAACTGATAGATTTAAGTACATCTGATTAACTTCATGGATTGAAATCTAGCACACAAGGAAATCAAAAACCTGAACAGAACATACCAGCCCCAATGCCAGATGAATACTCTATCCATTCCCCAGTTACCACATCCAACGTTGTGCCTAGAAGATTCAAAGCACTTCGCAGGCTCCATAGCTTTCGAAGAGCACGCAAAGCTGCAGCTTCATATCTTGGGTCTCCAGTTAATTGTGATAATGCTCCCATTTCAAGGATTAGTGAACCTGAATCCAAAAATGTAAAATCAGCAAATTTCAGGATTTGAACTTTCATTAAGGGCTGCATCTTAGACTGATAACAGTAATTCCTCACCACACCCTGATGTGCTCGTTTCAGTCGTCTCGTTCTCCATCACTCCATACTGTCCATCACAGAATTTTGCATTGATGTGGAATCATTAAATCCCTTATATATAAATAATACCTCCAAAAATTGAAAAGATGAGTTTATACTTTATATCAACATCCTTATGCAAGAACTGAATGCCTAAGCATGATTTGATAGCAACATCTAAATAAATAGTATTCATATGGTTGGACTTTTAGGTCCATACTTGTTAGAAAAGGAATTACATTGTGCAGCATCAAACATATCGAGAAAAATGATCAGACTGAGACAATCCTGATGGTTTTAACTTTAAGCAATCGCACCTTCTCTTAGGTGGTCTCCTCAGGTAGGACTCACACCTCCGATCCTAGGTAGGACTAGGAATTGGATGGAATATTTCAAGAAATCTCCAAAGGAGGGTGGATATTTATCGGAGGTGATTTAAATGGTCATGTAAGAAAGAGAGTACACAATATGATAGGTTTATGGAGGGCTGGGGATGAAGATAAAAATGAGATGGGAGGATGTGATTATTGAGTTTGCGATGATAAATGATCTCGCAATAGCAAACAATTATTTTTAAAAGAGAGATGATCATTTAGTGACTTTTAAAAGTGGATCAAACTGGAGCCAAATTGACTTTTTTCTGCTCATGACAAAAGATCTAGAAACATGCAACTATAAGTATAAGGTTATCCCAAGAGAGAGTCTACCCATGTAACATTGGCTGGTGGTTATGGATCTTTGCATTAAGAGTTGAAAGAGGAGTGTAAACAAAAATATCCCAAGAAATAGATGTGGAACCTAAAAGGGGACAAAATTGCTGCTTTTAGAGACTGATAAGGAGGAGAACATGGACTTTAGAAATGAAAACTATAAAGATGTAGGACGAAACAAACAGTTGTATTAAGTATTAACAGAATAGAAACAGAGGTTTTGGAGGAATCTAAAAGAATAAATAAACCGCATGAAGAAACTTGGTGGTGGAGTGATTAAATTCAAAAGGCCATTAAGGATAAGTGATCTTACTAGGCTATTACAAAACTTGCAGGAACGAGAAATGAGGAAAACCAAGAAAGATATAAAAACGATAGAAAGAGAAAGAACACTAAGAAAGTAATCAGCTAAGCCAAATATAAGGCATATAATTATCTATACAATAAGTTGGGTACAAAAGAGAGAAAATCTACAAACTTTCTAGAACGAGTGAGAGGAAAACTAGAGACCTAGATTGTTAGATGCATTAAGAGCGATGACTAAAGAGTCTTAATGAAGTATAGAGAAATTAAGAAAAGGTACAGAGGATATTTTCAAAAGTAGTTAAAGGAAGACTGCATGAAAGGCCTTACACTACGTGGAGACTCACTTTGTGGCAACTAGAGAACATTATTACTTTCAATGAACTAGGGTAATCAATGTGAATGAAGCTTTTGATATGATGGAGATAAAAAAGACTTTAGGATCAAATAATATTTCAATTGAAGTGCGGAAATGCATAGAAGAAATTGGATGATTAAGTTGTTTGATAAGTTTAAAGACATGTTGGATGCATAGAAAGGTATTGTGGTACCTAAAGATAAGAACTAGGGAGAAGTCCAAAATTGTACCTAACTATCGTGTCATCAAACTTAATGAGTCATACTACAACAGCATCGAAGAGGGTGATAAAACAAGGAGTAAGACAAATAACCATGGTATCAAAAACAATTCGAATTCATGCTAAGGAAGTCTACAATTGAGGCTATAGTTTTATTTAGACAATTGATGGAGAAATTTAGAGAGAAGAAGATAATCTTCATATGGTCTTTATTGACGTAGACTCGTAGAGGGATCTTATGACAGAGTTCGTAGAGAATCGGTATGGTGGCCATTTGGAAGGAAATGAGATCCTAGAAAATACATTGAAATCATTAAGGATATGTATGAGCATTTACTATAGTGAGAATAATAGGTGGTAAGACAAATGAGTTTCATATGACAAAAGGTTTACATAAGGGATCATCTTTGAGCCCTTATCTTATTTACTATGGTTAGGGATGAATTGTTGAATTATACTCAAGAGGTTGCCAAGTGTAAACTATTTGCAGATGAAGTAGTATTGGTTTATGAGACTATACATGGACTGAATGCAAAATTAGAAGTATGGAGGAATACCTCAGAATCTAACATTTTTAAAATAAGTCAGACCAAAACAGTATATAATGCAAATTTACTTATAAGATGCATATAAGTGAGACAATAGTTAATATTGATGGCCTGAAGATACCTCAAAGTGACCAATTCTAGTATCTTGGCTCAATTATTCATACGCAATTGAAGAGGATACTACCTATAGAATTAGAGCTAGGTGGCTAAAATGGAGACCTACTCCTGATTTTTATGTGACTGACGCCTTTCGATCAAATTAATAGGGATAATAATAAAACAATTCACTTATGATTGGTTTAATAATATCTTTGCTATGAATGCAAAAAAAATGAGACAAAAATCAGAGTAGCCCTGCTTTATAGAGCAATTTTTTTGGGCATTTACGGAGCAGAATGTTAGGCGACCATAAAGAAACTCATTCATGGGATGAGTGTAGCTAAGATGAGGATTTTGAAAACTTGGAAAGAGGATATTAGCTATGAGCGCATTCGAGAAAGTGTAGCAGTAGCTCCAGTATGTGATAAAATAAGGGAAAATCGATGGAAATGTTTAGACACGCTCAACGAAGATCAATAATAGCACCAATAAAAAAGAGTAAGTTGGTGCTAGTGGAAGGCTCTAAAGTCTAAAGGAGCAAGTGAAGGCCGGAAATAACATGGATGGAGATTGTGGAATAATATTTGGTAACACCCACTTTACCCGAACATTTGGATCTTGATAGACTAGACAGGTAGAACAGGATTCATGTTGCCGATCCAAAATAGCTGAGACCCATCAAATGGTCTTGTGTGCGATGTGCAAGTTGGAAAGCTTCTCATCATAATTCTTAACACATGTATTCCCAAGATTAATAGCAAATTGTCTGCTAAGCAAATCAGTGATATAAAACCCTTGTGAATCAACACATTGCACAAAGATAAAGTTTTATGCTTGTAAAAGACACTCCAGCAACATAGCAATATGCTGTAATCATGCATAATACACTTCTTATGCTCTTCTTTTATTATATATAGCGCAGTCAAAGTTATCTTTGAGCTTGCAAATCACATTTCGGCGTCATAGCACTATGCTGTTATCATGCATGAGAAGGTTTCATGCTCTTATTGCATTATATAATACATATATTCCGGTTATTTCATGATTTTTTAGAGAAAAAAAAGCAACCCCACTTTCCTTTCCAAGGGTGAAGACAATTTTCAATTACAAATATTATTGGCAAAAGCATGTTTGAGGCAGTACCTTTAAATTAATCCATGCATACGGTAATCCAGTGGGAGTATTGAATGCACGTAGGAAACGTTTCCCTAAATCTTCAGCCAGAATAAGTAATTGGTCCTGGTATATTCCTTGAACGAACCTGTTTCTAGAATCAGTTGCAAGAATATGAGCAGAAACAAGCCCTCCAAGAACTCTAATGTTGCACTACACAATTGCGAACAAGGGGGAAAGAACACCATCAGAACACATCATATTTAAATTGCTTCAAAGTGCATGAGAAACATCACTCAACCGACAATCCTCAGGGAAAAAGATTGCCACTGACATTTTCCTCACCAAGTCTTAAGAAGATTTATGTAATATTAACATACCTCGAACAGATTTATCCTTGCATCAACGTCAAACGTTAGATTTTCAGAAAGCCAAAGAATAGCCCTTTCAAACTCTGTGTTGTTGCCTAAGATAACAAGACTGCGGAGAAAATGAAGAGATTATGCATCAGAAAAGTGGTCCAACATAATTTTCTAATGACCTAAAATAAACCCATATTACAATCAAAAGGGGTCATACAAAAACAAAGTTAAACTGAAACTGATAAGACGAACACACATAAAGAAAATGTTTTTCTGGTAACCCCAAAATAGTCAGACATAGGAAGATAAGGAGCTTCATTAAACTGAAACTATACCAGCAGATGAAGACCACAAATAGATTCAGAACCTATATATCTAACTGCTCAGAAAATTGTCATACCTGGACAATGATTCAATAAGTGTCAGGGCTGATCCATTGTAGTTATGAGGTAAGTGTTCAAGCTGAAAATGAGATAAAACACATGTAAATGAAAAGGCTCTCATATTTCGAATATATTACCTATTTGTAATGGATGATAATGTAAGTTCTCATATAAGTAACTGTCACCTTCAAATTTCCAAGCTCGCTAAGGGAATCGGTGTAAGTTTTGGTAAGGGGTTTTAGCTCATCGTGCTGCAAAGTAATAGAACAGATGATGCCTTTTACAAGAACATAAAATTTATCAATCTACAACAATTGTAGAGTGCAAACTGACCGGAAAGGCATGAGTCATGTAGTTGTCATATGCATGGTAAAACCTGAAAAGAAAGAAAAGCAACTAGTTTATAAAGGCCACTGTTCCTTCTCTTCGATCAACTAACAAAGAGGTGTTGGCTTTGAAGCAATATGGGTGTGTTTGATACCGAATTTAGGTTGCATGACGCGCATTATATGGTAGCAATATTATTATTATTCTTACTTCTTTTCTGATAAACATCCTTGGAGTTGGCTATGATTCAAGGAGTGTCGACTACTTGTAGGCCTCATAGGTGCATCGCAAGCTTTCGAACGAAATCCAGCGCCAGAATACTCCCCCGAAAGGACTAGGTGTTACTTTTCACAGGTTATACTATCGGCAGGCAATTTAAAATTCAATCACAAATCCCCACTTTATGGAAATCAAAATTCCATTATAACAAAGTAACAAGAAACCATTGCTGCTAGACAATTATAAATAAATAAAAAATCATCTATATTGTTGAATTTTTCAGACACCGTGAAAACGTCTAAAACACATAGCAGATGAAAACCCACCACAGAATCAACAGAATGAAAACAATACATTATCCAGAAATTTCTTGAAAAAGTTATCAAATTGAGGGTTTCATAAGAAAACAGAAGTTCACTAAATCTAAACTGGAATACCCATTAAACAAAAGAAACCCCAGATATCAGAGAATCCAAAGTTCATGAATTGAACCCAAAAAAGTCAAATGGGTCGTGATGATTTACTTACATTTTGCGGACCTTCTCTCTCAAATATCTCTTCTTAGCAGCTCCATGGAGATCGACCTCAGACATGGCTAAGTTAGAGATGAGGAAAAAGAGGAGAACCCAAGTCCCAAATCGAAGAGTGGATTGGCAAGGCAACATATTTTCGATCAATTCGAATGCGACAGAGAGATTAGATCATTGTTCTTGTGGAGACTGGAGAGAGGATTTTTAGGAAGAGTGAATCCAGGAGATCTCTTTGTACTGTAGTAATGAATTTGATTAGAGGAAGCAAAATCCTAACTGTCTACAATAGTATCGCATGACCGTATTCCGTATTAGAAACAATGATTTCTTACATTTGGTCTATAAACTGCACAGCCAGATCAGATGTACCCATCGCTACTCGCTACTCGCTACTCGCTACTGATTATCATTCCTCCGAGACTATGCTTCTTTCTAGCTAAAATAAGTTTAACATATGATTTATTGTAGCATGGCCCCATCTGAAATCCCGTGTTCTTAGAGAACGATCTCGGTTGTCTCAGCCTTAAGGGGGTCTCAGTGGTAAAATCCTTTATGCTCGGTTTTTTTCGACGTAAAATAAGGAAAAACAAATCAATTCCGTAGAAAATGTGAATTATGAGTATTTTTTTTTTTTCGTAGGTAAAATGTTTTAATGAAAAGGAATCACTTTTTCGAAAAATGACTTACATTTCAAAAACTCGGAAGTCATTTTTCCCGTAAAATATCAATCTCTTAAAAAATGTTTTAAAATTATAAAAATACCCTTATTTATATTCTATTTTTTTAATTTTCTTAATTTTATTTTTATATTTTTTTTAAAAAAAATTGTCTTATTTTTAAGAATGCAACCAAACACCAAAAATTGAGTAGAAAATTTACCTTTTACCGTAAAAATTTTTCCTTCATAAATAATTTACGTCGTAAAACCATTTATATGCAAACAAACGGAGCAATATTGTAAACCCACTTTCTTCTGTGTTTCTTTTCCCTCTGTTTTTTGGTTTGCTTTCTATGAGATGTCTATTGTTGGAGTAATGTTCCATATGCACATGGGACCTAGAACAATGAGATGTCATATTTTTTTTTGGGCAACAGAGGATGTCCCTAAGGGACCTAGAACAATAAGATGTCATTTTTTTTTTTTGGGTAACAGAGGGTGTCCCTAGCCCTTCGAGGTAAGGACTAAGTCCCTTCAAGGGTTCACACCGACCTAATTCAAAATTTTTATCTACAGACACCGGGATAAGTTAAGGAGTGAGAGTTGAACCCACAACCATAGGGAACAAACCGGAGATGCTAGCCAAATCCACCAATCCCTTGTGAGTTGTAGGTTAAGAAGTAGTTACTTATCCAAGTCACAAAGTTCAGAGTTCGGCTGGGAAAGAAATTGGATTAATTCGACAAAAAAAAAAAAAACCAGAAAAACTTGAAAAAGGTAAAAAAGAAAAAGTTTAGTAATCATTAAAAAAAAAACTATATTCATATATTAATTTTATATTTGTTACTTTTTTAACAACAAAAAAGGTAAGTTATTTAAAAATTAAAATCATAAAAAACTAATGAATTAATAGTTTGATGAAACGCCTGTGTTTGTCCCCGTAGTTGTGTATCTCCCTTTGGGGAGGAGTGACTCGTGTATGAGTCCTAGTGTGGCCGTCGAGCGCCCACCCTGAGTTCTAACCCCCTAACCCCTAACATAGATGGATAAATAATATAGCTACTTACCAAAAATTTTAATTCGAAGATAAAGTCGTGAAATGTTAGGGTCAATCATGTCAACACCTAATCACCTTCAAAAAGAGAAGGTCAAGTCACATTTTGATGTGGCCTACCAAAAATGATTTGACGTTTCCTTGAATGGGGGATCTCATTCAGGTTTATGACAATTTTCTATTATGGTAAATAAATTAATTTTCAGCATTACCTCTCTACGGTTTCAAAAAAGACAATGACATGACGAATTGTTACCTTTGTACACGATTGGCAGCTAGAGTAGAGTATGTGCGCTCACTATGGTTGGCGACAGGTAGTTCTTAAATCGGATTCTAAAGAGTCCATTGATTTTCTCAATGGTTTGGCTGATTTTCCTCATTGGAATGTCCTTATTCTGATGGATGATATCCATCATCTAAGGGCATGGCGTGGTCGGGTGCTTTTAAGTTTTGCCCCTCGTCTCGCTAATAGAGAAGCGCATGATCAGGGGACAATGGGCTCTATAGAGTGTAAGCTCTGTTAACTCTGATAGTATCCCTTGTTTACCGGATAGCCCAACCCAGGTGGGCTACCCGGCATCTTTCTTGAGTTTCTATTCTCAGGAAATAGAGAATTGTTCTTTGGAAGTGATGCCAAACTAATGAAGACTCTGGTCCATCAGATCACTCCGATGCTCTATCATATCATGCCGATGACATCAAAGTCTTTGATACCTCGCAATACATTGGATCAATACTATTCACCAGCTGATTTGCTCTTCTAGATATAGAAAGAGAGGATCCTACAGCAACCCATAGCTGATAGGAGATATGGAACATATTTAAATTCTTTCCTTTCTCTTTGATTATGTAGATATGATTTGATATGAGTTTCCTTCTTTGGTTAAAATCTACATTCTCTGTAATATCTTGAAACATCTTGCTGTAGTTGTGAAATGAGCAAGAATCATAAACTGTCATTTTCTTATTCAAATAACTTTTCTGATGAACCATTAATGAAGATTCATTGTGATTTATGGGGGCTAGCTCCAGTTAATTCTATTCAAGGTTTTCGTTACTATGTGATCTTTGTGAATGATTATTCTCGATATACATGGTTCTACCCATTGAAGAGAAAATCTGAATTCTTTCGATACTTATGATTTTTCAAAAACTTGTTGAGCGTCAATTGGATAAAAGGATTAAAATTTTCCAATCTGACGGTGGAGGTGAATTCTCTAGAAAGGAATTCATAGATTCATTGGTTAACAACGGTGTTCAACATCAAATATCATGTCCTGGTACACCCGAACAGAACGGTGTGGCAGAACGAAAAACACAGGCACATCATTGAACTCGGGCTAGCCATGATGTTTCAAGCTTCAGTTCCTAAACGGTATTGGGTAGAGGCATTCTCCACATCTGTCTTTCTAATCAATCGGCTTCCTTCTATGAATCTCAAAATGAAATGCCCATATAAGTTACTACATGCAAAGGATCCAGATTATTCTTGTTTGTGAATCTTTGGGAGTCGTTGTTTTCCCTATTTACGCATCTATGCTTCAAACAAATTTAATCTAAGGTCCTTACCTTGTGTATTTTTGGGCTACAGTGATGAGCATAAAGGGTACATATGCCTTTATCCACCAACCGGCCGCGTCTACATCTCACGTCATGTGGTGTTTCATGAAAACTTATTTCCTTTCAATAGTCCTAACAATCTTTATGATATCCAACAGGAAGAAGGTGAGCTATCCACATACCAAGGCTGGTTGGAACCTAGTAATGACGACCTACAGATTTTACAAGCGCCCCTTGAGCCATCTAACAAAGCTCAACTCTTTACACCTACACAGACATATGATGTTCCAGTACCTACCAGCCCATCTGAATTTCATAATATGGTGTCGCCTGAGCTAAACCTTGAAGATCCAATTGTTGGTTCAACGGAAGAGAATCTACCCGACTCTCTTGCAAATCATATTGAGCCCAATCCAGATTTAATGACACATGATCATCCATACAATCATGAGTTAGATGAATTAGTGGATCAACCCATATCTCTTCAACCAACTGAATTGATTGATGAACATTATAAGGCTGATGATGGAAACATGCATGCCATGACAACTCATTCAAAAAGTGAGATCTTCAAGTCTAATCTCAAGTATGCATTACATGTTGAAATAGACTCCAGTGTACCAAGTGAACCCAAATCCATTCATTCGGCACTTAAGCATTCAGGATGGACAACTAAGATGCAAGAAGAAATTGATGCACTTGCCACCAATAATACTTGGGAATTGATTCCACGTACCGCCAATAGGAATATAGTAGGATGTCGCTGGGTTTATAAAACAAAATTGAAGGCAGACGACAGTCTTGAGCGTTTGAAGGCATGACTTGTAGCCAAAGGGTACAATCAAACAGAAGGAGTGGATTTTTCTGAAACTTTTAGCCCAGTTATTAAACCCATAGTATACGTTTGATTCTTACTGTGGCTACTATTCGACGTTGGTCCATTAGACAACTTGATGTCAAAAACGTCTTTCTTCATGGGTTTTTGTAGGAATCTGTCTTTATGGAACAACCTCTAGGATTTGTGGATCAAACTCAACCAAATCATATTTGCAAATTAAAGCGAGCTCTATATGGACTTAAACAAGCCCCTAGAGCCTGGTTTAACAGGTTTAGATCATTTCTATTGGGCTTGGGTTTCTTTTGCAGTATTGCAGATTCTTCTCTATTTGTTTGTCGATCATCTCGCGGAATTATCATTCTACTACTATATGTGGACGATATTATTTTGACAGGTGATAATCCTTTATTTCTTGACTCATTTATTATCACTCTTGGTAGAGAATTTTCCATGACCGATCTTGGTCCACTTCACTATTTTTTGGGAATAGAAGTTCACTCTGTTGCTGATGGACTCTATCTTACCCAAAGCAAGTATGCTCGAGATCTATTGACACGTGCCCAAATGACATCATGTAAGAAGATTGCTACTCCAATGGCAATTAAATCCAAGTCATTCACTTCTGTTGATGAACCATATCCGGACCCACTCGATATCGTAGCATCGTGGGCGCACTTCAATACTTGACATTGACACGGCCAGATTTGCCCTACTCCGTCAACACGGTATGTCAATTCATGCACACACCTACAATGGGCAATTATCAAGCTGTGAAACGAATCTTGAGGTATATTAGTGGCACTCTGAACTTTGGCATTCGGATATTGGCTCATAGCTCTCTTGACTTATATGCCTTCTCCGATGCTGATTAGGCGGGCTGCCCTATCACTAGACGATCAACCACCAGTTTTTGTACCTTTTTGGGATCAAATTGCATTTCATGGAGTGCAAAAAAGCAATCCACAGTTGCACGGTCCAGTGCAGAGGCAGAATACCGTGCCATGGCTTCCACCGCTGCAGAGTTAACTAGGCTCTCATTTATTCTTCGGGACATTGGTATAGCTCTTTCCGAACCGGCAACCCTATTCTGTGACAACATTAGTGCCCTTTAGATGACGGTGAATCCGGTATTTCATGCACGTTCAAAGCATATTGAGTTAGATTACCATTTTGTTCGTGAGAAGGTTGCTCTTGGATCATTGATTACTCGCTTTGTATCTTCTCGGCAGCAGTTAGCCGACATCTTCACCAAGCCTATCCCGTGGGATGCCTACTATGACTTGCGTGTCAAACTGGGCTTGTGGTCAGGACCTCAGCACAGTTTGAGGGGGAGAAATGAAGACTCTGGTCCATCAGATCACTCTGATGCTCTATCATGCCGATGACATCAAAGCCTTTGATACCTCGCAATACATTGGATCAATACTATTCACCAGCTGATTTGCTCTTCTAGATATAGAAAGAGAGGATCCTACAGCAACCCATAGCTGATGGGAGATATGGAACATATTTAAATTCTTTCCTTACTCTTTGATTATGTAGATATGATTTGATATGAGTTTCCTTCTTTGGTTAAACTCTATATTCTCTGTAATATCTTGTAACCTCATTATATACTTAATCCAGCCATCTTTCTCAACAAGAAAGATGGCTGATGTCATCGGCATGATAGAGCATCAGAGTGATCTGATGGACCAGAGTCTTCATTACAAACGACCCTTTGTATCATGATAATTCCGATTTTCAATAGATATATTCCCAACAAAAAAAAAAAAGAGTTGCCCAAGCTAAGATAAGCAATCAGCCTCTTGATTTAGTAGACATGGCAGAAGTGAAACGGTATGAACCAAATATCTTTGACAACCACCTAGACATGCAAAGGCACTTGGAAGGATTTCAATAGTAACTTGACGAGACTCCTTTAACGAGTAACCTTTAAATCCCCATGTCTTTAGGGGGGGTTTCTCGCCCTAATGAGTTTTGTTGAAATTCAAAGGTTAAAACACTCATCCTCTTGCGTGAGTGGTAGGGGTGTGCCCTTCAGTGGAGGGATGTTGGGGGGATCCAATCCCTCCAAGGTACGAGTTGCAAGAGCTCCAGTGCCCAAGCTAACATCTAACTATACTGACTCTACAAATCGTATGTAAATGATGACTACACCGAAAGAAAAAAAAAATTTCAAAGGTTAAAGGTATTGTTTACTCAAAAGCATGCGCCCAAGCTAAGATGCGTGGTTCCCGGGACTTACGCCTCATTAAGCGGAAGGTCTTGGGTTCGACTCCTCACTCCCCTTTGGGGCCACTCCTGCACGGGCTTTTCCCGGACTTTCTTCATGTGGCAGGTTGTGGGCTCTCGTTGCACCCTTGGAGAATAGTCCTGACCCAAAGTTAGGGACACCCCGAGTTACCAAAAAAGAAAAACAGACGTGCCATACTAAGACCTCCCAATCCCATGCCCAGCTTAGTGATCCAAATAGCCACCGTCCCGATGAGGCCTGGCCCAAGAGATCAGATTACGGGGAGATATCAGCCTCGTGATTTCTTGGAGGGGAGTGTTGGGTCTAGCCTTTCCCTTTTCTTGGACACTTCATTTAGCCCTTCAATAACTGACCAGGCTATTAATGGCCCACCGGATATCTCTTCCCTCATGTGAGCCTTTAACAGCTGAGCCAGGTCGACTTACAGTTCTGATACATAAAGGTTTCTCCATTAGACAAAAAGTGGGGCATCGGATTTACTCTGACAGAGGCCTGCCATCGGGCGTCCATTCATCATCGGGCAGCTAGGGATAAAAAGAGAAGTCATTTCATTTCATTTTCTCCCCATGATTTTGACTTCTCCCCTTTTTATTAAATCTATTTCCTCTAATTCACTCACCCCTAGGGTTCATCCATCTAAACCCTGTTGGAATTTGAGGTGAAATTGGTAAACAGCTGAATGCTTAGAACATGCTAATGTGTCAAAGAGGCATAGCTGAGATAGTTCATGATCCATTTCCCCAAAATAAGGCCAGCATCTGATCTTGATAAACCAACAAATGAACCATATTTTGGACTTGTTCCTATGATTTCAAACGCATTGTTCAAAATCAAGCAGCTAGGACCACTGAGCCATCCTCGAAACATCTGATATAGAGATCGAATCACAGCCAATTGCGATTGAACTCAGGGAGAGTCCAATCCCAACTATAGGTCATGATGTGTCCTTTTTAACCCCTATTAACCATGGTTAAGATTTCTTAACACTTAGGGTTTAACAATCTAATCTTGGCTTTCTTTTTTAAAAATTAACCTTAGGGTTAAAATTTCTTAACCCTAAGGTTACTTTTTTTTATGAAAAAAAGAAATTCTAAAAACCAAGGTTAGAATGTTGAACCCTAAGGATTAGTAAATCTTAACTATGGTTAATAGGGGTTAAAAAGGACATGTGTTGACTTGTTGGTACAATTGAACTCTCCCTGAGTTCAATCATGATTGGCTATGATTCGATCTCTTTTGTGCATACTTCATTTCCTGCAGCAATCAGTGACAATGCCTATGAACTTGAATGATAATTCTAATCTATGCCCACTTCTTGGATGAGAAACAAAGCCAAAAATCAAAACCCATGCATAGAGATGTGTTGCAAGAATCTTCATGATCCAATTACAGAAGATTTACAGTTGCAATTGCTGGAAATGTCGAAAAACGGAAAACAACAGAATGACACCTATGAAGAGAAGGAAAAGAGAGAATTTTATAACAACGATGAGTTATAATTTTACATGCTAAAAGAGCCATTGTAACAGACCCATGGACTCTAGCAACGATCAAATACAGCCTTGGACAGGAAAGAAGATAAAAAAAAAAGCCAGCCAAGGGTTGCTTGGTCTCATAATTCAGCTTGCATGGATGCATAATCACTGCAACAAAAATATAAATCAGTATGAATACAGTAGATTGAGGAGAGTAAACGTTTTGTCAACATGGGAACAAACAATACAATATGTAAGAAAACAAATGTATGTTATAATGCCTTACTCTGTTCAGCAAGGTTTCCTTTTGTCCACCTTTAAGTGAATATTGTACCATTTCTTCTTCTTTGGCCTATCCCTCGTCGTCGGCTTCTTATCTCTCACTTGATGGTTTTCTTCCTCTTTAGACTCCTTGAAGGAACCCCTGATCTTGCTCCTACTTGAACTCCGCTTCATAGGTGGAGCAGTTGAGTATGAGGCATGAATTTCATTTCTTTGCTTAAGAAGTTCATCAATCTGAAAAACCAACAAAGACCATGACAAGTAAAGACTCTAGGAGTTCCATTTCAACAACTATCAGGCTCCATTCTTTTAATGAAACTTTTAAAGTCTAGAACTTTCATTTTTTCATGCCTAATTTTACTTGATGTCTAGAACTATATTATCTCATAGAGTGCAAAAGTTCTACAAATATGGAACTTTCAAGTTCCACCAAAAATTTTGGATTTTTAAGTTCCATAGATGTGGAACTTCTAATTAAATTGAACTCGATAAATCTGAGATACCATCGAGTAAGGGTTAGAAACCCTCTCCGTTCTCTTCCCAGACTCTTGCCTCTTGTTCCAAAACATTAATGTTCCGGACTTTTAACAGTTCCACCAAAAGAACGGAGCCTCAATGTACTCGAAACACATAAACTAAAATGGAGTTCAATCTCAAAGTTTGACAGAATAACTCACCGCTTGCACTTCTTGTGCATATCTACTGGTCATCTCCGTGAATTGCGCGAGAACCTGCCAATACACAGCATGAATATATGGCAAAAAGGGTACTTCTTTCTTCGAGCTGTTATTGAGTGTTCATGTGCAAAAGTCCAAACCTCTCTGTACTCGACCTCAAACTTTGAAAGTTCCACCCTCTTTGTTAAAATTTGAGCTTCCACAGCCCTGAGTTCTTCTTTTTCTTCTGAAAATGATGCAGCACAAATAGCTTCTATCGAGTAGCTTGCACTTTTGAAAAAGTTGTCACCTGAAAATATATATTATACCGGAATATGGACAAAAGTGGTATTTAGGTCCATCAGAATGCATTGGCAAGAAAGTGGTACGCCAAACTGGACACAGAAGTCATAGAACTAACCATATACAGCAAATACATGGGTGCCAGCTTTTAGTTCTGTTATTTCACACGGCTGAAATCCATTCAGTTTTTTGAAGAAGGCAGCATCAGGATCCTTTGCAGCTGCTATCTGAATCCAGCAAAATTGTAAAGGCAAAGACAAAACAATGAACAAAGATGTGTTTGAAGTTCAAGAGTTGACTAATAAATTATTTGCAACCATTAGCTCACCGTGTCAACTGTTTGATCCAACCGGTAAACAGGGAAACCAAGAAAGTACATCCCAGCAGATGTAACCTTTCCAGTTTTCATGCTGTCCTCCTACACCATTAAGTTAGCTAACATACAATTGACTTGAACAAATGCATAATACAGATATTTTAAGTCTCAACACTAAATGCATGAGAAGATCTAATCCAGGTGCATGCAAATGACAATAAACAAAAATACAAAAAGGTCAAAGCTATACTAACATGACCACCTACCAACATGCCTACCAATTCAAATGGAACTGAATATGCATTTGGGTGAGTGTATATATATATATATATATATATACACACACTTGAAGAAGCAAACAAAAAGTACCAAGTACAGATACATATATAGGTATGTCAAGCGTAAGTTGTAAATATATGCTTACTGGACATTTTCTTTTGTATAGGCTAGTGAGTCAGCATGTAAGGACAAGTTTGAACCCAGGATGTGGTATTGACACCCAGTAACTTTACCAACTTAGCAAGTTGGTATCTCCTTAAGAGTTTATTCAGATCTACACAAGGTGAGTGTTGGACATATGGTGAGTGTAAATTCGAGAGTAAGTGAGATCACACAAGGTGAGTGTTGGAACTCTGAAATACGGATGTCACTTATGGTCCAAAACAGTTGCCAAGTGCGTGAGATCTTGTACAAGATCAAAAGCTTGTATCTAATTCATAGGCATTAAAGCGTGACATGACAATCTTTCATACTTCACCTCTTCATTCTTATCCGCCAATGGTTATACAGGAGTAATTCAGTATTGATCAGAGATCATCCGAGAGTACTTGAGCAGACTGTTCCAATTACATCATGACGGAAATCACAGAACATATATAAAATAAAAAATAAAAAATTAAGTACCTGCAAAGCAAGGCTTAACCCACCATTCTCTTCCTGCTCAAAATACAACAGCTGCACAGAAGCAAACACTTCAGTAACAGGCCAAGGGTGTAAAACTTTTACATTAAAATACAACCATTAGTTGGCATGGACCAATCCATGGAATAAAAATATCAACAGAAAATGAAGTGAACTATACATTCCATAGTAGAGAAAATCAGAGAAATGCTAGTGAGTGCTACTTGATTGATAGGACTTGAAAAAAGTGGGAAAGTTCGGGCTATGGATACAAGAGAGAAATTTTGAAAAAAATTAATCAAAGCTTAAGAGGGTTAATAATTTCAACTTAGGGAAAGCTGGTACAAGGGATTTGGGATTCCACAAGAATTCGTACAATTGCGGGTGTTCATAAGATCCAATTCTAGGGGAACTTCAAAGTCTCTACAAAATTCGAAATCATACAAATTGTGTATTTCCAATTCTCACGAATTGTAAGTCCCGCAAGTTTCAACTCACGTGAGAAACTCGGAATCCTATCACATGGAGGTTATAATATTCTAAAATTGACACTTCAATCTCTCTCCACACACACTATTTTGCTTCCCTGGAGTCTAGGGTTTTCAGACCCTTCCAAAATCAGAAGCCTCTCCATTTCTCTCTACTTCTCAAAGTTCTCCAGCCAGAACCCTAGCCAACAATTCAGATTCAGTTTTTACCATCAGTCATATTTGTCCAGAAATTTAGATAATTTCTTTTTTCCATTACTAAATGAATGTTTTCCTTCATAGTGGAATACAACAAAATTCATTTGGTCGCAAAAATGAAATCATTCTGCACAATTTTTTGAAAGGGAAAACACCCCAATTTTATTTTTTTTTGACATTTATTGCCTAACATGTATTAAGAATTAAAGTTAGTCCCTAGCTAGCTTATGTCACACTCCAAGTTTGAATTAATTTACATTTGTTATATTTGCAGTTCAGGCCCTAATCTACTAAGCCCAAAATACCTTACTTATTTATGCTAGGGTTTTTACCGAAAAGGAAAATTTGTCGATTAGATTCGTCCACCCAACTATTCAATCTACTATGGCCGGCCCAACCTTTGCAAAGTATGTGATGAAGGAAAAGAGCTTGTATTGAAAGAAGGTCCTTATTGAAAGATTTAATGGTGGCATACATACCTTACCTATTTTATTGAGTCAAGTGAGGAATTAAAGGACAGACAGCCTACTATTCCCACCCAACCCCAGGGCACTATAACTACTCTCTCCCATTAGAGTGATTGTTTTTCATCTTTCCGAAACTATTAACATAGTTCAAAGCAACCATTATTCACACTTTTATAAAGGAATAAGTTGGTCATCCAAGCTCCACATGATCATAGAGGGAACCTTATAGTTGAACATAACGTCAAGTGCATGCCATTGTTGTACAAACCTTGATTTTGCTTTTGTCCGGCGACAGCACTCGACACACAAATCCATCTTGTGCTTCCTGTTCTGTTATTGTCATAGAATAGAAGTGAGCACATTGTTTCTCAACCTGTAAAAATGAGAAAATTCAAATATGTCCACTAGGCTAAGTCAAGATAATAGCTAAACCAAGACAAAAATAATGAGGGATAACAATATCTAACCTTCTTATACATAGGTTGACCTAGCTGAAGTGGACGAATGGTTACCACGCCGTTTAGTGCCTCCTCCAAGACAGTTGTGGATACGGTGGTCTTAATCGGCACACCAAGTTTACTAATTGTGTAGTACATATAAGAACAGAACTGAGCGCATCATTTCATGGCCCAGGGCTCATGAATCTCTTCACAAGTGAAAATGTAGAACTTCACTTAATCTGGACTTACCTAAAAAGTGCAGCAAACATGGTATTCACAGCTCCCAAACTTGAAAGATCTAGCTCCAATTCTTGGCTTTCTGATTCAATAGCCTGGGCAAAAAATTAGGCCAACGCCAATATAAAACTGTAACAAAATAACAAATAGACCATACAAAAGTAGGGATGGCAACGGGCCGGGTTAATCGGGTAACCCACCCTGACCCGACCCTATTGGGATGGGTTTGGGAAGTTCTTAAATGAGGTAGGATTGGGTTTGGAAATGAAGGGTAAAAACCCGACTCAGGTTCAGACCGGGGGTGGATTTAAGCCACCCCGCCCCGTTTATAATGTGAGATTACTATTTTACCCTTAAATTAATCTTAAAATTACTTCATATATATTACTTATAATATGAAATATCAAACTGGCCAGTCCCGCCCCACCCCTCCCCATCCCGCCCCACCCCTCCCCAACTAGTGGTTAACGGGACAGGACGGGAAGGAGATTTAAGAAGGATTTTGATAAATCGATACCGGCCTGCCCCACCCCGGGTTTGGGATGGGAACGGAGTAGGAGTCTTTCCATTAGGGGTGGGCTAGGGTTGGGGGCGCCCCAGCCCAAACCCGTACCGTTGCCATCCCTATACAAAAGTTACAAACCTAAGAACTCTCAGTAACAATTGAAATCTCTAAACAACCGAAAAACAGTAGCATCCACACCGACTCTGAGAGAACTAAGAAATGGAATCTCTAAACAACCTTAAAACAGTAGCATCAACAGACTCTGTGAGATTAACATAATTTATTTAGATGTTTTCATATAATTACGAACCTGCCTAAATATCTTACCTCAAAACCAGCTGTGTCATACTGACGTCGTTTTTCTGGATCAGAGAGAATATTATAGGAAAATGTAACCTCCTTAAACAAATCAGCTGCTTTAGGATCATTCGCATTTTTGTCTGGGTGGTACCTGTACGATCATTATTAAGTACTTTGCCACCACAAACTATAGCAAGAGCAGAACAGAGAACATATAAATGCAAAACATAATAGATGTTAATGCTTAACTGTACAAATCAATATATGGGCGAAGAAAGTCAGTAGAAACCATATTACTATCACAGCATGACCAAAATACTCGTTGGGCTTCAGAGGAATAGTGTAGACCAAGAAGTCTATGATACTCTCCTTACATTATGTATATATATATATATAAGGATTCCTTTTGACAATTATCCCTACAATCTGTTAAATTGGCAACAACAACTTCAACTTGTTAACAGAAACAACAACGCTAGAAATGTCAATGATTAATCAGGCTTGGGAAGCTTGTCCACAATCTGGCCCATTGATGCAGACAAGAAAATAGTAAGCCCAATCTTCTGATAAGTAAACCAACAAACATTCTTGGTATACTTCATCCTCTAATTGAAATCTGGGGAGAAGAAATATAAGAAGCCGCAGCAATGTCCTGATCAAACATTGCACTCGAACCTATATATGCATACTGTGTCAAGGATGTCAAGTCTGTCTTCAACCATCAACTATCCAAACAACCATCACAATCCATATTATAAAATGCCGAAAGCGAAAAGGGTAACTTTTGCATACCATAATTACGAGACAAGGAATAAGTAAACAATGCAAAACAAGCTTTCGGGAGATGCAATGGGGAGCAGATCCCAACAATCTGACCAATCACACATTGTTTTCCCTCAAAGAGTAAACCAAAAAACCCAAAATCAAACATATGGGACTACATGGGAGATGGTAAAGAGAACCATCCTAGATCTCAGCTGTGATGATGCCCATTCAGAATCGGACACCACCCAAAAAGTAGGCTGCAATCATTTGCACTTGTTGCGCAACCAACAAATTGACAAGTCTGGAGATCTTCTACAGCCACATTACCCATATAGAAGAGGATCAGTAGCAGAGCTTTCTCACAAGTTACCAATATATTTATATATATATATAAACCTCTCAAAAGGTTAGTCACTAATATACAAGGAAAACATGTCTTCCTTCAGCCATAGTCATGGAGGATAATGAGTTGAACAGATATTTGGATTGTAGCTTAGGGAACCTGACACTGAAAGCTATAAATGAAATATATGAAGAAGGAGGATACAGACGAGTAAACCCTGAGACAACAAAATAACAAAAAAAGCGACACTAGGAGATAGTATTACAACAGCAAAAGTACTGAAGGACCTAGCTAGCCACAATCACCCCGAGGCCCAAATCAAGGAGACCACAAACCCACAAAGTTGATCGGTTCCTGCTTAGTAGAGCACCACCCAGAAAAAGTAAAGTCTGATCCTGGCAAACATCCGCTCAAAAAGAAGGGGGGGAGGAGGGAGAAACATTATAAAAAACACTCCGCTTCCTCTCCCTTCAAATCTCCCAAGAGACAGCCCCATGAAGGAGAGACCATACCACATCTTACAGGGCCTCCAAACTCACTGATGGGCTGAATAAGAAATCCTTAAAGAGTGTGGGAAGACCCAACACAACTCTATCCAATAGAGGAGCATACCCCGAGTAAAAGAAATTTTACTTAGGTGTCTTTCTTCCTGTAGACGGGAAGAAAGAGACCTTGGAAGGAATGTCTTGATTCCAAACAATCCCAAGGAAAAGAAATTTTCAGGCCTATCCAAAAAGAGTATGAAAAATCTTACTAAAAACCAGTGTAATAAAGGCATCCAGGCGGTGCTTAGGTGTTAAGACTTAAGGGTTCCCTAGGCGAGGCGAGGCAATACCTAAGCCACAAAAATTTCTTTCTTAATGAGAATTTTAAAATTTTAAGATATTCATATATTATTAAAATAAAGATTAAAATTTAGAAATAGAGCATATATGAGACCAAAATGTCACTTCAAAAATAAACCTTGGAGAAAGGGGACTTAGGGGAGAGAGCCAAATGCAAAATCCCTAGATGTCGTCAAGTAAAAATGTTATATTATCTGCACATACACTATATATATTATTATTTTTTTGATCGATAAATAGCAGAGATATATTAATAAGGAAGGAGCACCTACATCGCAAGGTTCACCAATAGTAAACCAAGAGAAAAGTAAAGCAGAAAGTGAAAGCAAAACAAAACACAATAAGTAGCGATCATCAAATCACAATGCAAAGATATTCCCCCAGGGATTCCCACCATCTCCCCCTGTAGAGCCCCAATATGAATACTTTTGTAGACAATATCTAACATTACGTGGTATTGGGCACCTTCATTAGGCTCATTAGCATGAGTGCCTAAGAGATGAGGCTTAGGCACCACTTAGGTGACCCTGTCTTAACGAGTGCCCGCCTAGACCTGGATTAGGCGATAGGGGTCCTGGCCAGGCGAGGCGGTGGCCTAGGCATTGCGTAGGCGTCATTTTGACTACACCATTGAAACCTAATCATTGTAGTTCCTAGACCATAATCAGACCTTCCTCACTTGTGGGTAAGGAGAATAGGATAGCAAATATTTAAAAAGGTGCAAGATATCGACCAACTTACAATTATTCAAATTACACCTAATCTTAGGAGATGAGAAACCACACAAGATTCAAGGCTACTGACTCAAAATTCTCCACTACAAAACTCCCTTTATCTAGTGCTAGTAGAAACAAGTTCTCAAAATTATCTTTAAGTCTCTTTGAAAACTTTCGCATGTTGGCCACCGACACGGGGACGGAAAAGAGAGACAGAGAGTAGGTGGGAAGGCTTCTTAGGGCAACTTTTACGAGATTCATCTTACCCCCTTTTGAACGTTATAGAGATTTTCAGCCAACTAAACGATTATTAAACCTTTCTATCACAGGGTCCCAAACTAATGCAGACTTAAAGGTAGCTCCAAGAGGCAACACAAGATATGATGAGAGAAGAGAACCCATTTACACCCAATACAGGCTGTTAGTTGTTCCATGCTAGGGACCTCCCCTACAAGCACAATCTCGCTCTAGCTAAAATTAATTTTCAGGCCACACCTAAATAGGCTTGAAGATTCACGAGTTTCCTGTAAAATGAATCACAAAGAATGAGGATGTCATTTGCAAACTGTAAGTAGGACACTGAGATACCCTCTATTGCTATAGAAAACCCCTCAATCAATGAACCTATTGCTTGAGAGAATAATTTAATAAGGACCTCCGAAATCATAATAAACATGAATGGTGAGGATGGATCACCTTGCCTTAGATCCCATGATCTTCTGAAATAGCCCATCAGGCACCTAAATATCAAAATCTAGAAGGATTGAGATTCAAACGCTCATCCATTTCCTTCATTTCACTCTAAAGCCCTACGACCTAGTATATAATTCAAAAGATCTCATTTAACATGGTCAAAAGCTTTTTCCATATCAACTTAACATAGGATTCCCGGAGTGCCTGTCTGAGGCTCTGAGCCGAGCGTCCACACATTCATTGGCAATTAGAATGTCGTCCAAGATCCACCTTCCTCTCACAAATGTTGCTTGCAGGGGTAAGATGATGTAAGATGATAGACTTCATGACCCCCAAAGTCTAGTAGCAAGGAATTTTGATAGGATTAAACACACTCCCAACCAGGCTAATGGTCCGCAATTGCTTCAAATTTTGGGCCTCAACTACTTTTCGAATCAAAGTCACAAAAGTGCTATTTAACACGGGCAAAATAACCCCTCTTGTAAAAATAATTGGCCACTCCCAGGAAATCTTTGCCCACAAGATCCGAACAATGTTTGTAGAATTCAATAGAGAAACCTTTTGGGTCTGGGGCTTTATTCCCCTCCATTGTCCTAATGACCCCCACAACCTCCTCATCAAAGCGTTTCTCCAAGGAGTCTCTCTGCTCATCTTGCAACATATCAAATACCAGTCCACCACTCCACCTAGTTTTGGCCTCCAAGACTGCCTCCCTTTGTACAACTTCTTGTAATATGAGACCGCCAAATCCCTACTATCCTTATCACTTTCTAACTAGTCCCCATTCACCAACAATTGGGAGATATTGTTGGATTTCCTGTGAAAGGTAGCTACATTATGGAAGAATCTCGTGTTCTAGTTGCCTTCCTTAAGGCATCTACCTCCTGATTTCTATCTCCAACTAATCTCCTCAAGTCATAACGCATTTTTATACTCCATCTTCCAACTTCCCCTTAATGTAGCTTTTGCATCCGAGATCGGCCCTAACTCCTCCAGTAAATCAATACTCTTAGACTCCGCAAGAACGTTGTTTTCCTTTTCCACTAAGGATCCAAACACCTTCTTGTTTCACCTTCCATTTGACCATAAGAGCTTTCAGTTTTAAGCCAAAGATTGCGTTAGACTGCTAGCCATGCCCTCAAAAGTAGATTCCTCCCACACCATCTTCATTATTTGAAACCAAGATTTTTCAACCACATATTCTCAAATCTAAAAGGGCTGGGACCACACTTGAGTTTGCCTAATTATAGCATAATTGGAGCATGATCCGAAGTTGGTCTAGGTAGGGCTAGCTACACGATATTAGGAAGGGACTCCTCCCATCCAGGCAAAATAGAAACTGATCTACCCTACTAAGCTTAAGGGCTTCTTGCAAGCTAAACCATGTGAATCTAAACCCTCTCAAAAGGCAAAATCAATATTGCTGTGATGAAATACGAAGTAATTGAATTTCCTCATTTTCCTACTATGGGAGCAGCCTCCCAATTTGTAATGAGAGGATTTCACACAATTGAAATCCCTTCCAAGCTCAATACACCATGGGGCACCTCAAAGAACACTTACGTCGTCTTAGCTCTTCCTAAACACAATTAGATTCAAACCAAACAGAGAATTTATCAAACTGGCAAAGTACCACATGGACATAAGATGATTACGGCATTTACAGTCTCGTACACCAATTTCAAAGGATGACATAAGAGCATCAAAGCTTAAAAGCTGTACAAGATATAGTGAATGACACTATGAATGCAGGGTGCAGTCCAAGGAGAACAAACAGCTAAATGGAGGTATTGTAAGGGATAAAATTCATAAAATTGATTTAAGTGTTGGAGAACGAGCTAGTTTTCATTGTTATAATCACGCGTGGATCACGTGGTTTAAATAGAGAATAATCCGTTGTCTGTTGCACAACGAATCCGTTATCTGTTGCACAACGTACCCGTTGTCTATTGCATAACGTGCCCGTTGTCTTGTGTACATCGTTCCCGTTGTCTTATGGACAACGTGTTCTTTGTCTTTAGGATAAGCGTATTGAAACTCTTTTTAACGTATACACAACAGACTCGAACTTGAATCAACAACGAGACCGACTCGCAAGAAGAAGTGATCAGGAGGTGATCATTCTACTCTAACAGTAGGTGAAAAGCACTGTCTTGGCATTTAATGCTGGTCACTTCTGCATGCTGTCAGAACAAACCGACTCAACTAATAGTAGGCTCCCACGTGTGACGCGTAAGGTTCTAAATCTGTTTGACAGATTTGGTAATGAGTGTAGCCCACGTGGCATGGGCATCTATGACCATCCATGGGCATCCAGCTAAACCTATAAATACCCCCAGAGGCCCAATGCATAAGGATCACGAAATTTCAGCTCTTCCTCCTCTATTTGCTTCTGTGTTTCTTACTATTCATCATCTTCTCCACATACTTACTTTGGCATTGGAGTACAGGTCAGGGTAACACACCCTTCAACTTCAACCTTCTACCAGTAAACCAGAATATCTGTAGCAACTGCTGACGCGTGGCTTTCCAGGAAATTCATACTTCAAAATTGGCGCTGTCTGTGAGAAATAATAAACAGAACCTCCCTTTGCTCTTTGTGATCATGACTTATCAAACCCTTGCGCCCGTGCATGAGAATCAAACCCCTCAGACCACTCCCTTTGCATCTACTATTATGCAAACTTTCATCCTAGGAATTGGACAATCTTCTGGGCAGCCTGAGGGAATTATGTCTCCCTAGGATGTTTCTTCTTCCTCGGATCGAATTTTGTTGATGTTGCAGAGGCAGCAGTCCACCTTGGACCATATCACCAGGCAGCAACAGACGTTGCAGGAGAGACTCGATGCTTTCAAGCATAGTAGACTTGAAGTAGATGAAGGGCCACCTCAGAGGCCTTCATCAAGACGTCAGCTCGACTTCTCCTCTTCCCCCTCAGGAGTAGTAGCAGCACAACCAGTATCCCCGCTGTTGCAAGAGAATCGTGAGACTAGATTCGTGCTTATTCCTCCTGCTAGTGGTGCAGTTCGACCACATCCTCCACCTGTTCTTGATGGACAACAGAGTCAGGTCCGTGCTGATCAACGGGATTCTTCTGATCGTGCCGAGCTACGAGAAGATAGGGTTCGAGAGGAGCCATGAGAATGTTATGCGGAGGAGCCTAATACTCAAGTGCATGCTGGAAATCAGAGGGCCTGGATTACATCCAAAGAGGTAGAGGCCATGATCAATGCTCGTGTCAAGAGCATGAAATGAGGTACTTCTGATCACTTTGCTCAGACAGCAAAGGATAACGTTGAGAACTCTCCTTTTTCGGATGCAATCAATCAGTCATATACTTCCTCCCAGTTCATGACACCAAATTTCTCCATGTTCACAGGCTAGACTGATCCGGAGGAGCACTTGTTCGACTTTAAACATGCAATGGCTCTTCGCAACCCAGATGATACTCTTTTTTGCAAAGCCTTCCCCAACAGCTTGTCTGGAGCAGCATCAAGGTAGTTCCGTAACCTACCCCCTGGCTCAATCAAAAGTTTTTCCGAGCTCAAGTCAGTTTTTATTGATCAATTTATTATCAATAAAAAGAAAAAAGTAGGTGTAGATTTCTCTTTGCTCTGAGGATGAAACCAACAGAATCTCTAAGGGAGTTCATTCCAAGCTTCACTGATGAAGTCCACGGCATCGACAAGATTGATGATGGGAGTTGCATAGCTGCTTTCAAGAATGTTATCCCCAAACATTTCGAGCTCTACAAGTCTCTAGCTCTCGACTATCCTACCAAGTTGGATGATATGCTGGTTCGTGCTGCTAAGTACGGGAGATATGAAGATGATGTCTCAATTGTACCAAGGCCAAAGGCGAGGGGAGTGGATGTTGTGGAGAAAGCAAGTCGGTCATCTTCATCAAAGAGGAAGGAGAAGAGACGGAGGTACGAATCTTCATCATCTGAGAACTCACCGCCTAGAGAGAGGAGGGAGAAGGTGGCGTACATAACTAAATGGGATCGGCCATGAGGGAAATTCTAATCAAAACCGACAGCAAAGCAGGACGGACGCACGTCCTATTTCATCTAATACTCAGCAATACTAGCAGCAGTCAGAAAGGCGACCTTCTCAGCCTCGTCAAGAGCAGTCCCAGAATAAGCAGGAGAAGGGCAACCAGGCGACGGAGAGGCACCCTTTTTCAGCCCGAACAGATCACACAAATTTTACGGTCAGTCCGGCGACCATCATAAAGTCCATGGAGGATTAGCCATACTTCGAGTGGCCTGCCCAAGCTATTTAAGATGTCACATCGGGGACCACGGGCACATGAGTATTGCTATTATCACAAGTGTCACGGTCACCTAACGCACCGTTGTCGCATTTTGAGGAAATATTTGGAAATGCTAGTCCAGGAGGGCTACTTGGAGGAGTATTTGAATTCCAGTAATGGTGGTGCAGTGCATACCAGGGAACCATTATCTCAGCCCCGTGCAGAAGAACCTTCAAATAATCTGAGTATCAGTGGAGGAGGAGGAGGACAAGGAGGAGCTCCCATGAGGACCATCAATGTCATCCATCGCGTACGACCACCGGCGGTAGACTCGGAGCAAGAATTCAAGACCAAGGCAAGGAAGCTGTCTCATCTTACCGAAGTGTGTCAGGTGCAATCATCTGCAAGGGGCATCGAGCAAGCACTTACATTCTCTGGTCATGATATGACAATGGTCAGACCTCACTACGATGCTCTTGTTCTCACTATGCGGATCGGGGACTTCGACATTAGGAGGTGCTTGTGGATTCAGGGAGTGGAGCAGATATTCTTTATCTCCATGCTTTCACTCAGATGAAGCTAGATCCAGCTTCTCTTATCCCTGCTCAAACCCCGTTGTTTGGGTTTGATGGCAGCTCGATGCAGCCTATGGGGGAGGTTGTTATGCCCGTTGTGGCCGGACCCATTGTCTTGCAAACTCAATTCTGCGTTCTTGATGCACCTTCTTCATACAACGCAATTTTGGGGCGATGGCGGACCAATGAGATGAAAGTCATTCCTTCTTCTTACTATCAAGTGCTGAAGTATCCTACTCAGGATGGGCCCAGGGAGATCAAGGGAGACCAATTGGCGTCTCAGAAGTGTGATTTCACTCCACCCATTGTGCCTAAATAGCAATTACAGGTCGGATCCGTTGTGGAGGAGAGTTCGGAGGCATTGTACAGACCAACCATTGAGCCTACTAAGAGTGTCAATCTGGGGACAGATATGGAGCCAAAAGTGCTACAGATCGGGACGAACTTAACAACGGAGGAGGAGGTCGAGCTGCTGGGCTTTCTGAAGGAGAATCTCGACGTCTTTGCCTGATCTCACAAAGACATGATAGGAATCAGCCCAGGTATCATCTGTCATCATCTCAATGTTGATCCCGTTGTCTATCCAGTGAAGCAAAAACCGCGAAGACTTGCCCCAGTCTATCATGAGACAGTCAATGAGGAGATTAACAAGCTCATCCAACACGGGTTTATTCGAGAAGTGCATTATCCCGACTGGATAGCAAATGTGATGGTTGTACCTAAGAAGAATGGGAAAGTGAGAGTCTGTATCGACTTCACCGGTGTTAATAAGGCTTGTCCTAAAGACTTTTTCCTATGCCTAGAATTGATAGACTTATCAATGCCACTGCTGGTCATGAAATGTTGTCTTTTATGGATGGTTATTCGGGCTATAACCAAATTCTTCTGGCTGAGGAAGATCAAGAGAAGACTGCTTTCATTACAGAGCGTGGCTTGTTCTGTTATCATGTCATGCCTTTCGGTTTGAAGAACGCTGGTGCTACTTATCAACGTCTGATGAACCTAATGTTCGGTCCAGTGCTCGACAAAACAATGGAAGTGTATATTGATGACATTGTAGTGAAGAGTCGAGTACGAGGTACTCTTGTGGCAGATCTCGTTGAACCTTTCTCTATTCTTCGAATTTTTAATTTGAAGTTGAATCCAGAGAAGTGTATGTTTAGGGTCACTTCTGGCAAATTCTTGGGTTACCTTGTGAGTCAGCGTGGTATTGAGGCTAATTCAACTCAAATCCATGCTCTGTTGGATATGCCAGAGCCAAGGACGAAGAAGGAGATTCAAAAATTAACAGGCTGCACTCAATCGCTTTATCTCAAAGTCATCTGATCGTTGTAAACCTCTCTTCGAGCTGCTAAGGAAGGATTCAATATTCCAGTGGACTACGGAGTGTTCTCAAGCCTTTACTGCTTTAAAAGATTATCTGAGCTCGGCTCTCATTCTCTCAGTACCTGAACCTGGTGAAGTGTTGTATCTCTATCTCTCCGTCTCGGAGCAAGCTATTGGTTTTGTTTTACTCAGGAGTTGTGATGGCGTAGAAAAACCTATTTATTTTATTAGCAAAACTTTTCTCAAAGCGGAGTTAAATTACAGCAAACTGGAGAAGGTATGTCGCTCTTATCTTTTCTACTGAAAAGCTTCGTCCTTATTTTCAAACTCATACGATTGTTGTCATTACAACGTATCCCTTAAAAATTGTGTTGGGACGACCTGAATTGGCTGGGAGGATGTCAAAATGGGCTGTGGCACTCAGTAAATTTGACATTCGGTATCAAACAAGAATCTCATAGAAGGGGCAGGCTATGGCAAGTTCTCTCTAATTTCTCTGTAGAAGAAGCTAGGATAGAAGTAGATCCTGATCTTCACGAGCTTCCAAACGAGATGGACAACGGGAACGTTGAACAGGACGGAGAGCGTATGCATTGCAAGCTAGCAGCATGGAGTGATTGGGAATTGTATGTAGATGGATCTTCCAATTCCAATGGTTCAGGGCTTGGTGCTGTGCTCATTAATCCAGAGAACGTGAAGATCCAGAAGATGGCTTATCTTGGTTTTGCTGCCTCTAACAATGAAGTTGAATACGAAGCATTGTTGTTTGGGTTGCAAAGTGCGCATGATTTAAAGATCATTAAGTTAAGAGTGTTCTGTGATTCACAGCTCGTGGTAAATCAAATGAATGGTATCTATGAGTGCAAAGATGATCGAATGAGACAATACGCTGCCTTTCTCCATACTCTATGTGAAAAGTTCGATGTTATTGAGATTAAACATATCTAAAAAGATGACAACAGACATGCTGACGCATTAGCCTACCTTGCATCCATGTTGCAGTTTGATGAGCCTAAAGCAATCCTTATGGAGTATAAAGAGTGTCATTTGATCGAGGTTCAGCCACAACAAGAGATGTTTTTTATTAATCCCGTTCCGAGTTGGATGACAGGGTTGGCAACATATTTGAAAGATGGAGTTCTCCCTATCAACGCGAAGGAGTCGAGGCATGTCCAGTACAAAGCACCACGTTATGTCTTGGTGCATGGAGAGTTGTACAAGAAATCTTTCGGGGATCCTTTATTGAAGTGTGTTAATCCTGTAGATGTTGAAAGGATTCTTACTGAGCTTCATGAAGGTATTTGTGGCATTTATTCTAGGGGAAGAACAATAGCTCACAAAACTTTGGAGCAAGGTTATTTTTGGTCTTATATGCAAGCTGATGCTCAGGAGTATGTGAAAAAGTACAGCCAATGTCAACGATATGCTCGGTTAATTCATGCTCTAGCTCAAAAGCTCAATACTGTATCTCAGTCTTGGCCATTTGCTCGTTGGGGACTTGATATTATAGGATTTTTTCCTAAAGTTCCAGGCAATTTAATCTTTCTCTTAGTAGCTACTGACTACTTCTCTCGTTGGATTGAAGCTATCCCTCTTGCCCGTATCAGAGAACAGGAAGTGAAGAAATTCATTTGGGAACATATCATTTGTAGGTTTGGCATACCTCAGTCCATCATCTCTGACAACAAGAAGCAATTCACAAGGAGAATTATCGCTGAATTTTGTAAGAAGCTTAAGATCAAGCATATTTTCTCATCACCCTATTATCCTCAAGGGAATGGTCTGGCCGAAGCAACTAATAAGAATACTCTGAACGCACTCAAAAGAAGACTGGAAGATTCAAATGGGAAGTGGACCAGCAAGCTGCATAACATATTATGGGGGTATAGGACAACGCCAAGGAGTCCTACAAATGAAACACCGTTCTCCTTAGCTTATGGAATGAAAGCTATTATTCCTACTAAGATTAGTTTGCCCACAATGCGTTCCCAGCACAACAAGAAGAAGGAATGAGAGAAAGACAAAAACATCGAGCTAATGGCTATTCATCTTGATTTACTAGAAGAGAAGCGAGAAGACGCCAGCATACAGATGAGAAGATATCAACAGCGACTAAGGAAGGCTTATAAAAAAAGAGTACAACGGAGAGTCTTGCAAGTCGGAGATCTCGTCCTTCAAGAGGTGTTCCAGAATATGAGAGAGCTTAACAGTGGAAAGCTAGGGCCTAACTGGGAAGGACCTTATATTGTAGATCGATTGGGGAGTCCTGGAGTATATTATCTTAAAGATTTGCAAGGTAATGTAATCCAAAAATCCTGGAACATTATGAATTTAAGGCAATTCTTTTAATAGAAGTTTGAGTTACACAACGAGTTCCTTTACATACATGTTTGAGTTTGTTCATACACTTATTTAAGTGAATTATTCAAGAGAATCTTACAAATATTTTGTCTAAAGTGTTAAGTGAAGACATCGTGAATGTTTTGCAAACTCAAATAAAATTTTCATTTGAACAACGTACTCTCAACGAGACACAAGTGGCTTATCCTAAGGATGTCATCTGAGTAAACCAGTGGCTTATCCTAATGACATCTTCTGAGCAAAGTGTCTCATCCTGAGTTACTCTTAATTCATCCTGTGAAATTTTATTTGTCAGATTACATTCGTAATGTACTACACTATATTGCATCCATGTGAATTTACATTGTGGGTATGGTCAGTGCTAGTGATCTTTTCAGTGTGCTTATTGCTACAAATTTGGCATGTGTTTAAATCCATTTAAGTGTTGTTCTCAGAATGGCATCTCTGTTTTTTGTGTTCTAGCATGTGTTCTCTGCCTTGTTAGAATTATCATTACTCATGTTATTCTTTGTTTATGTGTTCTGTATGAGCTCCTTACTCTTTGTGCTTCGAGACTAAGTTAAAAAAACAAATGATAAGAGCAAAAGAGATTTCATTCATTAAAGCCCATTGCTGGGCAGAGTATATCGCAAGGAAAGAGAAAGAAATTCACAATGGAAATAAGAGAATTATAGAGACAACAGGAATCAAACAATAGGGTCTTCGGCAGTAGTGGAGGTGTCAAGCAGCGCAACGGAAGAAGGGGCAACAGCAGTAGGTGCACTGGGAGCAGAAGGACCAGAAGACAGCTCAGAATGAAGAAGAGCAGGACCTTCGAAAGGAAGTGCTTTCTCGACTCCTTCGACCTCAAGCTCGTCGTCCAGATTGACAACGTCCTTGCTTTGAAGCTCAGAGCGAGTGGTCACGTCCTGCTCGTCATCATCTCTCAGTCTTCCTTGCTTACGGAGCATGATCATCAACTCCTTTTCAATCTCCTCTCTGTCTTCATCCAGCAACCTATCCATCTGTATTTGATAATGCCTCTGGAGATCGGTAGTTTTAGTTTTGGCAGCTTTCTTGGACTCTTCAAGCTCCTGTGCAAGGGCTACTCTTGCTGCCTCAGCTTCCTCGAGCTGCCTTCCCAATGTCTGGGATATGACTTCCAGTTCGCTGATTCGGAGAACGGCATTCTCCACCTCTTCCTTTGCCTTCGCTTCTCCTTCCTTTGCCACCCAAGCTTCTTCCTCGGCTTTTTCTTGCAACTGCTGGGCAGTGGTGAGTTTGTCTTCCACTCGTCGCACTTCGGAGTGAGCTTGTGTCAGATCAAGCTCTATTCCCTTTCTCTCCTCAGCAAGTGTTTCTTCAACAGTAGTGGTCCTTCCTTTCCAGAACTCTACTGCTTCTTTGAGATGATTGTAGCGATAATTGCTACGGGCATTCAATTCGGCAACCAGAGTATTCAGTTGTGGGACAGAAATAAGTAAAGTCAGTACATCGTTGAGTACAGCGAGCAAAGTAGTGTGAGACAACGGAATAACTCTTAGCGTTGTAAGGGCGCGGCACGCAGAGTAATTCACTTCAGATATGGATAACTGTTCCATATGTTCGATGTCAGTGGGTAGTCTCATGGCATAGGTCAATGCTAAAGCCACGAAATCCATTGTCATTGCGGAATCAGCTATGTTTGGTCGTCCATACCGGGAGAATTTGGGGGTCCAATCTGGAAGGCCTCCCGGTGTACCAAGCGCCCGTTGTGCTAGAATTGTGATAGTCGCTGTTGTAGTAGCAGGAGCAGAGGTAGAATTAGCTTGCAGAGTAGCTGCAGGAGTAGTGCTGGCTACTAAAGGCCCCGCTGTGGTTTCGAGCTCACCAGTAACTGGAGGGGAGGAGGAGATTGCAACGGTCTTGCCTTTCTCAAGGCGCTTTTAATCTTCTTAACCTGTACCTCGGCCTGGGTGTGAACTCTCTTTCTTTTGGGCTCCGCAGCCACGGCTTCCGATGTAGAGTGAGTTTTCTTCGAAGGAGGTAGAGGAGGAGGCAGAGCTGTTGTCGGGCGTGCAGATCGGGGCTTCCTGATGAGTGAGGGAGGGGCATTGCTTGCCATCGTTTCTTCTTTTCCTTCTTCTTCAACAGGTACAACAGTAGGATATGAGGAGAAAGCACCTTGTTGTCCTTTATCAGAGGGAAGGGTTGGGTTCGGTACACTGTCGAATCCCCAACTATCAAACTTCAACGGTTTCCATCTGATGTATTCGCCTCCTCGTTCTCTCTTAATATTCGTAAGGGTACATTCTTCTTCTAGTGTAAGGCTTTTGAAGGGTATTTTCTTCTTATCAACTGCAAGAAACAAAAGAGTATCAGAGACACAAGTAAAAGACAACAAGAAAAAGACAACGGGCAGATGACAACGGACGGTGACAACGTAAGAGTAAAGGATACCGGACAACGGAAGTTAGTTACCAAGTGCCTCTTGAAAGACGTTGGGAACAGAGAAGGTATCCGGTTTCCAACCCCCGGAGACGATGAAAGGAGTCGTCTTCCAATCTCTTTCTACATCTATTATGCCAGAGACGAGATCGGGGACCAATGGCTTTTTATTCCAGGAGAAATAGGTATAAAGGTCACCATCGCAAACTTGACATTTAACAGCATGGATGAAGTGAAAAAGGTGTCGGGCCTCGATGGGATATCCGTCCTTGATGAATTTAATCGTCATGGACATATATTTGTAGAAATTGGGATGCATTTGACCTGGAGCGAGTTGAAGGGCAAAGAGAACATCAACAAAAACAGGATGCAAGGGAAACCGTAGTCCAGCCTCGAGTTGAGCGAGGTAGACAACGGTACAAGCAAAAGATCACCTATCAACGAAAGCATCTTCTCTATTGAAATGAAGATGAACATGAGAGAGGAAGTCAAAACGAGATCTGAAGTGATTCAGATACTCCAGTTGATTTTGACGAAGTGTGGAAGATTTTGCAATGTAGGCACCATACGATGCGCTACAAGATACAACTCGCCTCATCTTCAGTCGGGGCTCTAACTTCCTCCTCTCCTACCCTAACAATTTCTAGGGAAGCCTCAGCAGACATGGTGAAAAAGAAGAGGGTAAAAGGAGAGGAAGCGTACCAAAGAAGGAAGGAGAACAAAGAAAGCTTGAAGGCTTGGAGACTTGGTCGAGACGCAAAATCAGCAAAGTAACAGTACTTCGGGAGCAAGGTGAAGAAGAATGGGAGACTCTTGAGCAACTTATAGATATCTTAGGGATGTCAAGAGACGAGAATACCCTTCATCAGAGTCGTGCACGTATCCAAGAAATAAGGTTAGAACGGTCATTTACATATATTTGAAATTAGTGTGTCAGAATAAACTTTGTACAGGACAGAGATACCCTTCATCTCTTTCGTACACGTCAACGAGAGCAGGGGTACGATCGTATTTTAATAAACAGAGTAACCGTTGGAGGAATAAAGCGCTTCAAGTTCTGCAAAATGACATGATGACAGTCTGCCATGCATTAATGAGATGTGACGGTTTCGCACGTGTATGACAACTGGAGCAAACGTTTCGCATCCTTAGCATATGGTTTACACAACGTTACAAAGACCTTGGCAGCAGGTCAGGTATGAGTTGTTGCTTTGTGCTAGTTTATGACACTTCGAACTGCGTTCAAAGTATCATAAGAGGCAAATTGTAAGGGATAAAATTCGTAAAATTGATTAAGTGTTGGAGAACGAGCTAGTTTTCGTTGTTATAATCACCGGTGGGTGACGCGTGGATCACGTGGTTAAAATAAAGAATAATCCGTTGTCTGTTGCACAACGAACCTGATGTTTGTTGCACAACGTACCCGTTGTCTATTGCACAACGTAATCGTTGTCTTGTGTACATCGTTCCCGTTGTCTTATGGACAACGTGTTCATTGTCTTCAGGATAAGCATATTGAAACTCTTTTTAACGTATACACAATGGACTCGAACTTGAATCAATAACGAGACCGACTCGCAGGAGAAAGTGATCAGGAGGTGATCATTCTACTCTAACAGTAGGTGAAAAGCACTGTCTTGGCATTTAACGCTGGTCACTTCTGCATGCTGTCAGAACAAACCGACTCAACTAATAGTAGGCTCTCACGTGCAACACGTAAGGTTCCAAATCTGTCTAACATATTCGGTAATGAGTGTAGCCCACGTGGCATAGGCATCTATGATCATCTATGGGCATCCAGCTAAACCCATAAATACCCCCAGAGGCCCAGTGCATAAGGATCACGAAATTTCAGCTCTTCCTCCCCTATTTGCTTATGTGTTTCTTACTATTCATCATCTTCTCCACATATTTACTTTGGCATCGGAGTACAGGTCAGGATAACACACCCTTCAACTTCAACCTCAACCTTCTACCAGTAAACCAGAATACCTGTAGCAACTGCTGACGTGTGGCTTTCCCGGAAATTTACACTTCAGGTACCAAATCAAATATTCCAAGGAAAAATTTCACAAATGGCTGAATATTTAGAACATCGAGAAAGTTTTTCAACAATACATTCAATGAGTTGCAAAAGTTATCTAAGACATGGATCACCTTCCATTCCAACTTTGGGGTTTTACATGGGTGAAACTAAAATCAAATAGTCCTGGACATCTACAGAATGAAAAAAGTTCAAACATGAACGGAAAAGCTGAGAGAGCCGGCATGAGTAAGTAATTCTTCCACGTGGGACATAGAGCTTCCTAATTTCATATTGTGACAAAACAAACTAATTCATCAAAACTACTTATAATTCCCATTTATATATAAGAGAACTCCTCTCATCTCTACGATGAGCAGATCTATATTAACAGAAGATATTCAACAGTTTTCAAATATTGAATCAAAGAAAAAATGAAGTTAGGTAAAACTTCAAAGAAACCTTTACATGACCTAGAAAAACAATTATAGGTTGAAAGTTCAAATCTGTTATAAAATAAATTGAAAATTCGCTTACTTGAGAGCCATTTTTCGGTAGGCGCTCTTAATTTCCTGATCCGTCGAGTTCCTGAAGACGCCAAGAACCTCATAAAGGTCTCTCCTTTGTTGCTTCGTGGCCTCATTCTTCTCCGATTTCGAAGAAAAGTCGTGAACCGGCATTTTCACACAGCAGCAGATCAAAATATGCCTTTTTCTTTACAGACACCTGAGAAATGTCTCCTTTAGAACGAAATTTCACAGATTCAATGATCTGCAATAGAAATTCCTCTCTCCGTCTCTCATTTGCTCTGAAAGATCTGAAAAGTCGATTTCAGAACAAATGAAGAACATTGATGAAATCTAAGGAGAGAGAGAGAGAGAGAGAATCCAAGCTGGAGCTTTGGAGGAGCGTATAGAGAAAGATTAGAGCAGACAAGAGGGCGAGAAAATGGAGGGGAAATTCGGTTGGCATTTTAATTTCTTAAAACCAAAATATGTTTTTGGTATATCGCGCGTGGTGCGTAGTACGCATGGATTTTGTTTTGTGCTATGTTTACGCGCGAAGGGCGTATTGAGCATCTAAGGGCCCGCGTATGGACAGCATTTTCAAACAAGATTGAGGACTTGTCCAAAAGGCCAAAATCACAGTTAGGATCTTGCTACTCATCACTGCGGACACAGCAATCTTAAGACATTTTGTCCGCCCCAAAATTTTACCAAGATTAAAAGTGAGACCTTGGCAATGCAGACACAGCAATATTAAGACATTTTGTCCGTCCCAAAATTTTATCAAGATCAAAGTGAGACCTTGGCACGTGACTTAATCATTAGAACATCCCGTCATAAAACATTTAAGCGTACTAAAATATGAGCTTAATTTTTTTTTTTCAATTAACCATGATCAAATCTAATCTTTCAAATTAAAACTAAAATATAATAAATAATTCGAATTATCCATCGTGATTCTTCACTATCAATCTAACCCTAGAAAGCACGGATACTTCAAATAGGTCATCGTACCTGTATCGGATACGGATACGCCTCTGATACGGCAGGATACATACAGGATATGGCTTAGACGTATCCGGTTAATTAAAAATAATTTTTTTATTTCGGATACGATAGGGATACGGCTCCGATACGGCATGGATACGGCCATGATTTTTTTTTTTATTGAGACCCGGGGGTGTGACCTTATCTCTTTTGTTTTTGCATATACATGGTCTTCTTTATATTTTGCTTAGTGGATAATAGGATGATTTTCTTTTTTTGCTTAGTGGATGATGAGATGACCCTATTTCTTTTGCTTTTACATGGACATGGTCTTTTTTATAAATAAACAGAACTGAATCAATAGTAATTTTGTAATTATAATAAAAAAAATATAGTATTATTATATTATTATTAAAAATTACAGACGTATCATAACCGTACCTATATCCCGTATCTGTGCTTCCTAAATCCAACCTAATCATAAATCCAAAATTAAATCTATTACAATATCTTATACTCCAATTTAAATACTGATAATTTAATTCTCAAAAAATGGTCAACGATCCAAATTTCATTCAGTTTCGGGATAATCACCTATTGGATCTTCTTCTTCCTCTTCCCAAGGTCTCGATACACAAATATCAAACCTAAAACCTGCCGAAACAAAGTCATCAACTGAGTAATAAATTACTTCGCGTATATAAACTCCTAACTAACAATATAATAACATTAATATAAATCATGATTTAACAATACATGTGATCATATAAACAAATCAGAGTGTGGAAGCATAATTTCTAATCAATCCTTATAAGTGTTCACTTGTATTTATCTTTCTTACTTATCTTACTTGTCTTTCTTATTTATGTGTATATTCAACAACATGCACTGTACAATAACTTAAGATAACTCTACCTCATATATTGGATAGAGACTAACATATACCCTACTTACCAAAGTACTATATGGTATACACATTATTCGATGCATATGGCTTGTCTACACATTATCCAGTGTATACGGCTTGTCTACACATTATTCGGTGCATACGGCTTGTCTTGCTTTGATCTTAGGTTTGTTGGTATTCAGACAGTGCAAAACTCAATCATGTTTGTGTGCTTGTATACTTGTATAATACTTGTGATCTTATTTTTTTATCATGCCTGAATATATTAATTTAATGAATGAGTGTGAGTGAAACAATGATAACCATTAATTAAATCGCACCCAAAATTATTGGTCAATGGTTCTCGAAGACTCATCATAACAACTAACGTCGCATGATAATACCCCTAAGTCACACAATCATAATTCACGGTTTGATTTAACCAACATCCATTATCATGCAATTTGTCAATCATACATCAATTTAAGCATATATAATTTCTCATAATTGATCAATATAAAAATATGTTTTATAAAGTTTTCAACAATAAAATAATGAAATAATTCTATTAATCATGCATCAATTTTCGGTATATAATTTTGATAAAATCAATTTCATAAAACCCTAATTTTATAAACATCACAATTTCTAATCAAACTCATACTTATTTCATCCAATCCAACAATCATCTATTCCTCCATCATCCACCATGCATAAACCATACAATTTTTTCATTTCCCCTTCTTGATTTACATACTAACATCATAAGAAAACATCTCTTAAAATCATAAACAACTTTCATAAGGGATTCATAAAATAACATGTTTAATCTTATTTATTTATTTAAATTCAACTATTTCTCCTTATTTATATTAAAAATCATCATGTTAGTAGGAAAGAATCTATATCTACTTCTCCTAATCGCTTCCCCACAATCAAGCGCTTGCAAATTGGCTCGATCTAAACCTTCATGCTCTTCTCCTTGTAAAACCTTTGATTTTTTCTCTTAGATATCTCAAAATAACTTTTCTCTATCTCTTTTAGGTTTAGAAAGCCTTAGAAACCCTCAACCCACGAACATAAAGATTATTCATACTGTTGGGACCTTAGGGACTCAAAAGTCTCAAAAATCGTGAAAACCGTGAAAAATATCATCGTCGGGCGATTGATCAGCAATTTAGTGCCGATCGATGGGAGCTGCTGGCGAACGATCGACGGTGGTGTGCTGATCAATCGACCGTCGCCAATGCCAAATTTTTTTAAAAGTCTTTTGATACTTTTTTATTAGCTTTCATTTCATGTAATTTATTCATAAGAACAACATAAATTAATTGATTTATTTGAGTTTTAAAATCTATACGTTTCACATTAATTTTATAGACTTAATCGTATTAAAATTAAACACATATTTCTATAGAATTTAATAACACGAATATCAAGAATAATAAATTCGGGGCTCTACATCTTTTGATTGAGAGAGGTCACACCTCATCATTGACGCAAGAGTTAGGGTGTTGTGAGTGGCTTTTGAGTAACCAAAATACTGGTTTTTGACTTCTAGATCAATTTATAATCGTTTAGATGATTGAGTAAGATTTATCGTGAGTGAGTTTAATCCAAATTGCCAACACCATAAAAATAGAGTTAGTACATTATTGAAGTATTTTGTATAGACATTCTATGATGGGAAGAAAGCTTAATATCAATTACTCATGGGGGTTGGTGCAGTTGGCTTAGCATCCTAGGTTTACTCCCTATGATCATGTGTTCAGCTCTCATTCCTCAATTTACCCTGATATCCGTAGTGAAAATTCTGAATGGGTCGTTGCTAAGGGACTAGTCCTTGGGTTAACTGCTATAGGACATCCTCCGACAACAAAAAAAAAAAAAGCATAATATCAATTCCATTGTAAAGTCAACTGGTGACACTTACAATTTACTTAAACAATAGTCTCATTGGAAGTGTGTGCATGTCACCACATGATGCGGATCAACTCTTGAGAGGGTGTAATAGTTGAAATATTCATCTATTCCCTAACATAGAACAAATTCTAACCTTGCTAAGTATCGTTGAACCAAAATAAATAAATAAAGTGATTTGGGATTTCGAGATTACTTCATGCTCTGCTCTTTGCTTAAATCTGATTTTACTTACATCACTATTGGTACTCCTAAATATATCCATCTTAGCTGTCAAAAACAATTTTAGTTAACTTATTCTGCCTTTTCTAATGTCACATCAGCTCTAATCCTAATAGTTTAATAACGGATACCCTTATAAAATTACTTCCATTTCCATAAACATTTTTAGCAAAAGGTGCTCAAAGATATAATAAACCATGGATAAAGCTATGCCCACCTTTTTTCATCCATTTTTTCTTTTTTAAATAAGAAAGACAAAAAAGTAATGAAATAAAAAATTATCACATTTTTTTCCTCTATTATTCAAAAAAAGAGAAAGTAGAACTAGCATTGCCCACAAACCATTTCCACACCTCATCTATTTGGTAACACGCATGAAAAAAGCAATTATCTGCAAAGATTGCAGACAATTTTTAAAGTCTTGTTGTAACCTAATTAACCAGACCGTGGAGCGGGAGCGGGAGCGAGAGCGTGAGGGTGAGAGTGTCAAATTTCAATTTAGGATAGTGGCGAGAGCACCTCCAGAGCGCCGATATATATAATTGTAATATTTTTTTTTTTTTAAATCAAAGATATTTTTAAATTCCAAGAATCAGTGAATCTTAATCATAATTAATAAGAATTAAAAGAAATGCACCTCTGAGTACGATTAAATTCTCTGATTGAACTAAGAGAGAGTTCAATTGCAATTGGTGTGATTCTTTAAATAAATAGCGTTAAAAAGCAAAACTTAATAGATGTTGTACATTTATAAAAAGTAGATGAAAAGACTATGTGGTCAGAATCGTCAGACAATAAATGCCCTACTGATGAGTTGTACTTATGTAAGAGATAAAAATATGGACAGTAGAAGAAGCCTTTAAGTCTTTTAATGTTAGACTAGACTAGAACAGTTCCAAAGCAAAAACAATTGAAACCGCTGCTCCACTCATTTGAAACCGACGCTCTTGCACATTTGAAACCGCACTCCTACGGCAATTTCGCTCTCAAACTATGAGAGCGAGGTTTGAAAGCAAGAGCGGTGAGGGGAATGGATGGTTTGGGTTACTAAGGTTGTAACCTGCAAAATGAGCCGCCTAAACAATTTAATGGAAACTGTTTTTATTTCACAGAATGGTTCACAATCAATTAACTATTGCGACTCTCGCGCCAATGGTGGGTGTGGCTCCTCTCAATAAAGAGGTCTCAGGATCCATTCCCGGGTGATGATTAGCAAGAACTCCAATCCCCTAACCACTAACAACCCTATATTTACGTACGTAAATGATATCCTCTAGCCAAAAAAAAAAACTATAGCGACTTTTCCAGCAATCACTTACCACAAAAGCAATTTTCTCTATGTGCTGACCAAATGCCTTCAATGATTTAATCCCCTAAAAGTAATTAAATCGCAACAAATAAGCTAAACCAAACCCAACACCTAGTCAATGCGATGCACGGGTACCTTTTAGTCGATACTTGGACTCCAAATACTTCAAATCACAATCGAATTACAATCAAATGCAGATAGATCAACGGTTCAACATGGTTACAACAGGCATACAATGCAATGGTAGAGTAGGAATCATTTTTCAAGACATTTACTACTGTAAGGGATAAAATTCATAATTTAATCTTGTGTTGTGGCAAAAAGTGTGTTTTCGGTGTTAAACGGTGGATACGAGCTTATATGTGTTTTTGAGTACGTATTCGTTGTATGTATGGCAATGAACTCGTTGTGCTCCTCACAACGAGAACGTTGTCCTCTAGACAACGGACTCATGGTCATCAAGACGATGGTATCGTCCTAGGTGTAAACAACGAGCTCGAGTTTTATGTCGACAACGAGACCAACTTTCAGGACCTGATCCTCAGGAGGCGATCATTTGTCTCTGACGTTAGGTGGAAAGCACTGTCTTAGCATTTATTGCTAGTCACCTTAGATGAGTTTTCGACCCAGAAATCGACTTAGAGATTGTAGGCTTCCACGTGTGACGCGTTCATCATCAGATATATTTGACATATTTGGTAATGAGTGTTAAGCTTATAACATGGTCATCCAAGTCATCGATGGTCATCTATGATTATCCTAAGCTAAACCTATAAATACCCCCAGAGGCCCAGTGCATTAGGATCGATCAAGGAATATCAAAAGAGGAAAAGATATTTAGCAGTGTTATTTCAGAGACAATGTCTTAACTTTTATCTCAGTGTTCTAAACTCTCAGTGTTCTAGGGCATCTGTGATTTTACTATTCACCTTCTTCTTCATTTACTGACTTTACCAACGGAGTTGTTTTAGGGTGCAGACCCGCTCCTTCCCTTTCTTTTTGTTTTAGTCTTATTTGCATGCGAATGTCATTTTGATTGCTCTACCAACCAAACAGCTATTGACGTGTATCGAACCCGGGAAATTTCCGTCACAACTACTAAGTAGGGCTATACACAACTTTGATAGAGATGTGCATCTATCAGTTTGAAAGGTCTATTAAATAGGCTATGCCTTGAACTCTCTGTTCTATCCATTTGTATGTATCAAAGATATATCTGTTATTTCTTTGGATACAGGGATGGCTACCTAACTTCACTAGTGTTAGGTTTAAGATTTTTCCAAAAGGACTTCCATTATTGGATCAATGTTTTGTGAGAAGGGTCATAATCATCAAACCACTACTTAAGAAAATAACTTCAACTCGAATGATCATTTACTCAAGACCAAGGGTGCATTTCGCCTACCCAAAAAAAAAAAGTGTATTTGGCTTTGATTATTTTGGTTATAAGCATTTATAATATATCATTAGACATACAACCACTCGAAAAAAAAAAAAAATTAAATCATAAATATGCTTGAACTATTTAAGATAGTCCTGGTTTAACCATAGTAATTAATTGATTAAATCACTTGTTATCTAAATATGTTTATATCTACTATTATTATAATATTAGCGGGTGGCACATGCGATGCACGTGAGAGCGAGGGGAAGGAGTTAACCACAGTTAATAGGAGTTAAAAGGGACATGTGTTAACCCGTGGGTGCGATTGAACTAGCTAGTGGCACGTGCGATGCACGTAAGAGCGAGGGGAAAGAGTTAACCACAGTTAATAGGAGTTAAAAGGGTCACATGTTAACCCGCGGGCGATTGGCTGTGATTCAAAATAGATAGATGAGCAAGGGTAGTTTCGAAATAAAATCAAAGGCAAGGGATAGTTTGGGAATTAAAACAAACATTAAATCAATTTTTTTTTATATAAGGGTAGTATCGGAATTTTGGAAAAATCATCTATGGCTGCCTCTCTCATTATAATGGTAAAGATAATGGGAATTGGCCTTAAAAACGTTGATGAAATTTTGTTACGATTGACAAAATTACTCTTCCACTTATCATCTCTATTATTGTATAGAGAATGAAAAAAATATCCTTACACTTATATATTCATTATCTCTAAATTACTCTTACACCTATATTTTCTCTATTATCTCTACTATTTTATAAAAATAACAAAATTATCCTTATATTTATATCTTCTATTTTTTCTTCTATGTCTCTGTTATCATAATGAAAATATGAGACTTGAAAATATTGATTGAAATTTGTCACTACTGATAAAATTGCTCTTACACTTATCTTTTTCTCTCTAATGTACATTGCACTTACGGCCTAGTTGAAGAGTTTAAGTACAAAAAAGAGCTCTCGTTCAAGCCATCTTCAAGCGATTATCACAACTCCAAAAACAAAGGTTTTGGAATTACCCTTGTGTCAAGCATATTTTTGGGAGCTCGAGATATCTCTTGAACCAAAACTCATGTTTGTGGTTAAACATTTTATTAAAAAAACTAAATATTTTATTCACTTTAAGAGGCAAATGCTGCCGTTGTAGGAATAGCAAAGCTGCAAAGAGCATCATTGGTAGTCTCGGGATCAAGTTCCCCTGGGTCCTTTCACATGTAGCAGGTTCCACTTTGCCAGCTGAACTGGTCCATTAATTAATAATATCCTTTTGCCTCAACTAATTCCATTAATTAATAGAAAAATAATCACTTCCTTGGTTGGTGATGCGAGAGGTGCGTCTTGGGAGTCTGTTTCTGCCACTGTCCCATATTAACTAAACATATATATGTTTGATGTCAAGATGGGTTGGCTGAAAGACACGTGGCAAACAAATTAGTTCGATCGGACATTTATAGACCGTTCGATTGAAGAAGGGAAGACCAATCATTTCTATATCCTAGATAGGGTCTAGTGAATCTTAAGGGGTTAATGCTAAAAATTAGGGTCTAATCAGACGGTCTAAACATGTCTGATCTGATATTTTTGACACATGTGTCCAATGAACCAAACTTGACATCCAACTATCAGATTCAAAAAAGTATGCCATGTGTCATCTATTTAGAAAGACCGCTCATTACAAGCTTCAATGAGCATGGTTCATTAGTTCATTAGTATCCTTCCTCTATATATATATATATATATATATATATTAACCAGAGTTAATGGGGAACTAAAGGGGCTTTGTTAGAGATAGGAGCAAATAGGAGCAATAGTTCGCTCCACGGGAGCGAACTAGCGCTCTAATAATAATATCCTTTTGGTGTGGGAAAATAGTGATGGGTCAACATTGGTCACCATAGATCATGAACAGATGAGTGACGAGATCTTGAGCTTAAACTAGGGAACCAGAGGTTGACTCGGTACCTAATCACTTAGTACATATGTTGCCTTAACATTTAAGAGACAAAGATGTCACACCTTATATTTCCTTGGAAATGACTACAATGGACTGCCAAAAAAGATGTTATTTCGTTTATCTGTCTCTCATTTCATGAAGAGGAATGAAAATGGTAGACACCACCATGTCCACCCTCAAATGCTGGGTATAGATACCCCATAGAGGCATAGACCCCCATTGCTCAAAGAGCAACTGATGGAGAGTTTCATAGATCATATGGCCTAAGAGAATGATAATCTTGACCGTTTGATTATTTGGCAATACCTTAATGCTATGTTTGATTGCTGAGAAAATAAGTGAAAAGATGGAAAAGAAAAAAAAATTTGAATTTCTAATATAATTTTTAGTTGTGTTTTGTCCATGCAATTTTCTTTTCTTTTCCATGTTTTTACTTATTTTCTCGGCAACCAAACATAGCATAAGGGTCTGTTTGGTAAAAGGTAGGATCTCCTCTTCTCAATTTTAAGATGAGAACTATGCGCTACCAATTTTATTTTATTTTAAATCACATGTGTTGTGCTTGCTTGCCGAAAAAATTTAGAGAAGTAGAATACTGTAAAAAATAAATAAATTTTCTCATTGTTGTTTGGTTGACACGAAATCAAAGAGAAATTAACTATATGTGTTTGGTTGTTGAGAAGTTTTTTTTTTTGTTTCTTCTTAGTGATCATGGGAGGTTTTCAGCTATCATTGATGCCTGAAATGTGAGCAACCTGGTAATGGAAAGGAATAGCACAACCATCATCGTCATCAATACCTTGTTCTTAATACTTGGGATTAACAAACCGGTTATATATCTCCGTTTTATTAACCGTCATAACCTCAATTAAATCCTTATTATTTATATTCACGTCATTGCCCTTTTTAGAGACTGCAACTTGCGCCATTTCGTTTATTCTTACTGGAGCTGTTAGTTGTTTTTGATAAACATATTCAAATCATTTTAGTTTGACGTCTCTCCCTTATTTTATTACCAATTAAAACTACTTCCACATCCTCTCCAAATACACTCATTTCTAATCTTATTAAAGGGAGGAAAACCACCTCCTCCAATTTGATAGTAGTTAGCATATCAAGGAGTTGCGTCACGATGGCTTCAGGCCGGGTTGAGCACGGGTATGGTGAGCATACCAGTAACCCAAACCCGGCCTTAAAACAGAACCCAACAGGTTGTCAATTATTTTATACGTTCACTATATCAGAATTAGTGCAAAAGTTATAGGCATAGAAGCATGGAAGAGCAGAACAGTGCACACTATTGTAAGCAAGGAAAGACTCATGAATTATAATCTAGTTTGAATTGAGTTTGATATAAAAGAGTAGTGAAGGGTGAGGGGGATGGTAAAAGCCTTCGATGTTTTGCAGTTATCTTCTCCAGAAAGTGGGAAAAAAGCTGGGAACTTTGATAGACTATTTTCAACTACATATTTTTTAATTGGGAAACCATGCTTGGGGCTTATGGATTCCAAATTCAGTTTTGGTTTTTGACTAAGGATAACCATAAAAAACACAGTTCAAAACAAAGTCTAATACATTGTAAAGATTGAAAATTATAATGAAACATATGAAAAACTTAGCCTGTGGCCAAACCAAACTGCACAAGTTCTAGCTACTTTTCATCGGCCACCACATTCGCTACAGCCTGTGACTGACCCATACGAGAGGTGGCTGCTTTGCTTCATGGTTCACTGGTGGGATAAACATGGCCTGTATTTCTGTAAGGAGCTGAATCCTGCATGGCTCCACGGCTCTAACTTATAGACACATGTATCCTCTAGGCGAAAGGAGAAGTATTTTCCAAACTTTTCTGTTATGTGACTAATGGCTGCTGGTAAAGGTACCAACCAACCATCTTGTGGTTGAAAAATTGTTTAGCCTCCTCAAGACTGTCTATGAGATCATGGATAGCTTTTTGAAAGCTTTTACAGTTCAAAGCACTGGAGAAGATGAGCACTGCCTACTTATACTGGAATCTGTTATCCCCCTCTTTTTGAGGAGCTGGAGATGTTTGATTGCATAGTGAGTCCTAACTGAAGATCCAAACTTTTACAGCTTTGCTTGGAAATAGACAGGAGGGAAGGCTTGATGACGACTGGTCTGTTCTCGCTAGACCTGTGAGTCTGTGTCATAGAGGCATCTTTTTGGAATGGGATGTGAGAGGGTAAAGCATATGAATTCGAGACATGGGACCCTTTGAGGTAAGCGTTTTGGTCAAATGGCTTGAAACTAATTTGAGATTCCTCATAGAGTTTGAACTGAGGTACATAACACGAAGGATCATAGAACCATGGCGAGGAGCAATTGTAACTGAAGCCATGGTGACTCTGGAAAGGTTGAAGGTGACAATTTACGCCTACCTTCCTTGCTTGAAGCTGCAATCTTTTCTTCTTCATCCTCTCCTTTTTATGGGCATTTTGGTGACCACCCAATGCCTGTGAGTTTGCAAACTCCTTCAAACAAAATTGGCACTCATACTTCTTGTCCTCCAGCTCACCTGTTGGACTCTTCTCCTTAGCAGGTTTCTCCTTCCACGATGAAACTGCGTTCGAGGAATTCACACTTTCATCTCCTTCCTCAGACCCTCTCAAACATCTCCCGTTGGTTGTATATGGATCCACCTCGAAGCCAAACAATCTCAGCTTCTTCTCTTCAACTCGGAGTTTAAGACCAATACCATCATCTCCCTCTGATCTAGGAGAAAGGATATTAGAGACAGCAACACCTTGTTCTAGCACATCCCTTTCCATTTTTGTTAAAATGGGAGATTAAGATTTTTCCTAGAACCGACTCACCAATTAGTTGTTCAGCCCCTCTTCCATTTATACACTCATTATCGTGGACAGCATAGACGTCTGAAAGAGTCAGTAATGGGGAAAAAATTGATCAAAGAAGCCCTCATACAGTGTTAAGTTGAAACTTTATCATATTATAATGGATATGCCCCAAGCTTTCCCTATCAAATATAATTTAGTTTATTTTATTTAAGAAGGAAATCCATAGTCTGCAAGAACTTTGACAAACTATGTTTTATATGCAATTGTAGTACCACTTGGGCATTTAAAACACATTTATATGCTTAAAGAGAAGAGAAATTGTATCAGAATTACTGTAATCTCAAAGTCAAAAGAGGTGGGGATGCAATCACCTGGAAGGAAGGCTCTCTAAATTTGCAGATTCCTACTGTACTTAATGGCAAATTATATACACAAATACATCAATATCATAATTGTGGGTACCCAGCCACATCGACAACAGGGCACCAAATAATATTAGATTATGTTGAGTTCTGTAGTATTGTGTTTATCTAGCACTTAATGAAGCTTCTCTATAACCATCCCTCCACCCACATGCATCTAACCAAAAACTGTCAATCATGTTCTGGGAATGCTCTAGGAATGAGGAGATTGGGTAGTTGCTAAACAAAGGAATATTAGAAGTGGGTAATGATGTAAGCATATATACTAATAAGGGTCTTTAATGAGATCTGTGCATATCTTCTTAGGGAAGCAAACCCTATAATTTATAGTTTTATATCCAAAAGCATAGGTTTACAACTTAATTAAGTCATCAGCTTCTATTGAATAGACAAGCAAAGCTTTTGGGTTGGACAGTTGTTCTAATTGGACCCCACCTTTTGTAACTTTAGAAACATGTTAGAAACTGCTGGATTGTGTTGTTATTCCATTGTCTGATACAAAATCTTCCAATGGTGGACTTCTTCCACCAATACCTCTCATTCTCATCAACTCCCACTCTTGTTCTTTTTCTTCTAATCTATTCAAATTGCTTTCTTGCTTTAGGGAAAAAATTCCAAGTAGGAAAGCAAAGTCATCAAGCATTTCCCTATCCTAACATGTGGAATCAAATGAAGCCATCCTGGGGCGAATCGATTATGGTGGCTGGGTGGGTTGGTTGGTTGATTGATTGATTTCATCTCCTTTCATTTCATTTCATTTATCACTGGGAGGATTGATGATCAAAAGGTGGCCCCCATCCATCAGCCACCCTAAATCCCCATTCTAATCCACTCTCTTTTGCTTCAATTGTGGACAATTCTTTAAGGAAATTATTTTTTTATTATAAAAAAACTAAGGATGCCAAAATTGACTTGAGAGGCTATGAGATTGGAAACCCATTAATTATTTCAAGTCAGTGCTGCAATAGTAATTTGATATAGAGCATGGATTGTCATAGGAGGCTTTTCTTTGCTGGTTACCATCCTCGGTGCACCGTGGCAGTGCTATCCGTGCAGGATCCGGTTTCTTGAGGTGAAGGTAGGCCTTTTACATATCTTCCCCACTGGGAAATTATCTTGCTGGAGATAGAACATCAGAAACACATGGCACCTGTCGCCAATCAGCACTACAACATTCATAGGCAATTTGGAAAATATTAACATAAATAAAGCCATCAGAGTAGGATGATAATACAAGGCATCTCATAATCAATTCTGATAGACTTGAATATCAGAAAAAGGTGGAGTTCTCATTGTGAGCATGGATAAATATGACTTCTAACTCGCAATGAGGTAATATTAGGTCTGAATGGAATTTCAAAACATCAGGTGGTGAAGGCACCATAACAATACGCCCAGCAAATTTACAATTATGTATGACGGGGTATCGTTGAGCAGCAAAGAGTAACAATTTTGGTAGAGAACTGATATTTAACAAACTTGAAAAGATGCACATTTAAATTAGCTCATAGATTGGAAGACATGTTTTTGGTTACTTATATCAGCACATTTTAAGACTTTTGATTGCAGAAGACAACCAACCTGTTGAGATATCCATGGTGTTGGGAGCCATGAGCAACTTTTACTTAAGATAGCTCCCTTGTTATTCAGTGTTGTACATTGAGAAATAATAATGCATATCATTAGCTGAAACAAGACCATGGTTTTATAGAACTGAACTAATGAACAACATGGTAGCTCAGTTTGTTAGTAAGCCCAGTCTGCCCAGCTTCGTGGATGATAAACGAGTATGCTTTGAAGGTATTATGGGGCCTGTTTGGGATCATATAGCAGTGATTATTCAACAACCTGCGACTCTTTAACCATTAAGAAACACCCAGCCTTAAGACATTGCACCTTCGATATTGCAACAATGAAGCAGCTTTATCCATTTCCCTAATCTTGACAGCTAAATGAGGTCAGAAGCATTCCATCATCCCAGTAGTTATATCCAGATATCTGGCGGTTATTATAAGTGGCATACCTTCAATAGCCACTATTATATGTCATTGAGAACTCAAGAAGAGCTAGTGCTATGTGTCAATTGTTGGGGCAAGGTTCTCCACCTTTCCTGCATCCTGAAGAACTGGAGTGCCCAAGTATATGGGCTTATAGAAGCAAGCAAATTTTGCACAATTGCACAAGTGCTCATACCAAATGTCACCCAAAGGTCAGTGTTCGCTGATGCACTTATCAATTGTTAAATCCAGCAGTGTCTGTGTTTGCTGATGCACTTATCAATAGTTAAATCTAGCAGTAGTTCTGTATTTCCTTAGTTATCAATAATTACATCTAAATGCTACTAGACTAGGACTCACGACTTGACAAGCGAGATGATTCAGAGGACTCCCCACAGAAGCTTCAAGTTACACTTCTTTCTAGTATCTACAACTAGGTCTGATTCACTTAGAATTTGATGGTCCAGCACTCGAGGACACAGTTCATTGTGTCTCCAAAATTCCACCACGGTCCAATGGAAGCATAAGTAGTTGTGTCAACTCCAGCCCTTAGAAGTCAAAAAAGAAAACGTCGCTATAGGCTTCACTGAAGCATTAAATCACTAGTTGATATTAACTTTTTGAATTATACAGATGGGAAATGGAAGTCTAAATTCCCATCAAATTAAATGATCTGGCTGAGGTAATATACTTGTTATACGCAAATGTTCTTTACTAGGTAAGCATATTATACTTCTGGTTATGTAATAGAGACAGGCCATTTTTTATGGAGTGCCTGCTGTAACATGTACTGGTACTTCTGGGGAACCATGTCCAAGCTGTACCTAGTTTGGCCATGAATATAAAAGTTTGTGATTTGGTGTAATATCATAAAGCACATGAATAGAAAAGTTGAGCTTTGGTGGATTTGTAATGCCATAAAACATAAACATATGCATCTCTCTTTTTTTTTCCTCCCAACAAGGGGTCTGTACTTCTTCCTATCATTCATGTCATGAGTCTATAAGGCATTCTTTATACTTCCCGCTCTCAATTTTTTGAAGCATTAATGTAAAACTGCATAAATCAATTACATGCAATATTTAAACAACTAAAAAAAAGCATTGTTATACCCTATGATGTGAGAAAATAGTAGGAAACACAACGACTAAAACCACTCATACTAACAAATAATAAAGTACAAGATATTTGTAAATAAAATTAACTTTAAGGACCAGCTCTAAACCCAAGGGATGCATACAACTGACATTTAATATCAGTGCCCCTCTTCTCTTTTCATTCCCCGGATGCTATATGTAAGTGCATTGAATCACATTTTGGGAGTATCGACATGTGTTTTCCATCCTAATGCCCTAACTTTTCTTATGATAGAGAGATCAATTTACTGCATTCATAATTTACTAGCCCCTTGATGCAGACATATAATGTTACTAACTACTATTGTAGCTCAACATGATTTGCACAAATTCAGGAAAGACATTATATTTGGGAAGACCCATGGTGCAAGTAAAGGATCTAGACCAAATATATTCATCTTGAGGCAATTTGATGGTTGACAAGTTAGCCAATTTCTAGGGTTATTTAAATTTTTAGTGAGGGATCAAATGCTTAAATCCCTACATGGGTTCCACTTGTCATTTAAAAAAAAAAAAAAAGAGCCTTGACGTATAATTGTCATCTTCAAGGCCCCGGTCTAGTCGAATTATCAGTGTATAATGGAGACCCCACTAAAACATGAAAGCGCTATTGGGGAGACACATATATATCAATCAAAATCCTGAATAAATATATCCAACTATTGTGCTACTCAATGGAATGTTTAGTTGTCTTCACTTCTTGATACTCCATGGGATAATCTTCCATAGCCTTCGAACCCTGCTACAGCTCAACAGGACAAAAGATTTTTGGTGTCTTATCTCATAGGTGTCAAAATGGGAGGAAGGACCACGGAAATTGTTGTATCTCACCAAACATACATTTGATCTGCACCAAAAATGTTCAAATCTTCTCTCACACACTTAAAATCGTCAATGAGAAGGCTCATTTGCTCATTGGGATTGTTGTATGTAGAGATTTTTGTACCTAAAATTTTCTCCCATCTCTCCACCTTTCATAATTTGTTTATAAGAAAAAGAAAACAACAGAAAACACAGGTTGAGAGGCAACATATAGACTAAGTAAAGTAGAGACTTGCTAAGAGGCCCAAAGGATTGCCCCTGCTTTGAGACCTTGGAACCACACATTGCCATACCTAGCCACTATGTACTATCAAATCCAACTCCGATGCCACTAAATTCTTTATACTTTTTTTTAACGATTTTGATTGTTGTAAAGAAAGTACAAGCTTGAAGTAAAGACATATATTAGAACAAAGTTATTACTCATAACTGTTTTAGGTAGAAAAAGCTAAAATACATTTCTGCTTTATATATGTAATATGATATAGGGACTTCCTAGCCGCTCCCACTACTTGATCATTCGAAAACCCTGCTACATGCCTAACCCACTTCCCAATGGCACCAACTCTTGTTCATGCTTCGTGCAACTATTCCCAAAATCCCAGGACACATGTTTGATAAAGCTCATCTTGCAGACTTGAACTAATGGCTACGTAAACGGTATGATGAAAGAGTTTGTTTGGGCGGCGATTTGGACAAGATTTTGTGGATCATGTTGCGGAAAAAATAACTAATAGAAAATAATCAGACGGAAAGAATAAAATATAACAAACACCACAAGGGAACACAAGAGATATACGTGGTTCGGCAACAACCTGCCTACGTCCACGAGTCAAGATCCGATCACTTCTTTATTCACAGGAACTTTGAGGAACCAGTACAAAAGCACTCAACTCACTTTCTCTATGAAAACCCAAAGAAGAATCTCTATCTATCCTCCCTTAAACTTTTCACAATCCCTAGTATGCTTTAACCTTTTCTATTACCTCCCACTCATAATACAAAAGCATTCCCTTGATCCCTAGATGCAAAGATGCAAACCCTAGACCCATAATCCCCTATTTATAGGCTTAAACAAGAGCCCTAAACTAATAGAAAGTCTCACAATCGGAATAAGAGTTTCCAAAAAAAAATATAAAGACTTAATTTGTAATTTTCCGGAAAAATCCCGCTATGGCCGATCGATCGACGCACCCCGGCCGATCGATCGGCGGCCCAAGTACAAGTCCCGTCGCGCCGTCGATCGATCGGCCATAAGGGGCCGATCGATTGGCCCTACCTTGCCTTTGCGGAAATGAGCAAACTTCAAACAAATCTCCACCTTGGCAAGAATTCCGCAACACCACTCGCAATCAAGAGAACCGATTTGCTAATCACCAAGCAAACCTCCAAGATAGAACACCGCTTCACCCACATTCGGAAAACACCTCCACCTCGAACCAAAATCTCTCTCAAAATTTTGAAAACTATTTGCAATTACCGCAAACCCGTTTGCAAATACTGCAAACACCCGCTTTGACCTTCACCACCTCTGCACCATCTACGAAAGAGACCCCACCAGCTACACACACCCTCGAATCCAACCCTGGAAAACACTCCACCGAATTCGATAAAACATGGTCAAAACCCATGTGTAGCCTGAAAATTCATTCTCCAATCTAGGAGAATCCCGGACGAGGACATAGGCCCGTCCTCTCCATCAAAGGTACATCATCACCATCTCCACCCTTACGAAAACCTATCGGAATACTCATCTCTGCACAGACTGCGAAAGAGACTTTAGGTGAACTTTCTATCCTCTACACAACATCAGGTTTTCGTTTTCTTCCAGACATTGTAGTAACTCCACCTACCACCGTATTCCCTTTCAGGAGATATAAACCACCACACTTCTTTCCCTTTATCAAAATTAAGCAACCCTGCTTTCCCCGCTTTATTTTGATAACTCTACCTGCAACTGTGTAGCAACAGCCCTTGGAGTCTAATTGCACGAGGGATATTAAATTCCTTCGCAACTTAGGGACACAAGCTACTCTTCTCAAAGTTTGAATAACTCTATCAAACATTTTTATCTTTACATTACCAAATCATGTGATTTCACATTCAGATCCATCACCTAGAAATACTTTTCTTGTCCCCTTTTGAAATGTATCGAAAAATTCTATATTTGTGCAAATATGACATGAAGCCCCCAAATCTAAAATCCATTCACTAGAAGAATTGTCCATACCTTTGGAGACTGTGAAACCATCTCCAATATATTTCTCATTGTCCGTTGCTATTGCCGCCGAAGAATCTCATCCGGAAGAATTCCTCTCCCTATCAGCACGTCTCGGACACTCCCTTTTGAAATGCCCTAATTCTTTGCAATGATAGCACTGGACCCCGTATTTTCCCTTGGATTTGGATCTGCCCTTGCCTTTTCCAGATCCTCTCTCCAAGTCCTTTCCTCCTCCCCGAGCAACTATGACATGATTATTTCCATCATGTGATGATTTCCGCCTAATCTCATAAGAGAGTAGCGCCACCGTGACCTCCTCCATCAATAGTGTTTCCTTGCCATACATGAGAGTTGTCACTAAGTGATCATATGAGTCTGGAAGTAATGTAAGAAGCCCCACGGCCTGGTCTTCTTCATCCACCTTGACACCAACTTGCAATAGTTGATTCAAGATCTAGTTGAACACATTAATATGCTCCATGAGATCTGCACCCTCCGCCATCTTTAAGGTATTAAACTCCTTTTTCAAGTATAACCTGTTGGTAAGACTCTTTCCGATATAGAGTGTTTCCAACTTCCTCCAAAAATCCGGTGCCGATTCTTCATCCATAACGCTATGCATCACGTTATCTGCAAGACAAAGGCGTATTGTGCTGACTGCTCTCGCCTCAATGTCTTCCCAATCTTCATCAGACATCTTTTTCGGTTTACCGGAATCTCCCTTCAACGCCCTTGCAAGACCCTGTTGAATTAGGATATCTTTTATCCTCCTTTGCTACAGATTGAAACTCCCATTTCCGTCAAACTTTTCCAGGGAAAATTGCCTAGAATTTTTCAAAGTCATTGAAAAATAATTAACCTAACTCAAAGCTCTGATACCAATTTGTTGTGGGAAAAACAACTAATAGAAAATAACTAGACACAAAAAATAAAACAAAACACACACCATAAGGAAACACAAGAGATATACGTGATTTGGCAACAATCTGCCTACGTTCACGGGTCAAGATCCGATCACTTCTTTATTCACAGAAACTTTGAGGAACCAGTACAAAAGCACTCAACTCACTTTCTCTATGAAAACCCAAAGAAGAATCCCTATCTATCCTCTCTTGAACATTTCCCAATCCCTAGTATGCTTTAACCCTTTCTATTACCTCTTACTCTCAATGCAAAAGCATTCTCTTGATCCCTAGATGCAAAGATGCAAACCCTAGACCCATAATCCCCTATTTATAGGCCTAAACAAGAGCCCTAGACTAATAGAAAATCCTCCAATCAGAATAGGAGTTTCCAAAAAAAACATAAAAGACTTAATTTGCAATTTCCCGAAAAAAATCCCGCTATGGCCGATCAATCGGAGCACCCTGGCTGATCGATCGGCGGCCCAAGTACAAGTCCCGTCGCTCCACCGATCGATCGGTCATAAGGGGCCGATCGATCGGCCCTACCTTGCCTTTGCGGAAGTGAGCCAACTTCAAACAAATCACTGGATGATTCCTAACTGATGTAGCATGTGTCGGGGAGCAAAGTTGTCCATCATCTTCTACTCGTGCATTGCCCATGAGCATGAGCATGAGCATGGGCATGGGCATGGGCATGGGCATGGGCAGTGTGAAATTTTTTCTTTTCATTGTGGGATTTCCTAGGTTCTTCCTTATGAGGCGACGGAGGTATTATTTGGCTGGCTGGCCAAAAGGGCCCTTTTGGTGTAAGGCCAATATTCTTTGGCCTAAATGACATTTTAGAGGCTCATAAAGGTCCATTTATAGGTCAGGGCCATAAAGGCCTCTATGAAATCCTAACAATTGCATGGCATGTTGTATGCTGCCAGTTGTAATTTGCTGGGGTTTGTGAAAAGAAAGGAAAAGGATTAGAAGAGTGTTCGATGACATTGACTCTTTTTTTCCCAATTTTTTTTCCGCTATCGGATCATGCCTTGGTCTACCCATCTCTCCAAATTTGTAGGCATTCCTAGCTTAATTGATTAGGAATCATTGGAATCTTGTAATTTTTTGGCGATTCTAGAGTCGCCATTTTGATTTTAATGGGAAAGATATTCATTTCCCTAATCTTTGTACGCTCTTCTATACAATTGTTGTTTATTAAAAACAAAAATGATGCTAGGGGTCGTAAACATGCCAGGAAGAAGTAGATACCCCCTTCCTTGACTAGTGATTCAAAGTGCATCCATAAAATGCTAAAGGGTTTCGTTGCTGGACATAGACAAGTCTTCAAAGTCAGTCAACAAATAACTAATTGAAAGAAAACACTGTTATGTATAGAGCAACTGTCCTCTAAATTAGTTTTCCACGTTGCAAAATCTCCAGCATTCATTTCAATGCACTTATTATTGAAGTTTGATCTCTTTTATGGATTTGATGGAAAAGCAAAAAGGGGACATGAAGAAGATCCTAAATCAGTAAGGTCTGACACTCTGGATAAATCACCTACTCCCAGTAACTGCTAAATGAGAAAAGAAGCTAATTTTCATGAGTTTGATACTACAGAGTACAGACATTCTGCTCAAACCAACGTATTACAGTAACATGATCATTTGTGGGTGGGTTTGAAATGAAAAAGGAAGCATAAACTCTTTTCTACTAGAACAATACTAATCTAAAAAGCATTAGTAGCCTTCATGTTTTGAAAAGCTACAAAATTTTAACAAAATTCTAGTTTTCACAACAAACAAGAATCAAACTACAAATCCAAACCCAAGAGAAAAAGAAATTGAAAAACAAAAGCAGAAATTAGCAATGGTGGTGTTCTGCAAGAGTAGAGTGCTCACCATAACCCATCGTCACGTCCATTCAATGGCTCTGAGCAGTCCAAACCACTAGAAAGAAACTGAGGAGAAGAAGTCTAGTCAGGGTTTCTTCCCTGTGAATGGTAACTTGAAAAGTTCTTGGGGGGAAACCGTGTAGGATCATTTGATCATTCTTCAGGGGTTGGTCACTTGGTCGAGGGAAAGTGGGGACTGGGGTAGGGCTCTTCATGCTGTCCATGGTGCCGTTGCTTTTGGTGGACTTTCGAAAAGGATCGAGGTCGAATCACAGACAATCGCGATTGAACTTAGGGACAGTTCAATCGCACCCACACGTCAACACATGTCCTTTTAAACCTCTATTGATCATGGTTAAGATTCCTTAACCCTTAGGGTTCAACAATCTAACTTTGGTTTTTAGAAATTCTTTCTTAAATAAATTTAACCTTAAGGGTTAAATTTTCTTAACCCAAAGGTTAATTTTTTTTAAATATTGTTTTCTAAAAACCAATGTTAGATTATTAAACTCTGAGGGTTAAGGAATCTTAACCATGGTTAGTATGAGTTGACAAGGACATGTGTTAACATGTGGGTTCGAGTGAACTCTCCCTGAGTTCAATCGTGATTGGTTGTGATTCAATGGCTGCCAATCCAAAAGCCCGTAAAATAAAAGGCTTTTTTCCCCTTAATAAGGCCCTAAGGTCGGGCTGGGCTTAATTTTCAAAAGCCCTCTTACTTAGGGCCGGGCTTGGTAAGCATATGGTCTGGCCCGTTCTGACTTCTATGTCATGTATAATATTATTTATAATATAATCACTTAAAAACTTATTAAAATCGAAGAGGGTAATTGACAACCCTATGCATGGAAAACATTTAACAAATGAAGTAATGGCATGCATTGCACGTTTTATTGGGTGGTATATGCACCCCTCCCAAGTTGGCCACATGTTTTCTTTGACACCAATTAACTGAGGTTAAATTCAGTCATCCCTAGGGTTCAATAATCTAACCTTAGTTTTTAGAAAAAATATATATTTTTTAAAATTAACCTTACTTATAATTCACTCGATCATGTGGTTAATTTTTAAAATATTTTTCTAAAAACCAATGTTATAATATTTAACCCTAAGGATGACTGAATCTTAACCATAGTTAATGTATCAAAGAGGACATGTGGTGAACTTGGTGGTGTGCATGTACCACTCAGCGGATTTATGCAATGCATGCTATAACTTTCTTTGTTAAATGCCTTCCCACCCGTCATGCAAAGAGTGAATCCCGAATGTAATACTTGAGCATCTGTTAGAGAAAATCCGTTGCCGAAGGGAGCCGTCTTAAGCCCTTTTTTGCTACGTGTCCTTAAACTGTGGTTAAGACTCACTCACCCTTAGGGTTCACCCATCAACTCTTTTTTTTTTAAATTAAAAAAATGGCATTTCACCTAATAGGACATGCTTTGCAATTTTATTACCTAAAAAGGCATGCTTTAGACATATTTATCAAAAAAGTCATACTTAATGTTTTTATTACCTAAATGGGTATGCTTTTGACATATTGTAGTTTTAATTATCCAGAAAATAACTAATGAATTTAGATGTATCAATAACAATAATAAAGAAACTGAAATAAGATGTAAAGAACTCACTATATTTGTATTTTTGAATTACAGCAAACTGAAACAACACATAAACGAAAAATAAACAGTAAATTCGAGCCCTGTGATTCACAGTTTCCTTAAGACTAATTTATTCTCTTTTGGTGCTCAAGGTTGATGAGTAATCGTCTCCCAAGATAGAACGGATTTCAATTCTAGAGATGTAACGCTTCAATCTGCAAAACCCAGCAAACCGACAATTGTATGTACTCGAACCAATAACAATGCAAAAGAGAGAGATTTTAAAACCGATGATTTGAATGGAGGAGTGGAGGTTTACATTATGGACTTCCTTATGTCTGTTTGAACAGAGGTGACGGTTGAAAGAGACACAAAAATGGAAAGAAAAATTGTTAATGAAAGTTTGAAACAACAACGGAAAACTCATTTAAAGAAGGGATTAAAACGGGTAAAACCTAAACCCAGACTCGGTTCGGTTCGGGTCAAAATACAGGAAACCCCACACATTACCTATTCGTTGTGTCAATAGGTCGCACACGGGATATCTTTGTCCGGTTTATTCACTACATAGATTTTCCAACACATATTTCTCCCTTAGCTATGCATAAAACCCAACACTTTTTTTATTTGGTAAACTCAATCATACCACAAGGCAACGACTGAAGGCAAATACAAGAAAATACTCACACCACCCATGCAAACCCACACACACTTGGAAGGGTAATGCAAGGGTAATTTTGAAACCATGCCCTTTTAAGTGAAATCATTGATTTAGGGTGATAAACGGTACTTATCCTTAAAAAAAAAACTAACCACAAGAAATTAAGAAAATAAAATAACCTAAGTTCATAGGCAGTCGAAGGGGGGCTTTGGCCTTCGTTAGAGGGAGGAGGGAACTATTGCTCCTCACCCGTTCAGTGAATTATTGCTCTTTTCAATATTGGCTCCTAAAGTATGAGAAACAAATCTCATACTAAATGGAAATGCCACACGCTGATCTTTTCAATTTTAAAGTTTAGCTTTTTTAAAGTCGAATTTAAGTAAGAAAAAAAAAAAAGGTCAGTATTATTTAAGTAAAATTTGAGAGGACTTGCACTTAATGCTAATACAGATAGGTATACAGGATATGGGTACGGTTAGGATACGTCTGTAATTTTTTTTTTTAAAATAATAATAATAATACTATATTTTGTATTATAATTACAAAATAACTATTAGTTCAGTTATGTTTATGTATAAAAAATATCATGTCCATGCAAAAGCAAAAGAAATATGGTCATCTCATCATCCACTAAGCAAAAAAGAAAGTCATCCTATTATCCACTAAGCAAAATATAAAGAAGAACATGTCCATGCAAAAACAAAAGAGATAGGGTCACACCCTCGGGTCTCCAAAAATACAAAAAAAAATATTCATGGCCGTATCCCAGCCATATCCTAGCATATCCATGCTGTATTGGAGCCGTATCCGAATTGAAAAACATGTTTTTACTTAATAGGATATGTTTCAGCCGTATCTCGTACGTTTTCCGCCGTATCAGAGGCATATCCTTATCCGATACGTATCGAATACGGGTACAAAGGCCATTTTGAAGTATCCGTGCTTCCTAGATGCTAACCTAACTTGAATCTTAAAATAGAAAACAAATGAAACTTAATTTAACATCATCAAACCCTTTAGAGCAAATGACGGCAAGTTTTAATTATTAATTTTAAGAAAGGGCGGCAAGCTTTTAGGAACTTACTTAAAAAAAATTAATATTAAAATAAAGAGATTAACTATGAGCAATTCAAAATAAGCATTGAGGTTTGTATTTTGAAAATTGCATAAAAAAGTTTAGTTAACAAAATATCATTTTTTTATATTTGTAATTATCAAACTACTTTTACCATAAGAAATATTTTGGGTTGTTCCGCTTATCTGTTTTATTATAACCCATGGCCATAATTAGTCTCTAAAATAAAAAGCTACTTTCTCATTTGAGTTTAAATATGATATGGAGCCTTGCTTCATCGCGTTTGAGTGGAGTTTCATTTTTAATGCGTGTAGAAAAGGTGACAATCTTATAATTAGGGAGATTAAAATGTTTGCAAAACTATCACTAATCTCTCCATAAACCATATAAACTATATTTACAGTAAAAATAAGAGCTCCACTTAAACACTCTGAAACAGAGCTCCGATTCATTGCTAAACTCTTCTTATTTTCTCTTTCTTCCCTAGAGAATTTAAAAGAGGTTGGTATTTAATGAGAAAATGACTCACGAGTTTGGTCCTTTTATCATAAAATATTTTATTTACGAAATATTTTATTTACAAACAAATACACTTAATTAACATTTTCCATGAAATTGATTTGTTTTCCCTGACCCATTGATATTCCTAACTCTGCCAATACTATACCCACCGACTTTGTGAAGACAATAACCTTAAAAAAAAAAAAAAAAAAAAATCAGTACACACTGATCCAAACTCTAATTGACAATGGGATCGGGACTGTATTATATACATGGAAAACCATCTACAATAAGACCCAGAAACTTCACCCGTAATTACAAACCGCACCCGAAAACCCGTAAAAGAATCAAAACTCGGTAGAATTCGCAGTCGATCCTTTCTTCCCACAACCGAGTCTGTAACGAGTCCGACTCAAAGATCCCGATTCCAACACAGCTTCCCAATCAATCTCTTCATATTCTTCTTTTTCATCTCTCCCTCTCATAATCTGCAACATCCTCTTCGCTTTCTCCCTCACTCGATCACTCCCTCTTTTCTCCACTTCCCTCAACACCTCCACTGCTCCAGCCTCCTTTGCCAGTCCTTTAAACCTCAAACTCCCATGACTCAGTGCATACAAAGCTATCACACAATTCTCCCGAGTCGACTCTGAGTCCGACTCGTTCCCCCTCAACATCCCCACAAAACACTCAACCCCATTCGCATCAAGCAAAGCTACCCTCCCCTCGGCGCACGCCGCTAAATTGCACAGTATGAGCAATGCCCGGCTCGCCAAATCACCCGTCTTCGCCAGAGATAAAAGCGTTGGGACTGAACCGAGTTTTACGAGTTTGGAACGATTACTCTGATTGAGTGAGAGGTGATACAGAGCGAGTGCCGAGTCATGCCGAGTCCGCTCACTCTCGGATCGCAGCATGTGGAGAAGCGGCGTTAATGCACCTAAAACGCCGATCGCCGTCTTGTTCACGTCGTCAAGTGCTAAGCTGAAGAACGCACCAGCAGCATGTTCCTGTGCTTCTGGGGTTCCTCTTTTCAATACATCGATCAATGGCGGGACAATCCCTGACCGCACGATCTTCACCTTGTTTAGATTCTCTAAAGAGAGATTGACTAACGCTGCAACTGCGTTTACCTGAATTGCGGAATATCTTGAGATCAGGAGAGATCGTAGGGCTGAGAGTAATCGAGGAGTGCAAAGAGGAACCCTAATATCTTCTTTATTTTTCGTGATCTTTCGCAATGAGATCACTGCTTCTTCTTGCTCGAACACTTTAGAACTCTTGAGCTTCACAACGATCTCCTCTTCTTCAGGAGAATTAGGGTTTAGGGTTTCGTCTGCAACAATCTCAGACGATGACGACGACGAAGAATAAGAAGAAGAGTAACAGGACGGACGAGTCGCGAGAGGCAGAGGCGTAATGGGAATCGTCGAGATCACCGATTCCTCCGAGCTCGAGTAGAAGTGACTCGGCCGATGATTCACCTCAGTCGCTGCGTGAGAAAAATTCACCGGAGGGTTCTCTGCAACCCCTTTAAGCAACTCCTTCTCCGACACCGTTCTCTTTTCGTCATCTATTTTGTTTTCTATCTGTGAATTTTCTTCCTGAGAAGCCATTAATGTACGGACAAGCTTCTCAGCAGAATCCAAGTCGAGGGGTTGGGGTCGTTCGATGCCAGCAGCATCGCACCAGTTGAGAATAGTCGATTTAATGGCGAAATTGGGAATTAGGGTAGAAAAATCCGGTCTTGAGCCGTCTGAGAGAATCGGGAAAAACCCCAAGTTTTTGCAACATTGAAAACAGTTTCGCTCGAATGTCTGACCTGAAGAAACAATAACCGGATCCGCCATTAAAAACCCAGAAATCGGACAGAGAAATTCCTTTGGAGGTTGCTTTCTTTCGGGTTTCGATGTAGGTGATGAAGATCGGTAGAAAGAGATTTTCCACCTGTTCTTGCCACCCCCCATCTCTGCAACTCTGTCTCTTGAATTTATCAATCAGAGCTCAAAGAACTGTTCTACAATTCCATTGAGAATAAAAAAAAAAAATCAAATCAAAGTTTCGATTCTCCTAAACCATTCACGACAGGACTCAAATAACTAACATGAAGAGAGAGAGAGAGAGAGAGATGGTGTTATCCTGCACCCATCTGGCGCACGTTACAATGGACCGGAGCTCCGCGGTTGTATATGGTGTGCAGGTGCGTGGAAGTTTGATTATGTTGGCTTTCGAGTTTCGACAGCCCAAAACAGAGGAGATCTTCGTATTCGAGGAACCAGTACCCTCGAAGTTACCTTAGTTCCTAAAATGTCCTTGCAGGAGATAGATAATAACGAGATCTGACGTGGGTAGATCATGATGATTCACGCGGTCTCGTTACTGTAGGGCTGCAACTTCCGAGTCCATTGCTGCCAAAATCTGCTCCTTGTTTGGTAGTATCTCTCTTTCTGATCTCATTGATTATTGCTAAAGAAAGAGTTAAGTGCGCACGCTTAAGTAAACCCTTTGTTTTTTTTTTCAGGTTTTGGGGATATCAATTACCTACAATTAGTGGTCTGGTTAGCTTGAGGAGTGAAGCTCTTGCAACTCGGGATTAGAAGGAAAAAAAAACTGTTAACGATTGGCTTCTCCAGAATTACATATGTGCATTAACTTATCAAGAAAAGCATGGGCAAGTTAAAAAAAAATATCGGCCTCGTATTGTCTCTAGCGAAGCAAGAAGAAGGAGCTTGTCTTGGGCAACTATAAAATAGGGGACAAGTGGTGGAGAAGTCAAAATCATGGACCCATGATTTTGACTTCTCCACACGCTATATGACACATGACGATAAGGTGTTGAGATAAAGGGGAAGAGATATCAAGTGAGGAGAAGTCAAAATCATGGGGAGAAAATGAAATGATTTCTCCCCTTTTTAACACCACATGTCCCTTATTCTATGGTTACCCGAGAGTCCTTTCTGACTTCGCCAAAGACAATCCGAGGCCAAAAATATCGGTTTCATAATTATGAAAAATATATAAAAAAATCTTTTGCAGGGTTGGCTTCTCTTATGTTTGTTGCACACATGTTTGGAAAACTTTTTCGAGAAAAGAATGACTTCTTTAGAATAAATTTTAAGAAATTTTTTTAAAAAAAAAATTTGAGACTTCTTATAAATGTTAAATGGGGCAGCTTTCCTTAAAAGTTAATATTTTAACTTTTTATGACTATTGACTCATGGAAAAGTTACTCTTTTAATACTGAAACAAACGATATCTTAACCAACTTTTGATTCTTTAAGATTTAAAAGTCACTAAAAATCAATTTAGAAACATATTTAAACACTAGGTTAGTATTTATGTATTATTATGAGAAGAGTTTTGCTTTACACATATGATTAATTTATGGTTTAATTAGACAGTCAACTGTTATTTTGGAGTCATATTTATTTCATAATCCAAGGTAAGCGAATTTCATGAACCCATTCTAAACCTCGTTTTATTCCCACTAATTCCATAGAGAGGATTGAGGAACTCTAGCAAACTTAGGCACAGATTGGGAGCCTTTAATTAATGCGAATAATCTCTCCATGGCCAACCACAAGGTCATGAATTGATTCATCGATGTTGACTTTCCAAGCTTTGAATAGAAGGCGGCCGGGGTCTATATGCACCACCTAATAATTTCATGGCTCAAGTGTTCTTTGATGGCCCACATGGCCACATACCCAAAAACTCTATTCTATGCATTATCCTTAAGGTTCCGTTCTTTTTGCAGAACTTTAAAAGGTCACAATTTTCATGCCTAATTTTACTTAATATATAGAATTATATTATTATACAAATAAAACTTTAAAGTTCCGTAATTTATTTTTTTTTTGGATCTTTTAAGTTTTATAGATGTAAAACTTCTAATTAAATTGAAATTGATAAATCTGAGATAGCATTGAATAAAAGGGATAGAAACTCTTTCCCCTCTCTTCCTAGACTCTTACATCTTGTTTCAAAACATTAATGATCTGAACTTTTAAACTTCCATCAAAAGAACATAACCTAATTGAAGGTAGAGATAGAGTTCATGAACCTAAACCGAGTATAATTAATAATACTGTGAAAGACACAATCAGGAGGTCTATATTACCTTTTGAATATGCAATTGTTCCTCTCAGCCCACATTTTAAGTACTTTTGGCATAACGGAGAAAGAAAATGAATGTCACTTTCACCGTATTGATCTTTATATATTTAGGTGTGAGATCTCTCACCAAATTCAAAACCTATCCACAATTGTAAAATCCCCTCATTCAAAAATCTTATTTATCTAAATTATTGATCAAGACGTTTGTTAGCCATATTCTTAGGGCTGCACAAAGCCCGATCATCCCGTTGGTGTGGCTCGGCTTGGCTCGAAATCGGCCCGAATTTTAGGCTCGAACGGGCTAAGCTAAGCCTAAAAAAAAGCCCGAAAAATCAATCAAGCCGAGCTCAGGCCAATCCCTGTGCGGCTTGATCTGGCTCGAAGCCCGGCTTGATTAAGGTTCGGTTTGGCCCGAACTCGGCTCGGCTCGAATATTATTAAAAAAAATAAAAAAAATAAAAAATATTATTATTATAAAAAGAAAGGATTCAAGCCGAGCTCGAGCCAAGCCAAGCCTGGCTTGAGCTTGAATCAATTGGGGCAGAGCCTCGAGCCGACTTTTCGAGCCTGATTTTGGGCCGAGCCGGGCTTCAAGCCTAGAAAATTTTCTTTCAAACCGAGCCGAGCCGGGCTTGGCCAAGCCCAGTCAAGCCCAGCCCGAATACAGCCCTAATTATTCTCAGCCAAAAAACACATGTCTTATTCTTAGCTAAAAACCATCATATGGTAAACAATATTGAGACTTACGTCCCATGAAACAGACGGTCCTGAGTTCGACTTCTCACTCCCCCTTTGGGACTAATATCACGCGGAATTTTCCCGAACTTTTCTGGTGTGGCAGGTTACAGGCTCTTGACGCACCCTCGGGGATTAATCTTGACCCCGAAGGGTTGATGATACCCCGAGTTTCCAAAAAAAAAAAGAAAAAACATGTCCTGTTTTTCTGGCCACATGTATTGATTTTTGGTTGAGAGTATGAAATGTCTAACTAAGACTAGGGTAACAGCCTAGCACGGCTCATCACTGCAAATTGATTGGAGTGGGATTCTTTAAGTGGGGCCTATTTAATTAATTAGAGTTTCACGTTATTCCTCTCCTCCCCAGTCGAAACAAGTATTGCTCTTCTCAGGGGTTTAGAATTACGAGTGAGTTTATACAGTAAGAAAGGAATGTCACTTTCTGAAAATCTGTGCAAAATGGTAGGTACTTCTTATGAAAAGAAGTGCTAACCATTCTCACCCCAATCACACTCATCTCGTTTTTTGAAGATAAAATAAGGGATCTCGTTACAGGTTCCTTCTAGGCCCCACTTAGAGTCTCTGACATTAATATTCCCATTATAATGGGGCAAGTGTGACCGTGGAGAGGTGGCTAACAAAATCCTTGAAGTGGAACTAACGAGTAACCATAGCCACTCAGACACCAAGTAGCATACTTCACATTTGAGAGGCTAGGGTTCCAATCCTTGTCTAGTAGGGGCACCTCCGAGATAATTAACCACTAACCCAATAACAGATGTTGAGTACAAAAAAAGAAAAAGGGCAAAAAATAAATGGTATTTCCAATTTTCCATCCATGTTAACGTCAATATTAACGGCATATAACGATTTGGATAAATGTTATCTCCAGAGTTATAACTGGTCTCTTGAGAGAATCCCAAGTCCCTTTAAAAACAAGGGGTAGTATGAATGAACTTTTGAAAGCTAATGTGATTATTATCATTGTTTTCCTTTTAAAAAAGTACTTTACAGTTAACTTTGGCTGGGTGTTGGTTTGGGCGGTTGTATGTCCATACTAGAGTATATCACCAAAATATATATATCAAAGTAGTGATCCCCACTGAACAACCATTCAATCACAAAGTGTTACTTCATTGCTAAGGTTAGTGGCATTGAGATCAAGTGTTTCTTAAGCCCTTTTTTCTTGTCATCAAAGTGGGTCCCTTCCTCTGAATGTGGCCCCACCCCTTTACGTAAATAGCCAGCAGCTACCACCATCTACGTTTTGATTTAATATGGTAGTGTACTTCTATGGCTCCTTTTTTTGTTTTTGTTTTTTAATTTATTTATTATTTTACACTAAGAAGCGCATTCCACTTTCATTAATGATGATACGGGTGACTAGGGCAGAACCCTTTCTTGTAGAGGGAGAAACAATGGTTGATTGATAATGTTAGTAAATATTGACAGAGTTGTGATGAATAATTAGTTGATTACGGGGTCAACAGCTTTGGTATGACTGTAGGGGGTGGGTGGGGAGTTTCAATCAAAAAAAATTTGAGGACCAAATTCCGGGGTCATCTGGTCCACACGTTTATACATTTCTTACTCATTATTTCTCCGTATTCAGGAGGATAGTTGCCCCTTACTCCATGACTATGTCCTATTAAAGAATTATTAGTATAAAAAATTCAAAAGTTTAGGATTATTGTCCCATTGCCACATGGCTTTGTCCTAATAATTAATTAAATAACATAATATAATTTTTTTTTCAAAATTTCAAGGGACACTGCTCCTTGCCCTATGACTGTCCCAAAAAATATATATATTCTCAAAAGTTCAATGCTCTGCCCCTGCCGATGAAACACCTTGCCCTTATAAATCAAGAAGTGAATGTTAGGTGGTGCTAATCTGCTTTTCACCAATAAAAAGTGCATGCATGTACAAGTAAAAGCCATTTGAAAATATAAGAGAGGGTGATCTTATTCTTTATTGCCTTGTCCCAGCTATACAGTATATGAGGTGGAGGTAACATGCAATCCTATTATGCCCTTCTGTTCTATCAAGAGCCATGTATTTGCATGTGTACTTTGTAGTGCTCTATAATAACACCTTTCATGTCTCTTAATTTATTTTCTTTCTTTTGTCATCTTCTTTTCCCAAGGATTCCTCCAAAGGAGGCATCTCAACTTTTCTAAACCTCATACACTTTCCCTTACTTTTCTCATGCAAAGAGTTTCCCACTTTTAGGTCACGGGTTGGAATTGGATTCTCTATGTATATATATATTTTTTTTTCACAATTTGGCCCCAACGAGCTTGGTTTCTGGTTAAAGCTACTAAGCAAGGATCAGGCCCAAATTTGTTTGATCCACACTTGGATTGCACGGGCCTAAAGCCCATATCCTAGCGCTCTTAAACTAGGTATTTTTCAATACCTGGCCCATTGACAGCCCTGGTGAAGGATAGTTTGGTAAAGCCCATATCCTAACTGATTAACTCCCCCTGTTTAGCTGATATATATATATATATATATGGTAAAGCCCATATCCTAACTGATTAACTCGACCTCTTTAGCTGATATATATATATATTTATATATATGGTAAAGCCCATATCCTAACTGATTAACTCGACCTCTTTAGCTGATATATATATATTTTGCCTTTTGCCTTTTTGTACCAGCTCCTCTGTTAAAGAATTTAATGTTGCCAAACCCCTTTGGCTCAACTGCCACTAAGAAAATTCTGAAAGCCATTCCTCTAATTCAAGAGTCATGTCCTCAGTGGCTGTAAATGCTGCCATTGGGCTCTTATGTCTATTAGATTGTTCTAGGAAATTGATTACATTGTCCATGTTATGTCAATTTGTTACAAGGAATTGATAAAATCCCCATGTTAGTCTGTTAAATGGGATTCATTGAAGTCATCTCTCACTCTCACAGTAGCAAACTCAACAAGCTGTTTTGAAAAAAGACTGCAACAACTCTATTATGGGTATTGTGAGAAATTTTCAAAAAAATAAATAAAGGGGAATAGTATCAAGCAACAAAGAACAATTGAAATCCATGTAACAATTGAAATCCATGTAACAGATTAATATTTAAAAGCTCCTACATCAGCTGAAAGAACTCCATTTTGCAATAGAACTTGAAAAGATAATCACTTGATGGTCTTGCATTGGAATTTTTTAAAACAAAATCGAAGATTTCTCCTTTTTTTTTTTACTATGCTACATTCTAAAAGAAAAATTAGCCGTTGAAGACAATTTTAAGCTACTCAAGTGAGGGAACAAATTTCCTTTGGCAGATGCCCGAGCATTACAATCGGGCACCACTCTTTGCATGACGCGTGGCAAGACATTTAACAAGGGGGAGTGATAGATTGAAATAAGAACTACTAAAGTCTGCATGAGCAATACAAAAAGATAAATAGAGAGATGGTGCAAAAAGTGGTACCGGAATACTCGAGCATCTACCAGATGAAACCGTTGCCCTCAAGGACCAAGCACATAGACATACAATACCATTTCATCCGAACACTTTTGGTAAAAAGATTGATATTTCTGAAGAAGATTCAGACAAGCCTAAACCCTGCAGACATGTTGACCAAGACGGTTACTACAGAGAAATCGAATACATGTTCAGTTTCTGTTGGTCTTCAAGCTTGAAGACAAGACGGAGATTCACACCAGACTTTACCATGGAAGAGTAGCATTATAGATGAAGAAAGTTCGGCGCTGCCCTTGGTCTCCAACTGGGAGATTGTTATATATGGAGCCTGATTGCACCAAGACCAACATTTTTGGCTTTCTTGCTTGTCTGAACCGTAGTATATAATAAACTTTGGGATTAGGGTTTTTGATTAATTCCAATCACAGTGTGAGGTTTTTTTTTTAGAAAGAGAACTCCGTATTGCTTATGTTTGGTTTTGCCTTTAAGCATAGTGGAACTGGTGTAAATCCGTGGACGTAGGCATCATTGCCGAACCACGTAAATCTTGTGTTCTTGTGTTCTTGTTTTGCATCTCTCTTTTTTGTTCTTTGATTATCATATTGTGGGTTGTTGCACGGTCTCCACATGGAGGATGGAGCTGGAATTGAAGTAGAGGGTGGAGAGTTGGGTGCACTAATGGAGGATGGACAGGTGGAGATCCGATGAGGAAGGATTTAAAGATAAGTGGGGCAGGTGTTGGTGCGGTAACATGAAAAGGGAGGTTAGGAATGAGAGGTGGAGGGCTTTGGGCAGCTGGCCGGTGGGTGAGCCAGTGCATGGGATGTGGTAATAGAAGTGTTGAAAAAGGAAAAAACAGTCTCATGAAAGGTTACATGTAGGGAAATATAAAGACGCCTTGAGGGTAAGTGAAGGACTTTTATCCATGGTGTTGTCCACTATAACCAAGAAACACACATGGTAAAGAGAGAGGAAGTAGTTTGTGAGAGTTATAGGGGCAAAGGAGAGTAAAACACTCACATCTAAAAACTTTAAGAGAATTGTAGTTTGGAGGGCGACCAAAAGATATTCAAATGGAGTTTTATTCTTGATGACAGGTGGCTCAAGCAAGCTAAGGATCGCTCTAGCGAGACAGATGACTTGAACAAGAATGGATTTGCTCGAGCGAATATGTTATTGGAATTCAGTCTGAGCAATTAAGGCAATATCCATAGCTAACTCTCTCGAGCGAGAATGAGTTGGCTCAAGTGAGTGCCGCGGGATTAGAAACATGCAGGGGAGGAAAACTTGGACAAGTGACGATCAATGTCCAAGCGGTAAAGATAGCCTTTATTCTACCCTTGCAGTAGGAGACTCCCCGAATGACAGTCCTTAACATAGAAACATGTTAGATGAAATTCAAAGAAACAATCAGTGTTAGAACAAAATTGAGAGACAGAAAGCAAGTTTTTGGCTATAGATGGAACATGTAGAATATTATTTATGGAGAAGGAATGATTGGAAGTATGGAAACTAGAGGAACCAACCTGGGTAATGGGAAGGCCAAAACCATTACCTAATTTGGGTTGATTAAGGACTTGGTAGTTAGATTTCAAGGATAAGTTGTCAAGGTCAGCAATAAGATGGTTAAAGGAGCTTGCAATTGGTTATGAATGTCAGGGCTCTTCCTTATTTTTTGTGATTTGTTGATGAATTACTAGAATATCCAATCATTCTTGGTGGTCATTGCTAGTCCGTGAAGTCCAACTCTATCACATCCCGCTCATTTTGTAAGTCTGTCGGAGCCAATGGACCACTAGATCCGGTTGTTATGGTCTTCTCCCAAAAGTACACTAAGTATAGTCGGCGATGTGAAGAAAAGCCCTTGTTAAAGAGGTCTTCAATAAAAGAAAAAAAAAGAGGAGATTGTGAGGCGTGAGTATGAGAATTAGGGGGTTGTGAAGGTATGGAAGAGAGAAGAACTTTTATTTGAAAAAAAATTGACAGCCAGTGGGTGGTGGCGCACCACCCCTTGGAAAGGGAAAAAACACGAGAGCTAAGGGGTCACCAAGGATTTATGACTTTGATGTCATTAAAGATTACAGAGAATATCACTTTTGAAAATTTTCTCACTGGCTCACCCTAACCGGTGAGGAGGTATTCTATTTAAATTGTTTTAAGTTTTACCATTGCAAACTGTGCAAGAGATAAATAAGGAAAGAGATCCAATCATGCATTGCTTGATCAACGAAGAGTTGATTAGGAGGATACGTATTATCTTTTTGAGCCATTAACATTTATAGTTAGTGCTAGAGAAGAGTCAGGCAACTCAAGACTAAATTTAGGCCTAACTAATAATGGGTTTTCATTAGTAAGTGCTTAATTAACTCTAAATTTAGGCCTAACCAATAACGGATTTTTCATTAGTTAAGTGCTTAACTCTAAATTTAGGCCTAACCTATAACGGGGTTTTCATTAGTTAGTGCTTAAGAAAAGTCCGGGTGCTCAACTCTCTTAACTTAATTAGGCCCAACCAATAAGGGGAAATTTTCACTAGTTAGTGCCCAAGTGCCACCTTAATATTTAACGACCGCATATCCCCGAGTTTGCAAAATTTCACTATTGCGTTGTTGGCCAGTTGTGTCTAAAAAGAGAAATACTAGTGAGACTGCAAAGGGCCGAGACCACACCGAGACTGTGCATGTGATGCACAGCAGGATTGGCCCAAGCCATTTGGAGGCCCAAAGCGAAAATTTTAAATGAGTTTTTTTTTTTAATTTTTAATATTATTAAAAAAAATCAACTATAAATGAGGCCTTTTTAATATTCTAAATGAGCCTTTTATTTTTTTAAATATTCTAAATGTGGCCTTTTTAATATATTTTTTTTTAATGGGGCTTAAAGTAAAGCTTTGATGGCTTAATGGATGGGCTGGCCTGATGCATGGGACTCAAACTTTTATTGACTTCGTTTTTATTTTTTTGAGTCTTGTGCATCATATGCATGGTCTTGGTCCTTTGCGGTCTCACTAGCATTTTTTGTCTGAAAAAATAAGGGCCCCACATTCAACACGATAGGCCCCACTAGGGGTAGAATCAGGAATTTTTCATTGTGGGGGCCAAAATATATGTATAAAAAAAAATTTTGATTTGAGGGTATGGAATTTGGGGGCTTCGGGGTGTAGCCCCGAGAAAAAAAAATTTAGGATAATTTTTTTATTTTGAGAATTTTTTTTCCTACTAATGCCTTTGAGGTCGCCACATGTCCTCATTGACACTCATTAACTATGATTAAGATTCACATCCCTAGGGTTCGATAATCTAAACTCAGTTTTGAGAAATTTTTTTTTTTTTTTTAAATAACCACATAAATGAGTGAATCATAACCAAGATTAATTTTTTATGAAATATTTTTAAAAACCAAGATTAAATTATTAAAGTGACTCTTATCATATTAAATAATAAATGTTATAAGGGACAAATGACAATCTAAGGAGGTGGGTGTGTCCTGCCCACGATATGTGCACATGCCCCCTCCCTGATTTAATCTTTTGTTAAATAGGCGTGCCCGAGTACAATACTCGGCCATCAGCCAACGAAAATTCGTTGCCTTCCGTAAACAAACGTGTTGCACAAGAAAGAGGTTTTGTCTGATCCTTGCCATACCAAAGCTGTTGGCCATGATCCCATAGGTCAACATGTATATCTATTTGACACTCGTCGTTTAATGCGGTTAAGATTCATTAATACTTAAGATTTAGTTATATAAACTTATGTTTTTTTAAAAAATATTATTAAATTTTTTTTAATTATAAGAGTTAAAATTCTTTAACTAAGGATTTAAAGGGCGACGGATTTGACCTGGAAGCGAGACCAAATCCAATCCCCGTAGCACAGGTTCGGAATAAGAAACCGGGTAGGATATTTGTAAAAGCACTGACGAACTTTCCCGCTAAGAAGCCGAAGAAGGTTCGTTCACCGCTCGCCAGACCAAATCAACTTCACCGCTCGCCAGACCAAATCCGATTTCCCGTTGCACAGGTTCGGAATAAGAAACCGCCAGGATACTTCTAGAAGCAATGGCGAACTTTCCAGCTAAGAAGCCGAAGAAGGTTCGTTCACCGACTCCACTGCGTGGCAGTTCTGGTCCAAAGTCTTCTAGATTTCGCTAGAAGCATCCAAAATATTAAAAACAAAACAAAAAATTACCGATGTTACCATACTATCCTCGTTACTCAGGAGATTGAATCACATCCAATTGTGATTGAATTCGGGGAGAACACAACAGGTATCTCTTATAAATCCTATTAACTATAGTTAATATTTATTAACTTTTATGATTTAATAATATATCTTTAGTTTTTATAAAAGAAATATTAAAAAAAATACTTGCCCTAAAGGTTAAAAATTCTTAATTAAAGTTAAATATTTTTTTTCTAAAAACTTTATGTTGTTGAACTCTAAAGATTAATGAATTTTAACCACAATTAATAAGTGATAAAAGAGACATGTGTTGGCTTGTGGGTGCAATTGAACTCTTCCTAAAATCAATCGCAATTGGTTGTGATTCGATCTCTGTTATTAGAAGTTCATAAATAAAAAAGTAAAATGAATAGGAACTTAAATAATTTAGAGCCACACCCGGCTTTTTACTCCAATGGTGGGGTATGACCTCTCAAGTGAGAGGACTTGGGATCTATTCCCTCATGTGAAGAGTTGCAAGAGCTCCAATCCTTAAGCTAACCACTGACCACTAACCGTACATAGGTAAATGATACCTCAACAAAAAAAACTAAAATAAAAATTTAGAGCCCTGGATTTCCGCATCTCCATAAAACAAGTCTAATTTATGGATTTTTCATTTGTAAATATTAAGAAAGCATAAAAATTTATAGATAAAAGTAAAACTCGTCTTATTTTATCTTTACTATTATAATGCGAGAGGTAGGCGTAGCCTGATTTTTTCGAAATTCCCAAACTACCTTTATATAAAAAAAAACTTTAATTTAATATTTTACTTTAATTCCCAAATTACCCCTTGCTCATCTATCTATTTAAAGAATAGAATCACAGCCAATTACGATTGAACTCACTTGGGGAGAGTTCAATCACACCCGTGGGTTAACACGTGTCCCTTTTAACTCTTACTAACCGTGGTTAATTCCTTCCCCTCGCTCTCACGTGCTATGCTAGTTTGTATATATTATAAAATCACCATGCAACTACACATGTTTCGGGAGCTAGAAATTCCTAAAATCCAGAGTTCTATTTATATTTAAACTCAATAAATACAAATACCAAAAAATATGGACAAAAACCAATTTTTCATCATCTCATGGACAAGCACACCGCATAAACCATGCTCATGAATCTAGACTGTCCAGATGGATGGTGGCCATAGCTAAAATCCCAGAAAAAATTTCCTAATCATTGGATTGAACTATTTAGATTTTAGACTCCCCCTTATTCTTGGCAAAAGGTTTACTCTTGTGCTCACTAGAGTATCCCTCTTGTGAGCACAAGATCCGTGGACAAAAAAATACTACATCATCATAAGTCATTTTTTTTCTCTCCTAATTTTTGACTTCTTTCCATTCAAATTTTTTTGTCCATACATCTTGTGCTTACAAGAGGGATACTCTTCTGAGCACAAGAGTAAACCTTTTGCCCTTATTCTCATACGCTTATCGCCACATGTCTTAATATGTGTGGAGAAGTCAAAATCATGAACCCCATGATTTTGACTTCTCCACTACTTGTCACCTATTCTATGGAACCCTGAGACATGCCCTTTCTGGCTTTACCAGAGACAATCCAAGGCCACTAAGGAATCTTACTAACAGTCCGGAAAATTGGGTATTGATTTTTGGGCTTGAATTGTCTCTGGCGAAGCTAGAAAGGGCTTATCTCAAGTGTCATAGAATAGGGGACAAGTGGTGAAGAAGTCAAAATCATGGGGCTCATGATTTTGACTTATCTACCCATAATAAGACATGCGGTGATAAGTGTATGAGAATAAGGATGAGAGATATCAAGTGGGGAGAAGTTAAAATCAAGGGGAGAAAATGGAATGACTTCTCTCCATTTTTACGCCAACTGTCGCACAATGTATGGAACCCCGAGAGCCCTTTCTGGCTTCGCCAGAGACACTCCGAGGCCTTGATTTTTTTTTAGGGGCAAGTCATCTTTGACTTTTCAATCCCAAAAAAAAATTTCTTTTGACTTATGTAATTGAATTGAAGAAGAAAGGGTACTTTCGTCCATTAGAACACAATATTGACTTTTCAAAAGGAGAAAACCTGTCCAGACTCCAGACAGAGATCGGTAGAAAATCTGAATTTTCTTTAGCCTATTATCCACTATAAAAGCCTAACACCACATCTCTAATTCTCCATCTCTCGTGCCAAAAGAAGACGTAGCAGTCGCAACACATTTCTCTCTCTCAGGAAATCAAGGAACCTCATAGGTAAAAGATTCTCAATGGAAGGAAACGGCTCATACGGGACCTCATGGGCTGATCAGTGGGACTACAGCAACCCAGACCCGGTACCTGAGCAGAACAGTACCGGTGGTGCAACTTCCAAATACAGGAAGAAGTTGGGAGAAGGCTTTGGGAAAACCAAATCAGTGGCTTCAACAGGCATGAATAAGATGAAGGTTGGGACCTCTTCTGGTGTCCGGTGGATCAAAGACAAGTACCATAAGAGGACCCAGAAGCACTAACACCGATGGAGACCTAGCTCTCTCCCTTCTTCCTTCTTCTTGGTCTTGTATTTCACTGTTGAGATTCCATATCCTTCTTGTATTGATTTTTTTTTGTTTATGTGGAAAATAATACATACTTGGTTTTATAGGATTTGATGGTTCTCTTTCTTAATTTCTTTCATTTTTGTTGATTTGTATCCAATAAAGTTTTATGATTGGGTGTGTGTTTAGCATGAGCGAGTTACCAGTATCAAAACTTAGTTGACCGAGTCATCAACCAAAAAAGACAAACAGTTGACCGAGTATTTGCATCAGATTGGGGGGGGGGGGGGGGGGGGGTGGAGGAGAAAAAATGTTAGGTTGCTTCTTGTTGGAAAGATGTTATTACCATTATAAAGGGGGAAGCAAATCTCTTGTGTTCTTCCATGTGGTCGTGAGTGTTGGAAGCGCGGGGGGGGGGCTCTAAACTTTTGAAAAAAAGAGTTTTTGTTGGTACATATATCGATATGGAGATCAAATCAGAGCCAATTGTGATTGGATTCAATCGCGTTTAACATGATTGAAGGAGATCAAAAAATTTGAATTTCCCCCCATTTTGCTCTCCTCTAAGTTTGTTGTGTCACATAGGCGATTGAATTCAATCGCAATTGGCTCTGATTTGATCTCATCGATATGGCATAGTATGGGGCATGTATGTGGATGGAGATCCAATCACATCCAATTGCGATTGAACTGGGGAGAGTTCAATTGCACCCACTGGCCAACACGTGTTCTTTTTGTTAAGAAATGGAGACTGATGAGATTGTCAAGCATTTTTTGACCTAGGTTCGAATGGTCCTCTTTTGCGTTGGAACGCCTAATTTAGTAACATAGGCAAATGCACTACGTTAGTCTTTTATGAGCTTATCTAAACATCAACAAATGATCATTAATTACAATAACCCATCATGATAAGCAAATGTACTACCTTAGTCTTTTACAAATGGCACCACTAATGCGCCAAGACAATTTCCAAGACTCCATAAGTACCGTTTCTTTAAGTCTTTTGCCAAACCTGCTTGCTCTGTGATTGCCTCAAGATCTGTCGACATAAAGGGCTTGTTTGGTTCAGATTATTATAAATGCTTATTTGGTATATAATCACTTATGTCCGAATTATGTCTCATAATAGTGTTTGGTTCAACTCGTCATAAGCGCTTATATAATAACCGATTATGAAAATAACCGATGATTCCATAATCTCGTCAGAAGGTGATTATTGTGGAGCGTAACCGCTTATGACCTTTAATATTATATGAAAATTATTGTAAATACCCAAATTTGCACTCGGTAAGACCTTAGTAACCCAAACCGTCTGTTTACTCACTCGCTCCCGCTCTTAAACCTCGCTAGCTCTCACGGTTTAAGAGCGGATTCGTGTCGAGAGTGCGATTTTCATTTTCGTAAATTGTGGTTTTCATTTTTTTAGAGCGCGGTGAGTGCACAAAGCTCAATCTCCACACTGATGTCAGCCATTTTTCCACTACTGTAACTCATAAAATGAGGAAGATAAACAGTGAAATCGAAGTTTTATAGAAGTTTACACTTTTATCCTTCTTTTGGGTTAATGCTTACCGAAAGACATAAAAAGTCTTCAAAATTTTTTTTCTACATCTATGCGTGATGTGTTATGTCAGGTGTCAGTGTACGTAAGTCTTTTTCAACTCTTTTTTTCTACATTATTTAAATTTCAATTTATTTTTATTATTCTTTATTTTTTTTAACCTACAGGGATGATAATTCATTACCAATTGTGATTGAACTCTACATGAGTTCAATCACACTCATAGGCCTACACGATGTGTCCTTTAATCTTTACCAAGTCTGATTAAGATTCTCTAATTTTTAAGGTTCAATAATATAACATTGAATTTTTTAAAAAATATTATTTATATATATACTGACGCTCCGGAGGCGTTCTCGACCATATCCTAAATTAAAATTTGACGCTCTCCCGCTCCCACTCCCACTCCCGCTCCCCGCTTTGGTTACTTAGGGCAAGGCCAACAAGATCCATTAAACTTAAAAGATATTATTTTTTAAAAAAATATATTTTTTGAAATATGACTAAAATACCCTTTTTAAACATGACTAGATAATCGCTTATCAGTAGAGTGCCAGCCAAACAGGATTTCAGAGTTAATGCTTATTGACAACAACGCTTATTCATAATAACGTTTATCAGTATAATCACTTATAACTATAATAATCCGAACCAAATAGGCCCAAAATGTCAGTGAGCTATAAAACCTAATAAATTTCTCAAACCTTCTATACTATTTTTCATATCTTACGGTGTAATCGTTTCACCATACATATCCTTGCAATTTAACAACAGTATCAGCAATAATATTTTTTTTTTTTACTGAGAGACGTGTATAATAGACATTCATTAATATCATAATACATCAATACAAATAGTGTCTCACTTGAGGTTTCCAACTCCTAACACATCCGAAGTTTCCAACCTCACATCATATCCAAGGTTTCCAACCTAACAACCTAGACCTATTGGTCACTTAGGACAACCTCGGCCTCACCAAGGTTCTCAACCTCTCACCAACCTCTCATTACCGAGTTCACCCATTTTGGTAAACCTGCGTTCCACAGGATCAAGGATGCATTTCTAAACAACTGTCCATTCTCACTGGACCTTCTCCCATTGGGCCTTCATCCCGAGTCTGTAGACTCTTACTGATATGTTTGTGGAGAACTGGAGGGCCCAACAATGGGCGGCTGCGTTTGTGACAGATCCATGACTGATTCAATATCAGGCTGATCAAACTGACAACATTGAGTTGAAGAAGAAACCATCACAGGAGATGGAGTAGCAGAAGACAAGGTGGTTGGAGGCGTATCAGCTACAAGGGACGAAGGAGAGGCAACAGTAGATGGGAGCTCAGGCACAGGCATGGTGGGAGAGGGTAGGATAACCAAGAGTATATCTGAAGCCATAAAATAAGGAACAGGAGGAGACGATAAATTTGCAATGGAAGACGGTAGTGTACTCACTATCCCTTGGAGCTTGTAGAGAGCATCAAAAGGAGAAGATGATTCAATGAAGGCAAGCACTTGTAACCCTTGTGATTCGTACTAACCCAATGAAGATGCAGGAAGCTGACTTGGAGCTGAGCTTATAAGATCAGTTGACCCCTAGGTGAGGGAAACAAGTGCAACCGAAGGTGCAAAGAATGGCATAATCAGGTGTGTGACTGAACAACCACTCATAGAGTCTAAAGCCATGAATGGTAAATATTGGCATTCGATTTATCAAAAAAAACATGTAGAAATGTCACTGTGCAGAACATCTTGGGAAGGCAACTATGGTGTAGGAGAGCATTTCCAGTTTCGACAATGTGTCCATGTTTTCTTTCCGCAATGCCATTTTTTTAGGCATATGAGGGCAAGAAATGCGATAAATAATTCCATAATTTTGCAAAAGTGTAGAGAAATGGTTATTATAGAACTCGCCCCTGCCATCACTCTGAAAAGGTTTAATTTTTCTCAAAAACAATTCTCTAACAGTATCACAAAAAAGGTAAAGCATTGATAACTATCACTCTTTTTGCGCATGGGGAAGAGCTAGGTAAAGCAATTGTAGTAATAGCCAAAAGCATTTGTACATAAAACATATGAAGGCCCCCAAACATCACAATGATCCAAAAATAAGAGACACGGAGCATCATGAATGACATCTTTAAGAGGAAGTTTCTCACTCATACTCAATTGACAATCTAAACAGTCAAAATGTTTCATAGAAGTGGGTAAAACAGATAAAGAAGTATTGCGGAACAATTAACGAAGAACAATAGATGAGAGATGCCCCAATCGTCGATGCCAAACGTCCAAAGAGACCCATTTTTTTTTTTTTTGATGGGCAAAGAAGCTTTATAGAAAAGGAAAAGAGGTACAAAAGGAGAAAAGAGAAAACAAAGACAGTGGGAAAGTTTACAAGCCCGTAAACTCAACCAAGATGAACTGCCCCCCAAAACAAAGGAAATCAGCCCAACACCCCACTCAACTCTGCCACATCAAAATGCAAGCCCACCCACTCCAACACTGCCATACGGATCCGCCCACATAGACGCTCGGCTGAAGAGGAGGAATCCTCAAAAACCCTAAGATTCCTCTCCTTCCAAAGAGACCCATTGCCCAAAGATGCACTCGGGTCCAACATCTTATTTGGGTGAACAGGATAAATTAAAGTTCGCCATTTGTTGTTCCTTTGATCAAACCTTCCCGGTGTGCAAATTAATCCTTAATGACAAAGCCCCAAGGACAGAAACAAAAACAGCAGTTATGTTCCCGTGTGAAAGCAACCATAGAAAATGATAACAGGGACAAATAAAAGATTATTACTTAAAATGAATCGGAGGGCGTAGTCAAGAGATATTTACCAACTTGGGCAATGGGGAGACCTTGCCCATTACCAACCATAACTAAATCATTGCCATGATAGTCAGAAACCTGATGAAGAATGGGGGATTCACTTATCATATGACTCGTAGCGTAAGTGTCTGATACCACTTGTTGTCATAGGGGTCAAAGAGGGACATCACCGCAAATGACTGATGAGGCAAAGAATCCTGAAAAGCGTGATTGAATTGATTGTGGCATTGCATGACTGATGAGGCAAAGAATCCAGAAAAGCATGATTGAATTGGTTGTGGCATTGCATGACTTCACAAATCTGACAGGGATCATTGAACTGTTGGTTGCGTCTTGAAGGGGATGTGGGCTAATGTTGATTTGTGGGTATTGCCTTGGTAAGATCCAAATGGGGTACTATTGTACCTGGCCCTTGTCGGTTTCAGTTTCCACGACACTAAATTAAGCAAGATCGAAGATCATCGGAGAAACGACCACATCCTCGACCATGAGAGTGTTGCTGAGATGAGTGATCAGCAACAGAGGCTGTGTGAGAAGTGATATCAGGCATTTAAAACTGAGCCAGTCACTGCTCTTGACTCAATAGGTGAGAGTAGACCTCTGTAAACGTGATGGGTTCAATCCGATTGGAAATAGCAGTGAGGAAGGCTTCATATTCGGCTCCAAGACCTCCAAGGGTATGGAGAACCAAGTCTTGATCACTAACACCTTGTTAGATTGCAGTCAAAGAATCTAACACATTCTTGAATCGGTGAAGATAGTAAAAAAAATCATAAAGCTATCTTTCCTGATGGTCTGCAGTTGGAGACGCAATTGCATAACTTATGCTTAAGACTGTTGTGCAAATGTGGAAGCAAGGGTATTCCAGATTGCAAGGTAGGATCTCAACCCAACCTTATGAGCTAGGACGCTAGTGGTAAGGTTGGCGATGATGAGGCTGATGACATACTTGTCCATGTCTCGCCATTGTTAAAATGTTGGATTATGACCGGGAGGATCTTTCTTGTCATCAAGAGAGGGAGGGATGGATTGGTTCCATCAATGAACCCCTTGAGATTCAAGAAGAGCAAAATATGTTCCATCTGGCTATACCATAGAAGATAGTTGGTACCATCTGTAGGCAGCGAATTTGTCACGCCGGATTGGGTCGAGGTGCACCAACATCAGTGCACCCGCTTCACACCCTATCGGTGGTGTGTATCAATTGTTTGGTGTACCCACCTTAAACCGAAGCAAAATGGGTAGGGTTGCACCACCCTCGATATGCCCATATGGAACCATTGTAATTGCTAAGTTACATTGGCTCATTGGTGTGCCCACTTTACACCCAATCAAAACTAGCAGAGGTGTGCTAAGTGTGGGTAAGCCCACCCTACATCCAAACATATTTAGTGTTGGTGTACCAAGATATCTACACCCTCACTACACCTAATCCAACCTTTTGCCTTAACCCTTTATCATTTTTTTCTCTAATCCCTGTTCTCTCTCTACGTAATCCACTTAAGCACCTCATTATTTGAATTTCATTCTTATCTCTTCCTCCTTTCTATCAAATCCCTATCATGCATGGGTGTTTAACAAAACTCCCCACCCTCTCACCAATCTAATATTCCCCACGTAACCACCATAATCTCAATCCCTTCCGATTCTCTCTCCCATTTTAAAACGACCAAAGACAACCCATTAGAGAAATGAGAGGAGATATATATGAAGAGGAAAGGAGAGAGAGCAAAAAGGACGTACAAAAAAGGAAAAAAAATTGCATGGAGGGATGAGAGGTCTCTTCCTCACGACCCTGACTGAACGCTCCATTCTCTCTCGGTTTGGGCTGCGCACAAAGAAGGACTGAAGCAAAGGAGAAAAGAGATACGTCTGAGAGGTCTTTCTCTCGGAACTCTCTTCTCCCTCTTGGTGAAAATCGAAGGGGCCAGCCTGGTTGCTCATTAGAGAACGCAGCACACCACAAAAAGGAGATGGATGCTCATACCAAACATAAATACGTTATGGTCTTTGTAGTTACCGATGCTCATACCACTTTCTTGTGTACAAAAACAGTGATGTGCATGCCATTAACATCCTTGAGAACATCTGCAACAAATAACCGGATGGTATACTAGCTGTTGTGTCCTAATGGTAAGCACCCAATTTTCGCACCCTTAACTAACCTTGGTTAATGGCCCTAACCATGGCTAACCTGTCCTAAGCTTACCCTAGAACCAACCCTAACCTTAACTTGGGCCTAACCCTAGAGCCCTAAACCGCAGTTAGTTGTAACTGTAAGCACCCATTTTACACCTCATCGTTAACCATGGTTAATGGCCCTAATCATGGCTAGCCTGCCCTAGGCTTACCCTAGAACCAACCCGGACCTCAACCTCGGCCTAACCCTAGAGCCCTAAACCTTAGCAAGCCCTAGCCTTAGCCCTAGCCCTAATCAAACCCTAGGTCAAACCTTAATCTACCCCTAGGTCTAACCCTAAGTCAAACCCTAAACCCTAGTCTAACCCTAGGTTCAGCCCTAGGTCCAGCCCTAGGTCTAATCCTAACCCTAGGTCTTAGCCCTAAGCCTAAGCCAAACCCAATTGACCAAGCCCATGACTTAAACTATAAGATCCAAGCCCAAGATTTTGACCTCTTAAAAGAATCAAACCCAAACTATTTACTAGGCCCTTCACCAAAGCCCAACAAACTCCACTTTGTGATTCGCCAGAGCTTCACCTAAACCCCAGGCCTGCCCCCTACTCCTTTAATTAAAGTATTTGAAATGGGAAGTCTGTACAACTGTTTTACCCGTAGGCCCTTCTTTGACCCTCCAATCATTGCCCTCTAGCTCACGTAACCCCTTGGTATTTACCAAACTACCTGCCCTCTAAACCCTACAAAAACCCTCACCCCATTCGGTTAGGGGACAGACCGAGGGGCAGCCCTCTCTTCTCTCCCGTTCTCATCTCCCTGCGTAGGGCCGCCCCAGCACTCCCTCTCATCTTCTTTGGGTTTCTCAGTGCTTGGAAAATGAATGTAAGCATCAAGAAAATGAATGTAATAACGATAATCATTAGAAGATAAAATGGGCGCAAGACACCATAAGTTGGAATGGAGAACTTTTAAAGGAGATGAAGCAACTTGTAAATCAGAGACTTTAAGGGAACATTGTGGCTTTTTCCCATTTAAGCATCAAGAAAATGAATGTAATAACGATAATCATTAGAAGATAAAATGGGCGCAAGACCCCATAAGTTGGAATGGAGAACTTTTAAAGGAGATGAAACAAGTTGTAAATGAGAGACTAAGGGAACATTGTGGCTTTTTCCCATTTTACAAGCACTGCAACAAAGAGTCATAGACGTTTTATTAGTATTGACAAGTTTATTTGCAAACAGGAGAAGAAAAATAGTACATGATGCGGGATGGCCCAAACGATAATGGCATATGTACAGGGGTCACTACAAGAAAACTATTGGAATAGTCTAATAATAAATTTTTCGTGTCTACTAATAAATTTCCGTGTCTAATAGTTTAATACTATTAGACACGGAATTAACGACCGTGCCTAAACCGTGACAGTTATTCTATGCTATTAGGCATGAAATTTATTTTCCGTTTCCAATAATATTATTAGACACGGAAATAATTCTGCGTCTAATAATAATTATCCATAAATGTAAAATCATATATGACATCACACTATTCCGTGTCTAAATATAGTATTAGACACGGAAAAATATCCGTGTCTAATAATTACAGCAACGAAAATTTTTCCGTGTCTACTATCTTTTTGACACAGAATTATTTCCGTCTCTAATACTCTAATATACATCATATATAATATTAGACATGGAAATAATTCTGTGTTTGATAATATCTTTCTGTGTCAATTACATGTCAGACACGGAATTATTTCCGTGTCTGATAATTTTTTTTTTTTTACACATCCAGTACATGTCTCCATGCCATAACCTGTCACCTGTTTAAATACAATTTAATAATGTACATTTTTTCATACATTTGAATAATGTAACCTATTTTTCAATTGATTTCATTTGCACACTGCACCCATATGCCATAACAACAAATAAACAAAATACTTATAATCCCTTTAATATAAACAAGATCACAGCTTCAACTACATTCCTTTCCAGCAAATTCCTTTCTACCTATCTATGAATCCATGTTTGTATGGACTCCACCATGTGGCAACCATGGACTTGGAATGACACCGACAGAAAATTCATCCATCTCAATCTGCAACTCTTTCCAGTCATCTTCGAGCCTAAACAGAAAAAACGTAAATTAGAAGTGGTGATCGGATCATTCATTTATGTGAATTATCCAATTATACTAATCAGATATGAAGAATATTGGATTTTTACCTGAGCATTTAGCTGATCAATATCTTCATCAGTAGAACTGCATACTATCTTCTCACTGTCACAACAGGAGGAAATAACCATGTCAAATAAATAGTGAGTTTATAGAAAAATATAATCTAAGTGACGTATTATGCTATTCGAAATGATCATTTCATGAAAAAAAATATATCAAATCAACATCAATACTTAATGCCTGAAAAAAGTAATTTCACTAACATTCAAATAGTATGATCTGTCATACATTATGCTTGGATTTTCTAATTGTTTCTTAAAATAATAATTTAAAATTGTTTCGAGTGAATCTGAGGTCGTATGCCCGATTTGGACACCAAAATCCATGTTTCTCAACTATACTATTGCCTAAACCTACAACCTTTTACCATTTCCAAACCGGGGGTTGGATTTCGATCCCGTTTCTTCTAACATGTGTATTTCAATAATATGTAAGTGTTGGAGTTGGTTTCGAGCGAATTCGAGGTCGTTTGCCCGATTTGGGCACTGAGATGGCCGAAATCCATGTTTCTCAACTATACCTATTGCCTAAACCTATAACCTTCTACCATTTCCAAACCGAGGGTCGGATTTTGATCCCGTTTCTTCTAACACGTGTATTTCAATAATATGTAAGTCTTGGTTTCGAGCGAATCCGATCTCGTATGCCCAATTTGGGCACCGAGATGGCCGAAATCCATGTTTCTCAACTATACCTATTGCCTAAACCTACAACCTTCCACAATTTCCAAACCGGGGGTTGAATTTCGATCCCATTTATTCTAACACGTGTATTTCAATAATATGTAAGTGTTGGAATTGGTTTCGAGTGAATCCGAGGTCGTACGCCCGATTTGGGCACCGAGATGGCCAAAATCTATGTTTCTCAACTATACCTATTGCGTAAACCTACAACCTTCCACCATTTCCAAACTGGGGGTCGGATTTCGATCCCGTTTCTTCTAACACATGTATTTCAATAATATGTAAGTGTTGGAGTTGGTTTCGAGTGAATCTGAGGTCGTATGCCCGATTTGGGCACCGAGATGACCGAAATCTATATTTCTCAACTATACCTATTGCCTAAATCTACAACCTTCCACCATTTCCAAACCGGGGGTCGGATTTCGATCCTGTTTCTTCTAACACGTGTATTTCAATAATATGTAAGTATTGGAGTTGGTTTTGAGCAAATCTGAGGTCGTATGCCTGATTTGGGCACCAATTTGGGCACCGAAATCCATGTTTTTCAACTATACATATTTTCTAAACCTACAACCTTCCACCATTTCTAAACCGGGGGTCGGATTTTGATTCCGTTTCTTCTAACACATGTATTTCAATAATATGTAAGTGTTGGAGTTGGTTTCGAGCGAATCTGAGGTCGTATGCCCGATTTGGGCATCGAGATGGCTGAAATCCATGTTTCTCAATTATACCTACTGCCTAAACCTACAACCTTCCACGTACCATTTCCAAACCGGGGGTTGGATTTCGATCACGTTTCTTCTAAAATGTGTATTTCAATAATATGTAAGTGTTGGAGTTGGTTTCGGGTGAATCCGAGGTCGTATGCCCGATTTGAGCACCGAGATGGCCGAAATCCATGTTTCTCAACTATACCTACTACCGAAACCTACAACCTTCCAGCATTTCCAAACCGTGGGTCGAATTTTGATCCCGTTTCTTCTAACACGTGTATTTAAATAATATGTAAGTGTTGGAGTTGGTTTCGAGCGAATCCGAGGTCGTATGCCTTATTTGAGCACCGAGATGGCCGAAATCCATCTTTCTCAACTATACCTATTGCCTAAACTTACAACGTTCCACCATTTCCAAACCGGGGGTCGGATTTCAATCCTGTTTCTTCTAACACGTGTATTTCAGTAATATGTAAGTGTTGGAGTTGGTTTCGAGCGAATCCGAGGTCCTATGCCCGATTTGGGCACCGAGATGACCGAAATCTATGTTTCTCCACTATACCTATTGCCTAAACCTACAAAGAGAGAGTTTAATTAACTGAGAAAAAGAAACACCTAATTACTAAGTTCTAAACCTAAGGAATTAACCAAAAACAGTCTTCCAACTAACTAAAACCAGATGTTTAAATAGGTCAATATCTAACCTAAGTTTAACATACAACTACCCTAGATTAACTAAGGACTAACTTGAGGACTATCCTAGACTAACCCTAGACCTACAACTTATGCTAAAACCAGATTTTAGATGTCTTATACTAACTAATAACTTGATTTAGGTGACGACTAACTAAACCTACAACCTTGAGGCCTAAGTTCATACTAATCAAATAAACTAATTAGAACATAAGTAAAAACTAAAAAACAAATTTAGTCTAAGTTAACAGTAATCTAACAAAGAAGGTATTTTAAGTTAATTAAACTATGTTCTTTGTTTATATTCCCAATGACTCAACATGCCCATAACTAACCATGATCTAATTTTTACATAAGTGTATTCATGGTTTCCTTTCCACCACTAGCACCACTACCACCATCACTACCAACCACCACCACCAATACCATCCAGTTGTTATACTACGCTAGGATTTCATTTATTTCTATCATATTTTCTTACTCATAGTTGAGATTACTATGGTGATGGATGGGTATGGTAAATAAAATTTGTATCCAGAAGAGATCACATATATTGAATTGGACCCATATAGTTCTTTCAATGGTGAGTATGGTTAGTTTTTTCTGCTATATTGTTCTTTCAACGGTGAATATGATTAGTATAAGTTAGATGTATATTTGTATTTTTATATTTTTATTACTAAAAATTATTATAACTGTTATATTATTTGTTTTCATATTTACTTCTTTTAATATTTCCTGTGCAATGCATGTGTTCCTTACTAGTTAACGTTTAATTGAATGTTTACAATTACTCTCAATGGTTGTACCTCATGTGTAATTTTTGAGATTGGGAAAGACCTTTGGAAATATGTCAATGATTTCATTCAAAAATTTGATCCCAAAGATGGAAATTTTGAAAAATTACAAGTAGAACAGAAAAATTTTCAAAATGAAAATTCTCACGTGGATAAATAATTCCATTGAACTATTTGTTGATATGCATTTGACAAAGCTTTAATCTACGAGGGAGGTCTGGAATTATCTAACAAGATTCTATATTCAAAACTTTGCCAAGAAATATTAGTTGAAAATTGAAATTAGGGCAGATCAAAACATTACATAGTATCAGACTTTTTTCTTTGTGTGCCATGTGCAGCATCACATTAGCCCTACTATGAAAATCACTGTTGGTAAGTTTCACTACTCACAAGTAATTGAGGATTTAAGATTGCAAAACTAGTCAATGTAGTTCATGAATGTGCACTAGAGGTAGCAAGGGCTCTCTCTCTACCATGTTTACCTGATGGCAAATTTTAACTCTAGTTAACAAACATTATCTCTTATGGTTTTATTTTATTTTTATTTTTCTAAAAATCAAAGTTAGATTCAATAATCCTAAGGATTAGTACAGAATCTTAACTAAGTATCAAAAGAAAAAAAAACTTAGTACTACAGTTAAAGGGAGTTAAAAAGGGACATGTGGACAGTTGGAGAAGCTAGGGCCCCAGAGTAAAATACTCTAGCCCAAGACAGAGGAGATCCAATATGGCCTTACTGGTAGGGTTATAGAACTGTTTCTCTCCACCCTGTTTTACCCATTACCAAGAAGTCTAAGATCAGTACAATTCAACCATTTGCATGCCATATTTGTCCTTCTTAGCATATCTTGATATTCTAATAATTAGAAACAAACAAAAAAGAACCAAAAACAAAAGAAAAGTATAAGCCATAAGTTCAGTGGCGCACAGGGCCATTTGGAATGGGATAGGGTACGACATGGACTTACATGCAGTGGGGGTTGGAGCTTCGTGGCGACTGTGATCGGAGCTTGGTGGTGGCATTGCTCGGTGCTGGATAGTGGGGGTCGTCGGAGCTGGGAGGAGAAGGAGAGAGAGAGAGAGAGAGGCGTAGTAGAGAAGAGAAAATGGGGGAAAAAAGAAGTTTCGCGGGTTAGGGATAGGAAATATCAAATACACTATTAGACACGGAAATATTTCCGTGTCTAATGATAATTAAATATAAACACGGAAATATTTCCGTCCCTAACATCGATACCCGTGTCTAATACTATTAGACACGGAAAACATTCCGTCTCTAATAAATTTATTATTTAGCAACCCTATTATCATCATTAGATACGGAACATTAGAGGCTGAAATATTTTCATGTCTATAAATAGGTATTAGATACAGAATAATTTCCGTGTCTAATATTCCGTATCTATATGGTAGTTTTCTTGTAGTGGGTGTGCACTCACCAACATATGTAGTAGGTGGGCCAAGCGATAAAGACCGTCTTTATTCTGCTTTTGCAGTAAGAGACTCATCGAACAACAGTTCTTAACATATAAACATGCTAGATAAAATTCAAAAAAAAAATCATTGTCCATGCTAAATTGAGAGACAGAAAGAAAGTTCATGCATGGCTATAGAGGGAACATGTAATATATTATATTATTTATTTAGAAGGAATGATTGATAGGATGGAAAGTAGAGGAACCAACATGGATAATGGGATGACCAGAACCATTACCTATTTTGAGTTGATCATTGCCTTTGTAGTCGGATTTCAAGGATAAGTTGCCAAGGTCAGCAATAAGATGGGTAAAGGAGTATGCAATTGGTTACACATAGCCCTTGATTTTTCATAATGTTTGTGATTTGTTGATGAATAGTTAGAATATCTAATTGTGCTTGGTGGTCACCGCCAGCCTCTGAAGTCATTGTTTGTTGCAGGCCGGCCCAAGCCATTTGGAGGCCTAAAGCAAAAATTCTAAATGAGGTTTTTTTGTTTAATTTTTTAATATTATTAAAAAAATTAACTATAAATAGGGCCTTTTCAATATTATAAATAGACCTTTTATTTTTTTTAATATTCTAAATGGGGCATTTTTAATATTTTTTTTAATGGGGCCTAAAGCAAAGGCTTTGATGGCTTAATGGACGGGCCGGCCCTGGTTTGTTGCATCTTGCTCATTTTCATGAGTTTGTTGGAGATGGTGGCCCACTAGATCATGTTGTCACGATCTTTCCTAAAAGTACACAAATTATGATTTGACGATTTGAAGAAAAACTCTTGCTAGAGAGGTCTTCAATGAAAGGAAAAAAAAAAAAGAGATTGTAAGGCATGGGTATGAGAATTTGGGGGTTGCAGAGGTATGGAAGAAGGAAGAACTTTTATTTTAAAACATGATTCACACCTGGCGGATAGTGGCGTAGCATATGTCGAAAAGGAAAAAAAAAAGAAAAAGAGCTAAGTGGCCACCAAATGACAAATGATATATCGATGACTCTAATACCATGTAAAATTACCGTGAATAACTTTTAAAAATCTTCTCGCTGGCTCACCACAACCGGTGATGAGGTGTACTATTTAAAATGTTTTTTAGTTTCAAGATGCATGATTACAATTGCAAAACTATACAAGAAATATACAAGGAAAGAAATCAAATCATGGCTTGATCACCGAAGACTTGATTGAGGAGGATGACGAGGATAAGGATTATTCTTTTGAGCCATTGTCAATTATAGTGACTGCTAGAGGAGAATCTGGCAACCCAAGACTCTGAACTTAGGCCTAACCAATCACGAGGTTTTCATTAGTTAGTGCTTAACGATAGTCTGGCAACTTAATTCTCTGCACTTAGGGCCAACCAATAAGGTGGATTTTCACGATAATTAGTGCTCAAGTGAGCATGGGCGGAGCTAGGGGGCAAAGGGGGCCGCGGCCCCCCTAAAGTGTCGAAAATAAATTATAAGATATTTAACAGGCAAAAACCAAGGGGAAAAGGATTCAAAACTCTGTATGGTAGTTAGGTAGTATTAGAGTTGAGAGTTGGACTACCCGATTGAAAATTCAACGGCGCCAAACTCTGGATGATAGGTCGACATGTGTCCTTCTTAACTCCTAACCATAGTTAAGATGTACTAACCTTTAAGGTTCAACAATCCAACCTTAGTTATTAGAAATAAAAAAAAAAGTAACCTAAGGGTTAAAATTTCTTAACCTTAAGGTTCATTTTTTAAAAACTAAAGTCAGATTGTTGAACCCTAAGGATTAGTGAATCTTAACCACGATTAGTAAGAGTTAAAAAAGACACATGTTGACATGTGGGTGCGATTGAACTATCTCCGACTTCAATCGCGAATATATGGCTACAATCCCATCTCTATTGATTCCTAAGGGTTAGTGAATCTTAAACAGTTAATGAGTGTTGAAAAATACGCATGTTAATTGATTAATATTTTTTTCTAAAAAATAAGATTAGATTTTTGAATCCTAAGGTGTAGTGAATCTTAACCACAGTTAAAAGATGTTAAAAAAGACAATCTTATTCCGTGATAAAATATAAGATTAGATAATTGAACCCTAAAGATAAGTAAATTTTAACCACAGTTAATGTGTTAAAAAGGGACAAGTGTTGAATTGCACAAACTCGATTGAATGTGATCCTAATTGTGCGGCCTGGGATTGCCTCTGGCGAAGCCAGAAAGGGCTCTCGGGTTCCATACATTGCGTGACACTTGGCATAAAAATGGGGAGAAATCATTCCATTTTCTCCTCATAATTTTGATTTCTCCTCATTTGATATCTCACATCCTTATTCTCACACACTTATCGCCACATGTCTTATTATAGGTGGAGAAGTCAAAATCATGGGCCCCATGATTTTGACTTCTCCACCACATGTCACCTATTCTATGGAACCCCGAGATAAGCCCTTTCTGGCTTCCCCATAGGCAAGCCAAGGCCTAATTCTGTCTCCGCTCAGTCCTTTTCCTCTTTTCTCGCTAACAACAGGGACAAAAAAAAAAAGGTGACATGAGAAAGAGGGAATGGAGTTTAGAGAGGGGAAGGAGAGAGAGGGGAAGGAGAGAGTAATGTGAGAAATATATCTTTATTATTTTTTCCTAGACCGGATTAACAGATGCATCACCTTTCCATCAACGATTAAATTGATTAATGGGTCCGTGGGATGGGGGTGTCAATGAGCCGAGCTGGGCACTACTTGGGTTTGGCTGGTTGGAATTTTACAGATGTTCAGGCTCGACTCGGCTCGTTTGAATTTTATAGAGGCTCAGGCTCGGCTTGACTCGTCCACAAATCGTTGAGCTCGAGCTCAACTCGGCTTGATAAATTTTTTATTTATTTTTAAATACATTGATAAGCACTAAATTCAATTAAAAAAATCAAAATGACAATTTTTTCTTTTGGGATGTCATGTGACTCACGTGAAAGCTTAAGTTAAAACTTAAACAGAAATAATTATGTTAATGCATATTAAATATATGTTTTTTTAAAAAATGTATACTAAATATATAATATAAATTTAACTTTTAAAAGGTATTATTATAAAATTAATCGAGCCGAGCTGAGCCACCTATTGTTCAGGCTCGACTCGTTTATTTTTCGAGCTCACTTTTAAGACTCGGCTCAGCTCAACGAGTCAAAAGTAAAAGCTCGAGCTCGGTTTATTTCGAGTCGAGTCGAGCCGAGTTGCCACGGCTCATTGACACCTCTAGTGGGAAGCCATAGTGTAGTTGTAGAGGTCTTTACAGAGGATCCCGACTAACAAATTAAACATCTATTAGGGCGGACGAGAGGACCACGAAATTAATTAGTCCTCAAAATTTTTTTCCTGCACCTGCCCATGAGAGGTGTATATAGGAAAGGACTTTGCTATTGAGACCGCATTAGGGCCGAGACCTCCGAGACCTTGCGCATGTGCGCGGGATTTCAGGTGGGGCCCATTATCACATGATGGGCCCCACCTGAAATCCCGTGCACATGCGCGAGGTCTCGTCTCGGTGCTTATGCGGTCTCAAAAGCATTTCCCTATAGGAAAATGCTAGTGAGGTGTTGTGCGGATCTCAAAATTTCAAAAACAGATTTAATAAAATTTTGAGATCCATGCAAAGGTCTCAGTAGCAAAGTCCGTGTATATATATAGATACCATAGTATGGGAAATCCTACACCACCAGAAGCTCTTTGAGAGTCTAGTTTGAAACTTGAAATATGGCCCTTAGAGTTTCTCTCCTTCTGGGATCCCTTCTTCTCCTTCTCCTCATGTTGCCTCACACAACTCTATGCAAACCGAGTGAGATAAAGGGTGAGAAAAAAAGCCTCGAACATCCCTTCAAGTTCCTCCAAAATCTTGAGGGATCCCAGAAGGGTCGGACTGTAGAAGGGCTGAATGAACTCAAAAAGTATCTCAAGAAATTTGGATACCTAAACTATGTAGGTACTTCAAACGACGTCAAGCTCGCCGGGCATGCAAATAATGACGAGTTTGATGAACTCTTAGAGTCGGCCATCAAGACTTACCAGATCAATTATAAGTTGAAGGCCACAGGGAGTCTCGACTCTCAAACGGTGAAACAGATGATGATTCCTAGATGTGGAGTCGCAGACATAACTAAAAATGGTACAACTTCAATGCGATCAGACAAGAAGAAGCACCATCAAGATCTCCACACAGTTTCTCATTATAAGTTCTATCGCGGAAGACCAAGATGGCCACGTTCCAAGACCCATTTCACTTACAGCTTCCGTTCTAGTGTCGTTCTCCCAGAACCGATGGAGGAGGACGTACGCCGCGTTTCCGAACAAGCTTTCGAGAAATGGGCAAAACCGAGCCTGTTCACGTTTGAGGAAGTTGATAGCAGTTCAGATATCGTGATTGGGTTCCACCGTCGTTCTCATGGAGACGATGACGCATTTGATGGGCAAGGTGGGGTTACAAACCATGCTTATGAACCAACAAGTGGAAAGATCCATTTGGATGCAGATGAATATTGGGGCACTTCTGGGAGGCCTGGTGTTATGGACTTGGAATCCATTACTGTACACGGAATTGGGCACGTTCTTGGCCTTGACCACAGCCCAGACCAAGATGCCGTAATGTACTCATCCCTTTCTCCCGGAGTTATGAAGAGGAGGCTGACTGATGATGATATTTTGGGCATAAGGACCTTATATGGTCGTTTTTAGTGAAAGAAGTTGAAGTGTAAGTATGCATAGGTAAATATTATGTAACGAATAAAAGATGCTGGCCTCTCCTCTCTAGCTCTCGCTCGATCGCTAGAATAGCTTGTATAGCAGTAGCTATCGCATCACTAAGTGCATGGAGCTCTAACAAGAGGAGGGGTAGAAGTGCATCTACGGCCAGCTTCATTAGAAGAGATGGTCGTCAACGTGTGCTAAAAGAATCTGTGTATTTTGTTGTTTTTTCCTTTGCCCATAATATATGAATACTCCCTTCTCTTTCTCCTTCTCTTTCTCCTCCTGCCAAAGGTGCACCCATCCTTGGTTTTTTTTTTGAATATTAATTTTTTTTTAAAATTAAAAAACTGTTTTTAATATTAAAAAAACTATAAAACCAGTTTTTTAATTTTAGAAAAAGAATTAATATTAAAAAAAAAACAAAGGAAGGGTGGGTGAATCCTAGGGGTGGGTGAATCTTACCCACGGTTAAGGCGTGTCAAAGAGACACAGGGCGACCTCTAGCGGTGATAACCGGATTTGCCAAATCCGGTTATCATCGTAGAGGATTTGACTCCTTTTTGGATAGGAGCCAAATCCTCTACGGTTATAACTTGATTATGGGGAATCCGAATATGCCCATGAGGTCACGTGTCCCTTTTGACACCCCTTAATTGTGGTTAAGATTCACCCACCCATCCTTAGTTCCTTTTAATATATATTAAAACATTTTTAATATTCTTTTTTAAAAACCAATGATGGGTTATGGGTGGATGAATCCTAGGGGTGGGTGAATAACCACAGTTAAAGCCTTAAAAGAGTGTCAAAAGGGACACATGACGACCTCGGAGGGGCATCACAGGATTCCGCAAAATCCAATTATAACCGGAGAGGATTTGGTTCCTTTTGGATATGGCAAAAGATTAGCTCTAGTGGATGTCTGAGGTCTTTGCTCGGGCATCCACAAAACATGGGACGTGTGGCATTTTAAAGTGGAGATATATCAATTGGGGAAAAGTCAAAATGGAAGAAAGTGAAATGGCTTCTCCAAATTATCACCAGGTGCCGCATGTTTTGTGGATGCTCGGCGCATCCACCAAAGCTAATCTTTTGCCTTTGGATATAGGTCTAGTCACTTGTTAGTCTCCGGTGAGTGGCCCGCCCTAATCACCCAGGAAAGAAAATTCCAATGTATTGGTAGTTCCTCTCGTAGGATTCGATTCAGGTCCACCTTGGGGCAGATTTTTTGGAGATCAGATCTCAGTCAATTGTGATTGAACTGAAGAGAGTTCAATTGCATATGTGGTGTTTTCCTATAGGAAGAGAGAAAGAATTTCATGTGCAATTGAACTCTCTTGAGTTAAGTCACAATTGGATGTGATCACATCACGACCTTTTTGCCATCTTAGCTCGAGGGGCGGGTGTACCTGGTCAGCAATTCGGATTCATCTATGGATCGTAATTACCCCACATTTTTCTCAATGATAGTAAGAGAAATATAACCGGGGCAGCAGCTGGTTGTGTTCTTAGGAAGTACCAACAAAGGTCCATTCGTGGCAGATCTTCCCTTGCATGGGTTTCTTGATCTTCAAATCTCTTCAGATCAATCTTATCAGGGGGCTTTTGCTAGATGGAATAAGAGTTTGTTTGATAGATTTTGTCTATTTCAGACAGATCTAATCAAAATAGATTTATAATAAAAAGATCTGTAATAGTAAAATTGTTTGGCAACGCACAACAATAGAGAAATTTTTTATGTAAAACTATGTTTGGTAATATCATTCTATTGCATTTTATTACAAGGGTAGTTGATATCATTTTAAAAAAAAATTCATTGGGTAGCCTGTAAACACCCCAATTTTGCACCCCTTTAGCATCTTTTACTCTCCTAAAAACCCTCTTAAAAACCCCTTTTTAAGACTCTCTTTCCACGTGCTTCGAGTTCCGAAAAAGGCCCCTCAGGTGAAAATTGATCAAAATGCCCCTAGGGTGAAAAATGACTAAAATACCCCTAAAAAAGTGCTAAAAAGTTTTCATTTTGTTTAAAATGAATTTATAAATTTTTTGGAAAATTTTGGCTATTTTTGAAGTTAAATCGGACTTAAAACGGTTGAAATGGACCGAAATGCCCCTAGAGCATAAAATGACCAAAACGCCCCTGAAAAGTACCGGAAAATCCATGTTTTATCTAAAATATTTTTTCGGATTTTATCGGCTCAATTTAGACTATTTTTGGGGTCAAAACGGGCTTAAAACGAAGGAATTATCTTGGTATGACATGTGGCAAGTCAAAGGTCAACAAAACAACAAAAAAATCAAGTTTTTGGGCTCCTAAATGGGGGCGCTACTTCAAGTAGCGTCCCACCAGTTTTTGCCCATTTATTAGATGGGCGCTACTTCAAGTAGCGCCCCAACTGAATTCCCTTTTTTTGCGCGTGTCGGTAGGCTTTTTCGGAAAAAACGAAAAGGGGCGCCACTTCAAGTAGCGCCCCCTCAATGTCGACCCGATTTTGCCGCCGCACTGTTCACAACCGCTTACTGTTTGGGGTTTTTATCCAAAAGGGGCGCTACTTCAAGTAGCGCCCCCCTTGTTTTTGCTTCCTATAAATACCCTACCCCTTTTCCTTCATTCCAACTCATTCTCACTTGCTCTCTTTTCTCTCCTCTTTCCATAAAACGTCATTTTGGCGTCGGCGATCCCGGGAACTCGATTTCGCGAAATCGTTCTCGGGAGCACTTAATTCAGAGACCCCTTTTGGATTTTCCGGAAGGTAAAATCGCCGAAACTCTGACGTTTGCTTTGTCATTTCTTAGTTGTAATTATTTATTGTTTTTTTATGCTTAGACTACTACCCTGTCAAACCCCTGCCTGGTTTTACTCAAACTCGGCTTACCCTGTCAAACCCCTGCCTGGTTTTACTCAAACTCGGCTTACCCTGTCAAACCCCTGCCCGGTTTTACTCAAACCCGGCTTACCCTGTCAAACCCCTGCCTGGTTTTACTTAAACCCGGCTTACCCTGTCAAACCCCTGCCCGGTTTTACTCAAACCCGGCTTACCCTGTCAAATCTCTGCCCGGTTTTACTCAAACCTGGCTTACCCTGTCGAATCTCTGCCCGGTTTTACTTAAACCCAGCTTACCCTATCGAACCTCTGCCCAGTTTTATCCAAACCTAGCCTCGCCTAGTCGAACCCCTGCTCAAATCCCAGTTCGAAACTAGTCTCGCCAAAGTCGAACTTCTGTCCAAATCCCAGTTCAAAACCCTAGTTAAACCCTTGTTAACTCTAGGTGAACCCTACCTAAACCCTATCTATCTGTTCAAACCCTGTTCAAATAACCACCCCCCGAGGCTCCTCGGTACGAGCTTAAACTACCTCGAGGCTCCTCGGCACGAGCCTAAACTGCCCCATCGCTCCTCAGCACGAGCTTAAAAGGTCATTTCGCTCCCAAATGAGTGTAAACAATCAAATCAAATCAAACCTCCAATCAAATCAAACCATCAATCACTAGCCGGAACTACGTGTGGCTTGATTCCACTAACTGTGGATACGTAGGCAACCCTGATCAGGTTCAGCTCCCCTAGGATAGAAGCCCTATTCCATTCTTATCCTGCCTATCTTTATTTATTTCATTCATATTTCATTTCCCAGCATATATATCGAATTTCAAGCTTCTCTTATGGTTTCCCTTATTTGATTCAAACTTAGGGAGTAGGTAACCATCTCTGGATGGGGGTTTAGGGGTGCCTAACACCTTCCCCTAACTCAATTGAATCCCTTACCCTGACCTTTGATTTCCAGACCATGCCTTATCCAACAATTTCAGGGACCTATTTCCCTAAGAATTAGATAGGTGGCGACTCACAACCCAATTACAATTTATCCCTATTCCTTATCGGGATCCATCCTGATCGGGAATGGAAGGGTAAAATTCAGGTACTCACAGCTGGCGACTTTGCTGGGGACTCTGGTTTCGCAGACCAGGGTTCAAGCCAAAACCTGAGTTTTAATCAAGCATTGGAAACCACATTAGAAGCTTCAAAATTCATCTATATGCTGCAAATTTTTATTATTTGAACCTCGGACATTTGTTTGCCAACTTAGCAACATGCCTAGGATTCCATTTCTTTTATTCATTGCTTGATTTCAATTGATGTATATACATTCATATTCATTGCATACTAGAATAAGAACCCTTTCACCTATCTAGATTGGATCCAGTAAGCTTACAATCGAGTGATGGTTATCCCCGATGCTGGAGCCCAAAGATCTGTGGAAAGTATTGGTTGTAGACCGAGAGATGGTTATCTCCGGTTAACGCAACTGGTCTTTCCCGCTTGCACCAATCATCCATTTTCAAGTATGTTCTATACCGGGGAGTCGTATATACGGTCAAGTGCTCCTCAAACCTTTAGACAAAACCCTGCATACACTAGCATAAGCATGTAGACTATTAATCTCTGTTTGGGCATAAACCAAGAGCTACCTGTCAGGAGGGATAACCTTATCCCTATTCTACTACTAGTTTAAGCCGCTCCTGCATCTTTGCTCAGGTATTAGGACAAATTTATCCCTATACCTACCTTTTCGGAGCTTTGTATGAGCCTTGATTGCTAGATAGGTCTAAGCCTAATCCATTCATTTTAATTCATTTCATACATGATTCTTTTTAATTCAATTCAAAATTTATAAAGGATTCAATTCATTCAATTCAATTCATAATGTTCGAGTTAAAAAAAATATTTCAATTCATCTTGTTCATATCATCATCCATTCTATTAAACATCATAGCCATCATATAGGTCAAGTCTTGTCATCATCTACCTCATTCATTTCATCTCCAATTGTAGTACATTCATGAGTCGGAGATTTACTCGTTCTATGACTAAAGCACTTGCCCTTGCACAAGCAGAGCAAGAGAAAGAGTATCTCGAAGATTTACCACTAGCACTCTCAGAGATGGAGCACGAAGAAGCACCAGTTGACATGTCCACCATACAAGCTTTGGATAATGCACGTGAAATTCATGAAATCAAAGGTTCAATCACTGCAATCTTTGAATCACTGAAGAGTCTTACCATGGCACAGGCATCTAACCGTCCCATTCTTCAACCAGGACCTTCATCTGTTGAACAACCAACTAGATCATCCCCCAATCCTCAACCCACTGATGACCCAGACTTTGGCCAGTATGACCAACCTGCTGATGAAGTAAACCAAGCCCCACCAGATCAACCAAATTCGCTCACCCCAGAGATAACGCTGTTCATAAAGAAGCAACAAGAGCAAATGGAAAGAGTCCAAGAGCAACTCAGGCAGATACAAAAGGGGAAAATAGTCCAGGGAAATGATTTCTCAGATTTGACATTCTATACTGGGGCAGCAGTGTCTGAAAAGTTCAAAGTCCCAGTCTTCGAGAAATATGATGGTAAGGGATGTCCTCGTACTCACCTCAGGCTCTACTACGGAGACATACTTGGCCATGGTGGAAATCCTGCATTACTAGTCCAATGCTTCCAGAAGAGTTTGACCGGTCCGGCTTTAAGATGGTTCACGTCACTGGATTTAGAAAGGATCAAGACATGGAAGGACCTGACAACTGCATTCGTTGAACATTACTCTTTCAATATGGAGCTCCTGCCACAGAAGGGTGACCTTGAGCTCATGTTCAAAAAACCTGATGAGTCATTCATCGAGTATGCAGCCCGATGGAGGGAGATGGCCGCTAGAATGAGAGTTTCCCTACCCGATGATGAGCTGATAGACACATTTCTCAAGACTCTGAAGCAACCTTACTCTACCTTACTAGCCGCAGTTCAGACTTCAGATTTTGCCATAGTAGCCCGAAGCGGGGCCCGTATTGAAGCATCCATCCGGTCTGGGTCTATACATTCCACATTATACCAAGATTCATCACAAGCTGAAGGCAGCCACAACAACAAGTTCGGAGGGAGACGTGATCCCAAGAAGAGAGAAACCGATGTCCAAATGGTGACACCTGTAGCACCAGTCCGAGTTCCTAACTTTGGGGCACCAGCACCACAGGCCCCTAATCAGCATCAAGTTCAGCAGCCAGTTCAACCCCAGTACCAAGCCCAGGGTCAAAGGCAGCAGCGCGGGCCAACCAGGCAATTTACCCGTCTCCCCTACTCACTCAGTCTCCTCCTTTCGTTCCTCATAAAGAAAAAGCTGGTTGAGCATCCAGAGCCAGTCCCTATACCTAACCCACTACCGTACTATTTTCGTGTGGATCAACACTGTGACTTCCATCGAGGCCCAGGTCACTTAACCGACAATTACAGAGCATTGCAACATAAAATCCAAGATATACTTGAGCAGGGCAAGATTGAGTTCGCTCCTGGAAAGACCAATATCCTTGATACCCCCATGCCACCACATAATAACTAAGCTAACCATATCCAGCCTGCCCAACCCATCCAACCGGCCATGCCTGTGCCGTTTTGATAGCCACTGGGAATGAAGCATCTCGGGGCAGAAAGCCAGAGAAAGAACACTTCTGAAGGGGTCGACAGAGATCAAGCCGGTTGAAGTCTGTTTTTTTTTTTTTTGTCAAGTCTTGTAAGTTTCAGCAAGTGGCCCATAGTTTGGTCCATGTAAAGTCTGTCTTTTGTAGTCAAATATGTCATGCTCACTTCTCATTTTCTATAAAACAAATTTTTTTGAAAGAAGTCTCATTTTGTTTACGCCTAAATTTGGCCCATGATGATCTAGCACTTCTCAGAAGCTCTAGTAACCTGAGGCCACCTAAAAACAAAATTGTTTTCTCTCCTCGTGCTAACTAAGTCTGTTGGTTTAAAAAGCGCTCGCCTGAACCATGATTAAACCACTCAATTTCAAGAATACCCAAGAGCAGCATATGTCCATGAGCAGGAAGAGGAATTTCCAAAAGAAACCCTCAACCTTACAGAGCCAAGGCAAGAAAGAAACGAAACTCAGTAATGACTTTAAGTATGCAAAAATTGGAACCTTGCTACGGTAGGGGCAGAGGGAAAATCAGAGATTTCTTCAAAAAAAAAAAAAAAAGGCCTCGCACAGTCTATCAGACCAGTGTCAAGATTTCAAATTACAAATCATTCATAGAGAAGAAAGTGTACAGAGCATCCATCATCCATATTGAGGCAGTATACAAAACAGGAGCAGAACAATATATGAAGCACTCAACGAAGAGATTGACCAAGCATCACACCGAGGGGCAAGGTCAGTCCATTGTCGAAGACCCATACGGTTGGAAACAGATTTTCTAAGAGTATTCGTCAACACAACCGTATGGAGAATGAAGACCTCCTGGAGCCAGTCAACACAGATCAAGTCAAAAGATGCTATGCTTAAGGATCTTGTCAGGAAATTGTCTATACTCTCATTCATTGTAGGACATGAAAGGAGGCCATGTTTGTCACACATTTTTCCCTACTCGTACACCCGATCAAGTTCATATCAACAAAATCTGCTAGTTAGCCCTTCGAGCCTAATAGCCTTTCTTTCTTAAAACACATCTACCGGGACACCCCTATCAAAGCTTCATTGTAGGCCTAAGCGCTCGAACTACGACATGACCTGATCCTAAAAAAGGGTACGTAGGCAGCATAAAAATCAGGTGCGGTCAAATCAATCAATTGAGCACATTAGCCTCTTCAAAAAAGTAAAGAGCAAAAGAAAAATCATCAAAGAAAAAAAAAGAGCAAATCCAAAAAGCTCAACAAGAAAAAAAAAGCTCAAAAGAAGTGCTCGAGCAAGCAAAGCTCAGAAGCAAAAAGGGTGTTCCCAAAACCTCGACCCCTAAGCCTACGTTTGGTCCTATCTTAAGTCCTCCTAGATCCCTCAGAGACTAAGAGTACAGACAGATTGATAGACAAGTATCCGAAAGCAACACATCAAATCCACCAAGGCAATGACGGGAGAAGACAGCTCAGCTCAGCTCAGCTCAACTCAAAGTCGCAGGCCCAATGAAAACCAGAAATGGCACTGAGGCGCAAAAATAATACGAGCCCAGCTCTAGTATAGCTACTAGGGGTAAAAAAGGGAACAAATTATTAACTTCGCAGGCATGAGTGAAAATCGGAAACGGCCTCATTGCGCAAAAATTATGCGATCCCCATGACTTGGTCATTCCAAGGGTAAGAAAGGGAAAAAGTTGAATTCTGGTTCGATGACAGAAGAAAACTGTGACTCTCCAGCAACACATCTCTGCAAGCTTAGATCGAAGAAGCTTAATGTCATAATGATCCAATGCCCTTAGCCCCAAGTAAGACCCGGTTCAGCATACGAAAAGGTCAGAACTGAGTAACATATCTCCCTTCGCAATAACTCCAAAGGTTAAGATTGCTCATTGCTATATCCTGCCCAAGAGGGGCAAGAGATCTACAAACTCCAGCCAGGACAGGCCCTTTCATAAACTAGCAAGCAAAGACGGCACCCTCCTTTAAACTTTTGATCTTAAATTCAAAAATTTTGAAATCTCATTATTACTTTCAAACTGCGTTCAAAACTCAAAACTTTCAAAAGCAAATCGTCTTCAAAAGAGTCATAGTCCGTATCATGGCTTGGTCAAAGATCGATCTCCTTTCAAATAGTTCTCAGAAGAGCCGCAGAGAAAACAAGCGCAGAAATTGCAAGCCAGGGGCAAGTGCGAAATCAAAGCTTCATTTAGCGATTCATCTCTCTGCTCTTTGCATTATCATTCCATCTCATCCGTATTTATTCTAAGCATATCACCATTCATTAAAGGCATCATCATGCATCTCATGTCTCATCTCCTTACATAATAGTCACATCACATACCTACATAGGTTGTCACTACTCATACACCTACATAAGTTGTCACACAGTGCACACACTTAGCTGTATTGTGCACACACATTCATACAGCCACACACATTATACACATGCACCCACATATCTTGATTTGATATCGTCTTCATCTTCTTTCGTGCATCTCGTCTGATGCATTCCTTTTGACATCTCGTCTGATGTCACCCCTTTCATGCATCTCGTCTGATGCATTCCTCTTGACATCTCGTCTGATGTCACCTCCTTCATGCATCTCTTCTGATGCATTCCTTTTGACATCTCGTCTGATGTCATCCTTCGTGCATCTCATCTGATGCTTCCATCTGGCATCTCGTGTCATCTCCTTGTGTATCTCGTCTGATGTCGCATGTAGCCCTCCTGTGGTGAGGTTAAACCCACGAGTCTGCTATGAGCCCTCCTGTGATGAGGTTAAACCCACGAGTTTGCTGTGAGCCCTCCTGTGATGAGGTTAAACCCATAAATCTGCTTTGAGCCCTCCTGTGATGAGGTTAAACCCACGAATATTCTTTGAACCCTCCTGCGAGGAGGTTAAACCTACATATCCTATCGTCCTTCTTGTGCATCTTGTCTAGTGCATCTTTTGTCATAGGGCTGACAACCTTCGAATCCTGTCATAGGGCTGACAACCTTCGAATCCCGTCATAGAGCTGACTACCTTCGAATCCCGTCATAGGGCTGACTACCTTCGAATCCCGTTATAGGGCTGACAACCTTCGAATCCTGTCATAGGGCTGACAACCTTCGACTCCTGTCATAGGGCTGACTACCTTCGACTCCTGTCATAGGGCTGACAACCTTCGAATCCTGTCATAGGGCTGACAACCTTCGAATCCTGTCATAGGACTGACTACCTTCGAATCCTGTCATAGGGCTGACTACCTTCAAATCCTGTCATAGGGCTGACTACCTTCGAATCCCGTCATAGGGCTGACAACCTTCAAATCCTGTCATAGGGCTGACAACCTTCGAATCCTGTCATAGGGCTGACTACCTTCGAATCCTGTTATAGGGCTGGCAACCTTCGAATCCTGTCATAGGGCTGACTACCTTCGAATTATGTCATAGGGCTGACTACCTTCGAATCCTGTCATAAGGCTGACCACCTTCAAATCCCGTCATTGGGTTGACAACCTTCGAATCCTGTCATAAGGCTAAACAACAACCGTATCATGTACTTATACAACCCATTTGAGGTCACCTTCATCTATTCCGACATCTTGTTTGGTGTCATATTCTGCTGTTTCGTCACTAAGCACGAACCACCCATTTCCACTCTATCACTATCGTCCTCCTGAACCAGGTCATGATTTCATCACTGAGCATGAATCATTCCTTCCTCATTTCCATCTATCTTTCCCATACCGCGAATGTTTCATCACTGAGCATGAACCATACCTTTCTTCCATCTATACCCGTCTACTGAACAGGTTCTACCATCAATCTCTTCCTTTAGGATCCCATTTGTGTCAAGCAGTCTAAGCATAAGTTCACTTTCTTTTAAAATTTTTGTTTTCAAACTCATAAGTTTTTAGCACGTGCAAAATTGAGGTCTTATAGTCTTTGTCGTTCACGTGCCCGCACCCTCCGACAAAGGGGGGCAACTGTAAACACCCCAATTTTGCACCCTCTTTTAGCATCTTTTACTCTCCTAAACACCCTCTTAAAAACCCCTTTTTAAGACCCTCTTTCCACGTGCTTCGAGTTCCGAAAAACGCCCCTCAGGTGAAAATTGACCAAAATGCCCCTAGGGTGAAAAATGACCAAAATACCCCTAAAAAAGTGCTAAAATTTTTTCATTTTGTTTAAAATGAATTTATAAATTGTTTGGTAAATTTTGGCTATTTTTGAAGTTAAATCGGACTTAAAACGGTTGAAATGGACCGAAATGCCCCTAGAGCGTAAAATAACCAAAACGCCCCTGAAAAGTACCGGAAAATCCATGTTTTATCTAAAATATTTTTTCGGATTTTATCGGCTCAATTTAGACTATTTTTGGGGTCAAAACGGGATTAAAACGAAGGAATTATCTTGGTATGACATGTGGCAAGTCAAAGGTCAACAAAACAACAAAAAAATCTTGCCCATTTATTAGATGGGCGCTACTTCAAGTAGCGCCCCAACTGAATTCCCTTTTTTGCGCGTGTCGGTAGGCTTTTTCGGAAAAAACGAAAAGGGGCGCTACTTCAAGTAGCGCCCCCTCAATGTCGACCCGATTTTGCCGCCGCATTGTTGACAACCGCTTACTGTTTGGGGTTTTTATCCAAAAGGGGCGCTACTTGAAGTAGCGCCCCCTTGTTTTTGCTTCCTATAAATACCCTACCCCTCTTCCTTCATTCCAACTCATTCTCACTTGCTCTCTTCTCTCTCCTCTTTCCATAAAACGTCATTTTGGCGTCGGCGATCCCGGGAACTCGATTTCGAGAAATCGTTCTCGGGAGCACTTAATTCAGAGACCCTTTTGGGTTTCCCGGAAGGTAAAATCGCCGAAACTCTGACATTTGCTTTGTCATTTCTTAGTTGTAATTATTTATTGTTTTTTTATGCTTAGACTGCTACCCTGTCAAACCCCTGCCTAGTTTTACTCAAACTCGGCTTACCCTGTCAAACCCCTGCCTAGTTTTACTTAAACCCGGCTTACCCTGTCAAACCCCTGCCCGGTTTTACTTAAACCCGGCTTACCCTGTCAAATCTCTGCCCGGTTTTACTCAAACCTGGCTTACCCTGTCGAACCTCTGCCCGGTTTTACTTAAACCCAACTTACCCTATCGAACCTCTGCCCAGTTTTATCCAAACCTAACCTCGCCTAGTCGAACCCTTGCTCAAATCCCAGTTCGAAACTAGTCTCGCCTAAGTCGAACTTCTGTCCAAATCCCAGTTCAAAACCCTAGTTAAACCCTTGTTAACTCTAGGTGAACCCTACCTAAACCCTATCTATCTGTTCAAACCCTGTTCAAATAACCACCCCCCGAGGCTCCTCAGTACGAGCTTAAACTACCCCGAGGCTCCTCGGCACGAGCCTAAACTACCCCATCGCTCCTCAGCACGAGCTTAAAAGGTCATTTCGCTCCCAAATGAGCGTAAACAATCAAATCAAATCAAACCTCCAATCAAATCAAACTATCAATCACTAGCCGGAACTACGTGTGGCTTGATTCCACTAACTGTGGATACGTAGGCAACCCTGATCGGGTTCAGCTCCCCTAGGATAGAAGCCCTATTCCATTCTTATCCTGCCTATCTTTATTTATTTCATTCATATTTCATTTCCCAGCATATATATCGAATTTCAAGCTTCTCTTATGGTTTCCCTTATTTGATTCAAACTTAGGGAGTAGGTAACCATCTCTGGATGGGAGTTTAGGGGTGCCTAACACCTTCCCCTAAATCAATTGAATCCCTTACCCTGACCTTTGATTTCCAGACCATGCCTTATCCAACAATTTCAGGGACCTATTTCCCTAAGAATTAGATAGGTGGCGACTCACAACCCAATTACAATTTATCCCTATTCCTTATCGGGATCCATCCTGATCGGGAATGGAAGGGTAAAATTCAGGTACTCACATAGCCAATTCAAACATAAATGGATTTTGCTAGCCCCAGTCACAAATCTTCCAAAGACGCAACTGGGTGGCTTCAAATGTCAAACATTCTCTAACTTTTATATTTTTTAAACTGTTGAAATATGAAACATCTCCACATGTTAACCTCAATCTTGCGTTTGTGGAAAAATTTGGACTAAATGCGACTGGGGCTAGCACTCTTCAACATAAATACATAATTATCATCACCTATTACGGAAGCAAATCGTCGGTTCTTCCCTGGATTCTTCCTTGCGGCCATGAGTGTTGGAAAGCCATGATCAATTAGTCTGTATAGATTTAATAATCACTTGTTGGAAAGATCGTAACTTCAAAAACTCTGGCCACAGGGAAGAACACAGGTGATATGGTTCCACATATTACAAGTTCATCATAGGCATTTTAAAATTAATTAAATTTATGAAAGAGGGGTGTACTTCAAATTTTATTCACCAAAGAGAGAATCAACACTTGCTCCATTGATTGAGTGTGCATGAACCCACTCACTTGACATGGGATCAAGTCACTGAGGGTATGATGTTAGAAAATTCACCCAACCACTAACCTTGAACTGGAACTAACCTTGCTAACTAGGGTTGTGGCCTAATCATATATGGATCACCAAATTAATAATAATAATTGAGAAAAACTTCAGTACAACCGAGACTAATAAGTCTATGAGATCGGATCACAATCAATCATGACTGACCTCTCCCCGAGTTCAATTGCACAATTAGGTCAACACGTATCCCTTTTAACCCCTATAATCTGTGGTTAAGACTCACTAACCCTTAGGGTTCAACAATCTAACCCTAGGATACCGTAAAGTTAGTGAATCTTAACCACAATTAATATGGGTTAAAAGGGACACATGTTGACCTGTGGCTGCAATGAAACTCTTCCCAAGTTCTGTAGAAATTTAATATGATCCGATCTCTAGGTCTAAATATACAATCCAACAACCAAACCCAATCCTTTTATGAGCTACAACTGCCTAGTTAACAAATGAGCCTGCGGATGTTTTTTTTTCATCAAAAGATCATCCAAAAATTAAGAACAGGATAACACAAGCATCCATGTAAATTGCAACTGATTGCTCCCAAGTCCCAAGCTGAATGGATAAAATTAAAATCTGTTAAAGCCACCAAATGATAAAGGCCAAGAAACAAGATAGCTTCCCAAAACCCTTTTCTATTAATCATCGGTCAAAATAGGGCATCGATTCCAAGTTGGCCAAAATTCACAGGCGAAAAGGCAGAAACTGTCATATGAGCGACCCAAGTCAAGGGAGTAAAAGAATCGGAAGCAAACATCAGAAGACCAGGAAGTTTGGAAGGGCCGATACCCACTTTTGACCATAAGACGAAAAAGAGTCAGATTGAACAGAGAGACATGCCCCTAAATCTGGAAAATACTCATAAATCTAGAATTGAAGATGCCAGAAGTGCCCTCTGGTAACTGCCAGTTGACGATCAGAAAGGCGTTGAAAAGACCTTGGTAAAGTTGACGAAAGATGGCAGGAGCTAATGCAAGCCATTGACCAGAAGCTAAAATAATAGCTATTTGTGAATACTCCTTGGTCATTTGACAGGAGGAAGTACAGAAGAGAACAACATATCCACTGAAGAAGAAATGAGCAATGCTCTTAACCACTGATGTCAGGAAACCGGGGTTGTTCACTTTTATCAAAGAAGGTGTTGGAAAAGCTGCCAAAGGCCATAGTGGCCAAAGCATTATCAAAAGAAACGTCCAAAGACAAAGAAGGAAGGATGGCACTGACTTCTTCCCCATCGACGAGAAGTGAAGTCAATGAGGAGACATCAAAGATGGTTAGGGCCATAGGCCCACAACCAAATAAGAAAGCATTGGAAGATTTTGTGAACACGAGTTTCGGGGAAACCCTGGTTTTATCTCACGGAAAGAATTTAGAGTCGTCACCTATTCATTCAGAAAAGATAAGTCCCCGGGATTTGGATAAGGTCTTGGTCTGCAGTCTGAGATCAGGGTAAGAGGTTCGGTTAAGTCCGGGGAAGGGGTTAGGCACCCCGGCACTTCCACTTTTCAGTGGTTCCCTTCTTGCTAGGGTTAAGCCAAATTAAGTTCAATTTTAATCAAATGATTTAAGTGTTTAAGATAATGTTAATCTAAGAAGGAGAAAATCCTATACTAGGTTCGAGCCCGGGTTGGGCTGCCTACGTACTCACATTGGGATGAGATCAAACCGAGCGTAGTTCTGTCACATGAGCCCGTGCCAAGGCTAGGGGTGTGTGTGTGCACCAAGGGTGGCTTAGGGTCTAACCGGGAGGCTAGGGGTGGTTAACCGGGTTGGTCAAGTGCTTGGTATTGGGCCCGATAGGCGTAAGGTAAGTCCGGTAGATTAGGATTGGGCCCGGTAGGCCAAGAGGGAAGCCCGGTAGGCCTGGGGTCTGGTAGACTAGGTTTGTGCCTGATAGGCCATGAGGGAAGCCCGGTAGGCTAGTTTAGCCTGGTAGGCCAATGAGTGATGCCCAATAGGCCCAAGGTGTCTTAACCAAGGGTTAGGGTTTCTAACCAGGGTTAAAAGGTGGTTAATCATGGTTAAGGGTGTTAACCTTTGTTAACAAATCCAAACTCAGTATTTTAGGTCTTTTTAAATTTTTTTGATTTTTTGGGATTTTTCAGATTTTTCCTAATGGTTAAAGATGCTTAACCGCGGTTAAGGGGGAAGGTCACCATGGTTAAGGGTCTTAACCAGGGTTAAATGGGCAAGTGAGACCATTTTTCGGTTTCTCAGATTATTTTAGAAATTTTGATCATTTTTCCTGATTTTCTCTGGTTAAGGGTCACTTAACCATGGTTAAGAATCAATCCGAATGGGTTTTTTGATCGTGGTTAAGGGTCCTAAATACAATGAAAAATCAAAAAAATATTTTTGGAATCCAGAGAATATTTTTGATTTTTTAATGATTTTTTCAGAATTTTCTTTGGTTAAGAGTCGCTTAACCATGGTTAAAAATCAACCCGAATGGGGTTTTTGACTGTGGTTAAGGGTCCTAACCACAAATGAAAAAAATCACAAAAATATTTTTTGAATTCAAGGAATATTTTTGATTTTTTAATGATTTTTCCAGAATTTTTGGAAGTCATGGTCTGCTTAACCATGGTTAAATGTTAACTACGAGTGGGTTTACCCGTGGTTAGGGGTCCAGCTGAGGCAAAAATGGGCCCAAGGTCCATGGCAGGGCCTAGACTGGCCTCCTACCCCGGTCTGTACCCTCACAAAGTCCGACAAATGTGAAAAAAAAACCCATATTTTATCCAAATTCTAATCGTGGTTAACACAAGTTTAACCATGGTTAAATGGGGAATCCCGGGAATCTGAGAATATCAGGGGGTAGCCTGAAGAGTAATGAACAATTTGGATCCTTATGGGGTCCAAGATGATGTTGTGGGTGGGCCCTACATGGGCCCAAAGTCGGCCAAAAAATAACCACATAAAATGAAAGATTTTTAACAAAAAGACCCAAACAATTTTTTGGTGATCTTTGCGGTGATTTTACCGCTGTTTGGCTCAACCCCAGTGGCATCGAGGACCACAATTGTGAAGCTGGCCAAGAGGGAAACAATTTGAGCCTTTGTGGGGCCCAAAAGGAGTTTGGATGTGGGCCCCACAGAGGTACAAAGTTGCTCCGCCACAACTGTTTTCTACACTGTCGACCCTACTTTGAGATCGATTTTACCGGGGTTAATGGCGGAGTCAAGGGCTGAAAATTTACAGTGAAGTAGCCGGGCATGTGGGGAGTCTAACTAAGGCCTCGGTTTCAGCCAAGGCCGGGTCTAACCTGGGTTAAACCGGGATTAAAGTCAATAACCTGAATTTGTTTTTTTCCAGAATTTTTTTTGAAAACACTTGTGGGGACTGTTTGGCCTAAGTAAAGGGAGTCTAGGGGGGTTCCTCATGGATTGAGGACCCCCCAGACACTAGGGAAGGCCACCATGGTGGTGGCACACAGTGGTGGGGGTGTGCCCGTGGCCACCTCAAGCAAAAAAAAAAAACCCACGATTTTAAACCAAAATTAAAGAAAAAGAAGAAGAAAATGGGGAAATGGGACCCCTGGAATGGGACCAGGGGTCCCTTACAATGGGAATAGCAGCAAAAAGAGAAGGGAGAGGGTCGTATACTGAAATTCCTCATTCCAATGCACTCTTAGACCTAAAGGGGGGGGGGGGTGAATAGGTTTACTTTAATTTTCTCTACCAATTTTAATTTTAATCAATCACACACAGCCAAACTCACTTGAACACACAAGATTTTTACGTGGAAAACCCTTCCGGGAAAAACCACGGGACCTAGTCCAGCACAGAATCCACTATGAGAAGATTTAAACAATACAAGACTCGAATCTTACCCAACCGGACACGACACAACGTTCCTCGGTATCGATTCCTCAGCTTGCAAACTACGAACATAGCACGTTCGATCTCCGCAACAACAGCTCCAGTTCCTCACTGGCCAATCTTAGTCAATGTGATCAACTACGGTCTTCGAAGACCGATCTCCGTCTTTGACGGCTTTAGCACAGGCTAACCAACACTCACAGTAGAGAAACAGTGAGTTTTAGGATTTGTAGAAGCCCTAAGGTGATCTCTTAATGTTTAAGGATCATCTAATGCAAGTATAGAAAATATGCTTTAGAACCATGCAAAACCTAGAGGTCAGTTATTCGAGATGGAGATCAATGAACCAAAGAGTTTTCATGAACTCAAAGCAAGCAACAAGTGCTCTAAAAAGTCTCCAATAAAATCTCCCTCACGGATTAGGAGAGAACCCCTATATATAGGAAAGGTCCAAGGGATTAGAAGTTGCTAAAAAATGATTTTAGAAAGTTTTTTTCATATCAGGGTCGACCCTAGGGGTCCCTGGGTCGACCCATTATAGCAAAATCAATTTCCAGTCAAAGAACCATATCAGGGTCGACCCATGAGGCACATTCAGTCTATCGGATGGTGCCTTTCGATCGACTGGATGGTCCTCAGGGTCGACCCTCACAATTTTCACTCTCTGCCAAAAATCATGGAACAAAATGGGGGCTCTTCAGGGTCGACCCTGGGGTGCATTATTTTGGTTTTTCAACTTTTTAACCATTGAATGCATTCCCCTATCAACCCTTATCCAATTTGACTTATTTTTAATGATGAATGAGCATTTTCAAGAGGTATCATAGGGTCAACTAGGTCTCTCTTTTAATCCCAACTTTTGAGCAACTATGAGTGATGAGGCTTCAAGATCCTTTATGGCTTCTTCTTCACTTTGTCTTCAAACCGGATGAACCTACTATGAACTAAATACAACATTTTGGGCTCAGAATTTTGCCAACAATAATTTGACTTTACATATACCCTGTGGCTAGAGCTGCTACAGTGGTGAAAGGTAATGGGGTGTTCGGTGGTGATTACCAAAGGTGACGATCCGGGGGCTATGCGTGATGATGGCGGCCTTGGACGAGGAGGTAGCTGCCCAGGGAATGTGCATCTGTTAAGGGTAAGCTGGCCGGAGGGCGGCAGAGCTCACTGTAATTTTTTTTTAAAAAAAGGTTGACACAGTGGTTGTGGGGGGTGGTGCCGTGAGCTTGTGGTGGACCTAAGAGAGTATGAGAGTACTCTAAGTGATGAGGTAAGGAGTGAGGAAGGGAGTATGGTGGGCTGGCCGAGCTACCACAGTAGCTGTACAGGTTTTTTTTTTGAAATCTCCTTGAAACAAAAGGCGGTGGATAGTGGAGGTATTGGTGTGAGGGCTTAAGGGAGGTTATGGGGGGTGCGTGGCCCGGGGCCTTCTATGGCTGTGGCCAAGCTTGGACAGAAGGGTGGTAGGGAGAAGAAGGGAGTTGGATTGTAAAAAAAAAAATTTCTCTCCAAAACTGGGTCTGCCCAAACCGTGATTGCAAGAGGGTTTAAGTAGAGTGGTGGGGGAAGGGATAAGGATGAGGAAGAGGCTTTGAATGGTGGTCAATAGCGGGTGCAGGCGCAGCTGGTGCGCACAGGGGGATAGGGGCGGCTTTACACTGAAATGGGACTGCCCTCCCTCTAGTTTGCTTTTTTTTAAAAAAAAAAACCCCAAAGGGATTGCTTTAGGAATTTGGAAGGATAGGAGGAGAGAATAGGGCCATAGGGGAGCTGTGGGGGCTGCGTGGCAGGTGCTTGGACTAATGGGGAAGATGATGAACAGTGTCTTCCCCATTTGGTTTAAAGTTTTTTTTTTTGCTTTCGTTTACTGTTTGGGCCAAATGGGCTCAGGCGTGCTGGCTTGCCTTATGGGGTTGGCCCCCTAAATTTTGAACACAATTTTTTTTTTAATTAAAAAAAATACTAAAAGGCCATGGGCCTTGACCTTTTTGGTTGAAATTTTTTGGTTTTATGGACTTTGCAATAGGCCTTGAGCCCAAGGTATCTTACCCTAGGGTTTAGACTGGGGCTAGGCTAGGGTTGGTCCTAGAGTTAGGTCTAGGGCATACCTAGGGTTAGTCCTAGGGTTTAGCTAGAGGTAGACTATGGTTTAGGTACTTTTATTTGAAATGTGCCTTAAGCCCATATGATTTGATTCTAAGGTTTATCTAGGGCTAGGATTACGGTCTACCTAGGGCTACTAGGGTTTGGCCGGGGACAACGGAGCCAGGGTGTAAAAATTGGGTGCTTACAGCTGCACCTCTTTGCCGGAGCTCTAGGGTGGCGATCGAACAACAAAGACTAGAAACATCCTATTTTTACATCGAGATGGAGGTTAGGAATGATGCATGCTGTGCAAATGGTGAATGTGGTGTCGTGATGAAAAATACTGCTAGGCGATAGCGTGTAGCTGGAGAAGAACATGAATACTGGGATGGAGTGGCCCTGAGGCACTGGCCGGAAGATAGTGTCGCTCAGAAGCGACAGGAGGACTGATCGAAATGGTGTTTCCCGGGAGATATTAACCAAATCATCTGAAGACACATGGGGTGTCGAGAACGCACGGGGTATTGGGCATTCGAGGTGTCGATAAAGTGTGTTATGTCAACGCTCACCTAAGATGGCAAGGACACACAGGGTGTCAAAGAAAAGACATATAGGTGGTGCACACTGTAAAGGTGCACACAGGATGTCGGGCATACGAGGTGTCGAAAAAATGTGTTATGTCGATGCTCACTTGGGATGTCAATGACACACGGGGTGTCGAAGAAAAGATATGCAGGTGGTGCACACTGTAAAGGTGTACATAGGATGTCGGGCATGCGAGGTGTCGACAAAATGTGTTATGTCGACGCTCACCTGGGATGCCAAGGACACACGGGGTGTCGAAGAAAAGATATCTGGTGGTGCACATTGTAAAGATGCACACAGGATGTCGGGCATGCGAGGTGTCGACAAAATGTGTTATGTCGACACTCACCTAGGGTGTCAAGGACACACAGGGGTGTCACAGAGGGGGACATGCAGGAGGTAGTGTTGCGGTGTGACGAGGTTATCGCGGAGCACACAGGATGTTCGGCATGCAAAGTGTTGATAAAATGTATTATGTCGACACTCACCTGGGATGCCAAGGACACACGGGGGTGTCACAAAGGGAGACATGCAAGAGGTAATGCTGCCGTGTGACGAGGTTGTCATGGAGCACACAGAATGTCCGGCATGCGAGGTGTTGACAAAATGTGTTATGTCGACGCTCACCTGGGATGCGAAGGACACACGGAGATGTCACAAAGAGAGACATGCGGGAGGTAATGCTGTAGTGTGACGAGGTTATCATGTAGCACACAGGATGTCCGGCATGCGAGGTGTCTCATTTTAGATGTCATGGACACACGGGGGTGTCACAAAGGGGACATGTAGGTGGTGTACATTGTAAAGGTACACACGAGATGTCAGGTGGTGTATGCTGCAAAGGTACGCACAGAAAGTTCAAAGATTTGAGGCATGACCTGGAGGCACTAGCCGGATTGATGTTGATATGGCTAAAAGGCACTGAGTTTTGATCATGTTTGAATGATGCTGAGGATAAAGGAGATGATGCATTCCCATGACCCTGTTAACTGCAACTTGTTGGGGAGGCGAGGAAACGATTTCTTCTGCTTTGTCTGCCTGGACGGCTCAGTGCAGGTTGGTTCAAACAGATTCTGATACTAGGAGTTTGCTTGTTTTTGAAAAATCTTTTGCCAATAAATCGCCATTGCTCAGGGCTTTAGGGATTTTGTGGGTTCCCTTTCACTCTCGAAGAGTTGAGTATGATTCAGAGCAGAACGCTATTGTTGCAGGCTAAGGACCCTTACTGGGGAGAATCTTTTGAAAGGCTTTTGGACTCTTGCTGGGGAAGAACGTTGTTGAGAGGCTGTCGAAGGCTTCTGTTTGGGGATCGGCTGGGGATTTGAAGATTGTTATAACTTGTTGCCAAAGGTCTGCTGGGGAATGAGATTCTGTTGCAGACTATAATCGGGAAGTCTGGAGTTTCTCAATCTGCTAGGGATTTTCCTGATGTTTGGCTGTATGCTAGGGAGATGTTTTCCGACGGATTCTTTGTTGAGGAATGCCTTGAGTAGATCACCTGCTGGAGATATTCCCTGATGGAATCTCTGTTGGGGATACTGATCCGTTGGGACAATTGGGGAGTCCAGTGAGACTGATCACTGCCGGATCTTGTTGCCAAACTGATTTTCAGCTTTTCTTCCCCTTTTTTACCCTTGGAATGACCAAGTCATGGGGTTCGCATAATTTTTGCGCGATGAGGTCATTGCCGGTTTTCCTCATGCCTGCGAAATTGATTGATTTTATCCATTTTTTACCCCTAATCGCAAGACTAGGTCTGGGAATCGTGTAACTTTTATGCAATGAGGTCGTTTCCGGTTTTCACTCATGCCTGCGATTTGTTTGAGGGTTCAGTTCCTCTCTCTTCATTGCCCTGATTGACATTTATTGGGGATTGATACTCCACTGGGGATATAGATGCGATGTTACGCTTGTACTTGTAGTTTCTAGGGGATCTAAGAGGACTTAGAGTGAGATGAAACGTAGGGTAGGGGACCGAAGTTTGGGACACCCTGAAATTATTCTTGCTGCAACTGACTTGTATGAGGATTTTTCTATAGGAGATAGATTTTTTTTGTCAGGCTCCATTGGTGATTGTCCTCTCTGGTTGAAACTGATTTTTTGGGGATTCTTCCCTATTTAAGAGATTTTTTTTATTCCACAGGGAATAGATTTATTCCACTGGGGAAATATTTTGGGAGAAGTTGATTTCGCTGGGGGAGAAAGCCCGAAGCGAGTTTTGCTCGGGGATTCCCTAACTTGGAGAATATTTCAACTTCTATTTTAGGATTTCCTTTGATGAAATATTTTGTAAATTTGGTGTCGACTCCGTCGTAGAAATTGAGAGAGTTGGTCCTTGCTTGGGGAGTGACTCTGTGGGGAAAAGGTTGTTTCTGCGGGGAGAAAGCTTGAGGGAGTTTTGGACTCTCTCTAGGGTAAAAATTCTGAGGGGAGAGATCCCTTTTTACAATCGCACCTGATTTTTTCGGTTGCCTACGTACCTTTTGCAGGATCAGGTCATGGCGTAGTTCAAGTAATGCCACAAATGACGAGGGAGGGTGTCCTTGAAAGATTTTTGTGAGAGAAAGGTTGTTAGGCTCGAGGGGCTAACTAGCGGATTTCATCGATTTTATAAAAGTGGTTACATTTTTGGGGATAAGGAGTGTGCCAAGGACGACCTCCTGTCATTTCCCAGAGATTATACGAGTACAAAGTGCCTATTAGACCTAGACCCTAAGTGTAGTATCGTTTGACTTTGTCCATGTTGACGGGCTCTGGGAGGTCTTCGTCATCCATACGTCCGAGTCTCAGGGCATCGTCGGAGAATTTGTCCCGGGCTATGTATGAGCCTTCATAGTTGGGCATGAACTTGCCCCTCGGGTCAGGACGATTTGATAATATTTTTTAGAGAACCAGGTCACCGATCTCAATACTATGGGACTTGAATTTCTTGTTGAATGCCCTAGCCATACGTCTCTGATAGGCCTGAGAGTGATTGATGGCTTTCAGTCGCCATTCTTCAATCAGATTCAACTGTTCATACCGGGTCTGTGCCCATTCGGCTTATGATATTTCTGCTTCTATTAACACACGAAGTGATGAAATCTCTACTTCGACGGGGAGGACTGCTTCCATATCATAGGCCAGAGAAAATGGTGTTGCCCCTATTGAGGTTCTGATAGATGTTCTGAAGGCTATGAGCGCGTATAGGAGCATCTCATGTCAAGCAGAATAATTGGTTACCATCTTCTCGATGATCTTTTTTAGATTCTTATTGGCTACTTTCACTGCTCCATTAGTCTACGGCCTGTATGGTATGGAGTTATGATGCTGTATCTTGAATTTTTGGCAGAGGTCGCTCATCCCCTTATTGCAGAAGTTCAGAGCATTATCTGTTACAATCTCGAATGGGACACCGTAACAGTAGATGATGTCTTTTTTCAGGAAACGCTGAACCATAGAGGCTGTGACGTTGGTATAAGAGGCTGCCTTGACCCATTTTTGAAATAATCGATTGCAACCAGGATGAATCGATGTCCGTTAGATACTTTCAGAGGTATGGGTCTGATGACGTCGATGCCCCAAGCAGAGAAGGGCCAAGAAGCAATCAAGTTGTGCAGCCTTATCGGCGGTGCATTGATCTTGTCAGCATAGATCTGGCACTGGTGGTATTTCTGTACATGTTTGCAACAATCAGCTTCCATAGTAGACTAGTAGTAGCTTAGTCTGAGAATTTTCTTGGATAACATCAACCCGTTCATGTGTGGGCAGCAGGTTCCTCCATGACTTCTTCGATTACTTGTGTTGCTTCACTGGTGTCAAGGTATCTGAGCCAAATCAAATTCGGCAATCTCTTGTATAAAATACCCCCTGATAGGACAAACTGGATGGCCAGTCTTCGGATCGCCCGACGGTCTATTTTGGTAGCATCGAGAGGGAATATCCTGTCCTCAAGGTATTGCTTGATGTCCGCATACCAAGGCTTGTTGTCATTCACTATGTCCAGTTCGAGGCAGTAGACATGCTGATCCTGTTGCTGAATTTCAATTAGCAAGAGCATGATGCCCCTGGGGATCTATACCATAGAGGTGAGAGTAGCCAACGCGTCGGTAAATCTGTTATGGTTCCTGGATCGATGACTGAAATTGATTCTTCTGAATCGAGTGATTAGCACATTGAGATAGGCTAGGTATGGGACCAGCTTGGCTTCTCGAATGGCCCAAGATTTATTTGCTTGACAGATTACTAAAGATGAGTCCCCGTAGATGTCTATCTCTTCAATTCTGATACCCAGGGCTTCTTTCCAGCTATGCATGCCTCGTACTCTGCTTCATTGTTTGAGCATCTGAATTTTAGTTTTACAGAGATAGGGAGGTGTGCCCCCTTAGGTGAGATTAAGACTGCTCCTACTCCGTGTCTATGACTGTTGGCAGCTCTATCAAAGTATAACTCCCAGCCGGAGTATTCTTGTTCTTCCACTTCCGCGTATAGGATGGATTCATCTGGGAGATCAGGATTACCGGGTAGGAAAGCAGATAATGCCGAAGACGCTGAGTAGCCTAGACCAGTGCCAGACACGTTTTCTCGAGTGGGCTGTACCTCTCTTCTTACTCTAACAGACGCTTACTAATGTAATAAATGGCCTGTTCTGTTCTGCCCGTCTCATCATGTTGTGCCAAGACGCACCCCATGGAGGTTTCTTGTACTGAGATATAGAGTAGTAGGGGTCATCCTGGTGTAGGAGGCACAAGTACTGGAGGGTTGAAGAAATACTGCTTTATCCTATCAAAGGCTTCTTGGCACTCGGCTGTCCAGACTGTCGGTGTATATTTTCGGAGAAGCTTGAAGATCGATTCACAGATCGGAATGAGCTGAGAGATGAACCGGCTGATGTATTGAATTCGGCCCAGGAAACCACGGATCTCCTTTTCAGTTTCAGGTGTTGGCATTTCGATGATAGCTCTGGCTTTAGCTGGATCAACCTCAATGCCTCTTTTGTTGACTATAAAGTCGAGGAGCTTTCCGGATGAGGCTTCAAAGACACATTTGACCGGGTTCAATCTTACGCCGAACTCTCTGAGTTTGTCACATAGTCTTTTCAGATCTTCAGGGTATTGCTTGGTAGTAGGTGATTTGAAGATCATGTCATCCACATAAATTTCAGCTATCTTGTGGATCATGTCATGGAAAAGTGCCGTCATGGCCCTTTGGTAGGTTGCCCCTGCGTTCTTGAGCCCGAATGACATAACTTTGTAGCAGAACGTGCCCCAAGGTGTAATGAAGGAGGTTTTCTCAATGTCTTCTTCTGCCATTCTGATTTAGTTATGTCTAGAGAAACCATCTATGAATGAGAGCGTCTCGTGCCTTGCAGTATTGTTAACTAGGATGTCGATGTGCGGGAGAAGAAAATTGTCCTTAGGGCTAGCCTTATTCAGATTCTGATAGTCGATGCACATCCGGACTTTTCCATCCTTCTTGGGTACTAGCACGATGTTGGCCAACCATTCAGGGTAGTTTGCTACTGCCAAGAAGCCTGTATTGATCTGCTTCTCTAACTCTTCCTTGACTTTCTGTGATCATTTGGGCCTCATCCATATTAGTTTCTGCTTAACCAGCCTGACATTCGGGTTCAGGGGTAGTCTGTGCACCACTAATGCTGGGTCTAGGCCAGACATGTCTGCATATGACTAGGCGAAACATCATTGTAGCTTTTCAGGAAGCTGATCATGTCCGTTCTTTGCTATGGGCTCATAGTTGTGCCAATCTGAACCAGCTGAGGGTTGTCTTTGGAACCCAGATTCACTGTCTCGGTATCCTCGATGTTCGACTGTAGTAGCCCTTCATTGCGTTCTAGAAGGTTCAAAATCTCCTGAGGTGGTTCGTCATCCTGCTCTGCTTCCTATTCTGAGTTATACTCAACTTCTGAAAGCTCAAGGAGGGTTTCAGGGGTAGTCATATCGGAGGCGATTTCCTGGCAAATCATTAAGCTTAGTTTAGCATGCTTATGTTTTTATGTTTTGTTGGCTTCAGGACACTAGGCCTTCCAGGGGAAGAGTCTGTGTGATTTCGTCATTAGCCAAATGCAAATGTTTTTGGAAAACATATTTTTGAGTCAAAATTCTAGTTTTTCATTGATAAAAAAGTGGACTGTTTACAAAATTAACTTGATAAAACAAAAAGAGGCCTACAATTGGCTGGCATTTTGGATTTTTACAACAGGAGCAAAGAGAGATAGATTAAAAAGAAGAGGGGAATGATACTGCATCACCGGTTGTTCTGACCAACCTTCCCTGCACTGCGCTTTCCCTGGCCCTGGCTGGCCTCAATGGTGAGAGCCTCAGTCCACCAACGGATTAGTAGCTGGCGACTGGATGATGCTTCGGCGCTATTGGAAAGGGTGCATACTTGCTCTCCCGCTGAATATTCTGCTTCTGCTTCTGCATCTTCAACAGTCAGCTCTTTAAACATCCGGGCAACACTGAATATTTCTAGTTCGGGAATCCCTAAAGACTCGGTGCCAGGTTGAGGGCAAGGGATATCAGTAACTAGTGCAAGAGAGGTTTCTGGGTTGGTTTCGAATATTCCTATAGGGAAGGTTACTGAAATGTGGGGTCGGGGTTCAGGTTTTGCCGACTGTCTACTCTTCTTTGTCAACTTGTTGAGATAATACACGTACTTGGGCTTGTATCCCAAACCAAATGGAGGTGTGTAGCGCGGAGGCACATATCTCTTTCTCTTTTTCATGCCCTGGTTCTTGACAACCAGGCCTAGACTAGGCTGGTAATTCATCTTTGCCATCATTCTGATAAAGGGAGGTACTGCTTGCTTTTTCTGCTGTTCCACTTGGGCGATGGAGCTGACCTGCTCAAACTGATAGGTCATGAAAGTTGTACCTTAACCTAGCTCCTGGATGTTCCCGAAGGAACTTGCCAACTCCTCAGATGGAATGAAGACTAGGTGGTCGTCTTATATGAACTTGATTCTTTGGTGCAGAGAAGAGGGAATGACACCGACCGAATGAATCCACGGCCTCCCTAAGAGCAAGGTGAATGAGGCAGGTACATTCACAACTTGAAAATTTGTCAAGAACTGAGCCGGTCCGACCATGATGGTCGGGTTAATATCTCCCAGGTTTTGCCTAATAGTATTGTCAAAAGCCCTTATCGTCATGGGTCTCTTCTTAACTTGACTGGTGTTCAAGCTCAGGCTTTGCAGTGTAGAGAGTGTACAAACGTTTAGGCCAGAGTCATTGTCAATGAGTACCGAGGATAATGTCCTATCCATACACTGAACTGTAATATATAGGGCTCGAGTATGATCTCTGTCTCCATCCGGTATTTCCTATTCGGTAAAGGAGATGATTCGTGATTCGAGCACTTGCCCCACCATCTGTCCTAATTTCTCAAGCGAGATGTCCGACGTTACATAGGCGTTGTTAAATACCCGGAGGAGTTACTTTCTGTGATGCTCTGAAGTCAAGAGAAGACCCAAGATAGAGATTTGTGCCTGAGTTTTGCCCAACTTCTGGGTAATATTATATTCTTTCGCTTTTTCCAATATTTTCTATAAGAGAGCTGAATCTGCTGTTTCCTTCTCTGGGTCTGCCACCTCTGTATTTTTTTTACCATTTTCTTTCACCAGCTCAGCCGTCGGAGGTTAATACACCCGGCCGGACCGGGTGAGGTTGGCTATATACTCACTTTTCAGGATGAGAGATTGAGGGGCAGGTACATGATTAAGTTTGAAAGGCTGGGAAGGGATGTAAGAGATTTTGACTGGCCCAGAGGATGTTGAGGCCTTGGCTGGAGCTGTGGGCCAACTGGCAGGACAGGAAATGGTGTAGACAATTTGCTCTTTTTCTGATTCAAGAGCGGGGAGTTGTACTGGGGCCTGGATGGCCTGAACATTTGACTGTGGCAGAGGGATTATAATTGGGGGTTGGTACGAGGGCCTTATGATGCCATCATCGACTGCGGGTGCGTTGGGTCTAGGTTGTCCTGCCTCGGGCTCTTCCCACTCAATAAAGTTAACTTGGTTGTTATGTGGGGGTAGTGGTACCTAGTCAATACTAGTGTTGCTGGGAGCTAGTTCGACCTTGCCCGTATCCAGGAGATCCGGAATGGCGTACTTTAGGCCAATGCAGTAATCTGTTACATGCCTCGGGCCTCTATGAAAGGCACAGTGTTGGTTGACATCGTAATTTTTGTTGCGTTTGTCTAGAGGTAAAAGAGGAGTAGGGCCTCTCAGTTCGAGAAGGTCCTACTTGGTTAGGAAGTCCAAAAGTTAACTGAGTGTGTAAGGGAGAGGGGTAAAGGTCCTAGGGGGACGGGTTTACCCCTGGTTTTATTTAGTCGGTCGGGTGTTTCCAGATGCTGGCTGTTGCTGAGCAGCCGGAGCCAGTAATTTGATTGGCGCTGTGAGAGCTACCAAGTTAACATTTTCTTTTCTCTTCTGGTCTATGTGACCGTTGTTTCTGCTGGTTGAAGCTGCTGCTGTTTTGTGGGGAGCAAACCCTAGGCTGTAATGAATGGCTTCACTCTGTATTGTTGCCTCAATACGGGCACCTGTTTTAACTATTGTGCCAAAGTCCACGACAGGTAAAGTGACCATTAGTGTAGAGTAGGGCTGTTTCAACGTGCCCAAAAATATGTTTGCCAGCTCTTCCTTGGGGATAGGGGTGATGAAATTTACTGTCATTTCTCTCCACCGAGTGGCATACTCCAGGAACGACTCATTGTTCCGTTGGTACATCTGTTCCAGTTGGCTTCACTGAGGCCGAAGCTCCTGATTGGAAGAGTACTGTTCTACAAAGGCATCCATGGCGTCCTGCCACATCTTGATTCTCTGCTTGTTGATCGACATCCACCAGGCTAGAGCTGTCCCCTTTAGACTTTTTTTGAAATACTATATGAGTAAAGGCTGATTCTTGTTATACGGGAGGATGTCCCCCAGGTATATCTGCAAATGTTGTTTAGGACAGCCCGAGCTGTCATATTTATCGAAGTCAGGTACGTTGAAGCCAGGGGGAACAGCATCCCCAGAGGAGAAAGTCAAGTCCTTCAATGATAGGGTAGGGTTGGTAGATGCCCCTCGCATTCTTCTCATCTCTTCCTTCATCTGTTTTATCTCCTTATGTTGATCCTTGAGGGACGGTGTAGGGTCGGAGGATGACAGCCTGTCCTGATTGACATGTGAGGCCTTAGGCTACTCGTCATACTGGTCATATTCTTCTCCTCCGCCTGTTGTGGGTCAAGGGTTAGGGATTTTGATGGGAATAGGTCCAGGTTCAGGGATAGGTTGTTCAGTAGGTTCTTTAGCCGGGATCCGATTAGAGGGTTCATCGGCTCGGGCACTAATAAGAATCTGTAAGGATTCCAGAACACTATCCAACTTAGCCTACATGACTGCAATATCTCGATCATGCGATTGTACCAATTCGTTGATCCACTGTTGATGGTTTGGCCATTGGCTCGGAGCTGCTTTCAGATGGAGGCCTGTATGGTACTAACTCCGTGACTGGAACTTCTATTAAGACCGCGTCGAGAGCTGCTGCTTTTGCGAGAATGGTAGTCATAGAGCGAGTCATGGGTCGACTCATGCATGCAACTGAAAAGAATGCAACGGCTAATCACGATTATGCATAATGGGAGAGAAATGATGCTAGAAAAAGGATTTTCCATTGATGCATAACAGTGATACAGGACTGTGACTCAATAAAAGAAAAAAGGAAGACTCGACCCTAAGCAGGTCCATCAGGGATGGCAAAGTCAAGCGGTCGGGGCACGCCTTCAAGGTCCATGATCTGTTGCTAGAGGAATGTGATTTCAACCTCCATGCGTCCAATTCCTTCCGAGGCATTGTTTATCCAGAACCCAAACTCTCGGATTCGATCGGTCATCTCTACCTTTGCACTGTTAAGCTATTCTTGATAGAAGTGCAACTGGTTCCCTGAGGACGGCATTCTCTTTGGCATTGCCCCTGTGTCTCTTTTGAAGAGATTGAAGTGTGCGCTCGAGTTGTTCAACCCGTTGCTGTACAACTTGAAGCTCGCGGTTCTGCTCTACTTCCTACTGTCTGAATGCTCAATGGGCCTTTCGTAGCCTCTTTTCTTTCTCCTGGATATGTAACCGCCTTTCTAGAAAGAAGTCTATCCAAGGAACCACCATCTCAGCTATGGGTATGGTTCCTCGGGATGGAGCTAAAACTGGTGTCGGTAGCTCCTTGGGCGCCGGTATATCGGATGGAATGTCAGGATTTTCCACCCACAGTCGGTATACAGAATCAGTTGGTGGTCCTGTTGTAACCACAAAATCTAGCCATTTGTCTCTCCGGGAGCTTCACCAATCTGCTTGGAATCGATGGGTGAGGCGTTCAAACTGTACTGTGAAGTTGACGAAGTCACGTTCTAGGTTGTCTATCACCGGGATGCGCTCAGAGAGTCCAAATTGGCGGAGGACTCGGAGTGGTACGTAGGCTGCTGAGCCGGTGAGACCTGCCAGGACCATGCATCGTCTTCGTTCTATGACAACGCGTGGTAACTGTCTGCGAACCAGCCACACACATTCCCATGTAATCTGTTCCTCTGTTAGATCTTAGAGAAGCCAGTAGAGAGTTTTGACGTCAGTAGTCATTTTTTGCCCTTGATTCTGAGAAATCTTCTTGGGTAGGTTGTATACATCTCGGGGTACATTAGATACCGGAAAGATAGTAGGCAGGTGTGATACGAGCCACAGATGTAGAAGTGGTGCACTAGCGTGGAAGACGCCCTTTCTGCACTCTGTTGCTAGGTTGAGAGCCCTGAGAAGCTCCGCCAGGATGACCGGAACGACTGTCTTCGCTTCCCGCATGTCTTCAATGATCTCTATTAGTACTGAGTCGGCAAAGGCGCGGCTTTACGGGAACACCAGTTGTGATATGATGATCAGTGTAAAGGCATTGAGACTGGGTAGCTCGGCTATTAGGGAGTTATGGTCACACCTGGGCCAGTACAGTTTCTCAAGGAATTGTATAGACACCCTGCTGTAAGTGCCGCTAGGATTGTATTGCAAGGAGGCAGGCTTGATTTGTAAGACCCTTGAGAGGTCAGCCTGGAAGTTTACCTTGTAGCGCGGTACTATGACATCGCCTTCCATGTTTAAGCCAAGAATGCGTTGTATCTCCTCTAGTGTTGGACACAGCTCGTTCTTACCAAAATGAAATAGCATGTAGGTTCGGTTCCAACACTGGATGGCTGCATTTATGAGGTGCCAGTTTGGCTTAACCATGGATAGGTGTAGGGTGTTTCCCAGTCTGTAGTACTGGGCCCAGGCGAAATGTTGATCACGAGTTAGGGCCTTAATTGTATCATGAAGGGTTTCATCACATGCCCCTTGAGAGGTTAGGTGTATGGGCCGAGGAGGCTGACTATTTGGCGGAACAATCCTTGATGGACCTGCCATCTACCTGGATAAATATACAGACTCTGTGTAAGCGTACTGTGTATGCAGGTGAAAAATGCAAGGAAAATGAAGGTTGCAAAGATGATGCAAATGATGATTGTATTGTTTTTTATTTTTTATCGGGTATGACAAGGCACATGTGCTCCGATAGGGAAAACGGATAGAGATCCTGTATGCTTTACCCGGGTTGTTGGGAACCGATGACCTATCAGGTCAAGGTAAGGGATAGGTTTAAGTGAAGACCTCTATGTCGGGGATTTGGACCCCATGTGCTATGTCAGGATGTGGGGTAGGATATGTTTTATTACAAGCACAAGTTTGGCTCATCACATGCCCCTGAGTGGGTGCTTATCCAGGCAGGATGTGTCCGAGTAGTCAACCTTCATCGGGGACGAGTATTGGGTGCAAGCAGGTTAGGGTTTAGAGTATCCCTCCAGGTCTGGTTGCTTATAGGCTATACCCTGGCGTAGGCTACATGTATGCATGCTGGGGTATGTAAGAGTGTGTTCCTAAGGATGGAGGATCACTTAACACCGTATATACGACTCCCTAAAAGGGACGATTGGTGTAAGCGAGAGAGTTCAGAACTGTTTCCTGAAGATAGTCACCCAACAAACAAAGTTCTGCGGACCTCCAAGATTATTAACCCCTATCACTGAGGATAGTCATCCAACAGTTGTGAACATAATAAGCCTGTCTAATGGGTACTGAGTTAAATACACTAACATGCTATGCATAGTACACAAATTACCAAAGAGATGTAAAATGATTAGTATTAGGTTAAATACCAAGGAATTTGATTAATTTGAGGTTTATTTGGCTTAAACCTAGGTTCCGGATTGAACCTTGATACTCCCTAGCAGAGTCATCAGAGCTGTGAGCACGGGTTTCGAGGAAATCCTGATTTGATCTCACGGGAAGAATTTAGAGTCGCAACCTATTTATTCAGAGGGGATAAGTCTTCGAGATTTGGATAAAGTCTTGGTCTGCAGTCCGAGATCAGGGTAAGAGGTTCGGTTAAGTCCGGGGAAGGGGTTAGGCGCCCCGGCACTTTCACTTTTCAGTGGTTCCTTACTTGCTAGGGTTAAGTCATATTAAGCTCAATTTTTATCAAATGCCTTAAGTGTTTAAGATAATGCTAATCTAAGAAGGAGAAAATCCTAGACTAGGGTTGAACCCGGGTTGGGCTACCTACGTATTCACATTGGGATGAGATCAAACCGAGCGTAGATCTGGCACATGAGTCCGTGCCAAGGCTAGGGGTGTGTGTGTGTGCACCAAGGGTGGCTTAAGGTCTAACCGGGAGGTTAGGGGTGGTTGACCGGGTTAGTCAAGTGCTTGGTATTGGGCCTGGTAGGCGTAAGGTAAGTCCAGTAGATTAGGGTTGGGCCCGGTAGGCCAAGAAGGAAGCCCGATAGGCTAGTTTGACCCGGTAGGCCTGGGGTAAATTCGGTAGACTAGGGTTGGGCCTGGTAGGCCATGAGGAAAGCCCGGTAGGCTAGTTTGACCCGGTAGGCCTGAGTTAGGCCCGGTAGGCCAAGGGGTGAGGCCCAGTAGGCCCAAGGTGTCTTAACCAAGGGTTAGGGTTGCTAACTGGGGTTAAAAATATGGTTAATCATGGTTAAGGGTGTTAACCCTGGTTAAAAAATCTAAAGTCAGTATTTTTAGTCTTTTTGAATTTTTCTGATTTTTTTGAGATTTTTTCCAATGTTTAAAGATGCTTAACCGCGGTTAAGGGGGGAGGTCACCATGGTTAAGGGTCTTAACCAAGGTAAATGGTCAAGTGAGACCATTTTTGGGTTTCTCAGATTATTTTAGAATTTTTTTTTTATCATTTTTCCTGATTTTCTCAGGTTAAGGATCACTTAACCATGGTTAAGAATAAACCTGAATGGGGTTTTTGACTGTGGTTAAGGGTCCTAAACACAATGAAAAAAATCGAAAAAATAGTTTTGGAATCCAAAGAATATTTTTGATTTTTTAATTACTTTCCATAATTTTCTATGATTAAGGGTCACTTAACCATGGTTAAAAATCAACCCGGATCGGGTTTTTGACCGTGGTTAAGGATCCTAACCACAAAAAAAAAATCACAAAAAATGTGTTTAGAATCCAGGGAATATTTTTGATTTTTTAATAATTTTTCTAGAAATCTCAGAGGTCATGGTCTGCTTAACCATGGTTAAATATTAACTACGAGTGGGTTTACCTATGGTTAAGGGTCTAACGGTGGGGCCTAGACTGGTCTCCTACCCGGTATGGGCCCTCACAAAGTCCGGAAAATGTCCAAAAAAACTAATATTTTATGCAAATTCTAACTGTGGTTAACGCAAGTTTAATTATAGTTAAATGGGGAATCCCGGGTATCCGAGAATACCAGGGGGTAGCCTGAAGAGTAATGAACAATTTGAATCCTTGTGGGGCCCAAGATGAAGTCGTGGGTGGGCCCCACATGGGCCCAAAGTCGGCCCAAAAATAACCACATAAAATGATAGATTTTTAACAAGAAGACCCAAACAGTTTTTTGGTGATCTTTGCGGCGATTTTGCCGCTATTTGGCTCAACCCGAGGGGATCCAAGACCACCATTAAGAAGCTAGCCAAAAGGGGAACAATTTGAGCCTTCGTGGGACCCAAGAGGAGTTTGGATGTGAGCCCCACAGAGGTGCAAAGTTGCTTTGTCGCAACTGTATTCTGTACTGTCGGCCCTACTTTGGGGTCGATTTTACTGGGGTTAATGGAGGAGTCAAGGGCTGAAAGTTTACAGTGAAGTAGCCGGGTATGTGGCGAGTATAACCATGGCCTCAATTTTGGCCAAGGCTGGGTCTAACCTGGGTTAAACCGGGGTTAAAATCAGTGACCCGAATCTATTTTTTTCCAGAATTTTTTTTTTGAAAACACTTGTGGGGACTGTTTGGCCTGAGTAAAGAGAGTCTAGGAGGGTTTCTCATGGATTGAGGACCCCCCCAGACACTAGGGAAGGCCGCCATGGTGGTGGCACACAGTGGTGGGGGTGTGCCCGTGGCCACCTCAAGCAAAAACAAACTCACGGTTTTAAACCAAAATTAAAGAAAAAAAAGAAAAAAATGGGGAAATGGGACCCCTGGAATGGGACCAAGGGTCCCTTATAATGAGAATAGTAGGAAAAAAAGAAGGGAGAGAGTCGTATACCCTATGGTCGGAGCTGCTACAGTGGTGAAAGGTAATGGGGTGTTTGGTGGTGATTACCAAAGGTGACGATCCGGGGGTTATGTGCAATGATGGCGGCCTTGGACGAGGAGGTAGCTGCCCGGGGAATGTGCGTCTGGTAAGGGTAAGGTGGTCGGAGAGGGACAGAGCTCACTGTAATTTTTTTTTTTTTAAAAGGTTGACACAGTGGCTGTGGAGGGTGGTGCCGTGAGCCTGTGATGGACCTAAGAGAGTATGAGAGTACTTTAAGGGATGAGGTAAGGAGTGAGGAAGGGGGTATGGTGGGATGGCTGAGCTACCACAGTAGCTGTACAATTTTTTTTTCTTGAAATCTCCTTGAAACAAAAGGCGGTGGATAGTGGAGGTATTGGTGTGAGGGCTTAAAGGAGGTTATGGGGGGTGCGTGGGGCCTTCTAAGGCTATGGCCAAGCTTGGACATAAGGGTGGTAGGGAGAAGAAGGGAGTTGGATTGTAAAAAAAAAAATTTCTCTCCAAAACCGGGTCTGCCTAAACCGTGATTGCAAGGGGGTTTAAGTAAAGCGGTGGGGGAAGGGATAAGGATGAGGAAGAGGCTTTAAATGGTGGTCAATGGCGGATGCAAGCGCAGCTGGTGCGCACAGGGGGATAGGGGCGGTTTTACATTGAAATGGGACTACCCCCCCCCCCCCCCCCTCTAGTTTGCTGTGCTTTTTTTTTTCTTAACACCCGAAAGAGATTGCTTTAGGAATTTGGAGGGATAAGAGGAGAGAATAGGGCCGTAGGGGAGCTGTGGGGGCTGCGTGGCAGGTGCTTGGACCAATGGGGAAGACAACGAACAGTGTCTTCGCCATTTGGTTTATAGTTTTTTTTTTTTTTTGCTTTCGTTTACTGTTTGGGCCGAATGGGCTCAGGCGTGCTGGCTTGCCTTATGGGGTTTGCCCCCTAAATTTTGAACACAATTTTTTTTTTTTAAATTAAAAAAAATCCTAAAAGGCCATGGGCCTTGACCTTTTTGGTTGAAATTTTTTGGTTTTATGGACTTTGCAATAGGCCTTAAGCCCAAGGTATCATACCCTAGGGTTTTGACTAGGGCTAGGCTAGGGATGGTCCTAGAGTTAGGTCTAGGGCATACCTAGGGTTAGTCCTAGGGTTTAGCTAGGGTTAGCCTAGAGGTAGACTATGGTTTAGGTACTTTTATTTGAAATGGGCCTTAAGCCCATATGATTTGAGTCTAAGGTTTTAAGGTTTATCTAGGGCTAGGATTACGGTCTACCTAGGGCTACTAGGGTTTGGCCGGGGACAACAGAGGTTAACCAGGGTGTAAAAATTAGGTGCTTACAGATTTTACCCAAAAACATATAACCAAAGCCAGAGGGTGATGATCCATCGGGAGAGAATATTGAGAAAGTTGAATATGGTAAAAAATCTCTAACTCTTTCCATAAGTCCTGGTATTTCAATATTTGAACTCGGTCTAACCACATCACCCATAAGGAATTAGACTTCGGGCAAGTCTTAACAGATCGATATTTCAGCCAAGGGTCTCAATTAAGAGCATTAGCCGCAAAGGGCGAGGGACTCATTAGGTGGAAGGAGGTATGATTGAGAGACTACATAAGGGACCAAATTGATAAAGTGGGGACCAAGGGTAGGACCCTCACCTGAAACCGAGATTGTAGAATGCGAAACGAATGGTTGATGGTTGTCCAAAAGCTACGAGATGTCATATTTTGAAGCTCTTGCAATTATAACTAAAGAAAAGGAAGAAACAAGAAGAAGCTAAAAGTGAGTTGGAGTTGGAAGATGGCCAGAGAAGAGGGATTTATAAGGAGCTATATCAACTTAAGAGACTGGCAAAAGTTAAATTTTTTGACATCTATCAAGATGACGTGGGTCAGAGAAGATCAAGGAAAATATGGGTAGTTCAAGAAATAGCTGTGTTGGTAGGATGGTGACATGAAAGTCGTAACTGCCAAGAAGAGATCATTACTGGAAAAAAAAAGGACTCTTTGACTTTCTCTGATAAAAGCTAAAAAGATAAGGGGCATTGTTTACACCAGAAATGGGCTGCCCAAATAAATGGTCAAGCAGGTCCAATGGGCTACAAAGTAGCCTCATTTTATCAATTAGAGCCATATCTCTAAAACGGTTTGAGCCAAGGCCAATGATGGGTTATGTTCCCCGAAACAATAGATGAGCTAGCCCCACCATATGCAAGGCTTCGATAGAAAGGTACCGGACACATGGCATTTTGCAGTTAAAGGCATTTGAAGGGTGACAAGTGTTCACATCGTTACCTAAGGAACAAGGAGTGAGCAAGGTAGTTATTCTACTTTCAATCGAATTCGGATTACTTTTGGCTAATTATCTTCTTCATCTTTTTCTTACACACATTTCGCATTATTATATTCTACTTTGCCTTGTAAATTTGTTAAGCCCTTTGGTCTCCAAAGGCAATAGAACTCATCATAGAAGGAAGAACCCCCTCTCTGAATCGTCGGATCAATTCGTTCAGTGGTGGCTCACCGGAAAGCTGAAGTGAACACACTCTCATTCACTTTGTCTGACTCGGCACCTACGGTCTAAGTTTTTGTCTTGAAAGCATGGGATTTTAACCCATCTTCCCGATTAGAATTGAACCTGAGGAAGAATAAGCAATAAATTGTAATTGGATGAGAGTTGCCCCCTATTATAATTCTGAGGGAAATAGGATCCTTAAGATGGTTGAATAAGGCATGCTCTAAAATTAGAGTTCAGGGTAAGGGATTCATTTGAGTTAGGGGAAGGTGTTAGTGTACAAACCCAAATATTTTGCTTATATTAGCTCATTTATATGAATAAATTTCATGGAATTGAAGTTAATAAAAAAAATAGAAAAAGACTTTTTTTTAAAAAAAATAGGCTCAGATGCCGATCGATGGCAACACTAGCGTTGATCGATCACCTGCGCCGATCAAAAAACACTCTATGGCCGGTCGATTTGTGGGTTTAGGGTGAGAAAAACATACTAAGAGATTGGAAACCCAAAAAGAGGGAAAAACCTAGGGTTTTCAAATTGAGAAGAAGGGGAGAGTTTGGAGATCTCACCCAAGACCGTTCTCAAGTGAGGGATCGTAGGGAAATGATATAGGAAAGTACTATACATTGTCTAACCTAACAATGCATATAAGATTATACATGTAATCGAAATCTAGATATATTTATGTGGGATTTGATTAAGCCTATTGTGACATTTTCTTACATGATTCGAAGAGAAGTTTCAATGATGAAACCTAGAATGGATTGTTATTGATGCTACTGATTTCATGATTTTAATTATGGAATAGTAGGATATGAATAACCTAAGTAGGATGTGAATAACCCTGAGGAACGAGAATAATTATGGATTTATAATATAATTGCATATGGAAGAATGAAATTATGATGAATTAAAGATGATACTAGAAATTGATAATTTCTATTGATTCTATGATTTAACATTGTCAATTATTAAACTTAAATTTATATTGTGAATTATTCTCCATGTATGATAAAGTGACTATGTATGCTATGATCACTAACTCCTTGTTGGATTGCAAACAAAGAATCTGACACATTCTTGAATCAGTGAAGATAGTAAAAAATCATCGAGCTATCTTTCTTGATGGTCTGCGGTTGGAGACGCAATTGCGTAAGCTTGCGCTTGTAACTGTTGTGCAAATGTGGAAGAGAGGGTATTCAAGATTAAAATGTAGGATTTCAACCCAACCTTATGAGCTAGGACGCTAATGCTCAGGGTGGCGTTGAAGAGGCTAATGACATACTTGTCCATGTGCCGCCATTGTTGAAAAGTTGGGTTATGAACGGAAGGATCTTTCTTGTCATCAAGAGGAGGAGGGGATGGAATGGTTCCATCAATGAACCCCATGAGATCTAAGAAGACCAAAATACGTTCCATCTGGATATACCATAGAAGATAGTTTGTCCCATTCAGCTTGATGAAGACAAAGTTGTGGATATTGGAAATATTAAGAGAGGTAGAAAACGAAGAGGTAGAGGAAGCCATTGGATCAGGAAAAAAAGCAATGAGCCATTAAAGTTGCACTGATACCATGTATAGGATAAAGCTTAGTTATCTTGAGCGTCTATTGTATTTGAAATATATAGAAAAGATGGGAGGTTACAATAACGCGTACGACCAATTATAGATCTTATTAGATAAGAATCATTAACAGATAGGAAGGTTATCTAATATAGATTGAAGAGAATCCTAAATACAATACGATGCTTATGAGCACGGGATTTTACGGCCTTACCTTCTGGGTTGGGCCCTATGGAGGAACGATGCAAAAAAATTCCTTTAAAGGTCTTACGGGTTGATTAAGAGTCGTCACCTATATTATTTGTGGGAAATAGGACCCGGGTGGTTAGATAGGAATTATGGTCTTGATTAAAATCTAGGTAAGTGGTTCCATTAAGTCCCGAGGAAGGTGTTAGGCACCCGAGACTCCCGTCTAAGACGACTGCCTATTCCCTAGGTATAAGCCAAATAAATTAAATTAATAAAAATTCTCAAGTGTTTAGACTAATGCTAACCCAAGAAGGAGAAAAGCCTAAATTAGGGTCGAGTCTGGGTTGGGTTGCCTACATACCCGCTGGGGCGAGATTAGACCGAGTTTAGTTCAGGCAGTACTTTAACGCGTACTAGGGTAAAGGGGTGTGTGTGTGCACCGGAGTGGCTTAGGGTTAGCTCGGAGGCTAGAGTTGATTAGCCGAGGAGGCTAAGGATTGCACCAGAGTGGCTTAGGTTAAAATAACTATGGTTAAGGCTATTTAGCATGATTAGAGATGAGCCTGGGAGTGGCTAAGATCTGATTTTTGTCCTTTTGTATTTTTAAATTCTTTGATTTTGTGAGCATGAGATTTTTCTATTCACTTTCACAATGGTTTGACTTGAGAGTCGCCACTTATTCATTCTAAGGGATAGGTCCCAGGTGATTTGTTTTGGATAAGGACTTATAGTCTATCAGAGATTAGGATAAGCGGTTCGATTAAGCCCCAGGGAAGGTGTTAGGCACCACAGGGCCCCAATTTTAAAAATGGCTACCTACTCACTAAATTTAAGCTAATTTAATCTCGAAATTAATTAAAATATCTAAGAGTTTAATTAATCAAATCCTAATCCAAGAAAGATGAAAGCCAAGCAAACTAGGATCGAATCCGAGTTGGATTGCCTACGTACTCACATTGGGATGAGATCAGACCGAGCGTAGTTCTGGCACATGAACCCATGCTAGGGTTAGGGGTGTGTGTGTGTGTGCATAGGGTAGCAAAGAGTCTAGCCTAGAAGCTAGGGTTTAGTTGACCGGGTTGGCCAAGTGCAAGATTGGAATCTAACTGCAGTTAGAATCGGTTTGATCATGATTAACGGTTAACCATAGCTAAGGTTTAGTCAAGGTTGGGCCCGGTAGGCCGGGATTGGACCCGGTAGACCAAAATCGGATTTAACCGAGGTTAGATTTACTAACCGTGATCAAATAGGTAGTTAACCATGGTTAGGATTGCTAACCAAAGTCAAAAGGCAAGCAAGTCATCATTTTGATCTTTTTGGATTTTTATATTTTTTTGGGATTTTTTGGGATATTTTCCAAGAGTTAGGTAACTTAACCATGGTTAAATGCTAACAGGGGTTAGGTTAACCCTAGTTAGGTTACTGGTCAGGTCAGGCTATAGGGCCCAGAAAGTATAGCCAGGGCCTGGAAGGGCCTACTACTAGGCTGGGTCTTGTGCAAGGCCTTGTTTAAGTAACACAGGGAATGACGGTAATTACTTTACCATCATTCTCAATACAGTGTATATTGAGAATGACGGTAAAGCAAATGGTGTCATTCCTGATTTTACAGTAATAGCAGGTTTGCAACCATAGGGGAACTCAAGGGTGATGACCAGGAGACTGGTGGGCCTAGGGAAGAGTTCAAAGGTATTGCCACGTGTCTTGGGGCCTGGTATGAGCCCTAGACTTGGTCCACAGTAGGCCTACAAAGGCCACAAAATCACCGTTTTAAAAGGTCTATAATGTCGGTAGAACCATTACCGACATTATGGGCAGTTTCATATTTTAAGCAATTTAACCATAGTTAAGCAAACCCCCATAGCCTGGAAAGACCAGGGAGGTTAGAGGGGAGTCTTAAGAACCCAAAATAGGGTCTGGATAGACCAGGGCCTCACCACTTGTGGCCTAGAACCTCTGCAACAAAAAAAGCCAAAATGGCGGTAGTTATTCTACCGCCATTAATGATTTTTTCCAAAAATTTTAAACTCAATTACTGGATTATACCACGATGCATCCAGGGGGTTCCTTATGAACTAAAGACTCCCCAGAAAGGTTGTGGGATGATGGTAGGGTCTGTGCACTGTATGTGGAAGTTGGGAGGTTCATGGGGTTCCCATTGCCTATGGAAGAGGCAAGGGAACCCTCCTACAGCGAAGCTACTGAGCCAAGACCTCCGAGAAAGGACCAGGGGTTTACATATGATCAAGAAATAGAAAGAAAGGGGTAGGGAGGGTCCCTACCCTGCTGGAATGCCTTTGACAGGAGTGGGGTTAGCTGTCCACGGTGGTGCAGGGTGGTGGCAGTGCAACTAGGAGTTAGCTCTTTAAATTTTCAGTGGTTTGGGATGGTTTGAGGCTTCTGGAGATTTTGAATACGCACAGAGGTTCCCTAGGGAGGTTTTTCAATCCTTTATGGTTATGGGGGCAACTGGTTTTTATAGGAGAAGCTCTTGGGGACATGATGGGGATAAAGGAGAACGTAGGGAAGGCGGTTGGACCTAGTGGGGGTCGAGTGAGGGTCTTGAGATGATAGTGGAGTGTGCAGGGGGGTCTGCAGGGCCTGCAAACTGAAACCCAGGTCATGGCGGTAGATCTACCGTTGCCAAAACAGGCAAAATGCTAATTGGCGGTAGATCATCTACCGCCAAAATGAGATTTGTTTAAATTTGGGCATGGCCATGCACACCTAGGTAAGAGGGGTGGGTTTTAAGGTTTTTGGGTTTGGGCCTTAACCCTGATCTTGGCTTGGGTCTATACTTGGGTTTTAGACTTAACCTAGGGTATAACTAAGGTTAGGGCCATGGTTAGGGTTTAGGTTTAGTCTAGGGTATGTCCTAGGGTTAGGTTGAGTTAACCATGGCTAAATTGATTAACTAGGGTTAAGAGGGGGTGTAAAAATGGAGTGTTTACAGTTGCCCCTCTTTATCGGAGAGTGCCGAATCGGCAATTAAACGACAAAGACTGGAATCATCCAATTTTTACACTAGCAAGATTGGTGATGATGGTCCTTGGTCCGAAGGCATAAGGGACGAAAGCAAGCATGATGAGCAAGAGGAGTGGACACACGTCTGCTTTAACAAAGATGAAGAGAGAGTTGGCCACACGACCATCTCACCGAAATTCGGAGCAAGCAATGATAGGTGCAAGATTAGCGTTACTGGAGGCCGTAACTAACATTCGGTGACACGATCGTGTTAGTATACTCCTTGAATAGTGAGTTAAGAGAGAAAAAATGAAGGTGATGAGTGCAATACTAACATTACTAGAGGCCGCAACTGGCATCCAGTCACACGACTATGTCAGTATACTCCTTGATTAGTGAGCTAGCAGAGCAAAAATAAAGGTGATGGGTGCAAGACTAACATCATTGGAGGCCATAACTGACATCCGGTCACACGACTGTGACAGTATACTCCTTGATTAATGAGCTAGTAGAGCGAGAATGAAGATGATAAAGTGAGACTAACATCACTGGAGGCTGCAACTGGCATCCGATCACACGACCATGTCAGTATACTCCTTGATTAGTGAGCTAGTATTATAAGAAGAACTTCACTGGAGGCCGTAATTGACACCGGGTCACACGACCGTGACAGTATACTCCTTGATTAGTGAAGGGGAAGCGATGCTGCAGACAACCACTCGATTGTCTAACAAGGATAAATGAGGGTAAAGACAGCTGCCCGACTGCTTTCACCTGGGATGGGATGCAACGCTGTAGACAACCGCCCGATTGTCTTCCAGGGTAGCAAAATAAGGAGGCTAAAGACAGCCGCTCAACTGCTTCACCTGGTAACAAGCCAAGATGGTGTAGACAACTGCCCAATTGTCTCACTGAAGAAGAATGCAACACAGTGCAGACAACGGCTCCATTTTCTAACTGGGTAGCAAGATAAGTAGGGTAAAGACTACAGTCTGACTACTTCACCTGATAGCAAGTCAAGATAGTGTAGACAACCTCCTGATTATCTCACTGAAAAAGAATGCAATACGGTACAAACAATGGCTCCTTTATCTGATTAGGTAGTAAGATAAGGAGGGTAAAGACAGCCGCCCAACTACTTTACCTGGTAGCAAGCCAAGATGGTGTAGACAACCGCCCGATTGTCTCACTTAAAGAGAATACAACACAATGCAGATAACCACCCAATTGTCTGACTGGGTAGCAAGATAAGGAGAGTAAAGATAGCCGCCCGACTGCGACTTCAGAAGAAATCTGAATAAGTTGCTGATAAGAATAAGCAAGGGTTCTAGAGAGTACAAAAATGAGTTTGAAAAGTCGGATAAATTGAATATGAGGGAGTGAGAGCCGTGACCCTAAGCCATTGCACAAGTCTTTGCCTCTCTGTATATATTTGGTCTTCTAAACTGGATTGCCCCTGGCTCGAATGACCCAAATATTTGTACTTGGCTCTTGGATGTACTACTCATCAAGATGGTCTGTTGAGTTTGCATTACCTTGGTTTTGCTACTCTTGTTGCACCAGCAGGAATGATCAGTCGACTTTGAGCTGACTCTACTGGAGAATGAACTTTAACTGATTATGAATGCAACTGACTTGATAAAAGACTGATGAATTGACTGATAGGTGATGCGAACAACTTAAAAAGGCTGATGGATTGACTGCCAGGTGGTTTGACGGTAGACTGATGGTAGACCAACAGACGGATTATAATGAGATTGACCATTTGACACTGTGCTTGAGATTGCCTGCAGTGGGAGACCTACCGAGGTTCCTTTGCCTTGAAGTAAAATGATTAAGCTGTGATTGATCATCTTTGAAATAGATCTACTCTTGATTGATTGATGCCCAAACTTGTATTGATTATGCTTCTCTATTTTGATCCCTGAGCTTTTCAGCTTATCACCGGGACTGGGTTGCAAATTTTGATCTTTGTCTCTTTTTTACCCCTGGGCCTTTTCAAATTTTCACCAGGACTGGGTTCACGTAATTTTTGTGCAATAGTAGGATTGATGATTCCTTACTATGCCCGTGAAATTCGAAATTGATTTATCCATTTTTTTGCCCCTGGGCCCTCTCGGATTTTCACCAGGACTGGGTATACAAGCTTTGCATTTGCTCTTGATCTTCCGCATTTTTCTCTTATCACCGCCTACTGGAAAATTGGGACAAATGCTTTTGAACGTCAATGCTTTTGAACGTCAATGCTCAGTTCCTTTCAAGGATCAAGGAGGGCTTAATGTTTAGGACGAAACGTGGTTTGGCTATAAACAATGTAAGGCTCACAATTTCTGCTTCAGCAAGGGTACGGCACCTTATGATGTTTGTTCAATGTCGGGGTGGAACCAGCTATTTCATCCTTTGTCCTTTAGTGAAGCTTTACTCTGCTTTTGACCAAGTACTTTTTTTTTGGTACATGGTTGTCTTGTATTGCGGGCATTTGCTATGTTATGACCGAATCTGATTTCAGTCTGCCTACGTACCTAAATAGGGATTAGGTCATGATGTAGTTTGGCTAAAAGGTCGCTTTTGTTGTTGCACTTTACTGGGTGTTCCCCTTTTGAATTATCATTTTGACTTTCACAGGGTGACCTTATGTAGGTTTAGAAAGAAAGGCTATCCGGCTCAAAGGTCTAACTAGCAGATATGTATATTTCAAGGGAAGCGAGATGTTGTGAGGGTTTATCCAAAGATGACTTCCTATCATTTCCTTGATTTATCAAGAGCATGTACGTTCTTTGCATTGTCCTTATTGACAGCTCAAAGAGGTCTTCAATGTTCTTGCATTACTCTTGGTCTTGGATTGTTCACTGTCGGGAGAGTACTTGTTGATTTCGAATATCGCATCTTCCGTTGAATGATCAACTTTTCTGTTTATCAAATTGTCCCTTCTATGTATTAGAAATTAGTTCAGTTCCCAAATTAGGCATCTCTAAGCACAACTGATTTAAACGAGTCATTTCATTAAAGTATCAACGGGTGTACAGACTCGACACCAAAATAAGAGAAGCAAGGGCCACTGGTCACTTGACTGACTCGGACTAAAAAGAGGGTTGACATGGGCCGACGAAGCCAACTACAAGACACTGTAGAGAAATAGAACAAAGACCCGACCAAAGTAGAATGTGCTCGGAATCGGCTGTAGGGATTCCGGTTCCTGCACCTTAATTTCCAAGGGGGCATGATTGGGGAGAGGGGCCTGAGTGATGTCAGTGTTCCCCAGTGCAAAGCAGATCTTCTTGGTCTCTAACAAGTCCTGAATAGCATGCTTTAGATCGTAGCATCTATCTGTAGGATGCCCTAACGTCTAATGATATCCACAATGCTAATCTATGTGTTAGCTCTTCGGAAGATTGGTTGGTGGAGGTTGGGGCTCCTTCAATGTGACCAGTTTCTTGCCCACAAAAAATGGGAGAAACTCTGTCAAGGGATATGGGATTAGGATGAATGACCGATTTTTCTTCTATTTAAAAGGCATCTGGTGGGAGAGGAGTCTTCCTTGGTTCTGCTGAGTTTGCTGGGGCTGTCGAGGTTGTCAGGGCAAATTGGGAATCCGAACGGGTATAGTTGCGATCATCTGCCCATCTTCTTCTTTCTTTTTGTTGTCTCTTCTTGGATGTAGAGGAGTACGGGAAGAAGATGCAACCTTTGATCCCTGAAACATGTCGAATGATCCGCTGTCACTCATCGTTGTCTCGATCCTGGCACCGCACTTGACCATTGTGCTGAAATCAGAGATAGGTTGGGCCAGCAGGAGAGTTTTAAGCGGATGCTTGAGGGTGCGGAAAAAAGTTATCACCAACTCTTCTTCTACTAGAGGGGTGTTCATTTTTCCAGTCATTTCCCTCAATCGAACTGAGTATTCGATGAAGGTCTCATTGTCCCTCTAAGACATTCTCTCCAAATCTGCCCTCTACGGGACCAGATCAACATTGTAAGAATATTGGGCAACAAATGTCTCGCACAGGTTCTCCCATGTTAGAACCCTGTTGGGGTCCACTTTGGTAAACCACTGTAGGGCTGCCCCTTTCAAGCTCTTTTGAAATAGTTGTACCAACAATTTGTCCCCATGTTCGAGTTGGAATAACTCTCCGCGGTAAGCCCTTAGATGTGTCTCAGGACATCCATTCCCACTGTACTTCTCAAAGTCGGGTATCTTGAAGTCCTTGGGTAGTTGAATTTCAGGATGTATGCCATGTGTCCCTGAAGTTGGTAGACTTGCGGGATCCCTGAGTTGTCATCACCAGCTCCTCTAGTTTCTCAATTCTTTCCCGGTATGCATTCGGGATTTGAGCAGAACTTGAAGATACGTGGGCAGACCCTGTATGAGGTTCACCGCTAGCCCTGGCCTCTTCTTCCTCGAACTGGTCTATGATGGGTGGTGAATTATGTTGAGTAAGTTCGGGTTGGATTAGCGGAGGAGGGATGTTGAAGGTGAATTCCGGCCGTTGTTGGTTTGATGGTGGGGGGATGTTGAGGGTGAATGATGGTTGAGCAGGTGGTGGTGTAATATTGATAGTAGGTAGTGATGAGATAAGGTTGGAAGTAGATAGTGGATTGGGTTGTGATGGCCTTGTTACCTTGGCCAGTTGAGAGTTGGAGGAAGAGAGGGCATGTGTCACTGCCTTCATAAAATCCTAGATAATGCTTTTCAGATCTTCAATGTTCTGAGCGTTCTCCGCTAATCTTGTTTCAAAATCCAGGACTTGAGGTTGTCATGTCGGGGTGTCAGAGTCAATCTCTTGGCCGTCTCGAGGGTCCATGCTGCAGGAGTTGGCCAAGTATCAACTGTATTTGCTCTTCAGATATGTGCTCGACTCAGGGTCTGCTCCTAAAAAGAGGGACGGGTATGGAATAAGAACCGAGATAGATAGGAATGGGGAAGATTGGAAAGCATGCAAATGCCTTAACAGAGTCTAGTTGACACAGAGACAATGCCCCTGGTCTAGAAATTGGGATGACATGCAGGAGGGGGGATTTTTTATTTTGATTTTCTGATTTTTTTTTTAAATTTTCTTTTGTTTTGAACAAGATATGACATGACAGATGTGGCCTGATAGGGTAAGCGGAAAGAGATTCGTTGTACTAACTTGGGTTGTTGGTAATCAGGGCCTACTGGGCCAAAGTTGAAGCGGGTTAATGGGCTCACCCATTGCAACTTAGGATTTAAACCTCATATGTATGTTTGGAGATAAGGTAAGGTGTATTTTATTACAAGCACAACGAAAGGCTCAGTACATGCCTCCTGGATGGGTGTTTATCTCGATAGAGTGCCCTGATATTCAACCATGGTTGGGGGACAGGTATAAGGTACAAGCAAATTAGGGTTTAGAATATCCCTCCAGGTGGGCTGCTTGTAAACTATACCCTAGCCTAATTTATATGTATGCATGTTGGTGTAATACAGGGTGTTCCTAAAAGGTTTATAGTCACTTAACATCGTATATAAGACTCCTAGGTATATAACATACCTGAGACGATTGGTGTAAGCGGGAGCGTTCAAAATCGTTTCTTGAGGGTAATCACTCAACATGTGTAATTTCGCAGACCTCCAAGACTTTTAAGCCTCTGTCACTGAGGATAATCATCCAGCAGTCGTAAGCGTAATAAGCCTGATTATGGGTAAATGAGTTATTACACTATCATGTTATGTATAAAATGCACTGTACAAGAAACACCCAAGAGATATAAAGAATTAACACTTGGCTAAATACTTAGACATTTTAAATACTTTTGAGATTAATTTGACTTAAGTTTAGGTTCCGACTTAAACCTTACAGTACCCAGCAGAGTCGCCAGAGCTGTGAGAATGAGATTTTCCTACCCACTTTGACAATGGTTTGACTTCAGAGTCGTCACTTATTCATTCTAAGGGATAAGTCCCGAGTGATTTGTTTTGGATAAGGACTTATAGTCTATAAGAGATTAGGGTAAGCGGTTCGATTAAGCATCGGGAAAGGTGTTAGGCACCACAAGGCCCCCATTTTACAAATGATTACCTACTCCCTAAATTTAAGCCAATTTAATCTCGAAATTAATTAAAATATCTAAGAGTTTAATCAAATGCTAATCTAAGAAAGATCGAAAGGTAGATGGGCTAGGGTCGAACCCGAGTTGGGTTGGCTACATACTCACTTTGGGATGAGATCAGACCGAGCGTAGTTTTGGCAAATGAACCCATGCCAGGGTTAGGGGTGTGTGTGTGTGCATAGGATAGCAAAGGGTCTAGCCTGGAAGCTAGGGTTTAGTTGACCGAGTTGGTCAAATGCAAAATTGGAATCTAACCGTAGTTAAAATGGGTTTGATCATGATTAATGGTTAACCATTGCTAAGGTTTAGTCAAAATTGGGCCTAGTAGGCCGAGATTGGGCCCGGTAGACGAAAATCGGATTTAACCGAGGTTAGGTTTGCTAACTAGGGTCAAATGGATAGTTAACCATGGTTAGGGTTACTAACCAAGGTCAAAAGGCAAGCAAGTCATCATTTTGGTCTTTTTGGATTTTTATATTTTTTTGGGATATTTCCAAGAGTTAGGTAACTTAACCATGGTTAAATGCTAACCGGGATTAGGTTAACTCCAGTTAAGATACTGGTCAAGTCAGGCTGTAAGGCCCAGAAAATATAGCCAGGGCCTACTACCAGCCTAGGCCTTGTGCAAGGCCTTGTTTGAGTAAAATAGGGAATGGTGGTAATTGCTTTACCGCCATTCTCAATACAGTGTATATTGAGAATGACGGTAGAGAAAATGGCGCAATTCCTGGTTTTATAGGAATAGGGTGGGCTCAGGGAAGAGTTCAAGGGTATTGCCACGTGTCCTGGGCCTAGTATGGGCCCTAGACTTGGTCCACAGTAGGCCCATAAAGGCCACAAAATCACTATTTTAAAAGGTCTATAATGTCGGTAGAACCATTACCGACATTATGGGTAGTTTCCTATTTTATGCAATTTAACCATAGCTAAGCAAACCCCCATAGCCTGCAAAGATCAGGGAGGTTAGATGGGAGTCTCAAGAACCTAAAATAGGCCTTGGAATGGACCAGGGCCTCACCATTTGCGGTATAGAACCTCTGCAACAAAGAAAGCCAAAATGGCGGTAGTTACTCTACCGCCATTAATGATTTTTCTCAAAAATTACAAACCCAGTTACTGGACTGTACCACGATGCATCCAAGGAGTTCTTTATGAACTAAAAACTCCCCAAAAAGCTTGTGGGATGATGGTAGGGTTTGTGCACTATATGTGAAAGTTGGGAGGTTCATGGGGTTCCCATTGCCTATAGAAGAGGCAAGGGAACCCTCCTACACCGAATCTACTGAGCCAAGACCCCCTGGAAAGGACCAGGGGTTTACATATGCTTAAGAAATAGAAAGAAAGGGGTAGGGAGGGTCCCTACCTTGTTGGAACGCCTTTAACAGGGGGTGGGGTTGGCTGTCCACGGTGGTGCAGGGTGGTGGCAATGCAACTAGGAGTTAACTCTTCGGATTTTCAGGAGTTTGGGATGTTCTAAGGCTTCTGGGGATTTTGAATACGCATAGGGGTTCCCTAGGGAGGTTTTTCAGTCCTTTATGGCTGTGGGGGCAACTGGTTTTTATAGGAGAAGCTCTTTAGGACATGATGGGGATAAAGGAAAAGGTAGGGAAGGCGGTTGGACCTGGTGGGGGTCGAGTGAGGGTCTTGAGATGATGGTGGAGTGTGTAGGGGGTCTGTAGGGCATGCAAACTGAAACCCAGATAATGACGGTAGATGATATACCGCCATTGCCAAAATAGACCAAATGCTAATTGCTGGTAGATCATCTACCGCCAATATGAGATTTTTTTATATTTAGGCCTGGCCCATGCACACCTAGGTAAGAGGGGTGGGTTTTAAGGTTTTTGGGTTTAGGTCTTAACCCTGATCTTGGCTTGGGTCTATACTTGGGTTTTAGACTTAACCTAGGGTATAACTAGGGTTAAGGCCATGGTTAGGGTTTGGGTTTAGTCTAGGGTTTGTCCTATGGTTAGGTTGAGTTAACCATGGCTAAATTGATTAACCAGGGTTAAGAAAGGGGTGTAAAAATAGGGTGTGTACAGATTTTTCCCAAGTTAATTACTCAACTAAGGTTAAAGGGAGCTAACTAGGGTTAAGTTTAACCTAGTCAAAGTCCAGGGGCAGGTTAGGTTCTGAAGGGGGCCAAAGAGGTATGCAGGGCCTAGACTGGCCTCCTAAAAGGTCTGGGCCCATTACAAGACCCATTTATAGATATACTAGAATTGGCGGTAATCTCAGTATCGCCAATTCCAGTTCTTCACAAAATTAGAATGTCGATAACTGGACTATTGCCAATTTCAGGCTCTTTTGGAAGATGAGTTTGCACTAGTGGAATGGGCAAACGGAAGGCTTGGAGGTCTCATAAGGACCTTGGGTTAGGTCCTAGGGTGAGCCAACAATGTGGTTTTTATCATGGAAAAATAAACCCCAGAATGTCGGTAGACACAATACTAACATTCTGGGTCTCTTCCAAATTTTCGGCAAATTAACCATGGCTAGGGGTCTAGTAGGCTTGGCATGGTCAAGGGTGATATGGAGGGACCCTTGGGTTCGAACCCAGGTTTTGGACACGACCAGAGATCAAAAGAAAAAGGAAAGGGGGCATTGTTTTGGGAAAAATTCAGAATGGCGGTAAACGCAGTACCGCCATTTTGGTCTTCTTCCACATTCTACACTTTTACCTTATGGCTTTAGGTCACAACACTTCTAAGAGCATCCTTATGAATTTAAGGAGCCCTGAAAGGTCAAGAGGATTTCTGAACCCATTTTCTATTTACTCATAAAAGAGGGGAAGGACTTTCTCTTTTGGAGGGTCCCATACCTATGGAAGAGATAAGGGGGCCTCTATACTTAGATTCAGTAGCAAATGAATGCTCCTAGAAGTGGACTAAGAGTATTCCAATGATGATAAAAACAAACAAAATTATTAGAATGGGAAGGAAGTGTCCTCCCTTATTTTCAACTCCCGAAAGCTGATAGAGGGGCGGTCGTGTATGAGTGACCTTATAAGGGAGGGAGACCAGGGTCTTCCCTCAAGCTCAACTCAGCACAGGGGCCTCTGAGATTCCTAAGCCTGAGGGATATGGGGTTTCGGATTCACCAGGTGTTTTAAAAGTTTTCCTACTGGATTTTGGCATGGGTTTAAGTTTGGACAAGGGGAGTACTTATAGAGTTAGGAGTGCAAGGGTAGGTTTGTAAATCGAATGAAGGTAGTTGGGTCAAAAAACATCCACTGGGAGTCAACCTGGAGTGCTCAGGAGGGCTAGAACTCAGTTCTGCGCAAAAATCTGGAATGGTTGTAAAGCCAATACCGCCATTCCCTGGCTAGGCCAAAATGGAAATGGTTGTAATGATTTTACCGCCATTCTTGAGGTTTTCTCAGAAATGGGCCTAAATAGTCTAGGGAGACATTGTAGCCTTTTCACAAAAAATGTAATGTTGGTAATCTCTTTACCGACATTATTACAATTTTTCAAATTTTGAATTTTTGCGGCCAAGGTTAGTTAAAGTCTGTGTGCCCATGGGGTATCTGGAATAGGCCCTGGGGCTCTAGGTTTTGTTTTAACTGGGCCCATGGTTAGTTTTAGTGTTGTTTTATGGCTAGGCTGGATTGAGTCAAGGTTAAGTTAGGGTTAGGCCTAGGTTAGGATTAATGTTAGGTTTAGGATTAGGGTTAGGATTGGAGCTTGAGAGAGAGGGTAGGGCTGTAAAAATTGGGTGCTTATAATGCTTATCCTAAATATGGTAAGTAGAAGATATCTTAATAGGGTATTTGTTGGTGCAGTAATGTGAAAGGGGGTTAGGAATGAGAATATGAGGGCTTTGGGAAGCCGGTGGGTGTGGGTGAGCATCTGCGTGATAATAGGAGTGTTGACAAAGGGAAAAATAGTCTAATGAAAGGTCACCTATTGGAAATATAAAGACGCCATGTGGGTATGTGAAGGCAGTTGTATCCATAGTGTCATGCCTATATCCAAGGAGCAAATCTCGGGGCCTGTTTTCTTGCCATGTGCCCCCTATTGACTCCCTTTAACTATGGTCAAGATTCACTCACCCTTAGGGTTCACCCATCTACCCTTGGTTTTTAGAAAAAAAAATTACCACAAGGGTTAACAAAATTTAACCATAATTCATGGGAATTAAAAGGTGCTTTGTGAGAGCGAGGAGCAATAGTTCGCTCGTTGCCCATGGAGTGAACTATTGCTCAACCAAGAAACACCCATCGTAAAGAGCGAAAGAAGCTTGTGAGAGTTATAGGGGCGAAGGAGAGGAAAACGCTCACATCCAAAATCTTTAAGAATATTGTAGTTTGGAGGGTGACCAAGAAGACATTCAAAAGGAGTTTTATTCTTGATGATAGGTGAAGGAAATCTATTAATGAGAAACACAGTAGATTCAAAGGTGGCATCCCAAAAAAAAATTTTGAACAGAGGAAGTGGCCATTAGAGTTAGGCCAGTTTCAACAATATGTTTGTGTTTTCTCTCAGTGATGTCATTTTGTTCGGGCATATAATGTTGATCTAAATTTACATAAATATAATTAAATAAATATTTTAGGATCAATTTCAAAAGAACAAGGAAACTGAAATAATAGAATAAGAACTTATAGAATTTCCAGCAAGTTGAAATAGCAATAAACAAGAAGAAAATAGCAAATCCGAGCCCTGTGAATCACAGTTTCCTTAAAATGAATTTACTCCCTCGGTGCTTAAGGTTAAAGAGTAATCGTTTCTCAAGATAGAACGGATTTTGGTTCTGTAGAAGCAGCACTACAATCTGCAGAACCCAACAAACCGATCAAAGTATGTACTCGAACAACAATGATAAGGAGAGAGAGAGAGAGATATGCAATTGATTCTTCAGAAAGGAAAACCGATTCAATGAATGAAGAAATGGGAGTCTATTACATAGACTCCCTTGTGTCTGTTCGAACTGAGATGACTTTCCCGAAGAGACACTAAAACAGATAGAAAATTCAGTTATCGAAACACCAATGGACACCCAAGCTCAAAACCCATATCCATACCCATATCTAATCTGGTCAAGCGGGTCGCAATCTTGGTTTCTTTGTCGAGTCAATTCTCATTCACCAACATATGGTAAATCCCTTATCGGGTCAATTTTTTTTTTCCAACATATAGGAACATGAAAGATGATGGATAATGGCATGAGTAGCAAGAAACTGAATTTAAGAAATTCACCATCCCCATCAATGTGTACGTAGGGACTTTATTTTGGTGCCAAATTGATTTTCAAACATTGATTGATACAAATGAATGTTTTGAGTGCGTCGAATTTTTATACAAGTGGAAAAATCGAAGCGACTGAAAGCATCAACAGAATGAATGTAATAACGATAAAATGGGCGCAAGGCCCATAATTCGGAATGGAGAACTTTTAAAGGAGATGAAGCAGCTTGTAAATGAGAGACAAAGGGAAGATTGTGACTTTTTCCCATTTTACAAGCACTGCAAAGAGTCATAGACTTTTATTAGTATTACAAGTTTATTTGCAAATAGGAGAAGAAGAATAGTAGGTGAGGCAGGATGCCCCCAAACGTTTATGCCATATATAGTAGGTGGGGAGGTTAACGTGGACAAGTGACGATCAAAGTCGAAGCGATAAAGACCATCTTTATTCTGCTTTTGCAATAAGAGACTCCCCGAACAACAACAGTCCTTAACATGAAAAACATGTAGGATAAAATTCAAAGAAAACATCATCATTGATACAAAATTGAGAGAAAAGCAAGTTCATGACTATAGAGGGAACATGTAAAATATTATTTATTTAGAAGGAATGATTGGAAGTATGGAAAGTAGAGGAACCAACATGGGTAATGGGAAGACCAGAACCATTACCTATTTTGAGTTTATCAGTCTCTTGGTAATCAGGTTTCATGGATATATAAGTTGCCAAGGTCTACAGTAAGATGGTTAAAGGAGTATGCAATTGGTTACAGATAGCCCTTGATTTTTATTAATCGTTGTGATTTGTTGATGAATAGTTAGAATATCTAATCGTGTTTGGTGGTCATCACCAGCCTGTGAAGTCATTCTCTGTTGTATCCCGCTCATTTTTATGAGTCTGTCAGAGATGGTGGCCCAATAGATCAAGCTGTCATGATCTTTCCTAAAAGTACACAAAGTATGATAAGACAATTTGAAAAAAAAACTCTCATTAGAGAGGTCTTCAATAGAAGGAAAAAAAAAATAAGAAATTGTAAGGCGTGAGTATAAGAATTTGGGGGTTGTAGAGGTATGGAAGAGGAAAGAACTTTTGTTTTAAAACACAATTCACACCTAGCAGATAGTAGCATAATATCTGTCGAAAAGGGAAAAAATAAGAGCTAAGGGTAATACCATGAAAAATTACAGTGAATAACTTTAAAAATCTTCTCAATGACTCACCACAACCGGTATTCTATTTAAAATATTTTTTAGTTTCCAAAGATGCATGATTAAAATTGCTTACTATAAAGAAAGACTTGATCACCGAAGACTTGATTGAGGAGGATGACGAGGATAACGATTATTCTTTTAAGCCATTGCCATTTATAGTTAGTGCTAGAGGAGAATCTGGCAAACCAAGACTCTGAACTTAGGCCTAACCAATTACGTGGTTTTAATTAGTTAGTGCTTAAGGATGGTCTGGCTACTCAATTCTCTGCACTTAGGCCCCAACCAATAGGGAGGACTTTCACGATAGTGCTCAAATGCCACATTAATATTTAGCACGTGCATATTCCCCTTCTCTTTACCGCAAACTCCACCATGAGCATTGGTGGAGCTAGGGGGAAAAAGCGGGCAGCTGCCCCCTAAAGTGTTGAAAAAAAAATTATAAGATAATTAATTAACAGGCAAAAACCATGGGAAAAAGATTAGAAACTGAAACTCTGGATAATAGGTACTATCAAAGTTGGGCTGCCCGATTGAAAATTCAACCGTGCCAAACAACATATGCATTAAATCTGGTAGCCCAACTCTCCAGAATTTTAAATCACTTCCCAACCTTAGGCATAGTAGGGGGGGTGAACTTTTGGAAAAAAAAAAAATACCTTTAATAATATGGAAAATAGTTAATGTATCCGGGTCCCATTTTGAAACGGAATGGCCAGTCATCATTATTCCACACCCCAATTTTAAATACTCACCTACTCATCATTATTCCACACCCCAATTTTAAATACTCACCTACTGTGGTCGAGATTCACTCACTGCTAAGGTTAAGTAATCCAAGCATGATTTTTTTTTTTATTTAAATCCAAAATCCTAGGCCCCGTTTGGTTGCACTTCCATTTTCCATTTTCTGTTTTTAAAACCAAAAATTTGAAAATTTTTACACAAAACATGTTTAGTAAACATGTTTCTGTTTTTAAAAATTAGTAACAAAATTTTCTGAAAATCAAGGTAACAAAATTTTTTTGTTACCTCTGTTTTTGGAAAATATGGACCCACCACCATCCAACAACCCATCACTACCACTATCACTACCACCACCACCGCCACACTACTATCCACCACCACCCACAACCACAATACCACCGCCACCGCCACCTCCACCACCCACAACCACAATACCACCACCACCAACCACCACCACCACCACACCACCACCACCCAGTATGCACCGCCACAACCACCACCACAATACTACCACCACTACCACTACCCACCACCCACCACACCACCATACCACCGCCCACCACAACCACCCACTATGCACCTCCACACTACCATCACTCACCACCACACAACCCACACCACCACCACCACCACCATCACTCATCACCACACAACCCGACCACCACCATGAATTGAAATTATATAATCATATTTATCAAACATGTTTTTTGTTTTCCTTTTTTTAAAACAAGTAAAAGTTAATAACACCAAACATGTTTCCTACTTAAAAAAAATAGAAAATAAAAATTCGTTTCCAATTATTTAAATGTATCCAAACGGCCCCTTAGCTTTAATTCTTAAAAACAGAGAGTGACGTGAAAAAGATATATTTTTTATTTGTTTACTAAACCTGATTAACATATGCATCTTCTTTTCGTTGATTAATGGGTAGGTGGCAAGACATACAAGGATTCCTTGTAGAGGTCTTTACAAAGGATCCTGACTCAGAAATTAAATCTCTATTAAGGCGGACTAACACTCTTGTAATTAATAACTTGGTGTAATTTCTTAAATTCCTATTAAGCGGACTAGACGCTCATGTAATTAATAAATTGGTAGAAAGAAATTATATAATATTATAAGAGAATATTGTAAGAGGGAAGGCTGTAGTCCTCAAAAAAATTTAAATTATATAATATTATAAGAGGGCCTACTGTAGTCAACCAAAAAAAAAAATTTCCCGCTCCTGCCCATGAGAGGTGTATATATATAGAACGATACAATGGGAAATCCTACACCACCAGAAGCTCTTCAAGAGTCTACTTAGAAACTTGCAATGGCCCTTAGAGTTTCTATCCTTCTGGGATCCCTTCTTCTCCTCCTCCTCCTTATGTTGCCTCACACAACTCTATCCAAACCGAGTGAGATAAAGGGTGAGAAAAGAAGCCTAGAACATCCCTTCAAGTTCCTCCGGAATCTGGAGGGATCCCAGAAGGGTCAGACTGTAGAAGGGCTGAATGAACTCAAAAAGTATCTAAAGAAATTTGGATACCTAAACTATGGAGGTAATTCAAACGACGTCAAGCTCGCCGGGCATGCAAATAATGACGAGTTTGATGAACTCTTAGAGTCGGCCATCAAGACTTACCAGATCAATTATAAGTTGAAGGCCACAGGGAGTCTCGACTCTCAAACGGTGAAACAGATGATGATTCCTAGATGTGGAGTCGCAGACATTACAACGAAGGGTACAACTTCAATGGGATCAGGCAAGAAGAAGCACCATAAAGATCTCCACACAGTTTCTCATTATAAGTTCTATCGCGGAAGACCAAGATGGCCACGTTCCAAGACCCATTTCACTTACAGCTTCCGTTCTAGTGTCGCTCTCTCAGAAACGATGGAGGAGGACTTACGCCGCATTTCCGAACAAGCTTTCGAGAAATGGGCAAAACCGAGCCTCTTCACGTTTGAGGAAGTTGATAGCAGTTCAGATATCGTGATTGGGTTCCACCGTCTTTCTCATGGAGACGATGACGCGTTTGATGGGCAAGGTGGGGTTACAAGCCATGCTTATGAACCCACAAGTGGAAAGATTCATTTGGATGCAGATGAATATTGGGGCACTTCTGGGAGGCCTGGTTTCATGGACTTGGAATCCATTGCTGTACACGGAATTGGGCACGTTCTTGGCCTTGACCACAGCCCAGACCAAGATACCGTAATGTACCCATTCATTTCTCCCGGAGTTACGAAGAGGAGGTTGAGTGATGATGATATTTTGGGCATAAGGACCTTATATGGTCGTTTTTAGTGAAGCAAGTTGAAGTATAAGTATGCATATGTAAATATTATGTAACGAATAAATCTCTAGCTCTCTCTCTCTATCGCTAGAATAGCTTATATAGCAGTAGCTATCGAGCACTAAGTGCATGGATCTCTAATAAGAGGAGAGGTAGAAGTGCATCTAAGGCCAGCTTCGTTAGAAGAGATGTTCGTCAACGTGTGTTAAAAGAATCTGTGTACTTTGTTGGGTTTTCCTTTGCCCTTAATATTTGAAAGCTCCCTTCTCTTTCTCTTTCTCCTCCTGTCAATGGTGCAAACCTTAAGTTACCATGTCAGCACGTGTCTCCTTTGATACCCTTGGAGCCAAATCATCTACGGTGATAATCGAATTTGGCAAATCCGGTTATCACCTCTAGAGGTCACCAAGTGTCTCCTTTGATACCCCTTAACCGTGGGTAAGGTTCACCCACCCCTAGGGTTCACCCACCCATCTATATTTTTTTTTCTAAAAATATTAATTCTTTTTTTTAAAATTAAAAAACTGTTTTTTAATATTAAAAAAACTCTAAAATCAGTTTATTAATTTTTTTTAAAAAATTAATATTGAAAAAAAAAACCAAGGATGGGTGGGGGAAATCTTACCCACCGTTAAAGTATGTCAAAGGAGACACGTGGCGACCTCTAGGAGTTGATAACCGGATTTGCTAAATCCGGTTATCAACGTAGAGGTTTTGACTCCATTTTAGATAGGAGCTAAATCCTCTACAGTTATAACTTGATTATGGGGAATCTGGTCATGCCCACGAGGTCACGTCCCTTTTGACACCCCCATAAGATTCACCCACCCATCTTTGGTTCCTATTAATATATATTAAAGTATTTTTAATATTCTTTCTAAAAACCAATGATGATTTATGAGTGGGTGAACCTTAGGGTGAACCACAATTAAAGCCTTAAAAGAGTGTTGAAAGGGACACATGCTGACCTCGGAGGGGCATAATAGGATTCCGCATATCGAGAGAGGATTTGGTTCCTTTTGGACATGGCAAAAGATTAGCTCCATGGATGAGGGACCGTCTCTGCTCAGGCATCTACAAAACATGGGACGTGTGGCGATTTAAAGTGGAGATATATCAATTGCGGAGAAGTCAAAATGGAAGAAAGTGAAATGAATTATCATCTTTTGCCTTTGGATATAGGTCTAGTCACTTGTTAATCTCCGGTGAGTGGGCCCGCCCTAATCAACAGGAAAGAAAATTCTGTATTGGTAGTTCCTCTCTTAGGATTCTATCCAGGTCCACCTTGGGGCAGACTTTTTGGAGATCAGATCTCAGTCAATTGTGATTGAATTCAAGAGAGTTCAATCGCATATGTGGCGTTTGCCTATTGAAAGAGAGAAAATTTTTATGTGCGATTGAACTCTCTTGAGTTCAATCACAATTGGCTGTGATCACATCACGACCTTTTTGCCATCTTGGCTCGAGGGGCGGGTGTACCTGGTCAGCAATTCGGATTCATCTATGGATCATAATTACCCCACATTTTTCTCAATGATAGTAAGAGAAATATAACCGGGCAGCAGCTGGTTGTGTTCTTAGGAAGTACCAACAAAGGTCCATTCGGGGCAGATCTTCCCTTGCATGGGTTTGTTGATCTTCAAATCTCTACAGATCAATCTTATCAGGGAGCTTTTGCTAGATGGAATAAGAGTTCGTTTGGTAGATTTTGTATCTAGCCAAAATAGATCTTTGACAAAAAATCTGTAAAAGTAAAATTGTTTTGCAACGCACAACAATAGAGAAATTTTTTTATGTAAAACTGTGTTTGGTAATATCATTCTATTGCATTTTATTACAAGGGCAGTTGATATCATTTTTTTAAAAAAATTCATAGGGTAGCCAATTCAAACATAAATGGATTTTGCTAGCCCTAGTCACAAATCTTCCAAAGATACAACTGGGTGGCTTCAAATGTCAAACATTCTTTGATTTTTATATTTTTTAAACTGTTGAAATATGAAACATCTCCACATGTTAACCTCAATCTTGCGTCTGTGGAAAAATTTGGACTAAATGCAACTAGGCTAGCACTCTTCAACATAAATACATGATTATCATCACCTATTATGGAAGCAAATCGTCTGTTCTTCCCTGGATTCTTCCATGCGGCCATGAGTGTTGGAAGGCCATGATCAATTCGTCTGTATGGATTTAATAATCACCTGTTGGAAAGATCCTAGCCTTCAAAACTCTGGCCGCAGGGAAGAACACAGGTGATATGGTTCCACATATTACAAGTTCATCATAGGCATTTTAAAATTAATTAAATTTATGAAAGAGGGGTGTACTTCAAATGTTATTCACCAAAGAGGGAATCAACACTTGCTCCATTTGGTTGAGTGTGCATGAACCCACTCACTTGACATGGGATCAAGTCACTCAGGATATGATGTTAGAAAATTCACCCAACCACTAACCTTGAACTGAAACTAATCTTGCTAACCAGGGTTGTGGCCTAATCATATATGGATCACCAAATTAATAATAATAATTAACAAAAACTTCAGCACAACCGAGACTCATAAGTCTATGAGATCAGATCACAATCAATCACGATTGACCTCTCCCCGAGTTCAATTGCACAATTAGGTCAACACGTATCCCTTTTAACCCTATAATCTGTGGTTAAGACTCACTAACCCTTAGGGTTCAACAATCTAACCCTAGGATACCCTAAAGTTGGTGAATCTTAACCACAATTAATATGGGTTAAAAAGGACACATGTTGACCTATGGCTGCAATGAAACTCTTCCCGAGTTCTGTAGAAATTGACTATGATCCGATCTCTAGGTCTAAATATACAATCCAACAACCAAACCCAATCCTTTTATGACTGTTTTTTTTTTCATCAAAAGATCAACCAAAAATTAAAATAGGAAAACACAAGCATCCATGTAAATTGCAACTGCTTGCTCCCAACTCCCAAGCTGAATGGATAAAACTAAAATCTGTCAAAACCACCAAATGATAAAGGCGGAGAAACAAGATAGCTTCCCAAAATCCTTTTCTATTAATCATCGGTCAAAATAGGCACCGATTCCAAGTTGGCCCAAATTCACAGGCAAAAAGGCAGAAACGGTCATATGAGCGACCCAAGTCAAGGGAGTAAAAGAATCGGAAGCAAACATCAGAAGATCCAGGAAGTTTGGAAGGGCCGATACCCACTTTTGACCATAAGACGAAAAAGAGTCAAGTTGAATAGGGAGACATGCCCCCAAATTTGGAAAATACTCATAAATCTAGAATTGAAGATGCCAGAAGTGCCCTCTGGTAACTGCCAGTCAACGATCAGAAAGGCGTTTAAAAGACCTGGGTAAAGTTGACGAAAGATGGCAGGAGCTAATACAAGCCATCGACTAGAAGCTAAAATAATAGCTATCTGCAAATATTCCTTGGTCATTTGATAGGAGGAAGTACAAAAGAGAACATATCCATTGAAGAAGAAATGAGCAATGCTCTTGACCACTGACTTCAGGAAACCGGGGTTGTTCACTCTTATCAAAGAAGGTGTTGGAAAAGTTGCTAAAGGCCATAGTGGCCAAAGCATTATCAAAAGAAATGTCCAAAGACAAAGAAGGAAGGATGGCACTGACTTCTTCCCCATCGACGAGAAGTGAAGTCAATGAGGAGACATCAAAGACGGTTAGGGCCATAGGCCCACAACCAAATAAGAAAGCATTGGAGAAAACATATGACCAAAGCCAGAGGGTGATGATCCATCGGGAGAGAATATCAAGAGAGTTGAATACAGTCAAAAATCCCTAACTCTTTCCATAAGTCCTAGAATTTCAATATTTGAACTCGGTCTAACCACATTACCCATAAGGAATTAGACTTCGGCCAAGTCTTAACAGATCGATATTTCAGCCAAGGGTCTCAGTTAAGAGCATTAGCCGAAAGGGCGAGGGACTCATTAGGGGGAAGGAGGTATGATTGAGAGACTATAGAAGCGACCAAATTGATAAAGTGGGGACCAAGGGTAGGACCCTCACCTGAAATCGAGATGGTAGAACGCGAAACGAATGATTGATGGTTGTCCAAAAGCTACGAGACATCATATTTTGAAGCTCCCACAATTATAACTAAAGAAAAGGAAGAAAAAAGAAGAAGCTGAAAGTGAGTTGGAGGTAGGAGATGGCCAGAGAAGAGGGTGTGAGCACCCCATTTTTACCCCCCTCTTAACCGTGGTTAATTAATTTAACCATGGTTAGCTCACCCTAACCCTAGGTCTAACCTAGAGCTTGTGGCACAACCCCGGTCCAAAACCTTTTGCTTAGGCCTTAGCCCTAAGGCTTAAGACCTTACTAAAACCTCAAAGGCCCAAGTCCCTAGTCCCAAGCTTTAACCTAAGTCCAAAACCCAACCCTTTGGCCCATGGCCCTTGGCCCGTGAGCCATGAACTAAAATCTAAGACCCAAATCCTCAGCCCATGGCCTATGACCCATGAGTTAAAACCCAAGCCCCCAGGCACCTTTCCTCTTTCATGTTCACCTGCAGGTAGCTTTTGAAAATGAGTAAGCTTCTTGCACAAGAATGGAAAGTGTGCAGAGCAGCCCTGTAGCAGAGCTTCGAGCCACCTCCGCCCTCCTACCCTGCCCCTACCGAGTTCAGGGTGGCCACCAATGGCTGCCCTTCACTCCGTACAACCTGTTTCTTTTGAATTTTGAAATCCTAACCCTTCCCTTATAAAAGGTGAGAGAATAGGGTTATAAACCTAATCTCAAAAGAGATCGGCGGCCCATCTCTTCTTTCCTCCATTTTTCTTATTCCCTTTGGTCTGCAAAAACCATAAATTTATCTCTTGGCCCCCTCTCTCTCGAGCTCTATTCCTTCTCTCACATTTTGTTTGTTATTTTCTTTTATCCCTTGGTTTAAGACATGGAACACTAAGGCTAAGAGTGGCGACAACAACCCCACCTTTCATCCCTTGTGGCAGCACCAGCCATGGTTCTAGTCACCACCTCTGCGCCACCAACAACCTCCCCATCTCCACGAGCAACAATAGCCACTCTAAAAGTCCCTATAACAGCCCCATGTTCATGCCCCAAACCACAGCAGTAGCAGTTACGAGCCAACCATAGCAGACCATCAAGCGACACCACCATCCTCGCGCATAGGTGACCCCATCTATAGTACCTTTCTTGGCCACCTCCACACTCTGGCGGACCTCCCTCCTCTCTTTGATAGGTGATTTCTTCTCCCTTTCTTCAAGTTCTTTGTAGATTAGTCAACGTTTAGCTTAAATTTTGTTTTGTTAGTTAATAGATTAGTTTAAATCTGTGATTGATTAGATCATAAGATAGTTTAGTACAGTTATTCCAGAAGAGTTTGAAAGGCGGAGAACAGTTCCAACTCGAACATGATGACAAGCTTTTGTTACAGTTATTTCAGAAGAGTTTGAAAGGTGCAGCTCTGCAGTGGTTCACTGAGATGAATCCGAACAAAGTCTGAACATGGGAGGGTCTCTGTGAAACATTTCTCGTCAAGTACTCCTACAATGTCGACCTAGTCTTGCAGAGGGCAAACTTGGAGAAGATGTCTCAGAGGGATATTGAGTCCTTCATCGAATACTTTGTTCGGTGGAGAGAAATTGCTGGAAAAATGAGCACCCCTCTACCGGAAGATGAGCAAGTGACCACTTTCCTCCGTACTCTCATGCATCCACTTAAAACCCTCTTGGCAGTATAGCCTATTTCAAATTTCAGTACCATGGCCAAATGCGGTGCCCGGATTGAGGCGACTAGGGATGATATAGGAGCATTTGACATGTTCCAGGGGTCAAAAGGTGCATCCTCTTCCCGTACTTCCCTGCCTCCAAGGAAAGATAATAGAAGAAAAAAAAATGATGGACAAATGGTTGCAGCCATACGGGTCCCTAACCTGCCCCAACAACCTCGGCAACCCCAGCAACCTTGGCAGCCTCAGTAAGCTCAGCAGAACCAGGGAAGACTCCTCTCCCACCAGATGACATTTGAATAGAGGAAAAATCAGGTGTTCACACCAATCCCGTACTCTCTGTCGGCACTCCTCCATTTCCTATTGGGCAAGAAGCTGATCACTCTGAAGGATCCTAAACCACCACCAATTAAACTTCCGAAGGGATACAGGCCAGAGCAGCACTGCGGATATCATCAGTCACCAGGGCATCCTAAAGATCGATGCTACGACCTAAGACATGCTGTCCAGGACTTGTTGGAGACAGATGCAATTTGCTTTGCACCAGGAAATGTTGATATCACTCAAGTCCCTCTGCCCAACCACGCTACGCCTGGAAATTAAGATTGCATCAGCCAGAATCTACAGTCGAATATTTTAGCAAACTTTGTTTGTTTGTTGTTTCTTTGCTTTATTTCATCAATTGTCTTGCAGTTGGCCACAGTGGCTCGTGTTAGTCTTTTCTTCTACAGCCAAATCAGTCAGTGGCCAGTGGCCCTTACTTCAATTGTTTTGTCAATTAGTGGCCAATGGCCCTTGTCTAAACTGTCTTTTGTTGAGTCGAGTCTGTTCACCCAATATTATCTAAATGAAATGACTCGTTTAAATCAAGCTTCACTGTACTCTGAGATGCTTAATTTAGGAACTGAACTAGTTTTTAATACTTATAAGGAACAAGTTGATAAAGGTTGATCACTCAAATCAATGGATACTTTTCCAAGATTGAACAACCAAGACAAGAACAATACGAGAACTGAAGACCTCTCTGAGCCATCAAATGTTAGTCAACTGAAATATGGATGATGCAATGACTATACATGCTCTTGACCAATCAAGGAAATGATAGGAGGCCATCTCTTAATACCCCTTTCCAAATCTCGCTTACCTATGCTATATACATATCCGTTAGTTAGACCGTTGAGCCTAATAGCCTTTTCTTTTAAAACCCATACAAGGGCACCCTATGAAAGTTAAAGAACAATGCAAAAGAAGAACAACCAACACAACATCAAAGTAGCTTTTAGTCGAACTACATCTTAACCTGATCCCTATTTGGGTACATAGGCAGCCTGAAATCAGGTTCGTCATAACACAGTAAATGTTCACAATACAGGGCAACCATGTACCAAAAAAAAATCAAAAACAAAGAAAAACAAAAAAGAAGAAAAGTGCTTGGTCGAAAAGCGAAACAAAGCTTCACCAAATGACAAGATACAGAAGCTGGTTCTATGCCAACAATGAACAAGTATCATAGGGTGTCCTATCCTTGCTGAAACAATAAATTTGAGCCTTCTATCTTTTCTAACCAACCCACATTTTGTCCCAGAAATCAAGCCCTCCTTGATCTTTGAAAAGACTTGAGCATTAATGGTCAAAAGTATTCATCTTTACTTCTCGACAGGCAGTGATGAGAAAAGAATAGAGCATTATCAAAGAAAATCCGAGAGCAGAAAATAAGAAATGCAAAACTTGTATACCCAGTCTTAGTGACCCCAAAGGGTCCAGAGGCAAAAAAAGGATAAATCAAACTTCAAAATTCACGGGTATAGTAAGGAATCACCAATCCTGCTATCGCGCAAAAATTACGTGAATCCAGTCCTGGTGAAAACCCGAAAAGGCCCAGGGGCAAAAAAGGGATAAAGATCAAATGTACAACCCAGTCCTGGTGAAAACCCGTAAGGGCCCAGGGGCAAAAGAGGGAAAGATAAACCAATACAAGCTTTGCTATTCAATGATTAAGCATCATGATCAGCCATAGCTTAATCATCCTTACCTGCAGACTAAGGAACCTAGCTAGGTCTCCCACTGCAAGTAATCTCTGGCACATTTTCCAAAGTACAAACAGTCAATTTCATTGTGTACAGTCAACTGTCAGTCCATTGCCAAAACCACTTGTCAGTCAGTTCATCGGTCTTTTTAACAAGTCGTTCATGTCATCTCGTCAGTCAATCCATCGGTCTTGTTAGCAAGTTATTCGCACCTTTTAATTAAATTTCAACCCCCAGTAGAGTCATCTCAAATTTGACTATTCATTCTCGTTGGGTGCAAAGAAAGCATTGAAACCAGGGCAAAGCGAAGTCAGCAGACTTTCCTGGGCAGCACAGGTGTTTGAAGAAGATCAGGACGTCCCGAGGCGCAAGAGCCAACAACCAGATCACCCGAGTCAAGGGTTAATTCAGGTCCGTCAGACTCTATATGTGCAGAGAGGCAGGGATTCATGTTAAGACTCAGGGTCACTGCTTTCATTCCTCGTATTCAACTCACCTTGCTTTCATAATCTCCGAAATAATTTCTCGTTCCTAACCACTATCTTATATCGCTCTCCAGTGAGACAATCAGGCGGTTGTCTACACTATCTTGCATTTTTTCCCAGTGGGACAATTGGGCAGTTGTCTTCACTGTGTTGCTTTATTTCCCAGTAAGACAATCGGGCGTTTGTCATTATCGTGTCGCTTTTCTCTCCAGTGAGACAATCGGGTGGTTGTCTTCACTATATGGCCTTACTCTCCAGGTAAAAACAGTCGGGCTGCTGTCTTTACCCTGTTATCTTTCTTGCTTGCTCCCTCAGGTGAAGTAGTCGGGCGGTTGTCTTCACCCTTATCACCTATGTTTGCTTCCGTGTAAAGCAGTCAGGCGGCTGTCTTTACCCTTCTTATCTTTCTTGTTTGCTCTCTCAGGTGAAGCAGTCGGACGGCTGTCTTCACCCTTATCACCTTTGCTTGCTTCCGTGTGAACCAGTCGGATGGCTTTCTTTACCCTCTTTATCTTACTTTCCAGTGAGACAATCGGGCGGTTGTCTGCACTATCTTGCATCCTACCCTGTGAAACAATCAGGCAGTTATCTGCACTATCGTGCATCCTACCCCAGGGAGACAATCGGGCGGTTGTCTGCACTATCTTGTATCCTACTCCAGTGAGGCAATCGGGCGATTGTCTGCACCATCATTGCATCTTATCTCAGGTAAAGCAGTCGAGCGGCTGTCTTTACTCTCCTTATCTTGCCACCTTGGCAGACAATCGGGCAGTTGTCTACAGCGTTACATCTCATCCCAGGTAAAGCAGTCGAGCGGCTGTCTTTACCTTCATTTATCATTGTCAGACAATCGGGTGGTTCTCTACAGCATCGCATCCCCTTCACTAATCAAGGAGTATACTGTCACGGTCGTGTGACCGGGTGCTAGTTGCGGCCTCCAGTGATGTTAGTCTTGTCTATCATTTTTCATCTTGCTCTGCTGACTCACTAATCAAGGAGTATACTGACATGGTCGGGAGACCGGATTCCACATGCGGCCTCCAGTGATGTTAGTCTAGCTCATCATTTTCATTTGGCTCTGCTAGCTCACTAATCAAGGAGTATACTGTTAGATATGATGCCCAGAAAAGTCATTTAGATTGTTAGATTCTTATTAATTTGATTAATAAAGACTTCTTCTTAATCTATTGTGTATTCATTATGGGTAATTAACCATGATTATAAGATGATCTATATGATATGAGATATTGATAAAGGTCCATAGGATATATTGTAGGAAAGTTATGTGATTAGATTATCGCAGGTAGATATAACTTTCCGGTTCCTTATACCTGATATAGTCACAACTGTGGGTGAAGCTGGGCACTTCACTTATATGGTAGCCAGAATGCTAAGATGTTCTCAATTGTTGAGATATAGTTCTATCTCGAACTATTGTAGTGGAGACTACACATCGGCATATGGGTGCTTAAATGTACACTGACTGATTGCATTCAATGAAAGACCTCTTGCACAAACATACTATCAGATAGTTGGTCTCTCATTCACATTGAACGGTTTCGATGATCCTTAGATCTGATGAGATCATCTATGACTGAGCAGTGATCTGACTATTTTGATTCCACCAACGTATTTTCTAACTTAGGGAATACAATACAGTGACTGTTGGATAGTCAGAAAGATGTTCGAGTCATGATGAATTTCAAACAAGAAATCCATGCTCATTAATTTGAGAGATTATCCAAGTTCCGGGTAAGACAGTTGATTAAGTTCAAATCCTGCGTAGGTGATTTTGAAAACAAAATTAGTTTTGAACTATAATTTTAATAAAAGGTATTATACTTATAAAAGGATTTTCTCAAAAAAAAATTCATGAGAAATTGTTTCTCATGGCTTAATCATAAGTCTTAGAAATCCGGATGATTTGAAATGGGCTATAGGTTAGATAGTATGTCAATCTCGAAGGCCCATTAAGGATAATGTATTTGGAAGGATAAATTGAATTTAAAAGTTCATGTGGCGGGATCCGTAATGGTTAATGTTCATACACTGGGATTCAATTGCAACATGGATATCTCACGTCACTTGCAATTCCGATGTATTTCCTGTTTAGGGTCAATGGGATAACATTGGGTAAGTCAAGGTAAGAATATCCCAGAGTAATCTGTGGAGGTGCTCACATAAAAAATGCAAGCTCAATAATTGATTAAAAGTTAATCAATTATTTAAGTGATTAAAAGTTAATCATTTAATTAAATAGATTAAAAGTTAATCTATGTTTTAAATTAATTGTTAATTAAATCTAGGGATTATTTTAATAATTATTTAATTAACATAATTAAAGGGGAAATGGGTTTGACCCATATCCATAAACCTATTAAAATGGACCTTTAATATGGGCCAAAGCCCATGGGTTTAAACCCTAGGGTGGGGCGGCCACTTAAGGAATCCTAATTGGATTAGGATTATGTTAATTGAATCGTTGTTGAAATATAATTCCAATAATTATGGAATTAAAATCCAATTGTTGGACTGCAATAAGGATGAGGATAAGTTGTAATTGGATTACAACTTGGAGTGTTTAACTCCTCAAACTCCACGCCCCCTTGAAGCCCCCCCCCCCCCCCCCCCCCCCTCGGGTTTAGGTTTCCTAGTTTGACTAGGATTCTTCTCTTGTGTTGGATGTTGACTTATCCCTTTTAATTAAAGAATCCTCTTTTAATAGAGACTCTTTAATTAGTAGGATTACTATAACTAAAGTAGTTATAGATTAAGTAGGAGTTTAATTAATAGTAAGAGTTATTATTAATTAATAATTTCTACTAGATAAGTTACAGTTGAGATAAGATTAGGATAGGATCCTAGTCTATATATACCCCAACACCCCAGACCATTAAGTATTTTTCTCTAGAATTTTTTCTCTCCTCTCCTCTTCTCTCTCTCTCCAAACCGTGAGACCCTAGGGATCGCCCAAGGGATTTTCGTGAGCTTCTAAGGTGGTTCTGTAGAGACCCGAATCTTTTCATGTCATTGCCTAGTTTATCAAGGGTATTTTAGTCTTTGAGATGTCTTCATGCGTGCGTTCTTGCATAACTGGTTATCTTGAGGGTTTTCTCATGGCCTGAGTTTGTTGTGAGTTTATTGTATGACTTAAGGGGTGTGAGGTATTTTTGGGAAAGCTAGCAAAGAGTATAAAACATACTCTATGTGTTAAGTGAATAGTGCTTATAGAGGTCAAGGCCTCTATGTATAGTCTTGGGTGTTTCTTCGTGAAATGTGGGTTTGATGTAGGTGTATGTTGAGTCTAAACCAAGAGGATACGAGTACCCTAAGTATCTAAGATCATAGAGTATAAAACAGCCTAAGTGTGTATGTAAAACTCCGGGAGTCATGTGGATAGTGCTAGTGCGCAAGGCATAAAGAAGGAGGGACCTCTCATGCATGTTAGTGTGTGTTCAATGATCACCTAGGTGGGTTAGAACATATGAGGGTTGAGTCATGAGATGAGAGTAGGGGTTGGAAGCTAGGTAGATGGAGTATGAAAATAACCTAAGGGTCAAGAGGAATGTCTTAACATCCCTCAACTTTAAGAAACTCTAGTTTTATCACCATTTATTGGAATTGAGTGATCATTGAACCATTAGAAAGGTATTGGAACCCTCTTCGAGGTTCATATTTAATGTTTTTCCAGATTTTGAGTTAAGCTAAGTCTAAAGTAAGTTTCTCAGTGTTTTATCTGCTGAATTTTCAGACTAGACAGCTTTAGAGCCCTTTTAGACCTTTAGAACTCAGAATTAGGAGTTATATAAATCATGAAAGTTTTTTCCCTTTTAAAGACGAGTCCAACGCAAGTTGAATCGTCAAAATCCGAGGTCCGAGTCAAAAGTTATGGGCCAATTACCAAAGCGGGTTTCTGTAACAAATTTCCCAGTTTTGCCTGAAGGTCCGATCGATCGGCCTGGCGGCCCGATCGATCAACTTGAACCCAAGGTTTTTCCGATCGATCGGGACTAAACTCCGATCGATCGGTGCGCACGTCTATAGTTTTAAAAAGTCCGAAATTACATTTTTTGGGGGTTTTTAACCCTTGGGACTATAAATAGGGGTCCTATTTTAAGGTTTTAGATATCCCAACCTATTCTAAACCTAATTTGGCAAAAGGGAGAGAAAACCTAGGGTTTTGAGGGAGAGATTGTTTAGAGAAGAAGAAGATTGCAAGAAGAGCTTGGAGATCTTCCTCAAAACTTCCCCAAATCATCTTAGGAGCAATTTGGATCCAAGGGAAGGATCTCTAAGGTCAATATCCCTTCTAACTCAACACTATTAAAATGTTTTGTATGCTTAGATAATGATATGTATGGATTATCAAGGGATTTACATGAAAATGCATGAATTAAAGAATAGAAATGTGAAGTTAGGTCAATATCCTCTTTAATCTAGCTTTGACATTATTAAGATCATTGATTTGGTATGAGAAATGATGGATTAGTGTTGGATTTGTAAGATAAGTATGGATATGGATGGATTTATATTTTAGAACCTTAAATTGAATTATGGATTATGAATGAATGAAAATGATGGCGGATGGGCTAAAATGGAGAATGGATGAATATGTGGATTGGTGTTGGGTTTAAAAGGGATGAATGTGGTTTATGAATGAGTAAGGATATGGTTTTGGAGTGTGAAAATGGGAAGGGCATTATTTACATAATTAATGCATTGTATGTGTTTGTTGAAATGTCTAAGAACACTAAGTATGGTAAGTAATGATATTAAAAGGTTTGTATGAGTATAATAAGATATGCTATGATGAATCATGCTTGGAAATGATGTTAGAAATGTTAACATGAATATGCCAAGATATGAAATATGTTTTGATAATGTTGTGATTATTCAAGTTGCACGGTGATTGATTTTCGGGTAGGCCAATGCTTAGAAGAAGTCCTCCATGTCGGAAATTCTCTAACTAGGTAGATGTAACCTAGCGGAGTTTCTTGACAGAAGATGGAATCTAAGTGATGACCGAATTTGGATGTTAATCACGACACGCAAGTAAAAGTGCACATGTGTGGTAGTTTACAAGTTTCACGGGTACACGGATATTGCATGAACACGGACATTGCATGGACACGGACATTGCATGGACGCTAAATACTAAAAATACAAGGACAAGGACTCTGAACACTGAAATACAAGTACAAAGACATTGAATTACAAGTATAAGGACAAAGACACTGCATGGTTTTACAAGGACCCTAAAATTCAAGTAGCTCCGGTATTCGTTGATGCTCTCCATAGATAAGATTTCAAGTCCTGGATAATTATCATGGACATTTGGAATCTAGGAACTCTAGTGGCTTACGCTTTTATCGATGCACCTCCATGAATCTAAATACAAAGACCTCGATAACTATTTTTATGAGAAAACAAGCATGCATTGCATTCATGTTACAAGTTCAAGAGTTATAAGTCCAAGAGTCACAAGTTCAAGAGTCACACAAGCACACAAGTCAAGTTAGGTTATGATGTTCACATGTTTCCGTACTCTGATTATGTTCATGTTATATTAAACTGCTATTGACTTTACACTTGTTACATGATTTGGATATTAGATATATGTATGTGCTATTGTTGGTTAGTTTGGATATCCGCTGAGTTTTCAATGCTCAGTCGACCTGTTATTGTCGTACAGGTCTAGCGCAGGTTCAGGCAGCAACTCCTTGGATAGAAAATGAGTACTTTGAAGAAGGAGAAGTAGGTGAACTTCCAGAGGAGGGAGCTAGAGATCTTGAGAGTTATCCATGCTAGTAGATCATAGTTTGCTTTCTGAGTTGTTTTGTTTTAGAACTTATGTAATTCTAGGATGTTGCGTAGACTATTTACCGTTATTTTGATGACTTTATTCTACCCAATCATGGTGGGTTATGTGGGCTCATTTCAGTTGCTCAGGATGGTTTGGATTATTTGTATCAAAAGAATTTTATTATTGCTATTTTTGGGAGAATTATCTTTTAGTTATGCCTTTGGCCATGGAAGTCAAGCAGGGAAAAGTAATGTAGCGGACCCAAAGTCCCATTATGCCCAGGTGGGGTTTTGGGGTCGTTACAGGTTCAAGTTGGGTTTTGTTTATTCTAGGGTTTTGAACCTTAGTACTTTGGTGATAAAAGGTCTACACCATTACTCCATCTTCTTCCTCTTGCTTCTATAATTCCAAAGGAGATTCTAAAGCTTCGTGGGGATAGCGAAGAATAAGGATCGAGTTCTAGTATTTTTTCGGAGAAATCTCTACAAAGAGTTCTGACGGTTCGAGTGGATTAAGCTTCACTGGTGAACATCATTCACCGAGGTGATATGACTAAAGCTCTTAGATAATTTTTTATGCTTTCTATGGTGTTAAGATTTTGGGGATCCAATTTTTGCATAATTTTTATTCGGATCCCCCTACATATACTGACACGATCGTGTGACCTGATGCCAATTACGACCTCCAGTGATGTTAGCCCGGCAACTGTATTTGCTTTGCTTCTATCTCTGGAAAAGTGGTCGTGTGACCAACCTTCACCTCATCTCCGTTGGAGCGAACGTTTGTTCACTCCCCTTATCCATCATGCTTGCTTTTACTCATCTTTCTGGTGTAAAAATTAGATGATTCCAATTTTTGTCGTTCAATTGCCAACTTGGCACTTTCCGACAAAGAGGGGTAGCTGTCAGCACCCTATTTTTACCTCCCTCTTAACCACTGTTAATTAATTAAACCATGGTTAACTCACCCTAACCCTAGGTCTAACTTAGAGCTTGTGGCACAACCCCGGTCCAAAACCTTTTGCTTAGGCCTTAGCCCTAAGGCTTAAGACCTTGCTAAAACCTCAAAGGCCCAAGTCCCTAGTCCCAAGCTTTGACCTAAGTCCAAAACCCAACCCTTTGGCCCACTGCCCTTGGCCCGTGAGCCATGAACTAAAATCCAAGACCCAAATCCTTGGCCCATGGTCCATGACCCATGAGTTAAAACCCAAGCCCCCAGACACCTTTCCTCTTTCATGTTCACCTGCAAGTAGCTTTTGAAAACGAGTAAGCTTCTTGCACAAGAATAGAAAGTGCGCAGAGCAGCCCTGTAGTAGAGCTTCGAGCCACCTCTGCCCTCCTGCCCTGCCCTTGCCGAGTTAAGGGTGGCCACCAATGGCTGCCCTTCACTCCGTACAGCCTGTTTCTTTTGTGTCAACACCCCATTTTTACACCCCATTTTAACTATGGTTAATTAACCTAACCATAGTTAACTTAGCTTAACCCTATGATTAGCCCTAAGTAAATACCAAACCCTAGGCTAGAAGCTTTCGGGCTCAAAGCCCACTTGAACAACCCAATCATCAAAAAGCCCTATGAAAACTGAGATCAAGGCCTATTGTGGGCCCAAATATGGGCCCATGAACTTCTAGGGCCCATTAGGGTGGGGCCCATTTTTTTAAAAGAATTCAAATTTGGAGCCAAAACCCTCAAACGAAAAGCCAAGGGTGTATGGGCCGTAGGCTAAGGGCTAGGCCCAAGAAGCAAACAAACAAAAAATAAAAATTCAAAAACAGCCCCACACTGTTCACTGTCTTCCTCGTGGAGATAGTGTACAGCCACCCCCTCGCCAACTGCCCCCTTCTGCCTTGCCCCTCCTGCCCTGGTCTCCCACACCTGGTACCGCCTTCCTCTCATCCTTATCCACCTTCCCATCCTTCCCTTCTTCTCATATATATCCCCATGACAGCCACTGTTCAAGGGGAGTTTTTTTTTCCAAAAAAAAATTTTTGTTGGTCACCTCCCCTCTCTATTCCTACATTCATACCCCAGCCATTTGGGTTCTAGGCCGTGCCTCAAACCCCATAATAGATACCCCCACCTTGGTTTGCAACCACCACCGCAACATTGCTCAAGCCATTCCCCACCGTAGCCACTGTGCACAGGGTGAGATTTTAAAAAAAAAATCTGCTACCCCTACACGATCCCCTTCAACCTTACCTCAAGACACCCTTAGGACGTCCCTAAGCTCCATAGCAAATAGCATCACCTGCAGCCACCACCGTGCAATAGTCTCGAGCTCGCCACAGTCGCCGCCACTGCTCTACTGCCAAAGCAGCCAGCCGTGAGGGTATACACCCTCTCCTTTGCCCTGTTAGCTTGGTTTTAGCATTGTAAGACCCCCTGGTCCTATTCCAAGGGGTCCCATCTTCTTGTTCTTTCTCTTACAGCAACATCCAAGCCGAGGACAGGGCCCTCCCGCCTTAACTATAGGCGAGGAGGAGCTCCCTTGAGGCTCAACATCAGGCAAGCAAGTCCCCATGGGGTCTGGAGGGTCCTCAATCCATGAGGAACCCCCCTGGATTCGCATTAGTTAAGCACCTACTCTCCAAAAAAAAAAAATTTCTTTTTAAAAACTCACGGTTTTTGGCCTCACCTGTAACCCCACTTTAAACCAGGTTAGTTTGGGCCCTGGTCAAGAACAGGGCCATGGTTAGACTCTCCTCACTCCCATCTATCCCCCTGTGCGATTTCGGCCCCTAACTCCACCGTTAACCATGGTTAAACAGCCCCTAAAGTATGGTCGGCAGTGTGAAAAACAGTTCAATGGGGTGACTTTGGGCCTCTTCGGGGTCCACATCCGACCTCCTATTGGGCCCCACAAGGGCCCAAATTATTCCTTACATGGCAGAATTCACAACCATGGTCTCGGATCCACCGGGGGTTGAGCCAAACCACAACAAAATTGCCGCAAAGTCCGAGAAAAAACCAGTTTTTTGGAAAATCGTCATTTTATGTGGTGATTTTTTTGGCAACTTTGGGCCTTTGTGAGGCCCACCTACGACCTCCTTTTGGGCCCAACAAATGTCCAATTTCTTTCCTAGAATTCAGGCTCCCTACTGGTGTCTCGGTTTCCCATGGTTCCCTCGTTAACCATGGTTAAACCCACGCTAATCATAGTTAAAAATGTGTTTGGCATTTTGGTTTTTTTGGCAACTTCAGACCTTTGTGAGGGCCCAGACCAAGTAGGAGGCCAGTCTAAGCCCTGCCATGGTCCCTAAGCCCACTTTTGACCAAATCGGACCCTTAACCATGGTTAAATCCACCTATGGTTAAAATTTAACCATGGTTAAGCAACCCATGACCCAAAAATTCTGGAAAATTGATCAAAAAATCATAAATATTTCCTGGATTCCAGAATGGTCTTCCGAGATCAATTTAACCATGATTAGGACCCTTAACTATAGTCAACCCCACCTTGGGATCGAGCCGGACCCTTAACCGTGGTTAAAAAATCCCTAACAAAAAAAAATCTGAAAAAATGACAGAAAAATCCAAAATATTCCAAAAAGCCTAAAATGGTCTCTAGTGGCAATTTTATCCCTGTCTAACCCCTTTAACTGGAGTTAACCGAACTCCAGTTAATTTTTAACCATGGTTAAGATGCTTGACCCTTTGAAAACATCCCCAAAAAATACTAAAAAATCAGAAAAATATAAAAAGATAAAAAAAAAACATGCTTGTTAGGACTTATAAATCTTGGTTAGCCCCTAACTATTGTTAACTCCCCTCTAACTGCGGTTAGACCCGACCTTGTACTTGACCAACCCGGTCAATTAAACCCTAGCCTCTGGGCTAGACCCTTGACCACCCTATGCACACACACACACCCTTAGCCTTGGCACGGGCTCATGTGTCAGAACTACACTCGGTCTGATCTCACCCCAATGTGAGTACGTAGGCAACCCTATCCGGGTTCGACCTTAGCCATCTAGCTTTCTATTTTTCTTGGATTAACATTCTTTTAAACACTTAGACATTCTAATTAATATTGAGATTAAAATTGGCTTAAATTTAGGGAGTAGGTAACCATTGCAAAATGGAGGTCTTAGGGTGCCTAACACCTTCCCCGGGACTTAATCGATCCGCTTACCCTAACTCTAATCGAGACCATTACCTTAAATCAAAACTCGGGACCTATCCCTAAGAATGAATAGGTAGCAACTCTCAGTCAAACCAAGTGGGTAAAAATCTCATGCTCACATTTTGAATTTTGAAACCCTAACCCTTCCCTTATAAAAGGTGAGAGAATAGGGTTATAAACCTAATCTCAAAAGAGATCGGTGGCCCATCTCTTCTTTTATCCCTTGGTTTAAGACATGACACACTAAGGCTAAGAGTGGCGACAACAACCCCACCTTTCATCCCTTGCGGTAGCACCAGCCATGGTTCAAGTCACCACCTCTGCGCCACTAGCAACCTCCCCATCTCCACGAGCAACAACAGCCACTCTAAAAGTCCCTGTAACAGCCCTATGTTCATGCCCCAAACCACAGTAGTAGTAGTTCCGAGCTAGCCATAGCAGACCATCAAGCGACACCACCATCCTCACGCATAGGTGACCCCATCTATAGTACCTTTCTTGACCACCTCCACACTCCGGCAGACCTCCCTCCTCTCTTCAACAGGTGATTTCTTCTCCCTTTCTTCAAGTTCTTTGTAGATTAGTCACCGTTTAGCTTAAATTTTGTTTCGTTAGTTAATAGATTAGTTTAAATTTGTGACTGATTAGATCATAAGATAGTTTAGTTAGTTTCAAAAATCTATAAATGTTTAGTTATTTTCATTGTTTAGTTAGCTGTAAATATAAGATAGTTCCCTTTAAAATCTGGAAAAGTTTAGTTAGTTTTCTTAGTTAGTTCTTTTGTAATCTCTGTATGTTTAGTTAGTGTTCCAAATCTGCAAATAAGGTAGTTGGTTTTTTAACTCTGCAAATAGATTATCTAGTTTTCTAAAATCTGCAAATATGTTTAGATAGGTTGAAAAATCCTTTTTGGTTAGTTTTAAAAATCTGCAAATGGGTTAGTTCGTATGTAAAAATATGCAAATAAGGTAGTTGGTTTTTTTTGAACTCCGCAAATAGATTATCTAGTTTTCTAAAAATCGTAAAATGTGTTTAGATAGGTTGTAAAATCTGCATGTGGTTCAATCAGTTGTTTTTAAATCTGCAAATAGGTTCATTCATATGTAAAAATCTGCAAATAGATTAGGTATTTTTTTAACTCAGCAAATAGATTAGTTTTTTTTTTAAGTCTGCAAATATGTTTTGTTAGGTTGTAAAATCTGCAAGTAGTCCAGTAGTTTAAGATTTTGATTTCTCATGTTAGTTTAAAATCCTTAGCTTTCTTTAAGTCTTAGATTAGGTTAGTTCAAGATTGTTTTGCTTTAATTAGATGAAACCCTGAGTTAGTTTGAGCTAAATTTTTAGTTTAGTTTTAATTCTTAGTTTTAGAATTTGTCATTAGAATAGTTTCACTGTTCTCTTTTCCTTTCATTAGTTTATCTCTAGTTAGTTGTCTTGTTGTTAATGAAAATCTGATTAGTGGTTAGGTTATTGCTTAGTTTTACAACCTAATGTCATGATAGTATAAGTTTCATTGTTTTCTTTGTAGCATAACTTTAGTCAATAACTTTGGTTAATTTGTTCTATAAATTGCTAGTTAAACTCTGATTAGTGGTTACGTTATTTGGTTAGTTTACTCCCTTCATAACCTATGTCAAGTTAGTATAAATTAGATCTTAGTTTCGTCTTAACTGAGGATAAATCAGACTTTTGGAACTTAGGACAACCTTAAATAACCAGAGTTAGTTTAGGCCCGTGCCCGTTGCTCCGCAACAAGCCTAAATTACTATTCAAAAAATCCAAAAAAAAATGAAAAACATTCAAAAATACAAAAAAATCAGAAAAGTACAAACAGATCAAAAACATGCTTGCTAGGCTTTCTTGACCTTGGTTAGCCCATCTAACCATTGTTAACACCCTTCTAACTACGGTTAGACTTGACCTTGCACTTGACTAACTCGGTCAACTAAACTCTAGCCTCCGGGCTAGACCCTTGACCACCCTATGCACACACACACACACCCCTAGCCTTGGCACAGGCTCATGTGCCAGAATTACACTCGATCGGTCTGATCTCACCCCTATGTGAGTACGTAGGCAATCCAAACCGGATTCGACCATAATCTAGCTTGCTTTGCTTATTTCTTGGATTAGTATTTAATTAAACACTTAGGCATCTTGATTACTTTTGAGATTAAAATTGGCTTCGGTTTAGGGAGTAGGTAACCATTTATAAAATGGGGGTCCTGGGGTGCCTAACACCTTCCCCAGGGCTTAATCAAACCACTTACCCTAATCTTTGCTAGACCATTTGCCTTATCCAAAAACTGCTTATTCGAGACCTACTCTTAGAATGAATAGGTGGCAACTCTTTAAGTCAACTTGCTTTTTATGTGAGCGGATCCAAAACTCGTGCTCATAGCTCTGGCGACTTTGCTGGGAACAAGGTTCAAGCCGGAACCTGAATTTAAGCCAAGTTAATCTCAAATTAATCAAAATGCCTAAAGTAGTTTAATCAAATGCTAATTATTTTTATCTCTTGTGTGTTTTTACAAATGTGTATTTCATACATATCATAGTAGTTTAATGACTCATTAAACCCAGTAGACAGGCTTATTACGCTAACGGCTACTGGATGATAATCCTCAGTGTCAATGGCTTAAACGTCTTGGAGGTCTGCAGAATTATGCCTGGTGGGTGATGACCCTTAGGAAACGATTCTAAACGCTCTCGCTTACACCAATCATCCATTTTTAGGTATGTTCTATACCGAGGAGTAGCATATACGGTGTTAAGTGACCTCCATCCTTTTAGGAACACCCTTGCATTACACGCGCATAGATACATATAGACTAGACTATGGTATAGTTTACAAGCAACCCACCTAGAGGGATACTCAAAACCCTAACTTACTTGTACCCAGTACCTGTCCCCCAACCATGGTTGAATATCAAAACACCTTGTCCGGATAAATACCCACTCGGGGGTATGTATTGAGCCTTTTTGTTGTGCTTGTAATAAAATACACCTTACCCTGCTTCCGGACATAGTATATGGGGTTCAAATCTCAGAAAGATAGGTCTTCACCGGACCTATCCTCAACTTTGACCTAATAGGCCCTCGATTCCCAACAACCCAGGTTAAAGCATGTCTGACCTTCGTCCGTCTGCCCTATTGGATCACATATGCCTTGTCACACAAAAAAAAAATCAAAAAAATCAAAAATCAACAATCCTCTCTCTTGCATGTCATTCCACGCTTCCAGACTAGGGGCATTGTCCCATGTCAATTAGACTGTGTTAGGTCATTTGCATGCTTACCAATCTTCACTCATTCTTATCTATTCCGGCTCTTATTCCATATCATTCCCTCTTTACAGGAGCAAACCCTGAGTCAAGCATACCAATTGCAATATGAAACAGATAGATGGCCATGAAACTGATTTAGACAACCCGACATCACAGCAGCTGCAAGCCCCGAATTTTGAGGCAAGAATAGCTACGAATGCCCAGAGCGTAGAAGAGCTGAAAAACATTATGCATGATTTTATGCGGGCCATAACACATGCTCTCTCCTCCTCAAATTCTCGACCTGCTGATGTGCCAGGCCCATCACAAGCTGATTTGCCACATGTCACCAACCTTACCCCACCGCCTGTTATCAACACCTCACTACCTGTTCAACCTCTACAACTGCATACCCTCAATATCCCTCCACCACCCTTCCAACCATTACCCGACTTCACTTTTGGCATGCCACCTCCACCTATTCAACCACAACCTATACCCCACATCACACCTCCCATCATTGACCAGTTTGAAAAGGAGGAAGCCAGGGCTGGCGGAGATCCCCATGCTGGGTCCGCTCACATATCCTCCAGCACAGCCCAGATCCCTGATGCATACAGGGAAAGAAATGAGAAGTTAGAGGAACTGGTACCAGACACATGGCATTTTGCAGTTAAAGGCATTTGAAGGGTGACAAGTGTCCACACCGTTAACTAACGAAGAGGGAGTGAGCAAGGTAGTAATTCTACTTTCAATCGAGTTCAGATTACTTTTGTCTAATTATCTTCTTCATCTTTTTCTTGCACACATTTCCAATTATTATATTCTACTATGCCTTGTAAATTTGGAAAGCCCTTCGGTCATCGAAGGCAATAGAACTCATCATAGAAGGAAGAACCCCCTCTCTGAATCGTCTAATCGATTCGTTCAGCGGTGGCTCATCGAACAGCTGAAGTGAACGCACTCTCATTCACTTTGTCTGACTCGGCACCTACGGTCTAAAGGTTTTGTCTTAAAAGCATGGGATTTTAACCCATCTTCCCGATCAGGATTAAACCTGAGGAGGAATAAGCAATAAATTGTAAATGGATGAGAGTTGCCACCTAATATAATTCTAAGGGAAATAGGATTCTTAAGATGGTTGGATAAGGCATGATCTAAAATTAGAGTTCAGGGTAAGGGATTCATTTGAGTTAGGGGAAGGTGTTAGTATACAAATCCAAATATTTTGCTTATATTAGCTCATTTATATGAATAAATTTCATGGAATTGAAGTTAATAAAAAAAAAGTAGCAAAAGACTTTAAAAAAAAACAATAGGCGGAGGCACCGATCGATGGCACCACTAGCGTCGATCGATCACCTGCGCCGATCAAAAAACACTCTATGGCCGATCGATTCATGGGTTTAGGGTGAGAAAAACATACTAAGAGATTGGAAACCCAAAAAGAGGAAAAAACCTAGGGTTTTCAAATTGAGAAGAAGGGGAGAGCTTGGAGATCTCACCCAAGACGGTTCTCAACTGAGGGATCGTAGGGAAACGATCAAGGAAAGTATTATACATTGTCTAACCTAACTACACTTATAATATTTTACATGTAATCAAAATCTAGATATATTTATGTGGGATTTGATTAAGCCTATTGTGACGTTTTCTTACATGATTCGAAGAGAAATTTCAATGATGAAACCTAGAATGGATTGTTATTAATGCTACTGATTTCATGATTTTAATTATGGAATAGTAGGATGTGAATAACCTAAGTAGGATGTGAATAACCCTGAGGAACTGGAATTGCATTTGGAAGAATGAAATTATGATGAATTAAAGATGATACTAGAAATTGATAATTTTTATTGATGCTATGAACATTATCAATTATTAAACTTAAATCTATATTGTGAATTATTCTCCATCTATGATAAAGTGACCATGTATGCTATGATCACTAACACCTTGTTGGATTGCAAACAAAGATTCTGACACATTCTAGAATCAGTGAAGATAGTCAAAAATCATCAAGCTATCTTTCTTGATGGTCCACGGTTGGAGACGCAATTGCATAAGCTTGCGCTTATAACTGTTGTGCAAATGTGGAAGAGAGGGTATTCTAGATTAAAATGTAGGATTTCAACCCAACCTTATGAGTTAGGACACTAATGCTCAGGGTGGCGTTGATGAGGCTAATGACATACTTGTCCATGTGCCGCCATTGTTGAAAAGTTGGGTTATGAAGGGGAGGATCTTTCTTGTCATCAAGAGGAGGAGGGGATGGAATGGTTCCATCAATGAACCCCATGAGATCTAAGAAGACCAAAATATGTTCCATCTGGCAATACCATTAAAGATAGTTTGTCCCATTCAACTTGATGAAGACAAAGTTGTTGATATTGGAAATATTAAGAGAGGTAGAAAACGAAGAGGTAGAGGAAGCCATTGGATCAGGAAAAAAATCAATTGGCCATTAAAGTTGCTCTGATACCATGTATAGGATAAACCTTAGTTACCTTGAGCGTCTATTGTATTTACAATATATAGAAAAGATGGGAGGTTACAATAACGTGTATAACCAGTTATAGTTCTTATTAGATAAGGATCATTAACAGATAGGAAGGTTCTCTAAAATAGATTGAAGGGAATCCTAAATACAATACGATGCTTGTGAGCATAGGATTTTATGGTCTTACCTTCTGGGTTGGGCCCTGTGGAGGAACGACGCAAAAAAATTCCTTTTATGGTCTTACGGGTTGACTAAGAGTCGTCACCTATATTATTTGTTGGAAATAGGACCCGGGTGGTTAGATAGGAATTATGGTCTTGATTAAAATCTAGGTAAGTGGTTCCATTAAGTCCCAGGGAAGGTGTTAGGAACACGGGACTCCCGTCTAAGCCAAATAAATTAAATTAATAAAAATTCTCAAGTGCTTAGATTAATGCTAACCCAAGAAGGAGAAAAACCTAAACTAGGGTCGAGCCCGGATTGGGTTGCCTACATACCCATCAGGGTGGGATTAGATCGAGTGTAGTTCAGGCAGTACTTTAACGCGTACCGGGGTTAAGGGGTGTGTGTACCAGAGTGGCTTACAGTTAGCTCGGAGGCTAGAGTTGATTAGTCGAGGAGGCTAAGGGTTGCACCAGAGTGGCTTAGGTTAAAATAACCATGGTTAAGGCTATTAACCATGGTTAGAGATGAGCCTGGGAGTGGCTAAGATCTGATTTTTGCCCTTTTTTATTTTTACCTTCTTTGGATTTTTCCTAAGTTAATTGCTCAACTTAGGTTAAAGGGAGCTAACTAGGGTTAAGTTTAACCTAGTCAAAGTCCAGGGGCAGGTCAGGTTCTGAAGGGGACCCAGAGAGGTATGCAGGGCCTAGACTGACCTCCTACAAGGTCTGGACCCATTACAACACCCATTTACAGATATACTGGAATTGGCGGTAATCTTAGTACTGCTAATTCCAGTTCTTCACAGAACTGGAATGTCGGTAACTAGACTACCGCCAATTCCCATCTCTTTTAGAAGATGAGTTTGCAGTAATGGAATGGGCAAATGGAAGGCTTGGAGGTCTCATAAGGACCTTGGGTTAGGTCCTAGGGTGAGCCCACAATGTGGTTTTTATCATGGCAGAATAAACCCCAGAATGTCGGTAGACACAATACTGACATTCTGGGTCTCTTCCAAATTTTCGGCAAATTGACCATGGCCAAGGGTCTAGTAGGCTTGGCATGGTCAAGGGTGATATGGAGGGACCCTTGGGTTCGAACCCAGGTTTTGGACTCGACTAGAGATCAAAAGAAAAAGGAAAGGGGGCATTGTTCTGGGGAAAGTTTAGAATTGCGGTAAAAGCAGTACCGCCATTTTGATCTTCTTCCAGATTCTACACTTTTACCTTATGGCTTTGGGTCACAACACTTCTAGGAGCATCCTTATGAACTTAAGGAGCCCTGGAAGGCCAAGAGAATTTTTGAACCTGTTTTCTATTTACTCATAAAAGAGGGAAGGGACTTTCTCTTTTGGAGGGTCCCATACCTATGGAAGAGATAAGGGGGCCTCTACACTTAGATTCGGTAGCAAATGAATGCTCTTAGAAGTGGACTAAGAGTATTCCAATGATGAGAAAACAAAAAAAATTATTGGAATGGGAAGGAAGTGTCCTACCCTATTTTCAACTTCCGAAGCTGATGGAAGGGTGGTCGTGTATGAGTGACCTTATAAGGGAGGGAGACCAGGGTCTTCCCTCAGGTTCAACTCAGCACAGGGGCCTCTGAGAATCCTAAGCCTGAGGGATATGGGTTTTTGGATTCACCAGGTGTTTTACAAAGTCTTCCTACTAGATTTTGGCATGGGTTTAAGTTTGGACAAGGGGGAGTACTTATAGAGTTAGGAATGCAAGGGGAGGTTTGTAAATCGGAGGAAGGTAGTTGGGACAAAAAACATCCATTGGGCCGGAACTCAGTTCTACGTACAAATCTGGAATGGTCGTAAAGCCAGTACCGCCATTCCGTGGCTAGGCCAAAATGGAAATGGCAATAATGATTTTACCGCCATTCCTAAGGTTTTCTCAGAAATGGGCCTGAATAGTCTAGGGAGCCTACAGGCACTATAGCTTTTTCACAAAAAACGTAATGTCGGTAATCACTTTACCGACATTATTACAATTTTTCAAATTTTGAATTTTTGTGGCCAAGGTTAGTTAAAGTCTGTGTGCCCATAGGGTATCTGGTATAGGCCCTGGGGCTTAGGTTTGGTTTTAACTAGGCCCATGGTTAGTTTTAGTGTTGTTTTAGGGCTAGGTTGGATTGAGTCAAGGTTAAGGTTAGGTTTAGGATTAGGGTTAGGATTGGAGCTTGAGAAAGAGGATAGGGCTGTAAAAATTGGGTGCTTACAATGCTTATCCTAAATATGGTAAGTAGAAGATATCTTAATAGGGTATGTGTTGGTGCAGTAATGTGAAAGGGGGTTTAGGAATGAGAATATGAGGGCTTTGGGAAGCCCGTGGGTGATCTGCGTGATAATAGGAGTGTTGACAAAGGGAAAAACAATCTAATGAAAGGTTACCTATTGGAAATATAAAGACGCCATGTGGGTATGTGAAGGCACTTGTATCCATAGTGTCATGCCTATAACCAAGGAGCGAATCTCGGGGCCTGTTTTCTTGCCATGTGCCCCTATTGACTCCCTTTAACTGTGGTCAAGATTCACTCACCCCTAGGGTTCACCCATCTACCCTTGGTTTTTAGAAAAAAAAATTACCACAAGGGTTAACAAAATTTAACCATAATTCATGGGAATTAAAAGGTGCTTTGTGAGAGCGAGGAGCAATAGTTCGCTCCTCACCCATGGAGCGAACTATTGCTCAACCAAGAAACACACAACATAAAGAGCGAAAGAAACTTGTGAGAGTTATAGGGGCGAAGGAGAGGAAAACGCTCACATCCAAAAACTTTAAGAATATTGTAAAATGGAGGGTGACCAAAAAGACAATCAAAATGAGTTTTATTCTTGATGATAGGTGAAGGAAATCTATTAATGAGAAACACAGTAGATTCAACGGTGGCATCCCAAAAAAATTTTAGAACAAAGGAAGTGGCCATTAGAGTTAGGCCAATTTCAACAATATGTTTGAGTTTTCTCTCAGTGATGTCATTTTGTTCGGGCATATAGGGACATGAAAGATGATGGATAATGGCATGAGCAGCAAGAAACTGAATTTAAGAAATTCACCACCCCCATCAATGTGTATGTAGGGACTTAATCATTATTCGTGTTTGGTGGTCACCACCAACCTGTGAAGTTATTCTCTGTTGTATCCCGCTCATTTTTATGAGTTTATCAGAGATGGTGGCCCAATAGATCAGGCTGTCATGATCTTTCCTAAAAGTACACAAAGTATGATCCGGTTGTATCCCGCTCATTTTTATGAGTCTATCAGAGATGGTGGCCCAATAGATCAGGCTGTCATGATCTTTCCTAAAAGTACACAAAGTATGATCCGGCGATTTGAAGAAAAACTCTCATTTGAAAGGTCTTCAATAGAGGGAAAAAAAATAGGAGATCATAAGGCGTGAGTATGAGAATTTGGGGGTTGTAGAAGTATGAAAGAGGAAAGAACTTTTATTTTAAAACACAATTCACACCCGGCAGATAGTAACAGAATATCTGTCGGAAAGGGGAAAAAAAAAGAGCTAAGGGGTTACCAAAATGATCATGGCTCTAATACCATGAAATATTACAGTGAATAACTTTAAAAATCTTCTCAATGACTCACCACAACCGGTATTCTATTTAAAATGTTTTTTAGTTTCCAAAGATGCATGATTAAAATTGCTAACTATAAAGAAAGAGTTGATCACCGAAGACTTGATTGAGGAGGATGACGAGGATAAGGATTATTCTTTTAAGCCATTGTCATTTATAGTTAGTGCTAGAGGAGAATCTGGCAATTCAAGACTCTGAACTTAGGCCTAACCAATTACGTGGTTTTCATTAGTTAGTGCTTAAGGATAATCTGGCCCCCCAACCAATATGGAGGACTTTCACGATAGTTAGTGCTCAAATGCCACATTAATGTTTAAAGCGTGCGTATTCCCCCTCTCTTTACCGCAAACTCCACCATGAGCATCGGTGGAGCTAGGGGGAAAAGCGGGCAACTGCCCCCGTAAAGTGTGAAAAAAAATTATAAGATATTTAATTAACAGGCAAAAACCAGGGGAAAAGGATTGGAAACTGAAACTCTGGATGGTAGGTACTATCAGAGTTGGGCTACCCGTTTGAAAATTCAACCGCGCCAAACAACACATGCATTAAATCTGGCAGCCCAACTCTCCAGAGTTTTAAATCACTTCCCAACCATAAGCAAAGTGGGGCTGAACTTTTGGAAAAAAAATGCCGTTAATAATATGGAAAATAGTTAATGTATCCGGGGTCCCATTTTGGAACGGAATGGCTAGTCCTCATTGGTCCACGCCCCAAATTTAAATACTCACCTACTGTGGTTAAGATTCACTCACTCCTAAGGTTAAGTAATCCAAGCATGGTTTTTTTTTTTTTTAAATCCAAAATCTTAGGCCCCGTTTGGTTGCACTTCCATTTTCTATTTTTAAAACCAAAAATTTGAAATTTTTACACAAAACATATTTCTGTATTTTGTTTTTAAAAATTAATAACAAAATTTTTAAAAATCAAGACAATAGAAATTTTTTGTTACCTCTGTTTTTTAAAACGAAAAACAAATATGGAAAACATGGACCCACCACCATCTAACCAGCCACCACTACTATCCACCACCACCCACAACCACAATACCACCACCACCACAATACCACCCACCTACAACCACCACCACACCACCACCACACCACCACTACCACCACCACCTACTACGCACCGCCACAACCACCACCACAATACTACCACCACCACCACCACTACCATTACCCACCACACCACCACAACCACCCACTATGCACCTCCACACCACCATCACTCACCGCCACACAACCCACACCACCACCACCATCACACAACCCCCACCACCACCATGAATTGAAATTATATAATCATATTTATCAAACATGTTTTTTGTGTTTTCCTTTTTTTAAAACAAGTAACAGTTAATAACGCCAAACGTGTTTCCTACTAAAAAAAATATAAAACAAAAATTTGTTTCCAATTTTTTAAATGTATCCAAACGGCCCCTTAGCTTTAATTCTTGAAAACAGAGAGTGACGTGAGAAAGATAAGAAAGATATATTTTTTATTTGTTTACTAAACCTATTAACATATGCATCTTCTTTTCGTTGATTAATGGGTAGGTAGCAAGACATACAAGGATTCCTTGTAGAGTTCTTTACAAAGGATCCTGACTCATAAATTAAATCTCTATTAAGCGGACTAACACTCTTGTAATTAATAACTTGGTGGAATTTCTTAAATCTCAATTAAGGCAGACTAGACGCTCATGTAATTATTAACTAGGTGGAAAGAAATTATATCTTTACTATTATAATGGGAGAGGGAGGCGTCGCTTGATTTTTTGAAATTCCTAAACTACCCTTATATAAAACAAAACTTTAATTTAATGTTTTACTTTAATTTCTAAACTACCTTTATCTATCTATTTAAATAATAGAATTCAATCGCGATTGAACTCGGGGAGAGCTCAATTGCACCCGCGGGTTAACATATGTCCCTTTTAACTCCTATTAACTGTGGTTAACTCCTTCCCCTCGCTCTCACGTGCGTCGCACGTGCCACCCGCTAGTAATTATAAGTGAATATTATAAGAGGGAAGGTTGTAGTCCTCAAAAAATTTTAAATTATATAAGAGGGCCCACTGTAGTCCTCAAAAAAAAAAAATTCCCGCTCCTGCCCATGAGAGGTGTATATATATAGACACGATACTATGGGAAATCCTACACCACCAGAAGCTCTTCAAGAGTCTACTTAGAAACTTGCAATGGCCCTTAGAGTTTCTCTCCTTCTGGGATCCCTTCTTCTCCTCCTCCTCCTTATGTTGCCTCACACAACTCTATCCAAACCGAGTGAGATAAAGGGTGAGAAAAGAAGCCTAGAACATCCCTTCAAGTTCCTCCAGAATCTGGAAGGATCCCAGAAGGGTCAGACTGTAGAAGGGCTGAATGAACTCAAAAAGTATCTAAAGAAATTTGGATACCTAAACTATGGAGGTAATTCAAACGACGTCAAACCCGCCGGGCATGCAAATAATGACGAGTTTGATGAACTCTTAGAGTCGGCCATCAAGACTTACCAGATCAATTATAAGTTGAAGGCCACAGGGAGTCTCGACTCTCAAACGGTGAAACAGATGATGATTCCTAGATGTGGAGTCGCAGACATTACTACAAATGGTACAACTTCAATGCGATCAGGCAAGAAGAAGCACCATCAAGATCTCCACACAGTTTCTCATTATAAGTTCTATCGCGGAAGACCAAGATGGCCACGTTCCAAGACCCATTTCACTTACAGCTTCCGTTCTAGTGTCGCTCTCTCAGAAATGATGGAGGAGGACTTACGGCGCATTTCCGAACAAGCTTTCGAGAAATGGGCAAAACCGAGCCTGTTCACGTTTGAGGAAGTTGATAGCAGTTCAGATATCGTGATTGGGTTCCACCGTCGTTCTCATGGAGACGATGACGCGTTCGATGGGCAAGGTGGGGTTACAAACCATGCTTATGAACCCACAACTGGAAAGTTGCATTTTGATGCAGATGAATATTGGAGCACTTCTGCGAGCCCTGGTGTCATGGACATGGAATCCATTGCTTTACACGGAATTGGGCACGTTCTTGGCCTTGACCACAGCCCAGATCAAGATTCCGTAATGTACTCATCTCTTTCTTGCGGAGTTGCGAAGAGGAGGCTGACTGATGACGATATTTTGGGCATAAGGACCTTATATGGTCGTTTTTAGTGAAGGAAGTTGGAGTATGCATATGTAAATATTATGTAACGAATAAAGGATGCTGGCCTCTACTCTCTATCTCTCGATCGCTAGAATAGTAGCCCTAAGTGCATGGCGATTTAATATGAAGAGAGTTAGAAGTGCATCTAAGACCAGCTTCTTTAGAAGAGATGGTCAATGTGTGCTAAAAGAGCCCTTGTGTATTTTGTTGGATTTTCTTAATAGTGTGGAAGCTCCCTTCTTTATATTTTCTAGACCTCCTATATCTAAGTTGGGATCCTATTCAATTGTGATTGAGCCCGGAGAGTTCAATCGCTCCCACTGATCAACATGATTTCCCTTTTAAATTCTCATAATTGTGGTTAAGATTCACTAACCCTTAGGTTCAACAATCTAATCTTAGTTTTTAGGAAAAAAAATTTAACCGTAAGGGTTAAAACAACTTAATCAGAGTTATAAAAAAATATATATTTAAAAAAAAGCAGTTAAAGAGTTCTTTGAGTGCGATTGAACTCTCACAATTGGACAAGATCTGGTCTTCCTATATGTGGTCTCCCTATATGTTGTATCTTGGGTGCACCAGTTGTGGAATTCCATGAGGCTTCGGATTTTCTCTGATGGACACCGAGGTGGACGCTCAGGCATCCACACACCATCTGACATGTGGCGATTAAAAAAGGGGAGAGATATCAAGTGGGGAGAAGTCAACACCATGGGGAGAAAATGAAATTACTTCTCCCCATTTAATCGCTATATATCAGATGGTGTGTAGATGCCCGAGCACCCACCTCGGGCGTCCACATGAGGTAATCCGATGTCACTGGGAAGCAAATCATCTGTCATGTCCTTCCATTTGATCTTGAGTGTTTAAAGGTCAAGATGCATGGTCTTGGTCTTGGTCTTGTATGGATTTGACAGTTGTATGAGCGATCCTACCTTTAAACAGTAAGGCAATTGTGAAGGCGGCAACAGGAACAGACAATATGGGTCCTTCCTCATGCTTTTTTTTGTTAGATTCCTCGGGACATATTTTCCAACAGATTTAGGAGTCCCACAATGTTAATAAAGGGTCTGGTTTTCTTGTAATTAGGCCAAAGTAAAACATTTGGCCTAGCCTTTAAATACCTTTTTAACTCCCTTTAATTATGATAAAAAAAAAATATATGTTAACTCTTGTAGTTATATAAAAAAATATTAACTCTTGTTTCGAGGGGAAATATAATCACCGTTATTGGAATGGGACGTGTTCTCGGATGAGATTGACATTTTCAACTCCAATTCTCTCATCTTTGTTGTTTTACCGAACTCATGCAAGATAGATAGAGAAGATGAGACAAAATCTCTTCTACGGAAAGTGGTTCATAGGATCTCTTTCTTGTTTGTCTTTAACCGAACTAATGCTCGAAGCATCCAAATATTACTTTTTGAGTAAGTTGAGTTCGAACGAGAAGAAAGAGGAATATGGAAGAATGTTGAAGAGCTCGATCTTGACTTATGCAAGATAAATAGAGAAGATGAGGCAAATTCTCTTCTATGGAAAGCGGTTCATAGGATCTCTTACTTGTTCGTCATCAACCGAACTCATGCTGGAAGCATTCATAGATTACTTTTTGAGCAAGTTGGATTCGAATGAGAAGAAAGAGGAATATAAAAGAATGTTGAAAAGCTAAATCTAGACTTATCTTGTCCCGGGCATCATGCTCCTTACAATCCAACAGAGAAGTGCTAGGTTGCAAGGCAAAGAAGTTCTTCCCAATAGGAATCTGAAGTTTGGGATTCTATTGCTATAACACCATGGATGGAATTTATGTATAATTTTTGTACTTAAACATCTAATAATTTGTTGTGTAAACATCCAATAATTTGTTTTGTAAACATCCAATAAAGAGTTTATTTCTTTTTTATTCGATAATCTCTCATTTCATTCATGCATATTATAATATTATGAAACCAAGCTAATAGAATAATTCACTTTACAGAAGAGCAATGTCATAAATGCAAAGATTTGTTAATTAGAAATGATCACGGTTACATAAATTTGTGGGCCTTACAACAAACGATCATCATTATTTAAATCACCGTGATCTTATATTTAATCAACAATCATGATTATCTAGAGTTCGTGATCATAAATAATGTGATCTAGTTAATACGTGACATGTTTATTATAATCATGGTCTCCAAAGAATTTTCCTAAACTATAAATTTGATCACGGTTATTTCACTAACAGATAATAATCATGGTCTGATGGAGTCTTTTCATTTTCTGACTTTCTATTTTATGTGATTATTCGTATTTTAAAAAGATATAAATGTTTATATGATTACGGTTTTCTTTAGAAACCGTGATGATACATTATGTTTATAAAATCTCAAATTTTGACTCGCTTTCTTTTCACATGCAGATTTTAAACATAATCTCTAACCCTCTCGGAGTTTTCCTATAATAATTATTCTCTATGTCAAATGTCTCGTTCAACGTCCGGTATCATCTCCATTCAACCTCCGGCATCACCTCCCTCTATGAGGAATGTTTTCTCCCTCTTTTTTAGTTTATTTCACTCAAATGATTAAATAAACTGTTGCTTATTTTTAATTGAAAATAAATATTTTATGTCAAAGCCAGCTAAAATTTGCAGACTACAATTTGAACTGTTATTCATAGAGTGAAACCTCCTCTTATGCATGCATACATTAGGGGATTGCTTTAAACCCTCTGTTATGCATTTCTTCATTACAAAGTCATGTCAGAAACACAACGTATTGACACAGAGCCAAATATCAATAGTCTTTCTACTTTGAAAAAAAAATTGTGCTAATGGTGATTTAAATTTTAAATTGATATATTTGTTTTGGAACAAAACTATTAGAATATTTAACCAAAAATATTAAACATCTTATGCATGAACAATTAGAGAAGCAACATGTGCATGAAATTTAACAACTCAAATCAGCTGTGCTAAAAATGGAAGAAAGGGATAACCAAAATAAAGAATATATTATCTGTTAATTATGACTTATTAAGCAAGAATTAGCACAATTAATTGCTAAGGTGACTGATCTTGAGTCAAAAGTTCTAAGAGCGCGATCATCTGCTAGTTGCTCAGGTCACATGGTACGTAAATGCATAGTTTACTAGATATGTTATTACAATATGTTGTTTTAATTTGCTATAATTATTTGTTATTTATTTTATAGAATTTTTTGATAACATTTTTCATATTAAGTTAATTAATTTTGTTTATTCTAAAGTGATATTGCACGATTAATTGAAGAATTCTTTGAGGAATTTAGTCATTTGTTTGATGAGAAAATAAGTACCGGTTGTCTTCCACTAATAACATTTGATGTTGCAATCTTGCATAAAAGAGTTACTTCATCAACATATATTATATGAAAAAATGGTACTGACTTATACATAAAAATGATATCAGTATAAATTTGATTTTGCTAAACATAAGGTAAGACAACTCAAGAATTAATGAAGGTTATTTTGTTTGCTTTCATATTATTATAACTTTATGACTTACAATTTGAATTTTTATTTATTTCATAAAATAAATAAATTATTAAGAGATAGAAAGAAGGAAAATATGTATATGTTTTTTAACCTTGAACAATCAATAAATGTTAATAGTAGTGCTGACTTATTGATAATAGTTAAATCAGTCTTAATCAATGATAACCAAATATTCATTATACTCTATAATATTGGGTAAGTTTCTTCCTACACTCCTTGATGTTCATCTCTAGCACTCATGGTACATTGGTCCTTCTTATATACGTCGACGATATTATTCTCACCGGAGGCAACACCGCTCTTCTCACTGATTTTGTTTTTCGCCTTAGCAATGAGTTTGCTATGAAGGATTTGGGCTCTCTTCACTATTTCCTCAATATTAAAGTCATATCCACCCCCACTGGTTATTTTTTTGTCAATTTTACGTCTATGTTTATGTTTTGTACTACCTTTATATAATTGATCAAATTAGTGTCGTAAAGTGTAATTGCATTCAATTCGAATCGTTTGAAATGCAAGAATGGATCCACAAGCAAAATTTATTAATATTTAGTCTCGTTCAACAATTATTAGTCTTTTTAATTATTGTTTCAGAAATTTTATGTATTAATTATAGCTCACATTCCGTTCATTATCTAATTTTTTTTGTAATGTCCCAAATAAAAAGGTAATTAGGAATGTGGTTCCTACACCATGTTGTACCCGAGAGACATCATCAACAGCCATAAAATACAAATACATGATAAGATTTTTTATTGTTTTGTTAAGGGTGATGAACCATATAGTAATAAAAACAATATAAGGACTTAAAAAGGATCGAGCTTAATTTATTATATTATTTGCAAGTTGGTGTGTGGATGGATGTTCTATTTTATTCATGTATAAATTTAGAATTGTTTGTGAGGAGCTACAGGTGGTAGGGATTGCATGAATGAGGATTTTAACAGAGATTTCTAAAATACAAAATGGAAGAAGATCACAAAAAAAAAAAAAAAGATCAATGATCACAGTTAAGTAAAACACCGTAAACTTTAAATTATAAACAATCACGGTTAATATTTAAACTGTGATTGTAAGAAAAACTCGAAATTAGCGTATTTTGAACGTATAATCTCGGTTAATTTCCTTAAATAATCACGATTAAATAACCGTGATATTTGGTCGACATATAATCACGACACAAAATGTTACGATTCATTTTGCATGCTATAACCATGATCAGCTAGTGGCTTACGATTACAGATAAAATTCGTGAGAGATGATCCGATTTCTTCTAGTGACATTCAAAAACTTTTAAAAAATTGTAGTTTGGAGGGTGGCCAAAGAGACAATCATAAACGAGTTTTATTCTTGATGACAAGTTAAGGTAATCTATTAGTGAGAAACACGACAGATTCAAATGCGGCATCCCAAAAGTTTGTTGGATCAGAGGAAGTGCCCATTAGATTTAAGCTAGTTCCAACACTCTACCTGTTTTTTCTCTCAACGATGACATTTTGTTCGGGTGCAAAGAGACATGAAAGACGATGGATAAAGCCATAAGTAACAAGAAAATATCTAAATTTAAGAAATTCACCTCCCCATCACTGTGTAGGGACTTTATTCTTGTGCCCAATTGATTTGAAACAAATGAATGTTTTGAGGTGTTCGATTTTTGTACAAGAGGAAAATCCTAGTAAAGTGATTGAAAGCATTGACAAAATGAATGTAATAGAGATATCTATTAGAAGATAAAACGAGTGCAAGATCCCATAAGTCTGCATGAAGAACTTCTAAAGGAGACGAAACAACTTGTAAATGAGAGACAAAGGGAAGCTTGTGAATTTTCCTCATTTTACAAGCACAAGAAAGAGTTATAGGCTTTTTAATAGAAGTGACAAGTTTTGTAGGCAAGAGAAGATGATTAGTAGGTGAGGCGGGATGGACCAAGCGTTGATGCACTATGTATAGGGGAGCGCGCTCACCATGCATAGGTGAGGAGGTAAAAGTGGACATGTGACTATCAAAGTCCGGCTTTGGATTCTCTCTAGCGCATGCCAGAAAAATGCTCAAGACTTAAGCGACATGTGGCGGGAAAAGTCATTTCATTTCTTCCCTAATTTTTGACTTCTCCCCATTTGATATCTCTCTCCCTTTATCTCACCATTTTATCACCATGTGTCAAATAATGGCCGGAGAAGTCAAAATCATGGGCCCATGAAATGACTTCTCCCGCCACTTGTCGCTTAAGTGTGGAAGCCCTTGATCATTTTTCTGGCATGCGCTAGAGAGAATCTGAGGCCTCAAAGTCCAAGCGGTGAAGATTGCGGCCTCGGATTGTCTCTGGCGAAGCTACAAAGCCCTTGTCTCGGGCAACCATAGAATAGGGGACAAGTGGTGGAGAAGTCAAAATCATGGGCCCATGAATTTGACTTTTCTACACACTAAATGACACATGGTGATAAGGTGGTGATAAAAAGGGAGAGATATATCAAATGGGAAGAAGTCAAAATCATGGGGAGAAAATGAAATGACTTCTCCCCTTTTTATCGCCACATGTCCCATATTTTATGGTTGCCGGAGAGGGCTTTCTGGCTTTGCCAGAGACAATCTGAGGTCAAGGATTGCCTTTATTTTGCCCTTGCCTTATGAGACTCTCCAAACGATGGTCCTTAACATAGAAACACATTGGATGGAATTCATGGAAAACATCATTCTTAGTACAAAATTGAGAGACAAAAAGCAAGTTCATGGCTATATAGAGAGGGAACACGGAATATTATTTGTTGAGAAGGAAAGATTGGAAGTTGGAAAGTAGAGGAACCAATATGGGTAATGAGAAGGCCATAACCATTGCCTATTTTGAGTTGATTCGGTGGTAAGATTTCAAAGAAAGGTGGCCAAGATCAGCACTAAGATGGTTAAAGGAGCATGCTATTCACACCCGATGGGTGGTGGCACACTACCCATCGAAAAAAAAAAAAAAATGGCACACTACCCATCGGAAAAAAAAAAAAAAAAAAAAAGCTAAAGAGTCACCAAAGATTCATGGCCAAATCAAAAATTTTTAAAATTACTTCTATACACCAAAAACAAAAAAAATTACCTATAATTTTATAACTACACACCAATCACTAGACATTACATTTAAAGGATCTATACTTTACTAAGTTCATTCTTTGATAGTTTTTCACTTCTTTAATTTGACACATTGCTCTCTGTTTCTTTGGTACCCGAATAGTCTTCGCTATTGTCTTCAACTACAAGAGACAATTTAGAGTTGTTAATAAAGGGCTAGAACTGCGTCTGAGTTTGATGGGTTTGGACTAAGCTATCATTAGGTGTGGGTGCACAAGATAAAGAGCTTAGAGAAAAGGGAAATGAGATTGGAAACTGTAGGACTTTCGTCATGGCTGGCAACAAAAGTGATATAAAAATACAAAAATTGGCGGATTTTTTAAGAAAAATACTAGGAGAGAAGATTTTAAAAATAAGCTTTGAATGTTATTGAGTAAAGTTGAATGAAGGAAGGGTTTTGGGAGTAGAACTTAAGAATTACCAACGAATATTTTGCTTTTTTTTCTCTTCATTGGCTTTGTTTTGGAGGTCAAAAAGAGATGGGGGTGTTAAGTGGAGATGAAATTAAGATGGGTGTACCTATTAAGAAAAATAAAAACTGAAAAATATGAAAATTAATAATTAATGGGGTGAAGTAATGTGTGTGTGTGTTTGCATGGGTGGTGTTAGTGTTTCCTTCAATTGCCTACAGTAATCACCTTGTGGCCTTATTGAGTTTACCAAAAAAAAAGTAATTAAATATTGGGAACCCATAACTTTTGAAAATCCTCTCACTGGCTCACTACAACCGGTAAGGTGGTATTCTATTTAAAATGCTTTTGAGTTTCCAAAGATGAATAATTACAATTGCAAACAGTACCAGAGAATAAAGAATGAGATCCAATCACGGCTTGATCAACGAAGAGTTGATTGAGGAGGATAAGGATTATCTTTTTGAGTCATTATCATTTATAGTTAGTGCTAGAGGAGAGTGGCAAATCAAGACTCAAGATTTAGGCCTAACCAATAACGGGGTTTCATTAGTTAGTGCTAGTGCTTAAGGAAAGTCTGGCTACTCCACTTTCTGAACTTAATTTGGCCCCCAATAAGTGGGATTTTCACTAGTTAGTGCTCTGTATCACATTAATATTTAAAACGTGCATATTCCCCCTCTTAACAAGAAATTCCACCATGAGCATGGGTATAGCTAGGGGGCAAAGGGGGGAGGTTACCTCCTAAAGCATAAACCATGGGATTGGGTGGGTAGCTGAACTTTGTTTTTTCTTTAAGGCTTTAATAATATATTATTTAATACGGCATAACGTCGTAAGGAAGCATATCCATCCTCTGTGTTCTTCCTTGGGTTCTTCCCAACGGCCAGCGGTTTTGAAGGTTAGGATTTCTCTAAGAGGTGGTTACAACTGTTACATCTGTACAACCCAATTGATCCTAGCCTTCCAACACCCATGAACACAGGGAAGAATACAAAAGATATGTTTCTGCCTGTTAAGGGTGGAAAGTTGCTCCTAACTTTTGTAAAAATATATTTTATAATATATACCAGATATGAGTTCACTCTATACGATTAGAAGAAACAATAACTGTAGGATATATACAAAATGTACGGAGGAGATGACCCACAAAATTGGTCCTCAAAAATTTATCTACAAAAATCCTAGCTCGGCCCTGCTCATGAGAGGTGTATATGTCACAACCCAAAATCCCCCCTAGGAAGTTTGGAGACTTTAGCTCGCGAACTATCATATCATACCATCTTGTGAGAATACACAAGGCATACAAATAGCGGAAGCGGAAATTTTCTAATTAATAAAACTTGTATATGTATTCCAAACTCGTATAGCGTTCGACATATCAAAAATAAAGTGGACCTGCCCACTATCAAAATACACAATTCACTCTCTCACTCCTCTCAGCAATACTCTAGATAGGGCCGATAGCGTCTCCAGAGCGCCGGTATATGTGTGTGTGTGTGTATATATATATATATAATATATTTCACTTGTTTAAAAATTATTAGAATAATACAATATAAAGAATAAAGTTTCATCATTTATTTTAAAATAACTAATAAAGAATATGGGTTCCACTTTAACCACAACGACTTTCACTATTGTCTAATCCTTATTATGTAATGGTAATAGAGTAAATAAATAATTTTAAAAAAAAATTAATTGAAAAAAATAAAGTTGCAAAAGAGTTTGACCAAGACTTACACTTTAACCCAAAAAAAACAAATGATGGGTGAAAAGTTGTGAGAACTTTTCTCTCGCCGTGTCACTGTAAAGCTTCGTAAAAAACGAAAACAACTTGTAATAGAGTACATGTATGGTTATGATATGCATGAGATGCACCATATCATAATCATCATCACAATTGGAAGGATTTTGATTTAATTTGAGATTGAGTTGAGATTTGATTAGGATTTGATTAGCATTAGATTAGGAATGGTTTGAGATACCATAAAGACAAACTGAATATTATTGAATTCACAAGATGATTACAAAGAGACCCAATTAGGGTTTAAATAGATAATAGTATATAGATAAATATAGAAACTAAATCAAACCATTCCTAATTTAATGTTAATCAAATCCTAATCAAATCTCAATCTCAATCTCAATCTCAATCTCAATCTCATACTAAATCCAAATCCTTCCAATTGTGATGATGGTTATCATATGGTGCATCTCATGCATATCATATCCATACATGTACTCTATTACTCCCCCTCAAACTCATGTAAATTTGAAAATATGCGTGAGTTTGATACTTGATCAAGTAAGGTAGCTTGCTAGTTATTCTAATGTCGTTGCAGATGAGAGTTTCCAATCATCACTGTTGTTGATGTGTTATATGAAGAGAGAATAATACGGGCCTCAACGGGCTAGACCTCGATGGGTCAATGAAAAAGAGTGGACCTCGATGGGTCAAGTGTCGCGCCCCAAAATCCATCTTACGAGAATTGAGAACTTTGACACGTGACTTACTTGACTTAATCTATTTAATGAGATTTAAAGGCATACAAAAATCTGAACTTAAAAATTTCTTCAATTGAATAACATTTAATACATCAACTGAACATCAATTAAATCTACAACTAAACTGAACCTACACAATCTAAATCATCCTCGTGATTCTCAACTCTTTAATTAAATATATCAAATCTAAATATCTCAATTTAAAAACTAAAACATAATAAACTAATTACAATCCCTCTGGAATTTAAACAATTTCTAATAAACTAAAATCGAAATCTCGTTCCTCTTCGGGATGATCACCTATGAGATCTTCCTTACGTACTCCTCTTCAATTCAGGGCTCTTGCGTACAATTATTAAATCTCGAACTTGCTGACAACAAAAGTCATCGACTGAGTAACAAGTTACTCCGCGTATATAACAATCCATAGTAAACAATATCATAACTATGACATGCATACAAGTAACAGTTCAATTACAATTCTCATACATAAATCAGAGTGCGGAACATATTTTCTTTTCAATTCTTTCATGTGTTCACTTGTACTTATCTTAATTGTCTTGCTTATTTTATTGCTTAACTTTTCTTTTTTATTATACTTTTCTTGACTTGTCTTTCTTGTCATATTTTTTTGACTTGTCTTTTCTTTTTTTTTCATGAATAAATCAAACAACATGCACTATGCGATAACTTAAAATAACTTTACCACATATATTGGGTAGAGATTAACATATACCCTACTTTCCGATGTACCACACAGTTTACACATTATCCGATGCATACGGCTTATCTACACATTATCCGGTGTATACGGCTTGTCTACACATTATCCAGTGTAAATATACGGCTTGTCTACACATTATCCGGTGTAAATATACGGCTTGTCTACACATTATCCGATGTATACGACTTGTCTTGCCTTGATCTTAGGCTTGTGGGTACTCGGTCAGTGCAAAACTCAATCATGCATTCATCGCTTTCGTGTGTACTTGTATACTTGTATAGTACTTGTAATCTTGCTTTTTATCATGCTTTTACATATTCATTATCTTGAGTAAGTGCACGGTAAAATACTATTGATTAAATTATACCTAAAACTATCAGTCAAGGGTCATAGGACATCTCACCATGTTTGACTCTCATCAAAGGTTCATTTACCCAACAATATATCACGTATGAAAATATAAAATAAACACACAGTAACATTCATGTTCCTAATAATTTAACAGGCTTTAACCACAGTTTACTTTTCTACATGCATAATTTATAATTTAATTTAAATATCAACTCCTTTTTTAATTGAGATCAATATCATAATTACACTACATAATTTATCAATCATAATTCTCATAAATTATATCCACAAAACACACTAACATGTAACCCTAATCTCACAAATAATCTATATCCATCATTCAATTATTTCATACGTTGCATTCAACTCCAAAATCTCATCACTTCCTCCATTCTCATTTCATAAATACATCACAATATTCATTCTCTTTCCCCTTATTGATATACGTACATCATAAAAATCATAAATAAAACATCTCTAAAAATCATGAACATATCTAATAAGGGATATACATAATATAACATGCTTTGATCTTGTTATCTTACTTTAAATCCAAACTATTTATTCTTATTTATATTAATAATCATCATATTGTTATAAAGAAATTCATATTTACATTATTCATAAAAACATTACATGAGGGATGATCAAAATCTCTTTATCTTACTATCAATCATGTTCTTTACATTGATCTTATCATTAGATTCATATTTTAGATTAATAGTTATAAAATTGAGAACTATGGAAAGTTATTTGCCTCACTTGATCGCTTCCCTACGATCTTACGCTTACGAATGAGGCTCGATCTAGATCCTCACATCTCCCTCCTTCTTCTTTAATTGAATCCTTGAAATCTTTAGGTTTTTTTCCCCTTTGGATTTCTCAAAATACTCTATTCTCTCTCTTTTTGATGTTTATGAGGCTCTAAGAAACCTAATTCACGAGTTAATGAGGTATTTATAGAGTTTGGGAACCCTAACGAAGGTACAAAGTCAAAAATCATGATTTTTCAGACAATTCCCGTGTTGGGCGATCGATCCCCCCCCCCCCCCCCCTAATTTTTTATTTTTTTATTTTTATACTCGGAACAGCCTTAGGTATTTTGTCCATAACTTTTGATTCGGTTATCGGAATTAGGCGATTCAACTTGCGTTTGACTCATCATTCAAATAAAAACAATTTCATGTCTAATAAGCAAGTCTCAATTTTAAGATTTTAATTACCTAAACGAGCTCTAAAGCTGACTAGTTTGGAATGGTGTTCAGCAACCCAGATTTTTTGATATCCAACATTTAACCTATCTTTGACTAAAAATCTGGAAAAAGGATAAACATGAACTTAAAAGAGGGTCTCCATACCTTCCTAATTGTTTAAGAATCATTCGATTCCGATCAACAGTGACAAGACTAGAGCTTCTTGAAATTGAGGGTATGTTAAGGCATCCCTTTAATTCATCTTTTAGGAACGCATGCATTTAAAATCAGGCACATATTTTAAGAAATTCATATAAATGACATGAATGTCAAGAAACTAAATTTTGGGTCTCTACAAGGCTTCAATGGGCCGAATAGCATCTTGGACAATGAAATTGACCTCTTTTGGCCAAATTCAAAATAACATCTGTGATAGTGCCTATGGTGTCGCCAAAGGGTTCACGGGTCTTCAAAAGGGTCTCTATGGTTTGAAAAGTAGATCCTAGTGATCTTGGCTTTGGTCTTGCCAAAGGAGTCACAGGTCTTGATAAGGGCCTCTATGGGCCCAAAAAAAAAAAAGGGAGCCTTAGTTTTTTTTTTTTTGTTTTTGCAACACAATCATCAACATTTTTTTTTTTTCGAACACATCCTTGGGATGACACGATGAGGTTGTGGCTAACCCCTTCCGCCATTGACACATATTTATGGCAGTAACCTCCACTACCATATCACATCCCTCTTCATCTCCAATAAGGACACATGATGTGCAGGCTACATCTTTAGCCCGTCGGAAAGGCAATTCAAGAGGGAAAAATCAAGAACTGGAGTGAAATTGGATGAAGTCGTTGCTTATGGTGATGTCTTGGTATTGAAACTATTGGAGGAGTGATGACCAAATTGGTTCCAAGAACACTGTATCTTGACCAAGAAAACTCAAATTTTATTTTTTTTACCACCACGTTGAGGCATGTGGAGCACTCGTCAGTATGGCAGATTAGCAGGATCATGAGGCGGGGGTTGAAGGTTGCAGGACAAGGGTGCTTGCTACGAGCACGTCCTAAGACCAGGGGCGGAGCCACAATTTTCCAGTGGGGGGGGCACATGATGGTTGATGGAAAATGATAGTAATTGTTGATGGGTTCGTGAATAATTATTAGGTTGGTAAGAAATACTCTGAGTCTAGGGGGATGGGGATGGGGATTCGGGAGCGTAACCCCCAAATTTTTTTTTATGACTAAGTTTTTGGGCTATTTCATACATATCTTGCAGGTATTATTTCTTCTTATTCATGGGATAGCTATCCCCTTGCCCCCCATGACTATGCCCCATCAAATAGTTAAATAACAATATATAACAGATAAATTTAGTTTTCAATAGTTTAGGAAACGTTGCCCCGGCCCTTGCCTCATGGGAATATCTATTAAATAATTAAGTATAATTTTTTTAGGGACAATTCCCGTACCATAATTATGTCCAATAAATAATTAAACAACTTAGGCCTCGTTTGGTTGCACTTCCGTTTTCTGTTTTTTGTTTTTAAAAATAAAATTTTGAAAATTTTTTCACAAAACATGTTTGGTAAACATGTTTCTATTTTCTGTTTTTAAAAATGAATAACAAAATTTTTGAAAATCAAGGTAACAAAAATTTTCTACTACCTCTGTTTTTGAAAACAAAAAACAAAACACGGACCCACCACCACCACCCACAACAACCACCGCACCACCACCCACCACCACAATACTACCACCACCACCACCACCATAATACTACCACCATCCACCACCACCACCTCACCACCCACCACCACAATACAACCACCACCACCACCACCATCACCACCACCACAATATTACCACCACCATTACCACTACACCACTACTCACCACCCACCTCCATCACCATCACCACCACCACCACTACTCACCACCCACCACCCACCGCCACATTACAACCACCACCACCACCATTGCCACCCACCACCACACACCACCACCGCCACCATCACCACCAACTTACACCCACCGCCACCACTCACCACTACCACCACCATGAATTGAAATTATTTAATCATATTTATCAAACGCGTTTTTTTTGTTTTTCTTTTTTAAAAATAAGTAACGGTTAGTAATGTCAAATGTGTTTCCTACTTCAGAAAATTGAAAACAGAAATTCGTTTCCAATTTTAAAAAACAAAAAATAAAAACAAAAAAACGGAAGTGTATCCAAACGGCCCCTTAGTATATAAATACTTTTATTAAAGTTCAATGGTACCTGTATGGAAATCAGATCATAATCAATTGCGATTGAACTCGAGGAGAGTTCAATTGCACCCACAAGTCAACACGTATCCTTTTTAACCTTTATTAATTGTGGTTAAGATTTACTAACACTTGGGGTTCAACAATATAATATATATATATATATATATATATATATATATAATATTTAACTTTGATTAGGAATTTTAAATCTTAGGGTTAATATTTTTTTTTAAAAATCAAGGTTATATTATTGAACTCAAGAGTTAGTGAATCTTAACCACAATTAACAATGGTTAAAAGGGACATGTGTTGACCTATGGGTGATCAAATCTCACTGCATCTGTCCATTCCCATGGCTATGCCTAAAGAAATGGAAAAAAATATATCAAAAATTCAGTGGGGGCACGTGCCCCCACAGGCCCCCACCTAGGCAGTGACCCAGGGTTGTTGCTTTTGAAGACAAAAGGGGGTTGGAGGTTTGGTGCAACCGATCATAATGGGGAAGAAAAAAAAAAGATAAGGCCTAGAGAAAAGAAAGAGAGATAAAGAGAGTTTAGGATGGTGGTATGTATGTGTGGACTTGTTTGGAGTACCTCGTAAGAAAAGGTTGTAAGAGAAGTATTTTCCCTTCTCACCTCCTTCACTCTCCCAGCAGCTCCACTACCACCATTGACGCAAAAGCCATAGCATGTAACCTAAAACAAAAAAGGAAACTAGACGGGCGGCATTGAAGGCCGCCTGCTGGAAACGCTCGTGCCAACTAAAGAATAAAGGTAAACAAGAGAAATTTTTTAAGTCGGATAAGATCGACCCGCTCTGATACCATAAAGACAAACTGAATATTATTGAATTCTCAAGATGATTACAAAGAGACCCAACTAGGGTTTAAATAGATAATAGTAAATAGATAAATATAGAAACTAAATCAAACCATTCCTAATCTAATGCTAATCAAATCCTAATCAAATCTCAATCTCAATCTCATCCTAAATCTAAATCCTTCCAATTGTGATGATGGTTATGATATGGTGCATCTCATGCATATCATAACCATATATGTACTCTATTAACTTGTGTGACTCCAAAAAAGCCTTTGAGTCCAATACCGCGCTCCACATGATCTAAAACCGTGCTCCGGCGGCGGATCCGCTCTCAAACTGCCGGAACGAGGTTTAAGAGCAGGAGCGGTAAGGTTTTCACATGGTCTCTATCCTCAAGCAGGTGATCTATAGAAGGTTTTGCGTCGTAATACTCCTCCTCGGTCCAAGGCTCAGGAGCATGTATATCCACAGAACTTGCCAAAGATAATAATTCAGCTGAGCATGGAATACTCAACGTATACACACCACTAGATAATATATAATGTCATAATATCACATGCTTTCATATAGACAGTTCATCGGATACACATGCAAATGGAATCAAATCCGGAAAACCTCTTTTCAAATACATTGTGCATACTTTACCAAACATATACTTATTTTCACTTTATCTTTCAGAACATATTCTCATAACTTCTTTTCATAACTTTTACACTTACACTTGTAACATTTCACTTGCTTTGCACATGACTTTTATGGGAGATTTTCTTTACTAATGTCTACCTTCAAGGAGTAGAGTCCACTAGCATCCATGACCAACCTTCCCGTTGGTATCTTTGCACATAATTCTTTTGGAATCAGATGACAACACCTTACCTGACTGGTAAGATGTCATTATCATCCTTCCATTGCACTTATTATATTTTTCTTAGATCAAGTGACTAATGTCTACCCTGGTATGGTGTAGAGTCCATTAACACCCTCTCAATAACAACTTAATTTGTTCATTGCTTTTACTTCACATTCCGGATACACATATATATACAAAAGCTCGATCATGCGATACGTGTTCATATACAATTGTGAGTGAACATGGTAGACAAATGATAACACTTAATTCATATGACACATGCTTTCTATTTCATTTAGAACCATCAAATAATCATCTACACATGATAACACACTTGAATTCATCACATAATCACTTTCTTCATTTGGTTTAAGCATATAATCATCACAAGTCACTAGTAGGAGTCCCTACTAGATCACATCGAAGCACAAAGGCTTCCATCATGGTTTTCACATAAGTATTATGGCATAAAAAGCTAGTAGAGTGTATCTACCTTTACAAAGATCATTTTCCTACGATCGTGCACTTTAGAAACACCTTTTGAAAGTGATAACGGTGTTCGGATCGTCACCGAAGCTCAAGCAAAACCCTTTCTCTTCCTCCCTTTCCTTTCCTCTTTTCTCCTTCTCTTTCTCTTCTTTTCTTTCTTTCCAAGTCTCTAAGCGTTTGTGTAATCCTAACCCCACGAAATGGCTTGTATTTATAGCCAAAGGTGTTGGCCAAAGACCCATACACCCTTAAAATATCTAAAAAAATCTTTCCAAGGCAAAATATGCTTGACCGGTTGACCGATGGTGTTGAGTGGTCGACAGATCAAAATTCTCCACTTGCCAAATTTCTCCATAAAGAAAAGTGCGATCACCAGTCGGCCGATGGTCATGATTGGTCAACCAGCAGTGGACGGGCCGACCAGTGCTTGTGACCAGTCGACCGATGATGACTGTTTTTGTGCCCTTTGACCTGATCTTTCACCTTAACACTTGGAGTATTTTTCATACTCTTTGTTCTTCATCCCAAGCACCCAACACACATACACATATCCTTAACTCACCTTAAACCACACTCCATAACACTTAGATAAATGTGGAACCCTTCTTAGCATTAACCAACACCCAAGGTCACATGGAAGACCCTGGCCTTTACATACCCTATACAATGACACTATTACTTGCACTATTCACATGAACAGTGCACGTGAAGTCCGGGGCTCTACAGTATATATGTAGCCTTATACACTTGGGTATTCTACACCTCCAGAAGCTCCTCGAGAGTTTACTTAGAAACTTTCAATGGCCCTTAGAGTTTCTTCCCTTCTGGGATCTCTTCTTCTCGCCTCCTCCTCATCCTCCTCATGTTGCCTCACGCAACTCGATCCAAACCAAGTAAGAAAAGAAGTGAAGAACATCCCTTCAAGTTCCTCCAGAATTTGGAGGGATCCCAGAAGGGTCAGACTGTAGAAGGGCTGATTGCACTCAAAAACTATCTCAAGAAATTTGGATACCTAAACTAGGTAGGTACTTCAAACGACGCTAACCTCGCCAATGCAAATAATGACGAGTTTGAGAACTCTTAGAGTCGGCTGTGAGCATGGGATCTTCCTACCCACTTTCACAATTATATATGTTTTGACTTGAGTCGCCACCTATTCATTCTTAGGGATAGGTCCCGGGTATTTGTATGTTTGGATAAGGAAAATGGTCTAATCAGAGTTAGGGTAAGTGGTTCGGTTAAGCCCTGAGGAAGGTGTTAGGCACCCCAAGACCCCCGTTTTATAACGGTTACCTACTCCCTAAACTTAAGCCAATTATAATCTCAAAGTTTAATTAGAATGTCCAAAGTTTTTAAGTGAGTGCTAATCCAAGAAAAATAGAAAGCTAGATGGCTAGGGTCGAACCCGAGTTGGGTTGCCTACGTACTCACATGGTGAGATCAGACCGAGCGTAGTTCTGGCACATGAGCCCGTGCCGAGGCTAGGGGGGAGTGTGTGTGTGCATAGGATGGTCAAAGGGTCTAGCCTAGAAGGCTATGGTTTAGTTGACCGGGGAGGTCAAGTGCACAAGTATTAAGTCTAACCGTGGTTAGAGGGTATTTATCCATGGTTAGATGAGCTAAACAAAGCTAAGGAGGTCCTATAAGTCTCTTTTTGGTCTTTTGTATTTTTATATTTTTTTGGGATTTTGGAGATATTTGAATGTTTTTGGTATTTTGGTTATATTTGCATGTTTTTGGTATTTTGATTATATTTGAATGTTTTTTGGTATTTTGAGATTTTATCATGTTTTTGGTATTTTGAGCTTTTATCATGTTTTTTTGGATTTTCATATAGGTAGGGTTTTGAAAAACTTAGCTAAAGTCACATTTAATCCAAGAGTTTGGCTAAAAGATTATATTTTAAGACATAAAGAGGGATGTGCCTTATGAATGTAAATGGTCTATTGCCAACACCTATTTTGTTGAATTGGTGTTGATAATAGATCAAATATCATTGTCTTTGGTATGAGACATTTTTAAGAATGTCCTCTTTAAGTCCTTAAACTATCATTTATTTTAAGTCCTTAAACCATCACCTACCCATTCAACATAGAACATGAAGGAAAAATAAAGAAATGAAAAAAATGAAAACTCATCATCTCCCTTTTAAGGTGGTTCATTTACATCATTATTAATGATGTAATGTTGCTCTAAAGAATGTTAGGGAGGGGATGAGCTTTCACAAAAAATTCTAGAAAGAGGACTAGAATCTCAAAAGAAAACAAAATGAAAAAGAGAGGTATAGCTTTAGCTTCCACTCTCTATGGGCCTACCCATATCCACACTTGTGGGTACATAAAAAAGAAGAAAATATGTACATGGAAAGGAAAAGAAAAAATGAGCATCTCCTTGCCTTTGATATGGGGTCCCTCTACACCATTAGATTGGTGTAGAGAGGCCCAACTATGCTTGAGAAATGAGAGATCAAGAAGAGAGAACCAAATAAAAAAAAAGATAAAAAAGAAGAGAAAATGAAAGAAGAAGTGCCTACTCCTCCAAGAATTCTCCTTCAATGCTCCAAGGGGTAGGGTTTTAGAATCCACAAAGGAAGAGAGTTAGTGAAGAACTCTAAGCTTTTAGTCTTAGAATTCTTTCCAAACTCTAAACCTTAGTTTCTTCTCCCTTCTTCAAACTCAAGAGAAACACAAGTGGGTGGGAACCTTCTAGGGGTCTTGAGGGATGGATCTAAGGGGCTAAAAGATTGGTATTTATAGGAAAACTAAGAGGTTGGGTTGTGTCTTTTACATGGGGGATAAAAGGAGCTAGTGGGTAAAGACTTGAGTGTTGTAAGGTGAGTTGATAGATTGAGTGTTGTAAGGAGTGTAAGAGAGTGTAAGAGAGTTGGTGGGTTGAGTGAACTATGAGTTATATGGGTATGGGTTGTAGGATATAGGGTGTAAGAGAGGTGTAAGAGAGTTGGTGGGTTGAGTGAACTATGAGTTATATAGGTATGGGTTGATGTAAGAGAGGTGTAAGAGAGTTGGTGGGTTGAGTGAACTATGGGTTATATGGGTATGGGTTGTAGGATATAGGGTAGGTGGATATGGATATGTGGATTAGGTCTTATGGATCATGGATGATTAGTAGATGGGTCATGGGTTATGATTATTGGACTTTGACTATGACATTTGGGCTTGGGCTATGGAAATAGGCTTTGGCTTAGGCAATTGGGTGATTGGGTATTTGGGCTTGACTACTTGGGTTGGGTAATAAAATTAGGTAATTGGGTTTAATTGAGTTGTCTAGGTATAAGTTTGGTCAAATGGGCTTGGGCCTTGGGTATACCTAGGGCTTACTAAGGTTAGGCTAGGGCTACCTAGGGTTTGGGTTTAGGACTACCTAGGGTTAAGCTTAGGGTTAACTAGGGTCTTAACTAGGGTTTAGTCTTATGGTTAAGGGTTTACCTAGGGTTTGGAACTAGGGTTGATCTAGGGTTTGGACCATAGCTAAATTAATTAACCACGGTTAAGGGGGTGTAAAAATAGGGTGCTGACAGCTGCCCCTCTTTGTCGGAGAATGCCAGGTTGGAAATTGAACGACAAAGACTAGAATCACCGTATTTTTACACCAGAGCACGCAAGGTAGAGAGGTGATGGTCGATCTCACAACCACTTCACCGAAAATAGAATAAGGTGACGGTCAAACTCATAACTGCCTCATCAAAAATAGAGTTAGGTGATGGTCAAACTCATAACCGCCTCACCGGAGATAGAGTTAGGTGATGGTCAAACTCATAACCGCCTCACCGGAGATAGAGTAGGGTGATGGTCAAACTCACAACCGCCTCACCGAAGATTGAGTAGGGTGATGGTCAAACTCATAACCGCCTCACCGAAGATAGAGTTGGGTGATGGTTAAACTCATAACCGCCTCACCGGAGATAGAGTAAGGTGATGGTCAAACTCACAACCGCCTCACCAAAGATAAGAGTAGGGTGATGGTCAAACTCACAACCGCCTCACCGAAGATAAGAGTAGGGTGATGGTCAAACTCACAACCGCCTCGCCGAAGATTGAGTAGGGTGATGGTCAAACTCATAACCGCCTCACCGAAGATAGAGTTGGGTGATGGTTAAACTCATAACCGCCTCACCGGAGATAGAGTAAGGTGATGGTCAAACTCACAACCGCCTCACCGAAGATAAGAGTTAGGTGATGGTCAAACTCATAACCGCCTCACCGAAGATTGAGTAGGGTGATGGTCAAACTCATAACCGCCTCACTGGAGATAGAGAATGCAAAATGGAAGGTGACGGGTGCAAGACTAACATCACCGAGGCCGTAACTGACGTCCGGTCACATGATCGGGACAGTACTCCTTTAACAGTGAGCTAGTCGAGCAGAGATAGAATTCACAAGAGGCCGCAACTGAAATCGACTGTTCCAGTGCTCCTTTAATAGTGAAGGGAGCGCAATGCTATAAGCATCTGCCCAAAAGATTAATAGGGATAATGAGGGTAAAGAGCCGCCCGGCTGCTTTACCGAGATAGGATGCAATGCTGTAGGCAACCACCCGATTGCCTCGCTGGGGTGAATTTGATGTGGTAGTTGATAGGTATGAGTAGGAATTTGAGAAGCAAGATGGATCATATATGAGAGTGAGAGCCGTAGCCCTGAGCCATTGCACGAATCTCATGTCTCTGTGCATATATAAAGCCTGATGGATCTGACATGCCCCTTGGCCTGGATGATTCGACTGTATGTGCTTACCCCTTGGGATATACTGATCTTCAAACATTTGTATCACTCAGAATAGTTTGCCGACTTTACTCTGCTTTGGTTTTCCTGCTCCTCTTGCGTTAGCGGGAATGAGTAACTGACTCTAATGAGGAGTGAATTTTGACCGACTGATGATGACTTGATAAAAAGACAGATGGACTAACAGACAAGAGATGTGACAGACCTATTGAGGAGATGATGGAGTGACTGACAGATGATGGTAGTAGCCTGACAATTGGCAGGTGGACTGACTGTGTCTGAGATTGCTTACATTGGAAAACTTATCTAGGTTCCTTCTGCCTTCAGGTGAACGATTATGCTATGTATGATCATCCTTGTGGTAGACCCACATTTGCTAGGGAGGGATGTCTGCAAAGCCTGTATTAGCGTATTTTCCCTCTTTTGCCCCTGGGCCTTTTCAGGTTTTCACCAGGACTGGGTTGTATGTTTTGATCTTTGTCCCTTTTTTGCCCCTGGGCCTTTTCAGGTTTTCACCAGGACTGGATTCACGTAATTTTTGTGCAATAGCAAGATTGAATATTCTTTACTATGCCCGTGAAATTTGATTTATCCCTTTTTTTCCCTGGGTCCTTTCGGGCTTTTACCAAGACTGGGTATACAAGCTTCGCATTTTCTCATTGTCTACTCTTTTCTCTGATAATTCTCCAGTCTACTCTCATCATTGCCTGTTGGTAATGGAGGTGAATGATTTTGACCATTGATGCTCAAGTCCTCTCAAAGATCAAGGAGGGCTTAGTGTTTGGGACGAAACGTGAGTTGACTAGAAACGAGATAAGGCTCAAAATTTCAGTTCTAGCAAGGGCAGGGCACCCTGTGATTTTGTTCGGTATCAGGATAGAACCAGCTTATGCATTCTTGATCTTTTGGTATAGCTTTGCTCTGTAACCAAATACCTTTTTCTTTATTTCTTTTTCTTTTTTGTGAGTTTTCTTTCTTTTCTCTTTTTTTTGTTTTTTTTTTTGTACATGGTTGTCTTGTATTGTGGCACATTTGCTGTGCTATGACCGCACCTAATTTCAGGCTGCCTACGTACCCAAATAGGGATCAGGTCAAGACGTAGTTCGACCAAAAGGCCGTATTTGTTAGTTACTCTTTGCTGATTGTTCCTCTTTGTCATTTTGACATTCAAGAGGTGCCCCTATGTGGGTTTTGAAAGAAAGGCTATTAGACTCAAAGGTCTAACTAGAGGATATACGTAGCACGGGTGAGCGAGGTGTTGTGAAGGTTTATCCAAAGATGGCCTCCTATCATATCCTTGATTGGTCGAGAGCATGTATGGTCATTGCGTTGCCTCGTTTCAGTTGATTGTCCTTTGATGCTCAGAGAGGTCTTCACTGTTTCTGCATTTGTTTAGATAGTTGTTGAACTTCTCATTGAATGATCAAGTTGTCCCTTACAGGCATTAGGAACTAGTCTAGCTCCCAAATTAAGCATCTCAGAACACAATAAAACTTGACTTAGACTTAAAAATAGCAATTTTCATTAAAATGTCAAAATGGACAGACTTGACAAAAAGACATAGCAAGGACCTCTGGTCACTTGCTTGGACTGGACTGATGATAGGGATAGACATGGACCAACATGGCCGACTGAGGTACCAAGAAAAGAGGTACAAGATAGACATAACAAAAGTGGGATTGTTCAAAAGTCAACTACAGAACTATTCCGGCTGAAACGCCTTAGTTTGCAGGAGGAGAATGATCTGGGAGAGGAGCTTGATTGATGTCCGTATTTTCCGGTGCAAAGCAAATTCTGTCGGTTTCCAGCAAGTCCTGGATTGCGTGTTTCAAATCATAGCACCTGTCAGTAGGGTGCCCTGGTGATTGGTGATACACGCAGTGTTGATCCGCCCTGTAGTTCTTGGGAAGATTTACCGGTGGAGGCTGTGGATCTTTCTGAGTGATCAGTTTCTTGTCCAATAAGAATGACAGGAGTGCCATCGGAGAGTATGGTAGTGGAGTAAATGCCCGGTTTCTCTTCTGTTCAAGAGTCATCTGGTGAGAGAGTAGCTTCCCCTGGGGTTGCTGAACTTGCCGTGGTCGTTAAGCTTGTTGGCGAGGCAAGTTGGGCACCCGAACTGGTATGGCTGATACCGTGTGTCCATCGTCCTCTCTCTTTTTGTTTTCTCTTTTCGGATGGATGAGAGGTCGAGAGGAAGATGCGCCCTTCGTTCCTTGAAAAATGTCGACTGACCCGCTGTCACCCAATGTCGTTTCAATTCTAGCACCACACTTGGCCATGGTGCTAAAGTCAGAGATGGGCTGTGACGCTAGGAGAGTCTTGAGTGGGTGTTTAAGGGTGCGGAGGAAAGTTGTTACCAATTCTTCTTCCGGCAGAGGGGTGCTCATCTTGCCAGCCATTTCTCTCCACCGAACTGAATACTCGATGAAGGTTTCATTATTCCTCTGGGACATTCTTTCAAGATCTGCTCTTTGCGGGACCAGGTCAATATTGTAAGAGTACTGGGCAATGAAGGTTTCGCAGAGATCTTCCCAAGTTCGTACCTTGCTGGGGTCCAGCTTGGTGAACCACTGTAATGCAAGTCCTTTCAGGCTTTTCTGAAATAATTGGACCAGCAGTTTATCTCCATGTTCGAGCTGGAACAATTCTCCACGGTATGCTCTCAAGTGTGTCTCAGGACAACCCTTCCCACTGTATTTTTCAAAATCAGGAACCTTGAAGTCCTTGGGCATTTGGATTCCGGGATGTATGCACATATCCCTGAAGTTGGTGGACTTACGGGATCCTTGATTTTGCTTCATTAGCTCTTCCAATTTCTCAATCCTTTTCTGGTATACATCTGGGATTTGGGCAGTGCTTGAGGATACATGAGTGGACTCTGTATGAGGTTCACCGCTGGCTCTGGCCTCTTCTTCCTCGTAATGGTCTACGAGTGGTGGGGAGATATGGTGAGTAGGTTGTGGCTGAATTGACGGAGGAGGAATGTTGGAGGTAAGTGATGGTTGGGTAGGTTGAACAGGTTGTGATGCGATGTTGATGGTGGGTAGAGAAGGGGTAATGTTGGTTGTAGATGGTGGGTTTGGTTGTGACAGCCTTATTGTCTTGACGGGTTGAGGGTTGGAGGAAGAGAGGGCCTGAGTCACTGCCCGCATAAAATCCTGAACGATGTTTGTCAAATTTTCAATACTCCGGGCATTTTCTGCTAGTCTTGCTTCAAAATCCGGAACCTGAGGTTGTGATCTCGGGGTATCCGGGTCAGTCTCTTGTCCATCTCGAGGGTCCATGTCGTGTCAGGTATCTTGCTTTTCAGATCCGTGCTTGGCTCAGAGTATGCTTCCTGAAAAGATGGGTGATATGGAGTGAGAGTTGGAATAGAATGGAAGAAATAAAGAAAGCATACAGGTGACCTAATAGTCTCGCTGACCTAGGGATAATGCCCATAGTCTGGAAATTGGAATGACATGCAAGAGAAGGGGAGGAAGTCGGAATGCATACAAATGACCTAACTGTCTAATTGACATAGGGGCAATGCCCCTGATCTGGAGTTGGAAAGTCATGCAGGAATGACACTTTTTTGATTTTTGATTTTTTTTTATCTTTTGATTTTTTTTTAAGGTAGGACATAACAGGTGTGACTCAATAGGGTAGGCGGAGAGAACTCCGTTCTACTAACCTGGGTTGTTGGTAACCAGGGCCTACTGGGGCAAAGTTGGAGTGGGTTAATGGGCTTACCCATTGCAACTTAGGGTGTGAATCTCACATGTATGTCTGGAGATAAGGTAGGAGGTCTTTTATTACAAGCAAAAAAAAAAAGGCTCAGTACATGCCCCCTGGATGAGTGTTTATCTGGACAGAGTGTCCTGATGTTCAGCCATGATTGGGGGACAGGTATAGGGTACAAGTAGGTTAGGGTTTAGAATATCCCTCCAGGGTGGGTTGCTTGTAGACTATACCTCAGCCTATTCTATATGTATGCATGTTGGGGTAATACAGGGTGTTCCTAAAGGATGGGGGGATCACTTAACACCGTATATGCGACTCCCTGGTATAGAACATACCTGGGACGATTGGTATAAGCGAGAGCGTTCAGAATCCTTCCCTGAGAGTAGTCACCCAGCAGGAGTAATTCCGCGGACCTCCAAGACTGTTAAGCCCCTGTCACTGAGGATAGTCATCCAACAACCGTGAGCGTAATAAGCCTGTCTAATGGGTATTGGGTTGTTACACTAGTATGCTATGAATGAAATGCACTGTACAAGAAACATCCAAAAAAGTATAAAGAATCAACACTTAATTAAATACTTAGGTATTTTAATTAATTTTGAGATTATTTTGCTTAAATTTAAGTTCCGGCTTGAACCTTATCCCCAGCAGAGTCGCCAGAGCTGTGAGCATGGGATCTTCCTACCCACTTTCACAATTATATATGTTTTGACTTGAGTCGCCACCTATTCATTCTTAGGGATAGGTCCCGGGTATTTGTTTGTTTGGATAAGGCAAATGGTCTAATCAGAGTTAGGGTAAGTGGTTCGGTTAAGCCCTGAGGAAGGTGTTAGGCACCCCAAGACCCCCGTTTTATAACGGTTACCTACTCCCTAAACTTAAGCCAATTATAATCTCAAAGTTTAATTAGAATGTCCAAAGTTTTTAAGTGAGTGCTAATCCAAGAAAAATAGAAAGCTAGATGGCTAGGGTCGAACCCGAGTTGGGTTGCCTACGTACTCACATGATGAGATCAGACCGAGCGTAGTTCTGGCACATGAGCCCGTGTCGAGGCTAGGGGGGAGTGTGTGTGTGCATAGGATGGTCAAAGGGTCTAGCCTAGAAGGCTATGGTTTAGTTGACCGGGGAGGTCAAGTGCACAAGTGTTAAGTCCAACCGCGGTTAGAGGGTATTTATCCATGGCTAGATGAGCTAACCAAAGCTAAGGAGGTCCTACAAATCTCTTTTTGGTCTTTTGTATTTTTATATTTTTTTGGGATTTTGGAGATATTTGAATGTTTTTGGTATTTTGGTTATATTTGCATGTTTTTGGTATTTTGATTATATTTGAATGTTTTTTGGTATTTTGAGATTTTATCATGTTTTTGGTATTTTGAGCTTTTATCATGTTTTTTTGGATTTTCATATAGGTAGGGTTTTGAAAAACTTAGCTAAAGTCACATTTAATCCAAGAGTTTGGCTAAAAGATTATATTTTAAGACATAAAGAGGGATGTGCCTTATGAATGTAAATGGTCTATTGCCAACACCTATTTTGTTGAATTGGTGTTGATAATAGATCAAATATCATTGTCTTTGGTATGAGACATTTTTAAGAATGTCCTCTTTAAGTCCTTAAACTATCATTTATTTTAAGTCCTTAAACCATCACCTACCCATTCAACATAGAACATGAAGGAAAAATAAAGAAATGAAAAAAATGAAAACTCATCATCTCCCTTTTAAGGTGGTTCATTTACATCATTATTAATGATGTAATGTTGCTCTAAAGAATGTTAGGGAGGGGATGAGCTTTCACAAAAAATTCTAGAAAGAGGACTAGAATCTCAAAAGAAAACAAAATGAAAAAGAGAGGTATAGCTTTAGCTTCCACTCTCTATGGGCCTACCCATATCCACACTTGTGGGTACATAAAAAAGAAGAAAATATGTACATGGAAAGGAAAAGAAAAAATGAGCATCTCCTTGCCTTTGATATGGGGTCCCTCTACACCATTAGATTGGTGTAGAGAGGCCCAACTATGCTTGAGAAATGAGAGATCAAGAAGAGAGAACCAAATAAAAAAAAAGATAAAAAAGAAGAGAAAATGAAAGAAGAAGTGCCTACTCCTCCAAGAATTCTCCTTCAATGCTCCAAGGGGTAGGGTTTTAGAATCCACAAAGGAAGAGAGTTAGTGAAGAACTCTAAGCTTTTAGTCTTAGAATTCTTTCCAAACTCTAAACCTTAGTTTCTTCTCCCTTCTTCAAACTCAAGAGAAACACAAGTGGGTGGGAACCTTCTAGGGGTCTTGAGGGATGGATCTAAGGGGCTAAAGATTGGTATTTATAGGAAAACTAAGAGGTTGGGTTGTGTCTTTTACATGGGGGATAAAAGGAGCTAGTGGGTAAAGACTTGAGTGTTGTAAGGTGAGTTGATAGATTGAGTGTTGTAAGGAGTGTAAGAGAGTGTAAGAGAGTTGGTGGGTTGAGTGAACTATGAGTTATATGGGTATGGGTTGTAGGATATAGGGTGTAAGAGAGGTGTAAGAGAGTTGGTGGGTTGAGTGAACTATGAGTTATATAGGTATGGGTTGATGTAAGAGAGGTGTAAGAGAGTTGGTGGGTTGAGTGAACTATGGGTTATATGGGTATGGGTTGTAGGATATAGGGTAGGTGGATATGGATATGTGGATTAGGTCTTATGGATCATGGATGATTAGTAGATGGGTCATGGGTTATGATTATTGGACTTTGACTATGACATTTGGGCTTGGGCTATGGAAATAGGCTTTGGCTTAGGCAATTGGGTGATTGGGTATTTGGGCTTGACTACTTGGGTTGGGTAGTAAAATTAGGTAATTGGGTTTGATTGAGTTGTCTAGGTATAAGTTTGGTCAAATGGGCTTGGGCCTTGGGTATACCTAGGGCTTACTAAGGTTAGGCTAGGGCTACCTAGGGTTTGGGTTTAGGACTACCTAGGGTTAAGCTTAGGGTTAACTAGGGTCCTAACTAGGGTTTAGTCCTATGGTTAAGGGTTTACCTAGGGTTTGGAACTAGGGTTGATCTAGGGTTTGGACCATAGCTAAATTAATTAACCACGGTTAAGGGGGTGTAAAAATAGGGTGCTGACATAGGCCATCAAGACTTAGCAACAAAATTATCATTTGAGGAACTTCAATCCGGTACCCGTTCAGATATCGTGATTGGGTTCCACCGTAATTCTCATGGAAACTGATCATGACCCGTTCGATGGGCCAAGTGGGATTTCAGCCCATGCTTATACACCAACAAGTGGAAAGTTTCATTTTGATGCAGATGAGAATTGGGGCACATATGCGAGCCCTGGTATCATGGACTTGAAATCCGTTGTTGTGCACAATATTGGGCACCTTCTTGGCCTTGAACACAACTCAGTTCGAGATGTCGAAATGTACCCAACCCTCTATGTCGAAGTCGCGAAGAGGTGCCTGCATTTAGACGATATTTGGGCATAAGTGAGTTATATGGTTACTATTAGTGAAGGAAGTTGAAGTATGCATATGTAAATATTATGTAACAAATAAAGGATGTTGGCCTCTACTCCCTAGCTCACGATCGCTAGAATAGCTTATATAGCAGTAGCTATCAAGCCCTAAGTCGTTCTAACAAGAAGAGAGGTAGAAGTGCATCTAAGATCAACTTCATTAGAAGAGATGGTCAACATGTGATAAAAGAACTTGTGTGTATTTTGTTGGGTTTTCCTTTATATTGTAAAAGCTCCCTTCTCTATATTTTCTAGAGCTCCTATATCTAAGTTGGGATCCTATTCAATTGCGACTGAACCCGAAGAGTTCAATCACCCACTGGTCAACATGATTTCCCTTTTAACTCCCATAAGGGTTAAAAACACTAACCCTTAGGTTCAACAATCTAATCTTAGTTTTTAGAAAAAGAAAATATTGACCCTAAGGGTTAAAATAACTTAATCAGAGTGTTAAAAAAAAGCAATTAAAGGGCTCTGTGTTTGCAATTGAACTCTCACAATTGGACAGGATCTGGCCTCCTTATATGTTGAATCTTGGGTGCACCAGTTGTGGAATTCCATGAACATTAGAGGACCCCTTCTCATAGGGGAAGCAAATCCTATGTGACTTTCCCTATGATCTTGAATGTTTAAAGGCCCTTGTATGGATTTAACAATTGTATCAGAGATCCTAGCCTTTAAACATTAAGGCCATTGTGAAGGCGGCAACAGGAAAGGCCATAGAAAATATGGCTCCTTCCTCATGCTGTGAGCACGGGAATTCACCGTCTTTCCTCCCCTCGGCGCTAAATGTCGATGTCGGGCCCGAGAGCGAAAGAAAGATGTTGAATTCGCTCAACAAGCGAATAGAAAGAGTCGTCACCTGATTTTTTAGGAGGGATAGAAAGATCGCGAAATAATCCCAAAATAAGAGGCCTACAGTTCAGAGCAGTCTAGGTAAGAGATCCATTTAAGTCCCGGGGAAGGGTTAGGCACCCGAGACCCCCATCTTAAGGGTTACCTACTCACTAGGTCTAAGCCAAACATTCAAATTCATTTAAAATTTCCTAAGCAATTATAAGTTTGCTAATCAAGCATAAAGAGGGGTCAAAATTATATCTTAAGTGGGGGAGGTCGCACCCTAGCTCGGGTTGCTTACTTATCATGTTAGATGGAATCGGACCCGATAGTAGTTCAGAGATGTGACGGATTTTAGACTCGTTTCGAAATGTTCGGCAGTTGACTCATGCCTGAGTTGAGGGAAGCTGAGTTGATATTATGAATTCTCATTCCGGAGTTTGGTAGCGAACCTAGGTGCTCATGGGGGAGTGCTAGGGGGAGTTCATTTATTAGGGTAGATGAATTCTTTTTGAAAATTTTAGTTTATTTGAATGTTTTTGTTATTTTGTATTTTTCAATTTTTTTGGTATTTTTTAATGGTAGTTTAACCTCATTTCGGAGGCAGAATTGCTTTAGATCAAATCTGATGGAGAACTCTTTAGATCTACTGAACCAAAAAGGGAACGAAACAATGATAGATCAAATTCAAACTAGATAGTAAAGAAAGAATGAATAAATTAAGAAAACCTAAGATCTAAGGGAAACAATAGAGAATTCGGGAGCAAAAAAACGAACAAACAATTCTGGAGCATTACCTTGGTGTGAACCAGAGAAAGGGATGGATCCTCTTTGTCGCCGCTATTGGAGCTCACTAGAACTTGAGGAGATGACAGGGTCGCCGACGGGAGAGAGAGATGGAAGGGGGAACTTTTGGTGTTCTACTACTTTCGCAAAAGAAGAAGAAGAAAGGGGAAGAGAAAAATCGGGAGAGAAAGAGATAGGGGTTGCTGCTCTCAAACGAATGAGATTAGAGTTTAACCCTATCTCTTGCTTTATATAAGGAACAGTAATTGGCCTTGGGCTTTATGGTTTAAACCCTTTGAGGATTTGGCTTAGGTGTACTTGGGCTTGGGGTTTAGACTTGGATTTTGGTTATGGATTTCATGAAATGGGTTTAATGAAATGGGTTTAATGAAATGGATTAAGAGATGAGCTTTATACACAGGTAACAGAATATGGATTTTGATCTCTTTCTTTTCTCTCTCTCTCTCTTCCTCTCTCTATCTTGAGACCAAAAAATAAATAAATAAATAATAAAAATAAATCAAATTATAAAAATGAATTAAATAAATACAAAATAATTAATTAAATTAATTTTTTTTTAAAAAGAGTTTTAAGGTTGTAAGAATGGGGTGTTCACACATGCCATATTTGTTTTCAGTTAGATTCCTCAGGGCATATTTTCCAACAGATTTAGGAGTTCCACAATGTTAATAAAGGGTCCGGATTTCTTGTAGTTAACATTTGGCCTAGCCTTTAAATACCTTTTTAATTCTCTTTAATTATGGTTAAAAAGTTGTAACTCTTTAGTTATATATGGAATACAATAATTTTTGGGGTACAATAATCAAATAGTAGGGTGCACGTATCACCACCCATAACTTTTGAAAATCTTCTCACTGGCTCACCACAACCAGTCACAAAAATTGTGTTTAAAAAAGAAAATCATTTAAAACACGCATTAATACCTTGTCGTAGAAAATGACATTTGAAACTCATTTTGTTTTATAAAAAAAAATGTGTCTTATAGTTTAAAACTCATTTAGAAAAAATAGTACAAAAAAACACTTTTAAAACGAATAATACGGAAAAAAAAACGGATAATCCTAGAAAAAGTTTGGCATTCTCAAATGTACTTGAAGCTGAAGAGAATCATGACCTTGAAGATGGAGCTCCCTCTTCAGTGAATCTTTATGGAGTGAAGATTATGCAGATGTTGATGACTTTGATGATCATGATGTTGCTTTTGAACGATTGATGAATATGAATGAGTGATTTTATTATGTAGTTTGTATTTTGTAATAATTTTTGTTGATGAAACTATGAAAATACAAACAACTTGTTTTTAATCTTGATAGTTGATGTTTTAATGAATTTTGATGGCTTGATGGAATGAATTGGATGTTAAAATGATGTAATGAACTTATAATTGTTGATTATAGTTACTCTTTTTGTATATTATCTCACTAAATTGTTAGATATATTAATTATCATCATGTTTCTAACTTTTATAACTATTAATTTTTTTCTCAATTTTTCCCTAAAACTTTCTCGTATTTTTCTTAAATTTTTAAATTTTTTCGTACTTGACCCTTGCCATATTATTCCCGAACCCTGACTTCGTGACTATGACCACAACCCGTGAGGAGGTATTTTATTTAAAATGTTCTGAGTTTCTAAAGATGAATTAAGGATAATATCCAATCATGGATTGATCACCAAAGAGTGTATATATATACCCTTACGACACTACGGGTATCCTACACCACCAAAAGCTCCTCGAGAGTTTACTTAGACACTTGCAATGGCCCTTAGAGTTTCTTCCCTTCTTGGATCCCGTCTTCTCGTCCTCCTCTTCATGTTGTCTCACACAACTCTATCCAAACCAAGGGAGATAAAGTGTGAGAAAATAAGTGAAGAACATCCCTTCAAGTTCCTCGGATCCCACAAGGGTCAGACTGTAGAAAGGCTGATTGAACTCAAAAACTATCTCAAGAAATTTGGATACACCTAAACCATGTAGATACTTCTTCAAACGACGTCAAGCTCGCCGGCCATGCAAATAATGACGAGTTTGATGAACTCTTAGAGTCGGCCATCAAGACTTACCAGCAAAATTATCATTTGAAGGTCACCGGGTGTCTCAACTCTCGGACGGTAAAACTGTTGACGATGCATGACTAGGTGTGGAGTCCCAGACAATAACAATGGTACAAATTTAATGGGATCAAGCAAGAAAAAGCACAATCAAGATCATCGTACTTCTCTCCACACAGTCTCTCATTATTCCTTCTTTCCCGGAACCCCAAGATGGTCACCTTCCAAGTCCCATCTCACGTACAGATTAAGTTCTATTGTCTATCTCACAGACTCGAAAATGGATGACTTAAGCTACATTTGCGCAAAAGCTTTCTCAACATGGGAAAAAGTGAGTCACAATTCATGTTCGAGGAAGTCGCATTTAGTACACCTTCTCATATCGTGATTGGGTTCCACCGTCGTTCTCATGGAGACAACTCATCGTTTGATGGGACAGGTGGGGTTACAGCCCATGTTTATGCACCAACAGATGGAAAGTTTCATTATGATGCAGATGAGTAATAGGGGCAGTATTTATGGGAGCCCTGGTACCATGGACTTGGAATCCATTGCTGTGCACGAAATTGGGCACCTTCTTGGGCTTGAGCTAAGTTCGAGATGCCATAATGTACCCAATCCTTCCCCCCCGGAGTTTCGAAGAGGCAGCTACATAAGGACGATGCTTGAGGCATAAGTGACTTATATGGTTATTAGTAGAGGTAGTGGAAGAGTGCATAAGTAAATACTATAAACGATATAAAGGATGCTGGCTTCTCCTCCCTCTCGCTAGAATAGCTTATATAGCGATAACGATCGAGCCCTAAGTGGCACTATTATAAGAAGAGGGGTAGAAGTGCATCCAAGACATAAAGCTTCATTTGAAGAGATGGTCAATGAGCATGTGCTAAAAGAATCTATGTATTTTGTTTGATTTTCCTTTATATTGTGAAAGCTCTATTCTCTATCTTTTTTAGAGCTCATATACCTAAGTTGGGATCCTGTTCAATTGTGTTCAATTGTGATTGAACTCGGAAGGCCTGAAAAAAAAACATAATAGGCTGCTACTCTAGGCTTGGAGAATTTGCACCCTAATGGGCTACAAAAGGAGTTGTTGCTCATCTGCTCCCATTTGCACCCAAGATCAAGAAGTCTCTTTTAACTCCTAATAATTGTAGTTAAGATTCCCTATATGTTGGGTTCAACAATCCAACCTTAATTTTAAAAATGAAATATTGTCCTAAGGGTTAAATCTAACATTCTTTAAAAGAAAATGGGTTTTTGCATATCAGCTGATGCATTCTTCCTAATTTGCAAATACACTGTTATGTAAAATAGTTTTGCAAATTAACTCTTTGTTTTTCCAACAATAGACAAAGAGCCTCAACCCATGGTTCCATTAGAATTTCGTCTATATTTATTAATCAAAGGACTATTGTGCCCTTAAGAGACTTCATAACCTTACAAAATCCCTTTTAACTCCTTTGAACTATGGTTAGTAAATTTTAATCCCTTATGAATAATTTTGTTAAATATTTTCCTAACACTCAAGGTTAAATCTAAGGGTTATTGAATCTTATGCATAGTTAAAAGGAGTTGAAATGGGACATGTTAATTTTTTTTTGAAAACCAAGGTTAGATGCTTTAACCATAAGGGTTAGTGAATCTTAACCACAATTAAAGGGAGTTAAAAGGGGGACATGCTAATTATTTTCCTTCTAAAAACCAAGATTATATGCTTTAAACCAACCAAGAGTTAATGAATCTTAACCACAAGTAAAGGGAGTTGAAAGGGACACATTAAATTTTAAAAAAAAAATTAAAAGCCAAGGGTAGATACTTTAACCCTAAGGGTTAGATAAAGGGAATTAAAAGGGACACGTTAAAGTTTTTAATTTTTTTCTAAGAACCAAGATTAGATTAGATGCTATAATCCTAAGGGTTAGTACATCTCAACCACAGTTAAAGAGAGTTAAAAGGGGACATGATAATTTTTTTTCTTTTAAAAACCAAGGTTAGATGCTTAAATCCTAAAGATTAATGTATCTTAATCACAGTTAAAGAGAGTTAAAAGGAAATATGTTATTTTTTAAAAAAACCAAGGTTAGATGTTTTATCCCTAAGGATGTGAATCTTAACCACATTTAAAGGGAGTTAAAATGGAACAAATTAACCATATGGTTTAAAACTTATAAACCATAGTTCAAAGCAGTTAAAGAGATTTTGCAAGGTTATGAAATATCTTAAGGTCATATTAGTCATTTTTATAAATAGGTAAACTAACCTTGAGTTTTAGGAAAATATTTAAAAAATTAATTATAGGGATTAAAATTTACTAACCATAGTTCAAGAGGAGTTAAAGAGACTTTGTAAGGTTATGTCTTAAGGGTATAATAGTCATTTGATTAATAAATACAAATGGAAGTCTAACGGAACCATGGTTGAGGTTATTGGTCTAACACAGGAATGGCGGACAGATAACGACTCGGATTCTCCTTAATTGTTACATCTTTTCTTTCTCCTTTAGCTCATAGCTCAATTAATTGGATGTCAAGATACGGGTCTTTCTTCATTCCTTTCAGGAATTGTGGCCCTTCAACTTCGCCTGCTTATGAGAGCTATTTTTGTTCTCTTTTTACTCTAGTTCATAGCTCAGAACTAGAAGGGGATTCTCCGTCATAGTTACTTGTCTTTTTTCTCCGTTCAATAAGTTAATTTACAAAGCTATTATAATAAGAGTGTATTTGCAAAGTGGGAAGAATGGAGCAACTGATATGCAAACCCCTCCCCCCCCCCCCCCCCCCCCCCGCGCAACGGAAATTCTAATTAGAGCAATAGTTACCTCCTCATATCGATGTGGGGACTATTCCTTCTCGTTCTCACAAATCCTTTGAACTATCTTTTAAAAAATTACCACCTTTCGTGGTTAATTTTTAAAAAAATATTTTTTCTAAAAACAAATGGTAGATGTGTGAACCTAGGGTGACAAAATCTTTACCGCAATTGAAGAAAATAAAAAAGAGACCCCAAGCCCAAAAAAGGAGGGGACGAGACGGCCGAGGAGGTGACTATTTTAAGAAACGCACTGTACGGCTTCGGAATCAAAAGCCGGCAAGATACCTCTAGAAGCAACAACGAACCTTCTCGCCACCAAGAAGCCGAAGTTTTGTCCACCGACTCCACATTCGCGAATCGTGGGCAGGGTTTCTAGACCTTCTGGTCAAAAGTCTTCGAACCGAAGTACACGGTTTGATACATTACGATACTATCCTCGTTACTAAAACTTTTATGCATAAAAAGAGTCCGAACCAAGCTGACCGCAGTGCCCCCTTTATTTTCTTCTCAATTATGATTAATTTTAATTAAATTATGATTAATATTTTAAATATTTTTCCTAAAAACCAAGGTTGTTTATGTACAAGTCATCTCTGATTTTATTTTATATACAAAAAAACATTATGAATAAAATTGTCTTATTTTATTTGTATATTTATATATAAATAAAAAAATAACCCACAAAATCTGAATTAGCTTGTTTATGTACAAGTCATCTCTGATTTTTCAATCCCAAAAATAAAAATATTCTTTTGACTTATGTACAAGCAAATTGAATTGAAGAAGAAAGGGTACTTTCGTCCATTACAACACAATATTGACTTTTCAAAAGGCCAAAACCTGCCCTGACAGAGATTGGTAGAAAATCTGAATTTCCTTTGGCCTATTATCCAGCTATAAAAAGCCTAACACCACATCTCTAATTCTCTATCTCTCGTGCCAAAAAGAGGACGTAGCAGTCGCAACACATTTCTCTCTCAGGAAATCAAGGAACCTCATAGGTAAAAGATTATCAATGGAAGGAAACGGCTCATACGGGACCTCATGGGCTGATCAGTGGGACTACAGCAACCCAGACCTGGTAACTGAGCAGAACAGTACCGGTGGTGCAACTTCCAAATACAAGAAGAAGTTGGGAGAAGGCTTTGGGAAAACCAAATCAGTGGCTTCAACAGGCATGAGGAAGATGAAGGTTGGGACCTCTTCGGGTTTCCAGTGGATCAAAGACAAGTACCATAAGAGGACCCAGAAGCACTAAGAGAAACTGGCTATAGATGGAGGCCTCTCTCCCTTATTTATTCATCTTCTTCTTGTATTTCACTATTGAGATTCCATATCTTTCTTCTATTATTGATTCTTTTGTTAATTATGTGGAAAATAATACATACTTGGTTTTATAGGATTTGATGCTTCTCTTTCTTTCTTTCTTTCTTTAAATTGAAACCAATTAATAAAGTTTTATAATTAGCAGTGTGGTTAGCATGAGCAAGTTACCAATATCAAAACTTAGTTAACCGAGTTGCACCAGATTGAGGTGGGTGGAAGATAATAGATGTGACTTGTGAAGTTGCTTCTTGGTAGAAAGACAGAAGCCTCAAAGAACCCCAATGAGTTTCGTGTAAGGTTTTCCTATAAGGGTGTGGTCTAACAATGCTCATTGTCCAAACCCGGATAGTTGTAATCCAAATTACGGTTGTAGTTGTAGCCAAACATGTGGCTTTGTGCATTATAAGGAATTAGGGTTTAGGAGGGAATTAGTATCCTTGATGGCCAAGAAGCCGAAGGTTTGTCCACCAACTCTATCTCCAGAAAAGCCCTGCAAAACTAGCATCTTCCCCATCAAGAGACTTGGAGACCAGGAGTAGAAGACCATATAAGCTATTATTATTTATTGACCGGATTATTGTACGGCAATCACATTCATCAAGGGCGGAATCAGGTACGCATATCATTTCTTATGATTCTAGTTTTGTGGTTGTAAAGATTATGTTCTATGTAGTTTAAAGGCTACAGGAAAGTTATCATTTCGCCCACCATCAAGGGCAGAGCCAGGAATTTTTCATTGGGGGGAGGGCTAAAATACACATATAAAAAAACTAATGGATTTGAGGGTATAGAACTTGGGGGTTGGAGGTTTAGCCCCCCGAGAAAAAAAAATTGGGGTAATTTTTTTATTTTGAATTTTTTTTTCCCTGGTAATGTACTTGAGCCTTGAGGTCGTCATGTGTCCCTGTTGATACCCCTTAACTGTGGTTAAGATTCACCCACCTATCCTTGGTTTTTTTTTAAATATCAATTTTTCTTTCTAATCCTAGTTAAAATTCACTAATTCCTAAGGTTAAAAAAAAGTTAATATTTTTTTCTTAAAACCAAGGATAAGTTGATGAACCCTAAGAATGGGGTGAATTTTAACCATAGTTAAGGGGTGTCAATAGGGACATGGCGACCTAAAGGGCATAACCGGTCTCCATTGGAGGGGCCCACTATATATGAAAAAAAAATTGGGGACAGGGGGCACAAATATATAAGACAAAAGAATTTTGGGGGTAAGAATGCTAAAAATATTTTTAAAAAATTGATACCAAGCACATGAAAGAATTACAACCCCCCCGGGTGTTCAATTGGCCGCTGCTATTACAGCTTGTTATTGTGAGGCTGCAATTGTTGACTGGAGGAGACACAAAATTCCTCTAGCCTTTCATCCCTTGGATAGATAGAGAGGGAGGTCAAAGCTTTTGGTTTTTTCATGTTGTCGAAGAGTTAGATTATGAAAATCGATGTCGAGTGCTTGATGAAATTGATCGGGTCATGTAAGAATAAGGTTCAAGTCGGTCTGTTAGGATGCCTCACCTACATACATCACTACACTTCTACTTCATCACACCCTTCATCACACCTATCATAATGATAAACGGCTCGTCTTGCCGTGACTTCTCTTGAATTCTCAAAAAGTTCTATCGCTCCATCCCTACAGGGGTAGATGTCTCGACTGCGCTACCGGAGGCTCTCAAGAAGTTGGAATAAGAGAGCACTCATCTAATTGGGGTGGGCTTATAACTATTTAGATGCTTTAAGCAGTTATCTATCTCGTTCTTGGCTACCTAATGTTTACTGAGAATAAGAAGATGTTCCAAGTAAAAAAGTACCAAGAGATTTCCTATAATTACAACCCACATAAACACGAATTATTTTATATGCTCGGAGGTATTAATTAATGATTATATAGGAGAAGATTAATTAATTAAATAGGTCATTGCTTTTGGTAAACATACGTAATGCATGTCATCTATTTCTATGGGTTGACTATCCTTCCGCGGTGTTACTTTTGGTAAATATACTATTGTTGTCTCAACCTCCTTCCAATACCACCACAATTACCTCCACCTACACTGCCACCACCACCACCACCACCACTTAATTGCCACTGCCATCATTGCAATAAAATGATTTTTAACCCATATACATGATTATCAACTTTCACAGTCATGCCCACAACTCTCCATTATCCTTAATCCTTTCTACCTACCAATCTTCCCGGTTTACTAAAACTAGGAAAACAATATAACTAGATGCCTGTGTTCTTCCTTCTGCAGCCACTTCTCTGAGTTATCTCACATCCCCAATTGACTTCATTAGAATCTAGCCATCGACCTTTAGGCCATATAACTGCTCCTCTTCCTAGATGGACCTAAGTTGGTCTATAAGCCGATGCATGTGCGTCATGTGGGTAAGGAAGTATCAGATCTAAGATCTAAGAGTACTACCCCACATGGTACAAAACATTGCTGTTTTGTCATTTTAGTTTGTGCTTAAAGGGATGGTAAAGGTTGAGACAGATATTGTCACATGGTTAAGAGAGCCTCTTCAAACTGTAGGAATCTACTCTACCTTTTCTTCGCTGATCTGGATCAAGGAAAAGAAGGATTCCAAATTTGAAATTTAAAAGAGATTTTTCAATATCTCATACATGAAAAAAGCGCATGGCTCTGTTTGTTTGTTTTTTGTTTTCTCGGATTACATCATTTATCTAAGAGTAATAGTTAGGACTTAGGATTAGTACATGGATTAGTAACTGGTGAGTGTCTTGCTTGCCAAATCACGAGAGAAAGCTTCCCTCCCTCAAAACTTGAAACTTGACCGGGTCTTTTACCATATAAAAATGCAGCCTACTAATCAAACCTTTCAATCTTAAAATGTGGTCCACTTCTTGAATAGGCTTGTGTTTGTGACCTATCACCTCAAGATTCTCGTATACCGACTGGATCCATGCAGCACTTTTGGAGTTCCCCAATGAGTCCGGATCCACTCAGGCATATGCCTACAAAATGCATCTATTTTTTTTTCCCTTTTTATTGTACAAGGGTATCCGGCTCTTAGAACACTCGATTAGAGCACTGGAATAAGTCCCTCGAGCCGTGCAGATCCCCATATACTTATACTAACACAACCAAGATCAGAAAAGGATGACCAACAAAGGAAGTGATTCGAACTCAAGACCTTCCCTTCTTGATTTATTACATGGATCTCGTGTACGGTAACTCAGAGGATGACCGCTGCAAAGAGACGTCTTAGCCAATAAGCAGCATGACCCAGATGGGAATAATGATGTCATATGATTGATTTCTTTCATCAGACGGTTCGTACGCTTCTAACCACCGAGTATTAAGGGCTCGGCTCACGCAGCCCTTAATACTTGTCGACTATGAACAATAGGACTCACGCAGCCCTTGCTTCGACTATGAACAATAGGACTCACGCAGCCCTCAAAGGAGCACAGAAAGAGAGGGAGAGTGACAGAAAAAGTTTCGCTTCTTTGCGTACTTATCGCAAGCGAGTGGTGTGCATCTCCCTCACACCACCACCTCTTTATCATTAGATCTCTCTCTCTCCAACAAGTATACATTTTCTTCTCTCCATTCAATCTCTGTTAAAGGTGGGGTTTTTTGTTCTGCGCTACTGTAAAAATTGGTTTTTTTTTAGGTGCTTTAATGGGCCTTTTAACCTTTGATGGATTTCATGATTTGAACATTGAGGTTCTGAAAGAAGTATGAACAAAGTGATTCTCATCTGATTCGTTCTGAATTCTCTGGTTTTGTTACAGAGGAATTGCAATATAAAAAGGATTGGGGATTGGGTAGGGTTTTTAGAGATCTGGGGTTGCTTTTGTTAGAGATGGAGAGCTCGGAGGAGAGGGTGGTTGCTGTGATCATGGTGGGTGGGCCAACTAAAGGTATGAAATTGGTTGGAATTTTATTGGAACCAGTTTACTTTTGTTTTTTCCTTGTAAAAGTATTTATCTTTGGATTGGCTATTTGAAATATTCTTTCTCTTTTCTTGCATTCTGTTTTTCATGTTTGAATTTTGCAGGTACTCGGTTCCGGCCACTGTCGTTTAATATTCCGAAGCCGCTATTCCCTTTGGCGGGGCAGCCAATGGTTCATCATCCCATTTCTGCTTGTAAAAGGGTAGATTGTTCAATCCCTGTAAAAAAGTTAGATTTTTTTGAAGCAGTTTTTTCTTGTTTATTGATTTGCAGAGTAATAATTGAGATTTCTAATCCCTGTTATAGATCCCGAATTTAGCACAAGTCTATCTCATTGGATTCTATGAGGAGCGGGAATTCACATTGTATGTCTCCTCTATTTCTAGTGAGCTGAAAGTCCCAGTCAGGTAAATTCATGCTTTGCTTGTTAATTATGTGCTTTTGTTTTTCCTAATTGAATATGGTTATTGAAGATTAAGAACACAACCTAGGACATTGGATCATACTGCTCTTTTTGTTGCCGTTGATGCTTTAGATACTTGAGGGAAGACAAGCCGCATGGTTCAGCAGGTGGGCTTTATAACTTCAGAGATCTGATTATGGAAGACGACCCGGTTCTAATCTTCTACTCCTCTTTTTCAATTTTGGTTATATTTGCTTGATAATTGATAAGGAAATTTTTTTGTCTAATTGTTTAGATCTTTGAAATGGATCATTTTATCTTTGCTTGATGTAATAAAACTGTTCGAAGTCTCCTAAAGTTCTTATTGTAGTTACAATTGTTTAATTCTCTACTAGTAGTGCTAATCGGCTTGCTGTTTTTTTCTTCTGGCAGTCGCATATCGTTTTGTTGAATTGTGATGTTTGCTGCAATTTTCCATTGCCAGACATGCTTGGTAAATTTATTCTCTCACTAGCAATTCACACTCCTTCAGTCAGCAATCTATTTATGTTGGTCTGTGCTTTTCTCAATTACATGATATAAGAAAATTGTTATTATTGTAAGATTGTTGTTGTTAAATTATTCTTAGTTGCTGCCTCTTTCACTTCATATTTGCAGAGGCTCATAGAAGATATGGTGGGATGGGAACAATCCTAGTGATCAAGGTTGGTTAACATGTGCATGAAGTGTCTGGTATTGACAGATTTCTACTGGACTTCAGCGTTAGTTTTCTGCAATTCAATTGTCATTTTACCATGCTCAGGTTTCAGTCTACTTCTTTCTGCAGGTTTCTGCCGAAACAGCCAACCAGTTTGGCGAGTTGGTGGCCGATCCGGTCACCAATGAATTATTGCATTACACAGAGAAACCTGAGACTTTTGTATGTAAAAATCTAGAATGCTTTAAGTAGTGAGCTAGCCTTTCTGCTTTGCTTACTCCCCTGCTCCTTATGGTCTACTGTTGTTATGTTATGCAGGTAAGTGATCGAATAAATTGTGGTGTGTACATATTTACACCAGATATTTTTACTGCCATCCAGGGTGTCTCCACACAACGGAAAGACAGAGGTTGGTAATACAGGTCTTTGTCAATAGGTTGCTGACATGTGCCTGATATAAAAGTTCCTGGCTAGTAAATTCCATTATCTATTTTATATGAATATAGTCTACATGAGCATGTTTACTCCATCAGTAGAGAATTTCTAAGCGAACAGTCAAGAGATTTTTAATTTTCCTTTTCTTTTCCTTGTTTTCAGCTATTACTTGTATACTATCTATATGATAAGATGTATATTGTTTTATTAGATGCCATCTTTCTATATTATATGTATACGTGCTATAAAAATGTTATCTTTGAACTTTTTCATAAAGAAATTTGCTTAGAGAGGGAATAAATATCGCATAACTTAAAGCATCACGTTCAATGGATACATATAGAGAACAAAGTACACAACACACATATTTTCTTCTAGACTTGGAACAAATAGATCTATATAACATAACACTTAAGACATAGGCTAATAAACACTTCACATAAAGCTACTCAAGTTACGAACATCATGAACATAAATTTCCTTCATGCCAAGGTGGTTCGAAGCTTGAGATTAGCATGCTGTGAGAATTCGATATGTGGACTGCCATAAGTAAGTGTTTTAATGAAGGCTTGTTTTCAACAGTCTGGAAACACATATCCTTGGATATTAGAGATTGCTCCAAGAAGTGTTTCTAATTGGTCAATTCCTAATTTATCTATGCATAGAATTGTCTTCATGCTCCTCCTTTGTAGTTACCTCATGGAAAATAAGAATATGAAAGGATCCTAATGGTTGAGGCTTAGCTCATTCATTTGTTTTATTGGTTTCTTTTGCAAAGCAAAGTCTTCAATTCTAGATCAATATCTAATTATTCAACTAGAAAAGTGGTAGTTTGCTTATAACTATTAGCTGCTATAACTTAAACACCACATCTGAAGTGACAACTCAGTGTTGTGATATTAATAAACACTTCTCTTTATCACTATGTTTTTAGTGTTAATTAGTTGTGCATAACAAATTTTAGATGTTTTATGTTCGATTTTTGGTGATATTTAGTGACAAAGTTCAATTGTTTCATGTTGACAGGCTGATACCATTATCTCTTAGTTGATATCTGAACTTTGTTTATTATTTGCAGCTAATCTGAGACGTATATCCAGCTTTGAAGCCCTCCAGTCGGCAACAAAGTATGACCTTTTTCTGGTTCGAAACTTTTCAAGTTTCAAACTTTTGATTGTTTTAAGGAATTGCATGACTTAAATTGCTACCTAGCTGCTTTGCAAATTGCATTATATAATCATACATTTATACATTAGTATTTCTACAGCTGAAAGTGCCATTGGGTAAATCTTTTCTGAAAATCACTCTGCTTTATGAACGAAATTATCATGTAGTTCAAGATATGGGGCTTTATTACATAGTACACTGCCTCCCTAACTCATTTAGTAAAGATAACATGCAGACTACAATTTAGAAGAATGTGACTATTTGACTATTTTTTAGGAAAATGGGCCATTATTTGTCGAAAGGTCCAGAATCATTTGTCTGAATTATTATCACCAATATGCTAGTTTATCAACTTCTCTAGTTGGTTAGTTAGATTTATGAAGCCCTGATGCACTGTTGAAAAGTGTCAATATCTGGCTGATAAGTGAGAAACCTATAAGAGGGGGCACTTCTATTTCATCTATCTAGTATTATCTTCTCGGTCTTTTACCAAAACATTGAATCTCGCTAAGTCTGTGTGGCATGGAAGCTTCATCTAATAGAATATATCTTCTCTTATAGCTTTGACTTCTCTAGATGTTTCATTATTCTAGCAGGCTGGCATGTGCAAGAATTACTTGTTCCAAACTTTCATGCTCGATGTGGGCAAATACTGAAAGGTTGGAATTACTTCTGATACAGCCATCTAATTTGATTCTTACCTTTGGTGGAACTTGTCAAACATCTTTTTTCAAAAGAGATCCAGAACATGGTTCCTCCATTTCATCATCAGCAACCAGAGAGACATATAACAAGAAAGCTGGATGAATTTTTCTCCTGTTCTCTTGTGGTGTTAGAAGCATCCGTTTCCAAGTCCTTATGTTTTAGGTCAGTTTATCTAAGATGAACTTTTATTCTGTGTTCATGTTTTATTCAGCAAGTATTAGGAGGGATCCAATGCTGACTGTGATAAATGGTTGATACTTTTTGTCTCTATTCATTCTCAGGTCAGAGTGTCTCATTGTTGCATCATTCAAGATCAAAAATCCCTCGTATGAGGTTTTACTGTGACCAGAATTTTGGTTTTTTTACCTATTTCTGCTGTTATGGGAGTTAATGCTCCATATCAGGCTATTCATTATGTCCTATCGTACTTCTTTCCAAGGTTATCAGTGGAAGAAAAAGTTCTGTTGCAAATGGTTTAGCTCATTCTAGTGGCTTTGGATGTTGATTATTTTCGTATTCAATTTTCTACCAGGCGAAGCACTGTCTTTCACATGTAACCTCTTGCTAATGTGGTTTTTTACCTTCTTCTTTTCTTTAACATAATTCACTCGATCAAAATCAATAATTACTTATAATGTGGCTGTCATCTAAATGTTTATTTTGGGAGAATATGTGCTTCATCTCAACTTCCGTGCTGATATAGTTTCTTCAACAGGACCCTTCCTACAGATTTTGTAAGATTGGATCAAGATATACTATCACCTCTCGCAGGGAAGAAGCAGCTATATACGTACGAGACCCTGGACTTTTGGGAACAGATCAAGACTCCGGGGTGAGCCAATTATTCAGAATTCAGTATAAATAATTTCCTCTTTCCTTCTTCCCCTTGATCTGTAGACCATAATAACTCATTTAAGTTTATACTTTGCAGAATGTCTCTGAAATGTTCTGCATTGTATCTAGCCCAATTCCGATTCACCTCACCCCATCTTCTGGCCAGTGGGGATGGTACCAAGAGTGCTACCATTATTGGTGATGTTTATGTTCATCCATCAGCAAAAGTACATCCAACTGCAAAGGTAGATAGTTTTATTTCTTTAACTTCATTATGCTCACGGCATAGAAGCATTGCTCATCTATGAGAACTCTTCTTAATATGCTATTTTGTTGATGCTCTGAAATTGTATAATAACCATCGCCACTGGTCTATTAAGTTTTAAGAATGCATTTCTAGGCAGCCTTAAATAAGATTTGGGTAAGGATCACCTCAAACAACTCAAGGGAATAACAGACTGTATTGGTCAGCATCCCCTGATTATATAGGCAATAATAATTAGGACAACTCAATACTCGATAGTGAGGTCCACCTAAATCAATAGGTACCCTCTCAATTTATCTGAGTCATTTGAGTAGATCTTTCCCCATAAGATAATTACCTTTTAATCCATCAAGTTACTCATGGTCAGTATTACCAAAAGAAAAAAAAAAGAGAAAAAAGTTACTCATGATGAGTATTGAGGAAATTCAAGTGTATACTGTCGGTATTACGTTTTGCTATTCATTGTATATTTATCATAACTTGTTTTCGTGATTTTTAGGATGTTGGTAATTCTTTTTTTCAGAGCATTATCAGTGGATGATTTAGGAACTGATTATAATTTTGTTTGTCTTGCCAATTTAAAACATGTGTAAGTCTACGGGTACCTTCCAAATATACTCTCAAATCATGACCCTTTAATGCAATTATTAAAGGGTCAAGATTAGAGTTGATGTGGCATTAGAAAAGACAAATTAAGTCATGCCAAATCTATACCCTTAGTGGTTAGCCATAAGCGGTTAGGATTAGGGAGTATATTTGGGAGTACCCATAGACTGACTCTTAAAAGAATTACATAACCACCTTTCTCTCACACACACATAGATAGAGAGGGAGATTACCTTGAAATGACTTACTATACAGATTACCTGGAAATATGTATCACTACTAGCCTTTGGGGGTCAAGGTTGTGTGTGTGTGTTTCCTGTTGTTCGTGGTACGATGGATTTGAACTCGTGTCTCACCATATTATTATTTATTTATCAATAACCCGTGTCTTACCGTTGTGGTGCAGTATGTCAGCAAATTGAGCTACGGGCTTGATCCAAGCTTTTTTATTTTTCGGTGTTTCCACCCATGCCAGTAAAGCTGGATATGGGGGCCATTTTAGCAGCCTCTGAGATGACATTGTCTGTTATCCTCATTTAAATGTTCGTTCTAGCTTTCAGACATGTTTATTTTGTCAACTGACTTCTCTGTGTCTGTTGGAACAGATTGGTCCCAACGTCTCAATTTCTGCAAATGCTCGTGTAGGAGCAGGTGTAAGGCTCATCAGTTGCATCATCCTAGATGATGTTGAAATCAAGGTATGGAACTGAATTAGTGGATATGAAATGCATAAACACTTTCATCTAAAGCCTGGCATGAAAAATGTTGTGTTTTTTCCTGACAGGAAAATGCGGTTGTTATGCATGCCATTGTTGGGTGGAAGTCGTCTATTGGAAAATGGTCTCGTGTCCAGGAAAGTAGAGAAATTTGATCTTCACCTTCTAATTATGATACTCTTGAAGATAACCAAAACCCTCTTCATGGAAGTAATTTAAGTAGCCAACATTTCCTATAAATGATATAGAAATACTAGATGCCTGTACTTTTCATAAAGCAAAGACTTCTGCTCCTCATTGTTTTAGTTTACAAAAACACCATAGAAACTGAGCATCTAATTAATAACCCAGTGGACTGGGTAAGTTCTTACTACAGTTTCAGTTCATCCATATTGCATCAATACTGCCAAAGGCGGGATATTTGGTTATACCAGTGAACCCTTGGTAATCTAGAGGATTACTTTGATATTCCAATTATCAAGTTAATCATGTCTTCAGTGGGGTTTTTTTTTGTTCCCTGAAGCCTTTACTAGTGTCTGAATGAAGAAAATAATGGGATCTCTCGCAGCAGGACCTGTTTTTTGTAGTTCATATTTTTGCATATTCTTTCCTGTTCGTGGCAATTGACCTTCCAATTTTGATTAACTTGTTCAGGCTGAAGGAGACTACAGCGCAAAACTTGGGATTACCATCCTCGGTACTTGGCCACACCTTCTCAATTCTTTTTTCTACTATTTTATTTTCTTTTGGTTTCGAGTACTGACAAAATTTTGAGCATCCTGTATTTCTAAACCAGGAGAAGCTGTGACCGTTGAAGATGAAGTCGTTGTGATTAACAGCATTGTTCTCCCAAATAAGACCCTTAATGTCAGTGTACAAGAGGAAATCATTCTATAATGATGCTGGGTTCCTACAAAAAACCTCGCACCCGTTGGTGCAGTCCTGTTTCCTTGTGTTCCCCTATCATGATTTGTTATTTACATATAGTTTCAATTAGGAAACCAATTCCTCCCCCACGTCTATGTGGTTATTTTACTTAACTGAGAGCTCATTTGTCAATTATTATCACCAAATCAAAATAAAAAGAAATATGATTTCTCTTATGCCCTCTTTGACAGTGTTTGATTGTTCATTAACATGTTACTTTGATTGCTAAAAAAAAAACTCCAAAATGCCATCATCTTCAGTGCTGTGTCCCTTCATCTGCAGCAGCTTCAAACCACCCCACCCCCCCCCCCCCCCCCCCCCCCCAAAAAAAAAAAAAAAATTATATATATAAGCTTTTCAGGTTTTGCTCATTTGTTGTAGCGATGACCTTCCATTTGCTCTCAGCTTTTTGCTGGGCTTTTTTTTTTTTTTCCTTTCGTGATTTCTTTTTTTTTTTTTTTTTTTTGGGGGGGGGGGGCATGGGTCCCTTTTTTTCTGGAGACTTATAAAGTCTGGCACTTTGCAAGTTTTGTTAGGGTCCATTCTTTTGCTAAGACTTATAAAGCTTGGAACTTTGTCACAGTGATTGTTAGGAAATTTGAGTTTGTCAAGGTATGCAACAAGACTAAGTCTTACCATTTTTTATGAGATTTGAAATCATTCAACATTTGAAGTCTTACGGGAATTGTAACCCAAGAGATGAAAAGCACAATACATTTAGTTTTTAAAAGAAAATACATATTGTTCAATGTGAAAACTTCCAAAGTGTTGAACTTTACAAGTCTCCGTAAAAAGAAGGGACAATATGCACTTTCTTTTGAGAATTAGATGTATTGATGCTTTTCATCTATTGCGTTGCAACTTGCAAGACTTTAAATGCAGCAAAATGAGTGATTTCAATCTCATAAAAAATTGGTAAGGCTTAGAATCTCATGATAGTAAGAATTAATCTTGTTAAAAACATCAACATGACTCAAATTTCCTACCAACTACCAACAAAGTGTAAAGTTCCAAGCTTTACAAGTCTCAACAAAAGAACGAACTCTAAGCGGAAAAGCACTTATCTTAGATGTTCAAGCCAATTTAAACCAAGTTTGGTCAACTCAAATCAAGAAAGCTCAACACCTCTTACGTGCTTACGTAAATTGAATTCATCTCCCACGGGTGTGATAAAAAACAACAATAATTGGTTTTCAGTGAGATCATTCTTATAGTCCTTAGCTGGAGTCTCTGCACATTCTTTCAGGAATCTCATTCAAGGTATCTTTCTTTCTCTGCCCCGCAGCTCTGAATAAAATTTTTACAACGAATCACTAAAGAGCAGAGGGTGGAGTATGACGAACCGTTGTTATTTATGTCTGAATGAAGAAGAGACAGTAGATACCTTACACTCTCTAGTTGTCTTTGAGTTTTAGACTTTCTTCCTATCTCGATTAGGTGTGGAGTGGGTCTTCCTCCTTTCCTTTATGAGCTTCTTATTGGGTTGACAATTGACGTCCCTGGTGGAGGCTAGGAAAGCAATTTGCGCTTTGCTACCTGAAACTATATCGTGGGGTCTGAAACTATATCGTGGGGTGTCTAGAAGGAAAGGAATTACTGTGCCTTTAACAATACCCCTTCTCACATCTTAGCTCGTATTCGTCGAATGCTTGTGGAATAGTCTTTCATCTCTCGGTGGGGTGTGAAATAATCCTCCATCTCTCAGTGGGGTGGGGATGTGAGGAATATTGTGTGAGAATATCCATTTCTATTATTCTTATTATTATATATTCCTTATCATTCCCCTTCAATTGATACTTCTATAATTTTTTTTTTTGATCGATAATATCAATATCATTAAAAGAAGGAAGATTCACAAATCATGAACCTCCAAAAGGCAAAACAAACTAGAAATCAAGAAGCAAAAACAGCTACAGAAATACATGAAATGAAAAAAAGTAAACTCCCCTGCACCACTAAGCTAACAATTCTTCAAACCCTATCTCCCCCACATCAACTTTGATGGAAATCCACTCCCGCAATAAAGCTCTCGCACAGGAGTAGACTCTCTCGAATGTCGACATGGTATTCTCAAATACTCTCGAATTCCGCGCTTTCCACAATGACCACGACACCAGCCCTGGAATCATAGCCCAAAACAACTCCAGTGAACTATCCAACGACACCGAAAGCCAACCGGATAACATAGCCGGATAGGACGAGGGGAACACCCAATAAACCCCCAACTGAGAAAGAAAATACACCCACAACCTCCTCGCCACGGGACAATGAAGCAGGAAATGGTCAACGGATTCCTCCTCCACTAAACACAGATAACAACGATTGGGAAGACTCCAACCTCACTTATGCAAATTGTCCAAAGTCAGAATCTTGTCCAAATAAGCCGACCACAAGAACACCGATACCTTCGAAGGCACCCCGTTGTACCAAACCAACTGGCTGGAGAACTCCGCATCAGGGCCCAGGTTAGAAACTTGCAAATACGATTTAACAGAAAACTAACCCTTAGAATTAGCCATCCAAACTCGGCGATCCTTAGCAGGCCCATCAATACGCACCGATTCTAACAAAGCCATCATATTAGCAAATTCTTGAACTTCCCAATCGTTTAACGCCCGGCTGAAAGAGGAGCACCACACCACTGAATCCGCACTCCGAACAAACATGTCTGCTACTGCCGCCGATTTATTATAGGACATCAAATAGAATGACCTGAACAACAGCAAAAGAGTGGACGGCCCACACCACTGATCGGACCAAAACTTCACATCCTTCCCGTCACCAACTATAAGTCTGGGTATACTTAACGAAATCAGCCTAACCCATCACAATACCTTTCTAGAGGCCAACCCCATGAGATCCCTTAGGCTTCCTCGGTTTCCAACGATCTCTAAACCCATGACGAGCTACAATAACCCTTCTCCACAACCTGTCTTCTTCCACCCCGAATCTCCAAAACCGCTTCCCTAATAATGCCTCATTGATCGCCATGAAAGGTCATAGGTTAAGACCCCTATGCTCTTTGAGCCGACAAACCCACTTCCACTTCACCAAATATAGCTTCTTAAAAACTACCTTCGCATTCCACAAAAAATTCTTTTGCATCCTTTCCAACTTGGTGGCAATAAAAGCCGGAATTCAGAAAAGGGAGAGAAAATACAAAGGAAGACTGCAAATAATACTCTTCAATAAAGTGAGTCTGCCTCCTTTAGAGAGCAACAAGGATTTCCAACCCGACAATCTTCTACGAAATCTATCCAGAATCGTCTCTCATACGGACTTCGCTTTGAACGACGCCACCAAAGGAAGCCTTAAATACTTTGTAGGGAGCACTCCTGTCTTACATCTAAGACATTCAGCCAACCACTCCAGATTAGTCACCTCCCCTACAGCAAAAATTCTACTCTCTTGATAATTGATTTTTAACCCAAATACTGCTTTGAAACAATGAAACAAAAGCCCAATATGAGTAAGATGCCTAGCCGAGGCACCACAAAAAAGCAAAGTATCATCCGCAAACTGAATATGTGAAATCTGAAGCGCGGGATTACCCACTACAAAGCCACCCCACACTGCCTCAGAAGCCTTCCGAATCATTCTACTCAGGGCTTCAGAAACTAAAAGAAAGAGAAAGGGAGAAAGCGGATCTCCTTGGCGCAGACCCCTAGAGCTTTTGAAAAAACCATATGAAGAACCATTAATCAGAACGGAAAAGGATGGAGAGGAATAGAAACACCTCATCCACGCCCGCCATTTAGCCCTAAACCCCATCCAACTAAGAGAGTAATCCAAAAAGCTCCAACTCACGTGATCATAGGCTTTCTCCAAATCAATCTTACATATGATACCAGGCTCTCCCTTCTTCAACCGCTCATCCACCACTTCATTAGCAATAAGGATCCCATCCAAAATTTGCCTTCCTCCTATAAAGGCGCTTTGTTCCAGAGAAATCACTTGTCCAATCACCCGGCTAAGTCTAACAGTCAACACTTTGGATAAAATTTTATACGCACTACCAAGCAGAGTTATAGGCCGAAAATCACAAATGTCATGGGATTCCTGCACCTTAGGAATGAGAACGATAAAGGAACAATTGAGCACCTGATCAAAAGAATTAGACTGAAAGAATTCATGAAACCCTCATCAAATCCTAATCAATGATCGACCAGCACTTCTCATAAAACTCAATAGATAATCCATCTGGCCGAGGGGCTTTGTTCCCTACCATCCCATCAATCACTGACTGAACCTCCAACTCCTAAAACAACCTTTCCAACTGGGAACTCCACTCCTCCGAAATACTCGTGAAAGGCAAGCCCTCAAGCAAAGGCCTATAAGCAACCTTCTCTTTGTAAAGCGCTCTGAAATACTCCACAGCAACCTCACCTAGGTCCTTATCATTTTCCCATAACTTATCCCCAATCTGAAGGCTGACAATTTTGTTCACTCTATCACGTAAAGAAGCCATCCGGTGAAAATATTTTGAATTTTATCACCCTCTTTTAACCAACGAACCCACAACTTCTGCTTCCAACTAATTTCCTTATGCCTTATCAACTGTTGGAACTCCCGCCTCAAGGCATTTCTCTCTTTGCACTCAGAAGCAGACAAAATGGCAACCTCCTCCTTCAAGTCTAGAGCGGAAATGCCTTCCAAAATAGCTTTTTTCTTTTCCGGAATCAACCCCAAATACTTGCTTATTTCATATCTTGAGTTTTTGCTTGACTGTCTTCAACTTAAGCCCAAAGATAGTACTCCAAGAACCCCAAGCCAAAGAGGAATCCCACGCCTCTTTAACTACTGACATAAAATCTGGGTGTTGCAACCACATGTTCTCGAACTTGAACGACTTAGGCCCACCCCTACCCCCTTCAAGCTCCAATAGAAGAGGGATATGGTCAGAAACCGGTCTGGGGAGGGATAAAAGAAAGGCTTCCGGATATCTAATCTCTCAATCCGGATTAGCAAAAAACCTGTCAATCCTGCTAAAGGAAGGGGGGCTCTGAAAATTGGACCAAGTAAAAAATGCTCCCTTTAAGGGGAATTCAATCAACTTCTACCTGAAAAGGAACTTCCGGAACCGTCTCATATTCGGGGAAGTAGCCCCCCAGAAGATTTCTCATAACTGAATCTTACATAATTAAAGTCACCCCCAATACACCAAGGAGCTCCTCATCGCACACTGATATTATCTAGCTCTCTCCTTTCTCTTTTGCTATATGATTATTCTTGATTTACCTACCAAAAAAAATCAGGAAAGCCAACTGATTGGAAGTCTCCATTATGATTAGAAACTTCTGCAGTTTCTACTACTACACCAATTTCGCCTCCCTCCTGCAATTGCAGGAACAAGAGTAACTTCAATGGCGGGTCATCCCTCAGTTTCCCCTCACCTCAGTTTCCGGGCAACAAGAAGGCCTTGCACCATGTGACCATCAAAAAGACCACAAAATATCTCAAATGAATTGTACGCACAACAGAGATACACATTTAAGAAACTAACTTCCAACCATGACTAGGTACAGATTATAGGAAGAAGGGGAACGAACTTCACAAACATTCGCATCCTGGTCTATACCCTTGCGTCCTGGCAAAGGTAAATATGTTCTTTCAAAGAAGAAGGGTTCTGCTCTTGCCACTTGTGAGCATTAGGTTAGGCATGGAGGTAAGTGCAGCAAGGAATTGACTAGTCGGACAAAAATTTCTCAGTTTTCATGTGGCTGATCACTGCTGCACTGCTTTCATATAAAGATAAGGATAACCATCCTCATTTACACCTTAATGGTGCCTATTCGCCTAACTTCATTGGTGCCCAAAGTACTGCATACCAGTCTATGTTCAGGAAGAAATCCATCTGCAGTGGAAATTGTTATCTTCCTGAGCATCTACTGGTGTAACTTGGTATATAGGTTTGTTCTAAGAGTAACTGATTCAGTAGGAACTTAAATACAATGGCTAAATATTTTGTAAAAAGAGAATACAAAGTTCACACCTGCCCTTCTAGCTACCTTTGATGGCAATGTGTGCCCCTTCTCATGAGGGCAGTCCTGGGATGAAGAACGGGAAGGAAGCTCTCTCTATAATGTTGTAAGCAGGAGGGTCCACTCACCAGTTACTAACCCACTAACCATATGGTAGATGAAAAACAACAATTATAACAATAATAATAATATTATTATTATTATTATTACAAAGTATGAAAATTCAAATTTGCATTTTTTCTTCAGACCGCCACTTAAATATAGCAAACCTTGTTGATTAAATTGTCTCTACTTTAATTGTCTCTATTTCATTTGATGAAAATAATATGTACAAACATTGAAACTTTTAAGAAATGTGGAAGATCACATAGTCCTTGTTGATTAAATTGTCTCTAATTTAATTGTCTCTACTTCATTTGATGAAAATAATATGTACAAACAATGAACTTTTAAGAAACGTGGAAGATCACATAGTGCTTACTTACATGCTGTATAATTATATCCAAGGACATCTACAGTAGCTTAATAAATGATGTTATAGAAGCTTAAACAACACCATAAAAGGATATTTGAGGACCACAAATAACACCCTAGAAGATTGACCTCAGATTTAACAACTTACAGGTCTCTCATAAGTTGGAGGTAAAGAGGGGCAGTTCTCATTCATGTTAGTGTATGGCTTGATGGTATTATACTGAGGCAACTCCATGCGGTACTCCCCAAGTATCTGACAGAATGGAAGCAATCCATTCTCATCATTACACCAAGTCGGCAGGGATGTTCGGTTATCCTCAAAGATATTAAGCATATAGGCATCACGAATCTGTGCAGTAGTACAGCAATGTAATTAGGGAATACTGGGACTAGAAAGATGCATCCAAGTATGGAGAAGCCATAAAAAAAAATGGCATTTGGTACTTACAGTGAACTCCGTGACCTGAATAGAGCTGGAAATAGGACCGAAAATTCCAGCCTCTTTATACATTTGGAGGATAAAGGCAACACATGTTGTTGATTTCCCATCACTGTACACCCATTCGTCTTGTTCAGGAATGGTAAGTAATTGATCGAAGGTTATGCCACGCTTTTCAGTCTCAACAATAACTCCCTGCAAGTCCAAATCCTGAAGCAAAGCAAACGAGTGAATATGACATCACATTGAAGGTGCAGAAAACAGCATATTTTTTTTTTGATAGATAACGATATCAATATATTAATGAAGCACGAATATACAAACGATGCAAGAAACATCGAACAGAAAAACAAAAAGTCAAGCTAAGATACTTGACCAGTTATACAGAAAATCGGCATTTAGTACTTCACAAGATGTCAAACATTAGAAAATCAGTAATTCAGGGACAATTTAGTCATACACAAAGTATCACAAGCAGACTTATGGTTGATCACTCCTCCAACTTTAATAATGATTAAATTTGTATCATGTTTCAGGTATATATTGGTCAACACCAAGTCGTCAAGTACAAACTGCATCATGATGAATTACAGGTTGATCTTAGATATTATCTAACATCAAATTCATGTAGATTCTGACATAAAGAACCCTACAAATAAAAAACCAAAATTTGGTGTGCTCAAATATAATTAACCCGAATGCACACTTTCTATTGTAAGATAGTGGCAAAACAGGGTCGATCCACAGAGACTTGTTAAATAGGTACTATGATTAATTTAGAATTTTTTTATGGGTTAAATCGATTTAAAATTTGTTATGCTAAGATTATAATTAAAAATAAAATAAAACTAATGGAATAAATAAAAGAAGAAAAGAAACTTTTTGTTAGTTGAAGAAAATAGGAGATCCAGATTTCACCAAAAATATAATAAAATTAATCCTAAAATTAATTTCTAAATTCTCCAATGAAACACGATCCAATAAGGTTGATCTTAGATATTATCTAACATCAAATTCATGTAGATCTGACATACAGAACCCTACAAATAAAAAGCTTAGAAAGCCTAGATTTTCAGTCTCGTGGAACTAAAGAATTTCTAGGCATGGGCATCTCTTCAACTTTATCTTTTAAGACGTGTCACATATCACAAACTCCTACAATAGGTAATCTTTTTATCATCCATTCCACTGGGCCCTGTTCTTGCCTTCGGCGTTTTTCCCCAAAAGCATCTTTTTTGTTTCAACTTCTTTGATAGATATCATAATACTTCCCCATTACAGTCCTGCCTTTCCCTTACTGTTTTGGAATATTTTGCTAAGCATTTTCACTCTTCCATTCTAAATGGCCCCATTCTCATATTCAAAATTTTTTTCCGGAAAGCAATTTCTTTTCTTCCCCAGTAATATCCACGCACGCCCAGCCACTCACGCATTTTGCTAAGCATTTTTGCTCTTCCATTCTAAATGGCCTCATTCACATATTTTCCCAAAAATCGTTTTCTTTTCTTCCCCATTAATATATGCGCGCACACACACATATCATAATGATATTTATATATGAGCATGCATTCTCTTCATTCTGATTCCACCTCGCATTGGATGATTACTGAAGGAGTGCTAGCCTGAACTGCAAGGAGGGGGCTTTAATCACCCCCATCATGGAAAACAACAAACACCTTTGGGTGGAGTGTGTTGCCACAGGCTTACCCGGTGGCAACACCAGTCTTCCAAAACAAAAAAGATTGAGGTGGCATTTGGATTGGATTTTTTTGGCCAAAAATCAATTCTGATAAAATTGATTGTGTAGAAATTCATGATCAAATAATAGTGTTCGGAGAATACGAAGTTGAGAGACTCACCTACGTATTCTCCGAACACTATTATTTGAAAAAATGATTATTTGACCATTAATTTCTACACAATCAATTTTACCAGAATTGATTTTTGGCCAAAAAAATCCAATCCAAACGCCCCAAGTAATTAATGCCAAAATAGAATCTTTCCAATGTATAATTTGTATGTCACTCATTCTTCATATAACTAGGCAGCCTCCCTGTCCATATTGAAGGCATAATGACTTCAGCAACATTTAGGCTGTCCTTTTTAACTAACTATTTAACCTCTAAAAATGAAACTGTTATTTGAGTCTAAATAATAAATAAAATAATAGCACAACAAAGTAGCCTAGAATACAGAATAAAAAGTGACTTTAAGGTTCAAGTACACATACCTCAGTTCCAAGTCGCTTATTTAGAGCCTCATTCCACATATTAGCAGCATATGCCGGCTGCAATCTGGTCCACATAGACATGACAGAAATGACCTGCACACAAAGTCTGAAAGTTAGAATGCTTAGAATATGTCAGATCTTCATCCAGGCAGATTGCGATGGAACAAACAAGAGAGAAGAGAAAATGACTTATGTTCTAGTTTCCCCCTCCCCCCTCGTCAAAATATTTAAGGCAACTGAATGATAAAATATTGTGTAGGCAAAATAGAAAATCTGATGGATTTTAAAACGTGTACTAGAAATAAATGTAATAACTGTTTTTGTTTTTTCGGTAATTGGAAGGAAAATAAATGTAATAACTGTTGTTTTAGCAGTAGTAAGATGTAATATCTGTTTGTAATCTTTCCTTTTTTTGTTTTTTTCGGTAATCATTTTTTCTTTTGGGTGGGTTAATAACTGTTTGTAATCTATACACAGTGACAGTCGTGCTTAGTTCTCAAAATTCAAAACCTGCCAAACAATAATTTGTTGCATATAAGATTGTGCATAAAATAGCATGTTACTGTTCTTATTGCTATGCACTTTTACTTACAGCCTTACAGGCATAGTCACAAAAATCTGTGTTTAAAAAAAATTTTAAAAAAAACTCGTTTAAAATGCACATTAATACCCTACCATAGAAAACAACATTTAAACCCCTTTTTTAAGAAAAAACGTGTATTATAGTTTAAAACGAATAATACAAAGAAAAACAAAACTCATACTCATTTTGAAACAAATAATACGAAGAAAAAAAATGGATAATCTTGGAAAAAATTTGGGAATGAAGATTATGCAGATATTGATGACTTTGATAATGTTTTTGAGCGATTGATGAATAGAAATGGATGATTTTATTAACACTTGTATTATAGTCTTGTCTTAATCTTGATAGTTGATGTTTTAATGAATTTTGATGTCTTGATGGAATGAATTGGATATTAAAATGATTTTATGAACTTATTATTGTTTATTACAGTTACTCCTTTTGTATATAATCTCAGCACATTGTTAGATATATTAATTAGCATCGTTTCTAATTTTTATAATTATTAAATTTTTCCTTCGTTTTTTACCTGAAGTTTTCCCGAGATTTTCCGTACTTGACCCTTGCCAAATTATTCCCGAACCCCGACTTTGTGACTATGCTTACAGGCACACACAAACCCACATGCACACTTGTATGCAATGAATTATAAATGAATGATAAGTCCAAAGCAGTCATTACCATAAACACCATTGTTAAGACACTATATGCAAAACCTTACATGCCATTTCTAAAAGTTTCTAACAGTTGGCAACAAACAAGACTAACTTGTAAATTTCTTTAGTGAGTAATGCTTCAATACATTATTAACATGCAATTCGCCTCTTGTAGAAGCCAAAACTATTGAAACATGAAAATTTTGATTTAATATCTAAACTCCATGATTTGTGAATATACATACCAAATGAGCATCCAGAGGAGGTGGATAGTTTTCAGAAATGGTGTCAATCCAACTGAATATCATGTTGTGGTAACCGTAAGGCTTGCCTGACATGCTTCGAGCATAGGACCATGCTGCAGTGGCGTTAAACTTTGCGCGCAAGTTGGGATGTAAGGGAAGCAAGGCTATATGCGGATTAGAACTATCCTTAACTGCCAGATCCCACCATTCATCCCATGGAATTACCACTATAATCTCCTCACCCTGCACATCAATCAGAACATGATAGTGAGCTTACATATATATATATATATATATATATATATATATATATATATATATATATAGTATACAAATAAATAAAGTTTTCACAATGTTATATATCTTTTAATGGAAACCATATATTTTCTCTATCAACTACATATAATTAATAAAGGAAAAAACAGTATTATATTAACCTCACACAGACCTCACAAAGAACTATCACCTGCACGTAGCCCATAAGGATATGGACTATATAGGAAATTGAGATGAACTCGTAAACTATCCTGCTTTTGTGACCTTCAATTCATAAAGTGTTGCTTGCATACCTTATCATCCTCATGTCCAGATTCACCAACCCAGAGATTGCCCATTTCATCCTTCAAGCAAACTGCGGTGTGACCAGCAAATGCACCTGTTACCCATTTTTCTAATGTCTCGAATCCACCCCATCGACCACGGATCTTCGACACAGCTAAAAAATCACCAGAATGAACATCCTCTGGATTGATAGTTGCACGCCAAGGCTGAGGACGTTTATAAAATGATGCTCCCATGTGCTTATTTAGAAAGTCAATGTTGGCATTCTGACCCCAGCCCGTATTTGAAAATAGAGGCAAGACATCAATCAGAGACAACAAAGTTCCCAGCATTCCTGATGGCATGAGAAATACAGAGATTCCATGCTGCTTTACCTGGTCAATGGCCACAAAAGATATTATATCTATGTGATGGAGTTGTCAAACATAAAATACAAATGAGTACTACAAATGAGTAAAGTAAGAACCCATACATACATATTCTAACTCTGCAGGCTCTTCCCAGGATTCAATCTCCAAAGTATGCTCTCGAGCAGAGAAGTAGTAATCCCAGGTTACCCTATAGGGTGTTGCAAATACATAAAGATCCATACAAGTCCAGCTGTGAGCTGCACTAGTCTGTAGAAAGGAAAGAATTAATTAAAAAGAGGATAAAAGGAGAATATCAAATTGAAACCGTATGATAACAAGTAAGCATAAATGAGGCAACTAGTAAAACACCATTCTAGTCCTTCCCCCCTCCTGCTTCACCTTGTTTGAAATATGTCATAGAGGTCGCTAAGGTTCTCAAAAACAATAATGAATACAAGAGATCGATGGAAGAGTTCTCAGTGCAAAGTCTCTATATTTAACCATATCTCTCTTAGAATGAAGAAGCTTGATAGTGCTGCATAAAACACTGCTTAACAACCAGTCCTAATGGGGACTGCATTTAAACCTAAAGACATCAGAATGCCACGACAACATCTGGCTGAACTCCTTCATGGTGGAAACAACCGCAGGACTGGGTAAAGAAATATAATTATTTGGTCATGCACATTCACCATGAACACACCTAGCTGTAGAAGTTTAGCAGTAGGTGGAGCTTTTGAGGTTCATACAGCTGCAGAACACCATTCTTTTAATTGAGGTTCTCGGGACTCAATTCTGATTTATGTACCCATATGGAAGCTTACACAAACTTGATAATACTCATAAATTCAATTTCGAGGAACGCGGTTCAACATGGGCTTCCGTATAAGAAGTAATAGAGATCGAGATTTTTTTTCTTTAATAGGCAAACGAGCTCATCATATTAATAATGCTGAAAGAGGAACGACAAGGACTCACAAAAAGTGAACCTGGATACAGAGTTTATTTATCTTGAGATTTTGTCCACTAAACGATTCATCGTATACAATATTATGCCCGTGTACCTTGAAAAAGTAAAAACACCTCGAGGCCACTATTTATTTATCTCTTCATAGTAGGCAGGCACAGAAATCCAAGATTATAACTAAACCCATTTTCATATATATTCGGTGAGCATCTAAAGGGGCTGAAAAGAGATTGAATATATTGCTAGTCACACTTGTTCAACAATTTTAATTTTATTTTTCTAAATCTCAAATATATATATATATATATATAGAGTGAGCATGATCTAAAGGGGCGGAAAAGAGATTAAATTTATTGCAAGTCCTATTTGTTCATCAATTTTCTCTCCAAAAGCCATTATTTTAATAAATCAAAAAGTGAGGAATCCCTATTGGAACTCATTGTATTAAACCAAATCTCCGCTACATGAAGAAATGTAAACTTGAATCAAGAAAGGAAAAACACGAAGAAGATACCGTGAGATGGAGAACTCCACCTCCCAAGCCCCTTTCACTGCTTTCTCCGCCAGTGAACTCAAGCAGAGCTTGATTACCAAAAAAGCAAGATCCTTTCCACTCAATTGACCCATTGTTGGGAGTAACAGATCCAACAAAGGTGGGCAAAAGATCAACAGCACTGTGAAGATTATTGAGAACAGGCCAGGAAATCTGGCGAGGCAGAACCGGAAGCACGTCTTTAACCCTAAACGGAACCTTGAAAGCGTGACAAAAATCCAACCCAAATCCTAAGACAAGAAAGCATAAGAGCCCTAACCACATGTTGCGGAAGAACAAAATCGTGGCCATGGATTCAATTGGAGCTGCTTATGATTTGTTGCAGACCAAATTGGGTCGAAGAGAAACCCTAGCTAAATTGTGGGAGCAGAGTCAAAGATGGAGACGATTTAAATGATCCATGTGGTGGGTTGGAACTTGGACGGAGAAAGTTACAACCTTTGGGAAAAGCAGAAGGCGACGTGGGAGACTAATGTCATTACAGGTTAGCTTAAGGAGCGTGTGCTTCTAAAAAAACAAAAAACAGATACTTTGAAAATGGAGACATACACGTATCGCATCGAATACGAATCAGATATAATACTTTAAGGTAAAACTTAACTGTTTTTCATAATTTCTACCGCATCATCGCCGTACATGTATCGTATCACTGTATCTAAGTACGGCCGTCCCGTGCTTCCTACCAATCGATCATCTATATTAAAAATATATTTGCTACACATTGGTCCACTCCTCACTTCCTCTTGCTTCAATGCTGGAGTGTGGACCTCTCTCAAGTGAGAGGTTTCAGGATCTAATCCCACTAAGCGATGTGTTGCAACAGCTCCAATAATTCTCAAGCTAACCACTACCATTAACCATTGGTAAATTGACATCCGTACCAATGTGAATCTTAACCACAGTAGCACCCCATTCAGCCTTGGGTTTTAGAAAAATAATATACACCTTAATTTAGTTAAACTTAATCATGGTTAAAATGGATTAAAAGGGACATGAGAACTAGATAACGAAATGTTTTCAAAAAATAAATTAACCCTATGGATTAGTGAATCTTAACCACACTCAAGCGGTGTTGAATTTTTTTTCTATAAAATTAAGGTGAGATAGTTTAATTCTAGGGTGGAATATATTAAAAATGAGGACACATGGCAAGTTTTAGAGGAGACATTGCCTAATACCATATTAAAAATCCAATGGCACCAAGCCGCACATGTTTAAAATGGTGGCCCATACGCAATGTTCGACATTATTGGATTTCAGTCCAACGGTCTAGCTCTCGATAATAGCTATTGTGGAGAATTTTTAATCACTTTCCTGTTTTTATATTTTTATTAAAGGTGAACCAAGTGAATTAGCTGTTGCTAATCTGTTAATTCTTTTCTTTTTCTTTTTTTTGGCGTCCGTATCATTTGTACATTAGTACAGTCAGATGTTAGCTTGGCATTGGAGATCTTGTAACTCATACCCGGGGGATTGGATTCCCGGACCTCCCTCCACTGAAGGCTAGACATAAAAGGCTTCCACAATTGTGGTTGTTTTGGCTTCTCCTCCCGTGGAAGGCTATGCAATGAAGGCATGTGTCCTTTTGGGGCCAGAGAGAGAACAGGTTAGTTGGACAACATGAATACTACTATTTTCATCTCACTAGGTAGTATCAAAGTAGTGTTACTAAATCAGTTAGCCGATACCATCCACCATTATTAGGTCCCAAGCCATTTTAAAAAGGAAAATAATTCCCTCCTCAATAGTATGTTTTAGATTGGCGAGAAAATGAGGGAAAATAAAATAAAAATGAGTTTTCTTAAGTTTTTCTTGAATTTGGTGTGCAAAAAGCACTTTCATTTTCTTGCACTTTCTTAAAAGTGAACGTTTTCTCAAAAACTTGATCCATCTTGTGATACTTGTTTTAATAGAAAATTTAAATTTCTTTTCTTTTTCGTTCTTTTCTTTCACTCACTTTCTCCCCAAACGAAAATGTGTTTGTTTGGTAAGAAAGTGGATGAAAATAAAGAAATGAAAAGAAATTTAAATTTTTTCTCAAAGCAACCATAAAAAATGATAAAGTTTTTAAGAGAGTTTGTCACTGTTAAGAAAGTGCAAGAAAATAAAAGTGTGTTTCTTGCACACCGAACGCAAGAAAACTTATTTTGCTTTTATTTTCTCACCAAACGAGTACATCTTGGCGAAAAAGTGGATGAAAGAAAAAAAAAATGAAAAGAAAATAAAAGAAAAGAAAAAACCTTTAAAAAAATTATAAATGATCATCAAAAGACGAATAAAATTTTTAGGAGAAAATTATCACAATTGAAAAAGTGCAAGAAAATGAATGTGTTTCTTCCCAGCGGTACCTAAGAAAAGTACAACAAACCCTACTTTTCTTTTATTTTCTATCACTTTCTCACCAAACGAACACACCCTTAGGATTAAAGCATCTAACCGTGATTTTTAGAAGCCAATTTTTTTTAAAAAAAATAAGGGTTAAAATTTGTTAATCATAGTTCAAGGACAATTGAAGGGTCTTTTTGAGGGGCAATGAGCAATAGTCCGCTCCTCACCCTGGGAGCAGATTATTGCTCAGAAAAATTTTCAGAATCAGTGAGCTCTTGAGTTCCATCCCTATGGGTGTGTTTGTTTGGCAAGAAAGAAAAGTGTGTTTTCTTGCCCTTTTCATGTATTTGGTTTGCAAGAAAAACACTTTCATTTTCTTGCACTTTCTTAATTGTGACAAATTTTCTCCCAAAAACTTCATCCATTTACGAGAAAATTTAAATTTCTTTTCTTTTTCATTTCTTTTCTATCACCCACGTTCTCACGAACGCACCCTATAGGTTCAAGCCTGCGGCAACCATGAGCACTTGGGTTCCAACTCTGCTAAACAAAGGCAAGTGGTTTATTAATAGGGAATGCATTGTCATTTCACTAGGAGGGACACCATTCGTAACTCATAAAAAATAGGAAGTGCCAAAATCACTGCCCTCAATATAACCTGTATGTTTTGCAAGTACGATAACCAAAACGAGCACTATAGGAGTGTTAGGATACGATATCTTCAGCATTCTGATATTATCCGAATGGAAAAAGCCTCAGAAACTGTTGGAAACCTGTATTGACTCCAGAGAGTTGCAAATGCCTCATGGTTTGCACCATTATACTGGCCATTTTGAGGTAGCATAAAGTTCCAGTAAAAATGAATTGTTAAGGCAAACAAAAAATATTGATTACATTATACTATTTCCCGGTGATACCACCAATGTGTCCTCTTTGGATTGGACATAACTTAGACCCGTTTCTGCTTATGTTGAACTACTAAAAACCTCCATTAACGGGTCTTTTTTCTTAATAACTCAATTTAGCAGCATTTCCCTCGGTAATATGCTCAACTTGTATCAAGTAGATCTGGTAATCTAGATTTACAGAAGTCGATGTGGTTATGAAGTTGAACAGCTTGACACATTTCTTCGAATTGACATAGTTGACACGTTTAATCCTTTCCATGGCATGGAAATTCTAGGCGCTGTAGAAGGATACCGATTCTTCAAACAGATGCATGATTCCTGATAAAGGTGGTTCAAATTCCAAAGAGGAAGCAATTTGAATAGCAAGGGAGAAACAAAGCGCTATCTTCGACCACCATTGGCTGCCTAAATGGATTTAACTGAATCTGCAAGGCAGGACCATCAATTGCAAGGCAAATAATTTCAGTTTTTTCCTTTCCAAAATATGCAAAACAGGGTATAAGAGAAAAGTGCACATACAGGAAGCCTGAGAGAATGGCCGGTTACAGTGCTTATACAACAAGCTGCCAAATGAGCAGCTTCTTCGCAGTAATCGGAAAAAACTGCTGAGACACCCATCTCCTTTATTAGCTCCTGATATACTATTGAAGTGTAAGTAGATTTCACAAATCTAATACGAATAAAAAGAACAAAAACCTCTGTAGCTAATCTCCTTAAAGTTAACATCAATGTTCAAGGGGAAGATTTGCAGTAGATTTGATTCAATTACAAAGAATGTTAGGTTTCCAGGGTATAGAAGACATACAATAGTTGGTAACCAGCTAGAATAAGCAGCAATACCAGCATTTGAAGCAACAACTAGATGAGGAAAGGAACCCTGCCCATGGAACAGAAGTCATGATAAGCTGTAGATAAGGAACAAATGGTATAGCAAATGAATGTCCTAGGTGCACATTCTTTTAGAAACTGTGGCTATCGATGATAGCTTTTTTTGGGGAAACGGAAAGAAAATAAAATTTTATATATACATATAGAGACACACACAAAGAGGGAGAGGGAGAGATGGGATAGAGAACCTTCACAATCTCTCTAAATCGTTCATGATAAAAACCTTTATGGAGCTGCAGAGTCACTGTTGTATTTCTGCCATTGGATACACCACAGCTAACATTATTATCTCTTGAAGATCTGCACGTGCAATCCATCTCCATGCAATAAGGATAACTGCAAAGAGTAATCCTTTCACCGTCCCTAGTCATCCAAATGCAGAAAAAATGTGACTAAACAAGCAATAAAATAACATAATGAAAGCATTTTATTATTGGTATTTCATGACCAATAAAGAGCAAGCAAAGAAACCAATAATAGTTGCAATATTATTAAGATCAGGATCTGTAAATCCTTGGGAGAAATCAAATATTCATATGCACTGTCTCGAGAGAGAGAACTAGAGAAAAGTGTCCAAAGACTCCAAACTGTTCTCCACGAGGTCAAGGTTCCTCCAAGAAAAGATTGCAGAAGACCAACTGAATATAAGTAATAGGAGAATGGAAATGAATTTTAGGACACCTAATTAGGAAGAATAAAAAGTACAAAAAATGAGATGTAAAGAATTATGTTTGTTAAAATGATGACACGAAATTAAGGAAGATGAGTCCGGAGACCCCTCCTGCACAGCACAGTCCTAAAGTGAACAAGGATTAAATGGTTTAGTTTCATACACAAAAATACGTTTAGTTTCTACCCAAAAAAAGAAATGAGTGGTTTTGTCGTGTACAACGTAGACAGCTGATGGCATTAGTGAGAAGAAGCGCTCTGGTGCTGGTTGAGAGGATGGCTGAAAAGGATGTAAATCAAGATAGTGAGAAGATACTTGTATACACACACCTTAACAAAAGATATGGCCCTATATATGGTGATATGGTAGTGTCCGCCTAATCCCAGCTTTCCCTTCTAATAAAAGAAAAAGATATGGGCCCTCTACATGATTTCATGGCAAAACAGGATTCATGTAGGCAATCCCAAATAGTCGGGATAAGGCTCTGATGATAATGATTAATAAGATCCAACTTTATGCATACATCCAGTAGAACCAAATCTTGAAAGCAGAAGTTTGTAAGGGCGCAATTATACACTGGTGGCCTGCTTTGCTTCAACATGATTAAAATAATATTTCTAGTGGTGTGAAATTTATCCTCTGTCAAGCAAAAAAATAAAACAAAAATATTTCACATGGCAAATAATGCCTAAAACAAAATACTTGAAATGACAATTATGAACTGAGCAGCTGACCTAAATTGTGGAATTGCTGGTCCAACAAGTTCTATATGCACTTCTACACCAGGAAAAAGCGCATGTAACTCTCCAAAGACAGAAAGTTGAAGAAGCTCTTTATCGGCCCCTAAGAACATTTGGTTTATGATGCAAAACCAAAAATTAGTGAAATCAGAAACATAATGCATCAGAGATACTAATGTTTGAATATGGAAAATATATTAACTTGCCATTACCAAATCATATGCATCATATTTCTAACAACTAATGGACTAAAAAAATTGTGAGAGAATGACACCAATATTTGGATAAAAGATAAATAAGTCACTTCAGTCAAGGCTTTGTAAAAATAATATCTTTCTTCATTATAAAAAAAATAAAGAGAACCTTTTTTAAATAGAAAATCTATTGTCCTTGTTAAAAACAAATTGCAACTTTAAGGCCTTTTATATCTTCTTCTTTGTCAGTAGTGCCTTCTACTAAGCTCAGGTTTTAGGAATACGTTTATTTGCTAATATGATGGCCAGCTAGGAAGCACGGATACGGATACGGGTACGATACGATACAGGTATGACGATATGGCAAAACCTAAAAAAACAGGATACAGGCATGGCCAGGATATGTCTGTAATTTTTTTTAAAAATAATAATAATACTATATTTTGTATTATAATTATAAAATAACCATTGGTTCAGTTCTGTTTATGTATAAAAAAGACCATGTCCATGCAAAAGCAAAAGGAATAGGGTCATCTCATCATCCACTAAGCAAAAAAGAAAGTCATCCTATCATCCACAATGCAAAATATAAAGAAGACCATGCCCATGCAAAAACAAAAGAGCTAGGGTCACACCCCCGGATCTCCAAAAAAAAAAAATCATGTTCGTATCCCGGCCATATCCCTCCGTATCCATGCTGTCTCGGAGCCGTATCCTTGCCGTATCTGAAATTTTTAAAAAAAAACTGTTTTAAATTAACCGGATACGTCTAAGCCGTATCCCGTACATATCCCACCATATCGGAGGCGTATCCATATCCGATACGGGTACGAGGACCTATTTGAAGTATTCGTGCTTTCTAGATGGCCAGTCATAGTTCAGTAAAGATTTTAAGTGGGCACTCGAATCCCTTTTCCAGCTTTTATTTTTGTTGTGCATTTCCTCTCTATTACATACCAACAATGAAAAGGCGTTGGGGACGTACGCGAGGCCATAACAACTAGAACAGTTTTCTCTATATTCTCTTTGATTGGTTTTAGTGTAATTGCCTTGTTATAGATAATAGTAAATAAATAAAACAGGTATATAAGGTTTTTATATCAAAAGCATGCAGTTAAGAAGTGACAGCAATAAAAAAGGATATGGTCTAAATTGCACCTATAGTATGAAAGCAAAATAGATGAAGAGAAGTCAAACTTTATAATGCAGTTATCAGAGAGTAGTAAGATGGAAGTGCCAAGATACCTAGATAGTGTATGTAAAGTTTGTTGCCAATTTCAGGAATCAAACTTGTTGTAGCAGCAAGTTGAATGGCATGATATATGGTAAGTGGCTGAAATAAAAAGCATGACAGCAGTTACAAAATGGCTATAGAAGGGTTCGACAGAAAATAAAGCAAATGAAGTGTTAGCATTATCATCAGCCAGTGTTCAATGATATGATTCAAAGTCATTTTCATATGGCAACATCATAAATATTTTGTGATCGGTTTTTATATTCTAAGAATAAAACTGTTTCGTCATCCTTTTTCTATACCTATACAGATATTTAATTCTTTTCTTTTTCCTGGAAAGACTTCATAGATTCTACCATCTCTTTAATCTCATTCATTAATACCACATCATCTGCAAATAACATATATTAAGGGAACTCCCTTGAATATGAGTCGTCAATTCATACATACCTAAATGTAAAAAGATATGGACTCATAATTGATCCCTGATGTAACATAATTTCACAACCATTTGAGCTTTGTCTTTTGATCGTGCACACATAGCAAGTCAGACATAGACATTCTCATTGTTCTTAACTAGGAAATCACGACCTCCAAAGATTGGTAGTTACTGAAAAGTCGAGTTTTTCAAGATTAGAAGCTTCCCTGATTTTACTAGGTTGTGACTATATTTTAATTTAACTACACAATTTTTTGCATATGGGATGACTGGACAAGTCGTGTGACTAATTCTAAGTGTCTACTCTACATACACCTGATCCTGCCCAATAAATTTTAGGTGATTTCGTAAAATTTGTATCATCATTCATGGTTTTGGAACTTTGTATATTTTTTCAATCGAAACATGGTTTTGGGTTGGATATGAGACTTGGGAAAACATACAACCATACCCTTAATCCAGCACCTTATTTATTATCAACATCAGGTTCCTAAACAATTCTTTAACTTGATAAGTAACTATTAAAAAGGATGGCAATATGAAATATGAGAAAAGAGTAATAGAAAACAACTTTAAACTATCATACCCAATGTAGAAGCAAAGCAACGGGTGAATGGAACGGGATGCACCTCCACTCATAGTAGTCCTTCCAAGTCCTCAAACGCATTGATAGTGGAGGTGTCGACTCTGCATGTTTATTTGAAGCAATTAACAAAACCATCAATTAACTGAAAACAAAAATGGCGGGAAGAAAAAACATAATACCATGACATGGGCAAGACACGCTTGGAAGACTCCAATCATCATTTATCCTGGCAATATAATAAAATACGTGAATGACAACTGAAAGAAAAAACTTGCATACTTCATTGAATAAACATAGTACATTATATGTGTGTGTTTTGAATCCTATATTACAAAAATCATTATTATCTTTCACCTAGCTTAATCTATCACACAAACATGTGTTTCATGTGTGAGGATTTGGTTCGAATGGATTTTTCCCGGAGTCACCGTTCGGGCGGAGATGGGCGCCACTCGATCGGGTTCGTAGCATAACAGAGCGAAGTCCTGTGGAGCATTCTGCTCGGGCAGAGCTGGGCACCGCTCGAGCGGTCTTAGCCAGGTAGGAGTTCGGAATTTGCTTGGAAACCCCTATTTTGAGAGGGGTTGTTTCTATTTGTCTAGGACTCTTATATAGGCTTATAAATATGTGCTTATGGGCCTAGGGTTTGACATATAATGAGGATGTGAGTGTTTAGGGCTCCTAGGAAGAGCTCTATTAGTAGTTCGCATGGAGAGTGGGAGATAATAGAAAGGGTTTAAGCATACTAGGACTTGGGAAAAGGTAAAGGGAAGATAAATAGGGATTCTTCTTTGGGTTCATTGAGAAGGTGACTTGAGTGGGGTGTACAAAGAGCTCTGAGCTTGGGTTGGGATTTAAACTGAGAAGACAGTGTTCTTGTACTAGTTTCGCAAGGTTTCTTTGAATAAGAAGGATCTAATCAGATCTTGACCCGTGGACATAGGCAGATTATTCCGAACCACGCATATCTCTTGTTTTCTCTTATGTGTGTGCTTGTTTACTGTTTCTATCGGGTTCCATTATCCCCAACATCATGATCCTCCCTTGAATCGTGATACTATAACTAAATGGGATTATTGTATCCCCAACATCATGATCCTCCCTTGAATCGGGAAACTATAACTAAATGGGGTTATTGTACAGATCATTGGATAGTTGAACAAATGAGTTCTTCATGAATAAAATTGTAAGCAGACACCTGATCCACAAGTGTATCATATATTATGACATTGTTAAGAGACCTATAACAATAAGTGGCGATATTGCCTTTTCTAGATGGTTAAGGCTTCAAGCTTAAACAGGATTTTTGAGTGCAGACAAAAGACACATATACAATATCACTACCTTCAGCACTCCAGTCCAGGCTTCCATATAGAATATGTCATATTGTATATTTGTACACATGGTAATTCTCACCATGCTAATGAGTCATAGCATGCATGATTTTACGCAGACATGCCAGTGGCATGGCCACATGAGAGGTAGACTTTTCCTCTGGATTATACAAAAGCAACACACTGCATCATCTAAGTATAATAACTACTTTTTTTTGTGGGGTTCTGTACATAAATTGCAACATCCAATTATTACCATGTGCCTAGACTACTTGTTATTGAGACAGTAGTTTATTCTTCCTAATACACTATGCTCCAAGATATAGGTAGCATGAGTCAGTCCCCCTCCATTTTAATCCGTGAGTATCCAAAAATCTTCTCGACTATTTCAACAAGTGTGTTTTACCATCATCATCACCATCAGAGCCCTATCCCAACTATTTGGATCGGTAACACAAATCTTGTTCCACCATTCTATTTAATCACGAATGTGCATTATATGTTAGACTGAAATGTGTTAACAGTCTATTACTGTGCGATTCAATATCCCACATATCTTAGATATTCTTAACCTTAATGATGCTACAATATTTTGGTAATGGTGCCCTGTTAATGCTCAAATTATTGCCTGAACCATTCTGATCAAACCGCATTCAGGATCCTATCATCCACATTCCCATATCCTAGGCTCTAGCTTATAGTGTTGTTTCCCTCGCCAGTGGGAGTAGTTTGGCCTTTCCTTCCAGGGGCAATAACTTGGGCCTTTTGGAAGGAGAGGAATAGGAGGGTGTTTGAGGACACCTCCTTGACCGTTCCCCGAATACATGATCGGGCTCGATTTCTGGTTTCATCTTGGTGGTCTTTAGGGGGTAATGGGGTCCCTTGGATGAATATCTTTGCCTTGTAGTCTTGTGATGTAGTTGGGGTCCTTAGTTGTTGCTTTTTCTTTTGTTTTCGCTTTGTGTTTACTTTTTGTGAAGCTTTCTATGTATTTCTAGTTCTCTTTTATATATAAATTACTTTACCAATAAATAAATAAAACATGTAGACAAGTCTTTTACACCCATGCAAACAAAGTTAATTACAAAACATCAATTTAAAAAATAAGAATAGGAAGAAGAAACCTTAAATAATCAGAAGAAGCAACTGAAGTCCCGCAACTACATTCATATTTCCACATTCCTACTTGATGAAGGCCCCTTGCCATTAAGAAAGAACATCGGGTCACCAGCTTTTCAGAGACCTACTAAAACACAAAAGAAACCGAAAAAAGCACATCAAATCAGTAAAATGTATAAATAAGAGGGCACTCTAGTGAATAGATCACAAGAAATACAAGGACCTAACAACTCAATGATTAGTTTACCTGAAGCGTAGCTTCATTAGAGAATGTAAATGGGAAATCATGCAAGACATCTGCTTGCTTCATTTGTTGTTCCAATCTTGCACATTCTTCTTTGTGATCACTCCAATGTGAAATCTGGAAAATAAATAATAAAACATCAATGATCTTAATAAATTATAAAGACTTCCACATCATTCAAACTAAAACTAAATGTGGAACGACTCGTTGAAATCCATACTCAAAAATGGTTGTTAAAACCAACACAAAGCAATGGATTTCCTCTAGCAAATGCATGAGTATCACATTTGGGCAAGCCTCTTCAGCTGACGCGTGCACAATGTTACCTAGGCATGTGATATGGGTGCCAAGTGTCTAGGTGTTTAGGGGTGTGCGGCACGGCAAGCTCTGAAAATCTCAATACGACAGCACGGACGTACAATTTTTTTAAATGATTAAATATATATATATATATATATATATATATATATCATAACTCAAAATTTTTAAATGACAATAATAATAAAAAATGGGGACCACCAGTCCCCAATTTTGTTTTAAAAAATATATACCTGAGTTATAAAAAATACTCATATAGGGAGTAGAAATGAGCAACAAGAGAGAGAAGAGAAGAGAAAGATGTACATATTAATCGTTGTTGTTGTTGCTCTCCTAGTAAAATATCGTCTATGTTTCCAAAAAAGCAACATAATTTGACAAAAAGTTCCTTGCAATTTTATTTTTAAAATGGTACGACTTCCTTTTAGTACCATGTGTTTAATCATAATGTTGATGTCACAATAACATAATATAGGCACGTACCAAGGAGTGTCGCGTCGTGCCATGGAGTGTCATGTCGTATCCAAGTATCGGCACGGCAAAATTTGGAAAAACTGAAGTGCCTAGATAACACTGCGCGTGAAATAGCGTTTCACTAAGGAGGTGATAGCATGCATCTCGCACGTTCCGTTGGCAGTACACGCACACCTCCCTAGCTCGCCATGTGTCTTCTTTGATTCACCCACCCTTAAGGTTAAATAATTTAACCTTAGTTTCTATTTAAAAAAATATATTTAAAAAATTAACCACATGAATGAGTGAATCATAACCGCTGTTAATTTTAAAAAAAAAAAAAAATTTAACTAAGGTCAAATTATTTAACCTTAGGGGTTAGTAAATTTTAATTTATTGTTAATAGGGCACGTGACGAGCTGGGGAGGTATGCGCATACTACCCAATAGAACATTTGAGATGCATGCTATCACCTCCTTAGCAGTGTAGTCAAAGCATCTAGGTGATACCTAGGCAATAGGGGGTTCCCTAGGCGAGGAAATGCCTAGGTGTTGCTTAGGTGATGCCTAGGCGACCAAAATTTATTTATTTTGTTTAAATTATATAATATTATATAAAAATTAATGAGTGCTCGCCTAGATCATGAACTAAGTGATGCGGTGGCCTAAGCGTTGCCTAAGCAACATTTTGACAACACTGCTCCTTAGTGAAACACCATTGCACGCGTAGCTCAAGAGGCTTGCCCGAGTGACCCAGGGGAAACTCTACTACATAACTAGGGGTGTATGATGTATCCAAGCCGAGCTCAAGCTCAAAATTTTGGCTCGATCAAGCGGAGCTGATTTTTCGAGCTTGAAATGTGTTCAAGCCAAACTTAAGCCAAGGCCTATTTGATTTGGCTCAGCTTGATTCGGTTTGATTGAGGCTCGAACTCGGCTTGGCTTGAATATTATATAAAAATAATAATATATATTATTTATATATATCATTATTATGTATACGAATATAATTATATATATGGAAAAGTCAATATTTTTATTTAAAAAGATTAATAAATCAAGTCGAGCTTGAGCCAAGCTTTTCGAGCAACAAATCAAGCTGAGCTCGAGCCTAGATTAAAACAGTTCAAGCCGAGCTAAGCTGGGCCAAGCTAGGCTCAGCTCGGGTCGAATACACCCCTGTACAGAACTGTGATTCGAAGTTCCACCCGAGAATAGTTGTAACAATAGTGGGTACCCAAACTCACATTGGAAATTAGAAGCCCAATTTTGCATAGTTCCTTGTATGTATTTGATCTAACACAGTGGGTGACCGAAAACAAAAGCTAGGGTTTCATTATACAATCAAAGAACTCAACCAAACTGCTACTGAATTCGAGTTTTGCAGATTAATCGAAGTGGCTTCTCTACGGAAGAAACCGGATTTGTTTGTTCAATCCAACTAAAATTTTCAGGTTTCTTCGCTGAGATTCAATAACAAAGATCGATTTGAATTGGCTTTGGAAATAGATTGAGTAACGAGGATTGAGTCTAGGGTTAGGGCACCTGATGAGAAATGGAGCAGTAAGCAACGGCACCGCAGCGACCACAGCGTCGTGTGGGTGGCCCGCTGCACCGAGTTCCCCGTCCCTTCGCAGCGCACTCCATTATTCCCCTCCTCCCCTTCTTCGACTATCGTCTACTATACATCTCCATTTCCTCTCGGCTTGGCGTCTCATGAAGGCTACAACTATTTTCCGATTGGTTGGTTACAACTTTCACTCCGGCGCTGACAGCAGGAAAGTGTGTCCTCCAATTGTGGGGTCCGGAATCTGAGTCCGTATGGTGGCTGTTGTTTAGGGGTGTATTCAAAGCCGAACTGATTCCGAGCTTGGCCAAGTTTGACCTTGGCTTGAACATGCTCGAGCTTGGCTCGAGCCCAAATGTTAGCTTAGCTTGAACAAGCTAGATGGGTTCGAGCTCGAACTTTATTCAAGTTGAGCCGAGCTCGGTTTGGCTCAAACTTGATTCATCAAATTATTTTGTTTAATTTTACGTTATTTTAATAAAAGTATTTATTGATAAATTATTATACAATAAGCTAAAAAAAAAACAAAATACATTCATATACTAAATAAGATTTGGGGTAGTCCTTCTATCTAAAAATTAGAGCATTAGATCATAGTTTTTGCTTTTAACTTCTTATATTTTTTTGTTATTATTATCTTTTAAACTTTTTTTTTACTATAAATTAAAAATCATTATAATCTATAATAAAGAAAATTAAAAATATTATTTTGTATAAGTAAAATTACCAAAAACAATGTGTGTATTTTGAGCCGAGTTGAGCTCAAGCTAAAGAAAGCCCTAAACGAGCCGAGCCGAATCAAACTGGATTTGGCTTGAGCTTGGCTTGGTTGAACATTTGAGCTCAAATAAAAGCTTGGCTTTATTTGTTCGAACCTGAAATGCTAACTTGAGCTTGGATCAAACGAACTGAACTGAGTAAAGTCATCAAGCTAGCTTAGCTTGAGTGCAACCCTAGTTGTTAGTGCCCACCAACGGCCCAGCTAACGTTAGGCCATTGATTGTAGAACAAATACTAACCCAGCTAACTAGAATTAAAATTGCCAAAAAAAAACTTTAATTAAGGCGGCATTTGATAACACTAATATAAGTTGTTCAGTGGAGGGAGATCTAGGGATCCAATCCCTCCAAGTATGAGTTACAAGAGCTCCAATGCCCAACTAACATCTGACCGTACTAACGTTGATAAATGATGTTGACACCAAAAAAAAACTATTAGAGATAATTTAAAAAATATAATAAAGTAGTGTAACAAGCTCAGATGAGATACATTATATCTTATCTCAAAGTTGATTTGAATTTGAAAGAGATTAGGATTAGATTTGATAGAATTCCTATCTTGAAATGATGTAACATCTATATAAACCCTACTTAGATCTCTATTTAATCATCCAGGAAATATTCAACAATCAATTTATTATCATAGTATCAGAGCAGGTCAATTGAACCTTAGTTTAAGTTTCTTCACCTCTTTTAATCTTGTTTTTTCGGCGAGCGGCAAGTGCCGCCATCCGACCTAAATTGCTCCTATTTTTTTTTAGTTCCAAAGTTATAAAAACCACTAAACTCTAGTTGAAATCTCTCTATCATTGATACCTTGTGTTCATTTTTTTTTTCTCAAACAACCAACTTCTCTTTATGTGTTATTGGAAAAAATCATAACAGTTTACTTTAATAGTCCATCAGACCATTAGATCCGACAAACTCTAAGATGAGCAAGATGCGATAGTGATGGACTTCACAGACAGAGAATGATCACAATATGCACGATTGGATGTTCTGACAACTTGTCAAGTAAGCTCAAATCATCCTGAAATACTTTTTTTCTAACAATTACATCATCCTTATTCAAAGGACCATGTAATTACAGGAAGATATTAGAGATAATATAATAAAGTAGTATAATAAGATGAGATGAGATATATCTCATCTCAAAGTAATTTGAAATTTAAAAATGATTAGGATTAGATTCGATGGAACTTTATCTTGAAATAATGTAACATCTATATAAACCCCACTTGGATCTATGTAATAATCCAAGATTATCAATAAATCTCTTTTTTAGCAATAACTACTATAACCAAGATTACAATTTTTTTAAAGGCAATTAAGAGTGCTTACAATTTACATTACAATTTCCAATTCTCGAACTATCTATTTATAAATTCTCTACCATTGGATGTCTTTACAATACCAAATACCAGAGAAGTACCATCTATTCTTTTCTTATTTTTTGCTGGAGGAAGTATCCATCCATTCAAAGAGTTGTAATCGCTAAAAACCTACTAAAGAGAGGGGTTAATGATGATGTCTCTTATGTTGGCAACTTTTGAGCTCTATGCCCACAGCCCCTACCAACACATTTATCTCAGCATTCACATCTCATTCAAATGATCATCACTGATCAAATAACTTGGATTTCAGATTAATGCGGCATGGCATTTCAGTGGTCCCGATGGAGGAGCACCAAGCATCAACATACATCTTGGGCATTTGATTTGTACTAATGTTAAAAACTGCACTACTTTAAGTCATATAACAATGATTACACAAGTTGAAAAATAGGAAGAACAATAGACATCTCTCATTCTGGTCAAGTATTGATACAAATCAATGAAAATGAGTATGAATGTCAAAGCTTATGATCAATGGAATGGAGGATAGCCATTCTAGTTGGGGCATAGAGAACATACATCCAACATAAGGCCATCTCTTCTTTGTAAGGAACAGAAAAACCAGAGAAAAAGAATGATACTTCATTGTTGTACATTTGTACTTGGGTACCAAGTGAGAGTTCGAGAGAGTGAAGCAGAGGTGCATCAAGAAATCTGTATCGGTTGATTCCCCACAACTTCAACATACCATGACTTCCACGCCTCCATGTAATGAGTAAAGAGGTCACTCAAAGCTGCCAACATCATTAACAGAATGCATCCACCATCAGTATCCCTGCTGCAGAATTTGCTTATAAACTAGATATAAATTGAGTGTATATGAGGTACAGAGTGAACATGGGCTAACTACAGATCAATGCGGGCATGCAGTTGATGCACATCTTACCAGATGGTTAACCTGAAATAACTGAAATGAGAGGAACGCAATCATCCAATTTCGGAGAAAACCTTGAAAGGCCAAGAGAAAGGTCATATGTTGGGTAATATGAATGCAAGATTAGCTAAGAGGCCATGGCAAATTCAAGCAGTGAATGAACAAGTGGATGGGCCAGATCAGGGTATCAATGGGATTTAGATACACATTTTTTGAAGTTCAGTTTCAAACCCTTTTGTGGATGGAAGAAGCTCAGTATTGACCAAGCCATAGGCGCACATAAACAGAAAACAAAATAGAAAGAGTGAACTTTCCTAGGATAACAAGACCAAATCTCTAGGTAATGACTCATGAAGCACTTTCATTCCTTTTTTTTAAGGTGTGAATCAGTGAATGTGAAACTCCCTAACAAAAAATCTTCAAGACATCGGCAGTCATCTGATCTTGATTAGAGAGCTGTTAATTTTTGAATCACTGCATAACATGGTCTACAAGTAATTGAGAAAGAGACAAACTGAATGGAGCATTGATCTAATGAAACAAACTAGACAACGTAAGTGTTGCTACAATGCAGTGCAACTTACTCTTCCATGGTCCCAACCCCGGATGGATCACACACATGGTTGTTAAATCCTTACGATTTACGATTCAAATCTTACGATTCGATTCAAATCACAAGCAAAACGATTCAAATCGGATATGAAAATTTTGATTGAGTAAATCCCATGTGATTTGCGATTTAGATTACGATTTGCGATTCAAATCGTACGATTCATGCGATTCATACGATTCGAGTACGAAACCCCTTATACGGATCAATACTTAGAAAATATTTTTTATTCTTTTGATTTTCTAAATGTACTTTGTCTTTTAAAAAGAGAGAAGAAACAAGAAAACCCCTATTACGGACATGCTAAAACCCCTATTTGGGTTGTCTCTCTATTGTTGTGAAACGGGAAAAAAAAAAAAAGAGGAATGAGAAAGACGATAGAGTTGGACTTTGAGAAAACTTGATAGTTTATTTTATTAGTCTTTTTAATTGTACAAATCTTTTGATACTTGATTTCATACAATATGATGTTATGAGTTTACTATTGCTGTTTTATCTTTTAATGATATTAGGGTTTTGTTTTTATTTTATGGAGATCATTCGTGTTTTTTATAGTGTATGCAATGAAATATTCATTACTTCATTTTATCAATAGATATGAATAAAATCTTTTGGATAATAGATTATTCTATTTTTTTGACTTATTAAGTAATTTTTTGTATTTTTTTAACAATTTAAAAAAAAAATGGATTGAATCTTACGATTTACGATTTGAATCGAATCCCGATTTGAATCGAATCTGTCCTAAAACGATTTTACGATTTGATTACGATTTAACAACCTTGATCACACATTGATGCAACACCATAGTGTGGATATATGGTAAGATGGGTTGGAAAAGATTTTACCAATTTGCATAATAACATGTAAGAGAATACCTTCATTGTGATACTGAGGACGATAAGTAGAGGCCAAGCTCTCCCAGTCTTGAACTTGTTTCACATTGTTCTTCTCGGAGTCGTCAACTTTGGGCAAGCTGACAGGAGTGAAAGGGCCAAACACAAAATCCTTTGAGCTCCATTTTGAATGCTGCTCCAACTGAGTCCTGTCAATCTCATTTGCATCTCTTTCTGGTTCAGCTTCCCTTTGCATCTCTTTCTGGTTCAGCTTCCCATTGATCAGAGAAACAACCTTACTCCTTTTAACATTAGTGTTTGTAATCTCAGTCCCGAAAACTCTTTTCCTAGACTCATTCAAATCCAAAGCATCTGCAGATCCGTTCTCAGGCCTTCCTTTCACCCCCAACCATCTGAATGCAGGTTTCCGGCTCTCTGTGTGCTGGATCTGCAAATCAAGAAATAATTTATATTTGTGATATAATTTAAACACTGCATATTATTAGGGTGTCATTTCTCTCTCTTTGGGCAGGTGTTTCAGGGGATATTTTACCTTCTCAATCAGATTCATTGAAGACAGCACGTTCGCAATATCGTATAATCTTCTAACTTTTGCTGCAGAGTTATCTTATGAAGAGAGTATTAGTAACAGAGTTGCAGGTTCCATCTCCTTTCTGTTAGTAAATAATTAAGGATAAAGCAGGATAAAGGAAGGTTGATTACTTCTCATTGTTGCCAAATTGTGGGCATCACCAAGCAGTATCCTTGCAGCGTCATCAAGGGAGATCAAATCCACCTAAAGCAGAAGGGGGTAAATGGAATAATTAAAATCAATTTCAACTAAAATCAGTAACAGGAAAACAATCTTCTAATTTTATCTTACATTGGAGCACAGAAAGAGATTTACAAAATTCTGTGTAAGAAGTCCTAGCGATTTCTCCCTCCTACTATCTGTGCAAGCAAACAACTAAGGCAAGTAAGTTAAAACAGATCAAAATCCAAAAACAATTGGACAGACTAGACTTCATCTGTGTAGACTAGTTAGTTTTGTTTTTACTCAAATTAAGTTTAATCTAGGAGGGCTGCTTGAGATAGTAGATAGATAAATTGGGGAATTTAAAGGTGCAAGTACTCAGATTTAAAATTGGAAATGGAGAGACGGCGGGGGATAATTACCAGCTGTGGACAATGCTGAAGGTTTAAGAACAGAGCTGCAGATTGATTTGTCTTGCCTAATTGCAGTAGATCTATTATCTTTCTCATCATCTGAAACCTGAAGTAAGAAATTTTAATAAATCAAAATATTAATAGTAGTTTTTAAGGGTAAAAAAAAAGGGAAGAAGAATCAATTATAATATATAGAGAAAAAGAGCAGATCAAATCCCATTTATTACTCGACTTACTTTTGCATTGTTGCATCCATTAAAGCTATTGAACTTTTCCTTCAAAGCCTCTTCCTATAAAAAGGATCAGAACACAAATTAGGTCAAAATCTCCACTTCCAGATCTGAAGTATGAGAAACAGATCACAATCATCAATTACCTTAAGCTTCTCTAAATATTGAGGAATCCCTCCAAACCCTTTCCAAGAGTAACAATTCTTTGCCTTTTTTGCAAGAACCTGAACGAATCAAAGACCTGGTAAGGTAACTGATCCCCCTAAAAACATAAACTGAACAAAGAGGGGAAAGATCAAACATCTTACTCCAATGCTTTCCAATACATTGACAATATCGTAGATCCGTCTCCGCTCAACTCCTGTAATCCCAGATAATATTTAAAAGCGCCATCAACAAAGAGAATCAAAGACAAACATGAAATTATATGGAACTATGGGGATTAAAGATCAGATCAGATCAAAACCTAATCGGCTCGCAGCATCATCCAGCCCAATCGATTCAACATCAACTCGATTGTACAAGCTCAAGAAACTGCAAAAAAAAATCATATAAGAAAAATGAAAAGAAGAAAAAAATGGAGCAAGATCTGAAAATGTAAGGAAAACAAGGAAAAGGGGGGAAGAATACTTGGAGCATAAGAGTCCGAGAGACTTCTGTTTCCTGCTATAGGTATTATGCTTAGTTTCAGAATCTCGAGAGCCAGACAACGAAGACATATCTAGATAGCTCAATCTTCTTTCTTCTGTAGATCCTTTTGAAGTATAAGAGATCAAACACAGAGATTTTCCTCTTTCTTCTCGAATCGTAGATCAAAACCCAGAAACTTTTCCTTCTGTTTATTTGTTTCCGTTGAGAGATCTGGAGATTTAAGAGGGGAAGAGGAAGACGACCGTTAAAAAGGTGCGGGCAGATTTGGTCATTTGGCGGGTTTGGAATTTCAAAATGCTGGTTTGGGTCCGAGCCTCGGAGGGATGATTTTAAACGGTCCGCGGGAATTCAAATTGAGATCTATTATTGACGCGCGCGATGATTGAAATTACAGAATATATACGTTTATATTCGGGGGTATTGCTGGTAATTATGAGTCTTCTTTCCGTTAAGTAGCTGTATCAGTATCTTCAAAAGTGCGAAATTGCCCCTGGGCTTATGAGAAAATACGTGTAATATCCATCTCATAAACAAAATTGAGGTGCTCGAGGGAATCTGTACCCAGCAGGCACAGAAACAGAGAGACAAGGAACACGTGATCTTAAAAAACACTATTATTGTCAACGGACCGCAAATCGGCTGTTATGTACCCAGTAGCAAATTGCTCTGTCACAACTCAAGGGATTTCATTTCCTCCCTCCCTCACAAGTGGAGCGCATATCCCTCCTATTTTTTCCACAATATCTCACACAATCATATCCACGCACAAGGGCTTTGTCCCAGTGGTAGTGTATTCCCTGCTTTGGGGGGAGGTACCAGGTTTTATTCCCGAAAGGGTGGGAGTTTGTATATACTCTCCACCCGCCCAGTAATTAAACAGATACTAACACCTAACCGCCGTTGCGGCCTAAACGTATGTTTCAAACAAAAAAAAAATCAACAAAATCATATCCAAAATTTGTATATTTCCCCAAAAAAAAAGGTTTGTATTCACATAAATATCAGTAATTTCGGATATGAGATCTCGTTGTTTCAAATCAAATCTCGCCGAAATCATTTTATTTTTTAATAAATTAAATGAATTATTTGCTATTAGTTTTAACAAGTGTTGGGTCCTTCTCTTTAAGTACTCCCACCTCACCCCTCTTTTTGGAGGGGTGTGTATGGTTATGGGCTTGAGTTGCCATTGGAGTTGTGAGTGAGTGCGTGTGTTGGTTTATCAAAAAAAAAACACATAATTTATTTCTAACTATAATTATATAATTTATATATATATGGTGATTTTAGCCTTTATTTGAATTATTAAAAATGAGAGAAAAAAAAGAAAAATAAATTCAAAAACAAGCAACACAACGTGGATCACTCAATGTAGACTACATTCACAGAGATTCACTATTTTCATAACCACAAAAATTTCAAAACAAGAAAAACAACTCTTCTCCTCGTTTTCTACACGAAACCTCATATTTTCCTTCTCACTAAAATTTTGTATTAGCCTTAATACAGGTCTTAATAAAACTATAAACATGAGCTAACCTAAATTTTGAGAAATAACAACATTAGGATATGTACCAAAACGTAGGGGGCAGGGGCGGAGCCAGAAATAACAACATTAGGATATTTACCAAAACGTAGGGGCGGAGCCAAGGGGCCATGATCCCCCCACCACTTTTTTAAAAAAATCAATTACACTATAGGTATATTTCATAATATCTCAATTTTGTATATCCCCCAAACAAAAAAAATTTATGTGTAATATAAAGTGATTGATTCTTTAGGCATCATGTGTCTATTTTAACCCTCTTGAGCCCTAGTTAAGATTAACTTCATATTTAATTTTTTTCGAAAAACCACCCTAAGGGTAAATGAATTTTAACCATACGGGTCAAGCAAGGGAGGCATGCATGTTCAACTAGTGGAATGCGTGTGAAAAAACAATCTTCATAGTATAAAATATAATTAATTTTACTTATATAATGGATTTATCAACAAGGGGACCTTATTTTTCTTTTTATGGACATTTATTTAATGGAAAATGCTATTGAGACCATCAGGGTGGAGACCATCCTAAGACCTTTCCCAACAACACGAGGATTCAACTTTTTTGATAAAAAAAACTATGCACTTTATTTTTGCTTTTCTATGCTGTGTTGGGAACAATCTCGGTGTGATCTCCGCTCAGGACGGTCTCAATAGCATTCCATTTATTGGAATGCTATATTAACAAAATTTATTTCCACAATGGATCCATTATCCAAAAAAAATCTTGAGGGCTATGCCTCCGAAACCCCAAGTCCCCAATCCTATTAATTTTTTTCATATATGTGCTTTGGACCTCGACCCCCGACACCCCCCCCCGCAAAAAAAAAAGGAAAAATTCTTGGCTCCACCCCTAACCAAGTGTAAGGAAGAGAAGGCCCCCACACGTGGACCCATAAACTCATTAGAGTTGGAATCATAGCCAATGAATTCAATCACATATGTGGCACAACACCATTGCAGAAGAGCAAAATGATGGGAATTGAATTCAATCACAACACCATCCTCATGATGTTGTGCCACATATGTGATTGAATTCAATCACAATTGGCTATGATTCCAACTCAACCTATTAATATTAAACATACAATTAGTTTATATTTTATAAACTATAAAATATCTTTATAATATATAATTTATACATTAGTGAATTATCAAATATCTAATTAATAAATTATTTAGATAGGTTAGTAGATATAATAGGTAAGTGTAAGTGTTTAAGTGTCCTAATATTTAGTTTTTTTTTTGGTTTAAGAGTCTTAAGTATCCTAATTTATTTGTGTGAGGGGAAATTACCGGAAAGGACACGCGTAAAAGGTTGGAGTGGAGGGTGTGGGACCCTGACCTGTACTCCAATGGTAAAGTCAGTAGATGTAGAAGATGATGAACAGTAAAAAATGCAGAGAGTTTGAAGGTCTTAGCTCTTAAAAAATCCGTCGTTTCACACTGTTTTTCACAGGTTCTTATAGGCCCCTCCTGCCATGGCCATAGGCACCCATGGATGACCATGCACACCTCAAATCTCTGATGTGTACTCAATAATCATTTAGATAGATCTCCCGGTCATTCGTACTGCACGCGTATCTGCATATAAAAGAGAGCAGGCATAGAGTAGGAACTCGTCCGAGGTGACTAGCATTAAATGGCATTTAATGCTGTATTTAATGCCAAGACAGTGTTTCCCACCTACCATCGTAGAGGTAGGATCAGTCCCAGGTGACTGGGCAATAGCACCGGATCTCACTACGTGTTGGGGTACGGGGTCGTTGACAATAAGACGACGGATATGTTGTCAGAATGAAGACGTGATCGTCGTCTATGAGATAACGGGGTCGTCGTTCGGTGGACAACGTTCTCGTCGTCTATATGACAACGGGCCCGTCGTCGAAGAGACGACGGAAATGAGCTCAAACGATAACACCACACCGAGGACGAGCTCGTTACTACCATACTTGGGGTTTTACGAAATTTACCCATTGCAAATTGTCCATTTATGATACTTTGAACGTGGTTCAAAGTGTCATAAATATAGCGAAACGACGGAGGAGAAGATACTGCTAACCTCAGAATGGCGATAGGTCACGTATTCTGCACGCGAAGACGTAGCGTCGTGCCAGCTGTATTGCGCGTGCCGAAACGTCATATCTCATAAATGTTTGACAGGCTGTCATCATTATTTTTCGGACGCTTCGTTTTTCTCGACGGTTACTTAACTCGGTCAGAAGACCATCCTGCCCTTCACATTGTCTGCATGTGTGGATACGCGTACGGTATAGATCGAGGTCATTATCGTCCTTCGAGTTATGGACTGGTCTATAAGTACTGAAGGCCTGGTACTTCATCTTCTTCGCTTGAATTCTTGCATTCTGCTACTCTGCCGGAAATTCTTCTCACCGACGGTCTGCTGCTCTGCTCTTCTCTCTTCTCTTGCTGTGCTCCTTGCTTCCTAGATACAGTTTTTGGTAAGATTCTCCTCTTTTCTTTTGTGTTCAGTTTAACCTCTTCCATCCACCTCTTCTTGAGTTTTGTGGTCGTTTTCCTATATTTTTTTTTTTGCTATACTTGTTTGCCACCATGTCTGCCGAAGTTGTTAGAATAGATAGTGCCGATGAAGCCAGTTGTTCAGGCAGTGCCCCTCACGGTGTTATCACCAGCGTTTCCAAACCCAAAACCAAAACAGTTGTCAAATACGCTCTTGACCATTACAGAGCCCTTTACCAAATTCCCCCTCATGTCCACATTCATTTTAAGGAAGAAGACGTTCTTCCAGACCACCGTTCTTCCTGTACTATCGTCTACCTCGCCCAGTTCGAGGCTGGACTTCGATTTCCCTTATCTCCCATTGTGGACTCCGTCCTGTCCGTCCTTCAAGTTGCCCCGGGGCAAATGCACCCGAAGTTCTACAAATACATGTCTCTGATGGACAAGTTCAACAGAGACGAGTACAACGTAGAGGCCAGGAACGTCTTCCACTTCCGCCATGTCGTGAAATGTCCGGGGGTTGATGAGGAGGGAAAGAAAACGTACTTCACCTGGAGTCAAAAACCCAGGATCCCCGATATCATCACACATCTCCCTGATGTGGAACGGGACTAGAAGGAGATGCCTTTCGTGGTCTCCGGAGCTTGGAGGGCAGAGACTGGCCGTCCTGTTCCCCACGAATTTACTTCAGGTCTGTTACTTTTGAATCGTTCTCTGTTGTCTGTTCTGAAAACGTATTCCTGTTATATGGCTAATAACGTTTCGCTTTTTCTGCAGAGATTTCTAAGCCACGTTTCTCTGAACTTTCCGCAGAAGAAGAGTTCGCGCTTCGGAAAGTTCGCATCGATAAAGGGGATGATTACGTCACCTGGACGCCGTCCTCTGCTCAAGAGATAGGGTCCGTTGTAGAGGTAGGGACCTTACCTAGAAAGCCATCCCGACCAGCTCATCCACCGCCTCAGAGACCGCTCGGGCCGATAGCTTCCCTTGACGAGGAGATAGAGGAAGACATGGCTGACCAACTTCAACAGCGATCCTCACAGGTTCCGACGCTGACTCGTCCTCCCCGCCCTTCTCGTCCTTCCCGTCTATCCGTGGCGGATAAGAAGACGGAGAAAAGAGAGAGGGAAGAAGCTCTCAAAGCCCTGAAGGCAAAAAAAGCTCGGCGAGAGGCGGAGCACGACCAGAGGGTTCGAGAACGGGAGTCCGCCGGGGTGTCATCTACTCAAGCTGCAACATTCGACGAGGGGAGTGGTATCCTCGCGGAGGAGCCTCCAATTGTTAGCACCGGCCCTCCCGTGGCTATCGTAGCTGCTCCGTCTACTGTGGCAGATATGGCTGCTGTTGCTCCTCCGGCCTCTACCTCCTCACCAGCCGCAAACGTGGCTTCGTCTTCCGCTTCCCCGTCTTCTGTTCCTCCAATTCCTGCCCCTCCTCGAGAGAGGATTACCATGGAGGGCCCTGCCGAGCTACGGAATCCCGTCTTCCCCCGAGGATATGCTCGTCCTACCGTCGTGCATTCGGCGATGGAGCACGACTCCGTTGCCACATCGATGATGTTGGCGATGAGACTCCCAGCGGATATAGCCGCAACGAGAGACATGCACTGGATGGGGATGTTCAGTGCCGCGAGCCGAGCTGTTGCCACGGTACGTTTTTTTTTTTTTTTAATACCATCTCTCTCTTTTCCCATTTCTTTGTTTTAGCTGGGCAACATGCTCGCCAGGATGTACGAAATCACCGCCGAAAACAGGCGTAATGCCAATGCGCTGAGGGACAAAGTCATCGACCTGGAGAAGAGGGGGGCCGAGGACGTGAAACGGCTGAACCACGAATTGATGTCCGTTAGCGCTAACCTGCGGTCTGCTAAAGGCACGATTGCCACGGCCGTGAAACAACGGGACAAAGCTCGGGACGAAGCCCGTAAGGCGATGGATGGAGAGAAGGCGGCGGTGGAACAGGCCGAGAGATCCGTCATTCGGATCAGCGAGATGGACAAGATCGTGAACACTCTCCGTCAACGGCTAGAGGCGATTGAAGCCGAGAAGGCAGCGTTGGCCAAACAGCTTGAGGAGGCCGCGGCCATGAGGGACAAGGAGGTTGAAGCCGCCAAGGAGGCTTTAACAGAGTCTCTTCGAGCCCACTTCCAGACAGAGATGGAACGGCTGATAACCGAAGATCGGGTCGAGACAGAGAGGGAGCTGATGAACGAGCTCCGAGAGTCAGGACGGCTGGTAGAGTCTCCCCAGCAATCGAAGGACGAGGTCACTCGTTCTGAGGCTATGGGCATGGAGTTCCCGCTCGGTGAAGAGCTCGAGGTACAAGGAGGCGGGCAACCCCCGTTACCTATTGGACCATCTCCCGTTCTCCCCGAGGCTTCAGCTGAAACTGCTTCCGCCGATCCCGCTGTTGCTGCTGACAACGTTCCGATCGTTCCCGATGACGCTGTCGTAGTTGTTGAAGTTGGCGAAGATTGACCTTTCCTCCTTCCTATCCCCTTCTTTTCATGTTTTGTTTTGGATGTACTCTTGGCAATTCGGATGTTCAACTCTTGTTAGTAAATTTTATATATATCTCCATTTGTGGTCACCGTGTAGCAACCGATCGATCCGGAATAGGCATCTCGTTCAAATAAGAAAAATAACATATAATTAACTCGTGATTGGATACCCCTCTCATAACGAATATAATTCACCATATTACTCTAATAAGGGGTTGTCAAAGACATGGATTAACACTACGGACGTACTTCGACAAATGGTCTATTTCATAAAGACGAACTTGTGGTAACTCGTGGTGGGACACCATGCTCAGAGGACATTCCATTAGTATAAGCCACCAGTATGCTCAGATGGCAATTCCTTTGTATGAGCTACCTGTGTCCCGTGGTGAGTACCATGTTCGTGTGAAATGCACCCGCTGTGGTAACACATCGGGACACCATGCTCAGAGGACATTCCATTAGTATAAGCCACCAGTATGCTCAGATGGCAATTCCTTTGTATGAGCCACCTGTGTCCCGTGGTGAATACCCTGTTCGTGTGAAATGCACCCGCTGTGTAACACATCTATAACATTTTATCAAGTACTGGATATGTAAATAGATATGTAAATAAAAACGATTGATCACATGCTCACAGCAAATGCTCATAATGCACAACTTTATTGGAAAAATTGCTTTAAATTCATGACGTTCCATGACTTCTGAATTACATTACCTTGTAGGTCTTTAAGGTAGTACACATCGGGGCTCCCGACACGGTCCACGATGTATGGCCCTTCCCAGTTGGGACCCCGCTTTCCGCTATTGACTTATCGTGTATGTTGGAAGACTTTTCGAAGAACGAGATCTCTGACTTGAAGAACCATTTTTCCATACTTTCTTGTTGTATGCCTTTCGTAACTGTTGCTGATACCGTTTCATCTGGATACTAGCATCTTCCCGCTTTTCCTCCAGCAAGTCCAAATGAATAGCCATTAATTCGACGTTTTTGTCTTCCTCTCCGTGCTTCTTTCGGGAACGTGTTGTTGGCAGGCAAACTTCGGTGGGAATAACAGCCTCCGTCCCGTATGCCAAAGAGAACGGAGTCTCGTTCGTAGGGCTCCGCGGTGTTGTCCTGTATCCCCACAACGCATTATGTAACTCACTGGTCCACTTTCCCTTGGAATCTTCCAGTCTTCTTTTGAGGGCATTCAAAATGTTCTTGTTAGCTGCTTCGGCAAGGCCATTCCCCTGAGGATAATAAGGAGAAGAGAAGATGTGCTTGATTTTCAACTCTCGGCAAAAGTCGGCAATGAGTTTTACTGTGAACTGCTTCCCGTTATCAGAAATGATGGACTGCGGAATGCCGAATCTACAGACAATATGTTCCCACAAGAACTTCTTCACTTCTTGTTCTCTAATACGAGCAAGTGGAACAGCCTCGATCCACCGGGAGAAGTAATCCGTGGCTACCAGCAGAAAAGTTAGATTACCGGGAGCCTTAGGAAAGGGTCCTACGATATCAAGTCCCCAGCGAGCGAAAGGCCAAGGTTGAGACACGATGTTGAGTTCCTGAGCGGGGGCATGAATTAATTTTGCATGACGCTGACACTGACTGCATTTTTGTACGTACTTTTGTGCGTCAGCTTGCATGTATGGCCAAAAATATCCTTGCCCCAGAGCACGATGAGCGATAGTCCGTCCTCCCGAATGGATGCCGCAAATCCCTTCGTGGAGCTCGGCTAAGATCTTCTCTACGTCTTCAGGATGCACGCATCTCAAAAGGGATCCTCCAAAGGATTTACGATACAGTTCCCCATCCACAAGGGTATAACGGGAAGCTTTATATTGTATTCGTCTTGCTTCCTTTGTGTCGAATGGGAGAATTCCATTCTTCAAATAAGTTATTATGCCCGTCATCTAGCTTGACACTTGATTTACGAATAACACCGTGCGTTGTGTTTGCAGTTCAATGAAGGGGTATTCCTTATACTCCATGAGGATTGTCTTGGATTCATCAGTTTGCATCATCGAGGCGAGGTATGCCAACGCATCAGCATGCCTGTTATCGTCCCTTCGGACATGTTTAATCTCGATGACATCAAAGGCCTTTCGTTGTTCTTATAAAAGTGCAGCGTAGCGTCTCATCCGTTCATCTCGACATTCATAGATACCGTTGACTTGGTTCACCACGAGCTGTGAATCACAGAACACTCTGAGTTTAGAAATTCTCAACTCTCGTGCACTTTGCAACCGAAGTATTAACGCTTCATATTCAGCTTCATTGTTGGAGGCAGCATAACCAAGACGCGTCAGCTTTTGTACTTTAACATGATCTGGGCTGACAAGAACAGCACCAAGTCCCGAACCGCTGACATTAGACGACCCATCTACGTACAAGACCCATCCGCACCACATCGTCAGTTTGGTTCCATCTCCCGCCTCGTCTTCCACAACGGTGTCCTCCTCCGCATCGTCTGGGAGCTCATGACGGTCGGGCTCCACTGAAGTTTCAGCCTCCTCCACGGGGAAATCGGCCAGGAAGCTTGCAACGGCCTGTCCTTTCTGCGGTTCGGGCCTGATATTGGATATCGAACTCGCTGAGTGTCACTGCCCACTTTGACATACGTCCCGCAGTTTCAGGTCGCCCCAGCACAATTTTCAAAGGGTACGTAGTGATGACGACGATGGTATGTGCCTGAAAATAAGGACGTAACTTTTCAGCAGAAAAGACAAGAGCCAGACATACCTTTTCCATTTTGCTATAATTGGATTCTGCCTTGTGGAATGTTTTGCTGACGAAATAAATAGGTTTCTCTACGCCGTTGTGACTTCTGAGCAGCACGGAGCCAATGGCTCGTTCTGAAACGGAGAGGTAGAGGTACAACACTTCACCAGGTTCAGGTACGGAGAGGATCGGAGCGGAGCCTAGATAGGTCTTCAAGGCGGCGAAAGATCGGGAACACTCTTTTGTCCACCTGAAAACGGAATCCTTCCTTAATAACTCGAACAGAGGTCTACAACGGTCAGAAGACTTCGATATAAACCGTTAAGAGCAGCGATACATCCTGTCAGTTTTTGAACTTCTTTCCTTGTCTTCGGTTCCGGCATATCTATCAGAGCACGGATTTACGTGGGATTTGCTTCGATGCCCCGTTGACTGACGAGGTAACCAAGGAATTTACCCGAGGTGACGCCGAATATACATTTATCAGGATTTAACTTCAGATTGAAAGTGCGTAAAATAGAAAACGGCTCCGCCAAGTCGGCTACAAGAGAAACCCGAGTTCGGCTTTTCACAACGATATCGTCAATGTACACCTCCACCGATTTACCAAGCAAGGGTCCAAACATCAGATTCATTAACCGTTGATAAGTGGCCCCGGCATTCTTCAGGCCAAAGGGCATGACCCGGTAACAGAATAGGCCACGCTCCGTTATGAAGGCCGTCTTCTCTTGATCGTCCTCAGCTAAGAGGATTTGATTGTAACCCGAATACCCGTCCATGAAGGACAACATCTCGTGACCCGCGGTGGCAGTGATAAGTCTATCGATTCTGGGAACTGGGAAGAAGTCTTTCGGACAAGCTTTGTTAACATTAATGAAATCAATGCAGACTCTGACTTTCCCGTTCTTCTTCGGAACAGCTACTACATTGGCTATCCATTCTGGATATTGGACCTCACGAATGAACCCGTGCTGAATTAACTTATCAATCTCTTCATTGACGGCCTCATGGTACGCCGGAGCAAGTCTACGAGGCTTCTGTTTAACCGGATTGACTACGGGATCAACGTTGAGATGGTGACAGATGATTTCAGGATTGATACCCATCATGTCCTCGTGGGACCAAGCAAAAACATCAAGATTCCTCCTCAGAAAATTTATCAACTCCTGCTCTTCGTCTGTTGCCAAACAGGTCCCAATTTGTAGCGTCCTTGGCTCATTCTCCGTCCCAAGGTTGACAAGCTTCGTGGGTTCAACAGAGTGGTTCGTCAACGATTCACCCGAGTTCTTCTCTTCCACGGACCCGATCTGTAATTGCTATTTGAGTAGGTCGGGTGGGGCGTAATCACACTTCTGCGATGCCAGCTGGTCTCCTCGTATTTCACTTGGTCTGTCCGGAGTAGGGAATTTCAGTACCTGATAATAAGAAGACAGAATAGCTCTCATTTCGTGAGTCCACCATCGCCCCAAGATAGCATTGTATGGGGACGGCGCGTCGACAATGGAGAACCGAGTGGACAGGATGATAGGTCCAGCTCTGACCGGTAGGATGACTTCTCCTACGGGTTGCATCGAGCTTCCGTCGAATCCTATCAAGGGGGTCTGTACAGGGGTGAGAACTGCCGGGTTCAACCCCATCTTTGCGAAAGCATGGAGATACAGAATATCTGCCCCACTTCCCGGGTCAACGAGTACTCGCCTGATGTCAAAATCGCCAATTCGCATAGTCAAGACAAGAGCATCGTAGTGAGGCCTGACCACAGTTGTCATGTCCTGATCAGTGAACGATAGGGCCTGCTCGATTTCTCTCGTTGTCGATCGCACCTGACAAACTTTTGTCACGTGTGATAACTTCCTTGCCTTCGCTCGGAACTGCTGCTCAATATCTACTTCCGGTATTCGAGCGCGATGAATGACATTTATGACTCCCTTCGGAGCTTCTCCGCCTGGGCCCATATGACCAGATGGCTCTCCATCATGAGATCGAGTGGATGGATCCGTAATACGCCCTTCTCCTCTTCCTGAGTCCACATATTCTCCCAGATAGCCTTCACGGACTAATCTTTCCAGATATTCTCTCAGGATGCGACAACGATTTGTAAGGTGCCCGTGACACTTGTGATACTGACAATACTCATGCGTCCTGGGTCCCAAGGTGACATCACGAACGGTCCGTGCTGGCCATTCGAAGTATGGTTTGTCTTCCATCGTCTTCATAATCGTCGCCGGGCTCGCTGTGAAGTTGACTTGACCAGCGCGAGACGCAAAAGGACGTCTTTCTGTTGTCTGATTCTCCCTTCCCTTGTTATACCCGGGTTCCTCTTGTCTCTGATAGGCACGGTCGTCCCGCCGTTGGGAGTTGGGACGTAGATCCGTCCTTCTTGATGAATCTAAATCTTGGCGGACTCCCAACGAGTGTCGGTTCGGTTTTCCCCGTCGTTCAACGTACACCACCTTTTCCTGTCGTGTGCGCCACCGTGGTTCCTCGTCGCTAGAAGATGATTCATACTTTGGTCTCTTCCCTCTCTTCGAGGAGGGTCTGCTTCCCCACTCCACAGCATCTACCCCTCGTGCTCTGGGTCTCGTTGTTGCTGCAATATCGTCCTCCATCCTCCCGTACTTAGAGGCACGGACTATCAGTTCATCCATCTTGATTGGACAATCAAGGGCAAGAGATTCGTAGAGCTTAGAATTCTTAGGTATAGCATTCTTGAAGGCCGCTATGCAAGTGCAATCTTCGATCTTATCGATATTAGAGACTTCATCGGTAAACCGTTGAATAAAGTCTCTAAGGGGTTCCGCCGACTTCATTCGCATGGCGAAGAGTGAATCTGCGCCTGCCTTCTTCTTCTTGTTAATGATGTACTGGTCAATGAAAACTGACCTGAGATCAGCCATACACTTGATCGACCCAGCGGGTAGATTACGGAACCATCTCACAGCCGCTCCAGTCAGGCTACTAGGGAAGGCTTTACAGAGGAGATTATCATCCGGATTACGGACAGCCATAACATTCTTGAAGTCAGTCAGGTGGTCAATAGGATCTCTCCTCCCAACGAACTTAACAAAATTTGGTACCACGAATTTTGACGGGGTATATGATTCGACGATCTCCTTGGAAAAAGGGGACGTCTCCTCCTCGTCTTTGTACTTCTGAGCATATTGATCGAGAGAGGCCCCGCTCGTCGCTCCTCTGACTCGAGCATTGATCAGGGCTTTCACGTCCTTGAGGGTTAAGCCTGTCTTCAACCCGTCGTTACTGACACGGAGATCTCGTTGTTCAGCATGAGCACCAAGAGAACGAGGATAAGCAGTCTCGTTAGTAGAAGAAGTGAGAGTGAATCTTCTCTCCAGATTCTCTGGTGCAGACGGCGAGATCGGGATTGTTACTTTGGGGGGAGGGGAAGAAGGGAAATTGAGTTTACGAGCCGCAGAGCCTCCTTTAGGAGATTCGTCATCGATCTCCAAGTTACTATGCTCTAAAGCATCAAGCCGCTCCTGCAGTGACTGCTGCTGGCTGACTATCTGGGCCAGAGTGGCCTGTTGTTGTTGTAATAGTAACAGGATGTGATCAGATATGGTCATGGGCCTTTCTGGTTGTCCAGAAGATTGGCCTGATGCGAACGTTTGCATGGCGGAAGGGGTGCAGGAAATGGCTTGAGGGGGCTGGTTTTCGACGATAGACTGAGGAGTTTGGTCTGCCATGCTGACCGGGAGAGGTGGTGTGAGCAAATGGTGGGTTCAGCTAAAAATTTCCCACAGACGGCGCCAATTTTGTGAGGGGAAATTACCGGAAAGGACACGCATCAGCAACAGCTCCTCCCCACGCTCTGGTTTACCGGTAAAAGGTTGGAGTGGAGGGTGTGGGACCCTGACCTGTACTCCGATGGTAAAGTAAGTAGGTGTAGAAGATGATGAACAGTAAAAAATGCAGAGAGTTTGAAGGTCTTAGCTCTTAAAAAATCCGTCGTTTCACACTGTTTTTCACAGGTTCTTATAGGCCCCTCCTGCCATGGTCATAGGCACCCATGGATGACCATGCACACCTCAAATCTCTGATGTGTACTTCAATAATCATTTAGATAGATCTCCCGGTCATTCGTACTGCACGTGTATCTGCATATAAAAGAGAGCAGGCATAGAGTAGGAACTCGTCCGAGGTGACTAGCATTAAATGGCATTTAATGCTGTATTTAATGCCAAGACAGTGTTTCCCACCTACTATCATAGAGGTAGGATCAGTCCCAGGTGACTGGGCAATAGCACCGGATCTCACTACGTGTTGGGGTACGGGGTCGTTGACAATAAGACGACGGGTATGTTGTCAGAATGAAGACGTGATCGTCGTCTATGAGATAACGGGGTCGTCGTTCGGTGGACAACGTTCTCGTCGTCCATATGACAACGGGCCCGTCGTCAAAGAGACGACAGAAATGAGCTCAAACGATAACACCACACCGAGGACGAGCTCGTTACTACCATACTTGGGGTTTTACGAAATTTACCCATTACAATTTGGTTTCTTATAATAAGAATGGATTAACATCTAATTAAATTTATAATCTAGTAACAAAATACTATTGTTTTGTTTTTCATACGAAATTTTTTTGAAAATTAAAAATTTTACAAAATTTAATATATATATATATATATATATGAGTCGGTCTATGAGTACTCCCTAATCCTAACTGTTATAACTAACCATTAAGTGCCAAGATTTGATTCAGCATTAATCCTTACCATTTAACTATTGAGTTAAATGGTTAAGATTTGGAAGTATATATATTTGAGAGTACACTTTAAGAGTACCTGTAGACTAATTTCTATATATATTTCATTAAATATCATGTATCTAAGGGAACCAAAATCCTGTATTAATCAAAACTGAAAACTCTTAAAAATAATAAATTAAATACAACACAAATGACAATACAGCTAAAACTCTCTAAAATCAAACTTCCAAAATAGCAAATTTTTATAAATAGTAAAAATAAAAAATAAATAAATTACTAAACTCTTAATTAAGGCTTTATGGAGCCAACTATAGACTTTTAGAATCAAAAATAGATGTGTGTTATTTCATAATTGCATATTTTGGTCGAAATATCGGGAATTCAAGTTGAAATTTTAGAATCTCGACAAAATTTCATAAATTTGTTTTCAAAACATTTTTTTATTAAAATTAAAAAATATTATACTATTTTTAATAGAATTTCATGAAATGTCGAAAATTTATATATTTATTTTTAAAAATAAAATAATAATATTTATATAAATATATTAAAATTCAAATAAATAATATTTTATTAAAAAATTGGTAAATATCAGGAAAATATTTAAATTTAATAAAATAAAAATTCTAAAATTTTGCAAAGAAATTTGAAATTTGTGAAATTTCGATTCAGAATAGAAGACCGAAATCACTAAGATAACTGAAATTTCAAACCTTGTTACCAGTAGCATTCACTCCCTAAATATTATGGGCCTTTTTTGCTTTATAATAATATTACAGGAGTTTGGCTTTGATTATTTTATCATTTGTTACATTATAGTTTAGATAATTGAATTTGATATCAAAAAGGTAAATAATTATAATAAATTTGATCAATCATAACTAATGAAAAACAATTTTTACATTCAAATTGACCTTTCTTTAGACCGCTTCTCAATTCTATTTTTTTTCATTTATTTTCTCTTATTGGTTACATGGCTTAAGAAATATTTTTTTCTAACAAGTTCATCAAATGTTATATATTTTGTGATGCACTTATTTTTTTAGTAATTATAACCTCAATAATTAATACCCAAATAATCTTATCCACGTAACCAAGTGCACTGGTGATTTTAAGCTGTGATGTGTTTGGGCTGAGCTAAGTTGAGCTTGACAACATTTGAGCTTGGCTTGAACAAGCTCAAGCTCGGCTTGGGGTTGATTCGAGCTCAAATGTTTAGGCTTGAATAAGTTTGATTGAAGTCAAGCTTTGTTCCAGTTCGAACTTTTTTCCAATTGAGTCGAACTCAACTTGGCTAAAGTTTAATTCATGTAATTATTTAATTTTTGTTTACATTATTTTAATTAAATTATTTGCTATATTAAAATACAATAAACACGATCTAACTCAAGCTTGACTTGTTTAAATATTTGAGATAAAATAAAAGCTTAGCTTAATTTGAGCAAGCCGAATTAAGTCGACCCTAAAATACTAGCTTAAGCTTGGCTCGATCGAACCGATCTTAGTCTAACCGACAAGAGTGCAGCCCTAATTTTAAGTTGGAACAATTAGTAGTTCTGCAATAGACCATCCGCTGAAGCAATGTGAGGGAAGTCAAAATTTAAGGTCAGAATTGAAAAGTAGTTAGTAGAAACCCTAGCCATAATTATTGACCTTCACCAAAATCCAAAAAATCCCACATGGCATTCTTGTATTGCTTCTCCAATAGGCAACAGTTGCTCTATTGCATATGTCATACAGCGGATCCTCATTTTAATTGGACGCTAAGACAAATCAAAGCCAATCGTGATTCAACTCAGGGAGAGTTCAGTTGTACCCAAAAGTCAACACGTGTCCTTTTAACCCCTATTAATCATGGTTATGATTCTCTAACCCTTAGGATTTAACAATCTAATCTTGGTTTTTACAAAAAATATTTTTTAAAAATTAACCTTAGGGTTAATAAATTTTAACCCTAAGTTTAAATTTTTAAATTTTTTTTCTAAAAACCAAGGTAGATTGATGAATCCTAAGAGTTAGTGGATCTTAACCATGGTTAATAGGAGTTAAAAAGGACACGTGTTGACTTATGGTTGCAATTGAACTCTCCCTGAGTTCAATCGCGATTGGCTGTGATGCGATCTCAACAACCCTAGATCGTAACCCAAGTATCTAACGCGAGTCACGCGCACGCTTGAAAGTTTCAACAAAATTTTAATTTTGGGGTTAATGAGTGAGAGCGCGAGATTTCTGAGGGAGAGACAGAGGGAGTGAGAGAGAAGATCTAATGAGTTCAAAAGAGAGTTGCAGAAACGAGCTTCGAACTGCAATTCTTCAGCTCAGTGATCGATGTCTATACTCTGCTTCCAAATGGTACCCCAAAACCCTATTCTCTAAACCCTCTCTTTCTTTTCCTCTTTTGATTCCTGTTTTCTTTCATTTCAAAATTTCTTCTTTGGATTTCAACTTATTCTCTGATCTTATCTTCTTTGATTTCTCTGATTCATCTCAATTTCTTTACCATTTAAGGGTTTTGGTTTGATTTTTGTTTGCAGGGCAGCAGAACAGCTTGTGGGTATCGAACAAGACCCGGCAAAGTTCACTCCTTCGCACTCCAGATTCCAGCGAGGAAGCTCCAGCATTCGCCGGAGATTCGGTACGAACGAGATCTCCTCCACACCCACTGCAGGTGTTTCATACGTAACAACTCCTGTCCCTGAGGACGATGACATTGTGTCTAATGACTGTTACCTTCTAGCCAAGTCATACTTCGATTGCCGGGAGTACCGAAGGGCTGCTCATACACTTCGGGACCAGACTGGAAAGAAAGCACTGTTCTTGCGCTTTTACGCTCTTTATCTGGTTCGATTCAATCTCAACCCCTTTATTGTTTTTGGGTTTTCCATTATTAGTTCTAATTGTATTTTGATCTTTGTTATGTGATATTCGGGATCGATGCATATTTGTTGCAGTTGTTGTTGAGAAGTATTTTTCGGAATAACGGCGAAAATTTGGTCACAGGTGGAAACTTAAGTTTCCACTTGGTCATGTGCATGCCTCGAAACTGCATACTTAAGATTTGGTGGAACCGTGGAACCACATTATTGATTTAAGAAAACGAAACCTTTTGTGGCAAGAGGTGTTTGATAATTATTACCTAAGAGAATTGACATGTTTGATATATGAAGCACAGAGTAGTTCAAGTCTCAACCTTGGTAAATCAGCTTTCATATGGGAAAACAATATATGGCTCTTTTATGTCATATCTGATATGTTACTTGCTATGTTGCGAGGACTCTTCGAGTTTGTAGGCGTGTCCTGTTTCAATACGTGTGGACACATGACATGACTCAGACACAATAGTTGTTTCTTAGAACTACTGCCATCTATGCCTTCTTAAAATTATCATAAGGAATTTAGGTTTATTGTATATTCATTATTTCATCTGCTTTGATTCATGTCTTATTTATATCGCTTGCTGAATTGTACATTTGTGATTGATGATATTTTTGAAAATAATATTCATTTACAGATTGATGGTTATTAAACCATTGCTACCTGCCACTTGTAGCCCAAATTGTAATGTGTGCCCCTCCTATGAGAGTGAATTGGGATTGAGTCCCAGAAAGAAAATCCCTTCGGTCATATGGCAAGTAGGACTGTAGGTGACCACCCACCATTACTAGCCCAACTACTAGCCAACTAACCGTAGATAAACGATGCCTTGTACAAAAAAAAACATTGTTTATTTAATTTATCATTGTACCTATTTGTTAGAAATTTAATACATATTCTATTTGATTTTAAATATAACATTTCGAACCCAAATCTCATTGTATAATTATACTGTTACATAGATAATATGTTATTGTAGTTTTTTTATTCTATTTTTTTTTTCAATATTTATTTATTCCCAAATATTTAATTTTATGTGCAAAAAAAAAATAGGTGATCTTCGTCATGCCCAATATACACGCTCATTTTGGTAGATCAAATGTTGTGAGTTTAATGTCATCTTCCAATAGTTAATTGTATGTGCAAAAAAAGAAAGAAAAAAGAAAAGGTGATCTTTGGCATGCTCATTTTGGTAGATCAAATGTTGTGGGTTTAAAGTCATTATGACATCGTTAGAGAATACATTTCATGTATTGGGAGTCTGATACAGTTTCAGCATTAGTAAATGCATGCAAAAATCAAATACAGTACACACAAAACATGGAAGCTACTAAACTAAATGAGTTCATTGAATTGAGTTAAATTCAAGCTAGCAAACTTAGCAAATCAAAGTTGTTAATAGGACACATGTATGGTGAATTGAACCTTATGGAATTTAATTTCCCAGATACCCGTGAATTAGTACTCTGAACTGGTTTCAAGTTGAGTCTAATTGCATAAACTGTAATTACCCTTTTTGAAGATGACTCCAGGAATTTGATATAGATACTCATGGAATTTGAGGAAGAGATCCAAGATATGCGTGATAGATGGCTAGAACATTTCTTTCCCATTTCCTTTTGACAGTGAATTCTGAGGTAGATGGCACACTAAAGAGAGTGTCCAAATAAAATTTCTCTCGACCATCAGTGCAACTTTAACATTGTTAGCTATACTCTTTTATATTTTACAGTCCCCCGCTTGATGAGAGATTCTTGCTTGTTTTTTGCCTTTCTCTAGTAATTGTGGTTGTAATCAAGAAATGGGGAGCTCCGCTTCTTTGTTTGCAATAAGCCAATCACTCTTGAAGGATTTGCAATTAATGCCTCACCACTATGAAAAGGTCTTCAACACACCTGCAAGACTGCTCGACCTCAATTCCCCTCTATTTTGCCATCAAATATCAGCTCAAGCCCACGAAAGTGGAGGAGGGTGTCCTGGAAGCAGCCAGTCCATATCTGAAAACTCCTGACTGTAACACTGGATAAGGCAACAACATTAAGAAATGGTACTGGAATGCTTTATTTATCAATTTTATCCAGATTCCTCTCGTTAGTTCCTAGGAATCAACCATCTTAAGCTAGATTAGACTAGTCGTATGCTCCCCTTGATTCCTCAGAAGCGGCATTCATATATCCTCTATATAATAGCACTGGAATAAATCACAAGTTAATTTTATGTCGGAGATTGATCTTTTGTATCCCCTGACTAAGACAATGTAGTGCTTTTCAGTTGAATAAGAAAATTCGTAGGCTGAATAGATGTCAAAAGTCAAATCAGGCCAGTTTAACAAATTAGAGTTTAGAGTTGGTATTTAGAGCTTTGCCAATCAAGTTGCTTTGGCTGAATTCCCCAACAGTTAACTAGTTTGATAATACAAGTATTCATTTGGATAGTATATGGTGCAAATCAGAAAGAAGCATGCACAAAGCAGAAAATGAGCAGCTAACCCCTCAAATGTATGTGAAATAGGGTAAATCTCACTTGGGGAAGTTGCAATGAGCGTCAATGAGGACATGGTACCCTCTTTGTTGCTGGAAACATGCTCTCAGATCTTATGGTCTTTAGGCAGTATGTAGGTGTGAGTGTGAGTCGTGTGACTTCCCTTTTCTTCTCTGATATTCTTTCTCCAATTAAATTTTGCCCATTAGTCCTCTAGATTTTACCAGACAAAAGTAGGTAGTCAATGTTTTTTTATTAAAGTTCACCATTGGTGAATCTGTGTTGCTCTTTATTTCATTTCTCTTCTAATGAAATCTTGTTTACTGATCCAAAAAAAAGGGTAGTTAGTCAATAGAAGCTATATTCTAAAGATGAACCAACAAACAGAAGCTCTGTTTATCTACAGACAGCCATTCTCGGTTATGATTTTCTTGTATGAATGTCTACATTCAATTAATTGAACTAGAACTGAAACCCATTCAAGCATCACATGGATGTGTTTCAGCATCAAAACTGCAGCCATCCAGATGTCTTGGAAATTGCAAGTATTCATACTTTTGCCGCCTTCTTACCATGACATGTAGCTGGTCAAATGCTTACTCTGATAGGTTTATGATATTGTTGCTTACAAGAATATTTCTTGTACCGATATTAATACCAATATAAATGATAGGAATTAATACTCATATTTATAATAATAATAAATTATTGAAAATAACAGCAATTTAACATCAAGGTTACATGTTCTGATAAAGATAATCTATTTACCAAAGCTACATTTAATATTTTTCTCCTTTTAATTGCAATAAAGGCTGGAGAAAAGCGGAAAGAAGAAGAGACGATAGAACTTGAAGGATCCTTAGGTAAGAGCGATGCTGTGAACAGCGAACTGGTTTCTCTCGAGAGGGAGTTATCAACACTCCGCAAGAATGGAAACATCGATCCCTTTGGGCTGTATTTGTATGGTCTCGTACAGAGAGAGAAGGGCTGTGAGGAACTCGCTCGAACAGTCCTTGTGGAGTCTGTGAATAGCTACCCTTGGAACTGGAATGCCTGGTCAGAGCTGCAGTCCTTATGCACCACCGTCAATGTATTGAACAACCTTAATCTCAAGAACCATTGGATGAAAGACTTCTTTCTTGCTAGTGCATACCATGAACTCAGGATGCACAGTGAATCCTTAGCAAAATACGATGGTCTACAAGGAACCTTCTGTTTCAGTAACTACATCCAAGCTCAGATTGCAAAAGCCCAGTACAGTCTAAGGGAATTTGAGCAAGTTGAAGTGATCTTCGAAGAACTTCTACGGAATGATCCTTATCGAGTAGAGGACATGGATATGTACTCGAACGTGCTCTACGCAAAGGAGTGTTTCTCTGCCCTGAGTTACCTTGCCCACAGGGTATTCTTGACTGATAAATACCGGCCTGAATCTTGTTGCATTATTGGGAATTACTACAGTTTGAAGGGGCAGCATGAGAAGTCTGTTATGTACTTTAGGAGGGCACTCAAACTGAACAAGAATTATTTATCGGCTTGGACCCTGATGGGTCACGAGTATGTTGAGATGAAGAATACCCCGGCTGCTGTTGATGCGTATCGACGGGCTGTAGCTATAAATCCATGTGATTATCGAGCTTGGTATGGGTTGGGGCAAGCATACGAGATGATGGGAATGCCTTTCTATGCACTGCATTACTTTCGAAAGTCGGTATACTTGCATCCAAATGATTCTCGGTTGTGGATTGCCATGGCTCAGTGTTATGAGACTGAATCGCTTCATATGCTTGAGGAGGCTATCAAGTGTTACAAAAGGGCTGCAAATTGTAACGACAGAGAGGCGATTGCACTGCACCAGCTAGCAAAACTGCATAGTGAGCTTGGGCGTTCTGAAGAGGCAGCATTTTACTACAAAAAGGATTTGGAAAGGATGGAAGCTGAAGAGAGGGAAGGACCAAATATGGTAGAAGCTCTACTTTTTCTTGCTACAAACTGCAAAGCTGAGAAGAGATTTGAGGAAGCAGAGGTTTACTGTACACGGCTGCTGGATTATACGGGTCCTGTAAGTTGTCTCTATCTTTTTATTCTGTGTACTATTTACAAAGAGACTAGTTACCTATTTGACAAGTTTCACATAATATATTTATATTTTTGCCCAACTTGATTTACAGTTTTACTTCTCTTCGATGTCCATAATTGCAGGAGAAAGAAACAGCAAAGAGTCTCCTACGGGGAATGAGAATACCAGTGTCTGGTTTCCCTTCAATGGATGTTGAACATTTTCCTCCTTGAAATTCCCAGCCCAATATCTGAATGATCAAAAGATGTCTAAAGCAGGTGTGTGCATTTCCTCAAATTCCGTCTTAAGGAAACTAGCACAACTGAAAAACGACACAAATTGAATTGCTCAGGGAGCAGGTCCTGATATTTTATGCTGCAGGAGGAGATTGATTAATGTAGAAATCTTATTCCTAATGATGGAAAAGTTCATCAGGGAAACTTATAAATTTGAATGTGGCGCAATGATCTTCTAGGTTACATTCATCTATATTTCCAATAATGTAATTGTTTGCAGCTATTTATAATTGATAAGTTTTTTAAACTTGAGAAGTTATTTATGTTTCTTTCTTTTTTATCAGAATAGGCATAAGCATGTATGCTGGAGTAAATAAAATAATGGCATTCTCTCATTCCTAAATATTCTGATAGGCCGAAAAGGAAAAATATGGCATGTTCAGTGGTGTCTTGGAAGATGACATCTGGATGTGGAGATAATCTCTCTCCCCCCCTCCGCGTGCGCGCCTGCCTTACCTGCCAAGGTGGCATTCTAGAGCTGACATACATCGAGCTCTGGGAGAAGGTGAACGACACTTGCTAATGCGAACAAAGAAAAATTGCTGTACTTCGACCAATATACTACTGGCTAAATAGCAGATGGCTCCTTGTTAAATGAATCCAAATTCAGGCTCTAAACAAGCATGTTATGGTTGGTAGTTTGAAAGGATAGAATATGGTAATTACTCCTCTACCATCTGAGATGCATAAAGAGAACAATATCCATATACTTGCTGCCTTTTAGCACACAATTCATTGCCTTGCATTACTCATTCAAGTTTATATAATTGTCAACACATTTTAGTTCCAGTGCCCCACACCATTAGAAAGACTTAATTGCTTCTAAAAATAAGCTAGCTTCATTTTTGTTTGGCAATGAAGCTGTTGTTGTATGGCATCATCTCCGGTGCTCTGTTGCGAACGAACTTTCTGCGAGTGTGCTCAGCTTACTTTTCTCTCACTGCAAAGTTACAATACTCCTGCAGCCCCGGTTTCCTTCCTCACCCTGGTGTAAAGGCCGAAATGAAAAAACTACAAAAGCCATTGCATCTCATTCGTTGCTACAGTGTCACAACTTTCATATTTTCTTTCCATGTATACAAAGAGAAGGGTAAACAGTTGCAAATATATATTTTTTTCCATCGCATCTCACATTCAGATTGAGAGTAATGGGAAGAACCAAAGTAACATTTCTTAAATGCATTTTTATGTGGATTATTCCCATACATTAGAAAGAAAGAGACAATGATGATATTAAGTTATTAACCAATGAATTTTCTGTTGGTAGCTTCTTCTCTAATAAATAAGCAGGAAGCACGGATACTTCAAAAGGGTCTTCGTACCCGTATCCGATATGTATTGGATATGGATACGCCTCCAATATGGCGGGATATGTATGGGATACTGCTGAGACGTATCCTATTATTAAAAACACGCTTTTTAATTCGGATACGGCTCCGATATGGCAATGATACGGCCGGGATACGGCCATATATATATATATATACATATTTTTTTGAATTTTTGGAGACCCGAGGGTGTGACCCTATCTCTTTTGTTTTTGCATGGACATGGTCTTTTTTATATTTTGCTTAGTGGATGATAGGATGACTTTCTTTTTTGCTTAGTGGATGATGAGATAATCATATTTCTTTTGCTTTTGTATTTATACATATAAACAGAACTGAATTAATGGTTATTTTGTAATTATAATACAAAATCTAGTATTATTATTATTATTTTTTTTAAAATACAGACGTATCCTGACCATACACATATCCTATTTTTTTAGGTTCTGCCTATTTTTTTAGGTTCTGCCATATCGCCCCGTATCCTATTTTTTTAGGTTCTGCCATATCGCCGTATCCATATATACCCATATCCGTGCTTCCTAGTTGCTTATTCAGTAGTTGCAGAATTTTCTGTGGATCACAAGCGTACAAAAGTTCTAATCATGGGATTGCTGGTTTCGCTCCCAAAATGGATGAAAACACCTCCATCAACAAAACATTCAGGTGGTGCTTTGACGACAGGATTCTCAAATCTTGGATACTGTGGCATGAAGCCATTTTAGTTTGTTTTGCTTGGAAAGGCTGATCTTTAAAATTTATCACTGGTGCTAGCCCAATTCACAGAATTCAAAAGAAATATTTCCCAGTGGTCCGTTAGAGCTTCATCTCCACAGCATATATCCAGCCCACCATGTCCTGGCCATACATCCCGACTTTAAGCTATGCTTTAACCCACCAGGCTTCTGTATACATGTCAGCCAGTTTTTTTTCTTGAAAATTTGCAAAAGAAACAATTAGAGGAATTTGATCACTAGTGTTTGTTCAATGAGGTTCAGGGGGTAACAATAATATAAGGATAAAGAAAGATAAAGGGTCATCTACATATACAGTAAAGACAACAAAAACAAGCTCTACTAGGAATTGGTCTCCCGTTTCTTTCTTCTCTGCAACTATACCTGACAAACTCGTAGGTTTTGCCTTCATATCCACCAGAGACAATCACAAACCATGTTAATTCCAGCTCCCCAGTGACACCCAAATCATTGTTTCAAGGAGGCTCACTGCATTTTCAGGTTCTCACCCATTGCCATTTGCCAAACTTTATCTCCAGGCTCTTCACTTTAGTAATGGTGTGGCTAAAACTGGGATCGAACAACAGTGCCAACATTGCTAGGCCTCTATTGATGACAGAAGCTTCTACCTCAACTTCAATGGATTAACCATGGCGAAAGTCTGTACTAGACACAATGGATGCAATTTTTGGGCAAGAATGCCAGTGGTGTGGTATTTGGTTGTGTAATGCTCAATGTCAGCTTTGATCTGTTACATGACTCTGACCATTAGCTTCCTGATCCATCCTGAAGCTTACGAGTCCGATCTCGCCAAGAACCTTGTTGCTTTGCAAGTACCTACAATCACAGCAAGAATTAGTATGAAATTTGTTCTTATCTCTTTAGGGTCTGTTCTTTTGTTGAGACTTATAAAGCTTGGCACTTTGCACTTTATCATGGTTGTTCGTAGAAAAATTGATTCGGATTGTTAAGGTTTCTAATAAATCAATTCTTAACCTCGTGAGATTTCAAGTCATCATTTTTTTATGATATTTGAAGTCATTCATTTTTTGCCATTTGAAATCTTACGGGAATTGCAACCCAAGAAATGAAAAGCATGATACATCAGGTTCTCAAAAGAAAATGCATATTGTCAAATGACAAAACTTGCATTGCCCTATTGAGTTTGGAATATGGGGCCATTTTCTTTCCCATGTGGGAATGGATTACGTCTTTCCTTCTTCCTTTCACAACTTCTTATCTTATTTGTCTTTGGTAAATGAGGATAGTGCGGAGGCGATTTGGTCAGTTCTTCCTGGTGCAATATCGTGGTCAATATTACAAGAGAGGAGCAACATGGTGTTTGAAGACTCCCCCTCCACCCATCTCGAATATACTCATGCATCAAACTACTCACTTTAGAGTGGTGTTCCATCGATGAGTTGGGAGGATCTGGAGAGGTGCCTGATTTGAGTTCCGTTTTTTGTGAGAATTGCAGGCTATGTTTTCAGGGGGTTCTGTCTTATTTCCATTTTTTCCCTTTTATGAGTTTATGTGCTTGTAAACTCTCTTCATGTCTTGTTTGCTATTCTACTTCTCTTTTGATTAATATAATCATTGATTACCGAAAAAAAAAAAAAAAAACCAGGAAACAAAGTTTTAAAGGGGTGTACTAAAAACTCTTACCTTGTCACTCATGAGGTTTGTAACAAGGCTATTTCCATTGCTCTCCTCTCCATCATTCTGCTCCTCTTGTTCTGTAACTGTAATGATAGGCGGTGGAGCTGCTGATGCTCCGAACATTGCCTCATCATGAGCAGCCTTGATTTCTTCCTCCCTTCTTGCCTTCTCATTATGACAATAAATTGAATCAAAAACTTTTGGATTTAATGAGAAAACCAGACCTTGATTATTGTACCCTAAAATCAGACCTTGACTAGCGCACCCTACTTGTATAAGTAATATTAACCTTGACTAGTGCACCCTACTTGTATAAGTAATATCAAATAAACGATGCACAGGCACAGTACCTCTACTGCAGAAAACCGGAAGCTTTGCCCCATATGTTTGACCAACACTGCATCATCTTCTGCCGCTGCATATTGGGTGACAGGAATTATCAGTACTACTTTCCACAAAAACAATTATTCAAGGTGAAAGAGTAAATTATGTTAAGTTACATATGCAACTGAGAACCGATAAGCTTGTTTCACACTTAATCTATAGATACATAATACCTATCAAAAATAAATAAATCCAATAAATACTAAAAATGGAGTTGAGTACCAAAAGAAGCCCATTAGAGTTAATTATCAGGTCTGCTGAAAAACTAAAAAATGTTTTTGGTATATCCCTAACGTACGATCACTTGATTGGTCCACTGCTGAGGTACATGCTAGTTATTCATTTATTTCAGCTTCCAAATCAATTGAAAAGACATAAGCAGTACACATCATGGCCTTCATCATGCTGGTAAATTTGCAAAACTGAAAAGTTTTAGCACTATGCTTTTGAGGACAATTTTCACTTTTCTTTGTACATGACAATAAAAGCAACGCAAGGGCATTTTAATTATTTGCAGATACAATTCTCTAATATTTGTGCATTTTTAGCTTTTTAGCATGCATTTTATTCTATGGTTTTCCATCATTAATGAGCAGTTTAAGGGTGTTGAAAACTTATTTATAATCAGAATTTGTTAGTTTTCTCTACACTAACATTTTGGTTATGAAATAGATTTCGAACTAAATGCTCTTAATAAAGGATTAAATACAGGAATATATGGGAAAAGCAACAGTGAAAAACAGATATCCAAGCAGCTAATATTACTCCCACCAGTTGCACGGGCAAATGCATTAAAAATGTCAGAGTCTGAGTCTTTCCATACATGAGACATTGGGCAAAAGCATACAGATGACTAAACCAATAGATCTGCAGATCAAACACCTTACTGTCTTAATACATATTCAGAAAGACGTAGGCAAAACGGATAACCATTTTAACCTTCACTTTCCGCATCATCAACTTGTTTGAATGCATTACACATGTTAGATTTTGAATCTTCACACCCATGAGACAATGGGCAAAATCATGCACACGACTAATCCAACAGATTTGCAGATCCAACACCTTACTGTCTTAATACATATTCAGAAAGCCGTAGGCAAACGTAGAACGGAATTAACCTTCAATTTCCTCATCATCAAGTGGAGCATCCTTGTTGAACTCAAATCGTTCCCATCCTGCGCCCACGCCCTTTGTCGTGTCTTTCTCAACTGCAGACCATAACATTTTCAGGAATAAAATATGAAAAAAACTATAGGGCAGAACTTATCTAATTAAGCATGTACATTTAGGAGCTTACCTATTGTCAATAAGGAATTACACAAACACATACACGAGAGGGAAAAAAAAATCTTTGTTGTGATGGGAACCCCAGGGCATAAAATGGTTGTAACTCAAAATTCCACAAGCTAACCAGGTAGGCAGTTCTAATCAATATTGTTCACCAAGGGTTTGTCAATCACAAATTTCATGTTGCCCATCAAAGACCAACTAGTGAAAAGTGAAAAACCAAGTGTTTTGGGGTTTTGCACTTGCGCTACTTTATGTTTAGAAAATACTCAGCAAACCCATAGGAGGTAGACACATAATCATAATTTGATCCACACTCCATAAATCATGTTGGTCCCAATTGCCCATATGATGCAACCCCGTTCAAGCTGCGCTGCATATGGACAAACCCAGAAAGAGAGAGAAAAATGCAACAAGTATCAGCAACAACCAGAAAATTACTATCCTGGGAGGACCCCAAGATGGTGGGGCGACATCAAGACCTTAGGGTTCATAATGGGTTAAATTTGAGGCCTTTCATATACCCAAAAATAAACCAAATCCTAATTTAATTAATACATTATTAAATGTAAACCTTATCTAGAACCTAATAAGAAAGAAATCCAACACAGCTAGAAACTCCCTTCCTTTCACATTCTCCTTCTCTCATAGGGGCGGAGCCAGGTGGGGGCCTGCGGGGGCACGTGCCCCCACTCAAATCTTGTAAAAACTGATTTTTTTTTTGATATATAAATATAGTAATGAGTGGGAAATCAAATCACAACCAATTGCAATTGAACTCGGAGAGAGTTCAATCGCACCCACAAGTCAACACGTGTCCCTGCTAACCCCCCCCCCCCCCCCCCATTAACTATGGTTAAGAATTAATCCTTAGGTTGCAACAATCTAACATTGGCCTTTAAGAAAAAAAATATTAACCGTAAGTTTTAAAAATTCTTAACTAAAGTTAAAAGTTTTTTTTTTAAATATTAAAAAAAACCAAGGTTAGATTATTGAACCCTAAGGGTTAGTGAATCTTAACCATCGTTAATAGGGTTAAAAAGGACATGTGTTGACTTGTGGGTGCGATTGAACTCTCCCCAAATTCAATCACAATTGGCTGTGCTTCGATATCTAGGAATGAACTTGGCTTTGAGTCAGAATATGTTCAATTGCGAGAATTTGGGATTGCACTCACAACGGTATGGGAATCGAAGTTGGTGGGTTAATATTTTTCTATAAACTAAGGTTAAGATTGTTGAATCCTATGGATTAGTGAATCTTAATCATAGTTACTCAGGGTTAAAAGAGACATATGTTGACATGTGGGGTGTGATTGAATTCTCCCGAGTTTAATCGCAATTGACTGTGATCTTTAACTCTTGAACTTTAAAAAAAAGTATCTTCTACACTAAGTTGATTAGTTATTTAATTTGACATAATCATGGATAATGGACAGTTGCCACCTAAAAAAAGTATACTATATTATTAATTATTTAACATGGCATATCTATAGTGAAGGTGGACAATTGTCTCGTAGATAAGGAGAAACAATACCCATAAGATATATACGAAATATATGGATGGAATGACCCAAGAACATAGTCATAAAAAAAAATTTCGGGGCGACACAGAATATTCAATGCCCACCTAATAATTCACAACAAATCAATCTATCAATAATTACTACCACATTTTCAATTAACCACTGTGTCCCCCCACTACTAGAAAATCTTGACTCCGCCCCTGTTCTCTCATACACACCTCTTTCAAGAAAAAGAGTTTAATTTGTGTGGTTGAGACTTGAGATGTACCAAGAATTGGTACATATAGAGAATAAAAAAGAATAAGTGCACGATGTACAAAAGTATTTAACTGAATATTTATAAAAACTAATAAAAAAAAAATCAAAAGAGAGTCTGACAAGATACCAGTTTGAGAAAGCTGAAGCTTCATCTTTGCTTTAACTCTTTCAGCTGGTGTCTGTTCACAACGGAAAAACAATTTTTTGTCATACTTCACAATTGATGGCAACAATAGAAAAGGGAAAAGAGAAGACAACATATACTAAATCCAAACCATAATGCTTTCTATAATTTCCATATCCAGTTCCTACTTGATGCTGCCATTGCAATATTTACAAAGAGCCAAATATTTAACAATTACTACTAGCCATGTAGGGAAGTACAATAGATTAATATGACTAATTACTAGACATAAGAGTTAAGAGACTCATGCCACTTCCCATCACAAGGCTATCTGGAAATCTTGTGCCCCCTAAGGTAAGAGATTTTGCTTGGACTCTAGCAAGGTCAGTACATATGACTTCATTTAGAGAATGAGAAACACAATGGTCAATTTATCTGCATGTTTGTTGTGTTTGCAGAACTGGGAGATATCAACCATCTATTCATTCATTTCATGACCCTCACTGGCCTTGATTGGGTGCTCCCCCACTTGGTTGCATAATGCTCGAGGTGGCTTGGAGCCTCTGGAAAGAACAACAAGATATTCCAGAGCAAAACAGTTGGCATTAATCACATTCTAGACAGGATCCAATCCCGTGTAGCTACATGGGTATCTACTTCATCTATCTTTATAGAGAATTTGACGAGGTGACATTATCAGGGATTCGGTCATCATAGGTCCCCCAAGCTATGTCGACATTATCATCAGCTTATACTCTAGTGCATCCAAACCCAACAGCAATAATGAGATTAATGCATATCATGAAGTGAATTAGAAAACTTCAATGGTAACACATGTTCCCTTAATATTCAATTGGAGATTATATTGCAGAGAAACAGACAAATATAAACAGCAAAACCCATTGAAATCAAGATACTAACCATATCGGCATACCCCGCAATTAGCCCTGTATAGTCGATGGTGTTGTTCCTCTCTTTCTTGCTTTTACTCTCACCTCTATCCTTATACCCTTTGCCTCTGCCCTTCTCCAATCTCTGATCCTGAGGAGATGAGCTCCTACTCATTCTTCCTCTGTCTCGTGAAGAACTTCGAGACCTGCTTCTCCTCCTCCTCTTCCTCTCACTTCTATCTCTATCTCTATCCCTACTTGACGAACGATGTCGATGCCTCGAACCATGTCCATCTCTACTTCTCCTATCTCTCTCTCTACTAGAAGAACGATGCCTACTCCTCTTCGAATCGTGCCCTAAATCGTACTTACTTCCATCTCTACTCCGACTATCTGGAACCCTAGAATGCGTTTCGGAACCCTGATTCTTCTTGAGCTTGTTTTGAATGTTCTCGAGCTGTTTTTGTTTCTGAAACTCGGTTTCATTTCCGGGGCTCGAAGCCCTAACGAAGTTTCTAAGGAAGGAAGACGAAGAAGGAAGAGCAGAACCTTTCGAAGGGGCGTTGTTACTGGCAGTGTCTGAAAAACCAAGACCTTGTTTGAATCTCGCTGCACCTTCACCTTTGCGCGTGAGCTCGTCGTAATATGCAGCTGCTTTTTCTTCCTCCATTGATGAGGTTTTGAGATCAGAAAACAGAGCTCTGAAAAACCCTAGAATTGAAAATGTAGTGGCCGAACCAGCCGTCTGAATCCAACAGATGTTTGGGTCAGTTTTGACTTTTTGCTTTCGACTCTCCGCAAGGAACTATTGTCCGAGTTTCTTAGACTCTATCTACAGTCTAGTGGGACAATGGATGAGCTTGAGCTACGCCCGAGCAATGTTTTCATATCCGAACCGGAGGTCCAACCGGTTCGACTTCCGACCGTGCCTCTCAAGGAGAGATTGAACCCAACTAATAATAATTCCCTGGTTTGCTCGAGTGGTAAGATGTAACCTTTGGGATCGGTTTCAAATCTCAGAGCCTACCATATGTACTAATTTAACTAAATTCTTAACCAACCTACTAATCTAGATAAATAAGGATCAAATAAAAAATAATAAGAAGAAGAAGGAATTGCTAGCCACCCTTCAAGATTCCAGCCTTTCCTGCTTATACAGTATAAGGGGATTTGCATGGCCCGAGGAACTTAGTCGAGTACTCTAAGAGGTCCGGATACCCTCGTTCCCAACAAAAAAAAAAAAGGAGTGACAAAGAAGACATTGAATTCCTTTATTTTGTTTTCTTGCTAACCAAACGGAACTTGAGAGAATGGAGATGCATGTAGTTATTCTGATCCTCATAAGAGGAGAAACTCCCGGGTTAAAAGGGACGGAATCTAGATGAAAAGTCAGGTGGATTCGGATTTGGATGCATAGACTGCCGGGTCAGAATTGTTGATCCTGGCCTGATTTTGGAATTGGTTTTTCCTGTTTTTTTTTTTTTTGTTCTCTCTTTTACTTTTTTTTTGGTGGACTCGGAGATCATATAAGATGAATGTGTAGATCCCGACTTCCACAACTTCATAAAGCGAGATTCCTCATATTAATTGTCTCCATATAGAGTATAGCATAACCTTGTCTTTCTCCTTTTCCACTCTCCTGGGGTTGGTTGTTGGTAGGAGAAGATGAAGGTGACTGTTTCTTAAAGAGAGCCTAGTCCTAGTCTCCAAGAATCTTGCAACTACTACAACCAAAGAATGCCCGATCACACTTGCTGAAAAGAGTTAGCAAATCTTTTTCTAAAGTATAATTTATGTGGTTTTTCTTTTTCTATTCTTTAATGCTTTTGGAATAAGGCACTTGATAATGTAGATGAGGTCCATCATTCTCAATGAACCCTAACAATAGTCATGGATGAGGCCCACCATTATAACGACACCGACTATAGTCATCAATCTGAACCATTGTTTTGTGCTTGGCCCATCAAAGTGAGCCACACAGATCTTTTAGTTGCAACTCTAAAGTAAGAAGTAAGGACAATTAGGTAATGTTTGGATAGACATTTTTAGCTCTTGAGGAGTTAAAACTCGGTTAAAATGTGTTTTGATTTGACACTTAAGAGAGTAACTTCTCCTCAAGTCAAAGGTAATAAAAAGTCAAAATGTTAGCTTTTAGGGGAAGCTGCCCCAACTAGCTTTCGTGGGAAGTCCCGATTTATAAAAATAATTATGGTTCTTAAAAGTTTATTTGAAGAAGTCTTTCTCTTCGCAAAGAAATTTATCCAACTTCTCTATCAAGGTTAGGGCTATGATTTCAATCCTAGCACCAATTGTTAACATGTCAGCCTAAATTGTTGATGAGATAGTGTTAGGGAAGGGATCAAGTACATTCTTTTGGGAGAAAATGCATGGCCTATTTGCAAGAGAAAGGAATCAAGAAGTTTTCAAAAAATCATCAACTAAGGTATTGCGTGTTTGTTCGCTATTTTTTTTCATATAGTATATACTAATATATAACAGTATATACACTCGTATAACATCATTTATTTTTAATATATAATATCCGTTAAATGTATAATAGTGTATAACACAGTTATACATAATTTATAACTATTATATTATACATAGTTATAAACTGTTATATATATATATATATATATATATATATATATATATATATATAGTAACATTCTAATGAGTCATGCTCATTAAAGCTTGTAATTAGTAGTCCCTAATAATGTGGCATGTGACAATTATTTTTGGAATCTGACCGTTGGATGTCAAGACAAATTCAATAGACATGTGACAAAAAAATTAGTTCAATCGGACATTTATAGATTGTCTGATCAAAGAAGGGAAGATCTGCCATTTTTATATCTTGGGTAGGGTCTAATGAATCTTAAGGGGTTAATGTTGTAAACTAGGGTCTATTGGGACGGTCTAAACATGTCTGACCGAACTAATTTTTTGGCATGTGTCTCCAATGGACCCAACTTGAAGCTTCAATGAGCATGACATTATATACTAGTGGACGGCGCGTGCGATGCACATGGGAGAGAGAGAGGGGAAAGGGAGAGAGACTGGGAAGATGGATCCTAGTGAGGGCATTTTGAAATTTTATTAAAAATTATTTTGGGTATGGAAATTTGAGGGACATTTTAGATTTAAAAAAATTGTGAAGGCACGTTAATATAGAAATTGACATTTTGAGAACCCCAAAGCCCTACCTTTTCTCTTGAAAGGTAGTTAGCACATAGAGAGGGTGTGCCTTTTCGTTGAGAGAGACCAAAGAGGAGCATGAGAGAAAAGGATAAAGATTTGAGGAAATCATAAAGACATATAGGGATTATTGTTAGTTGTAGTTGATATTACTTCAATACCCCTACTAACCTTTCTCATGTAAAATAAGATAACATTATATCTTAATTTTTTAATATGGAGTTATGGATAACATAGAAGAAATATATAAATTTCACCTTAGTAACTACGTTCACACTATAGGGTTGTCAATGAGTCGAGCCAACTTGACTCGGTTCGAAACGAGCCGAGCTTGAGCAGGATTAAAAAGCTCATCGAACCGAGCCAAGCTGAGCCGAGTAAGCTCATTTAAATAACGAGCCGAATTCGAGTAAGAGGTAGCTAAACTTAGCTCGGGTCGACTAATTCAATGAATACCCATGTACAGTTATACCCCTGCCAATATTGAGTTTTACATTAAAAGTATAAGAAAATGAAATAAATTTTTTAAATTAAGAACATGAAATGTTGGTTAGTGAAAACACTATTTTATCTTCCCATTTTCTTTGTACCCAACCATTTAACTGTTAGAATATCGTCTCTACTATACTTTATTTTTAAAAAAAATTAGAACGTAACGAGTCGGCTCGAGCTCGATGATTTGTGGACGAGCCAAGCCCGAGCTGTAGAACCCCAAAACTCATTCACCTAGTTGGTGAATAGTGTCAATGAATAGCGATTTTTTATCAAAATGGGTCATCGATGTGTTAAATCATCGATGTGTTATGGTGTATGTATTATGAATAAGAGATGTTGGAATAAAAAATATAATAGTATATGGGTGTTAAAGTCAATGTAAAAGAGTAGAAACACACTAGGTAAGTAATGGAAGAGTGAAAGCACTTTAAATGGAAAAAATGAGAAAAATAAGAGGATTCACCAAGTTTTAGTGAATCCCGGTCAACCGCCCCTCAAGGCCGGTTGATCGACTGTCACGAAAAAGGCCAAAACTGGCCAACAAAGAGTTGGTTATGCAAAGGCCGGTTGACTGACTGTGGGATTTTTTTCCAAATTGGGTTAATAGTAAGGTTTTTCCCCAGGTCGGTCGACTGCCCCTCCTAGCCGGTCGACCAGGAATCCGAACTTTTGCTTGGTTTGGTCTGATGAACCATTTCATTAAGGGTATTATGGTTTTTTGACCTTCCATTTTCCTATAAAGGCCCCAATTTCGTGATTAGAGTTTCATAAACCCTCAAAACATCCTAAGAGAGTTCTAAAAGGAGAAATTAGAGGAAAAGGAAGGGGAGAAGCTAGGGTTTCTATTGGGGAATCAAGGTGGAGCTTGCATTCCTCCTTCAAGCTTGAATTCTTCTTGAAGCTTGGGTAACACATTCTCAAGCATTTTTCTCCAATCCTAAAGGTAAGTTCATCTTACTAACTAACTTTGTTATGATGCAAAGATTTAATGTATGATTTTTAGTAGGATTTGCTAATACTCATTACTAGATAACTTTATTTTGATCAAATGCATAAATAAGGGTTTTTAAGGTTGAGATTTTCCTACAACAAACTATGATTCTAAGTATGATGTTGATAATATAGGCTTAATGACCAAGATTTGGTGATGCAATGACATAATTAATGAAATTGTTCCATGTTTTTAGAATTTGTCCAAGTGTACTGTGATACTAATATGTCGTGTATGAATTCGTATGTAATGTTTAAAGCTTTCCATATATATTATGATGCTTACAAGTACTCCATGCACTTTATGTTTTACATGATCAAGGTTTTCTCATAAGCATGGTATTTCAAGGATCATAAGAAAGGTTTTTCAAAGAAAATTCATAAGCTTTGGGCTGGTAATTTTAAGATCGGTTATCTCGTGCTCACAAGGATCAAATCTAAGATCTTGCATAAACTCTAAAGATCATAAATCTCACAAGGCTTTTAAGAATTCATAAGAAATGCATAAGTCTAAGATTGGTTACAAGACTCACAAGGTTACAAGCTTTATAAGTGCTCATAAGCTCTACGGATCAAGTCTAAGATTTTGCATAAGTCTCCAAGGATCATAAAGCTTATAAGAACTCGTAAGCTCACAAAGAACTTACAAGCTCACAAGGAACTATAAGAACTAACGAGGCTCATAAGCATTCATAAGAACTAATAAGGCATGTACACGGTGTTTTGTTTTCCATGAAAGATAAGATTTTACTAACGGTTTTCTATGATGAGTTTTTAAACATGAATTTTATGAATGGTATTCCTTTTAGTATATGCACGTGATATTATTGTCATTATAGTATTGTTAGGTAGTGGTTGTACTCGCTAAATATTCTATGCTCAACCATACATTTTATGTCGCCAGGTCAGTACGACATTTGTGATCTCAGTCCGTGGGTCGAGGAGGACTACGGAAAGGAGGAGCCGACAGAGGCTCAGCCAGAGGAGGATAGGAACCTTGACAGGTGACCTTATCCTGGATACTATTGAGAGTGAGTGAGAGAGAGAGATTACATTTGTATTTTGATGAGTAAACCTGTCTACTCTTATTTTGGTTTAGGTATTGTACAAACTTGGAATACTGATCATGTATAAAAGTAAAAATTTTAAGTTTACACTTCCGTACTATTTTATGTTTCCGCTATGCTATGCCTTAGATATTTTACAGGATGACTTGGTATCAGATATTGTACATCACGAGCCAAAGTATCCCTAACTCCTAGGGGGTATTTTGAGTCGCGACACGAGCTCACCTTTTCGAGCTCGAGCCGAGCCTGAGCAAGATCAAAAATCCAACGAGCCGGGCCTAAGCAATGCCCAGCTCGGCTTGTTGACACCCCTAAGTTCACAGTAAGATACCATAAAATTTGGACTCATTAGGAATATTAGAAAAACAATCAACTAACTTTTTAACCTCGCTTCTCTTATTATAATAGTAGAGATATCATTAATACAAGTATTATATATTATTCTTACACATTAAATGTCATATAATAAAGTTCTATATATACACAATATTATAACAAAAAAATATTTAATGATTGGAGATGGGCTACCTGACTAATAACAAAGTCTGGTCCAGCTTAACCCAAGTAAAAATTAGTCTAGACTCGAGGCCTATATATCAAACCCATGTAGAACTGGGCTTACTCAGCCCAACCAAATCTCAGTCCAGCTCGACCCATTGTCAGCCCTAGTCAAGAGGGGACATATGTGAGAGATTTCTTAGGGTGAGAAGTGTAAAAAAGAGACAAGCGGGGCCAAGCAATTTATTCTTCTCTTTATATCTCCCTTTGTTAGTTGAGTAGTAAAAAATTTTCCCCTCTTGCTCAAGTGTAGTTGTAGTTGTAACTTCTTCCCATTTGTATACATAAATATAATGTAATATGTTTATATATATATATATATATATTTATATTTATATTTGTTAATGGGCAAATCTCGAATTGTGGATCCCAACGTCACATTACTGAGGGCTCTTTCCATATCCATGAAGGAGTTTCCTCTTAGGGTGTGTTCGGTTGAGGGGTAAATGAGTGGGAGAAAGTAAAGTGAAGTGAAGTGAAGTAAAGTGAAAGAATTATATAAATTCTCTTGTGTGTTTGGTTTGAGAGAAAAGTTTAGAGGAAAATATAAATTTTTTCTAAATTACCTTTTGCTCTCTTTAGGAATAAGATTCAACAAAAGGATAGATTTGGAATTAGAAGCTTTTACTTTACTTTCTTTTATAATTCCAACTTTTTGGTGGAATAAGGTTTTGGTGAAAGTGAGAGAAAGTTGGACACTATTGAAAAAGTTCAAGTTTTACTTTACCCCAAAATCCCTCAAACCGAACAGTTTTCTCCCACTTTCACCCATTTTCCTATACTTTCCCCTCAACCGAACACACCCTTAGGGTGTGTTCATGAAAATGTTCGTTTCACTAACGTCAATCTCTCAAGAATTGAATTTCCCAATAGAATTAATTCTTGAGAAAATCAATTTCTCACGATATATGCATTTTATGTTCGGTCTAAGCACAATTCAAAAGTAAATTCTCTTAATTTTCTAGTTCATGTGTTTGGCTGGGCATGGGAAATGAACAATTTTTTTTTCTTTTTGTCATTTTGTAGATAATTTTTTTTAATCAAGATTTGAACTTTTATGATTTTCACGATCTTTAAAGAAGAAATTCATGTCTCCAGTTGAGGCTAAGACATGAATTTCCTATAATGATGGTAAATTTGTTTCTCACGCCAAACTCATTTTTCGAAATATACACCCTAAAATCAATCTGGAAGAGCGTGGATACCACCCTTCCTTGGGCTCAGGATTACCTCTGGTAGCTGCCCGAGCTTAGTGCTCGGGCATCCACAAAACGTAGGGCATGTGGCAGATGTCAGTGGGCAGAAGTCATTTCACCTGTCCCCATCATTTTGACTTCTGCCCCACTTACAACTTTTCCCTTTAAAATAGCCACGTATCCTATGTTTTGTGGATGCCCGAGCGCTAAGCTCGGGCAGCTACCAGAGGTAATCCTGAGCCCCTTCCTTGAGGCCTGGGTGTACTCTAAAAGTATTTTATATTTGACAAGGAGAAGATACCAACACAGCCGATACCACCTTCCGCATTATCCGGTCGTTGAAATCCAATCCCTGTGAATGGAAATCTTTTCTAAAACAAAGAATCCTAAATCTTAATGTCCTGTAAGGAAACAGTGGTGGAACATTTTTCTGAAAGAAAAATGTGCCCCACGCTTCAGTGGCGTATATATTTTTTGATATGCGATTCCTAAGATCATGTGGCACATCTACCAATCTACATAGATCTGAAGATTTTTAAATAAAAAAAAATTGAGCAGCAATTTAATAGGGTGGGCCTTAGGCAAAAATTTGGATTCAGATTAACTATACTTAATAGAATTTATTCTCCTTAATAAGGGTTGGTTAGACATTTGATCAACAGTACTTTACAAGTCAATCCATCTATCTATTCAAAATTTTCACCAAGAGCATGCATTCATTTCATGCAATGAGCATGAACTGTCGAACTAGTGGACCGGCTCTTGGACACTACGATGTGTGGATTAGGAACAGCCCCTGGCCACAACAGGCACCTTTAATAAAATATATATATATATATATATATATATATTTTTTTTTTATTTTAAATTTTTTTATTGAGGTGGACCAACAAGATGCCAGTTACCCTTTGAGTTACAACAGGGGCTGTTGCTAATCCACACTCCTCTTGAACCATGGCCCTTGAATGCGGTGACTCGTTTGGTGCTCTACTAACAAGGTAACCAATTGCAAATTTTTTGGGAGAATCATATATATATATGTACACTAATGAGTTGCCCGTGCAAAACATGTGGGAGAGAAGGGAAGGGAGAGTATGTGAAAAGGGCCCATGAGGAGGTAATTTTTTCATTCGGACAATTTAATCAATGTTTTTAACTTAGTCAATTCTCTTTATAATAGTAAAATAGTTAGAAGATAAGTATAAGGGCAAATGACCAGTCAATCAGTCCCCAAAATCAATATAATTAGACTATTTTAAAATCAAACTTAAAGCTAGGATCGGAAAGAACCGGTCATTTCAATTAGAGAACCGGTGATATAATCAGGAAAAACTAAAAAATTTGGCTAAGAAAAAGAAAAAATATTTTCTTAATAATAAAAATACACGATCCAACTTGACCAGTCGAAAGGAGAACTGATCACCCAATGATTCGATGACAGATCCAATTTTGAAAACATTGTTTTACATATTAGTAAATAACAGTTTTTGAATTAAGTTAAATTTCAAAGAAAATTTTAATAAATGATAGTTTTGGAATTAAACTAAAATTTAATGAACTCAATCAGTGTCTTTATATTAGTATAAAAAGAGTAAAATATAATTTTAGAATTAAGCTAAAATTCAATCAACATTTTTAAAATACCATTCTCCTTATATATTTAGTAAATGACAGTTTTAGAATGAGCCTAAAATTCAATCAATATTTTGAACTCAAGAGATAGTTTTGAAATTAAGCAAAAATTTAACCAACATTTTAAAATGTCAAACTCTTAATGTATTCAGTAAATGCCACTTTTAGAAGTTACCTAAAATTCAATCTAACATTTTGAACACGGTCATTCTCTTTATATTAGACTAGTGGGTTGCACATGTGATGCACGTGAGATAGGGAAGAGGGAGAGAGAAAAGAAAGTGTGAGCTACGCTAGTGTGACCAATGTGATGCACGTGTGTGAAATGGAGAGAAACATGTTGGCCTCTGGCTAACTTAAGGAGAGCTCAATCACACCCATAGGTTAACACGTATCCATTATAACTCATCTTAATCATAGTTAAGATTTACTAACTCTTATGATTTAACAATCTAACCTTAGTTTTTAGAAAAAAGATATTAAAAAAAAGTAACCCAAGGGTTAAGAAATTTAAATCCTAAGGTTATTTAAAAAAATAATAATTTAAAACCAAGATTTGATTGTTGAACCCTAAGGGTTAATAAATCTTAACCACAATTAATAAAGGTTAAAGGGGTCACGTTAACCTAAGCTTATTTTTTATATAAAAAATAATAATTTCTAAAAATCAAGATTAGATTATTGAACCTTAAGGGTCAATAAATCTTAACTACAGTTAATAAGAATTAAAATAGACATGTCAACGCATGAGGGTGTGATAGAATGTGATTGCAATTGAACTTGAGTTCAATCACGATTGGTTGATTCAATCTCTATACAAGAGAGAGTGGCGTGGGAAAGGGAGAGAGAGTGAGGGAGGAAATAACGTGAGAGTGATTGAGACTTGGGAGAGAGAAAGTGGAAGGATAAAATGACAAATCTATCCTTATAAAAAAAATTAGCTTTTTACAAAAAAAAAAATTTGTATGTTTATTTTTAATCATTTTATCTAAGGGTATTTTAGACATTATACTTTCAATCAATGTTTTGAACATCCAGAATTCTCATTATATTAGTATATATATATATATATATTTATATATACATTAACAAATTTGTGACACTTGTCCTTGTACAAAACATTTACTTTGAAAAGGCAAATATGTTATTTTTTATTATATTTTGTATTAAATAAAAAAATATGATAAGGCATGTTAGCTTTATTCTTAGTCATGTTTTTACTCTTAGTCAAAAATTAATATTTGTCTTTATTCTTAGTAAAAAAATCAACACCTATAATTATTTTAACATGTGTTGATTTTTGATTAAAAGTAGAAAATACATGAATAAGATTAACAAGTCTCAAAAATAAGGATGTCAATGGGTCGAACCGGGACATGAAAATTGTGAACAGTGAATAAACCTGATCCGAATTATTGCTGGAGGATATTATTTACCTACGTGAGGATTGGGGATTGGAGTGTTTGCTACTCATGAATAGTTGCCGGGATCTTGTGAGAGAGAGAGAGAGAGAGAGAGGTCACACTCCACTAACGACCCGTTGGTAATAGGTTTTTGATGGCAATTCGGCGAAATATCCTGCTATTGGATCTCCCTTCACCCAAGATCAAAACCAGCTTTCTCCTAAAAGGAAAAACAAGGAATAAGGTGTGTCATGTCAAAAGATGAATAATAATAGGTAAGGCTCAAGGTTGCCGAGGATTTGGAGGTGTTGTCTTTTCCTTGGGAGTTGTGAAGGATGGTGGGTAGGCCCCACAGATCTCATACGCGTTTTTGACGAGCAATCCTTCGGATTTGATTTGTCGAGTGAAAATCTCTCACTCAGACAATTGAAGCGATCTCCGAGATTTTTGCTTTGCAAGTGGGAAAGCAAAGTCCAAGTGAAAACAGGAATGACTTGGTCCCACCCTAGATTTCAACGGTACTCCAAATCTCCTCTTTCTTGACTACTTTTCCTTTCCTAATTAAACCTCATGACTTTCTCTTGCCCCTCCATATCCCGACCATTCAAGACGGCTATATCTTTCTGGGGGCGATCATGCCACCTGTCACTGGATCAACCTACTTTACATTATCTAGAGCTACTCGCGTTTGATGTATATCGCCTTTCTTTACTGACACGTAGGAGAGTTTTCTTTGGTAAGAGAAAATAAGAAGCGAGTGTGGCTTGCACCCTTTTGAATAGTGTCAGTCACCGGCAAATGCGGGTTTCCCTCTTTTGACGCCGCCAGTACAGGAACCGTGTCGGTCTATTATACTCGGAGTCGACGAGGTCATTTCTTCTCTACTGAGAGATTTGACGGCGCGATTTCCATTGACTTGCGGTCAACCATTTCACAACGGTAGACATGGAAGAGATCTTAATAATATATTTTTTTTTAAATGTTACAGGACACGCGGTTAGGCTGCAACAACGTTACCTGAGTTAGTATTTGGCCACTAGTGAGACAGTTAAAAGTTTAACATTGAAAATTGAATTAATCTAAGGATACTCTAGGTACTCCCAAATATACTCTCAAATTCTAACCCTAATCTCAGTTGTTAAACGGTTAGAATTAGAATTGATGTGACATTAAAAAAGATAAAATAAGTCGACTCAAATCCTCTTCTTTAATGGTTGGTTATAAACTGTTAAGAATAGGGAGTAGATTTGGGAGTAGTTTTAGGAGTACCCATAGCCTGTCTCAAATTGAAAATTAGGCTAAATAATTGATATCTCAACAATAACATTGGTTGAAGGAGTTAGGCAACGGATTATCTCTAGCAGATGCCTAGTATCACACTTGGATAAGCCTCTTCAGCTACACATGCAATGATCACGTCCCGTTGGATAGTATGAGCACACCTCCCTAGCTTGCCGCATCTCTTCTTTGACACCTATTAAATGTAGTTAAGATTTATTCGCTCCTTGAGTTAAATAACCTAACATTATTTTTTTTTCTATTTTTAATGTAAAATTAACTTTGATTATGATTCACTTGTGATTAAATTTTTTAAGATTTGTTTTTTATAAAAAACTAAGGTTAAATTATTTAATCTTAATCACAAATAATAGGTGTCAAAGATGACACGTGGCAAGTTGGAGAGGTGTGTGTATTGCCCAGCAGAACGTGTGAAATGCATGTTATCACCTCCTTAGTAAAACACCATTGCATTAGTGAGCTAAAGAGACTTGCCCAATGATGTTCGAGCATCTGCTAGGGAAAATCCATTGTCGTTGAGTTGGTATTTGTTCAGCACTTTGAGAGGATTAAAAGTTTAACACTAAAAATTAGAGGATTAGAAGTTTAACATTAAAAGTTAGGCCAAATAGTAGATATTTAACTACTATACTCTTGAGAGTTTTAATATGTTTTTTTTTTTTGTGTAGGAAACATTTATCTAAAGTTAATAGGGGATAGCAACCACATGAAAATTATAAACTGTGCCAAATGATAGATATATGAAACTGCCACACAAGGAGAAATTGGAACTTTTTATTTTTTGGTAATGAGACACGCGATTAGGTCGCAATCCAATTAGTAGTTAGTATCTGTTCTAAGTTATGGACGTGTGGAGACTGGAGAGTACAACACTCTCATCCTCTCGGGAATAGAACTCGGAACCTCCTTCCTAAGGAAAGGATATACTTATCAACTAGGGGTGATTATTAAACAAAATGTTCATGAACTACTAGGGCTCAGTTCATTAAAAACTCGAGTATCTTTCGTTTATTTAGTAAATGAGCCTATCTTGAACACTATTTTCGAACTCGTTTAGTGAACGAGCCGAGCTTGAACATACCCTTGCTCGACTCGATAAAAGTTCGGTTCAATTATATCTACATATTAACCTACTAAAATATTTAAAATTTACTTATTTTATTTAAATATTAAAATTAAGTATATGTATTATATACTAATAAAAATTAATAGTATATAATATATTTTATATGATAAAAATATCATTTATATAATTATAATCTTATACTAAAATTTTAGTTAACATCGTGATTTCTTTGCCTATGATAATAAAGTGAATTTTTTACCTAATATGAATATCTATATTCAATAAAACAAGTTGCTCATGAATTACTCGTGCTCGGCTTAAGTTCAGCTAGTAAAACTCGAGGTCATTTATTTAATAAACGAGTTAAGCTTGAACATGATTTTCAAGCTCGTTTGATAAACGAATAAGTTTGATCACACCACTACTCGGTTCGGTTGGGTTCGATTTCAACCTTACCTATCACTGGGCTATTCCCACGGTGTATAAAAAACAATAGAAACTTAACCACCCAAATGTGGGATGCAAAGCGGTTAGGTATGACCGCAATCTGTTTGTGCGGTACGCTATTAGCCTAGTAGGATGCACTGTTGCGTTCTTAGATGTTCCTCTTTTAATAGACAATCATAACGTTAAAGTCATTGCGCTATGAGATACGATAATTTTCCGATTTCGCGCGATATTTAGACAAAATTTAATATTCTAGGGGTGAAGACGAGAGAAAGAGAGAAATCGAGTAGATTTGCAGATCACACGAAAGTGGATTTCAGAATCTCAGCGTAGCTTAAAAAAGTAGATATCAGATTTCTTAGATAGAGGAAGAGATTGAGTCATTGATTGACAGAAACAGATCGACATTACAGCGTATAAATGCAAACCCAACTTGCTACGCTCCTGTAATTCCCATCTCTAAGCAAAATTTCCCAGCGAAACCGATTCTCTGGATTTCAATCGGAATGACGAGAAACGGCGTGTTCTCCCGGCGACAGAAGCTTGAGAAGCTTGATGGTTTTAAATCCTTTGATCATCCTCCCCCGGATTCTGAAGAACTCCACGTTCTTGCCGTTGATGATAGCCTCGTCGATCGAAAAGTTATCGAGCGCTTGCTCACGATCTCTTCCTGTAAAGGTCAGTTTCAGATTTTCTTTTTAAAAAATTTCTAGTTTTTTTTTTCCCGTTCTGTTTAGTGTTCTGAATCGATTTGGTTGGGATTTTCAGTGACCGCGGTCGATAGTGGAAGGAGAGCTCTGCAATTCCTTGGATTGGATGAGGAATCGAGCTCTGTTGGTTTTGATGTAAGAACACATTCAAGATTGAATTTTTCTTCTTCTTGTGTTTTGTTATATCGATTACATAATGATTTTTGGTGGAAATTTTAGGGTTTGAAGGTGAATCTGATCATCACAGACTACTGTATGCCGGGGATGACAGGATACGAGTTGCTCAAGAAAATCAAGGTTAGATTTTTAAATTTTTGGTTATGTAACAAGAAAAATGTAGAACAAAATGGAATTGGATTCTCATAGTAATCTGTAATTTGAGCAGGAATCATCGACATTTAGAGAAATTCCGGTGGTGATCATGTCATCGGAAAACATACTGGCACGAATCGACAGGTGTTTGGAGGAAGGAGCAGAGGAATATATAGTGAAGCCAGTAAAATTGTCGGACGTTAAACGTTTGAAAGATTACATAACTAAAGAGGAAGGAGAGGGAGAGAAAAGTGAAGAGAGAGTTACCCTGAAGAGAAAGTTCCAAGATGCTTGTGATAACTCACCGTCATCTTCAACACCGTCATCGCCAACACCCTCATCTCCATTATCGCCATTCTCGTCGCCGTTATCTTCTCCGTCATTGCTGGAATCTCCTCTAAGGCGACTTAAAACAAACGATGGTGATTAAACCACATAATCATTTGTAATTTTTTTTTTTTTTTTTTGGGTTTTCTGATGGGCAATTGTTACTGGTCATGCCCTCCATGAGGGGGAGATAATTTTTTTTTTTCCTAATGGTTTTGTTTAATTACATGATTACAGTTACTGCAGTTGATACTGAATCCCCTAGTTTGAAAACCTGAAAATTTCCTTTCTATTTTTTTGGTGGGGGTTAGGGCCTAGGGGAGGACTGGAGGAGAGTAGCGGCATTTTGATACTGTTATGTTATGGAGAAAAAAAAAAAAAAAAACAATGCAGAAAGAATAGAATTTGAATCCTTTTTTTTTTCGTTTGGTCATCTCAACTTTGGGGTCAGTATTAGTATTTGGCCTGAGAGTTAGAGGATTAAGGCCTAACATTAGAAGTTGGGCTAAGGGTGCGCACCCTCGGGATCGAAATGGGAACCTCCCTCCGATCGAGGGGATACACTACCACTGGGCTAGCCCCTAATTCTATCCATTACAATGCGGCCAAAGGTGGGGGAATGGGAGCCCTTGTGAATAAATCTTGCTTGCTGTTCTATTAAAGCGACAAAACTCAATGAGCAACAACTATTCGTTTTTTGAAACTGTCACCAAGAGACCCCAAAAATACCCGACAAAGAAATTTGACTTCTACTGCCGAAACATATACCAAAAAGCAAAAAAATTTCTCTATCAATTATCTCTGCATCAATGGTGGTCTCTCTTTCTCTTCTTCACATTCTTCTCTCTTTGCAACCTAATTCTCTTCTATACATTGAAACTTTCTTTTCATTTGGATCTTCCCCTGTAGTCCCAACACCAGATTCCCACACAATCCTCCAATCTCTCAGAGTGAGACTGATTCGGTTTCTTGATTTCGACTGAGTTGATCCTGTGGTATCTTGCTCTGAGTTCAATGGATTTGATGGAAGTCTTAAAGGGTTGATTGTTGCCGAGAATGGTTTAGATGTGCTTTAATGGAGGGAGCTAGAGGGCGGACACCTAAAGAATAGTTTGTCTATGGAGGTCTTGCCTAATCCTGCTGATGATGAAGAAAAAAAAAAAATTTGGTTCCCATACAACTCTTATTTGTGTTTTTCCAATTTTCTTTTCTTTTCTTGTTTTCACATTTTCTTGGGGATCAAACAGGGGTAAAGGAAATGGCTTCAGGTACTCTGTGCCAGTACTGGAAATTTCTTTGCTTCATGGAAAGTTTTTGAATTCCTCTGGTTAAATTAGGCTGAATGTACAAAATTCATATCAAATTATGGCCCTCCTCTCCCATTGGACATGATTGTTCTTGAGGCTGTAGAAAAACCAGCATGGCCAATTCAACCATCACTTCTGCGTCAGCACCACCACCTCAACCCCAACGAATTCCATCTCCGACAATTCCAGCGAATCCGTGCATTCGATGCCAAAAGCCATGGAACTTTCCTCTACCACCTTCTCAAATCTGTTCCCTTCGCTTCTACCTATCTTATGCAGCTTTCAGATCGAATTATGACCCGGAGTCCTTCACATCAAGATATACTTACAGACACTTGAATTTGGGTGAAATGAATTCCGAACTTGTGGACTTGGGAATGGCTTCTATAAATTTCAAGAAGAGTCCGAACTCTGAACTCATGGACTTGAGAATGTATTAAGGAGGGAGCTAGCTCAATGCAGCCCAATCCGGAAAATGACCTACCTTATGCTTGGCCTGAGACTGAACCTGGATGACTGAGAACAACATAAGCTTGGCAGGCCATTGATTTCAGCCGACTTAAGCTTGACTGGCTTAAAATTAGGCACAAGATTAATCATTTGATTTACTGGCCCCAACCAAACCCTTTGGGTCGATAAGCATGGCTGGTAGAACTTATCGATCCACGGCACTTATATAACTAACTGCTTAAAATGCATACCAAGATGATATAAGGTAGAATTTGTTGTATAATTCCAAATCACTACCAAATATAAAGGTAACCCATCAAAAAAAGGCATAGAGAAAGGAAATACCAGTCTAAATTTAGCTCAAAATGCCTACCCAGATTAGGATACCAAGCTTAGGATGTAACTCTCTTAGGTGAAGAACAACACTAGCAAATGAAGAAAGACACCCCTTGAGCTTCACTTTGGCACCGATTTGAGACTCCGGTCGATTTTTTTGAAACTTCTTGCATGAACTCCAAAAAACTAAGGTGCACCAGTTTTTGACATTTTGTCACGGTAGGTAAGCAAGCTCTGAACCACGAGCTCACCATTATGGAGCTATAGGCTCAACCCAGGTGCACCACAAAGACAGTTTTGTTAGTTAGCAGACTGCAGGTAAGAGTAAGACCTAAGTCAACCGTTCTGTTCAAGGTCGTTAATCGTTTAGCCACAAAATCCGGATCATTGGCAAATTCGTAATTTACTAAACGACCATGGGTATTTTAGAGTCGCAAACGAAGAAAAGAACAAAAAGGATTAAAATAATAAAATAAAAGAGAAAAATACGGATATAAGCTCCGTATTATGAAAAAACCCGAATATGGGCTCCAGGTTTGAAAACATATTTTTGTAGGCTCCCACGCGTGGGAGCCAAGTGCACGTGTTGCCCCTTCTCATTTTCTCCCCAAAATACCCCTGGCTTGCTTACCTTCTTCTCAAGCTGAAGCTCAGTTACGAACCCTTGCCCTTGCTGTCTTCCCCAACTGAAGCCCTCGATTACCCTCAGTTCTCGAAATCCTTGAAACCTGCAAATCCTTCCCCAAAGTAAAACCCTTGGTTACCCTTGACATCCGGAACTCTACGGGCTTCGTATTGAAGAAGAAGAAGAAGAAGAAGAAGAACCCTGAAGAAGAAGAAGAACCCTGTAAGTTTTTACGGTTTAAAAAAAAAATTTCAAACCTAAAAATGAGCCCCACAGTTAACGACTTGATTTTCGATGCTTTCAAGTAACCATTTTCGATGGTTATGACAGTGGTTTTTCGGTATTATTGTTGATTTTTGCTTATTTTTCATGATTTTCAATGGTAAGTTAAAGTGCATTTTGGACCTTTTTGGGTATATTTTCGGCAAAAATACATTGCAATTTCGATGATTCTTACGACCATTTTTTGGTGTTTTTTACTCATTTTCGACCCTTTTGGGTATATTTTCGGCAAAAATACAATACAATTTCAATGGTTCTTGCGACCATTTTCGCTGTATTTTTACTCATTTTCGGTATTTTCAGATATCAATGGTTATTTTCAGTATATTTATGTTTTTGCTTATTTTCGGTATTATTCAATTATGACATTATTTTTTCGGTATTATTGTTGATGTTGAGCTCATTTTCGTGATTTTCAATGGTTATGTTATATTGCATTTTTCGATGGATTTGTGCTTAATTTCGGGAAAAATACATTGCAATTTCGATATTTCTGTATTTTTCTGTCCTGACAGTAAATTTTCGGTATTTTTCTATAATGATAGTGCCTATTTTCGGTGTTTTTCTGTCATGACAGTACCTATTTTCGGTATTTTTCTGTCATGACAGTGCCTATTTTCGGTATTATTCTATTATCCCAGTGGGTATTTTTGGTATTTTTTTTCTTATGACTGGTTATTGTCAGTACTTTCGATGGTTATTGTTATGATAGTGCTTATTGTTTTACAATTTTGCAGCGACAAGATGCCTCGTATAAAGAGAAAAGCCGGTAAGGAAAAGAAAAAGAGAAAAGATAAAGAAGATAAATATTTTCCTTCGATTAAATGCTCCCAAACAATATGGTTTGACGAGATAAAACCATTACTAGAGGTCAATCCAGAGAGAAAAAGAATTTGGATGGAGAGTTGCTTTGCCCACCTTTACAACATACCTAAAATATCACTGTGTGGCCAAGCAATCCACCATTTTCTACAGAGGCGTAAAGGAGGGTTACGCTTCGAAGTATGCGGGAAGAGTGTAGAGTTCACAGTGTTGGACTTTACACTGATCATGGACCTTAATGCCCAAGTGTCTGAGGCTCCGGTTCTTAAACATGAAGCGCCACCAACCTCTCTCAAGTATCGGAAGTTTCAAAAGTTGGTGGTGATTAAAAAGGCGAAGCTTCTTGAGGAGTTGAAAAGATGTGATGATCATATGGATGCGGTGAAGCTATCATTGGTCCTCTTTATTGAGTTGTTGCTCGTAGGCACCGGGACGCATGTGGGTGTTAACACAGGCCATTTGTGCCTAGTGGATGATTGGGAGGCCTTCAACAAATACCCATGGGGGACTTTGGGTTTTGAGTTGTGCAAGGTTGGCCTAGAAACTGCTCTTTATACGAAGAAACAGTACAATATCAACGGATGTGCTCTTGCCTTCCAGGTAAACATATGATTACCTAAATTTTGTAAATTTTCCGTGTTAGCTAATTTGTGTTTACTTCTACTTGAACTAATAGTAAAATTTATGACTGATGTCAGATTTGGGCTTATGAGTGCATCCCAGCACTTGGGAGGCTGTGTTCTCGTAATGCACCCCTAGGTGCGATGACATTCCCACGCGTTCTGCGGTGGGCGAATACATCCTATCTCAGCTACAAGTCACTCGCAAATGCCATATTCAATTTAAGTAAAGTATGTAATTGGACTTGCTGTTTTACAATATTCAACTTGTAACTTTTCATTAACAATATCCTTTGTTGTTTTATAACATATCATTTGTTGTTTTACAGATCAAGCTGAGCAACATAAAGCCTACTCTTGCAGAGAAGGAGCAGCAGGTTGTGAAAGATGTGTTCGCACGATTGAGTGCTGAGGGTGAGGGTGATGATGATGAGGAGGGGGAGGAGGATGATGATGATGAGGAGGAGGAGGAGGAGGAGGATGATGATGATAGTGATGGTGATGGTGATAGTGATGGTAGTGATGGGGGTGATGGTGGTGATAGCGATGGGGGTAATGGGGGTGATGATGATGATGATGTCAGTCCAGCCCCATCTCCGGCGAAGAAGAGAAAGTTTGAGCAGAGGTAAAAAACGGTACGAATATTGATAGTGATTATTTTTTTTTTATTTTCAGCATTTTGACATATGAATTTTCTCAATTTCGGGATTTTTACTTACTAGTTGTTTGATGTTCAATATTTTCAGGTTCATGATATCAATTCCTCTGTTGAGCGAGCAATGAAGAGAGTTTTAGACCGTTTTTTTGACCGAATTGTTGATCGAGTTGTCGACCAAGTTGTCGACCGAGTTGTTGAGCGAGTATCCCCGCAAATAAAAAGCTTGTTTGAGCAATGGGCAGCGCAACAGAAAAAAGATGAAAAATTTTCTGGTGATCAAAATTCTTTCAGTGATAATAATATGGATCCCATATTGAGTCCCAAAGCAGCGCCGACACAGGGACATTTTTTTGTTGATGAGAAGATGGATCCCATCTTCACTCCCGAAGCTGCGCCTGTCAGCACCCTATTTTTACACCCCCTTAACCGTGGTTAATTAATTTAGCTATGGTCCAAACCCTAGATCAACCCTAGTTCCAAACCCTAGGTAAACCCTTAACCATAGGATTAAACCCTAGTTAAGACCCTAGTTAACCCTAAGCTTAACCCTAGGTAGTCCTAAACCCAAACCCTAGGTAGTCCTAGCCTAACCTTAGTAAGCCCTAGGTATACCCAAGGCCCAAGCCCATTTGACCAAACTTATACCTAGACAACTCAATCAAACCCAATTACCTAATTTTATTACCCAACCCAAGTAGTCAAGCCCAAATACCCAATCACCCAATTGCCTAAGCCAAAGTCTATTTCCATAGCCCAAGCCCAAATGTCATAGTCAAAGTCCAATAATCATAACCCATGACCCATCTACTAATAACCCATGATCCATAAGACCTAATCCACATATCCATATCCACTACCCTATATCCTACAACTCATACCCATATAACCCATAGTTCACTCAACCCACCAACTCTCTTACACCTCTCTTACATCAACCCATACCTATATAACTCATAGTTCACTCAACCCACCAACTCTCTTATACCTCTCTTACATCAACCCATACTCATATAACTCATAGTTCACTCAACCCACCAACTCTCTTACACTCCTTACAACACTCAATCTATCAACTCACCTTACAACACTCAAGTCTTTACCCACTAGCTCCTTTTATCCCCCATGTAAAAGACACAACCCAACCTCTTAGTTTTCCTATAAATACCAATCCCTTAGCCCCTTAGATCCATCCCTCAAGACCCCTAGAAAGTTCCCACCCACTTGTGTTTCTCTTGAGTTTGAAGAAGGGAGAAGAAACTAAGGTTTAGAGTTTGGAAAGAATTCTAAGACTAAAAGCTTAGAGTTCTTCACTAACTCTCTTCCTTTGTGGATTCTAAAACTCTACCCCTTGGAGCATTGAAGGAGAATTCTTGGAGGAGTAGGCACTCCTTCTTTCATTTTTTTTTTTTTTTTATTATTTGGTTCTCTCTTCTTGATCTCTCATTTCTCAAGCATAGTTGGGCCTCTCTACACCAATCTAATGGTGTAGAGGGACCCCATATCAAAGGCAAGGAGATGCTCATTTTTTCTTTTCCTTTCCATGTACATATTTTCTTCTTTTTTATGTACCCACAAGTGTGGATATGGGTAGGCCCATAGAGAGTGGAAGCTAAAGCTATACCTCTCTTTTTCATTTTGTTTTCTTTTGAGATTCTAGTCCTCTTTCTAGAATTTTTTGTGAAAGCTCATCCCCACCCTAACATTCTTTAGAGCAACATTACATCATTAATAATGGTGTAAATGAACCACCTTAAAAGGGAGATGATGAGTTTTCATTTTCTTTCATTTCTTTATTTTTCCTTCATGTTCTATGTTGAATGGGTAGGTGATGGTTTAAGGACTTAAGATAAATGATGGTGTAAGGACTTAAAGAGGACATTCTTAAAAATGTCTCATACCAAAGACAATGGTATTTGATCTATTATCAACATCAATCCAACAAAATAGGTGTTGGTAATAGACCATTTACTATTCATAAGGCACATCCCTCTTTATGTCTTAAACTATAATCTTTTAGCCAAACTCTTGGACTAAATTTGACTTTAGTTAAGTTTGTCAAAACCTTACCTATATGAAAATTCAAAAACATGATAAAATATCAAAATACCAAAAACATGATAAAATCTCAAAACACCAAAAACATTCAAATATAACCAAAATATAAAAAACATTCAAATATCCCCAAAAATCTCAAAAAATATAAAAAATACAAAAAGACCAAAAAGAGACTTGTAGGACCTCCTTAGCTTTGGTTAGCTCATCTAACCATGGATAAATACCCTCTAACCGCGGTTAGACTTAACACTTATGCACTTGACCTCCCCGGTCAACTAAACCATAGCCTTCTAGGCTAGACCCTTTGACCATCCTATGCACACACACACTCCCCCTAGCCTCGGCACGGGCTCATGTGCCAGAACTACGCTCGGTCTGATCTCACCATGTGAGTACGTAGGCAACTCAACTCGGGTACGACCCTAGCCATCTAGCTTTCTATTTTTCTTGGATTAGCACTCACTTAAAAACTTTGGACATTTTAATTAAACTTTGAGATTATAATTGGCTTAAGTTTAGGGAGTAGGTAACCGTTATAAGACGGGGGTCTTGGGGTGCCTAACACCTTCCTCAGGGCTTAATCGAACCACTTACCCTAACTTTGATTAGACCATTTGCCTTATCCAAACAAACAAATACCCGGGACCTATCCCTAAGAATGAATAGGTGGCGACTCAAGTCAAAACATATAATTGTGAAAGTGGGTAGGAAGATCCCATGCTCACAGCGCCGACACAGGGACATTCTTTCATTGATGAGAAAATGGATCCCATCATTGAGTTGACTCCCGTAGACTCTAAGGGGGGTGCAGATTCGAAGGGGGTTGAAGACCCTCTAGAGGTGTGTGTTTACATTCCTAAGACGTGTAATGAGAGTCTGTGAAATGGGTTTTCATCAAGCCGGAACTTATATTTGGCAATATATGCAGGTGTCAAAGAGACCGGTAGTGAAGTCTCAATATCTGCGATCCCCTTTCATTCAAATGAAAAGAAGGAAAATGACAATTGAAGCTGCTAACCCCAAAAATCCTTTATCAAAAGAGGAGTCGAAGCAACTGCGCGATTTCATAAAGTCGGGAGCAACTTCAATTTTTATTGAAAAGATGATGGTCACAGGGGATATTGTGGGAGGGATTGCTCACTCAGCTAGGTGGATTGAGTCAATGGTAAACCCAATACTTGTATTGATGAATCCAATAGCCATTTTCGGTATTTCAGTTTCATTTTCGGTATTTCAGAGCCCATTTTCGGTACTTCAATGCTTTTACTCACGAATCCAGTAGCTATTTTTGGTATTTCAGTGTAATTTTCGGTAGTTGTGTGGTTTAATTGATGAATCCAGTAGCCATTTTCGGTATTTCAGAGCCATTTTCGGTATTTCAGTAGTTTTAATTATGAATCCAGTAGCCATTTTCGGTATTTCAGTGTAATTTTTGGTATTTCTGTGGTTTAATTGATGAATCCAGTAGCCATTTTCGGTATTTCAGAGCCATTTTTGGTATTTTTCTTTGCCATTTTCGGTACTTCAGTTTTATTGATGAATCCAGTAGCCATTTTCGGCATTTCAGAGCCATTTTTGGTATTTCAGTGCTTTTAATGATGAATGCAGTAGCCATTTTCGGTATTTCAGAGCCATTTTCGGTATTTGTCTGTGCCATTTTCGGTACTTCAGTTGTTTTAATGATGAATCCATTATCGTTATTTTCGTTATTCTTTTGTGAGATTATCTAACATTGGATAAATATGACAGCAAATTGACATGTATACGGAGTTATTGGCTCGAAGACAGGATCAATACTCCTCGAAATACAATCAAGTCTGCGCTTTTGGGAAAACTTGGTTCACGGTAACTCATAAGACTTTCGTTGTGTTTTAGTTTATCCAATGTATATCCGCAATTTCTAGAATGTATTAATGTTCGTTATGTTTCAGTATTCGTTATTCAAGGAGTGTCATTTTTTGGACACCTACCATTCAACGTTGAATTCCAAGAAGCTGACTGAGGACATGACTAGCCGGGTGAGACCAGATATGAAGGCCGCTATCATGGGGGTTCGAGGAGGGACCCCCATGTGGGAATGTGAAAGGGTATACTTCCCTTTGAACCCCGGTAGTCACTGGCTGTTGGTTGTGCTTGAACCCCCCACAAGGCGTATCCTCCTGCTGGACTCATTCTTCCCACACCCGGCATTACAACATGGAGATCATATCTCAGCTATCACAGTGAGGATGCCTGCACTGTTTCACATGTGTGGTGACAACTCAGCCTTCGTAGGTCAAAAATGGGAAGTCGTAGAAGTCAAAAATATACCAAAACAGAAGAATACGTAAGTCTTCCAAAATATTTAATCTTATATTTACCAATACACTAACATGACTCATCCTAAGCAGCTATAACTGTTTGTTTTGCATATTCAGTCGGGACTGTGGAGTATTCGTTATGAAATATATTGACTTCTTATGCGCTGACTTACCCATTAGATTCACTCAGGTATTTGTACTCACATTGGTGAATATCATCAATCATCTGTAGCATACTGACTTTGTCTAACTATTTTTGTAGGACGATATATCTTCAATGCGGAAGCGAATAGCTTTCGATGTTATGACGGGGTCAGTGAAGGCGTGATGGGCTGTGATAACATCCCGATGTTGGATGCTGAGGTCCCATGATGAAGAGGAGGGAGAAGATAGGCCGGGGTGCAGTTTATTGATGGACTATTATGGATTGTTATGGATGAATGAATCGATTGTTATGGACTTTTATGGATTGTTACAATGATGTTGTAATGTTGTAATATTGACTTGTTATGGATTATTTGTGTACAGTCCTGTAATGTTGTGTATTTAGAGTGATGATTTTTGTCATTTATTACAATATCCAGTGCGGATTTTTGGTATTTTCGTCATATTACACATTATTTTTGGCATAACAGGGCTCAATTTCGGCATTTTACACTGTCCCAGTAGCCATTTTCGGCATAACAGGGCTAATTTTCGGCATTTGTCACTGTCCGGTAGCCATTTTCGGCATAACAGGACTCATTTTCAGTATTTTACACTGTCCAGTAGTCATTTTCGGCATAACAGGGCTCATTTTCGGCATTTTACACTCCAATTTCGGTATTCTGCAGTACTGTATTTTCGACATTTTTCTGTTGCATTCCAGTGCAGATTTTCGGCATTTTCAGTAGCCATTTTTGGCATTTTGTAGCCAATTTCGTTAGTTTTATGTCATTTTCGTCATTTTGCTTTTGCATTCCAGTAGCCATTTTCGGCATTTTCAGCAACTTACAGCCATTTTCGGTATTTTTTTGTTGCATTTCAGTGCAGATTTTTGGCATTTTCGCCAATTCCAGTAGCCATTTTCGGCATTTTCTAGCCATTTTCGGTATTTTCATGTCATTTTCGGCAATTTTCTGTTGTATTCCAGTAGGCATTTCTGCCATTTCCAGTAGCAATTTTTGTCATTTTATAGCCATTTTCGGTACTTTTCCTGTCATTTTCGGCATTACCAGATCAATTTTTGGCATTTGTCAGTCATTTTCCATCTTTTTGGAGATTCTCTAATATTGGATAAATAATAGAGAACCTTGAAACCAACCATTCATTAAGCATACATGTTTTTAATTACATTTAACATTAGAGACTACACTCAACCACCATGGGGGATAAGATTATTACATGTTTGCCTATTGTGCCCAGTTTGTTTATATCTTCCACATCTTATAGTGGACCTTTCCTCACCCTGTGAGAGAATTCTATTCTTCTTCGGCCTTCCTGAACGTCTTCTTCCCACCGGTGGTTTAATCCTCTCCATCTCTACCATGATTTCAGGTGGGAGGTCCCATGATTTTTTGTCAAGCAGTGGATATATTGACTCTTGGTAGGTGGCTTGGTACGTCAATGATGTGTAGAATGACGAACAATAGTTGTATAGATCTACCCGATACTTTCTACATCCAGCCAACGCATGTTCACAAGGCAACCCTATTTTATAGAATTTCCCACAAGTGCAATTCCTATCAAGAAGCTTTACAGTATCTCGATTGTTTTTCCCAACCACGTAATACTGATACATAGCAATTCCATGAGAATCTAAATAACGTGCCTTTGATTGTCCCTTTTGTATTTGCTCTTCGGCCCATGTTGTTAGCCTGCCATTCATTTGCATAGAGCTGATTTTTCGGTTGTAGAACATATTTTGTATCTTGAGTCGCACATTCTCCAAAAGCATAGTGACTGGATATTCTCTTGCTTCTTTCAGCAAACTATTCAAACTCTCGGTTATGTTCGTAGTCAGCACATTATACCTCTTCGCACTATAAAAGGCTCGGGCACATTTCTCTTTCGGTATTGCATCTAACCATTGCACAACGAGAGGGTTTGCAGCTGCGAGTTCTGCCATCATCTCATGAAACTCGCTTTCTCTACATGTCTTCACGGCTTTCCAGAAATACGAAAACAACTGCTTATCCTTGAATGTTGCGTACATATTTTGGCTAATGTGGAATGCGCAGTAGCCATGAATTGCATGTGGGAATACAACAGGGACTTGGCTTATCAAACTGACATGTCGATCTGTAACAATCACTAGATCATCTATGTGTCAAAGTGTTCTTGATAATTGAGTTAAGAAAAAATTGTAAGTAACATTATTCTCCGACTCCGCTATCCCAAGGGCAACTGGAAATATGTGATTGTCTCCGTCTAGAGCTGTTGCGGCGATTAGTATTTCTTTGTATTTTCCCTTTAAATGTGTTCCATCAATGGCTATCACTTTCCGTAAAGTCGTCTGAAAACTTCGAATACACGGTCCAAGAGCCATAAAACATCTTTCAAATGCCTCATTTTCAGGGTCAGCCACTATTGCTGTTACTGTGCCCGGATTAGTCCTTTTAAGTTCATGAAAATAGGCAGGGAGTTCAGCATAAGAGTGGTCGTATGAACCTCTAACTGTTTCAATGGCAATCTCCTTAGCTTTCCAAGCTTTCCTGTAACTCATTCTAACCCCATATTCTTCTCACACATCATGAATAATCTCTTTGGGCTTATACGAGACATTTGCCTCAATATGTCCCACAACCATGTCACTCACAACTAAACTGGTTGCTTGTCGATGATCGATACCACCTAAGGGATATCCACAAGAGTGATGTGAATTTTAAGTCTTTATTTTGAAGACACCAACCTCATTCACTTTCGATGCACGCAATCTCCAACTGCAATTATCTATAAGACATCTAACTATGTACTTTTGTTTATTTGAATCCATAACCTTGAATTGAAAATTTTTTCGCATCGCATATCTAGACAGTACATTTTGTAGACGTCTTTTGTCCTTAAATAATTGCCCAAGCTATATTTCACCAGCTTCCACTCCAGTTTCAAACTCTGATGCTTCCCAATTTACATAGTCATCTACATAGTCATTTAGTTGGATCCCAACATTTGCCAGTGATTTTACTGGAGCTTGTGCTGACGATTCTACACAAGCTTGTGGAGGAGCTTGTGGTGATAGTTCTGGATGAGCTTCTGTATCTACTTGTCTTACTCGACGAAAAGCAGACGCTGAGGAACTAGGAATATCAGCATGCGGGGTATGAGAGTGTATAGTCCTTGTGTCCCACTCTGCTGTTGCCTCCCTATGTAAAAAGTCTTCAAGCTTATCGCAGACACCGTATGTTGCTACATCTTCATCTTGATTAAAATCACTATAAAAATCATGCTCATCTTCATCAGTTGAGCTTGAGTCTATACTTTCTAAACCTTCATCACCATTATCATTTTCAGCCTCCTGAATATGAGTCCCCTTATAGAAAGGAATGACAGTCTCTTGAATATGAGGATCAACAACCTCCTGAATACGCTGATATTCACAACTCGCATCATTCAAACCAAACCGTGGCTGTGGTACAGATTTTTTCACCTTCGATATATATAATGGCGGCAAGTATTTATTTTCTACTTTCTTCACATGTGAAAGAAATGCCCGCAACTCTTTATCGTCTGTAATATCACTGGGAGGGATTGGCGCTGGTGTAGGAATCAAACACCTCACTATAATCTCATACTCTTCCAGTCGAGTGTTAATCAATTGATAAACTTTATCCAATAGTTTGTCATATGTCATTTTCGAAGATAATTGCAACAACTTTGATTTTCCACCACTGTATACGTATCCTCGAACAGGGTCGTCAATGTTCCACTCACCGTCATAACAACAAACTACTGATATCGGCATTATCTGCAATATCGGGAAAACACTCAATCCGTTAAAGTAATCTGAAAAATTTTGAAATTGAGCGCTGTAACCATTGAAAATGTACTGTAATAACGAAAACCTCCGAAAAAGATCATAAAACCATCGAAAAAGCACTGTCATATCGAAATTGCAATAACAGCAAACCCCCGAAAATGAGCACTGTAACCATCGAAAAGCACTGTCAAAACAGAAAACCACCGAAAATGAGGATAAAAGCATCGAAAATACACTGTAATATCGAAAATGCAATAACAGAAAAATCCCGAAAATAAGCACTGTAACCATCGAAAAGCAATGTAAAAACATAAAACCACCGAAAATGAGCATCAAAGCATCGAAAATATACTGAAATATCGAAAATGCAATAACAGAAAACCACTGAAAATGAGCACTGTAACCATCGAAATAGCACTGTAATAACAGAAAACCATCGAAAATGAGCATAAAATCATCGAAAATGCACTGTAATATGGACAAAACCACCGAAAATGAGCATAAAACCATCGAAAAAGCCCTGTGATATCGAAAATGCAATAACATCAAACCCCCGAAAATGACTACAAAACCGTCGAAAATGAGCTCAAAACCACCGAAAATGAGCACTGTAATATCGAAAATGCACTGTGATCAAAGATAACCACCGAAAATGAGCAAAAAAACATCGAACTTCGTCACTGTAACCATCGCAAATGAACTCTAATAACAGAAAATCCCGAAAATGAGCCTATAACCCTAGCAAATACCGAATATGACCACTGTAACCATCGCAAAATGGATCAAAAACGTATCAAACACTTACCCTATGTTCTTGTTCTTCTTCTTCTTCTTCAACTTCTTCTTCTTCAAAAGGGTTTCAGATGAAGTAGAAAAGTTTAGCTCAGTTTGTGTTGAAGGGTTTAAGAGGAAGCAGAAGGGTTTAGCTCGTTGCAACGAAGGGGAAAGCTTGGTTTCGGATGAACGCTTCAATGAAAGGGAATCGCAATATTTAACCTTTGTCGCAGAATGTTGCAGCCAACAAAGATGGGGGTAGGGGTATTTTGAAGAAAAAAAAATAGTGGAAAGCACGTGCTCCACTAAAATCACTGTTGGAGCCTACATAAGTAAAATTTTCAAAACCGAACCCATATTCGGGTTTTTTCATAATACGGAGCCTATATCCGTACTTTCCTCGAAATAAAATGTTAGGTTGAGGAAGGTAAGAAAAGGAAAGGAAAGGAAGAAGCGTGAGAGGGCTCGAGCTCAGGCTCTAATGGCGGCCGCAGCTAGGGCTCTCTTCCTCTCCCTCAAACCTCCTCAACCGCCTCCTCTCTTTTCCCGCCATCTTCTCATCCGACCGTTGCTTCCCGCCAAAACCAAGAGCCGTTCCTCTTCCCCTTGCCTTGTCTCCGGCGTCGATGGTGGAGGCGTCGCCGACGACTTCGTCTCAATCCGGAAATCTGACTTTGATCGAGGATTCTCCGTCATCGCCAACATGCTTAATCGCATCGAAATTCTCGACACATCCGTCATCTCCAAGGGCGTTTCCATCTCTGCTAGGGATTCTATGAAACAAACCATTTCCACAATGCTTGGTTTGCTTCCATCCGATCAGTTCTCTGTCTCAATTAGGGTTTCGAGGCGTCCTCTCGATCGTCTAATCGTTTCTTCCATCATTACTGGGTAATTACGATTGCTTGTACTGTTCTTCAATTTGATCTTCTTCTTGAAATTGAAAGTTGGGTTTTTAGTAAATTTAGTTGAGTTTGTAATCTGTTAGGTATACACTGTGGAATGCTGATTATCGGGTTTCTTTGATGAGGAATTTGGATATCTCACCCGAATGTACAGAAACATCAGTTTCTTCTGAAGGATGTGAGATTTCAGAAGCTGAGTGTGATGAGAGGGAGGGTGGGGATGGTGAGGTTGGTGTCGATGGGTGTTCTAAATATGTGATGGAAAGGGGTCTAGGGGATTTGTCGTCTGAGGCTCTGAGTTACACACAAAAATTGGAGTTGGAGTTGGCTACCATTGAGAAGGTCAGAACTCATTCTTTCTTCACATTCTATGGTGTCTTTGTTCTGTTTGATTTTGCACTTTAGATATTAGCATTTAAGAGAAACTGGACTAGGAGAGGAAAACTGAAGAAGAAATTGTTACGAACCTGCATATAAGTAAAATAAAAAGACAAGACATAAACCATTATCTATTGATATGACCACTTCGAGGGGGCCTAACCTCCATGAATGCCATTTCGAGGGGATAAAACCTCCTTATCCTAAATACCTAAACCCCTTTGACAAGAGGGTATTTAGGAAGAATTAGAAAAATATATTCTTCTCTCAAGGAGGTATGAATATATAGATTACAATCACAAATTAAATAAGGAAACTAAATGTAATCAGATCCTAAATTAGAATCCCTACGATCCTCTATACAATTAGTATATATTAACAACACTCCCCCTCAAGCTGGAGAGTAGATATCAATAACTCCTAGCTTGCTACAAATAGAGTTGATGGCATTCTTGGGAAGAGCTATAGTGAAGATGTCTACTAGCTGACAACCAGAAGGTACAAAGGGAGTAATGATGTCTTTTGATTCCACTTTAGAGCACATGAAATGACAATCAACTTCGATGTGCTTGGTTCTTTCGTGAAAGACGGGATTGCTAGCAATATGAATAACTGCTTGATTGTCACAATAGAGCGATGTTGGACCTTGTGCTGGAATTCTGAATTCTTGTAAAAGAGTTCTCAACCAAGTAAGCTCACAAGCGGTATGAGCCATTGCACGATATTCTGATCTAGCATTGGAATGAGCCACAACTGACTGTTTCTTACTTTTCCAAGTACTAGATTGCCTCCTATAAAGGTACAAAAGCCAGTGGTGGATTTTCGGTCTGAAGGTGATCCTGCCCAATCAGCATCAGTATATCCTTCAATGCGAAGGTGTCCAGATGATCGATATAGAAGGCCACGGCTTGGGGCACTCTTAAGATACTTCAAGATGCTTATTACTGCATCCATATGAGGAACTCGAGGATTAGTCATGGGGCACTCTTAAGATACTTCAAGATGCTTATTACTGCATCCATATGAGGAACTCGAGGATTAGTCATGAACTGGCTCACAATACTAACTGCATAAGAAATGTCAGTCCGAGTAATGGTTAGGTAAATAAGCTTACCCTCAAGTCTTTGATACATTTCTGGGTCATCAATCAAGTCACCCATATTTGACATTAATTTTAGATTAGTTTCCATGAGAGTAGCTACAGGTTTAGAGCCAAGATAACCTGTGTCTTTTAGAATATCGAGAGTGTATTTTCTTTGAGATAAATTGATGCCTTCTTTGGACCTTGCAACTTCAATACCGAGAAAATAACGAAACTTACCCAAGTCTTTAGTGAGAAAACTTGAGCCGAGATGATGAATCAAGGTCTGGATACATTCCTTATCACTTCCAGTGATGACAATATCATTCACATAGACAACTAATATCACAATACCAGTTCTTGTCTTCTTAAAGAAGATTGAATGATCAGCTTGGCTTCGAGTCATGCCATGAGAAACTACCGCCTTACTGAATTTGTCAAACCAAGCACGTGGGGACTGTTTGAGGCCATAAATAATTTCTTAAGGTGACAAACACACTCCTTCTTGGACTCAAACCCAGGTGGTTGAGCCATATAAATAGTCTCAGTAAGATCACCATGTAAAAATGCATTTTTGACGTCAAGTTGATGAAGAGGCCAAGCAAGATTCACAATAAGAGATAATAATACGAACAAAGTTTAGTTTGGCAACTGGAGAGAAGGTCTCAGTATAATCAATGTCATATGTCTTAGTAAAGCCCTTAGCCATAAGGCGATCCTTTAAGCGGTTTACAGTACCGTCAGGATTCTGTTTGACGGTGAAAACCTAACGACTGCCAACAATTGGAGCGCCTGCAGGTGTGGGAATAAGATCCCAAGTTTGGTTCAAATCTAGAGCATGCATTTCCTCCTCCATTGCTTTCCTCCAACCTGGTTGAGAAAGGGCTTCCCTGTAAGACTTAGGAATATCGAGAGATGATACGGATAAAAAAAAAGCTTTAAAGGAAGGAGACAAATGATCAAAGGAGACAAAGTTAGAGATAAGATGATTAGTACATGTGCGCGTACCTTTACGAACTGCAATAGGAAGATCAAGGTCCGAGTCAGAAAGATGGAGAGATAGATCTGCAGACGTCGAGGTGGATAGGGGAAGCGGTAGAAAGGACCCCACATGGGCAGGAACTCAAGCACGAGATGCACTCCGTGGCCGGCGAGGAACATAAACCTGAGAGATAGGAGGGAGAGCATGAACAATAGTAAGGATCACAGGTGCAGAAAGTAGAGGGTCCTGGAACACACCTCCTTCCGGAGAATAATATGGAACATCCTCAAAGGTCACATCAGCACTGACAAAGTACTTACATAAGGTATGACTATAGCACCTGTATCTCTTTTGAGTACGAGAATAACTAAGAAAGATACACTTGTGGGCTCGAGGATCAAGTTTGTCACGACCAGGATTTAGATTATGAGTAAAAGAAACACAACCAAACACTTTTTGGGGAAGAGGAAACGGGTTTTTACCAGGGAATAGCACCTGAAACGGAGATTTACCTTTAAGAACACGAGAAGGCATTCTATTTAGAAGATATGCTGCGGTAAGAACTGCATCGCCCCAAAAAAGCTTAGAAACATGCATTTGGATCATTAGAGCATGAGCAATAGCTAGAATAGGCCCATTCTTTCTCTCAGCAATGCCATTTTGTTGAGGAGTATGAGCACAAGATGTTTGATGTATAATACTCTTGGACTCAAGAAATTGTTGAAACGAACATTCTTTATATTTGAGAGCATTATCAGTTCGAAAAGCACGAAGTTTGGCATTAAATTGATTTAAAATTTCAGCGTAAAATGATTGAAAAGCTGTAAACACTTGAGATCGATCTTTAAGCACATATACCCATGTTAAACGAGAATGATCATCAATAAAAGTGACAAAGTACCGAGCACCACATAAACCAGTGGTGCGAGCTGGACCCCAAACATCAGAGTGAACCAGTTCAAAAGGTTGTAAACATGGTTCATCATGTCGAAGTTGAAAAGTAGTTTGATGATGTTTACTAAGTTCACAAGTCTCACAATTAAAACTAGAAAAAGAAGGTAAAGAGGGAACTAAATGCTGGAGATTGAACGATGATGGGTGTCCAAGATGACAGTGCCACTGATATGGAGAAGCTGTAGAATGAAGAACAAATTGACCCGAAATGCAAGACGGCTGATAGTAGTAAAGTCCATCCTGCTCAAATCCCCCACCAATCACCATCTTCGTCTTTAGATCTTGAAAGACACAATGAGTGGGATAAAAAATTACTGAACAATTTAAAGCATGAGTAAGTTTGCGCACAGACAACAGATTAAAAGGAAACTGAGGCAAATAGAGAACAGAGGAAAAAGTAAGACCGGGAGTACTAACGGTGCCTATCCCTTGAACAAGAGTTTTAGTCCCATTAGCGATAGTAACAAACAAGGGAGAGGAGGTACGATAAGTCTTAGAAAGGAGAGAGGGATTACCTGTCATATGATCGGAGGCCCCTGAATCAATAACCCAAGGGGTACTAGAGGAAGAATGAAGGCAGGTATTAGCTGAAGCTACCAAATGGGCTGTTGAGGATGATGAGGCATTGATGTGCTGGAGAATGGAATCATACTCTGTTTTTGAAAGAAGAACCTGTTTATCAGAGATAGAACCAGAGTGCTCCCCTTCAACTGTAGCCTGATTAGCCCAAGCCGGCTTGCCATGAAATTTCATCCCACACACCTTTTAGAGTAGAAAAATAATCTTCAACCGAGCGATGTCCCTGTTGGAGAGAAAACATATCTTGATATAATTGATAGAGACGAGAAATATTTTGATATGAAGAATACATCTCTTGCAGAGTGTTCCAAATATCCTTAGAAGATTCCAAACAAGAGACATTATTGAAGACCTCGGGTTCCAAGCTGTTCTATAGTCAAGTCATAATCTGTGCATCCTCTTGTTCCCATGTGGGAACTTTGGTGACATCAGAAGGTTTGGTGGCGGTAAGATAAAAGGCCTTGCCACGAGCTTTCAGAAAAACAGATAGAGCTCGGGACTGTTGAAGGTAATTGGGGCCCTTCAATTTGATACTAGTCATTGACCCCAAAAAGAGAGAATCCTTGGGTTCAGATTTGTCTCCCATGATATTAGAAGATGAGAGATTCATGAAAAAAAAAATATTCACGATATAACTGAGATGCCGAGGGGGGGTTGGACGAGAGATGCCAAGATGATATTAGAAAGATGTGAAATGATTGTCAGCACCTCTTGCAGTGACATCTTTAGCTTAAAACAATTTTCAGCAGAATGTTATATTACAAGAGTAGTGTGAATCCTCTTGACAAGAGTTGAGTGAGTTCTCTAAATTAGGTCAGTGCCTAACCTAATTATCCTTTTTTTTTCTTCCATTATCAATTGTAGTTATGTTTTGGGGCTAATATCATCATCAACAAGTTTATCTTAACCTCCATGTCTCTCTTCTTCCGTCTTCAATTTTTTGGCTACATCAAATTTGTATGGTTTTGTGGGTGGGTATTTCTGTATTTTTTCATGAAATATAATATTTTTTCGGTGATCTAGGCACTGCTTTGCCTAATCAGCACAAAAGCCTAGGCTTCACCTAGCCGCCTTGACTACACTGCCCTCAAGGTAAGATTCTGTTCCATAACGTTTTGATGGTTGCTGGTTCAGAGAGGGTTGTTTCTCGGTTGAAAGTCATTATATATATATATATATATACACACACACACACATGTTGATTCCATGCGTTTGGATTTTTTGTTTTGTTTGATTGGTAAGCCATGCGTTTAATTTTTTTGTTTTGTTTTGTTTTTTATAACTTGATTGCACCTTTAAGTTAACCAGATTTACATTGTCTCAGGAACTGAATGCCCAAAAGCAGGAAAATATGCATATGGAATATAACAGAGAAGAGAACAATGATTTGTTAAAGTACTTGCGGTCCTTGGGACCTGATATGGTAATGACTCAGAATTTCTCGTGAAATAGCATGATATCAGTTTGAAGTTGGTTAGCATACCTTGAGGCTTTCAACATATCCATAATTTCTTTGTTCTTGTGGTACTTAATTTCTTTGGACAGGTGACTGAACTATCCAGACCGTCATCATCAGAGGTGGAGGAAATCATTCATCAACTTGTTCAAAACATATTGCAAAAGTTTTTTAAAGATGATACTGCTTCTGATTTCCTGGAAGATTCGGTCATAGGAAGAACAGTTACCTACCCAGATAGAGATAATGACCTTTACAATACTGTAACCACTTCTCGGGATTACCTTGCAAAGCTACTTTTCTGGTTTGTACATTTTCAGCACTCTTGCTTTATTATCAGCAATCTTGCTTTTATTCCATCGCCATACAAGTTTTGAATAAACTACTGCTGTGCACTAATGGTTTATGTGATTAGGCTTGGTCTTGTAGCTGGGTTACCCACACTAGATGTCTCACACACACTGTAGGCACATGCATGCACACAATCTCACTCAAGTTAATGTACATAAACTAGGAGGCCCATTTATGTGGAATTGTAATAACAAAATTCTGTCCATAGCTCTTTGTGATGAATAATGTTTAGCTACTTCCGTAATATGGGAGATAGGAAGACAAATTGAGTAGCATCAACATGGATAAACAGAAGAATAAAGAAGGAAAATAGACATGGTTGCAGGGAAGCTATGTACATGGTGGGAAGCTTGCTTCCCAGGAAGCTCGTTTCCTAGACTCGCTTCCTCGGTAGACTTATTCCTAGGAAGCTCGCGTCTCATTTGGTAGTCCAAGAGAGTTGTATGTGTGAAGTGATGGGATAAACCAGAGTCTATAGCCGAGTCTAGAATCTAAGCAAGAATCGTCGGTTTTGGAACCTAAGGCACCTATTTTTTCACAAAAATCTCATGTTAGATAAAATCAAAGGTGTGACTACCCATAATAACATAATGGGAACATGGAGCCTATATCTCATTTCTCGCTTCCTATTTCCTAAGGTTTTTTTGAGTCTCGTTTCCCGCTTTAGCTTTGCATCTCGTTTGCGCTTCTCGCTCTAGTAACTATGTAAATATATAATAAGTCATTAAGATAGGTAAAATGTGCCAACTCTCTCAGCTAGTTCCTAAAAGATAAAATTAAAGACGGATCATTTCCCCCATAAAGATTCTGTTGAAAAGATATCCACCATTACTCCTAAACTAGCATTTTTCTTGTAGGAGTTTAAATCTAAGATGTTTCCATACCATGTAAAGCCTTTGTTGACATTATTTATTAGAAGTATGGCCTGTAAATGCATAATGGTTTTCCTCTTTTGTGATGGCAGGTGTATGCTTTTGGGTCATCACTTAAGAGGCTTGGAGAACAGACTGCATCTAAGCTGTGTTGTTGGATTGTTGTAAAAAGAAGAAAGGAAAGTAGAAGAACGGTGTATAAGGAAAGTAGAAGAGGCATGTATATTCATCTTCATCATCAACTTTTTGTGAAAACTGTATTTATGGGTGTACACGCAAATTTCAAGTATCTCAAATGATTGAGAGGTGTGAGTGTTGGTGTCAAACGACTTTCACTATTTGGTGAAGAATTTTTTTTAGGAGGGTACTTATTGTATAATTCTGGATAAATTCATACTGTTAATTACTCTTCTTGGAGAGTTTCATCTCATTAAGAAAAAGAAGAATATAACAAAATAATTAAAGAAAGAATTTTGTTAAAATGAGGGTACCTCAAGGGCTTTTTAGAGAAAAATTTGAAGAAAAATAGAGAGGTGGCCTTTTAGGGGCTTATCTTGTGTTATCCATAGGTCCAGTCTTTTGTTGTTGTATTTGATGAGAGGTTCTCTCTTCAACAGACGGTTTTGTTTTTTGGTTTTTTTGCAACGGTTATCATTTAACTACACTAGTAGGTTGGATAGGTCAGAAGTTAGCTTGGGCAGTGGAGCTCTAGCAACTCGTACCTGGGGGGATTGGATTCCTAGACCTTCCTCCACTGAAGGTCACACCCTTACCACTCATTCAAGAGGCGGGGGTATTTCAACGGACAGTTGTTTGCCTCTAGTTGGCCAACAAAGGAGGGAAGTATCCTCTCTCATGTTTTGGAGAAAATCGTGAATGAAAGAGGAGAGTAAATAACTCTACTCTTACTGGGTAACTCTACTCTTACTGGGGTGCTAGTTGGCATCCCGGTGTTAGTTGTGAAATGATTGTCAGCACCTATTTAGCTCCGGCAATAAAGTGATCTAGGAAACTTGATTGATGCTTAGGTTTATCGCTTCTGAGTCCAAAACTTGGAAGAAGACCCTGCAAACCGTTCCGGCTTCAAGTGCTCTAGGAAATGGCCAAGTGTGATTAGGAAGAGAGTTTTCTTCCTACTTAGATTTTTTGTGAGGGGAGGGCCAATTGTTTTGCCAACTTGCACCTCAGCATTCAACATTCACATCATTTTCAAATACAAATAGGATAAACACGGAAACCACTGTTATCAAAACCGGACCGGACCAGACCCGTCCGGTCGAACCAAAAAAACCGGTCACCGGTCCCTTCGCCAGTTCCCAAAACCCCCAAAACTGGAACTCTTTAAGAACCGGTTAGAACCGGTGGTAGAACTGGCCAAAACCGGTCCAGGAAAAAAATGAAAAAAAATTGGTTTTTTTTTTTACAAAAAATACATAGTCGAACTGGACCGGTGGAACCGACTACTCTGCCGGTTCGATGCCTGGTCTGATTATGAAAACAGTGACGGAAAGTAGTCCTAATGACCGACATAACAAGCCATCAATACCTACCGACCATAATGACAGCGGCCAAACCTTTTTTGAGATCGGATTACAGACGATTTCGATTGAACTTGCGTATGTGTCACATGGGGATTGAAGGAGAGAAACAAAATTTAAATTTGAATTTTCCACATTTTTTTTCTCTCCCCCATTCCCCATTTGATGACACATATGCCATTGAACTCACTTGAGTTCAATCGCAATTGGCTCTGATCCGATCTCACTTTTTTTGGGTAATAAAAAAAGAGCAATGATTAGCGGACCATGCGGTCCTCTGCTTAACTTGCCGCCGTCTCTTCATGTCCTTTTTAACACTCCTTTAACTCTAATTAAGCTTAACAAAATTAAAGTAAAGATTTTTTTTTCTTTTAAAAACCAAGGTTTGGATTGCTTAACCGTAGGGGTGAGTGAATCTTAATTAAGTTGGTGAGTGTTAAAAAGTGGGACTTGGATCAATGATGACTGACATTTCGTTACATAGTAGAAATGCAAAGTAAGTTTAGCAGTTTCTATTAAAAAAAAGTCTCTGGTCTTAACAAATCTCTTGATGAAAGGAACCGTAGTTCTTAAAACTTAAAAAAGTGATAATTCTCCACCAAATACACCCATCCATGCCAATTATCTTGATTCAGGAACTTCAAATAATATAACTTACGGGAAACATTTCAATTCAATGATTACAAAGACAGGCTAACATGTTTATCATTTCTTTATAACCTCTAATTAGGTATGTCATTATCCAATTGAAGCAGCTTAAGTCACTTTTGGTAAAGTTTGGTATTCTAAAGTTGGCAGATCGGGTGAATGGTGGGCTCCTACTGCTCTCCGCGCATGCCGTGTCGCAACCTTGACGACACAAAAATAATATGCTCTAATCAAATTTAGAAATTTATTCAATCTAGACTAGTGCAAGTGATTTATCGACAAAAAAAAAAAATTTAGTCTAGTCCAAGTGTTTTTTCAAAGGGATGTGATAGAAGGGATCATCAGTAGGAACACACTTAGGCTAGGCTTTTTCAAGACCACAAATTACAATCTATTAAAACAAAGATACAAGTTGCAACCAATTACAAGAAAGTTATGCTCTCATAAGAGTCTTTACAAATACAAACATCCAAGCAATATTCTTATAAATGGCTCTCTCTCTCTGTCTCTCTCTCTCTCTCTCTCTTTCTCTCAGAGGGATCAAGAGGAAATGAAACAGTTTCTTATAATGCAAGATGGTATAGAGCCCAAACCCACATTATTTCTAGGCCCCACAAAGACAAGAATGTGACTATGTGGGTTAGTCTGTTGCATCTATTCATAAATACCAGCCTGTGACTCTTTTAAATGAATGCTTGCTGTTGGCAAAACACTAATTATATGTTGTGGGTCCTAACCAAAAGCCTGTAATTTCATTATGTATCTTTCTTGTAGGTATTTTGCCTCCATAGTACATGTATTCTCACTCATCTTCCTCTACTGCTCCATCCTTTGCTTATGAATGAAGGGTCATGATATCTCTCAACCTTTGTAGATCAGATCATGCGTGATATTGTTTCACTTACGGGACTCAGGTCGATGATGGATCTCACTCTTTACAACCTCCTGAGTCATTAAAAAAAAGATGCTAAATAAGAGTTTTTTCAACATATGTAACAACCATAATGATAACTTTTTATGGAAATGACGTCACTATAATATGTAATAACAGCCAGATGTGGTCACATAAATACATATATAATGCATTCAAATGTAGTTAAGCATCTGCAGCCAATCTGGACCTCATGGTGTTACCATTTTAGAACCCTACCCCTGGTGTCTTTAACATTTACCAGAAATGATGTAATGGGGGTTACTACCCCTCGTCTTTGTAAGTTTGTGGGTATCCCTACCCATTGAACCAAAAAAAAAAAAAGTAGTTAAGCATCCGTAAATGTGTATGAAGTATGAACACCAGTAGTCAAGGTATACTGTATGCACATTGAAGGTTTTTGGCTTATGATTTAATTGTTATAGGCTCAAACCCAACTTGCCTGCCCAAAATAAGGCTTAGGAGTCACATTACAGAGGGAGCAAGAAGCAGAGTAGTTCTTGGATAGCCCAGATTGCTGAAGAAAGTTGTTCAAATTGAGTATCACCAACTTCATATATCCGTCTTCTCTGTCTCAAGCTTTATGCTTCTAAAGTTGCATTACAAAGGAACAAGAGGATAAGAAAATAACTACTCAATGGTAATTGGAGTGAGAGGCCACCATGTTTGGTGCGACTCATTTTCGACGTGATTCTTACTCAATAAACAATAGGCTTTAGTGTTATCCAGATAAGCAAAGACACTATCCAATCTTAGTTGTGTTGACTGAAAAGTCAGGTTGTTTATTTTCTTTCAAATCACACTCACAAATTTCCTACAAAACAGTAGTCTTGAAAAAAGAATTGCTTCGCCCCACCAGGCTCCAGCTAATCCATGACTAGAAAATGTTGGTGTGAACATATGGTCGAGATAAAAAGCGCAATGCTATGGAATCTAAGTGACGGCGCCTCATATAATGAGAAATGTGTGCGTGTGTTCATTGGGGAAATTTCCAGGGGATGGGGTTCAATCACTCAAGCAGTTGTACTAGTCAGGATCATATTTATCACGGACTATCATGAATTTTAATCAGAAAGGTAAAGGTCACGGCGTACCTTATTTACATGGTTTTTTGATATCCCTGGTCCCCGATAGAAATCTGGCATAGGCGTGGCTTTAAAATTAAGGCTCTGACGCAGCCTTTTGATTTCAGCCTCTTTTTCCTCCTGTGCCAAGCATGAGATATTGAAACATGTAATTAAGTGTAAATTAAACAAAGATGAATTATGGCCATTACTTCATATTTTGAAGACATCCTAGAAGAGGGTATCATCTATAGATAACTAAACTAAAAACCATAGATTCATCTAGTTTGTTCTACGATGGGTCTTAGGGATGGGTGTACTTAATAAATAATTAAGGGCAAAGATGGATTCATGCTCTTACAGAAAAATTTAGACCCATAAGGTGTACCTTTGATTTCGATCGAAGGCACGTTTTCTCTACCTCTTTAGCATTGGACTTCTCCAATTTCTTGAAAAACTGAAACAAATTGGTAGAGGGAACTGTTAAGGGATGTGATACATTGCAATCAGCATTGATCTTCAAGACTCGAAAGAAAATATTAGGAAAAAAAAGAATCAGGTCGATGGATGCCTCTCTTCGTTTCTCTGCTCTTTCATCACTTCTGGAGCCAAAAGAAGAAGATGGGGCAGTCTTATCACTTCGCTGTTTCACAACATCTGCTTTCAGAGGCCTGTCCTAAAACAACCAATCCAAATTTGAGTTTTCAAGGTAAATTCCAACCAAATACACAACTCAGAGATGTTTGTTCATCAATGCAATAGAAATACAAGGGATGATTGGGTATTTGCATCAAATACAGCTTAGTAGGACTAAGAAATGTGTTTCTTAAACTTGTCCACAATCCATACAGATGATGAGCTAGCCACATAATGGGCTACAGCACGAAATTCGCTCTGCTCAAACAATCTTAACCATCTGACATGGAATTTTTCCCAACCTTTAGCTACTCTTTCAAGCCTTCCAAATGTTGGTTCTAAACAGAAAGTTAGGATTGTCAAATTGGTTTAATTCTTATACTACGGCCACTTCAACGAAGTGGATGGTCCATATTGATAAACACATTTACCAATACGAATACATCTTGGATTATGGCTGAGTTACTCAAACTCAAATTACCCAAATCAACACATCCTACCCTGATGCTAGAGAGTTCCATCTTGCCCCCAATTGACCTTTTTGAACACTCGCCTTCTCCACTGTGTTCCTCATTCTGTAGTTGATTTGACAGAGATTGAGAATATTAATTTAAGACTGAAGCTCAATAAACCCAAATTTTGGCAGAGTAACTAAAAGAGAGCAGCCAACACATGGATAATAGACATTTTGACCTACATAATAATTTCAAAAAATGCAACCAGCCGTGCACATACACATATACCTACACATGAAGAAATAGATGCATGCATGGGTTCATACATTCATCAATGTAAATATTGTGATCCTGAACATTACCCGTCCTTCTCTATTCGTGGAATCATAGAAGCTGCAGCATTTTGTTCTCTCCCCTTTGTCGGGACCTGCCAAAGAAGAGTTACCAGAAACCCAACAACATTGGAGACCTAGTCAACAACTCACTCCTAAACACATATCCACAGAGCTAAGAAGTAGAAGCACATAGTTCATACATAAAAAAGATTTATACAAATAGGTAAACAATATGAAATGCTAAACCTGCAGTGGTAAGGAGGAATTTTCTTCTGTCGAATATCTTAATTGGTTGAAACTGTTTTGAAATGTTTTAAATGCTCGCTTAACAATTTCCTTATCTCCCATCTTCTCCATAATGAAAGACCTTCTAGTTGTTGTAACAGAAGCTGAATCAGAATTTGTGGGCCCCAAACTAAGAGACATGTGCAGTGAATTAGGAACTGATCTCTTGCTTTCTACTGGAGAAGGATTCTTGCTCCTTGGTACAGACAAATAACTTCCTTTCTTTGTCGAGGTCCGAGAAGCAGACATCACAGTGGAAGCTTGTGTAGGCTTTGATGTTTTAGGGGTTGATATTTGTGGTGAGTTTGGTGTACGTGATACTGTTTTCTTCTTTGTCCTCACCAAATTCTTCTCTTTATTAGACGGGGTTCTCTGAACAATCAAAAGTTGAAGAGACTAGATAAATGATCTCCATAGTGAAAAGCTATCTTTAAAGAACATTAGTAGGAGAATTTTGAATACCCACCTTTTGAGATTCCTTTTTTGGCAGATTCACTTCAGCATCCTCCACCTTACTAGTATTTTCTGTTCCACTGTCCGATTTCTGTGGCAGTTCCATTAGATCCTGAGATCCTGCAGAAAGGGTCTCTTCTTTAGCCAAAACAGCCACATCTTGTTTATTTGATTTTGGACTATCTGGTTTCTTTGATTTTGGACTATCTGGTGTGCTATCCAATTCTTCTTTGGCCTCCTCACCAAATGAGCCTTCGCATTCTACGGCTGCAGCATCCTTATTCGGCTCATCAACAGGAGTGCTACACACCACACTGATCGAGTTGGTGTCTAGCTCAATTACTTCAGTTGGCCTCTCAACATTCGATAGATCGAACTCTGTGTTAGTCCCACAATCATTACTGATTAAATCTCCACAACTTGGGTCATCTGACCTCAAGGAATCAGCATCCATTTGCTTCTCCTGCTCCAGTAGTTCGGCCTTTCTAGCAGCAATTTTCTTGTAATGAGCTTCAAAATAAGCCTTTTTCTTAGCAACCGATCCGGGGGTTGAACACTTCCCAACTTCTTCCAAGTATTTGTTTTGTGGGAAGGATGACCATTTCTCCCAAGACAATATATCATTCTCAAATCTACCGAATGAAATCGAAACCTCAAGAACAGTATCAGAAGCAGCTGGTTCTCCCATCTGTTTATATGAGAAACAAGCCAATTTCCATGGAAATCTTCAACCAAGAAACAGAAGGCCAACTCATAAAAGCACTAAACAAATTACATATATGAACTTGAAATCTATCCACAATCTACGGCAACAAAAAGATAAACAATGAAGAGTCTGAAAACAATAATTGGAATCAAAATTAAACAAATGGGTCCCTTGATATGGATTGGAAGAGAAATGGGTGTACCTCATTTTCGTCCTTGAGAGCATCCATCGGTTCTCCCATCGCGAAATCAGGGGTGAATTACCACAGAGCTACCACACCAACATAGAGACATGGAGGGCTTGTAACAATCAGGGGTTTCTCATCAGTTCAATTGCTCACTCTGAAAGAAGAAAGATAAGAAGAAGATCACAATGGAGACAAAAAGAAAACTGCAACCAATGAAGAAGGAGAATAATGGAGGGCATGTGCTGAGTTCTGTTTTTCTTTTATACTCCTATCATCTATTCACCTTTTTACTGATATGATATCCTTGTCTGTTTCTGATGATTCTGAAAAAATCCTAACTAATTACCCCACTCATCATCACCAAAACAATGATATGAGATAGTGAGAATAAAAGCAAAGTTGCATTCTGACTTGTTACATACCTAGAAATTACTTCATACAGTTTTTATCTTTACTACTATTACTGTTCCTGCAGAGAGATAGAGTTGAACAATTACTGCATTTTTAAACCCACAAATTCAAAATTAGAAAGGAAATTATCCATTTTAGCAAAATTTAATGGAAATTAGAGCATAGTTGGCTCAATCAAGGAGATTCATCAGAACCCAGATGACAGAATTTATACAAAAACAAATCAAACCCAATTATTAATCATTTTCTACTCTTACTAACATATTTTTCATCAGAAAGAAAGAGGTGATAGACTGTGAGATTTAAGAACCTACCCAAGATCCCAAGAGACATCAATCAGCCATGAGGATGTTGCAAAGATAAGAGAGAGAGAGAGAGAGAAAGAGAGAGTTAAAACTTAAAACACTTCTTGGAATTGGGTTTCGGTGCCACAGCGAGTTGCTCGTGACAAATCTACCAATCAATGGTACATTTGTGGGCCATACCCTACTATTGAATGAATGGGTATAAAGCCTCCAAAACTGGCCATGAACTTTTGCCCAAGCCCTACCCATCTGTAAATCGAGTGGGCGGTGCAGATAATTTCTTGAAGCGTAAGATCATTTGCTTGAGTTTATTTTGGGCTGTTAGAATTCCTATGACAGGCCTCTCCATTGGATTGCATTTAGTATATAACGATTTCTATGAAACTAGTGTACATTTGAGAAATTTGTGGCTTAAAAGATGAGAAAGGCAGTAGCTAGTGAGTTAGAGAGCTGAGTGCACATTGGGCTATCATTAAAGGGAACTAAACCCTGAACACCCCACATGAGAGATATACACATAACCACGCTATGCCAAAAAGGAGTTGGCGTAGTTTGTGAATGGTGCATCCTCGAAGCATCATGAAGAGTCTCCTACGTGTCATTAGAAAGGCATTAAGCTTGCTAATGTGGTTTCCTCTATGGGTAAATCAAGGTCACCGTCTTTCCAGACTGACTACCTTAACTTGCCTTGTTGATTCCTGCTTCAATGCTTCTAAGCTACTCATTTCCACATAATCTAAATTTCCTGAACAGTGCTATCCAGCATCTGCTATATAACTGGGGCTTGTTTAGTAAAAATCAGATCTCAAACCAAAACCAATCACAAAATGAGAACCATTTCTTCTTTGTTTAACCTCCTCATCTTAGTACTTCTCTTGGGCTTCACCAAACCAGACCCTGACTCACTTCAAGATTTCTGCATCGCGGACACGGCCATCACTCAATCGTTCTTCCTCAATGGAGTACCCTGCATTAATCCAAGACTAGCACTTTCTTCCCACTTCGTCACTTCCGTGCTAGCTAGAGCTGGTAACACAGGTGCAAACCCATTTGGTTTCAATGTTACACTTACCAACACCCGAAACTTGCCTGGCCTCAACACCCAAGGCCTAACCATGGGTCGCATCGACATAGCGACAAACGGTTTGGTTCCTCCCCACTCGCATCCTCGAGCCTCGGAGGTCACCATTCTCATTAGGGGTACCCTTCTTGTCGGGTTTATTGATACTTCTAATCGCCTCTTTTCGCAGCAACTACGTCCGGGAGACTCGTTTGTCTTCCCTAAAGGAATGATCCATTTTCTCTTCAATCTCGATTCATCTTCCCCAGCATTAGCTATATCAGGCCTCAGCAGTCAAAACCCTGGTACACAGATCTCTGCACTCGCTACTTTCGCTTCCAAACTGCCCCTTCCTGATGATGTAGTGAAGAAGGCATTCCAAATTAGCGGTCAAGACCTCGCAAGAATCCGAAAGAACCTTGGAGGGTGATTGCACTTTTGAATTAAGATGATCCATACATAAATATTTATGCTTGAAATATAATATTTTTAAGTTTAAGAGAAATTAAATTGTCCAACCTTACTCGCTCGCCAACGGTCGAATACTTGCAGGGAAGGACTGGAAGAAACCATCATCCCCTCCTGAAGATTATTCGTTTATGTTAAATGGGGTTTATTGTAAGGAATACTGTATTACCATATTGTATGCTTTTGTTCTCCACTCACTACAAAATATCTATTGATCTGGACCTCTTATGAATGATCTTGACCGTTGCAAGTTGCTAGCCGTTAACCAATCATGTTGGGGTTATCCTCTTACTATTAGCTACCGACGCTAAATAACAAGAAGAACCGATATTTACCAGAATAAAGAAAAAAAAAGATGAATCTATACTTGGAAAACAATCAAGAACAACTAGCCTTGTTATTCTTCTTCTTCCACAGATCTCTTCATACAGACCAATCAAAATCGTTCCCAGCAAAGGAACAAAGAAGAGAATACAATCCCTGAAAAAGAAGAAAAGGAAAAACCCATCTCACCATCTCCTCCAATAACACTATCCTCGACTCTGCTTCTAATCAATCTATACAAAAATATGAATGAATCTGTCGCAAAAGTAATAAAAGAATCAAAGAAAAAGATACAAATTTTGATTACAGTGAAGAAAACGAATTGATGGGTAGCCGTTGTTGATGAGGCTGGAGGTGAGGGGATTGGTAGAGATCATAAGGAGCCCAGAGATGATCAAGAGGACATGGCGTCCTCGCATCGAGCCTTGCCCATGGCTTTCCCTTACCACTCCAATGCAGCAAACTCACCGGACCAGGATGCAAAGACCTGCAACTACCCAAAACATTATCTCCACCAAGCCCATGTTGGTTCCATCTGTGATCAATGGCCTCAACATTTCCAGCAAAAACCAGTAAAAATGGTGGAAGAGAACCCAATTCGTAAATCCTCCTCTGTTTCTGTAACTCCATCCAACCTTCGATTCTCCTCCTGTAATTCCCTTCTCGAAATTTCACCAAATCCATCACCATCACACCCGTATTGAAATAACACGGACTCCTCCCAGCAAAAACCCTCGAAAACATAGGATTAGACCAAAACCCATCTGAGAAATACTTGGTGAAGTTCGCGTGGCAGTACTCAGGCGCTCCAATGATTCGCGACCCAGTTAGCGAAATGTTCCAAAGCTTCCGAATGTCATCGACGACGAGAAGATCGGAATCGAGATAGATCACACGGTCGACGCAGGGCTCGAGAATATCAGCAAGGTAGTTCCTTGCGTAGTTTAATGGATTCTCCAGAGCTTGACGAATCGAAGATGATATCCGATTCTTGACAAGATCTTCCATGAAGACATTAACCTTGAAATTGAGAGAAGGGAACGCGGATTGGACGAGTCGAGTCAGAGTCATAGAATCCGCTGAGTCGGACTCGGCCGCTATGAAGTGAAAGAACACGCTTTTAGGACAAGAAGCATGTTTCAGAACAGAGTGAACTGCCGCCATGGAACCTCTAAGGTACTCTGAATCAAGCGTCATTGCAATATGAACATGAGAAGGATCACACGACGACACGACCCCCTCCGTGTCCGAAGCCGGACACTCCGATCCGTTCCGGTACTCCGGCGCTTCAGCAAATCGCGGCAACCCATCAAATCCCATCTGGGTTTCATCGCCGTCGCCGGTTACTTTAGTGGGGAACTCTCGAATCGCATCCGAAGAAAAAGGGGTTACAAGAAAAACGAAAATGACGATGGTTCTTGATAAAACGTGAATCATTTTAACGGAAAACCACCTTTGATCGGATGAATGGTTTCGTTCTTGTAGTTCTTGATGCTGCTGTTGTTCTTGTAATTGTCTCTCAATAAAATGGGAGCTAAAGAAGAGCAAAAGGAATCAGGAAACGTCCGTTGAACGGAAAACCAGAAATGGTCAAAGAGAACGGAGAAAGAGAACGCGAACACGATTTTGATCTCTTTGGCTATATTCAAAACGCGGTTTTGGGATTGCGGCGTTATGGAGATTGGAGAGGACGCAGAGAGAGAATTCGATTTTTCTTTCTTCTAGATTTTCTCCTTTCTCTCTCTCTCTCTTTCTCTCTATATCTCGCTCCGTCTTCTACAGCTTTTATTGTAGCTGTAAAACCGCTTTAACGAGGAACCTGGGTTTTTAGTTTTTTTTTTTTTTAAAAAAAAAACTGATTATTTAAGTTTAAATAAATAAATCGGGATAATAAAAATATTGTCCAATAATTAAAGGCCAGCTGCCTCCAGCTGTAAATTGTAAGTGATGTTGACGGCTGCAAGCAGAGCTCCAGATGGGTAATCGGCCCATCCCCATGTGAGATCACGTTCTCCCAAGTCCGAACCATAGTTTCCCTTTTTTGAGGGAACGATAGGGTACGACGCAGTATTACGTAATTTTAATCATCTAGTTATAGCCGATGATGTATTCCACTTGTTTAGGCATGATGAGGTGTATAGTGTTTTTTTAGGTCTATCTCTCATGCATTTGGATCTGACTTCCTTGTGAGGAAATGTTTGCGAAAGTGATGTATTACATGCGACGTGGTGGGAGTGGACCAAATTTTTTTTAGTTTTTTATTTTATTTTATTTATTTATTTTTTTTTAAGATAAGACAAGTACCGTTTAATCACCCTAAATCAAAAATATCACTAAAAGGAACATGATTTGAAAAGTTATATCAAATATGGTATTTATTTCAATATTATATTTATCCGTGTTCAGGTTTTATATGCATAATTAAGAGATAAATATGCCAAAAGCATACCATTTTAAGTAATAAAAATACAAAACATATATTTTTCGATAATAAAAATGCAAAACATACATTTTAGGTGAAGTTCCTTAGTTTATTTTTTGGGTAAGTTGTAAATTGTGTAAGTTATGGCCTAATAAGGAAAATCGCCGACATAGGAAATACAGCAAAGAAAGATTCTACTCTTGATGTGGGTTCACCACCTGTCATTTAGCAGACTGGGCATTCAAATACTAGTCCACTTGTTGCTCTCGGACTCTTTTAAACTAAACAAAATTAAAATAAAGAATGACCCAATTTACCTCATATTCTAACGAAATCCATTTATAATTAATATGTACTTTCTTCTATAAACCAATATGGAATGTGTGAACTGTCACAATTAATGGATGATAAAAAGGGATCTCAATCTCCAAAGTTATGAGTCTCCAAGAGCAACTCGAACCCAAAACTCTATATCTCGCATCTCTTTCGGCTTCTCCTCTATCTTTGGAGGAGATAGACACTTTTGAGTTTTTGGCTCCAACGTATTCTTATTTTATAATACTATTCATTTATTATTTTAAAAAATAATTTTCGTATAAATTCTTTCCTATATTTTCGTCACGTGTATCTTTTGACACTCCTTAACCGTGGTTAAGATTCACTTACCCATACTTGGTTTTGTTAAAAAAATATTAATTCATTTTTTAAAATTAAAAAACTATTTTTTGAGTTTTTTAATATTAAAAACAATTTTTAATTTTAAAAAATAATTAATATTTAAAACAAACCAAGGATGGGTGGATGAATCTTAACCACGGTTAAGGGGGTGTCAAAAGGTAAAAGGACACAATCGGCATTTTAATAAAGATTGAAAGACAAAAAAAGGACACAAGTAGTATTGTAAGAACATGAATAGGGTTATAGAGGCCATCTCTATCTTCTCTCCTGGTCTCTAAACATAGAGACTCACTCTAGCAATATAGAGGCTGGCCTCTAAATATTTGGAGTTATAGAGCTCGGTTGGAGTTGGATTTTTCAACCAAGTCTCTATATTTAGAGTTATAGAGCCCGGTTGGAGATGCTCTAAGAGCTCCAATCCTCCCCCTAATTGACTAAGGTTAAGTATAGCAGACCCTCTTGTAATTAAAGAAATTATGTTAATTATAAGATAATATTATATATAAGAATCACTATATTAATCCATCAATTTTTTTCGTAATTTCTTTTGAATGTATTGTATTTTCTATATAAGCTTCATATAGACACAAATGTATAAGGCTAATATATGTTAATTTCAAAGTGGTAAAATTAACTTATTTTCATAGAGAAGAAGAAATATCATTTATTTTGGAACAAACAAAATTCCTTTGGAACTCCACTTTTCGTGAGCCTTTAACTTTTGTTAATTATTCTGAAGTCCTCAGACAATGGTTTTTTTTAGTTTCTTTTCTCTAAAATATCTAAAACTTTATACTATGTATATTAAAATTTATTATACAAAGCCAAAATAACTAAAATAATTTTATCTAGTTCTCTTCCGGACACTTAAACCATCTTAAAGTGTTTATAAGATTCATATAATTATGTATGAATATAGAATAAAAATATCTCTTATAATTAATAACTAGCGGGTGACACGTGCAATGCACGTGAGAGCGAGTAGGAGGAGAACCACAGTTAATAGGAGTTCAAAGGGACACATTTTAACCCGTTGGTGCGATTGAACCTCCCCGACTTCAATCGTGATTGACTGTGATTCTATTCTTTAAATAGATATATGAGGGTAGTTTGGGAATTAAAGTAAAACATTAAATTAAAGTTTTGTTTTTTATAAGGGTTGTTTAGGAATTTCGGAAAATTCAAGCTACGCCTGCCTCTCTCATTATAATAGTAAAGATATACTACAACTTTCTTAAAAAATTATTAAAGAGCAAGTATAAAAGATTATTAATTATACACTATAGAACCATGTGGTATGGCTCCTCTTGAGAACTTATTAGTTTGCATTTGAGACTTGTAGGGAGGGAGATTGGTCTTGCTTTCGCAAGACAAAAAGGGTCTTGCCTAGGTTCAGCGTTCGACATGTGGTGACAAAAAGGGAGAAATTATTTTATTTTCTCCCCTGTTTTTTTACTTCTCTACATTTGATATCTTCTCCTCTTTTCATCGCCACATATCGAACGCTGAATCTAAGCAAGACCGCTCGCAAGAGGGTAATAGACAATGCTTTACTTTTCTCATTCAAATTATACTCCGAGCTTATTCTTCTTTCGTTTTTTTGTTTAGACGCCATATGAATTAAATGAGACAATAACATTGGCACCAACGACAGTGTGTATATCCGGCTGATGGGGTTGTTCAAAGTTCTATTTCATTGATTGATGGTGCAATGATTTAAAGGTCTACAATTGTTAACCCACTTTTAAGTAGGGGTGTATTTGAGTTGAGTTGAGTTTGGCCAAATTTGAACATTAAACATGATCAAGTTCAGCTTGACTTGAGTTTGATTCGAGCTCGAATATTTTGGCTTCAGCTTGACTTGAACATGCTTGAGTTCAGCTTGACGTGAATTTGAGTCGAGTTGAACTCCGTTCGAACTTGAACTTAATTTATTTAAGTCGAGTCAAGCTTGATTTGATTCAAACTTGATTCAAAAATAAATATTTTATTTACCTTTACATGATTTTAATTAAAAAATATTATTAAATTATAATATAAGAAATTACAAAAATTAATATACAAAATTACGATTAAGGGCAGTCTTTCAATAGGGGAGGAGCCAGGATTTTCTTGTAGTAGGGGCACACAACTAATAGTGGGTATGGAATTTCTGGGTCTAGGGGGTGAAGGGGTGTAGCCTCCAAATTTTTTTTTTTATGACTAAGTTCTTGAGACATTTCATCCATACATTTTGTAAATTCTTATGGGTATTGTTTCTCCTTTATTAAGAAACAATTGTCCATTTGCTCTATAGATTTGCCTGGTTAAATAATTAAATAATATGATATAAAAATATTTTTTATTTTCCAGAATTCAGGAACAGTTGTCCACTTACCTCATGGCTATGCCATATTAAATATTTAAATAATATAGTATAATTTTTTTAGGAGGCAACTACCCTTTATCTAGGATTATGACCAATTAAATAATTAATCAACTTAGTATAAAAAATATATATTTTATGTTCAGGAGTTGGGATAATAGTCAATTGCGATTAAACTTGGGAGAGTTCAATCACACTCACATGTCAACACGTGTCTATTTTAACCCCGATTAACTATGGTTAAGATTTACTAATTCTTAGGGTTCAATAATCTAACCTTGATTTTTCAGATTTTTTTTTTTTAAGCATTAACTCTCTAACTTCGATTCGTGCCCCATTGTGAATGCAATTCCAAGTTCTTAAAATTGGACATATTTAGATTCACGATTAATAAGAGTTAAATGGGATACGTGTTGACTTGTGAGTGCAATTAACCCTGAATTCAATTGTGATTGGCTGTGATTGATCTCCCCATGGCTATATTTTTAAAAAAAAATGTTTTTATAAAATTTTAGCGGGGGCACGTGCCTCACAGGCTCCCACCTGTCTCCGCCCATCTTTCAGTCTTGAGAGTAGAGAGTTATGACAGTGTATCTAGTTTTAACTTAGTAACTTTTTTGTTATTATTATCTCTTAAACTTATTTATTATGCATTGTGATAAAAATATAAAAACTTACCTTCCAAATATATATAATATTTCGAGTTGAAATGAGCTCAAGCTAATTGAGTCCTAAATGTACCGGGTCAAATCAAAGAGGCCTAGCTTGAGCTTGACTTTTAAGCACAAATAACAGTTTAGTTTAATTTAATTGATTTGAGGCTTAAAATGTCAACTTGAGCTTGGCTGGAACGAGCCAAACTAGGTCAAGCCGATAAGCCAATTTGGCTCGAGTGCAACCCAACTGTTAAGTTAGGGCTCGGCTCTCTGACATACTAACCAAAGCTAAAGTGTTGTGGCCTAACCAAGATAGTGTTGCTATACACTCCCAAAGGCACTCGCAGTGGCACATTAGCAGTTACATTAGGTATGGTATGGTAGTGTGTGTGAGTTTAGTGTGTGTTAGTTACATGATAAACTTTCACCAAAAAGTAAGTCATCATATTGAGTTCAAGATAATTAGATTTTCAAGTATTCAGACTACAATAGTGTTTATCTTGGGAAATAGTTTTGGATTATTTATTGGGAAGTGATTAGAAACTTGGATAGTAGATAGATCATTGGATTTAAACCCATGGTACTAAACAATAAGTGGGGCCTCATTTAAAGTAATTACACAGATAGGAGTATTGGATGTTTGATCCAAGTCAAGATCTTGATTGTACCTCCTATAGAGTTTTTCATCACTTTCCTTATTTATTTATTTATTTATTTATTTATATGCAATGCTAGGGCAACTCCATTGGGGGCCCATTATATATCTGACAAAAAAATTAGGAAGGCCATTATATATTATATAGGACAAAGAAATTGCAGGGGCCAAATATATTAAAAAAAATAAAATTGAGGAGCCCACTATTCATAGCATTAAGGATTTACAAAAAAATTGCTCCGAACCTGATGCTAAGTCCGATTGTCTACTTTCTATAGTTTTTCCTATTCTAATAGAAGAAGACAAGATAAAAATACTGTGAGGCAAAAAAAAAAGTGTCATATATTTTATCTTCTTGTATAAAATAGAGAGTGGACAATGGGAAAGTGCTCCTCGCATTCCTCTTTATTGGCTTCGGTTTGCCTCAGAGACCTCGGGCATCCACACATAATTAGGCACATGCGATAATTTGAAGAGAAGTCATTTCATTTTTTTCCTCGTAATTTTGACTTCTCCCCACCCACTTGATATCTCTCCTCCTTTGAAACTCCCCCCGTGCGTACCAAAGCCCTCTTTATTTATTGAGTATAATGGGAGAGGCAGGCGTAGCTTGAATTTTCTGAAATTCCTAAACCAACCCTTATATAAAACAAAACTTTAATTTAATGTTTTACTTTAATTTCCAAACTACCCTCATCTATTTATTTAAATAATAGAATCACAGTCAATCACGATTGAACTCGGAAGAGTTCAATCGCACTCGTAAGTTAACACGTTTACCTTTTAACTCCTATTAACTGTGGTTAACTCCTTCCCTTTGTTCTCACGTGCATCACACGTGCCACCCGCTAGTTTATTGAATAAGAGTTGATTCCTGACATCTCATCAAAGCCACTCTCGTTTGGGATGCTAAAAGAAAAGGGAATGGTGTTAGGTTTAAGAGGTTAGCCAGATTGACACCGTTGTTTACAAAAGGCATACGCTTTTCGAATAGTAGTTGGGTTTTTACTTTTTAGTGTAAATTATAGGATTTGGGGTGCTTCAATTTAATATATACATGTATTCTTTTTTTTTTTTTTTTTTCCTTTGGTTAGAATAATATATACATGTACAAAGGGAGACACTGCCCTAGTGCCCACTGGTCTCATAACTGATACCTTCGTTGGCACCGTGTCTTCTTCCCACCATGAGTGGACATGATTGATTTTTATGAGTTAGTATAACAGTCAGTTAATAAATATTAATTTTTAAATTAATCTATTAAAAAAATAAATATTAACCTAAATAAATGATGTCTAAAAAATATGAAATAATAATAACAATTATCATTATTATTATACATAAAAATAGAAAGATTAAGTAAATTCACTAGCACATTGGGGCTTTGTCCCAGTGGTAGAGTATCCCCTGCTTTGGGGGGAGGTATCGGTTTCATTCTCGAGAGGGTGAGAGTTTGTATATACTCTCCACCTGCCTACTAACTGAACAGATACTAACACCTAACCGCGTTGCGGCCTAAACGTATATCTTGAACCAAAAAAAATAATTTCATTTTAGTCTTGGTGAACAATAATAAAATGGAAAATTGGATATACCCAAGTTTACTAAATAGGCTGGGTTGACTCAAGACCTGGCCGGTTAAATTGTTGGGCATACTTCGGTTTAGAGTTTTCAGTTGCTATGGTAGTGTATCTCCTCACTACAAGGGAGGTTTTGGGATTGATCCCGGATTGTGTTGCCATCTTTAGGCAACCTTTAAATGCTAGGCATTAACCCCATGGCCGGCCCATCCATTAAGCCATCAAAGTCTTTGCTTTAGGCCCCATTAAAAATATATATATATATTAAAAAGGCCCCATTTAAAATATTAAAAAAAATAAAAGGCCCATTTAGAATATTAAAAAGGCCCCGTTTATAGTTAATTTTTTTTTTAATAATATTAAAAAAAAAATTTAAAAAGCCTCATTTAAAATTTTCGCTTTAGGCTTCCAAATGGCTTGGGTCGCCCTAATTAACTCACTAACATTTTAGAACAGATACTAATTCAAAAGTTAGTATATATCCGCATTGGGGTAAATTACAGTACTCACCTTAAGTTTTAGGAAAAAAAAGTAACATTTAAATTAATAAGGGTAAATTACACTCACCTCCATGAGGTTTGGTGTAATTTCATAAACCTCCCCTCTTGTTTATGAAATTATACCGACCTCCCTTGTCAGACTCATCCTATTAACTTTGTTAACTAATGTTATTATTTTTCAATTTTACCCTTATAATGGATAAAATTCGTAAAATGAGCAAGTGTGGCAAGGGTGAGTAGAATGTTCGTGCTCCGGAGGACGATGTTAGAATTCATCGTCATCAGGACAGTGTCCGAAATCGTCGTCATCAAGACGATGTCATAACTCGTGGTTGAGGCACGATATCAGTATTTGTGGTCGAAGGACGATATCAATGTAGATGACGATATCTACGTGAAGGACGAGACTAACGTAGAGGATGGAACTGACTTTCAGGACGAAATAATCAGGAGGCGATCTCTATACTCTGATAGTTAGGAGTTAATGACGGTCATCTCAGCCCACAAACAGCACAAAACCGACCTGAAGAAAGTAAGCTTACACGTGTGGCACATGCCAAAGAAAGTAGGCTTACACGTGCGACACGTAAGAATGAAGATTCGTCTAACATATTTGGTATTGATCATAAAGTAAGTGGTAAGATCATGCATACGCATTAATGAGCATATAGAGGCATCCAAACTCAAGCCTATAAATACTCCCGATCTCTCAAAGATGAAGGGGGATGAAAGAGAGAAAAGAATGGGGCGGGGGCTTTATCAAGGAGAAAAGTCTTACTCAAAAATGAAATACCTTAAGACATTCTCTTACTCAAAACTTGTTCTTTGTATTGCATCTTCAACGTATACTGACTTAATCAACGGAGGACTTTGACAGGAGGGACCCTCACTCGCATCAACAAAGGCAAGCTATGATCATACTTGCATCCTCCTACTAGTCAACCTAAGCTAACGACGCGTGGATGATCCGAAGAATTTCCCCTACAAAAATTGGCGTTGTCTGTGGGAATCTCATAAACGATCCCACCACCATTCATATACGTTATTTTGCTCATGGTAGATAGCGTCTCGAGAAAAAGACTAGACTTACTGCTTCAGAAAGTGGTTCGACGTTAGGACAAGTTCTTGATGGGAGGGATGCATTACAACGTACATCTCGGACATCTCCTCTTAAGGGAGGACCTGGCGTTGCATCCATAAAACTGAGATGACCCGTAGGCAAAGCCAAGTGACCAAGCTTTCCGTGCCATAATGCTTGAAGAGAGGCCTCACCAAGGCAGGACGTGCGACTTAGGCTTCATTTCCCGTCCCTTCCCAGAGGATTGGGGGCACGACAAATATCTTCGTTGATGCTTGGCAACCCCTTTAGGAGCAAGGTGACTGAGATAGAGACCACAATAACCCTCCTCGGATGAAAAGAATTCCCCACACGTGCACGATGTAAAAAAGATAGTTCATGCAAGGTGATCGGTGCTAAATGTTATACATAAAAGCACCTCAAACTTAACTTATTAATCCTTTAGAGTAATTATTTGTAGTATTTTTATGCTATTTGGTTGTTTATCATTGTTTTAGGTTCATGCGCAAGAAATGGCTTAAAAATTGAAAGATTAAAAGTATTAAAGGTTCAAAAGGATCTCAGGAGCAAAAGTGAAGAAAGTGGAGCAAAACACAGACCAAATAGAGGATTTCTACCCTGGGCGATCGATCGCCCCTTTTGCGTTTGGTTATTTTAATTCTATGAGAATTATCTCTTTTGGGCCTAATTTGACTATTCTTTAAGGCCCAAATTCGTAGGGAAAAGAGAAAGGAGAAGTTGTACTCAAATTAGAAGTCCTTATTATATAAGGACTCTATTTTTCTCTTTTTCTCTATAAAAGAAGAGATTCTTTGTAGAGATTGGAGGTAGAGATTTTGAATCTGAAGAAGAGAAGCTCTGGAGATCAAGGAAGCCACGAAGAGAAGTGCAGCAGCTTTGTCTATGAAGATGATGCATTCCTCCCTCGCGATGAACTAATTTCTCATTCTAGGGTTTCAATGAAACCCTAGCCAAGTAACTGTGTCGTTCTATTTTATTTTTGATTTCTTAGTTGTAAAACATTGATTGCATAAATGAGAGGGTTGTTTCAACAACCGGATTTATTGATTTATATTCGATTTCAATGGAATTCCATCATTGTCTTAGTTGTTATGAATTTGAAATTGAACTCACTTTTGTTAATTTTCGTTAGAATTTCAACATAAGTTTTATTTAATGGTTTTAACATATCGAGAGATCAAGTCCTAAGATATCTTATGTTAAAGGAAGACGAGTGATTACATAACCGTAGATTAGTGCATATCATTTGTACTAACCGAAGATACGATATACCTAGGGCTTGATCCCTTGAATTTTTTAAACTCAATTGAGAGGGGACGTACTGTCACTGTAACTGTAATGTTTGCAAATTAAGAGGTTAAAATAAATTCAAAATAGGGGCTGGTTATTAGGATAGTGGTGGATTTGAAAACCCTAGATTTTCTTTCCAAAGAATTTAAAAATTTATTAGTTGATAATTAATTTAGAAATCTCCATTAGTTTAATTCATTGTTTTAATTTAATCAAGCAAAATTTAATTACCCATCTTATTAGTTTAGAATTAATTTGAATAAAAGACAACGAAATCAGCGCAGTCCTCAGATGAACGATACCCTTGCTAGTACTATTCTACAGAATTATTACTAAGAAGGAATAATTTAAGATTGATTGACGATCACAAGACAATCAGATGACGGCGAGGGACTTATATCAAAGCCAGGCTGGCCAAGTCCTTGTTATTTATCCGTCGTTCATAATGTAATTCATGATGAAGGAATCATAAGATGGGCGGCCCTCCCGAACTGTCATTGATATCACCAAAGGGGCCCGAGCTCGGGAGTACTATTAAGTGTCGTGGTCATCTGACTAGTCGATGAAAACACTCAGATTGTCATGAAAAGGTTATGAAGCTGTCTCCTATGATTAAAAAGGTTCAAATACAGTCCATGGCAAGGGGCATCAAGTAAGCTCTCATTGACAACCATGTTCCATAATTCAAGGAGCTCAGTGGATTCGATTCTTCATTCTTGGCGCTCCGGCCACTCTCAGTACCACTCTTGATCGATCAAAGATGGACGTGCAAGATGAAATCTGTGTCCTTGTCTGATTATTAATGCTGAAAGTTCTCGCATGAGACAAACTAATGGAGGTCAGGGTAAAGCGGCTAGCCTTCCAGAAATGACAATTCACCGTACCAAGCTTTTCTAAGTAAAGGCAGGCGGGGAGAGAAAATGAGACATCCTCATGACCGCGCAAACCATGGTAACTCCAAAAGCCTATGAATAAAGCAAAGAATCATCAGAGAGAGGGACGAAGCGAAAAACATGAGAGAAAGGAAGGAAAGCCAAGAGAAGAAGGAAGACTACGGGGCTTGAGTCTGCACACCACGACCCAAGGACTATATAAATAAACACCGTCACCCGCCTGATACCCTCCACTTCATTTGATGTTCTTTGCATCACTTGATGCTCCCCATGATGTCGCGATCGATCGTGACCACCTGATCTGCTTTTGAATCTGTCAACCTGATAATCTCCAAGGAAGGTACCCCTACACTCTTTCAATACTTGATGCTTCCTGTTATCTACTTGGCAGCATGTCAATGTCACATTACCGTATGCACGATCACGTAATTGATCACTTGCTGGTATACTCGTGCTCAACGTCATCATCCGAGCCCGTGCTTAAATGCCGCCAACTGTTCCCGTGCTCATGACCACCGCATCTGAGCCCGAGCTCGTCCTAATGAGCATGTCTCCCGAGCTGTGTCCTTGGAGCTGCATTCTCAAAGCCACATCTCCAAAGCTACGTCCCCAGAGCACGATTCTCAAGCTTGTCTTCAGAGCACGACTCCACAGTCCCGCTATTGAAATAAGCGCATCCTCAGGTCTTCAAGTTACATCCCTTGATGGTCATGCACGATACTCTCAACCAGTATTGACCTCCGACGTCCGACTATGCTCTATTGAATGATCAACAACCACACGATAAGTATCTTTGGACCCTAATGCATATACCTTATACTGACTTGCTCAAACAAACATCTATGGCAAGACGGACGACTACCCACCTTACGGAGGACAAACCCGAAGCTAAGCCATGAACGAACCCATGTAGAATGCCACCTCCTTTGTCGAGTATACCGTATTGTCAAGTATAGAGGACAGATGCTCACCGGCGACTATGTAGGGCCTGAATCATGCTGCCCTCAAGAGGTATCATTCGTTCCAGAATTTTTTTTTTTGCAATAAGCCTTAGTCTTAGCATGCATCCTTGTACAGAGATGCTTCTCCGTCCTCTACGTAAGACGGAGATGTTTCTCCGTCGTCTAAATAAATTCTCAGATGAAATATCAAAGGAAACGTCAAAATCATCTAACGAATGAACTAACAAAAGTAATGTTTAATGAATGCTCAATGAATTGTCGAACCTCGATGAATTGTCAAAATTCGATGAACGATCAATGAATTGTCAAAACTAATACCCAATGAAATGTTTGATGAAAGCTCAAATGAATTGTCTAAAAACGTGTCTCGAATTAATTGTCATCTGAGCCAAGCAAAGAAATTAAGGTTCAGCCTACAAAATTTCATCTGATTTATTACATTTACGATGTATTGTATTATCATGTTTCCATGCCTATGTCTTCGTGCTTATGTTACCATGCCTATGTTTCTGTGCTTATGTCTCTGTGCTTATGCTTTCATGTTTATGTTTCCATGCTTAAGCTTCCGTACTTATGTTTCCGTGCTTATGTTTCCCATGCTTAAAGTTAGTTATCTCGTGATCATGCTTCCGCTCGTAAAAATGAAGATCAAATGTAAAGGCAATGTGCAAAATTAATGTAAGTTAATGTAAAGAAATGTAAAGAGACATTATATTCATAGAACATCCGAAGGAAGAACGAGGCGATTACAAGAGAAAAAAAATATAAAGGACCATGCAAGATGAATGTGACCATTACATCAAAAAGAAATGATCGGGAATTTAAGGTGGCAATCAAGTCTACTTCACAAGCCGATGAGAGGAAGTACCCCCAAGAAGCTCTTCAGGTCATGACACGAACTCGACGGGAGGTGCACTAGGTTTAACAGAAGGCTCAAACCGTCATGGTATACGCTCAACCGTGAGAGATTATCTACAGTTTGATCCCTCTCTGAGATGATGATGACATCGAAAGAACAACCATCCCGGATGGCTTTATCTTAGGAATCCTCGATCAGTGCTTTGAAATTCGGGAAGTCTTTGGTTGCTCATCACAGTCCTCTTCCATCCCTTTTCCATATCTTCAAGGATGGCACAGACAATAAGCACCAACCAGCTTGTGAAGCCAAGATCAAGAAAGATCACTAGAGCAAGAACTTATCAAAAGTTTGATGAAAGGTTTGGAAGTTGGAGAAGACCAGGTTGCACTGATGCTTGGTCACAAGAAGGTTCTTTGGGTCGGCAAGGTATCAGTACGAATGAAGATCGAGGTGAAGAAATGACGACTATCTTATCTTATTTATATAAGAATCAACAAATGTCAGGATGAGAATACCCTCCATCTCCACCATACACGAGTGTATGCGTAAGGGCACGATGGTGATACGCATAATTGAAGTTGGCATGTCAGAAGGAAATCACAGCAGGACGGAGTTGACCCTCATCTTGGCCGTACACATATGAAAGTCCAAGGATATGATCGTCTTTCTCTATGCTAAGCTAACCGTCACGAGTTTTTGCGTGTATCGAGTCTCACAAAAGTAATGATGATGAATTGCCAACATTAAATGGGACGCGACTGATTGTCATGCGTATGGAGCAGTTGCATACAATTGTCATGGCAGTCTCTATGCTCATAAATGCGTGCAACGTTTTGCCTTCCACGGGTTAGTAGGTATTCTCCAACGTCAATCAATTTATGATACTCCGAACGGATGTTCAAAACATCGTAAATGGGCAAATTGTACTGGATAAAATTCGTAAAATGAGCAAGTGTGGTAAGGGCAAGTAGAATATTCGTGCTTCGAATGACGATGTCAGAATTCGTCATCATTAGGACGGTGTCAAAAATCGTTGTCATCAGGACGATGTCCGGAATCGTCGTTATCAGGACGATGTCATAGCTCGTGGTCGAGGCACGATATCAGTATTTGTGGTCGAAGGACAATATCAATGTAGAAGACGATATCTACGTGAAGGACGAGATTAACGTAGAGGACGTAACCGACTTTCAAGACGAAATAATCAAGAGGCGATCTCTATACTCTGATAATTAGGAGTTAATGACGGTCATCTCAGCCCACAAACAGTGCAAAATCTACCTGAAGAAAATAGGCTTACACGTGTGACACATGTAAAAGAAAGTAGGCTTACACCTGCGGCACGTATGAAGGAAGATTCGTCTGATATATTTGGTAATGATCACAAACCAAGTGGTAAGATCATGCATGAGCATTAATGAGCATACAGAGGCATCCAAACTCAAGCCTATAAATACCCCCGATCTCTCACAGATAAAGGAGGATGAAAGAGAGAAAAGAAGGGGGGGGGGGGGGGGCCTTCATCAAGCAGAAAAGTTTTACTTAAAAATGAAATGCCTTAAGACATTCTCTTAGTCAAAGCTTGTTCTTTGTATTGCATCTTCAATGTATACTGACTTGATTGTCGGAGGAGCCCCCACCTGCATCAACAAAGACAAGCTATGATCATACTTGCATCCCCCTACCAGTCAACCTGAGCTAACGATGCGTGGACGATCCGAAGAATTTCCCCCACAACCCTTATTACTTAGAGGAAACACGTAAGCTTAGTTTTAAAGTTCAACCAAAAAACACACAAACGTCCCAAAGCCGCCACATGTCCCTTTTAACACTCACTAACTATGATTAAGATTTACTCACCTTTAAGGTTTATCCATCTAACCTTAGTTTTTAGAGAAAAAATAACCTTAAGTTGATTATGCTTAATCACAATTAAAGAGTGCTCTACAAGCCGCCATGTGTCCCTTTTAACACACATTAACTGTGGTCAAGACTCACTCACCCCTAGGATTTATCCATCTATCCTTTGTTTTAAGAAAAAATAAAAAATATTAACCTTATGTTAATTATATTTAACCCTAGTTAAAGTGTCTCTATAAACCGCCACGTATCTCTTTTAATACCCACTATCTATGGTTAAGATTCACTTACCCCTAGAGTTCATCTATCTAACATTGGTTCTTAGAAAAAGAAATATATATTTACCTTAAGTTGATACTATCAACCTTGGTTTTGGAAATATATATTAACCTTGGTTACTAAACCCAATTATCATTTATTTTATTGTATTAGTTGACTTTATAAAGGGTAATTTAGATATTTTAAAATGTTTAAATGATGACATCAACAAAATCCATCCATAAAAGTAATGGCCAACTAATGGAAGGGGATATTTGTTATAGAAATCAAAGTTGAGAGGAGGTTAGAGGGGGAGGATTCTGAAATTTCACCAAACCTGAGGGAGGTGAGTGTAATTTACCCAATTAATAAACCTTAATCAAGATTAAAAGGATCACGCGGCAAGAGGAGGAGTGTCTGCATTCCACTGAGTTGGAACGCAGACGCGTAAAGAATCAACCCCATTTTTTAATGATAAAATAAAGGGGTTTTTGCATATCAACTGCTGCATTATACCAGCTTTGCAAATACATTGTTATGAGAAACAAATTTTACAAATTAACTCATGATTTTGCAACTGTTAGACAAACACCCTCAATCCTTTGTTTCGTTACACTTTCGTTTGTTTTTGTTAAGAAAATGATCATTATGCTCTTAAGATATTTCATAACTTTACAAGTCACAATGCCTTTTAACTACCCTCAAACTATGGTTAATAAGTTTTAACCATTGTGATTAAGATCACACCCTTAGGAATAAAGCATCTAACCCAAGTTTTGGAAAAAAAAAAATTCATGTGTCCCCTTTTAACTCCCTTAGGTTAAGATACACTAACCCTTAGGGTTAAAGTATCTGACCTTAGTTTTAAAAGAAAAAAAACTAATGTGTCCCCTTTGAATTCCTTCAACTATTGTTAACATTCATTAAGCCTTAGGGTTAAAACATCTAGCTTTGATTTTTAGAAAAAAAGATTAGAAAAATTAATGCTGGGTAAAAACATTTGACATTGGTTTTTAGAAAAAATAATAATAAAACATTTAGCGTGTCTTTTAATTCATTTTAACTGTGGTTAAGGTTCACTAATCCTTAGGATTAAAGCATCTAACTTTGGCTTTAAAAAATTAAAAATTTAAGGTGTCCCCTTTTAACTCTCTTTAACTATGGTTAAGATTAACTAACCCTTAGGGTTAAATCATCTAACCTTGACCCTTGTTATTTAACCCGAACTACAATTAAAGGGAGTTAAAAGATAGGTTAATTTTAAATTTTTTTCTAAAAACTAAGGTTAGATGCTTTAACCCTAAGGATTAGTTGATCTTAATCACAGTTAAAGGGAGTTAAAAGAGGACACCTTAAATTTTAATTTTTTAAACTAAGGTTAGATGCTTTAATCCTAAGAGTTAGTGAATCTTAACCATAGTTAAAAGGAGTTAAAAGATATGTTAAAATTTTTATTGTTTTATTTTCTAAAAACTAAAGTTAAATGTTTTTTTATCAAAGGGACACATTAATTTTTCTAATTTTTTTTTCTAACAATCAAAGTTAGATGCTTTAATCCTAAGTCTTAATGAATCTTAACCAAAGTTAAAGAAAACTCAAAGGAGACACCTTAATTTTTTTTTAAAAAAAAACAAGGTTAGATGCATTAACTCTAAGGATTAGTGTATCTTAACCTAAGTTAAAAGGAGTTAAAAGATGATACATTAATTTTTTTTTTTTCCAAAACCTGGGTTAGATGCTTTAATCCTAAGGGTGTGATCACAATGATTAAAACTTATTAACCATAGTGTAGTTAAAGGCATTGGGACTTGTGAGATTATGAAATATCTTAATGGCATAATGGTCATTTTTTTAACAAAAACAAACGAAAGTGTAATGAAATAATGGATTGAGAGTATTTGTCTAACTGTTGCGAATCCATGAATATATTGACAAAACGGTTTCACATAACGGTGTATTTGTAAAACTGGTATAATGCAGCAACTGATATGCAAAAACCCTTAAAATAAATGAAGAGTAGGAAGATGCTGGCGTGCTATCCTGGACTTGGTTAAAATATTTTTTTATATTAAAAAAAAAAGTGATTTCATTTACTTCGAGGCTTCGTTTGCCAAAGAAATTAAATTAATGGTAATTAATGTTTTTATGGAAGAGTTCCATATAGGTAGGTGGGTGTTATAACCGAGAATGCTTCGACAGTTGCTATGGACGTCTCTCCACGTGGCACAAGTGTTATTCGGAAATCTTCAAAACGAGCTGTCATAGACCGTGTGATTTGAATACTGACCAAGATCTAGCCTTGGATTCGGTCCATCCGAAGACTAGACTTTGAACATATGGCTCTGGCAGACAGCTGTGCCACGTAAGGATGGCAGACTTGGCTACTTCGCTTTTGTTACCTCGACAAAAGTATAACATTAAAATATTAAAAAATCTGTTTTCAATTTGGTACAAGAGAGAGATATTTTCTGTTTTTTTTAAAAGAAAGGAAAAAAAAGGTTGATATAGTGTGACAAGTTGTACCACATAAAATAAGATTATTTATTTTGTTTATTATCTTTACTATTATAATGTGAGAGGTATGACTTTTATGAAATTCTTAAACTACCCTTATATAAAAACAAAAAGTTGATTTAATGTTTTATTTTAATTCTCAAACTATCCATTGCCTTTGATTTAATGTTTTACTTTATTTTCTAAACTAACCCTTGCTCATCTATCTATTTAGAATCATAACCAATCGCGATTGAACTCGGGGAGAGTTATCGCACCCACGGATTAACACATGTCTCTTTTAACTCTTATTAGTTGTGGTTAACTCTTTCCCCTCGCTTTCACATGCCTCGCACGTGCCACTAGCAAGTTCAATCGCACCAATGGGTTAACATGTGTCTTTTTTAACTCTTATTAAATGTGGTTAACTCTTTTCCCTCGCTCTCATGTGCATCCCACGTGCAACCCGCTAGCTCAATTTAATAAAATAAGAGAGGGTAATGTAATTGCATAGGATTCTCTGGCGAATGGTAAAAGCCACGAGCAGGATTTGGAAGAGTTCGAATGGATGACTGTTCCCTCTGTCACACTCACATACGTCTCGTCTTCCAGCAACCGGACAGCTGGAGCAGTCAGCCTCTTTCCGGCAAAGCGCTGTTCCTGATCCTTATTGTACTACCATCTGCATCTGTTGAAGGCTATATGATCTTTTGCTTCCTAACACTTTTATCATATTATTAAGTGTTACTCTCCATAAAAATCCAGTGCTGTTTTAACTCTAATTAACTAACTTTAATTTTTTTTGTTTTTTGTTTATGAAGAAAGGATATCATTTAACAAAAACCAACTACAAAAACTACAAAGAGAGGCCACCCCTACGGGGGACGCGGACCTCTTTCAGATATAAGGCGCCTACAGTCCCAAGCAGATAACTGATGAACAGTAAACAAACCGTGAACACATAAAAGCAAAGCATAAGCAGCAATGTTGTGCGCAAAACCGTTGCTTTGCTGGGGGATATGCTCAACCAAGCTTCCCGGTAAGCAAGATAAGTTTGATTGGATATCCCTAACTATCGGCCGGATCTCAGCCGAAGCTAAATGAAGAGGAAGAAAGACAAACTTTAATTTTAGAGTTAATATATTTTTTTTAAAATCATAGTTGAACCTTAAGGGTTGGTAATATAATGTATAGTCCTCATTGGTCAATGTCCCTTTCTATCACACATCAACTATAGTTAAAGATTCACTTACTCCTATAATTAAGCAATCTAATATATATATTTTTTTTTTAAAAAAAAAAAAAAAAAAACAAAAATATTTATTTTAATTTTCTTAAGTTTAATCATAATTAAAAGTAGTGTTAAAGAGGACACGGGACCATAACATTAGATACTTATTTTAATGCGGGTGTGCTAATCACTGCCCAAAAAAACAAAAGGGGGACACAGAACAGGTCAGAAACCGGACTGAAAATCAAGTGTTTTTTTTTTCTAAAAGCTTGACTTCCTTTCTGGGATAAAACTCCCATTGGAAAGCCCAGGTTTAAAGGAGAAAGTTTGTACATGCGTGAGCGAGACATATTTGGTATAGATAAGGGCAAGACTCAACGAATATCCAATGCTGCAAAATTTCAGGAAGCCAAATGCAGTAGAGATGAGTAGACCTGCATTTGAGCCTAGCTTAGCTACGTTCGAGCCCAACTTGAACATTTCTTTTGGTAAGGGTTTTCGGGCCTCTAAGAAGTTGAGCATCTCTTAAGGCTCACCTTGAACATGGTCGAGTTCAATTGGTCGTGCTCAAGCTCGAATAAAAAAAAAAGCTATCTTTCGGTTGTCAAAGGGGAATAAATCACTAACCCTATGTTTGGTTGTCAAGAAAATAAGTGTGAGAAAAAAAAATTGGATTTCTAATACAATTCTTAGTTGTACTTTATCTAATTTTTTTTTTCTTTTCTCTTTTTTCACTTATTTTTTCGACAACCAAACTTAGGGGAAGTGTGTGCTCGTTTGGCTTGGTGAGAAAGTGAGGGAAGTAAAAGACGAAAGCACCCTAAGGCATTCAGTAGGGGTGGAGCCAAGATTTTCTTATAGGGGGGCTAACAATGTGGATGTGGGGGTTTCGAGGGTGTAGCCCCCGATTTTTTTTGGGGGTCAATTTTGTGAGTCATCTCATCTATTTGTATCCGTGTCTGCGCTCTTAAATTAAAAAATAAGAATAAATTTAGTTTTTTGTTCTTTTTCCTCAAATGTTTGGGAGAGGGGGGTTCTAGTAGCTTCACCCCTACTTCAGGCTATGCTTCAGTTGATACAACATAACTTTTTTTTTTCAAAAGTTGAGAGAAGGGGGGGGGGGGGGGGGGTCAGCTCTCTTGGGCCCCATGTGGCTCTACCCTTGCTTCGAGCTAGCAGTGTGATGCCATACAATCCGACTTATTAGAATTGCGAATTGCCCATTGGGACCTCATCCCGACCTAGCCTCCAGCTCGGTCAGTCAACTATCCAACTGCAAGCCCAAATTTGCTTGTTAATCTCGACCTCTCAACCTGACTAATTGAGCATCAACTCGGGCAACCAACAAACTGGCCTGGCCAACAGCTTAGACCATTGTTCTACTGAGTTGCAGATAATCCGAGTCGAGCTGCAGAACATTTGAACAGTAGAGCAACCATCCAATGTATACTCAAAGGTGTCTCATCGCATTAGATTGTGGCAAGGTTTTTAATTTAAAATTTTTTGAAGATTTCGGCCAGCCAACCCGAACCGAAATCTCGAAAAATTGCGGGATTTCGATGAAATTTCAAAATCTGAAATATTAATAATTTATTAATTATAATATATATATGTTAAAAAATAATATTTTATTAAAATTTTATATGTTTATATAAATATTATTATTTTATTTTTAAAATTAATATATAAATTTTCGAAATTTCACAAAATTTCAATAAAAATTTCAAAATATTTCGGAATATTTCGAAACATTTCAGAATTTTAATAAAAAAAAACTATTTAAAAATATAAAAAAAATTAGATTTCGGCCGAAATTCCGAAATCTTCGAAATCCGAAAATTTCAAAAATTCGGCCAAAATCTGATTTTCGAAATAAACCCATTTTTGATGTCTTTGGGGTTGTCCAAAACTGAAATTTTGCGAAATTTCAAACCTTGGATTGTGGTACAACTCTAATGTGCATATAGGAGACACATGTTGTCAACCTAATCTAGACCCCCCAATCCACTGCCACGTAGATGGGCATGCGCAAGCAGTCCGTAATATTGCACAGAAGCAAAAATAGCAACTGACCAACCTCTTATCAGGGTAAGAACTTAATTTTATATAAAAAAAGTAAGTAGAGTCGAGGACTATAAAAAAACTTGAGAGTTGAGATCTCATTTAGAAGGGATTCTTTTTCTTTCTTGGTTCAATAAAGGGATTCTCTTTTGATTAGATCATCTTCTTCCTCCCGTCGTCATATGGTTCTAACAAGAATTTAACTTAATCATCCAAGGTGGTGTTTTGTTAACACTAGTCTAAAAAGAAGTACTTATTTGAACATTATGTTTAGGTGACGTTTGTTAACACAAGTCTAAAAAGAAGTAATTATTTGAAAATTATGCTTAGTTGGACTTTAGATTTTTAAGTTAAAAGTTAATTGCATGTCTACTTTTAAACTAAAAGTTTTTACCCCTCAAATCTTTAAAATGTAGACATGCAATTAACCTTCAACTTAAAAATCTAAAATCCAACTAAGCATAATTTTCAAATAAACACAGACACTTCTTTTTAGACTAGTGTTAACAAACGTTACCTAAGTTTCTTTGTAAGTTGGACAATCCCGCACTCAAAAGAGAACATTACAATCAAACGGGAGCAGACAAATCAAAGGTGCCAAATCAGGTTTGGATCCCACGGGGATCAAAAAGTACAGAACCACCAAAGAACAGGATGGAGAGAGAAGACCAAGCTAATTTAGCGAAAACAAAATTTAGCTCAACTCCAAAACCTGCCACATACACGTTGGTGAATAGTTCAGAAGAATCCGGCATCGGACTTTCCTGAGGACATGAAAAAGCAGAGCATTGAGAACAAAAACAAGTCAATGGCCAAAAAGGATGCTCCTCTATCAAGTAGTGTAAATATAACAATTGGGGCTATGGAGAGTGCTTTTACTAGAATTACAAGATAAATGTATGCTGCACAATGCTTCATACCTTGGCTTGAGCAATGGCTCTATCTATTCTTTCTTCTTCCATATCGTTGTCCAAAAACAACTAGGATCTATCTATTTATAGATCATCCATGGTTGGACTTGGATGTGCCCCTTCAATCTTAGAGAAGCGTCCACCCATAAAAAGATGGACTTTGCTACTGAGACCCCATTAGGACTGAGACCATGCTCTTAGAGCATTGGACTTCAGGTGGAGCCATTTCACATGGTAGGCCCCACCTGAAATCCCATCCTCTTAGAGCATGGTCTCGGCCCTAATGGGGTCTCAAAAGCTTTATCCTAAAAGGATTTGCATTAAAAAAAAAAGAACCATTAGAAATGGGTGTAAAAGTTGATGCATCTTAGAAGAGGTTGGCAATGCTTGGCCTATAGGGCCACAACACTTACCAACATCTTCCACTCGACCAATAAGAGCCATATTTACTAATATGTAACCATAAGCCTTTTTTTTGGGAGGGTTATACCATAAGGTTTTATTCCAACTTATCAATGAACTTACTATTATGCACATATTTGTCATCATGTGATTCTAAACGCCATCATCGTAGTTATGCAACTCATGACCAAAAAAAATCTAATCAAATAAGTCATAAGGTTTTGCACTTTTGCTCATTTCTTAGTGAATTTTCCAACTTTATTCAATAACGGTAGATGCAAAAATAGTAAATTCAGGGTTAATGCAACTTAGCTCTTTAGGGAATGATTGTAGTTGAAAAATGCCATGGGACTTTTACTAAGTGGCCCATATATTCAAAAAGTCTTTTAGTAGACCTTTGATGACTGTTTTATCACCAAATGGTCATGCTTTTGATGTGTGAGCTTCACATGATTGCTAATAAGTATTGCAAAAATCTTCAAATATGTGATCTATTTCTATTATTATGTTCCCCTTAAAATTCTGAATTGGGAGGTTCCGGCAACACGCGAAACAGAGTCCAAACAAGCATTCTAATGCAATAACAAAATTTTGGTGAAGTCTAGCTGTGAGTTTGACCCAAATAGTAGATGAACTAATCCACGGCTGGACTTTATATAGGCTCGTTGAATGTTCGGTAAGGGTTGAGTACTTAGAAATTGGGTTACACCCACAAGCAGTGCAAAGTACTAAGATACTTGGTGGAGTATCATATTGAAACTTCAGAACTACCACAAAAAATATAGGAAAGGGGATTGTCTTCAACCTTTTTCTGTTCTCTTTAAAAAAAAAAAAATTTCATTTTTTTCACCTAGGGTTTGCTCTGATGCCAATGTTAGATCATAGAAAATAGGATAAAGCTTCTAAGACCCCCTTAAGGCCGAGACCATGCTCTAAGAGCATGGGATTTCAGGTGGGGACTACCATGTGAAATGGGCCCCACCTGAAATCCAATGCTCTTAGAGCATGGTCTCAGTGGTCTCAGCCCTAAGGGGGTGGTCTCAGCCTTAAGGGGGTCTCAGTAGCAAAGTCCTAGAAAAAAAGTAGGGAAGATGAAAATGGAAGATATGAAGGGGTTAGTTGTCGTGGGGCTTAAGATCATTAGAATTAAGGATTTTCTCAACGACATTTCCCTACATTGTTGTTGAAAACCAAACTAAATCTATCTATTATAGATCCGTCACGGTCAAATGTGTCATTTCAATCCCCAGAATCACCCATCCATCCAAAGAGTTGCAACTGTTAGAAGACACCCATTTAGAAAGGGGTGTGAAGGATGATGACTCTTACAATAGCTTCGGAACGGTTGGTCTCTATGACACCAACCTCTTGTAAGAAGCATCATCTTTCACATCCCTTTCTAATGGTTCTCTTTCCAATGCATGCAACTCTTTGACGGAGGGATGTTTCAACGAGATTGAAAGGGCACATTTGATCGTGGATAATCTATAAATTGATAGACCCGAGTTATCTTTGTACAACGATATGGAAGAAGAGGGAATGGTCATTGAGAAAACCCTTGATCCGGCGATCACCAACTCCGTGACATTCTATCCCCTTTGTCTTCATCTTCTTCTTCCCTTTGTATTCATCTTCTTCTTCCCCGCAAATTTCCTAGGGTCCAACATTGGTATCAAAGCAAGTTCAGCTTCATCCTTGATCTTCAAACTTCTTGAAATCAAGCCAACATCGATCCATCTCCATTAGTCTTAACTATGTTTGGTTCCTAAGAAAAAAGGTGAAAACATGGGAAAGAAAAGAAATTTTGAATTTCTAATACAATTTTTCGTTGTGTTTTATCTAATTTTCTTTTCTTTTCTATGTTTTCACTTATTTTCTCGGCAACCAAACATAGGGTAAGAGAATTGTTTTGGGATTCTCTTATTTTGGTGGGATACTCACTATTTTTACGAAGAAAGAAGAGGCTTGAAGTTATGGAGAAGAGAAACCGTAATTCGGAGAAAGAAGTTCTTATTGGAAAGTAAACGATTGTGGGTCGTTGAACCCACTCTTTCCCACCATTATCTACCTTTGAGGAAAGTTAGAAAATGGATGAGAAAGGGTTCGGGAGGAGAGGAAGAATAAGAGAAAATGGCAAAGAGAGGTGAGAAAGAAGTTAGTCGCTACCTGATTCTTGGGCCTTTCCAGCCCACTACAGTTATTGAACAAAGATATCAAGGCCCCCTAAATTCTATTTTGGCAATAAAAACACTCGTTTGGACTCCCATTCGCATGCTATCAGAACCCTGCCCGTCCAGAATTTCAAAGGAAATAGACTAATAGAACAAGATTACATTTTTTTTGAAAGAATTTGATAGGACTCACATATCGAAAGCAATATTAATTTTTTTGATAAATGGCCATGAAAGGAACATTTTTAGGAGATGGGTTAGAGCATTCCTCTCAGCCTCACCAAAATAACCAAAAGGTTATTTTGGTGAGCCATATGGCTAAAAAATGCTTAAAACCCTCTCCAGCAACCTCACCAAAACTCAGTAAAATAAAGATTTGGGTTTGGTGAGTGTACAGTACTCACAAGTCACCAAAGCTAAAATTTCACCTTCCCTCCTTTTTTGTGGGCCCACACAAATAATAAAATAAAGGTTTCTCTCTCCCTTCATTGTGGTCCCACACAAACAATAAAATAATGTTTCTCATTCATTTTTTTTTTCGTTTTCCCACACAAATAATAAAATATTGTTTCTCTCTCCTACTTTTTTTTGTTAAAACGGTGAGGCTGATGGGAGTGTTTTAAAAAAGTGGCTCACCAAAATCACTTTTTGTGAGTTTTTGGCTATTTTGATGAGTAAAATTTGGTGAGGCTGCTAGGAATGCTCTTACTTGCTAGTCCCACGGCTTGTTGGATTTGTGACTAATCCAAAGATGCTATTAAGGAGTGGAGTCAGTCCCAAACAAAAATAAGTTGCAGTAACGCACGCATGCCCACCGCGCACACACACAACACACATATTTCTTTCAATAATGGTTAATCCACGAATTAGTGAGCAAAAACCTTATGACATTTGTAACTTTTTCACAAATGACATAACAACAAAGGCATGTAAAACCTCATGATTGTGAATATATGCATAAAGATAAATCCGCTGATGAGTGGGGTAAAACTTTATGGAATATATATTGATATATTTGATTCTTATAGCCCAGTGAGAGATGTTGATACAAATTGTAGCAATAAAGCCCAACCATTTCCAACATATTGTAAGTAATGATTAAAAAAATGGTTTCGGCATATATAACAGATCCTACCGAAACCGTTACGTAGCAGGTGATACGCATCAATTTCTTTTTTTGATGGTTGTTTTTATTATAAATGACAGTCATTTATAGTAAAAATGACTTATTTTATTTTAAAAATGCCCTGTTAAAGTTTGGTTTTAGTAAAAATGGCCATTTCTAGGTCATTCTTTGGTATATAACGAGTTATTTATACTAAAAACGTCATTTATTTTTTAATTAAAAAAATACTATTTGTATTCGTTTATACTAAAAATGACACATATTACGTCATTTTTAATAAAACAAATGACACATTTTGTTGTTTTTAATAAAACACTTCTATATTTTAAGAGTAAGAGAATTGACAAATGATCCGTTTTTTATCCATTATTTAAATCTTATGTTTCAATGGGCATAATCACAAAATCGGAGTTCCATGTTAGGGAATGAACCCTAAACAGGATCTGTGAGATACGAGAAAAAAGACAGAAAAAGAACAAGAGCAAACACACACAGAAACATAGAGTTACATGGTTCCCTCAAGTTGAGGTACGCTCGCGGAGTTGCCGAGATTCCACTATGATCTGGAGCAAGAGAGAATTACAAAGTTGTGATCTAAAACAAACCCCTATTCTTAATAGTATTAGTGCTACCAAATAAAGTGCGAAAGTACTAGAGTACCCCTACCATTCGAAAAAATCGCCAAAACTTATAGGATGTTCAGTCGAGGCTGGCTCCACACTTCCTATCATTCCACAATTATTCGGCTATGGAAAAATTGGTAAAAAAATCAAAAAATTGACGTGCAAATATAATTTTTTTTTAAAATTATTATTTATGAAAAATATTGAACAAATATATTTCATATATTAGACTTTTATTCGAGTCTCTTTTAAAATTTCGTAAAAAATTCACAAAATTTGTGAATTTTTGAAAAAGTTGTGCTTTAGTTTAAAAGAGTCATGAATACTTCATGAATTAATTGTTCGAATAAGACTTCACAAATTATTTGGGACTTTTTGAAAAATGAGAGAACTTAGATACTATGTGTATAGGTACTTGTCGAAATCGATAAGTACGGGCAATACAAATCGAATTCAACAATTTTTATTTTCATGATTGTAAGAGCCATCATCCTTCAATCTCTTTCTAAAGAGTGTTCTAATTGTTGCAACACTTTGGATGGAGGGGTGCTTCTCCGGGATTGAAAGGGCACATTCAACTAGGGCTGTAAACGGAGCGGATAGTGGCATATCCGAATTCGTATGCGATTATATATTCGAATATCCGAATATCCGAATCCGAATAAATATCCGGCGGATAGTGAAATATGATATCTGTATCTGACTCCGATTAAAATATTTGAATTCGGATAGTATCCGGATTATCTGATTACGATTAAAAAATGTAAATTAATATTTAAAAATTGTAAAAATATATAAATTTTTATTTAAAAATATATTTTAAAAGTTATATTAATTTTATAAATTTAAAATATATTATATAATTAGACGGATATTTATTGGATCGAATATACCAGTATCCAAATTCGTATCCGATTATAAACGGATAGTAATTTTACTATTCGAATTCACTCCGTTGGATATCTATTCGGATAATTATCTTACTAAACGGGTTCGGATACAAATTGGATAATATCTGCATCCGTTTACAGCCCTATATTTGACCATGACAGATCTATAAATAGATAGATCTAAAATGTCTTTCAACCATGGAAATAAAAATCATCAAAACCGATATGTATTGCCCAATATGTATTGGTTTCAACAAAAAACTATACGTTTAAAATAAAGGGTGATATGATAGTCTGAAACTAATATGTATCGAGATTCGGCCAATTTGTCTTGGCTTCGAGGACTCGTTCAGCGCCTCTCTTATAAAAATAAAACCCTAATTTATAAATATTGTCCGATACGTATTGGTAGGATTCGGCCAATATGTTTAATTTATTTATTTTTAAAACCCTAATTTAAGAATATCATCCAATACGTATCCTGAAACCTGTAATTTAATCCTTTGCTTTCAACAATATAGGGAAAGATTGTTGAGAAAATCCTTCATCCCGGTGATCAGCAGCCCTCGACAATTAATGCCTCCATCTCTTCCATCTTCTGCTTCCCTGTATTTTTCTATGGTCTAACATCTCATCATTTCCAACTCCCTAACTTAGTTCAGATTGTGGGATTTTCTTTTGGAAATAAGGATTGAATCAAATCCACAACCTCCACGTTGCAACAGAGGGGCCTAATCTGATTGAGCCACAACTCAACTCAACCTAGAAATTCTTCAGATTCAACCCAAAATTGAGAAAGCAGGCAGCAAGAGGATAGTTCATTTTTCCCGAAACATGGAAAACTCATTATTGAAAACCCAAAAGAATGCATACCTTTAGCTCATTTTCAGTAGCTAGTTCATGAGATAATATCAATTTTCTTATTCTTTCAATCGGATCACGCTCCTGGATATCACATGCCACCAAAAAATTACCATCTGAGTCCTGCACAACAAAAAAAGACTAATAACAAATGCACTTTGGAAAGCAAAAAAATTTCAAGAATATGTCAACCTGTCTCACACCACTAATCGCATCACGGGTCGGTAGGTGCTCCCAGGATCGGACATTGAGTGCCCATGGTACCGGTAAGTGTCCATTTCCAGAATCAAAACACCCACATTAAGAGAAAAGTCATTAGATCAATAAACTAGTTTTAAGTATATGACAACTAGAAGTCCCAAAATACTAGCAGTAATTACTAGGAATAACTATAAGCTTATGCTTAATCATTAACAGAAATCTGAGTTATTCGATAAATGGTATTCATCTATCTATTCTTCCAATAAAAAGCACAAGTAGGAGGAAGCCAAAGTTTCCCTGCGGGTCAAATAGATTTGACTATGAAAATGAATGAGAAGATCATACTTGTGGACCATGGAGTACTAAGAGGCTAAGAGCTGAACAGAAACAGTGGAAAATTATATAATTTGGTTGTTCTATTATGGCTCATCCAGGACTAGCATAGGATGGAAGAAAGAGCTTGAAGCAATCAGAAACTTCACACTAATAATATTGAGTGGGATTTGTGATCCTGTTTGGTACAACATTGAAGAAACAACCATTTAACTGGTTGTGGGGTTTACAACTATTAAGATTTGATTGTTGATTTTTCTTTGAGGAGTAAAATTGTACACCATGTGTATTTCAAATGATCTAACTATTTGGAGACTTTTTATCTACATGGTTCTTTGCTTCTTCTTTTTTTACACAAAAAAAAAAAATCAATTCCAGGACCATATTTTACTAGAAATTGAAAATATCAGTAGTATGAAACCAACAGAAATAACAAAGCCACCTCAATGTAACAACCCAAGGCATGCCTGTGTTCCAAATGACAGCAGAACATAAAACATGGAATATTGCATGCTCTGATTATATTAGAAGTGGGGTTCATAGCAAAGAATTTGAAGAAAGAATCTATAACAGAACAGCTTGATTAATGCACTCACAATAGGCCCATTCTTCAAAGCATTCTCGGTTGCAAATTTGCATGCCTACTTCACAGCAAGAGCATCCATACCATCTACCTGTTGCAAGATAAAACATGTGAGAAGCCGTGGCCATATATACATAGCATACAAATGATAATTATCAAAAATAATAATTGCTTAATCTTCACTCGCCTTTTCTTCTATCACCTTCCCTCGTTTGACTTAATTTAGTATAAATGTATATATTGACAAACTATCTTAAATCAAAGATGGTTATTTTTACCTTGCCAATGTGGATCTGTCAATAGTAACAAAATTCTTCGAATTTTTGAAAATTTCATGAATTATTTGCGAATTTTAGTTGTGCCGGATTATTCACGAATTTTAAGTTTACCGAATTATTCCCTAATTTCACAATAATTTGTTTAGTTCGACAAAGTAAACTATTTATTTTGAATATTATATAATCAAATTCTTGAATATATTTTTATAATTATAATTTTCTTCCCGCATTATTCCCAAATTTTTCCGGACTTAGACCATTGCCAAATTATTCCTGAACCCCGACTTTGTAACTAGGGCCCCCGACTTTGTAACTAGGGCCGGCTCGTCCATTAAGCCATCAAAGCTTGCGCTTTAGGCCACAAAAAAATGAAGACCCCAAAGCGTGGGCTTTGATGGCTTTATGAACCTGATTTAGTGAAAAGAAACCCTAAAAAGGATCCCATTTAAAAAAAAGCCCAATTTTATAACGAGTCCAATTAAAAATAGGATAAAGCTTCTGAGACCCTCTTAGGGCCGAGACCACCGAGACCATCCTCTTAAAGCATGGGATTTCGGGTGGAGCCCACCATGTGAAATGGGCCCCACCTGAAATCCCATGCTCTTAGAGCATGGTCTCGGTGGTCTCGGCCCTAAGAGGGTCTCGATAGCAAAGTCCTTAAAAATAAGCCTCATTTAGAATTCTCGCTTCAAGCCTCCAAATGGCTTAGGGCCCTGTTTGTAACTATGGATCTCTCTATCCAATATATACGCACATCATGTATCAAAAAATAATTCTCAAGAGTTACATTAGCTCATCGTCCTCTATATCTCTGTGTTGGCTACTTGCGTGAAGCTTACCAATGGAAAAGACTAAGAAACTAGCTGCTACAGGGGGATTGGCGAAAAAGAGATTAAATGATTCTATTGACAAATACTCAACAAATTACACTTCAACCATGCATGCAGTGTGTCAAACAACACAATATCAAGACTGGGTCAACTTCCAACTAGCTCTTTAACTGAATTTTCTTGATCTGTGATCTATTGAAATATCCATCCAAATCACCTCCAACAGCTTCTCATGCTTATGTTTTATCACAGATCATGACAATTTCCATAAAATACAAAACTTGCAAAATAGTTATTGGGATAACTCATTAATAATGGCAATGAAAACTTACAAAACAGTACAGCCACCCCAATTAGAAGTTCAAAACCATCATTTCAGTAGCTAGAACTAAGAAACATAACTTCAGAAACCATTAAAAACAGCAGAAAAGCTCAATTGAATTACATTCTTAATGTTCTTAACAAATTTATATGTGCGAACTGTACAATCTAAAAAAGAAGTATACTCAAACTAAAGAAACGAATCAAAAGCATTCAAAATTCAATCTCACCTTCAAACCAGGAACATAATCCCCTCGCTTATAATAAGCTGGACTTTTGGCCGCTCTCCATTCTAACAAATCAATCAAAACACAAAACCCAGAAACAAAAAACCAAGAACAACCCAATTCCTTCATAATCTCTCTAATAAACTCACAATGATTATTCTCACAAACCAAAATTGCAGGCAAATCCCAAAGCGCAGCCATATTAAGCGCTTCAAACAACTGCCCCTGATTCGCTGCACCATCACCGTACAAAGCAAACGTAACAGTTCCATCTTTCGAGTACTTCTGCGCAAAAGCCAACCCGCACCCGAGAGGCACCTGGGCACCCACAATTCCATGCCCGCCATAAAACCCACAATCCTTCTTGTAAAAATGCATCGACCAGCCTTTCCCTTTGGAGCACCCGGTTTTCCGACCCATCAATTCAGAAAAAGCCTGGACCATCGACCCGCCCCACCCGAGAAAGAGACGCTGGTTTGGACGGTGAGGATTGAGTTGTCGTCGGTTGATGAGGAGAATGGACGGCGGAGAGATGGGGAGGAGGACAGGGAGGTTAGGAGCTTGGAACGAGAGGAGGATGCTATGCAGTTTAGAACCAACCCTCACTCACTCGCTCGCTCTTTCTTCTGTTTGGATCTAATGGGTTTGGCCTTTGGAGAGCAAAGGGGAAGGTAGCTGGGAATGAAAAGTAGTCGAGGCGAGTGCATATGTACTTTATCCATTTGTGTTAAAGCAATAGTAAATTACGTAACCACCCCTTACATTTTCTGAAATTACGCTGTCCTCATTTCCCATACTATCACTCAGTCACTTTCAGAAGTCTATTTTACCCGAGATCAAATCACAGTCAATCGCGATTAAATTAACCATGGTTAAGATTCATTAACTCATACGGTTCAACACCTCTCCTTAAGGAAATGAATCTATTTGGGATCCCTCACCTCTCTTCGAGAAGCAGATTAAAAAAACGTATAATACCCGGTGCTTGCTCCAAATGATAGGTAGGATATGACCTCTCTTATAAGAGATGATTTATTTTCAAAGGGTGAAAACTTATAAGTGGTTCACTCTATGCTATTAACCACCACTAACTAATGCTACTAACTGTAGGTAAACGATATCGTTATAAAAACAATATATAAATAAAATAGTTTTTATATTGACTTAACTGAGGATTGGTCAAACAATTTTTTGATCTGAAGGAATACTGCTATCATTTATCAAATGCTAGTAGTACTTGTTATCATTTATCTACTGTTAGTAATGATCATCGATTAATGGTTAGTAATAGGGAGTAGAACTCTTATATATGTAAGTTAGCTTGCTTGTGCTTTTAGTCTAGTTCAATATTATTTGGTTTGTCGGTTCACTCGGTTCGAATTCAGGTTCGCAGTTCATCACTCTAGAGTAACCCGATTCGCTAGGAGTAGGATGAGATAATTCGTTTTTCGGTTCACTTAGGTTTTCTAGTTTGATTCACTAGCTTGGTTCGCTATTTCAGCATGTAAAACAAATATATATTTTAAATTATAATATAAAAATATATATCTTTTAGACACGTAAATAATATATTACAAATACTTTTTTGAAAAATAATTAAAATAATATATTTTTATGAACGGTTTGTTAACTCAAAGTATAAATTTGTGGAATCTAAAGAAAAATATCAATGAATTTGAATAGAAAATTTGAGAAACGAAGATTGTTTTGAAACAACTACGTGGTTCCCTCAATTTCACGAACGAATCCGAACCAAACCACGAACTAGTTCGGATTCGCTCGGTTCGTGGTTCACTAGCATGTAGAGAACATGGTAACCCTGGATTAAGTAATTGCATCTCCCTCTCTTTATCTAATATTTTTCTTAAGAGGAATAATCTCCTCATTTGAGGAGGGGAGTGAGCCGTCTCACATTCACAAAATCCCTTTAACTCTTGTTGAACTCTTGTTAAAAAGTTTTTACCCTTGTAGTTAATATTATTTTCTCTAAAAACTAAGGATAAATGCTTTAACCCAGGGTTAATAAATCTTATCTACAATTAAAGAAAGTTAAAAAGAAACACATGACAAATTTTAGAGGAGGGAGACGGCTCACTCTCCTCCCCGTACGAGGAGGGGATTATTTTTCTTTTCTTAATATCTACTAACTTTTGAGGAGCTAAGGAATAATTTGCAAATAGTTTGAGTAGGGGATTATTTTTCTTTTTCTTAATATCTACTTAGACTTAGACTTCCGACTTGGACTTTTGAGGAGCTAAGGAGAAATTTGCAAGTAGTTTGGAGCATGGATTTTGCTAGCCTCTTTCCCTCATTTGTCCTATCCCCAAAAGGAGGAAAAAGATGGGATATTGGTGAGACTAAGGGATTATTTTCCCTTCTTAGATATCTACTTGGACGTTTTGAGGAGCCAAAGAATAATTTGCAAGTAGTTTGGAGCATGGATTTTGGTAGCCTCTCTCCCTCATTTGTCCTAATCCCCAAAAGGAGGAAAAATATGGGGTTTTGTTGAGACCGATGGAGTATGAAACTCCAAGTGACGTTTTTTTTTTTTTAACGAGGAACCCCAAGCCCACCCTTCAGGTAGACCGGGTAAACCCCAGGTGTATGCAAGACCCCGGAACCCACACGGACCGGTAAGCCCGAGGCCCATGAGAATGGAACCTTGTGCGGGTGGCCTCAAAGGGATGACAAGAGTTGAACTCGAGACATCCGCTTTTGGAGGCTTAGTTCCACCCACTGAGCTAAGCGCTAAAGACTAATGTATATACTCTTAATTTAAAAAAAAAAAAAACTATATCATGTGCTTTCACTGCGTTTTGGGAAAAAATGAACAAATGGAGGTGATTGTAGCAGAACGAGGATTTAATATTTACTCGGAACTTTTCAAAATAAAAATTGTAAATAATTCGTTTTCAATTTTTAAAATTCATAACTCTTTAAAAAAAGTCACGATTTTTTTTCAAAAGCTGTGACTACTTTGTGAATTAATCGTTCAACAAAAAAATTGAATATTATTCGAGACTTCTAAGAAAAATCGATCAACTTTGTTACTATGTTGCTGATAAACATTACATGCCGCTTGGAGCCCCTGTAGTAAGTTAATATAATAAGAGGGCCAGGTAGAGGCAGCTTGACTGAGAGACTCATGAGAGACCTGAGAAGAGAAGCCTTTCCTCGAAGGTATGAACCAAGACAGTCAAACACGCATCAATGATAATGTAAGGACCAAAACACCATTGCAGATCCATAGCATGATGTTTTGGAACCCAATGAGCATATGGGTAATTTTAGTAATTAGCACAGGCACTTTGATCAGTGACCCCTCTTAAATTTCTTGCTATATATGTTTTAGCCTCTGGAACTGCTAATTGTGAAGAAATGGAGAGGAGAAAGCTTGGTGAGAGTGTAGGTATAAGAGATGATCTTATACAGAAAGCTTGCTCTATTGCCATGGCAGCTCACAACTCTCCTGCAACCACTTTTCTTCTAGACAAACCTCACAATTCATCCCACGCCATTTTCGCCTTTGCTGGTTCTTGGTCTGTTGATGACTGGTTTGCTCACAAGTCTTTCGGAGATTCGAATATCAATCTCAGTCTCTTCCCTTCTCTTAGAAGTATTGGCAATGACCAAACTGCAGTCATCAACAGAGCATTTCTCCGGCAATTCGAGACAGTTTTAAGGACTTCTCCGCTCTCCTACGAGGTACAAAATTTGGTCATTTCCATTTTTTTTAACACCCAGTGGGACATGGACCCTATCAGTTCATTAATAAATTAAGAAGATACAATCAAGAGGAGACATAAACCTTACCTCATACTCGAACCAACTATTATATTCTCTATTCTGAACAAGGTTTGAAATTGCTTTTATATCGGCAATTTCGGTCCTCCAATCAAAATTGAAATTTCAGGTTTCTCGGCAAAAATCAGAAATTTTATTTATTTTTTATAAAAATTAAACATTTTCACTATATTTCACGAAAATTCAGGGCAAATTTTCAGAAAATTTCTGTCAACATTTCGGAATATTTTGGCTTTATTAAAATTTAATATATTTGGATAATATTATTATTTTATTTTCAATTTTAATTTTGATATTTCACAGTACAATTCATGCAATTGAAATAGGAAGAAAAAATTTCCTTCAAAAACTGTTGAATTTTCTTTCTTCAAACTGTTAGAAAATTGGAAATAGTGTTAAGGTGGATAGTATTTTGAATTTTCAGGTGACGAGAGCTGTGACTGAGAAGAAGCAAATAGTGTTTACAGGGCACTCGTCAGGTGGTCCGGTCGCTATCCTTGCAAGCATCTGGTTACTGGAACAACATCTACAATTAGATAGCGATGAGCAAATTACTCCTTTCTGTGTGACTTTTGGATCTCCACTTGTTGGTGATCGGGTTTTTGGACATGCTCTCAGGCGAGAGAATTGGTCTCACCACTTTGTACACTTTGTCATGAGATATGACATTATTCCTCGGATTTTACTCGCTCCTCTTACATCAATCGAGCGAGAATTACCAGAAATTCTCCAAATCTTCAATCCAACATCCAATTATTTCGGACTCGAATCCATAGGAAAAACCAGGGAAGCCTCAGTTTTTTTTAGTACTGTAGTGAGGAATATATCATCAGTTGCAAGCCACGCCGCCTGTTCATTCATGGGTTGCACCAATTTGTTGTTGGAAGCTGTAACTAGCTTCATTGAACTTAGCCCTTACAGACCTTTCGGAACCTATGTCTTCTGTACTGGGAATGGAAAACTAGTCATCGTGAAGAATCCGGATGCTGTTCTGCAAATATTGTTCTACTGTGTTCAGCTAGGCCACGGACTAGAACTTGATGAGACTGCTTACAGAAGTCTAAAGGAACATCTACTCTACGAAACTGAGTTGCAAGAAAGCTTGGAAATGCAAGATGTAGTGAACTTAGATCATCCAGAAGAAGTTCCATTATATTTGGAAAGTGGTGCTACTGATGAGATGAAATCTGTTGACATGGCCTTAAATGATCTTGGGTTGGTAAGTGTTTCTTATTTCATCTTGGGTTGGTAAGTGTTTCTTATTTCTCTCCCTTCTTATCACTTCGATCTACAGTTAACGATTTTAAATCGTTATGTTTTCAGCACAATTTAGCGGAACATAAGAAAGATACTTCTCAAAAATAAATCTAAGAAACACACTTAAAACAAACGAGATAGATGTGACATAATAAAATTTTGGGTATTTTACAACACTTAGAAATGTGTTGATGAATATAACCATATTTTTTTTGCTAGGTGATGAATATAACCAGATTAATTCCTACAATAATCTTGTTTCTTTTTTCCTTTTTTATCCGTCCAAACGTAGTTCCACTGTTTCTTTTTTTTCGTAATTGATTCTAACGGACAATTACCAAACTTGTTCTCTGCACAAAATTAATTCTAAAAGTCAAAACTCATGATAATAAATTCTTTTCCAGAATGAGAGAATCACCAAAATTGATGTCAAATGGTCCCTAACTGAATCTAGGCTGATCTTTTTCGTCTTTGGGATTCCAGAGCACGAGAGCCAGGTTGTGCATTTGTGCTGCCAGAGAGTTTGAGAAGCAAAAGCTGAGAAATCAGGCAAAGATCAACTCCTACTATAGCAAGATAGAAGATGGACTAAATAGAATTCATGGCTATCGAGCCACATGCGAAGTACATGAGGTGGGCTACTATGACGCCTTCAAGATTCAAAGGGAACAGAGGGATTTCAACACAAATTTGAAGAGGGTTGATTTAGCTGGAATGTGGGATGAGATTATCGAAATGTTGAGGAGGTACGAACTCCCCGATGGCTTTGAAGTTCAGAAGGAGTGGGTAGAGTTGGGGACCAAGTACCGGTGCCTTGTCGAGCCTATAGAGATCGCCAACTACTATCGACACTCGATGAACCAAGGCCTGGGGCCCTACTTGATAAAGGGTCGGCCGAAGCGTTATAGGTACAACCAGAGATGGTTCGAGCACATTCATCGAATGACTGCAGAGTCCTGCTCAGCATCCTGCTTCTGGGCTGAGGTAGAAGAGCTCTGTTCTGAAACTAGTAATAGAACTTTTGAAGAAATGAAGAGGAGAGTGTTGGGACTAGAGAGAGAGGTGTTGAGATGGGTTAGCTCTGGGGAGCTCAGAAGGGATGTGTTCTTCGAGGAATCTACATTTGTCAAGTGGTGGATGACGCTCCCTCGCCTACACAGATCAGGGTCTTGCATTGCACGACTCATGGATGGGAAAGGAACAAACTTTCCGAACCTTCCGACCTCCAGTTAGACACATCAAAGCTGCTTCATCTTCAATAGTCAGCAAATAGGTTATCTTATTTAAACAGTTTTTAATTGCATTCTAAATTAAAGTTTGGTCTGTCTCTAGTACTCAGAAAATAACAAAAGTTACAGAGAGAATATGTACCAGGTCCTTGAAGAAAACTTTGCCATGCTGCTCTTTGTGCTGCATTGCCGATCCCAAACCCAGATAAAGGAGGAGGGTAGCACGTCAGGTTGGCAGAATAACCCTCTAAATCATGATAAACTCCAGGTCCTTGAAGAATAGAAAGTTGCATTCTTGTAGCTTCCCTCTGTTTTCCTCTGAATTTTTGGGAGTATGCAGGCACTTAAACCAGGAAAAAATCATTAGCATTCAAGCAGGTTGTTTTGGACCCTGTTTCTGAAATGGGGTGTTATTCAAATGGTCCATCAGAGACACTTGGATGCACGATAGATTTGTGTTACTTGAATTGTAACTATCTACCCCTAAAAATTAGTTTATGTTATGGTTATGTAGTTTCCCAGTTTGGTTCGATTTGTTCAGTTTCGCAATTCAACAAACCTTTAATGAAAAGACCTACTCTCTGATGGAGAACTTGAGATCAAGACCCAAGGAGAACTGCTGATTGATTGGTAGGGGTGCGCCCACTCACGCCAAAACTAACACTGACCCTAACTAGTATCTTACATGAAAAATTGAAACTCAAAAGAAAATTGCCCATATGAGCAACTAATGCACTATGGGGTTCTAGCCTTCTAGGGAATTATGTGGGGCTTCAGGGGCGCTTTTTTTTAGGGCCAAGCTCGTGGGCCATCTCATCCCTTTATAAAGATTTATTTGTGGTTCTTTATTTTCTGCAAGTCAGCAGGCGGGAGGGACTTGCCCCCTAGCTCTGCCTGTGTAAGCAAACCTCTGCCTCTCAAAAGATAACCATGAACTCAAAATGAAATCCCTTTGGATAGTTTTATTTTTCTGCAATCAGAAACATTAGGATCACCTGAGATCTGAGCCACATATAGGATATAGTACTGGGGTGACAGGTAGTTTAGGCTGTGGACGAACAGTATTTAACTGCCTTTTCCTCCTCTGTGTTCAAAAGCTCACACCACTTCCCCCTGAATGAAGCCAATAATACTTCACTTCTATTTATTCCATCCCCCCTCCCCCCCCTGCCAACCTCTAAAAGTACATAGAAATTTTAAAAAAAATAATAATCAGAGAATATACAAGTCTCCACATACATCCATTCTGATGACATAACAAACTGAGAATCTATGAATGTATTTGTCAAACAACCACTACAGGTTATGTATACATATTTTGGATAGCATAAACAACATAACCAAATATAAAGTTGTCCAGACACCAAGATGTAAATTTCATGCATGCGAGAAACACTCAATTTCATCCACCATGAACACATTTGATTGTAGCGGCAAATGCAGCATCAATTATAAGTATTCATATTCAGACGAAAACAATGGCTACAACCAAAGATGAAGTTACAATGCTGTTAAAGACAAATTTTACCATAGCCTCAATCATCGATATTTAGAATAAAATACTACCAGCATGCTACACTGGAATGTTTTGTCAAGTATAACAGGTTGAATCCCAGTTAAAATGGTCAATAGGATGGATAATAGAATAAAAAAAATCTTCACACTAGAAGCTTGACTATGCTAACCTCTAGGGTAAAATATTCATGCAACCTATAACTCAAGAATAGGAAAGAATAGAAACCGAATATTGCATTCAAACAAAACAAGAAACAGTTTCCAGACCACGGATGAATGCCACGTACTATTCTCCTCATAGTAGCTGCACGATAGACTACTCTAATAATTTACCAAATACTACATTAAAAACACAAATCATACACTGCCCAAACAAAGTTCTGTTACATTGTATGACTTCATGCCCATGCATTTCAAATTAAAGTGACAGACTGCCTGCCAAAGGAATACCCCACCTCCAACATGAATACGCAAATGGAAGTGAATTTTGAATTCACTTCTCTTGATTGTTAAGAAAATCTGCAGCAGACATTCCAAGGGAAAGTCTTCACCTCAACAAGACATTGCTTTTCCAATTTCTAGTGACGCATCCATAATTGCCGTCAGACCCGTTGAACTTGAACATTCAGATCACATAAATATGGCAGCGTTGATAGTATTTTTTTTCCTTGTTTTAATGGTAAATCAAAGCAGATATATTAGTATGAGAAAAAAGATAGGACACAAGGACGAGTTCACGAGAGAGTGGACCCAAAGGAAAAGAGAGCACAAGGAAAAGACTGCTGAAAGTGAGAGGAGCTACCTTATAGCTAGTACGAAGAAAAAGCAACAAAAGAACAGATGTTGTTTGACCGATGTGATCAGAAACTAGCCCTCTTGAGCAAGCTGTTCTACTGCATGTGAGCTGCTATCTAACCCAGATTTGCAGTCACCTCTAGCAGAGAGTCAATAGAGTAATAGGCAACGAGACCTCGAACAAATCTGCTCTTGAGATGCTACAATCCCATTAAAAGGGTTCTGCTCCTTCTACCTTAGCTGAGGACCCACACTCCACCTTAGCCAAGGACCAATAAGATAAGATGCCGCACAGGGAAAACCCAGCTGACACAAAATCTCAAACGCGAGAGGTCAATGCAGCAATAAGCATTGCATGGTATCAAATGTCAACGATATATCTCGGTATCGGTGGGCTACGAAATATCTATATAAGGTATTTGATTTTTTATATTTTTTCAACAATATCGTGCGATATATCCAAAATATCACACAATATTTCGAATATATCGTGCGATATTGTTTTAAACACTTTTTTGCATGTTATCGTGCGATATATGGGATATGTCGCACAATATATCCCATATATTGCGCGACATCCCATATATAGAGGGGTTTGGGACCAAACTTGAGTCTTCACTCATATTTGAGTAAAATGGAAGGCTTGGGAGCTTGATCCATGCTTGGGAGCTTGGGGAAAACATAAGGAAAACTCAACCGAAGGCTTCGACGCTTAGGAAAGTCGAAGATCACAAGAATTTCTTGACAAGGTAATCAATTTCTTCAAATTGACTTATTTTAGAGAGAAGTTCTAGAGAAACTTAAAATTTTCAAATTTCCAGGTTAATACTTAATACTAGTTCAATTGAAATAAACTTAACCGAATGCTTCAATAATAGAGATACTATTATTGATGTATAAACTATTATGTATGACACTGAATGTAATTGAGTTAATTGTCATGTTTGATTAAGAAATGAATGACACTTTGTATGTAAGTTACATCAATATTAGTGAATCATACATTGCCGTCAGCATTAGCGCACATCTTTGGCATCCTTCTCATTGCATCTCTTATATACATTGTTATTTTTTTTTTAAATGATTCTCAAATGTGTATTAACATATATTTTAACATTTCCTAAAATTTCATTGAAAAATTTCATGTTTTTCAATTTTTTTCAATTTTTTCCTCCTCGTGCAATATTGTTCCCGCGATATCCCTGATATTTCTTTTCTCCATGACTCGACATGCCATGCGATATCGACATTCAAAACCTTGGCAATAACTGATCCATAAATTCCTCTTTTCTAAGGCACATAAAACAACCGTTGGCCATCCTCCAGTATCTATTTTTCAGATGATCGCATGTGAGGATCTTGTCTAGCGCTATCACCCACATAAAGAAGGATATTTTGAAAGGTATGGTCTGCTTCCACACAGCCCTATGGAAAAAGGGAGATCGTGATTGACCTTCAAGACTTGATATATAGATCTCACAAAAAAGCGACATTTGTTGTCACAAATCCATAAACTCACTTCTTTGAGAGAAGGGTGCCATTATAGAACTAAGACGACCCAATAAAAGAGAAATACTCTCTAACTCCTAGTTCTGAAGGTGACACCTCAACCAAGGACACCACACTGCTGAGTTTGCAGACCAATCTAGATGTAACTCTACCATGGCGTTCCTATCAACCGCTAGATTCCATAAACTGCCAAACTCTTAAGCGTTGATTGACCACATCATCTATCCTCTCAAAATTTAACCTCGTCCCTCGATTGCTCGACCTACTCTAAAAGAGATGTCTTTCACAAACTTGGGCAATACCCTCATGATGCCTTTCCATGGGCCAAACCATTGGAGCTCTATTGTATGGGAGACAAAGAATAACAACAACAACATTTGAAATGAAAAATAAAAGCTAAAACTTGTATTATATGTGTAAAGAGCTACAAATGTTTTCAGAAGTCTATTGCATTACCCTACAGAACAACAGGAGCATCTCCTTCATCATATTTCATGCTATCAGAATAATAAATAAATAAAAAGGAAATTGCTAGAAAATCATATATGAGTTTCTAATAATAAAGAGGGCAACGACATAGACATCAAACTTCATTATCTCCTCCAGTCATCAACGTAATGAGAAACAACAACGAACATGATAGAGCAAGAAGTAACCACAAATTCTCAAGCAAACTGAATTACATTAATCTAAAACCAGCAACAATATCAACATTCATTATCCACGTTTTTTATTATAAGATATGAAACTATAAGCATCATAGTAAATCAAGATAATTAATTCCCATAAAACACAATGTAGGTCAAAGTTAAAACCTTCATATTGCTGATGTTCTGATGCTCCTCTTAATTGCAACCTGCGTCATAATCCCCTGAGAAAATAACCACAAGAGAATACATTTGAACCACTGACAATAGTAGCTAAGACTAAGAGGACCTAGGGGAATGATATCAACTAAAACGCTTATAATCCCCTTCTGTTGCTGCTTTGAAGAAGGCAAATAAGTCTTTCATTAGGAGCAGTGGGAACGGTATATGTTCTCAAAAGTCAATTTGATATAGCTTGTATAAGGACCACTATAAAAAAAAATGTATATTATCTCAAGTTGAAGAATGGTAGAAAGCATGGAAAGGGAAGTAATACAGAGAAAATACAGAAAAAATGGGAAATGCACCATATCAATCAAGCCTACCTTAGAGAAAATGATTAGTCAGGCCCCAATTTATAATTTTAGGTATCGACCAGTGCCATGTGTATTGCAGCTCATTTTAGGAATAAAACCGCCTACAATGTAAAGAGCAATACCTTGACAAAAGAGCAGTGAAAGCAAGTACCACTAGTAATTTTCCAGAAGGGTCATTTGAAGCTCCATTTTCTTTCCTTGATTGGTAATTAAATTATCCTTATATCAAAGAAGAGAGCAACAACAGATAGAACAGATTCACAAAAGGAGAACCTACACTATAAATGAAAACAAAAAATACCAAATTATGAGAAACTAATACAAACTCCTCAGCTCAATATCACACAGCCACGGTTAGACAAAAAGGTTTGAAACCCCCGACACCTCTCAATCATCCCTGACTAAAGCCCAATCGAGCATGAGCTTTCGAATCTTATTTCTCTCTTTCCAAATGGGCCAGGATATAGCCCTGGGTGGAGAGTACACAGAACATCCAGCTGGGATCCCATCAAGACCAAATGCCAGCAATATAAGGAGCCCTAGAAGGAACGAGGAAGACCCAAGCGACTCTAAATTGGAAAAGAAAATAGTTCAAGAGGTTAATCGCAAAAGGGCAGTGTAGGCACAAATGATCTACTGTATCCTCCGCTGCCAAGCACAACACACATCGATCCAGAAGATTCCAACTTCTACTATCAAAGTGGTTATGAGTCAAGATTTTATCCAAATAGACTATCCAAAGAAAAAATGGCACCTTAGAGGGCCAGAGGAACACTAGGATGCCACACAAACCAACAAGGAAAAAGTGTGCGGGAACTAGGTCGCCACACCTACAGAAAGGATCTCACAGTAAACCGATCTTTGATGACCCTAGACCAAACTCAGTTATCCTTAGATGATGGGATAAGGATGACACAATAAGGATGACACACTCCAAATGGAACAAAAATATAATAAAAACACTCACCTCCCAGTCCTTTAAACGAAACAAGACGAGACAAAAATCCTTGAAGCTCCATGTTCACATAGGGATCAAGTAAAGATGAAATGTAAGAGAAGGCCACCGACAACTGTTATATGAGATCCTGTTTATTCACATGCCCATAGAAGTCTAACATACTAGATTTTGATGTATTCATTTATATACCACCTTATCTATTCACATACCCACATAAATCCTCTACATCAGCACATGCGCCATGCAGGTAATAATTGAACTCACAAGAAGTCCTATTCAGTTCCCGGGTTACTCCAAATCCTTATACCTATATTCACAACTTTCTGGATGAAGATCAATGCTCAAACAGTAGCAGAACACCAAGAAACACACATAAGAGAAGAAAAAGAGAACCCCCCCCACCCACACACACACAGACATAATATTTCCCAAAAGAAACAGAGGTTCTCTTCCTACGACCTTTTACTCATGCTACAAGAACGAGCCAATCAGAATGGCAGGGTCCCTCCATTTCCATTCTTCTCCCCATTTATGGTATCGTACTGCTTCCTGCAGCCTGGACAACGCCCATCAGCCTCAAGAATTCTTTTGTGACAGAAGAGGCAGAGCCGGAATCCACATGAGCAAGGGCAAAAGCTTGAGTCTGTGCAATCCAAATCCTCATAGCAGACAGGGCATGACGAAGGCTGAGAAATTACATTGTGGCAGGAGGCCTGGGTAACAGCTCCACTGCCACAATGCCGCTCCGAATTCATGGAAAAACTATTCTGCTTCAATAGATTGGGAAGACTTTGGGGACGGAAAGCATCATCAGGCCTCCATGCACAACCATTCTCCAAAGACCTGTGATGAATTCCCTCACGCTCTGGTTTCAAAATGTCCACCCCAGAAGCTTTGTTAGGTAATTCGGGCGAAGCAACCAATCCACCGACAGTTCCAGGTTCACCTTACTGGAGCTATCTCTTGGTGTGTTTTGAAAGAAAGGAATAGGCACGTCTTTGACAATTCCGACCCTCGTATCTTAGCTTGTATTCGGCGCATGCTTGTAAAATGATCCTCCATTACACAATTGAGAGGAGAAGTGAGATATTTTGCTGTGAGGAGATCTACTCCTATTACTTCCATTTGCTACGTTTACTTTCTGTATTTTCCTTTTTGTTAGTCTCCTTCAGTTTACCCCTTGTAAACTGTTGTTTTCTTCTTCACTGTATGGATATACTTGATAGGTACTTACTGATAAATGAAAAAACTGATCAGCTTTTCAGAGAATTTGAGATGATTTAACTGGCCCAGCATAAGGAATGCTACCTACCAAATAGTGGCTAGGGGTGGTTCATGAAAAACTTTTTCTGCATAGAAGACTCACATGGAAGTGCATTCTGTTATAAGTATATAATTCATGGACACAAAGACAATTGGCTCGAGTCGGCAAGTCCGTTGGACAAGGAGTACATTTGTGAGCTTATTCTTTTGAAAAATCAAATGCAGCTATCTTTTCCTACAAAATTCCCATAAAAAAGTTTTCAAATTATTTAATATCAAATCATTGCGAGACAAATACACAAAAGGAAAAACATTTGTCTGCAAAACCTACAGAAAGCCATGACCAAGAGAGTGCATTTCTTCAACTTGAAAATCAATGGATGTCATTTTAGCTGGTCTCAAAGTCGCCCAAACTGTAAATCCACACCTTTAATGAAGGTAAAATTTAATTATTACGAGCTTGAATACCCCCAATAGCAGCTTTACCATGTCAGTAAAGAGTAGTTCTCAGTCTCTGCAATGTAAAAGGAGATCAGCATTCCAGCCATGATTTTGAAGTGTATAACAAGGAAAATGAAATTGAAAAGATCAACTACTGATGTTGGAATAAAAGTTACATTAGTTCGATACCACTATATGCACCTGATGTATTTTCCATGTTGGTTCTACAGTGACTTTGTTCTACTTTAATAGAAAGTGATGCGTTAGAACTTAGAAATGAAAACATTTTATTAGAAGTAGCTCATTTGTTAACTCCAGACATTTCATTAGTCATCAGCAATAATCCCATTATTCTACAGTTTCCCTTACTGGGGAGAATTACAAAAAACATCATCCTATGCCCAATATGATCTACGTTGAAAATCATTTACTTTACCACAGTATCCCCATTTACTAAGCTATCTCTGCAAGAACTTCTTTGTTAAGGTAGAATGTGCTATCAATTTCATTGCAGGCAGGTTACGCGCATGGAAATAGTAACAGTGGAGCATCAGCACTGGGACTGGCATCACTTTCTTCTACACTTGCTGAAGTACTTTTGAGTTTTGACAGCATGATCCTTAGCCTTTACACCATCTTCAGTGTCCTCTGCACCCCACAGCCGAGAAGGAATGCCTAGCACAGGCTCTAAGAAGGCTGTCCCTTTTGTCATAACTTCATCCAACTGTTCTGCCCTTGGGTAAACTTCCCCAGATGAATACTTAACGTGCAGATGCAATTCTTTGTGAATGCCTGAATCAGAGTACTCAAAATCTAGATTTGGAATTATAGGTTGTCTGTCCCAGAAGAAATAGCAAGAACCACATCATCCTTTTTAGGCCATTTCTCATTAATTTCTTTAATATCAGGCAAAATAAGGCTGTACAGTGGAAAGCCTAACGAATGGGTCATTAAAACAGAAGAGTGTAAACTACAAAAATACGAAAAAAAAAATAGACAGAATAATTAAACCACGAAGCAGAGTGGCACAGTCAAGTACAATATTCTACAACCATCCAAACATGATGATCAATAGTATCTTTAATATTTGCATTGGTCCTACTTCTACTGTTCTACAGCCAATTTATGATCACAGATTTTTAGAATCCAGTTCCAATGAGCTGTGCTACATTTTTATGATCTGAAGAATAAAACTTAAACAATTGGTTCAACCTTTCCTAGAAAACACAGGGCATTTAAATCTTAAATTGCTGTGCCAAGTGTAAAGACATTGGAACATATGCAACTTCTAATTTTTGCATCAGTTAAACATTGCGAAGTCTAGAGAAAAGGTAGCTCCAGACTCCAAGAGCTACAAAATAGTAAAATGTTGAAAATGCTATCAATGAAGACATGCCAAACAATATTTTAATAACAAAAAATTTTACCCAAGAGAGAAATTTTGCGTGAATAGAATTGCTCAAAAGAATTAATACTTGTAATTTGCTTCAAGAGGGATAAAGAACAAAACCCCCCCCCCCCCCCCCCTCTTTAAAGTACATGATGTGCGAAAAAGAAGGGGAATCTGCACGTCACTTTTATTGGTCATTCTGAGGTGATTAGGGGGATTAAGGTTTACTTCACTGGGGAGGAGGGAGAAAGTATTTTTTTATTGATGTGTCATTGTGTTCTAATTTTTGAAGGACCATAGAGAAGTGATTGTGTTGCTATCATGACAGAATGGAGCAGAAAGCATGGTCCTCCTTAAAGAAGGTGAACCAAGCTTATCTTTGATAGATGTTCACTTGGATACCCAGGTCCTTCCGAGATAGGGACCTATTCAGGGATGACGAGCAGAGAGTAGTCCATGATTTTTTTGGGGGGAGTTAGGGGAGTTTGACTAAAATAAAGCCAAAGTGTTGGCTCTCCCTCAAGCCCTAAAATTTTTCAAAGGTTTGAATATGGGAATTGTGTCATCTAGCGCAACTCCAACAATTATATTAGTAGCACGAGTAAGGGAGGAAGAAAGATGTATGGAGACTAGCTTATATTATAAAAGATATTCAGGACTTCACCTCAACCATGAACATTTTGTTCTCTCTTATCCCAAGGTTGGCCAAGGAACAGGTAAACATTGTAGCTAAAGGTGGTGTTGTCAGGACTGATTGTATATCAACATGGAGATGCCCTTGTAACTTTTTCCCCTCATTTTGCATTCATTTCCTCTAATGTTTCTCTCCCACAATCAGTAAAGAAATATACAGATATCGTAGTCCCCCAAAACATGTGTATACGGGTGCACTGCCCCAAACAGCACCGCATTCAAATGCCCCAAGCTCGCTTGTTTCCACCACTCTGGTAGACTTAGAGCTAACAATCTCCGGAATGCACCGGCAAGTCTTGTTTTGTATCTCTACGCCAGTACCGTAGCTGAGTTTGCAATGATGGATCTACTCGTGCCATTGCTATTCTCTGTTTCTGTCGTCTGGACATTTGAACTCCTCTCTCACCAACCTATCTCTATGTGGATGAGCATACAAGAAACTTTCTTGGCAACTATCTCTATGTGGATGAGCAAACAAAAAACTTTCTAGGCAACCATATCTATGTGGATGAGCATTCCCATCCTCTCCCCACCACCACCACTACTTTGCTACAAGGAAACTTTGTGGCCCATCATTGGCTTCACCTGCATAACTTGTCTGTATCTATTCTGTATCCCATCTTCAATCCTTCTCCGAAATTCCTCTGTCAAACCGATCTCACCTGCTGAACTCAAAGCATCACAAACTAACTTATATGTATATTCTCTAGGAATCGACCCTTCATTGACCAACTCAACAAGAAAATCGCGTGCCTCCAGCACCCTTCCTGCTTCACACAGAGCATGGATAATTGGAGTATAAGAACTTGAAGAGGGTATCCCATGATTCAATGACCTCATCCTCTGCATCATTTCAACAGCTTTATCAATATTGTTAACAGAACTGTAGTATCTAATAAAAGAATTATAAGTGATCCGATTCGGGAGACAGTCCTTCTGAATCATATCATCAAACAGCTCCAACGCCCTATCGATTCGGTATGTTTTGCAACATCCATCAATCAAACAATTATAAGTCACAACATCAGGAACAAATCCCTTAAAAAGCATAAGCCGAAACAAGTGGTTGGCTTCCCACAACCTCCTCCTAATGGCCTTCCTGCACCCAGTCTGCAAGCTGTGCTTACAAAAAGAACTGATCAGAATCGTGTACGTAAATGTATCTGGCGGGCATCTAAAACCCGGTAATTCCATCTGCTGGAACAAAAACCTTGCCTTCTTAAAATTCCCAACTCTGCAAAGAGCATAAATGATTGTATTATAAGCATAAACATCCGGCTTACAGTGCAACTGCTTCATCCGATAAAATGCCGCCAATGCCTCATTGACCAACCCCTCTTCTCCCAGAACTTTTATCAAACAGGTAACAGTAGCAGTTGTCACAAGCTGACAATTCCCTCTCATTGCCATTTTATTGAGAAATTCCCAGAGTTCTTTCAATCTATTCCCCTTAGCCAATACACAAGCCATCTCTCTGCAAGTAATCTCATTATGGGTAAAACCGAATTGGGTTTCAACCCAATAGTAGAACTCTGATGCTTTGTCCAATCCTAATTTGACCTTTACGGGATCTCTATACGCAGCAGGGCCAAGAACACGCATACCGTTGTGAAAATTCTCGGATTCTCGCCGGAGGTCTCTCTGTTTGAGAGGTGACCTGTGCCGGAGACCTTTTTGTCGGCCGAGTGATCGAGAGGATTGGAAAAAGAATCTGGGTATTGATCTTAAGACCTCACAGACGCCATTAACGGTCCAAGGATTGAGGGCAGTGAGCTTGGCGTCAAAGGGTCGATTTTGGAGCATAGCGGCCATTACTGGGTTTATAAGAGAGGTTTTAGGAGGGTGGAGAAGCTTAGATGAAGCTGTGTTCTTGAGGGAAGAATATGGGCGTCTGTGATGAAAGAATAAAAGGGGTTGTTGTAGAAGTGAGAGGAATAAATGTAAGAGATTTTCTCTTCTTCTTGATGTTCTTATCAGAAGTGAAGATGCGACCACCATGGTTGTCTGTAAGTATAGTTCGTTAGGATTCTCTCACTGTGAGAAAGAAAATTAGGAGAAAATGCAGTTATGGTCCTTTCGCGGGAAGGGTCCAAGCCAACTTTGAAAAAAAAAAAAAAGAGGGCAAAGCCGTAACCGGCCCACTGACATGATCAGGGGCAGGCTTATACAACACTCTTTAAAGCCCGGCCCAGTTATCATTATATATAAATATATACTAAAAGGCGTGCTAGCCCTACTCTCAGCTTCCACCAACCGCTTGACCATTCTTGAATCAGTTTCAACGGGTAAAACACTCTCTCTAATCAAGAATGGACATGTGGTTGGTGGAGACTGAGAGTAGAACATTAAACAACAAGTTTAGATTAACAACGACATGTCATAGCCCAAAGGGCTTTTGGGCTACAATTAGGGGTGTTAAAGGGTATGATCAAGAAAGGATCTAGGTCTCTTACCAGAGTCAACCCTCACTTACAAGAATTAGACTCTAGCCCGATCCTAACCCTCAAAGGGACTGAACTAGTTAGGCACAAGTTTTACCCTCAGGGGCTAGGGTCGGGTCGGGTCGGGTCCTAAAAGAAGAGTACAAAAAACTCACATGCATTCCCACTTAATTAATACCAACCTGAATGCAAACCTCCTCGTTTATCCAGTCTTGAGGTGTACAATGCAAAGCGTAACACAAAAACTTTGTTTTTACTTTTTTACTCATTACTCAGTGACAAAGTATAAATTTTTTTTAATTAAAAAGAATAGAAGGTGTTTATTATTCTTTTATATTGAAATTATATACAATATACTCTATTTTGTTATGTGTGTTAGCAATACATTTTTTTCCTATATATTAAAATTTGATACAGTACTAATATAAGTCATATATAGATCTTGGATAAAGCTTCTAAGACCCCCTTAGGGCTAAAGACCACTGAGATCATGCTCTATGAGCACAGGATTTCAGGTGGGGCCTACCATGTGAAATGGGTCCCACCTGAAATCCCATGCTCTTAGAGCATGGCTCGGTGGTCTCGGCCCTAATGGGATCTCAATAGCAAAGCCCATAGATCTTATATGTATAATTTTAATTTTATTAAAGTGTTAACATAAGTCATAGTACTAATTTTTTAAATAGTGTAACATAAGGCATTTTTAAACCGTATTTACATAAGACACAATACTAGCATATATTGAATTTTGATACAATACTGACATAAGTCATAATATATATATATATAAATTTAGCACAATACTAAAAAGACATTTTGACACGAGACAGTATTAAAGTGTTACTATATAACTAAAATACGTATAATATAGATCTTATATATAATCTACAACACTATACATGTATAATATGTTGTAATAGATCATGTGGGGATCTGGCTCCTCTACTTGCCCAGCTGTGCTGGGATCGTGCTTGGGTTTTAACCCCTGCATGACACCTCACCTCACTAACATCTAACGGTTCACGATCAATTCAGCCTTAAGGGTTTTATGAGTGAAAAAAATGGGTGGAAAAATATCCGCGATTCTCCCTCTTTCGAATTACTAACAAAGAAGAAAAAAAATTGAAAACAGAAAGGGATTCCGACAACTTAGGCTGATCCACCGCTCTCCACTGCTCTCTCCATTGCTCCACTCTCTCTTTCGAATTACTCAAAACCAGAGAGGGGTACTGGCGACCTATGGGAATATGTTGCTCTACTGCTCTCCACTACTCTCTCCATTGTGATCAGGTACTTGAATTTCCTCCCTATGAGGAGAATCCTATGCTTTCATAGAGAGGGAGATTCAAGGATTTTTCCTTGGTGTATCCCTAACATTCTCACTGGAGTAGAGTTCCCTTCTTTATCATCTATTTTTTTTGTTGATATCCATATTTTCTCCCAAGTATAGGGAGAAGAGGAATATGACATGGTTAAATTTGTTGATATCCCATCGAAACCCAAAGAAAATTAAAAATGAGTTCAATTTTTCACGAAGTTAAAAAAAAAATGATCTGTATTTGTAAATGTCAAATACCTTAAGAGTATTTTTCTTCTAAACCTTCATATTGTTGCATATACAATTTGTAAAAACTATATTTTGTTCAATTAGATGGATTCAAATTCTTTGGCAAAATTAATATTCTACTCATCAAAGAAGTGGCCTAACAATTGGAAGACTCAGATCACAGTTACTTGGGAATTTTTAATCCAGTTAGTCAACCCTTGTGGCCTAGTCTGTCGAGTTTCAAAATCCAACCAGTTCTAATTAGAAATTAACAATTCTAGTTCTATTATTAAACTGATTTGGGCTGAATTGACTCGATTGAGTTTTGAGTTGATTCGATGAGTTTTCAGACAATGAATTGTAGGAGACTGGTTTATAATAATTGAAAATTTTGTATTTCTGACTGAATACATGCATGAAATGTAGGAATGGTTTAATGTGTCACTTCACATTCTATGTCTCTTTGTATGTAAATTGCATGTAGATTTTGGTTGTATTTGCTTCAGCTATTGGGAATGAATGATTTAATGGCTATAGCTGACATTATTGTGGATGACTTGGGTGCTTCTGCTTGGAAACCTAAATGTGACATGAAGTTTGATTCTGAACAAGATGCATATGATTTATATAATGGTTATGGATGAGAGTGAGGTTTGGTATTAGAAGAGACACCTAAAATAAGAATAAGAGTACTAGTAAAATGACTTCAATGATATTTGTGTTCTAAGGAGGGTTTTTGAGGCAAGGACAAGCCCCGGATCTCTGATTCCGTAGACTAGCGCCAAAATACACCACAACTTTAGGACAATGCTGTTAAGACTATTGCAAACTCCTGATTAGTAATTGTTCCTTATATACAACTATGAAAAAGCTTGTAAAGTTGTAAATGTCATTTCTCTACTTGGATTTAAGTGACTTGAAGTATTCTGCCCATTTGGAGAGCTTCTGGACATTTCTTGTGTAGTAAATTGTGGCCTCCGGACAAACATACAAGAGGTTTTCTAATACCCTTTTGGATCTCATTCCCAATTACACAGTCAAGGCTCTTATATAAAATTGGTGCAAGGACAACAATATAAGGTTTTCTAATACCACTGACTGCATCAATATCTCATCCTCATCCGGAGTTGAAATGAGCTTTTCAAGCTTGTGTTGGGACTGAAAGACAAAATTAAGACCAGAGGGATACACGGCCTATCAATAGAGATAATAGGGAGGTATCATCTCTTACATTGAAAATGACAGTTCTTAAACCATATGAACTTATATTTGGAAGATTCAAGCTCGCCATGTAGAAATACTAGAATGAAATATAATCTTCCAAGCTAAAATGAATGTCCTGAAGGAATTGTTGGGGAATATCATATGATTAACAAAACAAACTTCATCCGTGATAATAATAAACTTCATCTGTTCATACACAGTTCAAGCATAATGGTAGACTGCACTCTTTCCACAAAACAAAATAACAAAAAAAGCAACAACTATTCCTCCTAAATTTTTTTAAAAAATAGAGAATTCTGATTCCATTTTGAAGACCGATTTTGTAAGTTGTTAAATTCCGATTCTATTCTTGCAAATCAGTCTTGTAATTAGCATTGAAATTCCAATTTCATTCTTGTAAATCGACCTTTTAAGCACAAAACTTCATACATGTGATGCTTAGTCTAAAGCCACTAAAAGGTTGTCTAAATGGTTCTATATTTCATCGCACCACTAGATAAAATTGTTACATTGTTTGCCCTGCTAGATCATATTAACAAATCATCAGTATTCGTTTTCTAATGGCTCTTAATTATAATTAATGCATTAATCTTACCATTTTCCCAACACATGAATAGAAGTCTCTCTCATGATTGGCAATTGTTTTTGATGTCTTTATTGTACAAGGATCCGCTCCACAGCCACAATACTTTGTTGGCCATGTCTGGTAATTGCTACTTATAGATGAAGATGTCATTTTCTTACACAATCAAACATTATTATCGAGTTATAAAAGTTTTATAGAAACATCACAATATGTAAGGATGCTCGATCCCAACAAGGTTTAATCATGCAATGACTTAGCCAACCCTTGAATTAGCTAGCCAATGTCACAAACATAAGCACTTCTCGAATCCTACTTCAGATTGCCAATTATTAGTACAATTTAAAGATTGCCAACTGTGAATTTAAAGGTTATTTCAGATAATAAACTAAACTAGGTTGCATCAATTCGACAATTAGGAGGAGGCAACCTAGTTTAGTAACCTATTTTTGGATCAAAGCTCACAATGAAACATATGGACATGATTAACTCCTATAATTCTAGGGGGTTATGAGTTATAAATCAAAAGGTGCCCTCTTCTTATGGGATACTAGACAATCTTGTCTAGGTACAAAGATAAACGGGTCCAGATTAAGTCGTTCTTCCTATTTTATTTTTATTTTTATCTAACTCGATCTTAGGAGCCTTAATCCCAGTGATGAATCAAATGAACATGACAATAACAATCAGACGATATCATATTACTTAAATAACTTCAATGTTTCTATAAAACTGGATGGTTGATCAAATGGTTGAGAAACATTTACTTTGATCAAATGCTTGAGAGACGTTTAGTTTAATGGGGATGATAGGTGCATAACCTTGAAGTTTAGTTTAGTGTCCTGGTTCTATGATTGAAGCTTATGTGCAAGCAAATTTGTTCATTGAAGCTTTGAAATTCGATTTTTGTGGTATTCTTGTTTAGATCAAGTGGACAATATGGCAATGATAATTGCAACGTAGTGGCTTGATAACAAAATAAGTAAATATCAACACTTCAGCTAGTTCACAGAGTATGTTGAAAGGCTACTAAATCCATGATTTAAAATATCTAGTTTATCAATACATTTTGGTCGAAACCTATCAGTTTTTCCATTTACCAGTATGATATTCAACTGGCATTCATGTGTTTAGGTAAGTATCACTTCTTAACTGAGATTGTTGCTCTTTCTTGCTTTTCTTCAAATTCTTTCACCCTTTCCTATTTGCCTTCAAACCCAACCTTCTACACCACATTCCCTCAACTCCATTAAAATGAAATGTGATATATATACATATATATATATATATATATATTAGAACAAAAACAGTAAAAGTAAATAAAGTCTAATCCCCTCCCGTGGTTTTGAGCTCCACTCAACCAAGTGTCCTTGTCCTCAACATGAAAAGTGAGGAGAGGTTGGTGAAAAATGTGAGTGCCTAACCCTGAAGTTACCCTCAAATAGAAAAAAAAAAGGAAGGATGATAGAAAATAGGGCAATATATCAAAGGTCCACACATAGAAGAAAGACATAGACTAGTTGGATCGATCAACCATACGCAAATGAGGAAAAAACTAAGCAAGAAAAGAAATACAGCTAAACACAAAAATGGAAAATTTTCATTGTAAAATGAGCAAAAAAACAATTACAAGAAACCAAGATCCAAAGACCCAAAAAAGAAACAGATGAAGAAATCAAGGCCCATGAGCAAGAACACAGAAAAAGAACATAATCATAATCACAAGTTACTGCATTTTAAGCAAAAGTAGAGAAATATGATCTATTTCTTTTGTTCTTCAGTAAACCCAAAAGTGGTCGAGGAGAAGTAGATAATAAAAAGATAATAATGAAGAAAATGAATTACATAACAATATCACCATGTAGATCTCCTCGTCGGTGGTGGCGCTAGGCGCTAGGCGCCATTAATAAAACAGGTGAATTTGTAATGATGGTGGTGATATGGTGTATCTCACGCATACCATAACCATACATGTACTATTAGTCGGAACCTCAAAAGTCGTTGATATGGGTTCTTCTTTTTCGAAAGCTCTTAGTTAACCTAACATTTGGGGCTTTTGAATGGATTCTTCTTCAGAAGCTCTTGGTTAACCTATTAAATTGGTGCCTGGTTTGGCTTTTGGCGGAATGGATTCACCCGAACCCCTCTATGGTGTGGAGGGTTTTTCTTCTTCTTTTTGGATTGGGGCTAAATTGAAAGTGAAGGAGAGGAGCTCGAAATCGGGTCCTAGGTTGGGCTTCTGGTTGAACTAAAACCCTTAAGGTTGAACTTATCGTGAACTGTTGAATGTTAGTAAGGTGAGGTGTCGTGCTAAGGTTAAAACCCAAGCATGATCCCAGAACGGCTGGTTAAGCAGAGGACCCAAATCCAGCATGTGGATGGTACCCTCAAAGCTCAATAGAGAGCCCGACTGCCACCCCTCTTTCTTGGTTTGGAAGGTATCAAGTAACACACATTAAATACATAGACAAAGTCAGACACGCACTCACTCCAAAAGGACATGTTATTATTATTATTTTTTTTGATAACACACAATACTCACATACACTATATCATACCCACACAACCAACACACACACCTCTTGAGGCACAAACCAGTACACCCACATACCCTCTCAAAAAAGAGAGGGCAGTTAAGGGGAAACCTCCAAGGGAATAACCCATCGATGTGAGACTATTTAGTTCTTTTTTGATAACACACAATACTCACAAACACACAATATATCACACTACACAACACCAACATACACACACCCCTTATGGCACAATGTCACGGGCAATTTATGTTGCTAGGCAAATCCCGTGCGGCACTTGATCAATCCGTCGATCAAGTCAACATGTTCGGACAGTTACCTAAGAAACAAGAGTAAAGCACACCACAATGCATAAGAAAGAAGCAAAGATCAATATTATTGCATAAAGGGAAAGGTTACAAGACACTATACAGGTAATGAAAATAAAAGACACTAGGGGAGCAGGTGATCAAAGATGGTGCAAAGACAACTCACTCAAGTGAACTACCACCTCCCCTATAAGGTGGATGATAAACCTTTTACAAGTTGGCAGAAGGAAACATCTTATGTGCTAGTGGAGTCATACTCCTTTATTACAAAAATGTCACTAAGACTTTGATTACTAAACTACCCTTTAATAAAAGATAAAAAGATACAAATAGTGCCACCACCAAGGCCATGCAAACATTGCTGGACGAATGTTCGTGACACACTCCCCTACTTGTTAAGTTGACTCCCTCTTCGACTTTTTCGTTAAGTATTCTTCAATCTTATCTGCGAAGGGAGAAGGGTGACGCTTAGTTCCCAACTAGCTTCGGCGTCGGATAGCCCTTTCCATATTACCAAATACTCCATGTACGCGGGCCTGGTCGATGAGGCTTGGACATGACAATCCGCAACAATACGCTCAACTTTTCTTTGGGGTACGATCGTTACGATAGCTCCAAGCCGGTTTGGAGTGTTGCGAGTGGGGTCTTTATTGTCTGCATTATACAGCTTTAACACACTGGCATGGAAGATCGAGTGATATCTGTGAAGTGACTCAGACAGTTTCACCCTGTAGGAGACTTTTCCCACCTTTTCAATGATAGGGAATGGTCCTTCGTACTTGCAAACTAAGCTTATGTTACCTTTACGAAAGAACTTCAAGTTATCCGGATTTAACTTTATCAGCACTAAATCTCCCACCTTGAACTTATCTTGCCTTCGCTTAGGATCCGTAAAATTCTTCATTCTTCTAGCAGCTTTCTCAAGGTATACTCGGGCAATATCCGCATTCTTATTCCACTCTTTGGCAAACTTGTAGGCGCTAGGGCTGGTTCCTTGGTAACCGACAATGACTGTATGAGGCGTTAGTGGTTGTTGCCCGGTTACTAGCTCGAATGGACTCTTGTATGACGAAGAGCTCTGTTGTAAGTTGAAGCAAAATTGAGCGACATTGAGCAAGTTCACCCAATTCTTCTGATTAGCACTAACAAAGTACCGAAGGTATTCTTCAAGAAGAACGTTAAAATGCTCGGTTTGGCCATCAGTCTGAGGATGACTACTTGTTGAGAAGTTGAGCTTGGTCCCAAGAAGTTTGAACAATTCTGACCAAAACTTTCCCGTGAATCTTGAGTCCTTGTCGCTTACAATGTTCTGAGGCACACCCCAGTATTTCACTACATTCTTCATAAACAAGTAAGTTGCTTCCTCTGCTAAATAGTGCAATGGTGAGGGGATGAAAGTAGCATACTTTGAGAATCTGTCGATCACCATCAGGATCGACCCAAACTCCCCCACTTTTGGCAAAGCCGAGATGAAGTCTATAGAGACACTCTCCCATGGTCTCCTAGGGATAGGTAATAGCTCTAAGAGTCCAAGAGGACTATTCCTTTCCACCTTATCTTGTTGGCACACAAGACAGGTCTTCACATATTTTGCAACATCATCTCGCATACGAGGTTAGTAGTAACCCCGTTCTAGCAAGGCAAATGTGCGACGTCATCCCTGATGGCTTGCCCAAAGAGTATCATGACACTCTTTTATAAGATCCTTCCTGATTTTTTCCATCCTTGCGACAAAGATGCAACTTCCTTTTGTGTAAAGAAACTCATCGTTGATCCAGAAGCGACGAGTTTTGCCACTTTCAACTAGTGGCCAAATTACCTTAGTTTGATAATCGGTCTTCAACCCTTCACGGATCTTATCGTGTAAGGTAAACTGCACCCGTTGCACACTCCTATGCATCACATTCTTTAGGCCCGCATGTTCCGCTTTACGACTTAAAGCATCGGCAACATTGTTATACCAATCCGGCTTGTACTCTAACTCGAAGTCGAATTCCGCTAGCAAGTCTTGCCAACGCGCTTGCTTAGACGTTAGCTTCTTCTGCATCATGAAGTGAGACACGGCAAAATTGTCGGTCTTCACCACAAATTTTGATCCAAGTAAGTATTGCCTCTACACCCGATGGCAATGTACCACTGCAAGCAACTCTTTCTCTTGAGCTGTGTAGCGACGCTCAGTTTCAGATAACTTTCGGCTTTCATAAGCAACCAGATGTTCTTCTTGCACTAACACTTCTCCAATATCATAGTCTGACGCATCAGTCTGTACTTCAAAAGACTTCACCAAGTATGGCAGTGCAAGAATAGGATGTTGGGCCACGGTAAGCTTCAGTCTCTTGAAGGCTTCCTGGCACTCCCTTGACCATACCCATGCATGATCATTCTTAAGTAGGTCAATCAATGGTGCTGCAGCTGTTAATTAGCCTTTAATGAACTTACGGTAGTAGTTCACAAGGCCTAAGAAAGATCGTAGCTCAGTGGTAGTCGTAGGTGGCTTCCACTCTTGAATGGATCGGATCTTGTCCTCCTCTATTCTCACTTGTCCCTTGCCTAAAACGTGGCCAAGGAAACTAATTTGTTCTTGCGCAAATGAGCACTTCTCCTTCTTAACATATAAATTGTTCTCTTTTAGCAAAGCCAACACCTTTTGTAAGTGCTCAACATACTCCTCAAGAGTTGAGCTATATACCACGATATCATCCAAGTAAACCACAACGAACTTGTTAATGAACTCATGGAATATCTGGTTCATTAGATTTGAGAAGGTAACTGGTGCGTTGGTAAGGCCGAAATGCATCACCATGAATTCGAATGCGCTATATCTTGTCACGCAAGTCATCTTAGGTTCGTCACCCTCCGCGACGCGAACTTGATAGTAACCTGACCACAAATCAAGCTTACTAAAGTATTTGCTATCTCAAGTTGGTCGAACAAATCAGCAATCAACGGGATGAGATACTTGTTCCGCACGGTCAACTTGTTCAATGCTTAATAATCTACGCAAAGCTTAAGACTCCCATCATGCTTGCGCTGGAAGAGGATTGGTGCCCCAAATGGTGCCTTGGAGGGACGAATGAAGCGTGACTCCAAGAGATCATCAAGTTGCTTTTGAAGTTCAGCAAGCTTCGGAGGGGCCATACGATAAGGGGCTTTAGGAGGCGGCTTAGCCCCGAGAACTAGTTCTATCTCATGGTCAATTGCTCGACGAGGAGGAAGGGATTTTGGCAACTTTTCGGGCATCACGCTAGTAAACTTGGCCAACATCTCGGTCACTTCATTCGGAACTGGACCTTGCTCTAGTTGAGATTCTTCCCTCAACGTAGCCATATAAGTCATCTCTCCCTTCTTTAACCCTTTCTTAAGCTGTAGGGCCGAAAGCATCTTCTCTCCACATTTACTTGCCACTGTTTGAATCATACATGGAGAGTCACGAAAGATGCACAACGATCGCAGGTAAGGCATTGACACAGCCTTGGATTCCTGCAAGAATTCCATTCCCACAATGACCTAAAAGTCATCTATACGAATCACTATCAAGTTGGTTTTTCCTGACCAAACTCCTACTTCAATGGGCACCCCCTTGGCTACCCAATGAATACGCTTTGCTGCTGAGTTCACAGCTTTGATGCGACTTGAATCTTTCTTTAGCTTCAATCTCAGTCGCTTAGCTTCTCCTTCCACAACAAAGTTGTGAGTTGCCCCCGTATCCACCATGGCACGGGTGGCCTTCCCATTGATTTTCAAATCAACGAACATGAGCCCCTTCGACTGTAATGCTTTCCCATCACCCTGAGTCTTAAGAGCATTAAGCAACCTGATGGCTCCCCTCCTAGGCTGCTCTTCCTCATCATCATCACTCGCGGATAGTTCCTCATGCATAGCCGAGTTACCTACTGATGCTTGCAGGGCATTGAGGGCTTGTTTCTGTGGACAAATTGCTACTCAGTGTGGTCCACCACAAAGGAAACACTGCATCGCCTTGGAACCCGAACTCTTTGATGTTGAAGCTTCCTTGCTCGACCCAGACTTGTCATTGTTATGCTTCTTCTCATTGATGGTCGAGAAGATTTGTTGTGGCTAGTGTGGGTCGAGTTCGCCTTTTTCTTGTTAGGATCACTTGTGGAGTAGTCATTTAGACGCTCTGCTGCTGTTTGTGTTGAAGCTAAGTCTTGAACACGTTGCCTCTGTAACTCTGTCTGTGCCCAAGGTTTTAATCCCTCCATGAAGTAGAACATCTTGTCTTTCCCGGACATGTCCTTGATGTCTAGCATGAATACCGAGAACCGCTTTACATACTCACGCATCGCGCCTGTCTGTTGCAACTGTTGCAAGTTCCTTCAAGCGATGTACTCCACATTCTCAGACAAGAATTGGGCTTTCAACTCCCTCTTCAAGTCCACCTAAGAATCAATGATGCATCTCCCATTCTGAATGTCCTCGTATCGAGTACGCCACCATAACTTGGCATCACCCGATAGATACATTGTTGCTGTCAAGACCTTGGCTTCCTCTAATTCCTGTCTCACGGCTCGGAAATACTGTTCCATGTCGAATAAAAAATTCTCAAGTTCTTTTGCATCTCTTGTACCACTATACGAGTGAGGCTCTGACACCGTCACCCGACTATATATCTCGGTAGGACCATGAGGGTGTGAACCAACTACCATGGTAAGCACATTCAACCGGTTTGAGAGCTCCTCAATCTTGGCCTGGAAAGCATCCACTGTCCTGTTGGACGAATGATCGTGACAACAAACCAATACACCCACATACCCTCTCAAAAAAGAGAGGGCAGTGGGCTTCAAGGTGACAAAAAGACATGTTATTGGTCATCCCAATAAAAAAAATTTAATTAAGTAATGACATTTTTCAGAGCAACACGTCTCTAGGGCTGTTTTTAATCCATACTCGCAATAAACACTCAATAAAAAAATTTCAAAAGTAAATTTTTTTGTCCCTGCAATACGTCTCTTTAAAAAAAAATTAAATATTCTAATTCCTATGTATATATATATTTTTATTGGAGGTGGACCAATAGCTGATATGCTGTAGCCCTGTGCATAACAACAGGACTGTTGCGCTAATCCACAGTCAGCCTGAGAGTGGGCTAAAAAGTAGCATTTAGACATCACAGCAACATCAAGACAAGAACCGGCGGTCCGAACAAAGACTCATCGTATGCTCTCTCGCATCTTTACTCCAAAAAAACAACAATATGTCAATAACCCTCGGTGATTTCAAAGCCCATCTACTCTTTTTTGGAAATCTCGGCGCCACCATTGATCTTATAGCCATGTCTTTTTGTCCCACACCTAATCTAGCTATAGTCTCTCTCTAGACTCTATATATATGGATGGATACGTACACTAACTGGTCATAAACCTCAATAACTTTCTTTAACAGTTAGGCCTTCTTCTTCTACCATGTCATCTTCAGCTACTACCTTCCCAACGGTCGACAAATGTGCATCCATCGGCCGCGAGAAACACACGGTGGTCGCCGACATGGATGGCACCTTGCTAAGGGGACGTAGCGCCTTCTCTTACTTTGCGCTAGTCGCGTTCGAGGTTGGTGGGGTACTAAGACTTCTTTTCTTGCTATTGGCTTCACCGCTAGCCGGAATTCTATACTACTTTGTATCGGAGTCTGCAGGAGTTAACGTTCTTGTTTTCGCAACATTTGTGGGGATGAGGGTGTCGGATATAGAGTCTGTGGCACGAGCTGTGTTGCCGAAATTCTACTCGAGTGATATCCATCCGGAGTCTTGGCGCGTGTTCTCGTCGTGTGGGAAGAGGTGTGTTCTTACGGCGAATCCGAGGATCATGGTGGAAGCTTTCTTGAGAGATTTCTTGGGAGCTGATGTAGTTATTGGGACTGAGATTGGGACTTATAAAGGTAGAGCTACTGGGTTAGTACGTCGGCCTGGTATTCTTGTGGGGAAGAACAAGGCTGATGCTCTTCGGAAGGAGTTCGGAGAGACGATGCCAGAGATTGGGCTCGGTGATCGGACTACTGACTTCCCCTTCATGACATTATGCCAGGTTTGCAATATCTATTACTTACGTACACTTGTATATACCATACCAATGGCCGTCTTTAAGTTTTGAGCAGTGATAGGCGTACGTGGAAATGAATTTTAAAATCCATTTCTCAGCTACGTTCCTTATAAAGTATAAAAAGGGAGCTCCGCTTGATGCAGAGCTCCCCATGAAAATTAATCTCTTAAATTAAATGCATGAGTTCGAATCAATTCCAGCCCGGTTCAAAAAGTCATTTGAATCCTTGATAAAAAAGGATTAATTTCATATCAGAACCTCAGTTATCTTTAAATGACAAATAAAAGCTTACTTTAAAAAAAATTCCTCCATCATCATTGACTAATGGGTCTTGATCCAAACATGTATACATATAGCCTTTTCCGTTATAACCGGACTTGGGGCGGTGGCATCCTTGAGATCGCCCGTGTCCCTTCTCATACTCTTTAATTGTGGTTAGGATTCATCCATCCTAGGGTACACCCAACCAAATCCAGTTACACCCTTGAAGTCACCACGTGTCTGGGATTCACCCACCCTAAGGTACACCCACCTATCTATGGTTTTAGAAAAAAAAACTTTAATTTAATAATATTTTTTCTAACCACAGTTAAAAAAATAATTTTAAAAAAAACCTAGAATAAGTTGGTGAATCTAACCACAGTAGTTAAGAAGTATCAATAGGGACATGTGTTGACCTCAAGGATGTAACCGGACCCCCAAATCCGGTTATAACATAAAAGGATTTCAATCCTTTGCTAAACCGTAAAGAATTATGGAGTCAAATCCAGCAAATCTAGTGATCACCCTTTGAGGTGGCCACATGTCCACTTTGACAGCCCTTAACGTGGTTCAGATTCGCCCACTGTTAGGGTTCAATCACCTATTATTGGTTTTTAGAAAAAAAATGTTAATTTTATTTTTTTTTAATATTTTAATATTAAAAAAACCCTTTAAACAGTTTTTTAATTTTAAAAAATAGAATTAATATTTTTTTCTAAGAACCAAGAATAGGTGGGTAAACCCTAGGGTGGGTGAATCTGAACCACAGTTAAGGGATATCAAAGGAGACACGTGGCAATCCCAAAGGGTGAGGCAAATCCGGTTACGATGTTAACGGTAGAGGATTTGACTCTAAAGACTATATGTAGAACCACGTTAGGACCAAGACTCATTAGTCAATGATGACTAAGGGTATTTTTGGTAATAGAATTAAGATTACTCACGGCTGTTCACCAAATTAGACTGTAGGTCCTTATTTGTCAAAATCTTGAAACATTGGGTCTGTGAAAGGAAAATTTTTTAAAGTAGGTACTTATTTGTCATTTTAAGATAACTTAGGTTCTGATATGGAATTAACCCAAAAAAAAATCATATTTTAATGAGCACTGCTTAGCGGACCCATAGGTCTGTTTCCTAACTTATCCCGTGTCCTCGTGTCCCTTTTAACACCCCTTTTAACCCGGGTTAAGCTTAATAAAATTAAAACTATGATTTTGGTTTTTTTTTTTTGAAAAACCATGATTGGATTGCTTAACCCTAAAGATGAGTGAATCTTAGTCATAGTAGGTGAGTATTTAAAATTGGGATGTAGACCAATGAGGACCGGCCATTCTGTATCAAAATGGGGACCCTGAATACGTTAATAATTTTCCTATCTTAATTGGCATAGCCATGGTGCAAGTGGAGTTTAAATGGGCAACAACGCTCGCTGTTCTGTTGCTCGTATTTGTCTTAGAAAATGAGAGTCCCACCTGTTATGGATGTGGAGACCACCTTTGTTTGAATGTGGGACCCATTTTTTAAGACAGAGACAAGCAATAATGCAACGAGTACTGTTTCCCATCTGTACTCACACAATAAGGCGGACAAAAAAAAAGGCTAAAGCTTCTGAGACCCTATTAGGGCCGAGACCACCAAGACCATGCTCTAAGAGCATGGGATTTCAGGTGGGGCCTACCATGTGAAATGGGCCCCACCTAAAATCCAATGCTCTAAGAGCATGGTCTCGGCCCTAATGAGGTCTTAGTAGCAAAGTCCAAAAAAAAATTATAATTTATAAGGGGCAATTACAGCCTCAACTTTTGAGAAAAAGAAATTATATTTTTTTATACAATGCTCATTAATTATTTAACAAGTCATATTCATGGGACAAAGGGCCAGTTGTCCCCTTAAATAAGGAGGAACAACACAAGTTTGATATGTAAGAAGTGACTCAAGAATTTGGTCCAGGAAAACCCCACCGGCTTAGAACCTTTGCATCACTAAAACCTATAATATTTCACAGATAACTATCAATTAAGAGATCCGGTTGAGCAGATAATCAGAGTAACCTAAAAACTGCTTTTGCTATGTGTAGTTAAGTAGTGAAAAATTTTAATTGATCAAAATACCTTATCATAAAGCAATTTTTGGGCTGCTTGTGCTATTTGTTGACGTTGATCCCAATGCATGCATGATTGTAGGACTTGAGAAATAGGTTACTAACCCTCCGAAAAAAAAAAAAAAAGGTTTACTTGATAGAAATACCAATAAATTTTAAACCCCGAACGGGTGAAATAGTGGTTCCCGCAAACTTACGCCTCATGAAGTGGAAGGTCTTGGGTTCGACTTCCCACTCCCCTTTGGGGCTAGTCCCACACAGATTTTCTGGGCTTACCTGGTGTGGCGGGTTGTGGACTCTCGCTGCACCCTTAGGGATTAATCTAACCCAAAGGGTTGGGGACACCCTGAGTCTCCAAAAACAAAATAATTATCGATCAACTAAGATTACATTCTTACAAGAAAATCCTGGCTCCGCCCTAGGGGTGATAACGAGCCGAGCCGAGTAGTGGTGTGTTCAAGCTTGTTCGTTTATTAAACGAGCTTGGAAATCATGTTCAAGCTTGAGTCATTTATTAAATAAACGAGTTCGAGCTTAGAAATCATGGTATTAACTAAAATTTTAATATAAGATTATAGTTATATAAAGGATATTCTTATCATATAAAATGCAATATATACCATTAATCTTTACTTAAATGAAATAAATATATTTTAAATATTTTAGTAGGTTAATATGTATATATAATCGAACTGAGCTTTTATTGAGCCAAGCAAGAGTGTGTTCAAGCTCATCAACTTGTTTACTAAACGAGTTCGAAAATGGTATTCAAGCTCAGCTCGTTTACTAAATAAACGAACGATACTTGAGCTTTCAACGAGTCAAACCCGAATAGTTCACGTAAACCTACTCCGCCCCTAGTTCCAACATTATGCAACAGAAAGAAAGAGTGCAATAACGTTAACTGACTGGTTTTTATATGCACCGTGAATGCAGGAGGGTTACGTGGTCCCGCCGGCCAAGCCCGATGTCGAGGCCGTCAGTCAGGATAAGCTGCCGAAGCCCATAGTCTTCCACGACGGCCGGCTAGTCCAAAAACCAACTCCTCTCGTAGCATTGCTCACCATTCTCTGGATCCCTGTAGGCTTCATACTCGCCTGCATGCGAATTGCCGCCGGATCACTCCTACCCATGCCTCTCGTCTACTACGCATTTTGGGCACTCGGCGTCCGAGTCACCATTAAAGGAACGCCACCTCCTCCAGCCAAGAAATCAATTGGCCAATCAGGAGTCCTCTTCGTCTGTTCCCACCGGACCCTCCTGGACCCAATATTCCTATCCACTGCTCTAGGCCGTCCAATTCCTGCTGTAACATACTCTCTATCTCGTCTATCCGAGTTCATCTCACCCATCAAAACTGTCCGACTCACTCGAGACCGAGTCACTGACGCGTCCATGATAAAGAAACTCCTAGAGGATGGTGACCTAGTCATATGTCCCGAAGGGACTACTTGCCGAGAACCATTTCTGCTTAGATTCTCGGCCTTGTTTGCAGAACTAACGGACCACCTTGTACCAGTGGCTATGGTGAATCAAATGAGTATGTTTCACGGCACGACGGCGAGAGGGTGGAAAGGGATGGACCCATTTTACTTCTTCATGAACCCAAGTCCTGCATATGAGGTAACCTTCTCCAACAAATTGCCCATGGAGCTAACGTGTAGCGCCGGAAAGTCGAGCCACGACGTCGCGAATTACATTCAGAGGGTGATTGCTGCAACTCTCTCCTATGAATGCACTAGCTTCACTAGGAAGGATAAGTACTTGGCACTTGCCGGGAACGATGGGACTGTGCTTGCGGCTACCAAGCTCATGGGTTGCTAGAAATTCTTAGTTTTGTGTCTCTTTTGTATCAAGGATGGTGTGTCTTCTTCTAGTTTCATAATCAAATGGTTGTGACTCGCTTTCTGTTGAATTTTATCTTTTCTTTTACTTTTTGTTTCATGTAAAAGTGGGGTAGAAAATTAATGGTGCCAAATCATCTCCAGTGATAACCGGATGTAGCACATCCGGTTATCACCCTTAGAGGTCGCCACGTGTCTCCTTTGACACCCCTTAACCGTGGGTAAGGTTCACCCACCCCTAGGGTTCACCCACCTATTTTTGGTTTTTTTAAAAAAATATTAATTCTATTTTTAAAATTAAAAAACTGTTTTTAAAGTTTTTTTAATATTAAAAGCAATTTTTTAATTTTAAAAATAGAATTAATATTTAAAAAAAAAACCAAAAATAGGTGGGTGAACCCTAGGGGTGTGTGAACCTTACCCACAGTTAAGGGGTGTCAAAGGAGACACGTGGCAACCTCTAGGGGTGATAACCGGATGTGCCACATCCGGTTATCACTGGAGAGGATTTGCACCCAAAATTAATAGACCTGCACCATAATATTTCAAATTCTGTAATTGATTTTGGAGTACTTTAACTATGAACCGGATAATCGGTTTAAGATTTCAGTGGAGCAACCCAATATTGACTTGGAATTTTCTAAGGTTAGGACTCCGGTTATGTCCTACCGTTAACACGTCTCTTTTAATACATCTTATTAAAATTTACTAATTTTTAGGGTTCAACCATTGATTTTTTAAACAGTTTAAATACAAAGAGGAGCTCTACTTTATGTTGAGTGGAGCTCTACTTTTTACAATGTGAGGGTGGCCATGTTGCAATTATGTGTGTTGGCAGATTGCCCCGCTCTCTCAGTAATTACAACCGTGATATTACCCTTGTGTAAATAGTAGAGCTCCGCTCAAACACCGTGACGCAGAGCTCTGACTCAAAATTAATCCTTTTTTTTAATGTTAAAGTTGAACCTGTTTTCTTTTCTTTTTATGCATGGTTTTACATCTCAAAATGTTTTGACATTGTCTTGAGGACGCTCGGGCGTCCACAAAACATGGGACGCTTGTGTTTTAAAGAGGAGAGATGTCAGTTGGGGAGAAGTCAAAATCACGGGTAGAAAATGAATTGTCTTCTCTGCCAAATTATCACCAGGTGCCCTGAGCTAATTTTTTCCCTCGGATAACATGGGAAGAAAGAAATAACATGCATGAACGGAGTTCTTTGTCAGCAAGGTTATGCCTATCCTAAGGATAGATATATATGCGCGTCTCACTTGGTGAATTGGTCCATATTTATTGCCCTTGTAGGCATCTATACCACGAAAAGGAATGCTACCCTCACTTTCGGTCGAACCTTACTCTCGGCCTCCACCAATTACCTTATCATTTTTACTTTTTTTTTTTCTGAGAGAGTGCTTAAAAGTTGCACAAATAATGGACATGTAGTTGATGGAGTTGAGAGTAGGATAACTGAAAGTAAGGTTAGCACTCCACTTACAAAAAGAAAATGACATAGAAACTATTTTCAAGACAAAGAATGACATAGAAGCCACTTTTCAAGACAAAAAAATACCATAATCCGTTTGGGCAAATCCGGTTATCACCCCTAGAGGTCACCACGTGTCTCCTTTGATTCACCCACCCATCCTTGTTTTTAAAAATAAAATATTATTATTTTTAAATTAAAAAATTGTTTTTAATATTAAAAAAACTCTAAAAACAATTTTTTAATTTTAAAAAAAGAATTAATATTTAAAAAAAAAAAAACCAAGGATGGGTGGGTGAATCCTAAGAGTGGGTGAATCTTACCCACTGTTAAGGAGTGTCAAAGGAGACACGTGGCGAACTCTAGGGGTGATAACCGGATTTGACTCCCAAATGTCTCCTATAAAAACTAGCATCTGTCAGAGAGAATCCGAGTATAAGTTGGACCGTTGGATTTTCAATCTAATAATGTCAAACATTAAATGGGCTCCTATAAAAACTAGCATCTGTCATAGAGAATCCGAGTCTAAGTTGGACCGTTGGATTTTCAATCTAATAGTGTCAAACATTAAATGGGCCATTATTTAAAACATGTGCAGATATGACCCTATTGGATGCTCAATCCAATGGTCCAACTCTCAATGATAGGTACTATGGAAAGTTTTTAATCACTCTTCTTTCATTAAAATAAAATACATTTATTTCATTGAAGAATTGACAACCGTAAACTATCGTTCCATAAAAGTCAATCACACCTAATCGGCAAGGTAACCCCATGGGCCAGGGATTGGATTTGGTCTTGCTCTGGCGAGACTAAAACCGTCTATCTTATTTTTGCTTCCGCCATATGATGATAAAAAGGAGAGAAGACATCAATTGGGGAGAAGTCAAAAAAACAGGGGAAAATGAAATGACTTCTTCCCTTTTTTAATCGCTGCATGCCGGTTTGTGTACCTAATAAAGATGAGGAGGAAACTCAATGGCGCCTATTTACACAGCCAGTTCCCTAGCGGGTCTGGTTTGTCTCTCTTCTATCAATGCGATCGGTGGCCTTACCTTTCACAAACATAACTGAATGGGGACCCCTTTTTTATTTCATAGCAAGAAACAACATCCAATTAGTGTCTTTTTTCTTTGGATAACCATATTTGGTGAGTCAAATGATTAAAAAGTGCTAAAAACTCTCTCCAACAATCTCACCAAAACTCAGCAAAATAAATATTTGGGTTTGGTAAGTGTATAGTACTCACCAAGTTTGGTGAGTTATTGTACACTTACTAAAGCAAAAATTTATCTTTCCCTCCTTTCTGTAGGCCCACACAAATAATAAATAAAGGTTTCTCTCTTCCTTCTTTTATTGTGGTCTCACACAAATAATAAAATAATGTTTCTCTCTCCCTTCCTTTTTCGTTTTTCCACACAAAAAAAAAATATATTATTTCTTTCTCCTTTTTTTTTGTTAAAATGGTGAGACTGTTAGGAGTGTTTTAAAAAAGTGACTCACCAAAATAACTTTTTGTGAGTTTTGGTTATTTTGGTAAGTAAAATTTGGTGAGACGATTAGAAATGCTCTTATACCATTTTTGTAAAGCTAGAAATAGTTTTTATTTAAATCATGTCTTTGAACTTTTGTAAAAAAATGTATCGTCCCTAAATTTTTTTTAAAAAAATATTGTCTTATTTAATAGGCATGACGATGAGGCAAGTGACAACAAAATTTAAATTAATTACTAGGCATAACTATAGATAAGGGCCGGTTAACTACCCCCACAGACAATGAGAAACCATACTCGTAGATTATTTACCAAACGTAAGAACAAAATAGCCCACGAAACTTTGGGATAGGTCAATGTGTTTATTGCAACTAGAAAGAGGAATAGGTAGGCAACATCCTCAGGACTCAAAATCTGTGTCTCGCAACTGTCTTACTGGACATTGCCCTGGCAATCCTATGCCTCTCCTCCCGGCTATGCAAGTCCAAGCAAGTAATGGAACAAACTTCTTCCTCTACGTAGATGAAGCGGTGGACATATTGAAAAATTGAATAGCATGAGTTGACCAAGCATTTTTGAAGCCACGTCGTGATTAATGGCAGAGGCTTTGGGTCTAAGGCTAGGAGTTCAGTTGGCTATCTCCTCAGAACTCAGCCCAATCTGGATGTCTGATGTTCTCATGGTAATCAGTGCTATTGTTGGTGATCTAACATTTTGTCTCACGTTAGGGATCTCCTATCACTTACACCTAAATTCTCAACTTATATAAACTATGTTCCTAGACTATGTAATCGTCCAACTTATGTAATAGCTCCTAAGTCTTGTAGATCTGGTTTGTAGCAACGGGGAGGTGTTTGCATCACAGCAAAGTTTGGAAAAATTTATACTTCGCTTTTGGGTAGCATACTTACCATTGTAATGTGAAAAAATAAAAGGAAAATGCTTCTTCGCTTTTGGTCCACGCCCTACTTTTTAAAACTCGTTAATTGTGGTTAAGATTTTCTCACCTTAGTGTAAGCAAATCAAACCTTGATTTTTTTTAATATATTTAATTTAATTAAGCTTAATCAGGGTTAAAGGGATATTAAAAGGGACATGGCGGGGTTCGCTACTCATTGCTCGAAGGTAATAATTATGGAAAATACTTAATGGATCTTGGTTTTCTATTATGTAAGGAGATGGCCCGGCCTCATTGGTCCACGCCCCCAGTTTTAAACAAACACCAATTGTGGTTAAGATTCACTCACCATTATGGTTAAGCAATCCAACCATGGTTTTTTGAAGAGGAAAAAAAACAAAATCTTAGGGGCCGTTTGGATACACTTCCGTTTTTCAATTTTTATTTTTTGTTTTGAAAAATTGGAGACGACTTTTTAGTTTTAATTTTTTTAAGGAGGAAATACGTTTGGTATTACTAACTGGTACTTATTTTTTAAAAAAAACAAAAAAACGTGTTTGGTAAATATGATTAAAAAATTTCAATTCATGGTAGTGGTAGTGGTAAGTGGTGGCAGTGGGTGTAGTGTGGTGGTGGTGGTGGTGGTGATGGTGGTGTGGTGGTGGGTGATGGGTTGTGGTGGGTGGTGAGTAGTGGTGGAGGTGGTGGTGGGTGGTGAGTAGTGGTGGTGGTGGTGGTGGGTGATGGGTTGTGGTGGGTGGTGAGTAGTGGTGGAGGTGGTGGTGGGTGGTGAGTAGTGGTGGGTGATGGGTGGTGAGTGTAGTGGCGGTGGAGGTGGTGGTGAGTGATGAGGGGTGATGGTGGTGGTGGTAGTATTGTGGTGGGTGGTGGGTGGTGGTGTGGTGGTTGTTGTGGGTGGTGGTGGTGATGGATGGTGATGGTGGGTACGTATTCCATTTTTGTTTTTTGTTTTCAAAAATAGAAGTAATTGAAAATTTTTATTATTTTGATTTTCAAAAATTTTGTTACTAATTTTAAAAATTAGAAAGGGTAAACATATTTACCAAACATGTTTTTGTATAATGAGTGCTAGCTCTACTCTCAATCAACCCATACTTTCACCCATCACCAATCACTTATCCATTTTGCGGTGATTAAAACACTTTTTGGTACAAAAAGAGAATGAAAGTATGAGTTGACTAAAAGTAAGGTAGCATTCCAATCTGTATAAAAATTTTCAAATTTTTGTTTTTAAAAACATAAAACAGAAATCGCAAGTGCAATCACGGGCCTTAACTTTAATTTTTCTAAACTTCAATAAGGTTAAATGGATAAAAGGAACACGGTAAGATAAGTAGCGGAGCCATGGATCCGGTAATCACTGCTCAATAATTAGCTTTGTGACTTTTTTGACGTTATGAATTCACGAAATCTAGGGGCGTATACGACCACGAATCAGTAAAAAGTAAAAAGGAAGATGGAAGGACAAAAGAGTCTAAAAAGAAGAGTCAGAACTCAGAAGTCAAAAAAGAGAACAGCTCCACATATCAAATTCAATGGCCGCGCTTTAATAAGTCTTAAATGAGGAAGACGAAGATGAAGACCTGCTCTGCTCTCTTCAATTTATGATACCCCCTTCTCCTCTTTCTTCTTCTATCCACACGAGAGATTCTTCTCTGAATCCCATTTCCATGGATTTTCGAGCTTTTCTCTCTCTCTCTCTCTCTCTCTTCTTCCTCCTCTCTTTCCCAGATTTCTCCCATTCCTCTTTGCAGTTTCCTGGTTGGTTAGGAGAAACGAAAACGTATTTATCTATTTCTCTCTCTCTCTCTTTCAGACAGCCCCATTAAAGAACATAGATTGTATCACCTTTTTTTTTTCTTTCTTTTTTCAGAGACGGATCGTTGCTTAGATTGAAGAGAGGTGGTTCTTCTTCTGGTTTTGATCCCACTCGAGTCACTCAACTCTCTTGGCATCCCAGGTTTCTCTCTCTTTCTCTTAACCAGTCTGAATTGATTTTCTGGTTATTGATTTTCTTTATTTTGGGGATGTTTGGAGCTCTACAGGGCTTTCATCTATAAGGGATTTCTGTCAGAAGAGGAGTGTGATCACCTCATTACTCTGGTGGGATGATTTTTTTTCCTTTTTCTTTCTACCCCATCTTTTGTTATATGTTATAGTGATTGAGGAGTTCATGAATACCTGTAACGCGAAATTCGTTTTTGGTTTTTTCAATTTGGGGTATAGGCGAGAGATAAGCTGGAGAAATCGATGGTTGCAGATAATGATTCAGGTAAGAGTATAATGAGCGAAGTTAGAACGAGCTCTGGCATGTTCCTCAATAAGGGGCAGGTGAGTTAGTTTCCCACTCTCTGTCTTCAACTCTGCTTCAATGTCCTTCAATTCTGCTTCAATGTTCTTCAATTCACCACAATTTAGTTCGTCTTGCTTATTTGGAATCGTAGTTATATTACGAAAATATTGAAAATCGATATAAAATGTCAATGTATAAACCACTTATATTATGTCAAAGATTATGACAGATTTTGTGCTTTTGAAGATCCCAAGTCTTTGAGAATTTGGTATGAACCCCAGTTTTTTTAAGATTGCAGAATTTTTATTCAGTGATCATCACTGATGTACCAATTGGGATAATCCTAGTGCAGTGACTAATGTGTTGAAATAAAGACAGTAAATCAAAGCAATCACACGCAAAAATAAAAAGGAAAAAATTGCAAATTTTTTACTTGGTTCACCCAGTGTCGGTTACATCCACAGAGACGATCGTCACTAATCACAAGCAAAGGTTACAAGTATTTTTTTTTTTTAATCTCCCTCTCTGTATCTCACCTTGTTTTTTCCCTCATCATAATAACTCTAGGAAGAAATAACAATATATATTATTGCCTAATACAAGTAATGCTCCAGTACAAAGTATTTCCCCAATAATGCCCCAAAAGATCCGGTCACGGGCCGGTTGGATCTCATACCGGGATCTAACTCAAACTGAATACAGGACACCTCTGCACAACATAATGATCCCAATTGTAGAGAACTAGAGATTGATAAACAGTGGTGTTTGAGGAAGAGAATTCTGAGAACAAGGTCTCGTTATTCACTTCGTTAATCTGGTGCAGATCATGTAGTCATCACACTTTAAGTACTCAGCCTCTTGGATTTGCTACAAGAGTTAGTAAATGGAGAAAAAGTGTTCCCCTTAGTAGGCCCCGGAAAATCAGGGATCAAGAAATATCTTGTTTACTGTTTATTGTTAAAAGTTCACGTAATGAGGTAAACCATTATCCTTTTATTGCATCTGCAGACATAAGTATGCAATGATAAGTTGCATAGATTCTTCTTATGAAGTTCCCTGAATTCTTCACAAACATCCAATGAAATTCCATTTGGTCTGGGGCCTTGTCCCTTTGGAAGCTGAAGATAGCATGACTTGTTCCTTGGACAATGGTACTGCGAGGCCAGACTTCATTTCCTTACCCAATAGCTCACTGTTGTTTAAAGAAATAAAATTGAAGATTCCAACAAGTCCTTACTCCTTAACCAACTCGAACTTCAAAATCATCATGTATGACATCCGTAAGAACTTCTTCCTCCGGTCGATGTCTGGTAAGAAAGGCCATCTTACAATCTTTAACTGCTAGCGAAGTTGCCTTTATTTTTCGTCAAGAATAAGTTTCTGCCTACTCAATATCCACAGATTTCTATTGCCATGAGTATTTGATATAAAAATTAAGATCTCTCTCTGCAGTGAACAGAGGGATTCCTCTTGAATGCCCTAAGAGCTAAATTGCAACAAATTTGACATTTTGCAGCTTGAGGTTGTGTTTACCTATGCATTTCATTTTCAATATTAAAGCCCTGATCATGTGCCTGCTTCCGTTTTGTGTTTGAAGTTGCAACTAATTTGGACTAACATATTTATTTCTCAACTGTGAGTCAGGAGGTTCGCTCCCAATTCCTTACTTACATGCTAGAACTATAAGATGAAGGTTTATAAGGTCATATAGTCACTGAGATGATGTTCATTTTCTATCCATGATCCATCCCTACTAAGAATAAAGATTTTTTTTTTAATATAGTTGAATTGTTTTTGACTCACTAAGTCAATCATTGAGGCATTTGTAATGTTTTACTGATGTGAGACTCTTATAGGAAGTCAAAGGACTTGTAAGTTGAAATAAAATTTTCATTCACAGACTTGAGTTAAGCCCAGTATTTTTTTTATATAGGTAAGTTAAGCCCAGCTCATGACAATCCCATCTGCTATCAGAGATATCGGATTTATTTTTCCCAGGGATGATTATTAGTCATAGGTGGTGTTTTCTTGTGAAATATATTAGTATCTCAAAGGTAGTCAATTATTAGTAGAACTATTTGCCAGCAGGAAATTGGATCAAATGATTCTGTTTTGTACAATCTGGTTAATGGAAGAAGAGCAGGGAAGCAATGTTTCTTTTCCCTTTTCAGAATATCAAAAGAAGAAATTGAGGTCAATGAAGTCTAATTAAATGATTTAAAATAGGTCATGGCGATTAGGATTTATCCCAAGGGCTATGTGAACTGCTCATACGTGCCAGTAAAGAGTTGTACATGAAGCCAGGACATGAGTCAATATACATAGGTCCATGAGAAAAACCACCTGCCTTTTTTCTCTGGCTGCTATATGATGCAGGACCATGCAACTAACCTCAGATAATATGATTGAGAGATCAGAAATTGATTCCAGTTAGTAATGGAAACCATAAAATACCTTGATTCCACAATTACAATAAAGAAGGTTAAAAGGAAATTAGTAATACTCTAGGTCAAGTAATAATCCCGAAGTAATGAATTTTCCAATCTAATTTGGGTGATTGTAATAGAAGTAAGAACTTCCACTAGCTTAGGGATTTAGATCAACAATCCACGTAAATTTCCTATTCAATTAGGGTTTTCAGTGATTAGTCTAGGCTCAATAATGTTTAGGATTGAAACTTGCATGTGAGATATGTGTTTAAATAGTAATGTGGTAAAGCAACACAAACCAGCAGCAAAATAACATGAATAATTAAAAGCTAGGATTAAGGTTTTGGTTTTGTTTGTTGTTTTCAGGTTTTTGAGGTTATAAGACAAGTACGGCTTCGAGGGAAAGGGGATAAGAGAAGATGCAATTGTAATAGGGGTGTATTATGGGCTGCAGCTACAATGGGACAGGTATGTGTGTGGGGGGGGGGGATTGTAACACCACTAATGCCATTCCAGAATTGCTGGAACAGCAATAAGGCTTATGAATAGGGCTGCATCAGCAGGGTTGGGGTGGCAGATGTGTTGGGAATAGGGTATGAGGGGTGTGACAGTCACTGTAGGTGGGTTTAGGTGGTGCGGCAGCCACTATGGATGGGTATGGGTGGCTGTAGAACAAAGGGCAACAAGGGAATGGCCTGTGAGACAGGTCAGCAGCAAGGATAGATGTAGAGGGGTGTTGCGGTTGTGCAGAAAAAGGAGTAGGGGGGTTGTGGCAGTGGAGGGACAGCAAGGGAATAGAGGAATAGGTCTGCAACAGTAGGGAAACAAGGGAATAAGGCTGTGGCTGTGTTAGGGTTGGGGAATTAGGGTTTTGCAAGATAAAAACAGAAAATAAAAGGAAAAAGAAAAGATGTGAAGAGGAACTAAAAGGATAACCTGGCTTCACACCATCCCTTCACAGGAGATTCCAAAAGCAAAAAAGCTCTCATATTTCATTCATAAAATGTTTGTAAGATCTCAATTCTCAAAGAATGTATTTATAAGAAATGAATAAACCCCAAGTCTAATTAATGACTAAAACGCCATTACTACAATTTCCAAATAATTACTAAAAACAATCTCAAATACTAATATACTAAAATAAAAGTAAATAAACTAAGATAACTAATAAGAGGGCTGGCCATCTAAGATAGACCACACCATCATCCTATGGACTAATCATAGCCCTTGAATCCTCTTGCTTCGATCTGACGTTGGACTTCCCTCCACATCGAGATCTAACGGTAGATCTCCAGCAAGGACATGATCCAATGGTGGATCTCCATCAAAAACATGATCTAAGCCTCTGATGTCCGTATCATTATGGCTCAACATTGGTGATGCAAAATGGTCACAAATCATTAGTGTACTTCTTTCTTCACATGTTTTCCCTTTCTTGCAATCATTTAGATGCCAGAATTGTCAAGAAATCCACTTAGTAAAATCATTGGATGGGTTGCTACCTTGACTTCATGAGTCCCAAACAGATCCCAAAGTGAATGTACGGTGGACTTATGGCTAGTTCATTAGTGATTGGATGGTTGTGGTCTTTGGCATACAAACATTCTTGTTACTCATGCTCTGAAGGAATACTTGGCCCTTCAATGTATGTTTAGAAGCGCTTTCTTTGGATCTAGGCAAGGCAAGAAATCTGAAATTATATTTTGCCTTATAGCCAAATCAATGCTCCTCTATCTTGACCATTAGTCAGATCTTGTGCCTAATGGCAAGTACGGTGAAGTCAAGGCAATTGAGGAGAGCAAGGATCCCAGATGCTCTTGCAAGGCATGACAAAGCTTCACATCCAATTTCGTTGTTGAGGGGCCTACGTTTGTGTAACCCAGCTATAGGAGAGTTGAGAGGAAGCGTTAGATGTCAGAAGTGTGGATCTTTAGCTGTTTATGAAAGGGCATGGGACTCGGTTATGTATTAATGTAATATGATTTTTTGGGACATATACCCTGGAGCATGGTCTCTTGGTGGTTAAAGATCCCTCCATTATACTTAGGTCAAAACCAACTTCAATGATAGATCTTCTCAGCAGCGCATTACTCTACGGTATGGAGGAATTGACACGGTGCTCTTCGAGCACTACCAGAAAGTCAAAAGGAAGACACTCTTTCCCTTTGCACACAAAATTCTATGAAATCTAGCAAACACATTTTGTTTCCCTTCAAAAATGTCTTTTTAGGCGTTTGACACACATCCATTGTAAAACTAATTTAAAAGCTATTTTTTTTAATGTCTAAAGTTTTATCCCATATCCCTATGTCCCCTAGCTATTTTGAGCCCCACAAGGAAGAACTAGGGACCGAAGCAAGGGTCGAGGCCTATGGCCAAAGCGAAATACAGGGGTATTTCAGTTTGGGATTCTTTGTAAGTCCCTGGTTGCAGGCTTTCTTTGGGTGCCTTTTGTACTTGTAATCTCTATGTAGTGGAAGATCTTAGACGCCTTTAGCTATGGACATAGCCATTGTACACGCAAATTTCGAGCATCTCAAATGAGGAGACATCATGAACCTTGTTGTCAAATTACCTCAACTGTTGTGTGGAGTTTATTATTTTTTTGCAGGGGACTATCCTTCCAATCCGAGTAAACCCGGATTGTTAATTACCTTTCTGATTTGGGGAAGAACCTCTGATTAAAAAGAAAGGTAAGAGAATAAGACAAATAATATAAGATATTTTATTGAAAGGGGTTGCCCAAGCCCCATGTAGGCATTACAGGGTGCCTCATCGAGATCTTTGTATTGAAAAAAAAAGACGTAAGGGTGGCCATTTGAGGGCTCACTTGGTGTTCTACATGTCAAAGAGTCTCCTTCTTCAATAGCTTGCCTTGACTTGCTACTGAGAGGTTTCTTTGTTTTTTGAGAGCTCTCCGTATGATATCCTCTTATGTATCCCTCATTTTCTAGGGAGTCTCCAACAACTCCCTTTTTTATATTCACCAGTCTCTTTCGGGTCTCTCTCCTGGTCTCCCCCTTTTTAGGAGACCAAACTGGGGCCAACTCTCCTTAGAGAGGGTCATTTGTCCACTAACAGTCGATTTCCCTTAGCTAGGAAAGCTCCGAGGAACAGAGTCCTCTTTTCGTATGGCTCTCTACCCCTAAAAAATGGGGTGCCAGGTGACACCCTATCATTGAGTTTTAAGAGAGGGATCCTTATCTCGGGATCTCCAAATGACAAGAGGATCCTCTCTTGGGATCCTCTACCACATGGCAGTCAAGCATTGACTGCCACTAAAGGAGCAGTTAATGGTCCATGGGCTTTTGCCCCTGGACAGGTGTCAACCCCATGGACGCTGGCACAACAGTCATCCGAGGGGGTTAATCCCTCAGATCGAGACAAGTGTCAGCCCCATGGAGGCTAGCACCAAAGTTTATCTGAGAGGGTTAATCCCCTCGGATCAGGACAGGTGTCAGCCCCATGGGGGATGGCACCAAGGTCTATACGAGAGGTTTAATCCCCTCGGATCAGGACAAGTTTCAGCCCCATGGGAGTTGGCACCAAGGTCAACCCCCCATAAGGCAGACACCAGAGTCTAATCCCCTCGGATTAGGACAAGTGTCAGTCCCATGGAAACTGGCACCAAGGTCATCTGAGAGGGTTAATCCCCTCAAAACAGGATAGGTGTCAACCCTATAGGGACTGACACCAAGGCTGTCCCTGAGGCATGATTGCCAAGTCGTCAGATGCTGATGGACTGATGGGATGCCAGATGTAAGCCAGTTGTCCCACACGTGCTATGGGCACGTGGAATCCTAACCGCCCATCTAGGGCAGTGATAAGGTGTATTCATGTGCACGAGCACCTGCTCAATAGACGGTGAGATTTCACAGCCACTAACGTGACAAATCACATAAATCATGTGTTATGCGTGTTTTGTTCCTTCTTTGTTAAATTTTACTTTGTTCTCACATTTTTATGAACCCCAAAATTGTGTTTCCGCATAACAGTTATCATGCCTGTAAACTTTGGTGGTGGTTGCTTTAATGTTTGAAACTATATTTGTTCATTTTTCTTTTTTTTCGTTGTCTCCACTTTAGTCAAACAAAAGCTATCAGAAACATTCTTTGCCCTTTTTTTTCCCTTAATGGTTATTTTAAGGCAATTAGTTATCTCTGGAAATGCTGATGTATAATGAGTGGGGCTTTAAACTGTTGTATTCCATGGAAGTTTACACAGTTTCCTTTGTTTTTCATTTGAAGGATGAAACTGTTGCTACTGTTGAGGCCAGGATTGCTGCTTGGACATTCCTTCCAGTAGGTAAACTTGGATTTTTTGTTATTATATGACTTCTCAGTTCTCATCTCATCGAAAACTGAAAGAAGACTTTTGATCCCATCTTACCTGAGCCTGATGTGGTAATCAGAAAACGGGGAGGCCATGCAAATACTGCATTACGAGCATGGTGAAAAGTATGAGCCACATTTCGATTATTTTCATGACAAGGAAAATCAAGTATTTGGCGGCCACCGGGTTGCGACTGTACTCATGTACCTATCTAATGTTGAAAAGGGTGGGGAGACAATCTTCCCCAATTCAGAGGTAAAATGACTATTAGTAGTATTCTTATTTTGTTAATTTTTTCTTGGGCCAGTAGTTACACACCATTTGTCTTCTTCAGGCCAAAGTGATTCAACCAAAGGATGACACCTTGTCTGACTGTGCTAAAAACGGCTATGCAGGTATTCGCATGCAGTCTCGTCATCCTAATGATCTTCTATGGATTTGCTTTATTAGTGGAAACTTATTCTGAAGTATCTGTTTAGACTCTGCTAATTTATCACAAAGAAAAGAAAAGGGTTAGAGAACACATAAGTCCTCTAATGATTAATAAACTTGAAAGTGGCCAAGATCTTTGTTATACTCTGTAAGGTGAAGAAAAGGAAAAGAAAAGAAAAATGTAATACTTTAAGTCTCCCTGAGAAGCAAAACATCAATTTTTAAAGTATGTTTTGTCACAATCTGTTGACATTTTGGTAATGGTTCCACTTGCAGTGAAACCCGAGAAGGGTGATGCTTTGCTGTTCTTCAGTCTTCATCCCGATGCAACCACTGATATAAACAGCTTGCACGGGAGCTGCCCTGTCATTGAAGGTGAGAAGTGGTCAGCGACAAAGTGGATTCACGTGAGATCTTTTGATAAAAAAGAGAAAAACACAGCAAGTGGAGAATGTACTGACGAGGATGTGAGCTGCCCTCGGTGGGCTGCCACTGGTGAGTGCCAAAAGAACCCATCGTATATGGTGGGCTCTGAAGCTTCTTATGGATATTGTCGGAAGAGTTGCAAGGTATGCTAATCTTAAGGATCTGGTTTGTTCGGTTCTTGAGTTTTTGTATCCAGAGTAGAGAATAATCCTTAGTTTTTGTATATAACATTGTGAAATGTGTAGCGAGACATCCATCAAAGCTGATCGGATGGAACTTCAATAAAGTAGCCAATTATCGATATTGCATGGTTATGTAGCGGCAATTTCTATTCATAAATATGAGGTCTATATGATGGACCTGATGCCCATCATTCTCAACCAAGCTCATTCCAAACTGTCACCTTCTCTTTATAAGGAGCAGACCATTACCATCCCAGCTTGAATTTGGAGCTTCTACATAATGTTGTAGTTTTTTCGCGTACGAGGCGTCGTTTATCTAGGGTTAGTTGTCAAGGATGTGCTGCAGGAAGCTTTTACCAATATATTGCTAGTTTCTTGAGTAGAACTTGGCAAAAATGGTCTCCGCAAAGAACCAATAGGCTGTATGTAAGTAAAAAAAAGTGAATTCAATGAGCATCACAAATAAACATAAGATAAATGAATTTCTCACCACTTAATATTATTTATATTTTTAAGAAAATAATGAATTTTCTAAACTAATTCTCTACCGAAATGTCTACTGTCTAATAGAAAATTTTAGAAGCTTTTCTGCAATGTGTACCTAACATCTTTGCACAAACTTAGAAAGCTTTGCTACTATTAAAAACAAAATATATCTTTTATATCATATAATTTAATTATTTAATAAGGCATAGTCATGGAGCAAAGGGATGGTCTCCCCCCCCCCCCCTAGAAAATCCTGCTCTGATCCTAGTAATGGGGAAGTGGTTTGACAGTGCCAAAACATAAGGGATAGAATTGTAGATATGAATTATAAATATGGAGTAGGAGAGGGCATTTTATTTTGTTGAAAAATGTTCTGGCAAATGACATTTGTTGATAGATTGTTGATAGATTAGTCATTGGGTTAATAAAAAAAATTTGTTAGTAGATTAGTCATTGGGTTAGTAAATTGGTGGGCTTATATGCATTGCGTACCCATTGGTACAGTAGCCGTGTGTATACCCTGCTTGGAAGCTAATCGTACTTCCCTATGTTAAATATCAACATCCAGACAGACAAACGATTTTGGTCTTTAATATAGGGAAGGCTATAGACGATTTGGTTTCCTATTTAAGTAATTTTGATCGATTCTCATGAGTTAATGTGGTAATTAAAAAGTCTACCAGCCAAATCTAAAATGCTACACATCTAACTTCTAACCAATGCATATATGCTACCACTACTAACTAGGGTTGCGGCTTCACCAAATTCATGATATATCCAAAAAACAATGGTAGGCATATGAACAGCCTCCTTAAAGATTTGAAAGCGGGTATACCCCAAAATTATTGTTTATTGTCCACTAGAGCGAAGTGAACTAAGTTCGTGGTTCGATTCAAATTGATTCGTGAAATTGAGTGAACCATATAATAGTTCCTAAGATCCAATTTTTTTTTAATTTAAGTTTGTTGATATTTTTTATTTGGGTTTGATGAATTTATATTTTGGGTTAAACAAAATTTTCTTTTAGGGCCACGAACCACTTATAAGAGCGACTCCAACACAAAACTCCATAATCCATCTCCATTTCGGTATCTACTCCATATATGGAGATAATGAGCCCCACTAAAAAGTTTTTTACTCCAACCCACCTATCTCCAAAACACTATTCAAATCTCCAAATCACTATTCAATGTGAATGAATCCATATATCCTGGGCCCACTAAAAGTTTTTTTTTATATTTATAAAATTTTAAAGGATAAAAATGATATTTTAAAAAAGATTGAAAGCCTAAAAAGGGATACAAACGGTATTTTACGAGGATGAATAGTGTTTTGGAGATTTATCTCTATTTTCTCTCTCCTACTCCATATATGGAGTATCACTGTAACAATTTGGAATATGAACTCTAATTATGGAGCACGGTTGAAGTTGGTTTTAAGTTGGTTTTTGTCTCTCTCCTACTCCATATATGGAGTATCACTGTAACAATTTGGAATATGAACTCTAATTATGGAGCACGGTTGAAGTTGGTTTTAAGTTGGTTTTTGGAGTATGAAATTCTTATATGGAGACATGGAGCACGGTTGGAGATGCTCTAAAAACACTTTTTTTTTTTTATAATTTTTCAAAATAAGTATTTGTAATATATTTATTGACACTGGCGGGTGGTACGGGCAATGAACATGAGAGCGAGGGGAATGAGTTAACCACAGTTAATAGGAGTTAAAAGGTACACATGTTAACCCGCAAGTGTGATTGAACCCCGAGTTCAATTGATTGATTTTATTCTTTAAATAGATAGATGAGCAAGGGTAGTTTAGAAATTAAAATAAAACATTAAAGGGGTTTTTACATATCATTTGTTGCATTCTACCAGCTTTGCAAATATACTGATGTGAGTGTGAGTTATAGTTTTGCAAATTAACTCATGGTTTTGCAACCATTAGACAAACAACCTCAATCCCCAATTTTGCGATGCTTTCGTTTGTTATTACTATTATGCCCTTATGATATTTCATAACCTTACCAAGTCTTCAACTATCCTTGAACTATGGTTAATAAGTTTGAACCCTTGTGATTAAGATTCACACCCTTAGAGATAAAACATCTAATCCTAGTTTTTTTTTTTTAAAATTAACGTATCCCCTTTTAATTCCCTTTAACTTAAGTTAAGATACATTAACCCTTAGAGTTAAAGCATTTAACCTTGGTTTTATAAGAAAATAAATTACTATGCCCCCTTTGAATTACCTTTAATTGTGGTGAAGATTCATTAACCCTTAAGATTAAAGCACTAACCATGAGTTTAAGAAAAAAAAATATATATATTTAACGTGTCCCTTTGTAACTCCCTTTAACTGTGGTTAAAATTCACTCAACTTAATAAAAAAATTAATAATGTCTTTTAACTCCTTTTAACCGTGGTTAAGGTTTACTAACCCTTAGGATTAAAGAATCTAACTTTGGTTTAAAAAAATAAAAAATTTAAGTTGTCCCCTTTTAACTCCTTTTAACTATGATTGAGGTGAACTAACCCTTATGGTTAAAGCATCTAACCTTGGTCCTTGATATTGAAAAAAAAGTTAACGTGTCCCTTTCCATAAGGATTAGTGAACCCTAACAATAGTTAAAGGGAGTTAAAAGATAGGTTTTTTTTTTTTTTTTTTTTTCTAAAACCCAAAGTTAGATGTTTTAACCCTAAGGGTGAGTGAATCTTAACCACAGTTAAAGGGAGTTAAATGGAGATCATTAATTGTTTATAATTTTTTTTCCTAAAAATCAAAGTTTGATGCTTTAACCCTAAAGGTTAATAAATCTTAACCATAGTTAAAGGGAGTTCAAAGAGACCACGTTAGTTTTTTTTCTTTTAAAACCAAGATTAGATGCTTTAACTCTAGGGGTAAGTATATCCTAACCTAGTTAGAGATAGTTAAAAGGGGACATATTATTATTTTTTCTTTTTAAACCAGGGTTAGATGCTCCCTAAGGGTGTGAATCTTAATCACAAGGGTTAAAACTAATTAACCTTAGTTCAATGGTAGTTAACGACTTTGGGAGGTTATGAAATATCATAAGGGTATAATAGTCATTTTCATAACAATATCAAATGGAAACCTAAAAGAACTAGGGATTGAGATTGTTTGTCTAACTATTGCAAAACTATGAGTTAATTTGCAAAACTATAACTCATATAAGTGTATTTGCAAAGCTTGTACAATGCAGTAGCTGATATGCAAAAACCCTAACATTAAATCAAAGTTTTGTTTTATATGAGGGTAGTTTGAGAATTTCGGAAAAATCAGGCTACGCCTTCCTTTAGCATTATAATAGTAAATTTTGTATAAGGCTAGTTTGGGAATTTCAGAAAAATCAGGCTACGCCTGCCTTGGCATTATAATAGTAAAGATAAAGAAGATAAAGATAAAGATATTTAACGAACGAAACAAAGGAACCTAAGCAAGAATTACCTCATCCTTCTCCTTAAGCAAACCAGGTTCACTCTAGAGTAGAGTGGTCCGAAAATCCGAATTTGAACCGAGCGAACCGAACCGGGAAACGTTGGTCCACCTCATTTGGGTCATGGAAGGTGGAATGATCCACCATACTGTGTGGGTCCCGATCCCATCCCAATCTGGCATGACGCAATCACCGAACCCTACGTGATTGTAACGACTAACGAGTTTTTTTGACCAATTCGAGCTGAGTCCCGCAAAAGAAGGAAACAAATAGTGGCGTTTCTTCATTGTTGTAGAGCCAGGAAACAAATGGTGGCGTTTGTTCACACCCATTTCGTGATCGTGGATTTTCCATTTTTTATGTTACCAAAACATGGTTTGTTGGTAGGAAGTAGCGAAGAACAGGAAGAAGAAATCGCTTTTTCTTGATTTCTTTCACCCCATTTTGATTCCAATGGCTTCTTCGGCAAAGTCGTCGCGGTCCAGAGCACCACTTCCGGCTACCGGAGGACACTCGTCGGACATTGAGACTTCGCAGGATAGCGCTATTCAACTCAGTGACAAGCTAAAGGTCTTCAAGGCCACTCACTTCGATCCTCATGCCTATGTCACCTCTAAATGCCAGGCCATGAGCGAAAAGGTTGCTTTTTTTTTCTTTTTGGCACCCCTTTTCTCTTTTTTATTCATTTGATTGTTTATTTTTCGTTTCTCTGTTGCTCATTCAATGTATATGTGTGGATTTGTTGAATTCAAAAACCCAGTTTCAGAACACTGTCTTAGTTGTGTTTGGATTCATGGTTTTATCTTATCTATCATCTGTGCTTGCCACTCACTTCGATTCTCATGCCTATGTCGCCTCTAAATGCCAGGCCATGAGCGAAAAGGTTGCTTTTTTTTTGCACCCCTTTTCTCTTTTTTATTCATTTGATTGTTTATGTTTCGTTTCTCTGTTGCTCATTCAATGTATATGTGTGGATTTGTTGAATTCAAAAACCCAATTTCAGAACTCTGTCTTATTTGTGTTTGGATTCATGGTTTTGTCTATCATCTGTGCTTGCAATTCTTCCAAAACAATCTTGTATTTGGCATCTTGTGCTTGGATTATAATGTGGATATCTCTCGTGGCCATGGGATTGATTTTGCTAATCAATATTATCTGTGCTTGTGATTCTTTCAAAAAAAATTTATTTTTGGGATCTTATACTTGAATTATAATGTGGATATCTCTCATTGGATTACTTTTTCTAATCAATCCTCTCGCTTATTGGTATTTGTAACAAAAAACGGAAAATGAAGAACTGACCTCAAGGCAAGCTTGCTAGTCAACCACCCAATCGGAATGCCACAAGTGTAGCCGGCTACCTCTAAGTATTGTTTCCTTTTTGGCCTATGGCATTGCAAACTCGCTGCACTGCCACGTTCCGCATTCCATTTGGGTGGTTGACTACCAAGCTGACCTTGCAAGTTGCATCCCCTAATCATCGTGCCATGTACAACTTTTGCCAGCTGCTGTATCTATTGGATGGTGAAACTCCAGAGTCTGTGCTATTTTCTTGTATTTGGCTTATGTATTGAGGCCATGCCATTTACTACTTCATGTTTTTTTTTATATTACTAGGGCATCTCTGAAAAATCACAATATCGGACCTGTATGCGACTGTTGTATCTGTATTTCTGGTTTTTGACATTGATTAGGGCATCCTTGAAGTACATTTTGATGTGCCCATATGGCCTAATGTACTTAATTTCATGCATTTGTTATGTTTGGACCATAGTTGCAGGGAAGCTATGTACAGAGTGGGAAGCTCGCTTCCCCGGAAGCTCGTTTCCCAGACTCGCTTCCTCAAACAGATTCGCTTCCTAGGAAGCTCGCTTCCTCGGACGGACTCGCTTCTTAGGAAGCTCGTTTCCATCACCTCTCATTTAAGATCAAATGGAGCTATATGTGTGAAGTGATAGGGCAGACCATAGTCTATAACCTAGGGGTGTAGACCCTAAGCAAGTATCGTCGGTTTGGAACCTAAGACATCTACTTTTTCACAAAAATCTCATGTAAGATTAAATCAAATATATAGCTACTCATAATAACATAATGGGAATAAGGAGAATATATCTCATTTCTCGCTTCCCGTTTCCTAAGGCTTTTTTGAGTCTCGATTCCTGCTTCTCGCTTTCGCTTTGCTTCTCGTTTTCGCTTCTTGCTCTGGTAACTATGGTTTGGACTTTGGAGAAATAACAGTTCTGCATGTTACTCTCTTACGATGAAAAATAATTTGTTTCATGCATATGCTGTTATTTGTTAGATTAGTGAATCTAGTTAAGAGTTGTAAGGTGAAACAAATTTGATTTGTTCTTGTTACAATAAGCTTCTATATCGAAGATAGCAGCTAGATCTATTTCTGGTTCATAATGTGCAATAACTGAAGTTAGCGATTTTGTCAATGTATTTACAGGCAATAAGGCACTTGTGCTCTTACCTTCTAGATTTAAAGAAGGCGTCTGCAGAGGAAATGCGTAAAAGTGTTTATGCTAATTATTCAGCCTTCATTCGGTGAGCAAAATACATCTTAATTTGCGAAATAGTATTCAGGCGGCAACTGTAATGTATCTTAGTCAATTGTGTTCTGCAGATAGCCCTTTCATATTTGTTTATGTTTGTAACCTTTTGTGTTTTTGAGGCTGTCTATCTATAACTGTTGAACAATTCCCTTCCCTAATAGAGGAATGAAAAATCTCCTTAGAAATTGATGAGGAACCACTTTAAAATAAAGTTTCGAAGATAGCAAGTGGTCTAATGGAAGGGAAAAAGTGAATAAATGCTTGAGCGTAAGTTTTCAAGATGCAGATGATACAGGGAGCAATGGTACAACTAGTTATTTCATAAAATCTAGGACATGGACTCAGACCAATCAAACATCTTGGTACGAAGTTTCAATTAAAGTTTTGTTAATTTAAGTAACAGTTTTTAGTATTTACTACATGCCCAACTTATTAGTAAACATTCTCTTAAAACTTAAGAGAGACGTACAATAAATATGATTGACAAAACAAACAAGAGAAATATTAGGTGATAAACCAAATGCACTTTGATACAACAGGAAATTATTCATGTTGTATTCAGTTCCAACATCACTATTGGACCGATATGCATATGTTCCTAGCTTGAAACACTGTTTGGGGGAACTATTTGGATATGCTTGGGAAATTCCCAAGAAACCAAATGCATAATATAAAGCTGGGGTAGCTATATTTCCACTTTCGTTTTTTAACTGGATAATACCCTAAGTATGAATCACAGGACAAAGAAAAAAATAACACATACAAATTGCAGAAGAACCTCTAAAGTCAATACAAATCCAATCTGAAGGCGCCTTCCTTTGCAAGGTGGTCCATTTTATCATTAGCAGAACTCGGAATTAGGAAGAAGGATATGATCAATTGTAAGGCCAAATCCTGTATATGGCTATATGCTTGATAATGTGTAAAGTTGTTAAGAACTTTTTTGTTTTCTGAAGGCAAAATAATGACATTACTCAAGTCTCTCCTTCAACAGCGAGAATATTCTGAATATGCAAACTCAGCTAATTTTAGACATTGAAGAAGCGCTAAAGCTTCTTCTTTGTTAGAAACTTACTCCCCGAGAGGGGCTGAAAAATACTTGAATGGTTTTTCCATCTTTATTTCAGAATACGGCCTCGACATCGAGATTCAACTTTATAGTTCCCTTTGGTGTAGCTATCTTGTTGTAGGAGAACCATCAGAAGATTATATGGGAAACTTGTAAACAAAGGCTAGTGTGATTTTCAATTCACTTCCTTGTCTTTATGTGTAACATGCATTAAGAAGAACATAATCTATGTCATCTTACCCATTATGGTACAAGTATTACATAAAATACCGCTTGATTTTTTATGAATGTGGCATAAAAAAAATTATAGTTGTAAGCGTGATAGGAAATTCTACCTTTTTTATATCCCAAAATATTACATTCTTTTTATGGGGGATTAAAAACTAAAATTTTGATAGGCATAGTGGCATACCTTCAATTTATAGCGTATATAATTGTTCGATATCACACAAATTTGCATGTGATACATTATTGTTTCACAAATTTTATTTGTTCAAAGAAGACTTAGACTTGAATTGAGCCACAACCTTGACAAGATGAGCTCATTAAAATCTGCCTCAAAGTCCTTTTCATGGTCTCTCTTAAATCCCCATTGTGTAAGAATTACTGAAAAGGTATGCTATACCTTTGAACTCGAACTTATCCATCTGAGTAGATGTCTTCCTTACCTCTAGGCAAGTTAGAGTTTTCTCTGTATACTTTGAATTATTTACGCACCTTAATTTTACAGATCTGAACTTTGTTTTTCAAAAGATCATTTGTACTTTGCAAGAGATCATCCACATTTCAACAAATAAATGTGATTATTATCTAGGTTCATCCAGGATCATGCAACTTGACATATAGAAATATATAATATCTTAATTGCATTTGCAGCACATCTAAAGAGATATCAGATCTTGAAGGCGAGCTCCTAGCCATAAGAAATCTTCTATCTACTCAGGCAGCTCTAGTTCATGGTCTAGCTGAAGGAGTTCGTGTTAACTCCTTGTCTAGTGGTCCCGAAGGTTCAACAAGAGATGACATATCTAACTTTCAAGATAGAGAACCTTCCAAGATAGAAAAATGGGCAGTAGAATTTCCCGATATCCTTGAAGTTTTATTGGCTGAGAGGAGAGTGGACGAAGCTCTGGCTGTCCTGGATGAAGGGGAAACCATAGCTGAAGAAGCAAATGATAGGCAAACATTGACCCCAGCTGCACTCTTGTCATTACAGACTACTATCTCTGAACAGAGACAAAAATTAGCTGATCAGCTTGCAGAAGCTGCTTGCCAACCTTCTACTCATGGTGTTGAGCTCTGTTCGGCTGTTTTAGCTCTGAAAAAGCTCGGGGATGGTCCTCGTGCCCATACTTTGTTACTTAATGCTCATTACCAGAGGTATCAGTATAACATGCAAAGTCTTCGTCCATCAAGCGCCTCATATGGAGGAGCATATACTGCTGCCCTGTCACAGCTAGTCTTTTCTGCCATCGCCCAAGCAGCAAGTGATTCCTTAGCCGTCTTTGGTGAGGAGCCTGCATATGCATCTGAGCTTGTGACTTGGTCTATCAAGCAGACTAAAGCTTTTGCCCTTCTCGTGAAGAGACATGCACTAGCCTCATCAGCAGCTTCAGGAGGTCTAAGAGCAGCCGCTGAGTGTGTTCAAATAGCCTTGGGTCATTGTTCTTTGTTGGAAGCTCGTGGATTGGCACTCTGTCCTGTCCTCTTGAAACTCTTTAGGCCCAGTGTCGAACAGGCATTGAATGCTAATTTAAAAAGGATAGAAGAGAGCAGTGCTGCGTTAGCTACTGCAGATAATTGGGTGCTTACATATCCACCAGTTGGTTCACATCCTTGTGGTAGATCATCAACTACATCTCTTGGTAGTGTGATTGCATCCCAACCAAAGCTTTCTAGCAGCGCCCACCGGTTCAATTCAATGGCTCAGGTGAGTGACTTGTTTCCTGTTCAATATGTAATCCAGTTGTACATGAAAGGGCTCATTTGAATTTTATTTTTTTTCAAAAGATCAGATCTCTTTTTCCCCTGTAGGAAGTTGGATACCCTTAGTCACTTGAGGTGGTAAGTTGTTGTTATATATATATATATATATTGCACTAGTAAAAAACCCATGCCATTCACTAGAGAAAAAAAGGAAAAAGTGAAAAAGGAAAAGAAAAACGTAAAAAGAAAGAATGAGTGCAGCTCTAAAGCTGTTCTTTCTTGTTGTTTTTCAAGTCACTAATGCGTGATAGCTGAATTTCCGAGAGAATGGAAAAAGTATGAAAGATTACACTCAGACAAATAGAATTAATCAAATGTAAGGTCAAAATGAATACTGGAAAACATGAAACTACATACTAACAAAACCAAAATAGTACATTTGATCTATGATATTAAATTCATAAAGAAAATCTCATGATCTGCAAAATTGAGAAAGAGTAAGGACAAAAAAAATCATTAATAGCTTAGTAGTCATGAGAAAGAACATCAAAAGTAAAATAGAAAAATGAATAATCGAGAATAAAATATGAAGGCATTGCTGTTATTTCACCAAATTGTTACTATTTAAGTTCAAATACTAAATAAGGTGCACTTAATATAGTTTACAATGTGATCACATGATTGCTAAACCTCAATTTGTCCTCTTCACTCCATTTTTCTTGAGATTTTTAATTTCAATAATTATGCATTATATTTGGAATGCTTTTGCAGGAATTCTTTGAGGACGTCGGCCCCCTTGTGAGCATGCAGTTGGGTGGTTCCACATTGGAAGGCCTCTTACAAGTATTTAACTCCTATGTCAGTTTGCTGATAAATGCATTGCCGGGTTCAATGGAGGATGAAGGGAACTTGGAAGGTTCTGGGAATAAAATTGTTAGGATGGCAGAGACTGAAGCCCAGCAGATGGCTTTGTTGGCTAATGCATCTTTATTAGCAGATGAGCTGCTCCCACGTGCAGCCATGAAGCTTTTACCGGTGCACCAGGCTGATAAAATGGATGAGCCCCCTACTAGAAGAGCTTCAGACAGACAAAACCGTATTCCTGAGCAAAGGGAATGGAAGAGACGGCTTCAACGCTCTGTTGATGGGTTGCGAGATAATTTCTGTCGACAACATGCCCTTGATCTCATCTTCACAGAAGATGGCTATACCCATCTTAGTGCAGACATGTACATAAGTATGGATGAAAATGTTGACGAGCCTGAATGGTTTCCATCTCCAATATTTCAGGTAACTTAATATAGAATGCAACCTTAATTATGTTTGATAGATTGCGGGTTTGCTCTTTATATGCTATATTATTGCTCCTTCCATATCCTAGTTCATGTTGGGGAATGAACCCTAAACAGGATCTGGGAGAGATGAAAAATAAAATACACACAAGAAAACCAGATTTATGTGGTTCCCTCAGGTTGAGGTAAATCCATGGAGTTGCCGAGATTTCACTATGATCTGGAGCAAGAGAAAAAATGCAGAGTTGCGATCTAAAAAACAGTAGCCGCCCATCCCTATGCTTAATAGTATTAAGGCTACATAACAAAATGTGAAAGTACCAAAGTACCCCTAACCCCCCAAGAACAGAGGTAGGATGTTTAGTCCTGACAGGCTCCACACTACCTATCAGTTCAAGTGAAACTGAACCATGGCTCCAACTTTCTATCCCATAATTTCATTAATTTGTGAAGTGTTGTTCTCTTCTCCCATCTGTTCAAGTTTAAATGCTCAACCATGTCAGAGGTCAGTATATAGTAAATTCACATTTCAAGTTTTAACTTAGGCATTGAAAAGTCTTAAAGAAGTTTGACGTTTGTATGAACTATAATGAAGGTTGGAGGTGCTTCTGTAACTATGATGCCTGAAGCATGCGTTAGGGAATCCATTGTTTAAGTTCATTTTGTCTGAGCTTTTAGATGGAACTATTGTAGCAGAAATATAAATTGTGAGTATTCCATCTGAAATTGAGATGATCTTGCTCTCTTGGGCTTTCCTTACATGTCTTCTCTCTGTTGGCTCTTCTGTTTCTGATAAAGGTTACCCAGGTGTCTGTTTCACTCACTACCAATCTGCTCTGCAGTTTTTGTAGATCGGCCTGTCAAGCCATGCTGGCATTCTCTACTCTATCTCCATTTTATGGACTGCACTTTAAGTCTTTAATTTCCATTCCACCAATCCCACCCAAAATGCACACATGCCTGCAAGAAAATAACAGAAATAAAAGATTAAAAAAGAAAAAGAAAAAGAAAAAATACATTTTGCATTCCAAATCCATTATTTGTTGATGTTGGGTTCTAATACTATAGGGTCTCCTTTCCCAGAATTTTTCTAAATGAACAGGGTTGGCTTTCCTGTCCACTGTGTCCCCATTTTCCCCAAAAGTTCTTCTGAAACAGTTGTGGCTGTGAATTAAATATACTGTATACCATTGGGTCAATTTTCCTGCTTAATTTGAATGCTCTAATGGTTATAATATGGTTAATTTCTCGGGATTTGGTTACCAAATTATCAAATTCCAAAATCGATGAAGTTTTACAAAGTCAATGGAGTTTGAACTTTGAATTACAATTTGATATCTGCTTCTCAAGAAGTGGAGTTAGAACTACAATGAATTGACAATATTGACCTCTCAACTGATTCCAAAACATTTTATGCTGAGGTTTGCTGCGGTCCTATTGTATAATAGGAATAACAAATCATCAATTTGTTAGGAAATTAACCCTAAACGGGATCTATGAGATACGAAAATAAACAAAATAAAGATCAAGAACACACACACACAAGAAGACCAGATTTACGTGGTTCCCTCCACTTGAGGTACGTCCACATAGTTGTGGAGATATTCCATAGTTGCAGGGAAGCTATGTACAGGGTAAGAAGCTCGTTTTCAAACTCACTTCCTCAGACAGATTCACTTCCTAAGAAGCTTGCTTCCATCACATCTCATCTAGTAGTCAAAGGGAGCTGTATGTGCGAAGTGATGTGGTAGACCACAGTCTATAGCCTAGGGTGTAGACTCTAAGCAAGTATTGTCGGTTTGAAACCTAAGGCACTTACTTTTCCTCAAAAATCTCATGTAAGATAAAATCAAAAGTATAGCTACCCATAAATAACATAATGGGAATTAGAAGCTTATATCTCATTTCTCGCTTTCCGTTTTCTATGGTTATTTTGAGTCTCTCTTCTCGCTTTGCTTCTCATTTTTGGTTCTCGCTCTGGTAACTCTGAGATATTCACTATGAAACTAGAGCAAGAGAATTTACAGAGCTGAGATCTTGACAACAGTAGCCCCCCCCCCCAAGTATGCTTAATAGAAATAGGCTACATAATAAAGTGTGAAAATACCAAAGTACCCCTACCCCCCGGACACGCGAGGTAGGATGTTCAGTCTTGGCAAGCTCCACACTACCTATCACAATTGGTGCTTCTGTAGAACGGAAGTACTCTTTGATTTGTTATTCACGCTTGTCAGTTGTGTAACCTAACATGGTCTGCCTGTATGTTGGACCAAGTTTCATTCACAACATTGAGATTTCCGGCACAAACTATTTTCAACCAGGTCTCTTTGTTAACCTATTCATTGGCCTAGTCCAGTGTATATAGACCTTGTTAGTAGTTAGTGCATATGGATTCTTTTTAGGGCAGTAGTGGTAGCTTTTTTTTTTTCATCTTAATGTAATGTTGTCACTTTATCAAAATATATTGAGAAGTTAGAATTACGTTCTATTTTTTGCTCGTTGCTCTCCGAATAATGTGATTTCATGAGTAGTGAGAACGCATTTAAGTGTTTCTGTGCATAGTAAGAATATATAATAATATAAACACTTCTATCTTTCTTTCTTCATCTCCATGTAGTCGGAGTATTCCATAACTTCATCTTCTTTGCACTTTTTTTTTCATCCTCTGTTGTAACTGAGAAGATTTTCCACGGCCCAGCTTCTGATCAATTATGTGACTTAGTTTCTCACAATAATTGCACAGAGAATGATTGCAAAGGTGATTACAACCCCCTTTCTTGCCTCCCCTTTAGCATTGTGTTTCACAAATCCTCTTTTGCTTTTGTACAGTCTTCCTTTAAACTGGAAGAGAATGCATGAAGTTTGCACATTTATACTATTTAAGGTGGATTATTCATATAATTTATTGTTGTAGGTGGTTTGTTAAAGTAATTTATTGTTGTATTCTGTTTACTAGACTTGTGCAGAAGTTATAGCACATGCTTTGTTATACTTGTAGTTTTAAGTTCCTGTGGTTTATTATCCCTACTCCCATTCAGGAACTATTCGAAAAATTGACTCGGATGGCAAGCATTGTAACAGATATGTTTGTGGGGAGGGAGAGGTTTGGTACTCTTCTATTGATGAGACTCACAGAGACTGTCATCCTGTGGCTTTCAGATGACCAAAGCTTTTGGGAGGATATTGAGGAGGGACCAAAGCCTTTGGGTCCTCTTGGACTTCAACAGGTATTAAGGTTTTGATATTTGTTCATTTTCTTGCACGTTATTTATCTTGCTTAAACATTTTATTTCTCAATTTTATTCTTGTGTAGTTCTATTTGGATATGGAGTTTGTGATTCTCTTTTCGTCCCAAGGCCGTTACTTGTCTCGGCATCTGCATCAAGTTATCAAAGACATCATAGCTAGAGCTATGGATGCATTTGCTACAACTGGAATAGATCCTTATAGGTATGTTCAGCAAAAAAATGAAAAAATACCATTAGTTGGAAATTCCTGGCAAGAATATCAAATGTCTTCACTTGTGTAAAATTTGCTTCTTTTCTTTTTTTATTGAAGCTGTTATATTAGAACTACATGTTTACTATCTATTCATTTTTCATGGGCCTCCTTTTTTAAAGCATGATAGGATTAAGAATCCTTGAGATCTCCATCATCTACATCCTAAAACCTAACTTTGTCATGGCAGTGTATTGCCGGAAGATGACTGGTTCACCGATGTTTCTCAAATAGCGATAAAGATGTTGACGGGTAAAGCTAGGTTCGGAAATGTAGAGAGAGATGTTACAAGCCCGACTGCTTCCATATCAGCACGATCCATATCATCAGTCTTATCTCATGGTAGTTCCTAGTGCTCAGTTTCTTACCCTTGCAAATCCGATCACGATGGACGACTGGTGGAACTATCTGTAATCTAGTTTGCTCCTTGATTTTTGAGCTGACGAACAACTCTCGCAATTATCTCCTCCCCATGGTTACTTCCATGCAGACCTTGTATAGACAGTAAGCGTTTTATTTATGAGGAATAATAGGCTATAGGATTCGGGAACCTCCTATCTGATGGATCCAACGTAGGAGCTCCTTGGGTGACATTCTAAAACAGGGAAGGTGTGACAGGCTCCGGACAAGCTGACCTTAGTACTCCTGGATTATCAATGTCTTTTTTTCTCCTTGTTAGTTGAAGATCATTTTTTTTGTTGGTTATGATTGGTCGAGAAATTAGGAAAATTCTTTGATCTGTTCTCTAGTTGGGAGTTTCAGTTTTGTAAATGCTGACAATGTGTTTTTCTCTTCTGATCTCCTGTTTTGTATCATTCTTTAAACTGCTATGGCTAAAACACTTGATTGTTTTGTTAAATCAGTTTGCATTTCCTGTTAAGTCTCATGAGCATGGTATTGCCTTGCAGCATTTCCAGAACTTAGAACTACCAGCTTTCTAAGTTGGTAAAGTTGTTCGGTGTCTGAACCAAGAGTGTTTAAAACCCATCCTTATCTGCTAGCTCACTAATGACTAACCATCTAACTTGCATACCCACAAGAGAGAGACAGAGACAGAGACAGAGAGAGATTTCAAAATGATCCCCGACACTGTCGATAACTTAATTGAATTGGATGTGCTTGATCTTCACTCATATCAGCTAATGTAAATTGGATTTTGAGACAGGAATAGGTTATTGAAAGGATCACTGATGTGCATTTGTCTTTTTAAAAATATATATATATAACAGTTTCTCAAACGAGTAAATTGAGGTAGGAGATGAAGTACAGTGTACTAACACAACGCGAAACTTAAATGGTAGTGTTGTTTCTCAAAATAATCAATGAATTTGTATGCTAATGCATTGCGAAACTTATATGGTGGTGTTGTTTCTCCAAATGATCGACTGAAATTTTACAACCTCAAATCTAACCCAGCATTTGGTTGCCAATAAAAGAAAATTTTGGTTTTCCTAGTATAATTCTTAGTTGATTTTTGTTCTTTTTTATACCTATTTTCTCGGAATTCACAATTTCGCCTAGAGAAACAAACATTGTCAAACTAATTGGTAGATTGAACAAATTTTCCACAAGTATCTACAAGAATGGAGGCATTCTATATATGCAGTATGGGATTTACAACTTGCCCATGCTAACTCTTGATCAGTTGATCTTGACTCCTTGTGACATCAATCAAGGTGGGTAGAGGATGGTTCTTGAACAATATTCTTAAAACATAATGTTCCAATATCCAAATGTGTATGCTCTCTCTCTATAGCTATGATAAAGTCCTAGCTAGTGAGATCGATCTACACCATTGGATGGTCTTCAAAATCTACACCACAAAAATCCAAAAGACCATCCAATGGTGGGACCCTAAGGAGGACTTACTCCTTGGGATGACTAGCATTGCCTATCCCAAATCAGGGCTACGACCTGAGATCTAGTCTCAGCGTAGCACTTGAGGTGGTTGATATATCGCAATAGTGCACCATAAGAGTAGTCAAAGTACCTCACAGAGATTGCGGTCCATGCCTAACTGCTTTGTAAACAACCTTTCTAATTGGACAACCTCAAACTAAAAGTACCAAATAACTCCCCCAAAATAGAAACCGTTATGTTAGTTAAGAAGAGAAAAGGAAAAGTTGAATAAATCAAAGGTGTGTGTGTGTGAGTGAGAGAGAGAGAGAGAGAGAGAGAGGAAGGATTGATCCATGACTTCATTGCAGAGATCATCTGTGTCGTTCCGGAGGCAGGGCTCTTCGGGTCATATTTGGAACGATCGGCTTCACACCCTTGAGCTGAAAGTGGGTGTGCCCAATTCAGCCGCCACTGGAAGACACCAAGAGGAGAAATTCCATGAGAAAGAGATTTTCCGTTCGCACTCCTCAGACTCCTCCCGGCCTGCTGGATCTGAACCCAGAGTACAAAGGTGTGCCTGCTCAGCTGTTTTTGGGCTATGCATGGGGTCTCCTACCACCTCAAATTAATCTAATCTTTTAACAAACAATTTTTTTTTTAATATCACCTGAAAAAAATTCTTTTGCTTCTCCTTTATTCTTCGTTCCTTTGTTTTAGAGTAATAGTTTTTGTTATAATCCTGCGCAAATTTCTGTGTAATGTACATTATAGACCTCCTATGTGAAGGATGTTTGGTTCTTTCCTCTTTCTATACTTTCTTAATCACAATTTGTTGAAGATAATCCTGAAATCAATGAGAGAGGAATTACTGCAAAAGGGAATCAGTAATGGAGGGGTTGAATCCTTAAAACAATATAAATACTCAACAGACACTCTCTTGCAATGTAGAAAGCTTCTTAACAAACCTTTTAGGCTCTATTATTTTTGCAGGAACTGGATGTGAGAATTGTCAATTTTTTTGTTGTTCTTTTGCTTTTCATTTCTCGAGATTCCACTTCTTGTGAGAATTCCAAAGCCTCAAAATGAGGAATTTTAAGTATCAAAAAAATGGCGAGGTATGAAGTCTCATGATGATAGGAATTTAAATTCTTGCAAATTCATTCAGGATTTCTTGGGCTCAAAAGAATATAAATAATATTTCCAAATGATGAAACTTGTAAAGCCAGGGGCTTAAAGTATTGAGACTTGCAAAGTGCTGAACTTTGTCAGTCCCAGCAAAAGATTAATGGACTATGGAAATTAAACATGGAATAAGCAAACCCATTAATGAAATCTAAGAAAAAGACATGAAAATTTTCAGAAAACTAATGAAGATCGAGTACACAAGGGAGGAAAAAAAGTGAATTAGAGAACAGAATACATGAATAAAACTTTGATCTTATTCTTCGAGCTCTTTGCTGAACAGAGTTTTATGTGAATTAACTAACAATGCATCATCATCATCACTCGACTTATACCCCAACTATCAGGGGCCAGTAACATGAATCCTACTCTAGTCGGTCTTTTTAAAAAAAAATTCGCACAAACTAGATCGAATCAAAGAGAGACTAAAAGAATTCGCATTCAAAAACCAATCTTTTGTTCCCCTCATAGTAGGATACACATTCAAAAACAAGACGATCAATGGCTGTAGGATACACATTTTCTGGATCAACCAAAAACCATCAAAGAGAATTACAATTCGCATTATTATTTAACTCCTTATTGTTAGAATATGTGTCAATTTAAAAGGCATTCTTCCATTAAATGGTTGCATTATCAAAACTGAGTGGACTGCCAAGCAAAGTAAGTTATCGAAACTTGTGGATTATATTCACGGTTGGCGAAAAAAGTGGGTTCCTGCAATTCATCTTTTAATGCGTTATGTTCTATGTTTGTGATTTTTGAGCTTAACCTGTTATTATTTAGAAAATGTTTTTCGGAACGACAATTATAGCACTGCATTTTACACTGATGCTCCGTTTGTTTTGAGGTAAAATAGGGGAAAACAAATAAATTCCACGGAAAATATCATTTTTCAAGTGTATTTTCTTTAGGACAACTGGTATTTTCCACGAAATTCATTTGTTTTCCTCTATTTTACTTTGAAACAAACGGAGCATGAATGAAAGCTTTCGAGGTAAAACGACCTCCGGGTATTTGGTTTTACATGCAAACAAATACACGGAGAAGGCCATTTGATGCAGAAATCACTTTATTTCCACTCTTTATGTTCACTAGGAGTCATAAATGCAGCACCAAAACAGTTCGAGAACTCGGTTCTGCGACTTTATCATAGTTCCCATATAATTGGTTAAAGATTTCCATCATCCTTCTCTATGACAGCATACACATCTTGTAATTCAACAAAAAAATCATTTCAACTTTAATGCTAAAGCTTTATCAGGGATCCCAGTCCCCAAATAATTGGTTTTGATTGCACTAATGGGGCAGTGTGTTCCAATAAATAAAGGAGTGGGCCATTTGGCTCTGTTGGTAAGGGTGCACATAGGGACATTGGACTGAGTTTATTGAGGTTGAGCCTAGCTTGCAAATTCCATCAATAAACTAGGCAAGTTTATTCACATCTGTGACAAATGAATGAGACTTGATGAAGGGTGGTGTGGGTGTGCTCCTAGTAAAAGGGAGGTCCTATGATCGATCCCAAAGAATGATTTCTAAAATGGGAGTCCCAAACCTCACTGGCAACTTAGCCATTTTAAGTTATTTGACGCATCATTTTAAGTCGCAATTCCTAGATCAAATAGTGAAATTGCCATGAGTACTTATGCATTGTACATGTGATATTTAGACCAAATTGATAACGACAGCATTGCGTGCTAAAACCAATCGATAAATACATACTGAAATGGAGTTAGTTTCCCTCACAGAGCCATCAAGAGGACAACTATCTAGCATATAACTTATTCGGTGTATAATTCCAACTATTTGGGGTCAGCAGAACGAATCCAATTCCCAGTGCCATCTTAGGCATGGAATTAGGAGTCTTTCTATTGACTATATATGCCTAACTATTTTAGAACTTCCTTAGTCCTTTGTTTTGTGGTGAAAACGTTGTAGAAAATAAACTTTTCTCAGAAATAATTCCTCCTCATTTTTTACAGAACTTTTTCCTCAAACACGGAATAAAAGTACAGAATTATTTACAGTAATATGCTCATTTTACAGCATCCCAAACACAAAAACTAATTTTTCTCTTAAGAATAATTCAGTACACCAACTCTCTCCAAACAAACGCAACCTTAGCAGAGTTAGGCACAAGGTGAGTAAAAACCTATCTCATCTGTAACACCCAACGAAGAGTTGTTTGAAATTATCACTAGCACAAAACTTTGTGGACAATGGGAGCCTCTGAATTAATCCGCATTTCCAGTTCATACGCCCTCCCAAGGACCCATTCATACTCTCTCTCTCTCTCTACATTATAACGCTAAGGTAGGTGAGTGACACTAGAAAGCAGCTTAGCTGAGGAGGACGACAAATGAACCTTCTTACATGAAGTGAGAACGACCTTCTTAGTTCTTACTGAGACCCGTTAGGGCCGAGACCATGCTCTAAGAGCACATATTGCAAGAGGGCCTACCATGTAAAATTAACCCCACCTTAAATCCCATGCTCTTAGAGCATGATCTCGGTGGTCTCGGCAGCAAAGGATAAAGCTTCTCGGTCGCCTGGCCTGGCCTGGCCTGCCCGGCCGATTATTAGTTGGGTTGGGTATGAAATCTAAAGCCTGTGGCCGTTTTGGTAGGCTTCTAACCAAGCTTAGCTTGACTAACCCAGCCCGATTAGACTCGTTAGTTTAGTTTATTGACTACAAATTTCAGATATTTTTTAGATGGATTGGCCTGGCCCGGGCTGGCCCGATAAGGCCGGATTAATGAATGGGCTGGGCCGGCCCGTAACACTTTCACCATTTATAAACGTTGTCAATAATCGTTATAATACACAGGTTATGATTATAACAATCATTAAATTAATAAAACGTTAGTAAACCGTTGGTTTGGTAAGCCCAGACGATACATCAAATATCTCCATCCGAGTTATCGTTGCGACAAAAGAACGCATCTCATCTCATATCACGTCCTAGGTGTGCGAGTGTGACCCGAATCGTGAAGCGCTGGACCCTCCGAGAAAACCTCCACTTTTTAGTCTTCTTTTCAACTCCCGAGGTCTCTCTCTCTCTCTCCTCTTTCTCTCTCTACAGTAAACAGTAGTGGTGGGGAATGAGCAGTGCGCATCACTCCTTCCCTGTCTGTGAAGAGATCTCACAGCTCTCGCTCTCTCTCTAGATTTCATTTTCATTACTAGTCACTTTCTCTTCCCTCAGAACCTCTCGTTTCTTCTAATTCTTAGCAGTTCAAATGCAGACCAAGAACGGTTGAATCAAGCTAGGGTTTCTACATTTCTTATGACCTAATTCAATTGCTTTCGAGTTCGGATGGTTGACAGAAATGTGAAGAAAAGGCTTGGATGAGAAACTCGAATCGGTTTGTACTGTTTGATATACTTTGTGTCTGGAGATGGATCCTCCTTCTCTGATCAACGAAGGTTCGTTTCCATCTGCGAACGCATCGGCGTATAGTTTGGATGGGATTTGGCCTTTTCCACTTAATAGCGGTGGGGGTGTTTCGGAATCCGGTGGTGATTTGGGGTTGAGGAGGAGTCCTTTGGGGCAGAATTCGGGTGGATTTGCAGAGACCACGAGGACAAGGATTAGAAATCGAGATGTTTCTGTTGATGAATCCACTGTTACGGAGAACAGTGGGAGGAAGCGGATAGATGCAGCTTCTGAGGATGAGTCATCTAAGCTAGTCTCCACGAACAGTGGCAATGACCTGGTATTCACAAATTTATTCAATTTGTATACTTGATAATTCCTTCTTATATACATTCTTGCTTTTCTCCATTTTGATTTATTGCATTCATCTGTTTCGAGAACGTTCCAATGTTGTAAAAATTGAAAATTGGTACTAGTTTCTGATATGAAAAAAATTTCCTGTTAATTTTGTGTGTTTGTTTGTTAATTTTCTGTGTAATTGATGATTTCCGGGTAATTTGGGTCTGTCAATGGTCTGGTAGCTGGGTTTGTTTAGAATTTGGATGAATTAGAGTGGATATAGAGTTGGGAATGGAGGGATTTTCACTTTTGTTTATTTATTTATCATTAGTTGGTTTTGGGTTCTCACGGCAGTTGTTTTGGTGCAGAATGTTTGCAATGGTAAGCGTATCAAATTATCAGGATCTAGAGATAAAAATGGTGGTTTGAAAGCTGAAATGGAATCAAGTTTGAGCGCTGGTAACAAGCCAGCCGATCAAAGCACTCAACCTTCTGAGCCGCCTAAGCAAGACTACATCCATGTGCGAGCGAGAAGGGGTCAAGCTACTGATAGCCACAGTCTAGCAGAGAGAGTAATCCTTCTCAATCCTCAACCTGTAATTTTGTAATCGTGACTTTATACCCAGTAATACTGACCAAGGCTTCCATGAATAGATGGATCTTTAGAACTTGATACGTATAACATAATAATTCTATGTTACTGTCGTATTGGAAATGTGTCGGACATAGATGATAAAACAGTAGATCACATCACAAAATCTGAACAAGTTTTGCATATTGGTTGGAACCGTTGTTGCACAGGCTAGGAGAGAAAAGATCAGTGAGAGGATGAAGCTTCTCCAAGATCTGGTCCCTAATTGTAATAAGGTTTGGTGTTATTGTTTCTGCAATTCTGTATTAAAATCTCTTATTTGTTGTTGATGCCTTTTTTTTTTCATCTTCCAAATTATCTAAAATGCCCAACCCCTGTTAGTAGACATCCAGTGCAGGTAGATTTGAGACTCATTTTCACTTTCCACTTAAAATGGTAAATTCTCCAAAGACAATTTCTTAAGCTAGTTTATATTGGATCAGGTTATTGGCAAATCACTGGTACTTGATGAGATAATTAATTACATCCAATCGCTACAGCGCCAGGTTGAGGTATGCATCTTTACTGTATTGCTGCACTATGTTTACTGTTCTTTCCAGTCTTGAATCTGAACCTGAGTTATACAAAATTACTTGAATTGTAGTTCCTGTCAATGAAGCTTGAAGCGGTTAATTCGAGAATGAACCCCGGCATTGAAGGATTTCCTTTAAAAGATGTAAGTCCCTCAAGGCCTCAACATCTCTAACAACGTAAAAGCTAAAAATATAAAGTTTCTGGAGTTACCCTTCTTAATATTTAATGTATTTCTGTTGGAAATGCATGCCCTACTTAATGCCTTGTTTTTATGAAAATGTTCTGCTCGATGAAAAAAAATAAGGTGGACTTCGTATCCTCAATGAACCCTGCTTCCCTTACTGTACATGTGGTCCACTGGTTCTTCAACCCAGACTTTCATTAGAATGGGTACAACCCCAAATAAGACCAATAAGACAAATACTAACTACTCTTAGTATCAACTTTTTCTTGACAGTCAACCCACTTCCTTTGCCCATCCCAATACTTTAGATTGGAAGATCAAGATCCTCTGTCATTTTAGCTTTTTGCTATACATGCAAGACATTGTTGGCTGATTGGTCTATTCAATTAGATAGTGGTGGACCAGGTAGATGGTTTGGGTTACCACTTCCTTTGCCCATCCCAATACTCTAGATTGGAAGATCAAGATCCTCTGTCATTTTAGTTTTTTGCTATACATGCAAGACATTGTTGGCTGATTGGTCTATTCAATTAGATAGTGGTGGACCAGGTAGATGGTTTGGGTTATAAAGTTCATTGAAGATGATAGGCCACTGGTTCATCATATGTGTTCTCTCCTTGCTGTGTGTAGATTTGTGCTACCACTAGCAGTCATGTCCCACTTCCTTCCATCCTTGTCATTTATATTTCACTGTTTATAGTGTTGATATTACTTTGGGTTTGGACTATTTTGCTTGCTAGTTATGTCAGGCTTGTGAAAGTTTTCTTTCATGGAGAATAATGTGGCTGGGGACAAATGCATGGTTTGATGTATGAAATTATGCATTAATGCATTTGTCTTTTCATTGGTTTTAATATATTCACTTGAAATTACAGTTACCAATAAAATAATTAAAATTTAAAAATATGAATTTTGAAATGAACCATCTATTAGAGTGATCTGTTACAAATGGTAATGCAGCTAATGCTATTACTTTTGGTAGTTTTTCAAAATTCGGAAGAAATTTTGGATATTTGTTACAGACAAAGCGTAAATTCTGTATAAGGGCTTATATGGTTTGTAAAAAAGTTTTGCCTATCTTTCTCATGAACAAAAATATATGCTTATAGGAATTATAGAAAATTGGAGATTAATTGGAGACTTCATAATTATATTTTTATTGTAACAAGTTAACTTGGTGTTTCAGTTTGGTGCACAGACATTTACTGCTGGTATGACATTCAGCTCACAAGCAACAAGGGAATATGGCCAGGGATCACCACCAGAATGGTTGCATATGCAGGTTGGTGGCGGTTTTGAAAGAGCAGCATAATTCTAGAAAATCTTAGTCAATTGACAAGAAGGGCATCAAACAGCGTCCTTCTTCCTTCAGTAACTGTCAAAGAATGTACTCCATCTTAAATCAGGGGGAGACATTGTTTTCTACATCTGGTGGATCTGTGTTTTCTGTCAATACGTCTGAGCTTAATTAAAAATTTGAACAATCTCCGGTTCTTTGTGTGTTAGGAAATGCATTCTTTTATCGTCGCATATTACCTAACAGGTTTCCCTGTCTTCTTTGTAATAGTACCTAAACAGAACCTCCTAGGTTGAATATTGTTTTTGAATTCTATGGCCTAACTAAAGAATGATGCTATTTTCGGAATTTATACTGTTTACAATATCTTCTGTCATTCTTGTTTCTAACTTTCAATTATGTTAAGAAGCTGAACACTCAATAGTATTTAAGCCAGTTTAGTGGTATGCAGTTCCTTATTTAAGTTTTGGAAAATTTTTCCCTTCATATGATTTATATCATTCTGTCCATGTATTTTGGATTACTTTTGGTATTGTTTGATTCCCTTTGGTTCACTTTTTGTGAACTTTCTGCCTGATGCTTTGTACATTTTCCATTTTTCTTAATGATATCCTAGTTTACATTTCGATGACGACAAAAGAAAAAACCAGCATGGATGTAAGACAAATTGAACTATATTTACTAAAAGGTACATGTGGGGTGGCAATTTTTTACCCAGCCCATCAACCCACTCAAACCTGCCCGACTTATCATGGGTTTGGGTTGATGTTTTTAACCTGCAGGTTAGGTACAGGAAAAAATATGTTTGAAATTTTGGATGGTTGGAGAAAATGTCAAGCAGTGGCAATTTTTAATCCAACTTGCCAACTTTTCATAAGTACGAGGTGAGGTTTTGGACCCTGCGGATTGGTTTCGGGTTTGGCTCTCTCTAGGACAGATTTGGCCTGGGCACATGGTTCCTGTGTTTCATATACCTCCATATATATACAGTTCCTGAGTTCCTTGAATGGAGTGGGTTGGGGGTTGAGAGTACTTTCGCCTGCATATTTAAATCAGACAATGGGCATGAGTCTTAGCTCTGGAGAATGTAATTATAAGGGCTGGAAATTAATCCAAGAAATTATTAAAAATGCAATAATGCCCCTTCATCATCTCAACTGGACAAACACACATGCAAAAAAGGTTGCTTGATAGGAAGAGAAATCCCAGCATTATTTCCTCTTCTGGGAGTAGTTCATATCAGTTTTAAGAACATTATAATCTTAAAAATCAAGAGTATATTTTGAAAAAATTGACTTCTCAAAGTACATATATTAAGTAGCTACTCATTTTACAGTAACTATATAGTTTCTCCTCAGAAAGAAACATGTGCTCTGCAAGGAATCCAGCATGATTAGAATCAATGAACCTTAGTTTTTTAATCCACATCTAACATGTTCGATCATAAGCATCTCTAAATTAGATGGACAAAATTGCTTTCTCTTTGCAGCTGTAGCTATGGAAACCTGAAATAAAAAAAGAAAACAATAAAGACCAGTTAGTTAATTTCGAAAGTTTAGTCTAAGAGTGATGGAATATACATAAATTTTCTATGAACTTTGTATCAAATCAGAAATTTGTTGACATCATTATCTTCTCACAACTACAAAAGCTTATACTCCAAATTAGGTTAGCTAAATAGTGATTAACATGATTAGTTAGTGCCTTGCGCCATGCAATTATAAATATAGTTAGAAACCATATAGTAGTGGCATCAGGGGAAGAAGCAAAAGTGATGTCCATGTCTCCAACCCAAAAAAGAAGAAGAAGTGATGTCCATGTAAATCCAACAAGTGTTCTAGATTATCAACATATGTCGATGATTCGATGATATACAATGACAATGAGATGAATTCCTTTTCTGGAAATATTCTTGCATTATTACAAGAAATGAGATCCTTGACATTGAATATTTATATATTGCTTAGTTTCTAGTATCCATAGAGAATGAAGTATCAAGCTGATCGCTAGCAAATTTTAGAGTTCTTGCTTCTTAGCAGCTCTCTTATTAAGTTGATCATCATTCCCTATCTGTATGTTCTTCCCCTTGAAGTATTGTATTTCAATTCTTATTAAAATTTCAATTCCTTGAAGAAATTAAAGTCATTGAGGCCCCGTGTCATCGTCATTATCATGAGGAGGCAGAATTTCGGCTTTGTAGTAGCAGTAAAATGTCTGTTTTATTATCCTCTGGTTGATTTATGTCTCTCAATTGGCTCACACTAGAACATAAATATGTGGTTCATTCCAGTAAACAAATATAAGTTGGAGAATGTTTATGAGGTGTTAAGGACACCAACAATCTGGAAGACATGCCTATACATTGATACTACGCTAAGGGATATATTGGAAGATTTTATTTTACACCCATTTGTTGTGAAAGAACCTAATCAGAATGACAGCTTGGTAGAAGGACTAGTTGGATTCTGCAAACCAAAGACATTCCATTGTCCTAATGTATAACTTTCCAAGTTGAAAGGAGCATATCGCATATGGAAGCTGGAGAAACCTTAGAATGTTGGTTAATTACTTTAAATAGCTTGCATACGATGACTACAAAATATCTTTAATCAATTTCGGCTAAGAGGCACGACAAACACTTCTTGAAGATAGTTGGAGCCTCCTGTTTGTGCAAGGGATTAAGGCAACTCTATCCTTGAGATTCAACCTAGCCAGGAATCGTTTCATTCATGTACAGATCTGCACTATCTGGTAGGAACTGTACTTAAACCTCCTTTTAGGATACCCATAAATTGTTATTTCAGTTAAGGTCTGAGTTATCCTGGTTACACAGATTGTATAAACCGGATTATGCTATCATTAGTGATTGCCAAACAAAATTACTCTCTATGAGCGATTCTAAAACAATTCCAGAATTAGATATGTATGGATTCTGTAAACCAGATTTGAGAATTCTAGAATCAGTTCCGAAGAGACACACTGTTTGGAAACAAATTGTCTACAAGCTCTGTTTGGTAACAGTGCCCAATGGTTAGTGTATTGCTACATTGGTCGAGTTCTTCTTCTGTTTTCTGTTCTTGGTAAATCCGGATAGTGCTCTGTTTGGTTACAGAACGATCTCAATTGACCAAACTAATAGTAAGATCACTTCTCTGTTTGGTGATAGAGGATCAATTGGTCCAAATGGACTAGTCGGATACTGTGATCTGGCTTTCTGAGTTGAGTCGTCTTCAACCTTGAGATGAGCTTTAGATCTCCAATAGAGTTCTGAAACTTTCTTCTTTGGTTCGGCTTCTTTTTCTGGGCTCAATCTCGCAGAGATCTGATACGAATTTTAACTTGTGTAAAATCCTCCTCTTCATCCTCACCTTATATAGGCGAGTCAATCCTGATCAAATTTACATCATTGATCTGACTTCTATTCTTAAAAAGAATAGGCGACTCGCGAAATACAAAGTGCGCCTCATAACACCTATTGCCACTGCACGTGCGCGTGTCGGTGCAATGCACCTCGCTAGTGTACCCACACCTGGTGTGTGAACACACACAAGAGAACAATCTTTAAGCAGAGATGATTACTTATTAAGTGGTTTCAACTCTCATTAATTTCCGATATGGGACTAATAAAAGCCACAACAGTTTTTTTTTGAAAACATGATTTTTTATCCCCAAAATCACTAGTGTAAAAACACAATTTCAAATCCAACCAAATGGTTTTCTTCCAAATTATTAAAACCCAACTTTTATTTTATTAAAACCAATTAAAAAATCTGTTTTAATAAATCAAAATCAACATAGAATCTAAAAGAAATTCATGATACAGATTTGTGGTTCTATCCTTGATGCTGGAAAAGAAGGTGATCCTTTCCATCATATCAGGCTCGATCTGTAAGAATTCCTTGGTGCATATATGTTGAATCACTCATTAGACTTCAATAATGAGTCCAACTTTTCTAGAACATACCCACAGCACCTCTGCACGTGCAGTTCTGCATCCATGGAGGTTGGGCACTTTGTCAGACACTAACTTTCACTGATGCAAGGAATTTATCTCAAGTGGGTCAGGGTGTATACCCTTGGATGTGTTCTTTTGGCGAGAAAGTGGGTGAAAGTAAAGAAAATGAAAAGAAATGAAAAAAAGAAAAGAATCTTAAATTTTCTCACAAAATAATCTCTCAAAATAATCATAAAAAAATGAATGAAGTTTTTTGGGAGAAAGTTTGTCAGTATTGAGAAAGTGCAAAAAAATGAAAGTGTTTCTTACAAACCAAACGCTAGAAAACACATTCTTTTTTTTTATTTTTTATCACTTTCTTGCCAAACGAACACACCTTTGGTGTTGTCGTATCCTAAAAGCATTATTTCCCTGCCCCACCCAAAAGAGAGTGAGAGAGTTCAAAGGAAGCAGTAGGATGGGTGGGAGAATTGTGGGGTGTCCACACATCTGTATGCATGCTTAGTTATGATTGGACTTGCATTTGTTCGTGCATTTTTTATTTTTTTGGGAAAGTGATAAAAAAAAACCTCTATATATATGTACGAGAGTTGGACAGTCCGATTTAAAATTTAACGGCACCAACGCATCTATACATTTAATGCTGGACCAGCCACTTTATGTTTGATACGGTTAGATATTAGATTTTAAATTGGCACTTCCTTTTTTTTTTTTTTTCGTGTTTTCTTTTGATTTTGATAGGCATTATTCTCCTCATGTTAATTTAATCCGACTTTAACTGTAGTGTGTGCTTTTCGCTCTTATCTTGCATTTTTCACAGCACTGTGTTTCGAAGGAACACCTCGGGCATGCTTTTATATTGACATTTACCGTCAGTCAACGATGATCTTGCTTGCTATATTTGTTTTTCAGGCTCAAATGGGACTATATTTTTTTGTAATTTTTAGTGTTATCATAAAAAGGAGTAACTATTGGGGAAAAGTGCGTGGAAGTGATTGTTATCAAGGAGTATTCACGAGAAAATATGACAAACAAACAATACATAAGATATATCGTGGTTCACCTTTTTAAGGTTACGTCCACACTACAAACGGTTCAGATATACTTCCACTAATAAAAGAGAAGATTACAAGAGAGAAGGTAAACAATAATACATATGCTCAAAGACTCTACCACAACCCTTTAAAGGCTCTCACACAACCCACAATTATTTGTTCACTCTCTTAACACAAATCTGACATAAACCTAAATCCTTCTAGGGCAAAAAAAACACAAAACTCGAACCCTTCAAAATCGAACCAATACTCTCTACCATGAGAGCACACCGAGATAAAACCATGAGAACATTCTCCTCTCTTGAGAGCTAACAAAGGCTTTCCATGGGAGATCTCCCGTTCTCCATGGAAGCCCAACCCATACCTCACATCTCTATGGCCTTCTCTCTAACTCTTAAGGTTCTTACTTTTAGGTTATCCGTGACTTTCTCTCTTCCTCTTAAGGTTCTTTCTTTCTAGGTTATATCTATAAGTCTCCACCCTAGGCTTATTTATAGGCAAGGAATGAGTCTTAACCCTTTTAGAATTTCCCCAATATAAGAATTCAAATACAAGACAACTTCCCAACGAAATTGGAGTTTATAAAACCACTCAAAAAATCCAATCAGTCTAAATCTCGTCGATCGGCGATTGATCCCCCTTTGGAGTGATCGATCCCCCACTTGGGCGATCGATCCCCTTCTCCATATTCGAGCCAAAAACCCACGGTAGCAATGCTAGCAAGAGAAGATGACAGTAGGGACCTATTTTGCTGCAATAGCCTCTCCTGCTACCCAGGTTCAACCCTTTTGGTTACATTGAAAACATAGCAAAATGCACAAAACATGGTTCGAATGTAACTATATTTACTATCCTGCCCCAAACGCAGCAAAGGACAAGGCTTGAATGTCTGTGATTGTAGTTGATGAAACATCAGCATCGAGAACATCCAAAATCCTAGTCATGTTTACACAAGGATCTTACATAAGCTTAAGAAGCTAATCAGTAATCATGATATTTTAGAAATGGCTCCAAACATAAAATCACGTTCGATAGTGGGTAAATATATATATTTATCTCTGTCCCATAAGTTTGATTTTTGACTTTATTTCCATCAAATGATGGGGTTAGTTGAAATTGCTTTTACAAATAGTCTCTTCATATTTATCTGTCCCCATAAGTTTGGTTTTTGACTTTATTACCTTCAAATGATGGGTTAGTTGAAATTGCTTTTAAAAATAGTCTCTTCCAAATGAAAAGATTGGATAAAATAAGGGGTGGTCTATGAATTTGTCGTTTTATTTATATTTATCTTTTATTTGAAAATTTCTTGTATTTTTTAATCTGATCTGTTCTTTTCCATGTTCATAATCATAATTAATCAAAAAATCTTTTTTTAGATTGTTTACTAGTTCCATGTTTTGATTGCGTCGTGCAATCCAATCTCTTTAGTTATTTTGATCCCGATCTTATCTACATACCATAATTAATGGGGTTGCCACCATAGGAGGTTGCAACCTGCTTGAAACTATTTCCACTTGATTGGAAATGCGAAACTATTAGAACATTCCTAGAAGCCTTTTTGGTTATTTTAGTAAGCCAGAGCACTAAAAATTGTAAAAAAAAGGATCCCCAGCAACTTCATCAAAATGACGATTTTGGTTTGGTGAGTGTATAGTACGCACCAAACTTTGTGAGTACTGTACACTTATCAAACCAATATTTATCTCTCTCTACCTTTTTTTTCCCACACAAATAAGAAAATAATATTTCTCTCTCCCTTTGTGAGGTTGCTAGGAGTGTTTTAAAAAAGTAGATAGCCAAAATAGAAAAAAGTGACTTTTAGATATTTTAGTGAGATTGCTAGGAGCCTAGGAATGCTCTCAGCCTCACCAAAATAACTTTTTGGTCATTTTGGTGAATCAAAACACTCAAAAATGCCAAAATGGGTCCCTAGTAGTCTCATCAGAATAAAGATTTCAGTTTGGTGAGTATATAGTACTCACTAAGTTTGGTGAGTACTGTACACTCACCGAAGCTAAATATTTCTCTCCCTTCCTTTATTGTGGTCCCACACAAATAATAAAATAATGTTTCTCTCTCTCTCTCCCTTCTTTTTTTGTTTTCCCACACAAATGATAAAATAATGTTTCTCTCTCCCTTTGTTTTTGTTAAATTGGTGAGGCTGCTGGGAGTGTTTTAAAAAAATAGATGACCAAATTAGAAAAAGTGAGTTTTGGCTATTTTGGTGGGTAAAATTTGGTGAGGCTGCTAGGAATCCTCTTAGTGGTGTCAATGGTATATTGCATTGTTTAATGTTACAATACCTCTGTTTTATTAATATAATATATAAATGTGCACATGCAGGCAACAACTTAATAAATAAAAGGGAAAATATATTTTATACTTTTTATTTAGGATGAGACTTTTTTTTGGTTCTTGGAGGCCACATGGACCTATGGGCTTCACAATGAGGGTAGCCTTCCCTCCCTCCTCTCCCCACCATGATGTTGGTGGGATTCGATCCCAGGTCCGATACTATTTATGATGAAACATTCACTCTTTAGATACATCTCAATATTAAATTAAATACCAAATTGAAAAGAAAAATCAAACTCTCACAGTTGAAATAACATGTCATTGTTGTAAGATGTTAATCTTATAATTGATTAAAAATCAGCAATTTTTTCATTCATTATTAGTTACAGTGGCAGTGTGTATCCACTTGGGTCTGGATTGATTCCTATAAAGTTGGTGTGACAATTGAAAAGTTCATTATTTGGCCAAACTATAATGTTAGACATAATATTACACATGTTATGTCTATGGTGATTTGGAACTCTGAATCCAAGGTAGATTTTAAATAGGAGGCGGAGCTTTGCTTCACAAGGGTTGATCGGAGCATCCCTTGTAAATGTTAAGACAATGTAATCTCATAATTATGAAGGGGGGCAGCAAGAATTTTGCAAAACACTCTCTTCATAATTAAAAGATTGCCACTACCTCTGCCTTCTATTTAATAATTTGTGGGATGTCGTGATGAGGGTGTCTTGTCTCCCTTTACTTGTCACATGTCTTTTTTTTTTTTTTCACTAACTGTTAGTATTTATATTTCTAACCTTAGTAATTCTTTAAAATTATAGTTAAAAATATTAGCAGCAATTAAAAAGAGCTAATCACAATTTAATGAATACTTGGTAAGAAAAGGGGGATTGAGACACTGCTTAGGGAAATACTACTCTTTGAATAATATACTTAGATGCGAAGCGATGCTTGCCCCATTGACGTGTGTGCTAAAGCATCACATGTTAGGCCCAAGGTCTAGTCTCGTCTAATTTTTTTGGTCAGAAGAGTGGCTAGTTTTTTTTTGAAAAAGGTAATTCATTAAGTGGGACAGGAAGATACAGCAAGGGTAGATGAGGTTGTGGGACTATCCGAAACAGGATTGGATGTCCCAACCTCTAAGTTTCTTGAGCTTCTAGCAAGGCTAATACAAAGAGCTTTCTAAGCTTGAGAGTGAGCTACCCAATTGGATTCGTGAGGACAAAATCTGAATTCTAGTCGATGACATTGGTTCTGCAAAATTTTGATGTCCTCGACTATGGCTTGACTATCCCAATGGATATTACTAGATATCCCATTCAGGAAATCTATAATTTCTTTAGAGTCCAATTCTATCAAGATTGAAGTCCAATGGTTGTCCACTGCCACATGAGCTTGGACTCCAAAGAGAGGTTTGGCAATGGAAACCAATTGATTTTCTTCTTAACTCCACGCTATTACAACAACCCCTGCTGCTGAAACAGACGGGATAGCGGCTCCGTGAACTTGGATTTTGACCCATGATTGATTAGTTGAAAGCGTTGGATGGATTGGAGTTGGGTTGGTTTGCTTGTGCTGGAATAAGTAGAGTCATTTAGTGCATTGCTGGATTACTGAGAGAAAATCTGTCGTTGGTCGGCTCAGGCGATAGCGACTGCTGGATCTGGAGTGATTCCATTGAACACTGGGTCATTACGCAAATGCCATATAGTCCACAGACCTGTGCTTAATCTCACAGCCAAATCCTTTTCGCCAACAAAGAAAGCCGAGTTTTTCGACCAATGTATCCACCATAGTGGTAGAGACAATGGAGATTAAGATGACATCCGAAGTGAAAGTTGACATCCAAACCAAACGGATCGAGGCATTCTAAGAAAAGATGTTTATTCGTCTCTGTCGCTTCCCCACAGAGGCCACAAATGTCTTCTACTAGCAATTTCCGTTTAATGAAATTGGAAGTAACAACTATGGCATTGTGAATTAGCTTCCACACAAAAAGGAGGATCTTTGGAGGGATAGGAATCGTCCAAAACTTTCTCCAGAAACTAAAAATGGGGGGTTGGTTTGAACCACTGGAAGAAGGTCTAAGAGTCTCTTGAGTCTGTTTTGCCATGTATCGGATTGACTGTGAAAACCTGAATTGACTGTGAAAACCCTAGGTTTAGTGAAGTGCCATACAATTTTGTCGAGAAGATTGAAACGACTGATAGAATTTTAAGGATTTTAGTAATTGAAGTGGTTGTCATAAGACATTTTAGAACAAATATGTAGGTCATAAAACTTAGATATGTCGTTGTAAATAAATTAATGTATCGGATTAGTTATTGAACAATGACAACCGTCTTTCTAGCTTAGATATGCACCTCTCATGAAACTAGTTTTCGAAATGTTGAGGAAGAAAATTGCCCCTCTCTAATGTGATGAGCACTAGTTATACAATCAATCTCATATATATCTATCTATGATTTTTTTTCCCCATAAGAGGTAATATAATTATATAACACCTAACACACATAATCAAACCTAAGGTAAACGCTAATAGGACGTTTGGATTGAATTTTATTAATTAAAAATCAATTATGATAAAATAGATTTTGTAAAATAAATTGTCAAATAATTATTTTTTCAATTAATAATGTTAGGGGAATATGAAGTTGAGTCTATCATCTTCAAAATCCCCAAACACTATTATTTGACAATTAATTTTACAAAATCAAATTTTATCAAAATTGATTTTTAACTAGTAAAATCTAAATCCAAATGCCACCTAAGGTGCCATAAGGTGAATCCAAGCAACCACTCCCCCCGTAGAACACAAAAAAAAAAAACATTAAAATAAAGCTCATACAACTATACTTGTTTTGGTTATTAAAGATAAATATATATGGTTCGGGTCAAATTAGAGAGAGACGGTTTGGGTCGACTCTTGACGGCCTAGTAACCGTATATTCTAGGACGCTGACAGGTAAAAAGAGGTAAGAACTGAGAGGCGCGAGATATATGTATGCTCTCAAAAACAAACTTTCAGAAAAGGCAAAGAACAAAGGCGAGACACAAAGGCAACACCAAATGGAAATGAAGATCGATCGATCTTATTCTTCCCCGTAAGCCCTAGAATCCAATCTGCTCCCCATCTTTCTCTGTCGCTCTCGCCATGGAAGCTCTGTTCGAGCTCTGCGACCTAATTGCTCAGAACCCCGTTCAATTTACTGAGAAACTCGCTTGGATTTGCAGCAGATGCCCTCCTCCGGGCTATCTCCTCGCCGGATCTCCGACGATTTCCCTGTCTCAGCTCAATGCTGTGCTCGCCATCGCTAGATTTCTCTCTAAATGCCCTAACCAGAACGACATTCGCCCCAAATCGGTCGTCCTCGAGTTTCTCCGGTCAGTTCCGGCGTCGTTTCGACAATCATTTTGGCCGCAGTCGTTCGGGATTGATTCTATTTCCCTGTTCTACTCTGAATTATTAGGTTATATTGTGAAGGCGACGGAGTTGTTGCCCGATTTTGCAACGGAAGTCGCTGGATTTATGGGAGAGATTATGATCTCTGCTGTTATTTTTATTGGTGATGGAATGGAAATTTCTAGGGTTTTCTTGACTGCCATGTCGCAGAATTTCCCGCCAATTAGTCCATCGGACGCCGAGAGGTTGGTTTCTTGTCTGTTGGATCAGTTTGCAATGGCTGGCGCTATTTCACCAAGAGAGGTCGTGCCGCCGAGCCCAGAGACGTCGTCGTCGCAGAGTTATCCGCTTGGCGGGAGCCATTTTCAACCGAATGGGAGTTCAAGTCCAGGAAATGAAGTGAGCAATGTATCTGGTTCCTCAAACAGCTCAGCTTCGAGGTTGGCAGACGATGCCACCACTGTATCCTCAAGGGGAACTGGAGCCAATGGCGGTAGCATTGCCTGGAGGAGCAGCCTGGATCAGTTTGGTATGAATTCTGGGTTCAACGATGAAGGAGGAGGAGGAGGAAGTACAGCAATTTTGACGCAGCAAGTTGCTTCTTTTGAGGAGGAATCTGTGGAGAATTTGATGAAACAAGAGATAGGATTCAAATTGCTCGGGCACATTTTGGATAATAACCCCATCAAGCCCGAGCAATTAGAGCAGGTCAGGATTGCTGCGAAGAAGCAGCTACAATCTTTACTGGCTTTTCTTAAGGTAAAATTATTGGTAGATCAATCTTTTACTAGTTTTGTTTCTTTGGTTTTCTTTTCCTGTAATTCTGTTGTTGGTTTTCTGGGCAGATAAGGAAGCGTGACTGGACAGAACACGGGGCGCCACTTAAATCCAGAATCAACATGAAGCTGTCTGTTTTTCAGGCTGCAGCTCAGTTGCAAATTAAAAGTCTTGAATTTATTGATTCTGATGGGAAATCATCTAAGAGGATGTTGCTGGAGACTCTTGCATTGCTGATAGATTCTGCAGAAGCATGTTTACTCTCTGTATGGCGAAAGTTTAGAATATGCGAAGAGCTATTTAGTTCTTTGCTTTCTGGAATCACACAAATTGCCATCACTCGTGGAGGGCAGCTGTTAAGTGTTCTGCTCATTCGCCTCAAACCTCTTGTGCTGACCACATGTGCTCAGGTATGTATTTTGCGGGTTTCCAGATTTAACATCTCAACTCAGTGCACAATGTGGTATGATTTATGGTTTTTACTCACGGTGCTTGTTGAAACAGGCTGATATGTGGGACGGCAACAGCCAAGGAGCCATGTTTGAGAGTGTCATGAAGACAAGTTGCGAGATAATTGAATTTGGTTGGAACAAGGACCGTGCTCCTGTGGACACTTTTATAATGGGATTAGCTTCAAGTATTCGTGAACGTAATGACTATGAGGAACAGGTTAGTCTCTCAAATATTGGTAATTGGGTGATACAAATTTCTTAGCACGTGGGAGAGCCAGTTGGATCAGTGGGGAGTGGCTATGGGCCTTTTCTTCTTTAATTTTGTAGGAAGCTGTTCTTCTGTTATCTTGGTTGCTTTGCTACTTGGGTTCACTCTCTGTGATCCATCGTTCCTTCTCTCTTTGTAATCTTGTTGATTTTAATATAATTCTGATTACTGATAAAAAAAAGTGTTGGTAATTGGGTGATACACAGTATATTACGTACTATATATATATGTATATGTGTGTATATTTACACACACTCGGACATATATATGGGAGATGTTATTGTTCACGCCATGTGTGAATGTTAACAAATAACAATCCTTCATGCAGGCTTGTTTGAATGGCATTGTTGTAATTATGGATTGAATCTTGGGCATTTTTACAAAATTAATTTCCCCCAAAATTACAAAAATGCTACTCATGCTACCCTTCTTTACAAAACTTCCACTCTAACAAGCCTGCATGAAGCTTGATAACGTTCACGCACGACGATTCAATATTCCCATGGAAACAAGGAGTCACCGTCTACTGACTATATTCTTAATTAGTCTATAGACGGAGAGGAAGTAACCCCCCCTTCCACTTACTATATTCTTAAATTGAGATCTAAGCAGTGGCACTTCAAGGGCCGCCTTCCACCTCAATACTGCCATGGAAAGAAGGATAAGGAATTTGAGTGCCTCACAAAAGCAAGCCTCAATGGAATCCAACTCCTTGAGTGGACCAGAGAACCTTAAACACCACCCTACTCTCATCTCTATAGATATCACCTCGGATTTCCAAGAGAGCAGCCATAAAATCTAACTTCAACCAACCATTTTGAAGGGGATAATGGGGATATTTTTAGGCTCGGTCACGCCACTGAAACTACATTCTGTCATCTCTCTGCAAATTCAACATTGAAGTGAATGAATTTTTGTTTGTTTTTAAACTTGATGATCCACTCCATCAACAATGTCTTCATATTCTTGGCTACCAATCTTCTGGGCTTGCTTTTACCTTAAAAATTACAACAATTCTGCTCCTTTCATACTCTTAAAAGAAACAATAAGGGAAAAATTTCAATTGCCCCATAGGACAAGTACTCCATCCCTAGAACATTTCCACCATTTTGGTTAGGATAATCCAACCTATAACAAAGAGAGGAAGGGCATACTATAATGAGTTCGAAACATTCCACAATGGATAGGAAGGTGGTTGAGGCTTTGTTACAGATGAGATTATCCCAGTGAAGCTTTACATAGACTGAATGGGGGAACATAATTTGTGTGGCCGACCCAAAATAGTTAGCATGAGGCACGGGCGATGATAATAATTGGCGAAAGAAAATTAATACGTATGTGGAACTTGAATATACTTATTTGCTTGAATCTATCCACGGAATGGAGACCCATTTAACATTGCTAAATACCTTGTAAGTCATTAAAATGCTGTACATTTCTTCCGAGCTGTCTTTCATCGCTAGGATCTGTTCAGGCCTATATTCTCCCGTTCTGTAGCCCTGCATTAGTCTTTCCATACTTTAGTTCGATAAAAAAGTACCACTTATTTGCATTGAATTTATTTTTCTGATAAAGAAATTGATATTGTATAAAAAAAAAACATATTTACATAAAATTTCATTTCAGATTGCTTCCTAGCATTTTGTTTAACATTCATATCCACCAATGTTACCTTCAAACAATAGAGATCTTATTACTTTTGCACATGTTTTACCAGAAAGTGATATTTGGCTATTAGCATCTCAGCTTTTGTATCTTGTAATATTCCTGGATACTTAAATAGGTTTGTTTTCTGATAATCTTGACTTTATCTCGAGTTCTTTTTGCTACATTATGTCTTAACATACTTTGTATATGTTTTAGTTTCAACTTCTGATATCTACTGATCTTTCTTCTGCTTATTTAAAAAAAAATATATTTCAGGACAGGAAAGAGAAGCAGGAATTTCCTATTGTGCAGCTGAATATTATACGCTTGCTAGCTGATTTGAATGTTACTGTTAATAAGGACGAAGTGGTAGAGATGATATTGCCTCTATTTATTGAAAGCTTAGAAGAGGGCGATGCTTCATATCCTAGTTTATTGCGTCTCCGAGTATGAAACCTTGTCTTCCGAGCATATATATGTTATTTAATGGATTTTCCATCCTTGTACCCATTTATTTTCTTCTGCCCCAACTTTTGGTATTATTTGGATAGTCACCATTCTCATCAAATCTAAATGTGCATGCACACTCAATTTTTGTATTTAATTTTATTTTTTAACTATTGCAGCTTCTTGATGCTGTATCTCACATGGCTAGTTTGGGTTTTGAAAAGTCCTATCGTGAGACAGTTGTTCTGATGACGAGAAGCTACTTGAATAAACTTTCAACTATAGGATCTGCCGAAAGCAAAACATTGGCTCCCGAAGCAACTACAGAACGTGTTGAGGTTTGTTTTTAATTTAGGATGTTCTAGCTCTTGACATGAATTTTTGACATCACTGTTAACTTGCTTGACTATTTATCCTATAAAATAGATGCTCACTGGTTCAATCACATTCTAGACTCTTCCTGCAGGATTCCTTCTGATTGCTGGTGGTCTTACCAGTACTAAATTACGCTCCGACTATCGTCACCGGTTGTTATCTTTATGCTCAGATGTAGGGTTGGTTGCAGAGTCCAAAAGTGGAAGGTAAAACTCTATCTATCTAAAAACAAAGGACACTATGTCATGAATTGCATATATTGAATCACCTGAGGTTGTTAAGTGCTCATGGAATTTATACTCTTACAGATTTGTGGATCTGGTCTTACAATGCTTGCTACAACTATTTATTTTTCTTCGTTGATATAGTTGTTCAGAGTCTATACCTGATTCCCCAACCTTTGCAGGAGTGGAGCAGATTTTCTGGGGCCTTTACTTCCAGCTGTTGCTGAAATATGTTCTGATTTTAATCCAACCGTAAATGTGGAACCTTCACTTTTGAAGTTGTTTCGCAACTTATGGTTCTATGTCGCTTTTTTTGGCTTGGCGCCTCCCATTCAAAAGAATCAGCTTCCAAAAAAATCAATTTCCACTACCCTGAATAGCGTGGGAAGCATGAGTGCCATTGCTCTTCAAGCTGTGGGTGGGCCATACATGTGGAATACTCAATGGTCTTTGGCTGTCCAGCGTATTGCTCAAGGGACTCCACCCCTTGTAAGTAGATGATAAGACGCACCTGCACGATATCACTGCTTTTCGCTTTGTCTAGTATCAAAAGCTGTTAAGACTTTAGAGTTGGATTTGGTAGTGCGTTACATGTTCTTCACCTTGTCTTCTGAATGCTGCTTTCACATATTGGAAATGCTGCACCAGACTGCAAATTTTGTGCCGTATGTAATGTTCACTTTAGTGTGAATTCAAAGTTTGTGCATCTCTCCTGGAAGTCAGTGGTGTGGTCTCTCCTCCCTGGGGTGATTGTGTGGTCTATTTGGAAGGAGAGAAAAAGGCGCGTGTTTGCGGATGTGGCTCTTCCTTTAGACAGGATCCAGCGGGGGGTTTGCTATCCATCTCTGAGTGGGGATCCGTATGGAGAGCTCTTGAGGACTCCGGGATCTCACTGCCCGCTGTATTCTAGTCCTTTTTCATTAGCGTGGGGATTATTGTTATCTTTTCTTCTGCTTATAATTTATATGCTTATTGGTCTTACTCTTTGTAGCTTCTTCCTTGGTTCACTTTCCGTGAGCCCTTTTGTTTCCTACTTTTTCTCTTATTGATGCAAATCCTTTGATTGCTGATTTAAAAAAAAAAAGTTTGTGCATTTTTCCATTTCATCTGAAATACTCTCTCATGTCATCTAGTTTCTAAGGTACCTATGCCTGTGCATTCAGAAAAGCTTCATTGACTTCATGTGATGATCTAATTACTGAGAACATGTGGAGAGTAGTTGTGGGCAACTCAGATTAACTTATAAGAGTTTGGAACTTAAACTAACATATAAGAGTTCATTAATTTATGGATATAACGAGATACGGTTTATTTATTTTGTTGAATTTTTTTTAGAGCCTTGACGGGAGTCACGTGAAAATGTGTTTCTTCCAGGTTGTCAGCTCAGTGAAATGGCTTGAAGATGAGTTGGAACTCAATTCTCTTCACAATCCTGGGAGTCGTCGAAGTAGTGGAAATGAAAAAGCTGCTTTAGCCCAAAGAGTTGCTCTTTCTGCTGCTTTAGGAGGGCGAGTTGAGGTTTCAGCAATGAGCACAATTTCAGGTCTAAGTTATTTTTCGGTGACACAAATGAGGTTTCTTGATGTTGTCTGGATGTTTTGCTTGTCGATGCCGAAATCGTGGTTCACATCTCGAATGTTAGCTTGTCTTGGATTTTGCCTTAGTAGATTTCATCTGCACCAAGATTTTTGAAATAAGATTTCATAATTGGATTTTCGAGATTAGTTTTGGTGTTGACATATTGCTTCCTGTTTTCGGTAATTTATTTACAGGTGTTAAAGCAACCTATCTCCTTGCGGTAGTTTTTTTGGAGATAATACGTTTCAGTAGCAATGGTGGTATCCTTAATTGTGATGCTAGTTTGACAGCTTCTAGAAGTGCCTTCAGCTGTGTGTTTGAATACTTGAAAACACCAAATCTGATTCCGGCTGTCTTCCAGTGTTTAACTGCGACCGTCCATAGGGCTTTTGAAACAGCAGTGTCATGGCTGGTATTTCTTCCCTTTTTATAAGGCTTCTTTGTTCTGTCCTTTACATTTGTTAATGTTATCTCGTATATTGTGTTTTTTTTTGGAAGATGTAATTTGGATAGAGGGACATTGTCCATGAAGGATGACCTTGAAATAAATAAAATGATTTGATTATTTTGTTTGCACTCTTATCATGCATTACAATAATTAAATAAGTTGGGTCGAAGTGTCCTTATTGCATTATGATCTTGTATTCCATTTTTGTGAACATCAAGATGGTAGAAAGATATTGGAATTGGATGTCAACTACTGTCTTCGCAAGTAGTTTATGTACATGTTTTGCTTGCTTCAAGGAGTTGGAAAAAATTCACCTTTTGTGAGACCCTCTCCCCCTACCCCCTTCTTTATCTCTCCATGTCAGTTGAAACCCTCTCGCTCTATGTCTCCCCATTGCTGTTTAAAATTTAAATATTCTCCATCTTTTTTATGTTTGCCTATGACTGTAGTTTGACTTCAATAATCCTAGTCACAACTAACTTCTTTTCCTTGTGAAATATGGTTCTCTCTCTCTCTCTATATATATATATACTAGCGGGTGGCACGTGCGATGCACGTGAGAGCAAGGGGAAGGAGTTAACTACAGTTAATAGGAGTTAAAAGGGACACGTGTTAACCCGCGGGTGCGATTGAACTCGCTAGTGGCACGTGCGATGCACATGAGAGTGAGGGGAAGGAGTTAACCATAGTTAATAGGAGTTAAAAGGGACACGTGTTAACCCACGGGTGTGATTGAACTCTCCCCGAGTTCAATCACGATTGGCTGTGATTCTAAATAGATAGATGAGCAAGGGGTAGTTTGGAAATTAAATCAAAGGCAAGGGGTAGTTTGGGTTTTAAAGCAAAACATTAGATCAAAATTTTGTTTTATATAAGGGTAGTATAGGAATTTCGTAAAAATCATCTACGCCTGCCTCTCCCATTATAATAGTAAAGATATATATATAAATATATACATATATAAGGTGAGTTACATATGCGTGAAGCATAGGCAGAGTTGCCTATGCCTCACGTGTTTTTATAATACGTGGTATGTTTTTGAAAAAAAATTCAATGTGCAGCCCCCACATGTGCATCACCTCACAAAATATTAGCTGGATGGAATGATCGTAGGCTATCCAACATTAGACCTTTTAGGGTGCTGGGCTAAGTGACGTGGCCCATGGAAAAAAATGTTTGCTTGGACGACATATGATCATTCGATTTGGCTGAATTTTTTTTAGGTGGCATGTGTGGGATACCTGCACGTTCTATTTTTGCTTTATGGGTAAAAAAAAATGCCACATTGCCATGTGTCATCAAAATGCGTGACACATAGGCAAGGTTACTATTCCTTTCATTTGCGTCATGACTCGTGCATATATTACCCATTTTCATATATATATATATATGTATATACATAGATACATACATCCATATACCGATTTTTGCAATGATTGCGGCTCAAAACCGACACATTTCCCCTCTAAGATGATTCAAACCCATCTTCCATACTTAGAAAGGCTGTTTAAAACGCCCACCATCTCTACCTGACCCATATATATATATATATATATATATATATATAAATATATAATATGCACACACACATGTACTGATCATTGCAATGGTTGCGGCTCAGAACTGACACATTTCCCCTCTAAGATGATTCAGATCCATCTTCCATACTTAAAAATGCTGCTCTAAAAGTGGGTCCCATCACCCAGTGTTGCACCAAAATGGATAAAATCACGAGTTCTACGATCTACAAAGAATAGAGAAAGTAAAAACAGGAAAAACAAACAACCAAAAGACAAGGATTTACATGGTTCCTCACGTTGTGTGACTATGTCCATGGGCGAAGAGCAATTCAGAGAGCTTCCACTACCAATGAATTTTAATATGTAATTAATTCATGCCTTGCATCATATAAATAGACTCTAAACCCTTCCATGGTTCAAAATATCGAGGAAGATGATATTAGCAGGGTAATGCGATGTGTTAATAGAGAAGGGAGGATGATGCTAGGAGATTCACATCCATCTGTCACCAGTCAGCACATGTTAGCAGGGTAATGCGATGCCCAATTTTCTTGCTAAGGGTTCTGTCGATAAAATTATGTTTGTATGTAGGAAAATCCTTCCCCTACACTCTGTAACTTCTTTTTTTGCCAATAAAATACAATTATTAAAAGAATTGCTCCTGCATAAATTCATAGGCATGTAATTTAATTATTAATGATTATATGAGTCAATTTTCCCAAGACATCAATTTTTGTTAATAATTTAAGTTCTTAATATATACACACACAATGTTTGTGAAGATATTAAAACAGGCACTATGATCAATGCTTAAGTGAGTAACAATTACCTGAGGTTAACTATTGTTACTAGTGCAAGTGCATTGGCTCAAAGAGTTGATCTATAGCATTAAAATTGGTGCTGAAGTTCTTTAATTTTGTTTCCGATTTTGAACTTTATCTGTTTCTCTCTCATATTCTGTCACACACACAGTCATTGTTCTCTTGCTCTTCTTCTTAATCAGAGGTTCCTCCCCTCCACGAGGGGAAGCCACTGGTTGGACCCAGGGATCAGTACGAGGCCAAAAAGGGGTTGCCATACTGGCAAACCCTTGTCAGGCGTACTGATTTAAAGAACTTGTGGCTAAATCTTGCTGCAAGCTCTTTTTGAGCCCCGAAAGGGGAGCCTTTATCAACAGGGCCCTCCAAGTCCATGCAGGGACCAGTTGTTGGGACTCGCCGTCAGGCCGGACGCTTGTGTTAGAGAACTCCCAAAAAGGGACTGCCACAATGGCAGACCCATGTAGGGTCTAGACACAGTCATATTGACTACACTCTCCTAAACTAGTAAAGTTCTAAGGAATTGGTGGTCATCACTGCAAGCAATGTCTCATTTTTGACTTCTTACTTCATAATCAAGTTTTTTTTTCTTATGATTTTTCATTTCAGTGAGCTCATCCTGTGTTTTGGTTGACATTCTACAGAGTTACAAATACAATATGCTCTTGCCCAATACTGTAATTGATTTGTTAGTCTTCTGTTTCTAGAGCTTGCTATATACACAATGGTTTTGACTTTTGACTGATAAATGTAATTGGATTTCCAGGAGGACCGAATATTTGAAACTGGCAATGAAGCTGAGATTAGGGAGTCTACTCTTTCTTCTCATGCCCGCTTTCTTATAAAAAGCATGTCCCATAGGGAGCAACACATTAGGGATATCTCTGCTAGCTTGTTGATTCAATTTAAAGATAGGTTTCCACAGGTAAAACTATATTGACAGTATTATTCTTTTTTGCATGCCTTCTTAGACACTGTTTGTTTATTATACCTGAACAAATGGATTTATATTGCATGCAGGTTTTGTGGAATTCCTCTTGTCTGGATTCGCTGCTGTTTTCAGTTAATAATGAATTACCTTCTGCTCTTGTAAATGATCCTGCTTGGGTAGCTACAGTTCGTTCTTTGTATCAAAGGATTGTCCGGGAATGGATCACTAATGCACTTTCTTTTGCTCCGTGCACTAGCCAGGGTCTTCTACAGGTTTGCTAACAAAACTCATAAAATTTTACAAAGGGAAGTCAATGTGAGGTGATTTAGTTGCTCTTTTGTTTATGAATGCCATTTATATTCTCAACTCTATGAAAATTTTCATCATATGGAAATCATTTGTTGGTAGGTCATATTAATATTCTCACTATCCTTTTAGACTCAAGCAAGATGGGCTTGATTCGATGGCCTCTCGGAGGATCAACGGGAGAATCTTGAGAAGCCTTTTGAGGAAGCATAAATTTTTAGCATCATCAAAAGCATGAAATGGGACAAAACTCCGGGACCAAATGGATTCTCTACGGTGTTCTTTAAAGTATGTCGGGAAATTGTCAAAGTGTTGAGAGAATTTCATGAACTAGGGAATTTCAATCTTGTATTGAATAGCTCCTTCATTGCCTTAATCTAAGAAAGAGGGAGCCCGCGAGCTTAATGATTTTTTCCTAATTAGTTGGCAGGGAGTATATAAAATCGTGGCAAAAACCAAAAAGCTTAGCTTCGAGGCTGAAGGTATTCATGGGTTCCATCATGGCATCATCTCCTTGCCGCAAGGGTCTTTTGTAAACGACAGACAAATCCTAGATCGCATCATGATTGCTAATGAAAGCGTAAATGAGAAGAAAAAGGTTGGGGGTCTCTAGGAGTTTTATGTAAAATTGACATCTAAATTGGGAATTTTTGGACTACATCACAGGGAGAATGTGTCTTGCCCTTCGATGGAGGTAGTGGATGAAAGCATGTTACTTGACTGTTATCTTCTCTGTCCTAGTTCATGGGACCCCCGCAGCTTTATGAGCTCCAAGGGGCTGAGACCATTGTTACCAAGTTCTCTGATTTTTTAAAAAAGCCCCGAAAAATACCCGACTTTTTCGTCGAACGATTAATTCATGAAGTATTTGCGAGTTTTAAGAAAAAATAGCAACTTTTTCAAAGAGACGCAAATTTTGCAAATTAAACACGAATAATTTACCAACTTTTTAAAAAAGTCCTAAATAAATATCTAATATATGAAATATATTTGTTTATAATTTTCATAATTAGTCAACTTATTTTATATTTTTTAATTCCTCACCTGACATTTTCCCGATTTATTTTCGAAATTTCCGAATTTTGCCCATTTTTCCATAAATTTTCCCTATACGAATAATTCATGAACCCTGATGGACTTCCTTGGAACCAAAGGGCAGATAAGCGCAAGTATCATCTTGTTCACTGGAGTGTGGGATGCTAATCCATAGATGCAGGTGTATTGAATATATGCCCTTTGATCCTAGTCAACGAGGCTCTCCTAGGCAAGTGGCTCTAGCAGTTTGGGACCAAGAGAGAGAGCCTTTGGAGAAGAGTAGTCTCGATTAAATATGGGCATTCATCTTGGTAAGAACTGAAAGGGGTCAGAGCCCCCCCTGCCCAGAGTTGGGTTTTGGAGAGGTATCATGGCTGGGTGGGAGGAGTTCTTCAAACATATTCATTTCTAGGTAGGTAGAAGGAACGGTGTTAGATTCTGGGATGATAGGTGGTGTTGCTTTCTGCCCTTAAGGAAGACTTTAAATTTTTGTGGTCTCTAGGTGCTGACAAGAATGCCTCGGTGCAGTCGTGTCTTGAGTCCATTCTAACTTTAGGGTGCAATGTCCTACATTGAGGCAGAATCTCAATGATTGGGAGTTTGAAGACATTGTTCGTCTGTTGAGGATTCAGTCTCCACCTTCCCTCCTAGGGATGTACGTCTGTGGCCATGCAACAAAAAGGGCCACTTCTGAGTGAGATCCTTCTACCGTGTTTTGCTAGTGGGCTCGAGCCTCCCTTTCCCTTGGTTTGGAAGTCAGGCATGCCTCCCAAAGTATCTTTCTTCCTTTGGACAACACTCAACAGCCTTGGACAAGATTCTTACAAGTGACTACCTGATGAGCAGAGGATGGAGGATGGCTAATGGCCTTTTGCCTTTTAGGTTTGGTGTTATTTCTTGTCCTGTTTGGGGATCAATTGGGTCTTCTCCTTCTCCTTTCGGGACTTTATATCCTGTCGTTCCTCAATAAAGGTGGGGTGGGGGAGGGGTTCGATGTTGGGGCATTACTTTTGGCAGCTGTAGCATGGTCCTTATAGAAGGAAAAGGAACTCTAGAGCGTTTGAGGGAGTGTTCTCCGGCAGAGTCTGCCGCAGTATTGGCAAGCTACTGATGTGTTGGTGCTCTATTCGAGAAGGGTTTGATGTAGCGGGGTTTTATATATTTTTTTGTCACCAGAGACTACTTAATTTCTTTGTAGGATGTTTAGGGTTGCTTTAGCTTATTTGCCTTCTGGAACAATGAGTTTTATGTCTTTGCTTGAATGCATATCCAACTTCAATTTCTATCTTGTTACTTCCATTTCTTAATTTTGTTTTTTACTTTTAATTTTTTACAATAATCTGCTGGTAGTATATATCGAGATAGAAACTTATATGACGACTTTTCATCGTTTGTTCATTATTTCAGTGTGAAACCATAATCTATTATAAGATAATTACTGTAAATATTATAACTGAAAAAGTAACCACTGCACAAGTGATTTTTATATACGTCTCCCTTGCTTCTAAATGGTTATTTCAGGAAAAGCTTTGTAAGGCAAACACATGGCAGAGAGTACAGCATACAACTGATGTGGTTTCTCTTTTATCCGAAATGCGGATTGGTACTGGAAAAAATGACTGTTGGACTGGCATACGGACAGCAAATGTTCCTGCAGTTATGGCTGCTGCAGCTGCAGCCTCAGGAGCCAACTTAATATTGACAGAGATCTTCAACTTAGAGGTGCTTAAAACCGGTATAGTCAGTGCAACAGTTAAGTGCAACCTTGCTGGGGAAATTGCTGGCATGAGAAGGTTGTATAACAGCATTGGTGGTTTTCAGTCTAGCGCTACACCAATGGGCTTTGGGCTGGGTCTCGGGCTTCAAAGACTGAGATCTGGAGTGTCTCCTCAACTAACACAGCTTGAAAGTGAGTCATTTAATGAGATTCTTCTTACAAAGTTTGTAAGGATACTTCAACAATTTGTTAACATTGCTGAGAAAGGTGGGGAGATGGATAAGTCATCATTTCACGAAACATGTTCCCAGGCAACTGCATTACTTCTCTCACATCTGGTAAAGATAATTTTTTATATCCATAGTCCCTCCTGTCTATGTTCTCGTACTCATTATGTTTCTTAGCACGAAAGATTTGATTTTGAATCCATTTTCTTCTTCTTTCTGAATATAGTGTAGTAATTTTTTTTCGAAGGGTTCTGACTCAAAATCGAATCTAGAAGGCTTCTCTCAACTTTTACGACTTCTTTGCTGGTGTCCGGCTTATATTTCCACACCCGAAGCAATGGAGACTGGCGTATTTATTTGGACATGGTTAGTCTCTGCTGCACCTCAATTGGGGTCTCTTGTCCTTGCAGAGCTTGTTGATGCCTGGTTGTGGACAATAGATACAAAACGAGGTCTATTTGCATCTGAAGTGAAGTATTCTGGACCTGCTGCGAAATTAAGGCCTCACCTTTCTCCTGGGGAGCCAGAAGTGCAGACTGACAAAGATCCAGTTGAAGGAATAATTTCTCATAGACTATGGCTTGGGTTTCTTATTGATCGCTTTGAGGTTAGGATTTATTTATTGTTTAAATCATGACGCTGTCTATTTTATGTGATTTAACTTTCTCTTGTACTTCAATCTGTCGTATTATTCCGAAATAGTTATTTCATATTTATCCGCTTAGCAAGTTAGCTTGTCTGTATACTCATTCAACAGTGATGTTAGCATGGAGCTTTCTGCACTTTTTATAGATTGTGGTTCCCGGTTATGTTGACATCTGAAAATTCTGTTTGACATATTGGCCAAGAACTTGGACTCCTTAATGGGGACTAATATACTGGAAAGTTTTATGTAAACTTCTGTGTTGCATATCAAGAATGAGGGCTTCTTTGTGAGGAATTTTTGGATAGTAGCTTCCAAATAATCATAATTTTTTCATACTTAGAGGACACTTTTCTTTAGCGTATGCATTGTAGGAACCTGTTGACATCTTCAAAAAGGTTGTTGGCTCTTGAAAACTGGTTTCACGCCTAGTCGCCTATGTTCATGTCAATGCTAAATCGAGGTCAACAATTCTTCTCATCCAAACAAGTTCTCTCTTCCATGACCTTATATTTTCTGAAGAACTTAAAGAACAGACGTTAATACACGTGTTGGTCCTCATAACCTGCTAGACTTTTGTTGTTATTGTTTTCCTCTCTCTTTGGTTCATTACCTTTGTGAACTATTTTTCCCGTAGCTACTACCTATTTGTGCGCTCTCTATTTATAATACATCTGTTACCAATAAAAAAATAAATACACATATTGGGGATACCCAATGAGATGCTTGGATACTTATCTGGCCTTATGGTCGATCTGAGTAAAAGTTGGATGGTTGGTGGCGTGAATGTTGATGGCGAGCATAGTGACAAAGTTGGGGTTTGGGATTAATTTGGCAAGAGTCAAGTTCGGAAAAATTAGAAAAATTCGGTGAAAAATTTGGGAACTATTCGGGAAAAATAAATAATTATGAAAATATTTCCAACAATTTGATTAAATAATATACAAAATAAGCAGTATGCTTTGTCGAACTAAACGAATTAATGCAAAATTCGTGAATAATTCGCGAATAACTCATGAAATTCGGTAACAATTCACAAAATCCACGAATAATTCAGCACACCTAAAATTTGTGAATAATTTCCGAATTTTCAAAAATTCGGAGAACATTGTTACTACGATGAGCCCATTTAAAAATTGGTCAATAGTTGGAGGTGTTGTACTTGAAAATGGCCCCACCTCTGGATCCCTCTTAGAGATAACCCTAGATCACTATCGTTTGGGATCCTGTTATTGAAAATTTCGAGAAAGACTATCTGGCTGGAAGAGAAACTATATTTCTTGAAGTGGCAGGATCACTTTCATCATGTCCACTTTATCTAGCCTCCCGGTGTACTAATCCCTCTTCTTGGCTGCTGCTAAGATTCCAAGAAGCTAGATCAGTTTCAAAGGAACTTCTCCTGGGAAGGTAATGGGATGAAAAAGACCGTCTTATCAAGTGGGAGGAATGGATCAAGTCTAAGGAGAAGGGAGGAATCAACATGGGCAATATACCAATGAGAGAATTAGGACCCTTCTAGCTAAATGGTTGTGGAGTGCATGAGTCTTTTTGTTTAGTCAATGAGGAGTCAAATAGTGATAATGATATCCATGAGGTTTTGGGAGACATGGTAATCAGAGGTGGTCCTTCTCTTTCTCCCTCATCTACGTTGACTGTGCTAAAAAAGGGAGACAAGTGACCGTGCTGGGTATGAAACAGAGGATTTCTTAAAAGTCGCTAAATCCTGGATTAAGTGTTCCATTCAAGGAGGGGACTGGGGAGTATCTTCTCCCTTTGTGAATTCTCTTCCTCTTGTTTTAAGTTCTGGGGAAGGGATGGAAGTTATTAAGGGCCTCAGAGATACAGTAGCTCACAAGGCAAATGCTTGGGCTGTAGTCAATGGGGATGAAGAAGGGGAGTGGCTGACCCGTGAAAGTCACTTTCTTTTTAGACAAGGAGACCAGACCCTGTTTCTGACAATGTTCAACCGCTTGTTACCATTAAGGAATGCATACACCCTATTCTGATCATGTTCTTCTTCTTACCATTATTGGAATGCAGAAACTAGAATTCCTGCTTGCCTTCTCAAAGGGATTTCGTCAGGTCTCTTGTTGCTACTCATGGCTTAGATTGTTTGGGTTGAGTGTGTTTTTCCCCCAACAATCCTTTCAATCACCCTGTTGTGGTAAGGGCATCAGATGGGCTCATCCAATGGGCAAAATGATTTTCTTTTACATGAAATCTGGAGGAAGGCAGTTTCTTTTCCAACAGTGACGTATCTGAATGGGTCATGGAAAAGGCATGGGATTCAGTAAGGACAATTGGTTGCCCATATTGTTCTCAATTACCTGAGAATTAGCGACGACCTCAAATAATAAGTTGGCACTCTTTATATATATTAAGTGCAAAAAGTGAAAGCATAAATGAAATGCCTCGACACACTTGACTAGACTGCCTGACTTCAAACTTATTAAGAAACATACGGTGTGATTATCTATGATAGTCCTAGTAGTATCTTGCTTTTCAAATGAATAGATTATGTGATACACCTCAATCTGATCTCACATTTCTATTCATAGCCATACTGTGGTCAGACTTCTAATCGTCTGTTTTATTTTCTCCTTTTTCTTTTTTACCCTTCTTGTCTCACATAAAAAGGATTTGACAATACCACCCAACTTACCTTTGAATCATTCGCGGTGGATTGGTGTGGTATTTCTATCAGATCCAACTAGGAAGTTCACCAATTTCTTTTTGGACTTGTACTGTGGTTCCCCTTTATTTGTCTAGTTTTCCACAAGTTGCATTTGCGTATAAATTAGTCAATTTCCACAATATTCACTTTCTGATTTTTGTTGTGCTCTTCTTGGATGGAGTTCTTTTCTGATTCTTCTTTCTGGTTATATAGGTAGTTCGTCATGATAGTGTTGAACAACTCTTCCTATTTGGTCGGATGTTACAAGGAACCATGAAGTTCCCTTGGCATTTTTCGCGCCATCCTGCAGCTGCTGGCACTCTTTTCACTGTCATGCTTCTTGGATTCAAGTTTTGCTCATGCCAATCTCAGGGTTATTTGCAGAATTTTAAAACAGGGCTTCAGCTGCTGGAAGACCGGATTTATCGGTGATCACATTTACTGTTTCCTTTTTAGTTATGTTTTGCTGTCCTAGTGCTCATTTTCTTTAAGGTTAATTGATTTAAGTATGAAACACTTTGCCTTCATAGTATCTACTTCCATTTTTGCTATTATAAACTTTAATGCTTTCAGATTTCTCCTCAGGCTTTGGAACTTTTAAGTTATTGCTTTCTCTTTTTGTCCTTAAAGTACTTCTAGATATGGTTCATAACCCCAAGTGGATGCAAGTACGTGTACATAGGTGGTAGGCTATACCTCATAAGAAAAGCTATTGCATCAGTACTACATTGAGCTGCATGGAGGCTCGAAGCCTGGTTCAAAATATCGGTATCGAATGACATATTGGCCAGCCAAATTTAAGATACGTGGATTCACTTGGATATGCATAGATATGCTGGGATATGCTAAGAAACGCTTGAATATATTAGATAAAACTTCTTTTAATGCAAAGATAAGATAAAAACAAATTAAATGAAGCCCTACAACTAATTTATAACCATACATGTGAAATAAGAATTCTAAAAGTTAAAAAAGTCGTCAGTATCTGCATCTCTTCCCCTGTCATCCTGAATAAGAGTCCTTAGAGTCATCATTAATTGAGCAAACTTGTCATCATCGCCATTATCCTCATCAGTCCCAGCCACACTCGGCCCAACCTCACTCAATCCAGCCTCACTTAGTCCAACCTCAGTAGTACCATCGCTGCCGCTATGCTCAGCTCTACTATTTCGTGCTCTGCTCATCCTAGCTCCACCTGATCCCGACTCAACCACGCACCCGTCAAATTGTACCTAAGGGATTTTCTTTCCTCAGTCGCTCTCTACTTCTCTCCCTTTTTCTCATTAGGTGGGCCCTCATTGCCTAGCTAATCTCTCGAGGGCACAGGGCAAAGGTCAACGTTTGTATACCTACCTGACAAATGTTGATTGAATCGGATAATCCCACTACCTAGAGACTCAAACCTATGAATCTGCATCTCGTCCTTAACCTACTACCATCAATATGCTCCACATATTAATACCATCTTTGACATGCTCTACACTCTTCTTTGGCGCCATCTCAAACCTGTTTAGAAAGAAACAATGATTTATCTTTAATATATAGCATTTCAAAATAACCAATTAAAGTATTTAAAAAGTTTTCTAACATAAATAATTCGAAAAAACCAAAAATAAATGAATTTAAAGAAAATTAAAATAATGCCTTGCAGAATATACACCATTTGAGTATATAACTAAATTTGATACACTTATTTTCATACAATACAAATATGCATAATTTTTTTCAAAAATAGGTTAGTCTATGAATCTTGTAGATCATCCATAGATTTAACCCATTTCATTTTTTCAACCCTAGATTGAAGATATTTTTTTGAAAAAATGTAGATTGTAGGGTTTTCAATTTTTATTTTAAATTGAAGAAAAATCGTTGATTTATCATAAAAACAGTTTTTGATATATGGATTTCGCATGAATTAATAGATCTACTCATTTTGGGTGGATTAGAATGAATTTTCATTGATTTAAACAACTAAAAGGAAAAAAAAAAGAAAATTTAGTATACCTTCAAAATTTTGGTAAAAACTTTTGAATCCAAAATCAAACACCTAGATTTTTTTTTGAACCTAAAGATGACAAAGGAGTTGTTGTTTTAGACCTCAAAATCGATTAGAGAAGAGAAAATAGAATTTCCGGCCTTGATTCGTTTTTTTAAAATAGAACTTTGAAAACATTGACCAATATTGTTGCGTAATAGTATTGATCGATACGACTGATACTATTATGATACGCAAGGTATCAGCCGATACACTGATTTTTTTTTAAAATGGTTAAAAGATAAAATTATCGACTTGTATCAAGTGTATACTAAAATGTATCGACATATCGACAAACCTTGATACAGTGGAAAAAAAAAACTTAGTTTGCGTTCAAATGTATCGGTATTGCTGAAAACGATAAGTATCGATAGTTTAAACCATAGCTCGAAGTCATCTCTATCCTGATCATAACGTCAATAGTATTGGTTCCACTCGTAGTCAAAATATTGGGCCCAACTCATCAAATGTCGGTACATGATTATATGTTCCTGAAAATAGCGTTGGTATTCTTCCGTTGAAACATTCACCGGGACTCCTATCGTCAAATAAAGGTTATGGTTCATGGTCACGTCACATGCACCTCCACATAAGGCTGTCATATCCGAAAAAATTGTTTTTCATGGATTTCCAGCCTTGATTCTCAACCACATTTGAGTTGATTTTTACCCAAGCCCTTAAATCTCATTGAAGATGGCAGCAAAAGTAGAAATCTAAGAGTAAAACTCAAAATCTCAAAGTTTGCTACCGAAATGTAAAAGTGTCAACAATTTGTCGGAATTTCAATAGTCTGTCGAAACTTCGAGAATTTATACTTAAGATAACTCAATTTCTCACGAAAATGTGAATTATGTGAGTTTTTGCAAAATATTAACAAATTTTTACCAATTGTTTTAAAAAAATTTATTAATACATTAAGTCAAAACTTCATTGACCCCTGAATCAACGATAGTTTGGCCATTATTGATAATTCGGTTGAAGTTTCAAATCTTGCTTATATTCTCCATAAGCACCCATTGGTTCTTATACTGTGGACTGCTTAACCAATAGAGGCTCAAGTGGTGTCTTCTGGAATCTGGGACTGCACCTAACTTATCTCCCGAGAAATACCTAATTTCTCCCGAGAAATACCGAGACAAACATCTTAAGTTTAAAACTTCGTTTTTATTACGATGTTTTAAAAATCACACGAGATATACAATTTTTTCTTTATATCACGTTAATAGTGCGAGATTTAGTCGATATTTTAAAATATCTAGAGAAATACCCAATATTGTTGTATTATTTTATGCAATTTTAAGTATATGTTTAACCATTGCCGATATTTAGGGGAGAAATACCCAGGAAAAAACTTCAGATTTGAAAATCTCCTGTGAAAGCCGATAAAAATCCGAGAATGAGATTTGTAACACTGGGCCTTACAATGGATTTCATGCTAACTTAGTTTGACCCTATTTCCTTTGGGTACACATGTTTTTCTGAAGTGTTGCACTGTCTGTTTGAAAAAATAATAAGAAGCTAGCAGCTGTTCATCTACTGCCCCTTATATTATCTAGTAGATTAATTTGAGCTTTAATAATTATACATGTGCATTGGGAGAACTCTAATTGATCTTTTGTGCATGTTGCAGAGCCTCTTTGGGTTGGTTTGCTTATGAGCCAGAATGGTATGACACAAATAACATAAGATTTGCTCAGAGTGAGGCTCAATCTGTTTCTATATTTATCCATTATCTTTTGAATGAGCGAGTGGATGCTCTTCAATCAGATATGCCTTTGAAAGGACGGGGAACTGAAAATGGGAGTCCTTTTGGTGATATGGTAAGATTATTGTCCTTGTAACACATGGAATTTGCAACCACAGAGGGTTTTGAGTTATATATACCCAGATCTGGAACAGTTTTGTTTTATGTATTTTCAATCATAGGATTTGAGTTATTGAGTATGCTGCTTTTGCATCTTATTTATGGAATGCAAATTTTTTTAATGTACATTGTATTTCCTTTTTCAGAATGTCCAATATCATCCCATTTGGGGCCAGATTGAGAACTATGCAGTTGGAAGAGCAAAACGGAAACAGTTACTGTTAATGCTATGCCAGCATGAGAATGATAGGCTTGATGTCTGGGCACAACCTACAAATTTGAAGTAATTTTCATCAAACTTCTGATTTCAGTCTTTATCTTGGTTATATGATGTTCCTCATACATACTTGATGAGTGGTGTTTTGCCTGTCTGTTATTTATTTACAATCCAGTTACATTTATCTTCAGAGAAAACACATCTTCTCGGCCTAAGATTAGCACAGAGAAATGGATTGAATATGCTAGGACTGCGTTTTCTGTGGATCCTCGGATTGCTTTTTCATTGGTCTCAAGGTTCCCAACAATCTCCTCTTTGAGGGCTGAAGTTTCTCAACTGGTTCAGGTATGTTTGGTCATTTTAATTCTCACTTTTGTTGAATTTAATGTTTATGTGCTATTGTGCTGAGTTCCTCATTTGCACAGGTGAACATCGTCAACATAGAGAGGAGTAAGTGCAACAAACAGTAATGAAAAATATTAAATGTTACGCGAGAACGGATGCCCACCGAAATGCTAGTAAAATGTTTCTAAAACTCAAAAAGGAAATTTTGTGGATGTCAGTAAGAAGTATTTGGGAAACTTTATGAGAAATGCTATAAGAGACATTTGAGAGATGGGTATTAGAACAGTTGAAATGCGCGGGCAAGCATTGTGTGGCACTTATAAGACACCGATAAAATTTCTTTGATTTCTTCTTGCTCATTATATGAAATCAGAATTGCTGGCAAAGCATATATATTTTTCACGGAAATAATGATTTTTTTTGGAAGGGGCAAATAAACATTTAAAAGCAAGATCCACTAATCTGAACAACCATTTTAGCATGAAGAACTTTTAATAACTGGTGGTAAAGAGAAGCCTAGAAACACCTCTTTGGCTAGACGTTCTGCCTCTGCGTTAGCACTCTTTAAGAATGTGGCTATACAAAAAAAATCAAATTATCCTCAATTTCTGTAATGTTGTTGGCGATGTTGCCTCATCTCCACAGCCCAAAGACTTGCCATAAACCATCTTCAGACTGTGGTTGCAATGCATTTTCTTTGGCCTCGAATTACTATTTGATCATTCAGGTTCTTACGCTCATTCATAGGCAATGACATGCCTACCACTGTTCTTTTTAGTTTTTACTATATGAGTAGGAAGGATATGCATAATTTCCTCTAGTGATTTTGATCCCCTTTTTCTGAATTGGTTATGTTACTTTGATATGGACTTATTCAAATGCGCTCCAAGTTATAGTGGTGTTTTTTTTCATGCAGTTGCACATATTAGACCTCCGCTGCATTCCTGAAGCATTACCATATTTTGTCACCCCGAAGGCAGTTGATGAAAATTCAGCACTTCTGCAACAACTGCCACACTGGGCTTCTTGTTCAATTACACAGGCTCTTGAGTTCCTTACTCCTCCATATAAGGGTCATCCACGTGTCATGGCTTATGTTCTTAGGGTTTTGGAGACCTATCCTCCTGAACGAGTCACTTTTTTTATGCCACAGCTAGTGCAGGTTCTGCGATATGATGAAGGGGTGAGTTAACACATCCAGTCTGTTCATATTATTTTCACATTCAGTTTGTGTACTCAATCATTTGGCAAGTAATTGTTGCATATTGCTATTCATTTATTTATTTTTACTTAGCCGATGTGATTCTTTCTCGTTTTGCAGAGGTTAATTGAAGGATATTTGCTTAGAGCAGCTCAAAGAAGTGATATATTTGCCCATATTTTGATATGGCATCTACAGGTGGGGAGAACATTACGTATTTGAGCAATTTATCATAGCTATACTTTGACATTATCACAGTGAAAATGCATACAGGACAGGATTCTATCATTCTGTATGTGCTTAATATTAAACGTGTATTAGCTTCTATATTATGGTTATTAAGTCCATGAATGGCAGGGAGACACATGTGTACCAGAATCAGGAAAAGATGTACGCACTGTGAAGGTATGTCTCTGTGTGTTTGTTTCTTTTTTCTTCAAGTCAATTAGCACTTATTCAGTTCAACACAATGCAAGCTCTGTTACTCCTTATATGATCTTTCAATTTCATAATGCCATCATCCAATGATCTTAAAACATCCCTGTGAGAATAAATAGATTATAAGAAAAGCAACTCTTAGGTTTTGTTTGATTTCAACTTGAGTAGAATTACATACATAGAATTTATGTAGATACTTTTCAAGGTAGGCAACACAATATACAATAGCCATGAATCAAAATATTGGTGCTTATTGACTGTATTGGTTTTTAGGCGTACCGATACACCTGAATGAATCATATATTTTCCTTTGTATCGAGTATATATTGATCCTTATTAATTGTATCGGTACGATACTTAGATTTATATCGATACATATCTGATACATGTTGATACAATGCATCTTTAAACTTTTTAAAAAACAGTGTATTGTATCGACCAATACTGTTGAGTATGGTGACAGTAGTCGATACGATTAATATTGTTATGACTTACAATACACAACAATATCAATCAATATGTTGGAAAAACATTAAAAACCGAATGGGGGCTCATTTTCGTTGTTGGAAAACACCCTCAAAACCCCTTGCGAGCCTTCTTTTTCTTCAACGATCGATTTTCAGGCATAAAACAACAACTCCGTTGTTGATTTTAGATTCAAAACACAATCAAGACAATTGTTTTCAGATTAAAAAAGTTTTCCCAAAATTTTGAAGGTATGCTAAATTTTTATTTATTTCCATCTTTGTTGTTTAAAATTATGCAAATAGGTTGTAATTAACTCAAAATGAATAGATCTATTAATTTCATGTGAAATCTATGGATCAAAATTTGTTTTTGAGGAGAAATCAATGATTTTTCCTTACTTTAAAAAATTTAAAAACTTATTATGGATCTGGCATAAACAACAAACTTGCTTTGAGAGGGCCCCTGCTTCCAACTAGCTGTCTTCCTTCCATTTGATCCCTAGAGTGATAGCTAATACGAGACCTTGAACCCTACAATTTTTATTATTTCGAAAAATACCTTTAATCTAGCGTATGGCTGATCTATAAGATCCATGGGCGCACCCTAACTTTTGAATATTTTTAAAAATATTTTTTAATTAAAAAATATATATTTTTTGCGTATGTATATAAGTATATTGCAAAGACTCTATTTCGCAATTTCTCCTGAGAAAATCAAGCCCCCCCCCCTATGGGGATACATACCACTGGAACAACCAGGGAGGTGTGGTTGCTCCAGTGCTAGGAAGTAAAGTCTTTCTTCCTTCTTTATTGACACATCAAATACAACACATTAACACAAGTTGCAAGGTACATGTCAAACCTAGTTTTGACTTGGGAAAAAGTATAAAGATAAAAAGTCTGTCACTTGTCCTTTAATTAAGATATCTTACCTCTGTCCCTTTTTGGTCTCATCAATCAAGTACAACACAGGTACTTAAAATCTTATATAAAAAATTGTTTTTCTTTGACCTTTCAATAACCTAAGTTCACATAATGTACAAGTACAACACAGTTATAATAGTTCACACAAGAGATAAGACAAATTACTTAGTGAAAATATTAAAAATTATAAATAAAGAAAACTCTATGCGGTATTGGTTTCGGCCATATGCGTTATGTAACAATAATAATTGTTACAAATCTCCCGAGAAATACCCAATTTTTCCCGAGAAAAACATCTAAAGTTTAAAATTCTGTTTTTATCGTGATATTTTAACTCTCGCAAGAATATAATTTTCTTTTTATCCCATAAATATCGCGAGATTTACGATATTTAGCTGATATTTTAAAAATATCATGAGAAATACACAAGATGTTGGTTCTATGAATTTTTAATTTGGTGATTTTTATTTATATTTTCAATAATTTTAATATATTTCTTTTATCATTGCTGAGATTTAGGCGAGAAGTACCCGAAAAAATTCAGATTTGAAAATCTCCCGAGAAGAACTTCGGCCGATAAAAACCCGAGAACGAGATTTGTAACATTGGTGGTAACAGTGTTACATAATGGTTTCGGCCAGACCCGTTGCGCATGCTGAAACCGTTTTATAAAACCCTGGTTAAGATAGTCTATAAATATATGTACATGATAATATGATATCAACTATATTATATATGGCAATAAGCGGTGAGTGAATATTGTTTCTATAAATTTCTATCTTTTCAACTCAACATAGGGTGTGAATCTATTTTCTTGTGATTATGTTAATGTTTTTCTACTGCAATTCAATTCTTGAAGAATTCTATAATGATGTAGTTGTTAGATCACGTGGCAGGGTTTTGACTTTTAAATTTTGGCAGAATTTAAAGCATTTGGGATTTTTTCAGTTTTGGGCAATTACAAAACTTTGGACATGTCACATATCTAGAAATTTCAAAATTTTAGCGAAGTCTTGTAAAGAAATATACAGCTTCTCAAAGAAATTCCGAAATATTGGCATTCTCTTTTGATTTCAGCCAGACCATACTTGATACCCTGACACCTTGCCACACAGCTTCATTATTTATGATTTTAAGATAGGTTAGTTCTATATTACATTGTATTACTTATGATACACAAACCTTTTTAGGTCTGTTTACCAATTGGATTTAGTTTGCTAATTGATTTTACATATGTAATTTCCATTAATTTGTAGAAAGATATATGATATTCCTATTTGGATGACCAATATTTCGTAGTACTAAATCATGTCATGCTTGATCATGTGGATCTATTCTTGCTGTTATTCCAGAATAGTTCATTTCAAGCACTATTACCAGTTGTTAGGCGACACATTATTGATGGTTTCACTCCAAAGGCCCATGACTTGTTTCAAAGAGAATTTAATTTTTTTGACAAAATCACGTCTATATCTGGTACACTCTTTCTAATTACGAAGGAAAAGCGCCGAGCTGGTATTCGGAGGTATGATTCTATTTTGTGAATTTGTAACTCTTACCTTGCCCATAATTTGTCTATCAGCTGAAGTAGGTGTTTATTTTTCTTGCTTCAAAAGCGAGTTGGAGAAAATCGAAATGGATGGGGAAGACCTTTATCTACCTACTGCTCCTAACAAACTCATCCAGAGCATTCAGTTGGATAGTGGGATCCCCCTACAGTCAGCGGCAAAAGTTCCTATTATGATTACATTTAACGTGGTGGATAGGGATGGGGATCACAGTGATTTAAAGCCCCAGGCTTGCATCTTCAAGGTAAACCCGTTCCTTTTTTCCTATGTATTGGATTCCACCTGCTTACTAATCCCTTAAAACTATGACATAAAAACCGAACTGAAACTATGTGCATTTATTGGACCCCCACTAATTTTTGAAAATGGAAATAGTCAAGTAACTGAAATCATCTATTCATGACAGTTCTTTTCTTACTTACCATTGGCAAAATCTAACCAATACCAATATGGAAAAACTGAAAATGTCAAGCTACTTAAGTACCTCTTGAATACTTTTCATGTAAAATTTTACCAATAAAAAAACACCTATTGAATGCTATTTTTAATCAAGGTTTTGAATGTCGATACTGTAGGATATGTTGCATCGATGGGAAAAAGATATATCGGGGATATATCGTTTCACAGGGAGTATTCGCACGTCGAGGAAAAAATGAAGAAAAACATAGAATTTTGTAGTGAAACTTAAGGAAATGTTAAAATAGATGTTAATACACATTTAAGAATAATTTTTTTTTACAAAAAAAAATGATGTATATAAGAGATGCAATGACAAAGAGGGCAAATATGTGTGCTAATAACAATGTATGGTTGATTAGTATTGATATAACTTACATAAAATATTTCATTCACTCTTCAATCAATCATAAGCCATAATAATAAAAACATACAATTTAGTTTCCATACATAATACATCCATATCCAATCCACCCCAAGAACTACAATCAGAACAACATGGAGTTATGCGAAGGGGGTCGAAGTCATCTTTGTCCTGACTAGGTTAATGATAGTATCATGATGTATACTCACACATATAACATTGGTAGTCATCTAATCTAAGATGTAGCAACACTCCTAACGGTGGATACTTTGGGTACTGAGTATGATTAAAATTGTGGTACATATCGGCCAATACGGGCCGATACGTATCTTGTTTGGAGCTACCCGGTACGCAAGGAAAAAAACTCCTCCGTATCGGCCTGTATTGGGCGTATCAGGCCGATACATGCCCGATATGCATTATACGGGCCCAATGCGGATCCTCACCTTTTTTTAAAAGAAATAATTTTCCTGATTTTCTCAAATTCTCCCACCTTTTTAAAAAATAAATTATTCATGACTTTAGTAATAGTTTTTAAAAATAAATTATTTCCCTGATTTTCCCTAATTCCCCCACCTTTTAAAAAAATGCGATTCTAGCATAATTTTCCCCTAGCCAAATAGTTCTCGAACTTTGACTTGGTGACTATGCCAATGAGGAGTGAGTTGACACAAGTTGAGGGCTCTAAGAGGGCAAGAGAAGAAGAAAATGAAATAGATGTCATCTAGATAGAAAAGTTCTGCTAACAAGTTATGAATATGGCTCTAGATAGACTAAAATGGCAGAGCAGAATCCGTTTTGCCAACCGCAAATAGTTGGGATATAGTAGAGGTTGGTTTGGATGGGTAAGGTATTAGGATTTGGGAGAAGAAGAAGATTGGGGGAAATTAGAGAGTTAATTGTCTCTCTCCTACTCTTTATTTTTTATACAACACTAATGATATACTATTTGAATATAAGAGATATTAATAGTATACCAAGAATACAATGTATAAGATATAAACAATAAAACAAAATACATAAAAGAGAAGTATTCTACACTCCCCCTCAAGTTGGTGCGTAGGTATCATTCATACCCAATTTGCCAATAATATTTCGGGATTGAGTACCACCAAGGCCCTTAGTAAACACATCAGCCAATTGATCTTTAGACTTCACAAACGGGGTGCAAATGTAACCCGCATTTAGCTTCTCCTTGATAAAGTGATGATCTACCTCAATATGCTTAGTTCTGGCATGCTGCACAAGATTGTGAGCAATGCTAGTTGCTGTCTTATTATCACAGTATAAACTAATAGAACCACTAGTAGGGAGTCCAATCTCACTCAGGAGCAATCAAAGCTAGAGCAACTCACACACCCCGTGTGTCATGGCTCTAAATTCGGCTTCTGCACTAGATCTTGCTACCACATGTTATTTCTTACTTCTCCATGTGACAAGGTTACCTCTTACCATAGTGCGATACCCTGAAGTAGAGCGTCTATTTGAAATTAAGCTAGCCCAGTTTGCATCAATGTAAGCTTCAACTCATAAGTTCCTATTTCAGGTATATAACAAACCTTTCCCAGGAGACGACTTTAAGTAGCGGAGGATTCTATTTACTACATCTAGATATCTAGCGACGTGCATGCATGAACTAGCTAACCACACTGATTGCATAAGCAAAATCTGGCCTGGTGCAAGATAGATAAATAATTCGACCAACAAGTCTTTGGTAACTCCCTGCATCCAATGACGCTCCCCATTATCTTCACTAAGCTTGTGATTAGGATCAATGGGTGTATCACATGGTTTACAACCCATCATACTTGTCTTCTTGAGAAAGTTAAGCACATACGTGCGTTGAGAAACAAAGATGTCCTTAGATCTGGCAACCTCAATCGCAAGGAAATACTTCAGATGGCCAAGATCATTGATCTCAAATTCCTCAGCCAACTTGCTCCTCAGTGGCCGTATCTCATCCACATCATTGCTTGTTACCACAATGTCATCCACATAAACAATCAAGACAATCACCTTTTGATGAGACTGCTTGATAAATAGTGTGTGATCTGCTTAACTCTGCTTGTAACCATTTTTCACCATAGCATTGCGAAACCGCTCAAACCATGCTCTAGAGGACTGCTTTAGTCCAGTCCATACAACGCTTTCTTCAGCTTGCACACCTTTTGATGTAGCCAGACGCAACCACTGATCCCAAAAGCCATGATTGATGAGAAAGGCACAATCTGATGCCTTATAGCCCAGGTCTAAGGCTCGGAACAAGCACCCCTCTACCCCTTAGGGAGATGCACCCTCGGTCCGGGCTCACGAGCACACTCGCTACCGGCCACCCAGCAGCATACACCATCTCACCCCCTTCTGAGGAGTCTCGAACTCGAGACCTTTGGCTCTGATACCATTTGATGCAGCCAGATGCAACCATTGATCCCAAAAGCCATGATTGATGGTAAGGGCACAATTTGGTGCCTTATAGCCCAGGTCCAAGGCCTGGAACAAGCACCCCTCTACCCCTTGGGGAGATGCAATCCCGGTCTGGGCTCACGGGCACACCCGCTACCAGCCAACCAGCAGCATACACCATCTCACCCCCTTCTGAGGAGTCTTGAACTCGAGATCAATGGTTGCGTCTGGCTGCCTCAAATGGTATCAGAGCCAAAGGTCTCGAGTTCGAGACTCCTCAGAAGTGGGTGGGATGGTGTATGTTGTTGGGTGGCCGGTAGCCGGTGTGCTCGTGAGCCCAGACCGGGGCTGCATCTCCCTAAGGGGTAGAGGGGTGCTTGTTCCGGGCCTTAGACCTGGGCTATAAGGCACCAGATCCCTTCCCATTAGTCATGGCTTTTGGGATCAATGGTTGCGTTTGGTTGCATCAAATGGTATCAGAGTCAAAGGTCTCAAGTTCGAGACTTCTCAGAAGGGGGTGAGATGGAGTATGCTGCTGAGTGGCCGGTAGCGAGTGTTCCTGTGAGCCCGGACCGGGGCTGCATCTCCCTAAGGGGTAGATGGGTGCTTGTTCCGGGCCTTAGACCTGGGCTATAAGGCACCAAATTGATCAGTCATGACTTTTGGGATCAGTGGTTGCGTTTAGCTGCATCAAATGGTATCAGAGCCAAAGGTCTTGAGTTCGAGACTCCTCAGAAGAGGGTGAGATGGTGTATGCTGCTGGGTGGCTGCTAGCGGGTGTGCCCTTGAGCCTGGACTGGGGCTGCATCTCCTTAAAGGGTAGAAGGGTGCTTGTTCCGGGCCTTAGACCTGGGTTATAAGGCAGCAGATTGTGCCCTTCCCATCAGTCATGACTTTTGGGATCAGTGGTTGCGTCTGACTGTATGAAATGGTATGGCTGCATCACCTTTCTTTCACCAGAGAGACATGTAAAACCAGGAGGAGGTAATATGTAGACCTCTTCTTCCAAATCACCATGTACGAATGCATTCTTCACATCGAGCTAGAACAAGCCAATCTTGATTGGTTGCAAGAGATAGGAGAGCTCTTATTGAGTTCATTTTTGCAACTTGAGCAAACGTCTCCTAATAATCTATGTCGTGAGTTTGTGTATACTCCTTCGCAACCATATGAGCTTTGTATCTCTCAATTGATCCATCTGAGCAAAGTTTCACTATAAACACCCACTGTATCCAATATGCCTCTTCCCTCTTGGTAAGTTAACCATATCCCATGTATAGTCTTCTCAAGAGCACACATCTCCTCTTCTATTGTTTTTCTCTATCATGGTTGAGAAAGTGCATCTACTACTCTGCGAGGGATAGACACAAAAAAGCCAAGACCAAAGAACGATACAAGGAAGACAATGCATGATATGAAACAAAATTCGAATTGGGATGCTGAGTTCAAGATCTAGTACATTTCCTAAGAGCAATAGGTACCTTAGAATCAACAATGTCAAGACTAGAAAGGACAATGTTACTTGAATCAGAAGAGATCCCTTGGTGGGGCTCATGAGGGGCTTCCTTGGTATCTTTTTGCCTTTGTGTATACATTTGCAATTCTTTAATCGAGGAGCATAGCCAAGAAAAATACATTGAAGAGCCTTAAGATCTTACTTCGTGTGATCAGAATGAGTAATATGCACAAAACAAATACAATAAAAAAATATGCGGAATCAACGGAAACAAAGAAGTAGGAGACAAAAAGTAATGAAAAATTAAAACTCCAAAATTATGGAAGGCGTACGATTAATTAAGAATGCAGTAGTCAACACAACATTAGATTGGAAAATTTTGGGCACATTCATTGCAAACATAAGTGAACGAGTGACTTCTAACAGATGTTGATTTTTTTGTTCAATCACACTATTTTGCTAAGGGGTACCAACACAAGAAATTTGATGAATGATGCCATGACAATAAAGAAAATAAGTTAAACTAGCAAACATATAGCCCCTCTATTGTCAGAACGAAGTATTTTAATAAAAAGTATTAAACTGAGTAACAATCAACATATAAACCCATGTAGTACGAGAAAAATATCCACAAACGTAACAAAATACTTAAAATTGCATGGAGAAGTAACAGGATATGGTCCCCACACATTAGAGTGCACAAGAGAAAAGGTAAACTACATTTTTTTTACCACTATAAGGATAAAAAGTTCAACAGTGCTTCACAAATTCACAAGTTTCACATTGAAATAAATAAGTAGAACTAGAAACAAATAACTGGAGAAATAAACGCCAAAGAAGGGAACAAAAGGGGTGGCTAAGACGTCTGTGCTACTATAACAACTCCTCCTGACTATTAATACTCTGAACACTGTAGGGGAACTTTTGGACGAATGAAGCAATGCGAGGCAAAGGGTAAAGAAGATACAATCCTTGCTCACCATGGCTTGTATTAATCGTCTATTCTTTTTCAAGTCTTGAAACACACAATGAGAACGAAAGAAAGTGACGCTACAGTTCAACGACTTTGTAATATGAGTAATAGACAAAAGATTCAAAGTGAAGTTAGGAACATAAAGAACAGAGGATAGAGACATAGAGGGAGTAATAGAAATTAGAAACACTCCCTTACCTGCAATGGATGATAATGTACCATCAACAATTTTAACTTTGTTCCTATTAATCAATAAAGTAAGAAAAAAGGGAGGACATATTAGTCATATGATTAGATGTTCTTGAATCAATAATCTCGGAGCGACTAGGATCAGAAACAGATGCACTGAGAGTCGAGGCTGAAGTACCTGAGTAGGGAAGTGAAGCTGCAATGACTGTACTAGGAGTCTCCAAATGGGACATAAAGCGGCAGCGCCCACTGCCAGAAGATCCCCGTGGGAGAGGTTGACCATGTAAGTCTCAACAAGTGTCCCTTGTATGACGGGTGCACCCACAATGATCACACTTAAGTTTATACTGATCATCAGTAAAAAAAAAAAATTAGAGGATCCAAAACAACCACCTCCTCTGCCACAATTGTAATTCATGTCTCTGGGATGAGGAGGCTAATGCATGAGAGGTTGGAGCATAGCACTGTGACGACGCTCTTCATGATTAGGGTTGTCAATCTGGACGTTTTGATGAGAGGGCCTGGCTCGACCCTTTATAGCTTGTAAAATAGAGGGTTGTTTTTTCTTAACTAGGCCCTAGGGCCAAGTTAGGCCTAATTTTGAAAGGCTCTCGTTTTTTTATCGGTAAATTAAGCATATAATAAATAACAACAAGGGAGATACAAAGATGGATTCACAAGGGAGTGAACTAACAAAAGCAAAAGCAAAAAACTTGAGGGCTAGGCTTGATAAGCACCTAGCCCAGCCCAACCCTTCATTCTATATGTTATACCATATATAATATAATAACTTAAGAGGCTAAGCCTTACTATGTGTATGTGTAACATACTAGAATTGTAGTGTAATGTTTTAGTATGCGTAATATACTAACATCCTAATCTTTCTAGAAGCTTTCTAATATAGTAGCTTGTAACGTTGTTTCTTTTTTTAAAAATCTAATAAACGCTAAGACTTACTGTGTATATGTGTAACAAACTAATAATGTAGTCTCTTTTCAGAGTCTTCTAATACAATTGTGTAAGTTGTAACTTTTTTTTTGTTAAATATAACAATACTAATACTAATAATTTAACGATAAAAATTGAGGGGGTGTACTAATACTAACAATCTAATGGTACTAAAAATCCGTCGTGTTGCTCTTCGAGTTGCATTGTCAGTCCCAAGCCCAAATAAAGGAGGGTTGTAGGTCATGTTGACGATCAATATAAAAAAAATCGATAAAACATGATTTTTTTGTTCTTTAGGCCCTGGCCTGATCCTAGCCTTGCCCTGGCCCTTGAGGGTAAGGTTCAAGCCCTTCGAGGGCTAAGGCCTCACCCCAGGAAGACCCAGGCCTTGCCCTGGCCCTAGCCCTTTGACAACCCTACTCACGATGTAAGTACGCATAAACCTCTGTGAGAGATGGTATTGGATCTTTGCCAAGAATTTGAACTCCTACTTGGTCAAAATCAACATTCAAGCCTGCAAGCAACTCAAACACATGGTTCTGTTTGACCAATTTTCTATACACAAACGCATCCTCGGGGCACTTAGCATGGAAGGTCTAATAGTGATCCAGTTCTTCCTAGAGACGATGAAGAGTGAAATAGTATGTGGGAATAGACATATTCCCTTGCTTCAGTTGTTAGATACTCTGACGCAACTCATACACGCGCAGTATCCTGAATCTCAGAATAGGTTTGCATCATTGCATCCCATATGTCTCGCGCAAAAGGAAGAAACAACTATTTACTACTGATATCAGGCTGCATAGAATGGAGAAGTCATGACATTATAATGACATTTTTAACCTCTCACCTGGCATAGGCTAGATCAGAGGACTTGGGAGTGGGAATGGCACCAATCAAATAACCTATCTTTCCTTTGCCCTTAACAAATAGCATAGCAGATTAAGACTAGGCTAGAAAACTTATCCCATTAAACTTCACTCTTGTAATATGGAGATTTGGGCATCACTTGCAGTGACCTCGATATTTCTTCCCTGCACAGAGGTACTAGGGGACTAACTAACTTCTAATTCGTCCATCAAGTGTCACACAGGGCTGATTTACACAAATTACCCCTAACAGTAATACCAAATACTAACACACCAAAAAGTAACAAGTTAGGGTTCCACAACCCACGTACTCCTCAACTATATGTTGGAAAATAATCCGAAAACATGCACAATAGCAACCGAGCAGCATGCCATGTCCATGGAACATTAGCATCCAGCCATGGTTTGAATTTTGGCAAAAATATTCTGCATAAACCAGCAAAAAACGGTAACAGTGATGGAGAAAAATCATTGTCGAGCAATCAATACTCCCCTAATCTTCTCGAAACTTGTTCTAAACAATCAATATTTTTGATATGGATCAAACAATATCGGATTGATTTGCCAAAAAATGCCCAATCAATTGCACCAATCGGTGGGTTCATCTAAGCTTGTGATCCCTTAAAGCCCCACATCCCTCTCTTTTTTATAGGGTATGTGGGTGCAATGGCCTTGTGGCTTGGGCGTGTGTGTGTGTGTTGAATATAGTGTGTGTTTATTGTGTTAACCAAAATCGCACCAATCAATTATCCCAAACTGATTTTTTTTTGGAATTTGGTGGAGAACTCATAAAAAACATCTCCTGGCTTCAAAAAATTTCTAAAAAGTCACTACAATTCCTCAAAAATCAAGATCTACTAAATGACATCAAAACCGAACACAGCTGTTGACATCACCTTGTCTGTATGTCTGACGTCAGCATGTCGTCATGCTAACGACAACACGTCCATGAGCTTGTTCTCTTGCGCTACACTCTCTTGGTCCTTCCCCTTGCTTTGATACCAAGTTGGTTTGGATGGGTAAGGTATTATTTAGGGTTTTAGTGATTAGAGTTTGAGAGAAGAGAGAAGAAAAAGATTAGGGAAATTAGAGAGTTAATTGTCTCTCTTCTACTCTTTATTATTAATACTCCACTAATGATATACTATTAGTATATAAGAAATACTAATAGTCTACCAAGAATACAGTGTATAGGACATAAACAAATTACATAAAAGAGAAGTATTCTATAGTAGAGCAGGAGTTGTGTTGCCAACAACACAGATGGGATATTGTAGATCTGGATTCGTGTCGCCAATTGTCATAGACTCACAAAGTCAGAATTTGAGAATTGTTCCGCTAGGGAAAAAATGGGAAAATCAGAAAGATTTGTAAGAGTCTGGAGAAAGTCGAAAGAATCTTGAAATAAAAATATGATTAAGTTTAAAAAAATTATACAGATGTATAGTTCTTATATTAACTCTATTCCAAGTTTTCAACATATTTCTTGAGTCCATATATTTAAAAATCCATGTTTGATTTGTGAAATTCGTCCTTTATTCATGACTTTTTCAAAACATGACTTTAAAAAAAAAAAATTGTGATTCAATTGTGAACATGTTCAACAAAAAAGTCGCAGAATTTTGTGATGGTGCCTCCAACTCTGAAGAGAAGATGAATCTTGATGTAATTGCCTAGACAAACTGCAATATTTTATTCTCTGAATCCAGAAAACAGATATTCTGTTTTCAAAGTAGAAGAAGAGAAGATGCTGGAATGTCTATTGAAACCCCAATATTTTTACATTCGCTGAATCCAGAACCAGGTATTCTATTTTGAAGTTGGTGACCTAATTAATTATTGTGCTAGCACTTCAAAAATTTCTAACTTCTCTATCAATTCCTTTGTATTTTCATTTTCCCTTATTTGAGTTGCATATTCATATGTTGATAGTTTTGATAATCAATCCTTGTAGATGCATCTATGATGCTGGCATATGTCATAAATGACCGTCTCTTTGTTCTAGGTTGGGGATGATTGTCGGCAAGATGTTCTTGCTCTTCAAGTGATTTCACTTCTAAGAGATATTTTCGAAGCAGTTGGACTTAATCTCTACTTATTTCCTTATGGAGTTCTCCCGACCGGTCAAGAGAAAGGCATAACTGAGGTATGGTTATTTGGAAATTTTACATTAGAATAAAATTGCCTCTAGCCAGATCACAGAACATCATCAAATGTATCAGTAGATTAAGGTCTTTTATTGTGGATTCTTTGATTTTGATTCTATCTTGTCCAAGTAATTTTTTTGGCATGATCTTATTGGCTTTTAGAATGTGGTAATCTGTTTCTTGACTGTTCTTTTTCTTCTGTTTTCTTTGATATGGTAAGATTTATTGAAAGTGAACAAAATCAGGTAAGAGCATTCCTAAAGTATGTCTACACTCATCGTGCTTTTTTTTAGCGTGTTAATGAAATTGAACAAAGCACTGTATGTCCAAAGATAATATCTAAATTTAACCTCATTAGTTCACAAGGTCTTCTCCACCCACCTTTGTGGGCCCTTTCTATCACTTTCAAAATAGGCTTTCTACCACTTTCAAAGTCCATTTTATTTCCCTAGAAGTTACAAATTAGCAACTTGTATGTCTTGGAACATGCTCCAATAAAACACAAAAGGAACAATCTTCTACTTGGCCTTACCCCTAAAAGTCTCCTATCAAAATTGAAAGGGAAGAAAGGATGTTTAACGGTCTCCTCATTCTCCTTTCACATATTGTGGGAAGTCTTTGCCCATGAATAATACGTCCTGAGGCAAGGAATCATGTTGGAGACTACCAATTGAAGAGGGGAACAGCTATCACCAATTGCATCAAAGATTAATCGGCCCCAATCAAGTAAAGTCAAACACTTTTGGTGGGCCCCGCATCCGAAAGGTGTTTGACTTTTCTTAGTTTTCTATGTAAGGGGCGATTAATGGTTGATGTGATTGGTTTATTTTTTTCCCAAAGAAAAAGGATGGCACCTTTTGGGGGGGGGGGTCATCTTTGGAGCTCCATGACACATGGGCAGGAAAAAGGCTCTTGTCTAAGAAGAAAGAAAGAGCTAAGAATATTCCCTTGTTTCCCACTCCCAAATGATTTCGCCCATGTCATATACTGTTATGTTTGCCTCACCAACAGGGTTTGGACCGGATAAGATAGTTCATAAAACCACAACATTTTAAAATCAAATTGTGACTTTTTAGGGCCATATTTTTTTTTTTGATCGATAAACAGATATATATATATATATATATATTAATCAAGAAGATAATAAATACAAGAAGTGAAATATAGTGCAGACAACAATTTACAGTGGCGTAAACTAAAACCAGTATGATAGCATCACTGTAAGAAGAGTCATCTCATAATTGAATCCAGATCCACCCCTCCATCCCGTATGGCGACCCAGTCCAATATCAATAGGCGGATACGAGCTCGTATATGAGAGATAGAGGATGTGAAATTATCAAACACTCGCCTATTTCTCTCCTTCCAGATGCCCCATGAGATGGCTCTGGGTAGAACCGACCAAATTGCCGTCTCTGCACTATCCGTATTAGCCAATGTCCAATAGGATAAGAAGTTCCGAAAGAAGGGAAGACCCAATCCACCCTTATACGGGAGAGAAAATATCCCCAAATAACACCCACAATAGGACAGTGCAACAGTAGGTGGTCCACCGTCTCCTCTGCTTAGAGGCATAAGAAGCATCGATTAGCCAAATTCCACCCTCTATGCTTTAAGTGGTCACGTAAGGATTTTATCCAAAGATGAATTCTAGAGGAAGGAGACCTTAGATGAAATACCTGGATTCCACACTTGTTGATGTGAATAGGGTGTAAAAGATGCAGCCTCAACTGATAATAGTAGTGATTTCATTAAAAATCGACCATTGCTGCTTCCAGACCATATTTTACAATCCCGATCATCAGGACTCACATGAGCAGAACTAAGGCTAGCCAATAAGAGACCAACTCCTCTATTTCCCAATTGTTCAGATCCCTTCTCAGTTTTGGACACCACACTACCCTCCCTTCACACATTTCAAAACAATCCCTTACTAATGCATCCTGATCTCCATAAATGAGAAAAATATTACGAAAGGCGTCCTTTAGGGGCTCTTGACCCTTACCTATCATTTCAATGAGATTTACCAACCTATTAGGACTCAAAGTCAATAACCTATCTCTATGATATTTGATCAGTCATAAGAAAAAGAACGACTTTTGACACATATCTCCTTCTTTGGAACTGATTCTTGACATTGTCAAGACTTCAATGCAAATTTTCATAGCTAGAACACTAGATGTTTGTAGAAAATTAAGGGACAAGGATTTAAATTCGATATCGCGGGAAATACCATAGCTTCAAAATGGAGTATATCGCGGTGAGGGTTGAGTATGATAATCTGATATTGATGTCATTTATACATTGTTTAATACATCCAATAATCATAAAAGTAGAAATATAAAACTCAAAAGATATTGAATAACTACAGAAGGACCTCTCTCTACACCAAGAGTTTTTTCCCATCAATAACTTGTTTTGTTTTTTTTATTCTTTGAATTTTACTTGAAAATTAAAAGTATTTTTTTAATGCTTTGAATTTTTTTTAATTCTTTGAAAATAATTTAGAAATAATTATAAATAATAAATGATTTATCCTCCCCCAAGTTCTACATGACGATCCCTGAGTTGGTTTGGGCCAAAGCAAAGCAATTGGATGAGAGTTGAATGCAAAACCAAGGGGGAAAAAAATCACTAATGCTCCCTCCCCCCCATACGCATTGGTCGAAAATCGAAATATCCCCATTCCGACTGACATATTGTGAAAGTTTATACTGTGATTTAATCAATGTCCCATGTAATAGTAACGATAAATGCGACATGTTGTGATATATCAGCGTTACATTGGCGATATATTGTGTAAAGATATATACAAGGAATAGATAGCTATATATTGTTCAATAATGTCGGAGATATCACTGAAATGTGAAACCATGTTAAGGAAAACATCCAATTCTGCTGATAAAACTAATTGTGAAGCTCATATCATGACAAGCTTGTTTTATGTAAGTTCTGTCTTCTGGTTTCAAGGACTTGTAGCATCTTATACATGCATTTTATCTTTATGGCATTTCAATTCTGCAGGTTGTGCCCAGTACACGGAGTAGAAGCCAGATGGGGGAAACCACTGATGGTGGTTTGTATGAGATTTTTCAACAGGAGTATGGGCCTGTTGGCTCTCCCAGTTTTGAAGCTGCTCGTGATAACTTCATCATTAGCAGTGCTGGTTATGCAGTTGCCAGCCTTTTACTTCAACCAAAGGATAGACACAATGGGAATATTCTTTTTGATAAGTACGCTTTTATCACTTTTCCACGATTATGGAAGCAATTATAAACAATGGTAGCCGAAGCAATAACATTTATCTAAGATACCAGTGTTTAACATAGAATATAAGCAATGGTTAAAAATGAAATAATGGTCGTAGCAGTGGTTTAACTATTATTTACCATTTTGAAGGCTATAATGGTGGCTACTTATTCAAAATTTAGTTATCAAAAATAATATTCTGTGTTTAATTTGGAAAAAGTAATTAAATGTTATTAAAATGTTTGCTGCAAAAAATAAAGGGGTAACGGTCATTAGAATGGGAATATTTATTAGTAGCAACCATTATTTTACCGGTGTTATTTATGAATATGGTATAGACTTTGTACCGTTATAATTTATATTGTTAAAAACGTGGGTATATAGGTAAGGCTTTGTCTGTCTGTCTGTCAGTCAGTCATATCCGAATATTTTACATGCAAAATATTTAAAAATTGACAAAAAAAAAAAGAGTAATTAGAATGTACTTGTCACCTATAAACAAATGTACATATTATGACATAGTATGAGTTACATCTAAACCATATTCTGAAAGTTGTGAACTGAAGTCTGAAATGAAAATCCTGCTTCTGCCTGTTCTTGGGGCAACTTAAATTATAACTGATTCAAATATGTTATATGCAGTGTGGGGAGGCTTGTGCATATTGATTTTGGTTTTATCTTGGAAACTTCACCTGGTGGCAATATGCGCTTTGAAAGTGCCCACTTTAAGTTGAGCCATGAGATGACTCAATTGCTCGATCCGTCTGGGATGATGAAAAGTGAAACCTGGACCCAGTTCGTAAGGTAATAACAACTCAATTATCTGTCATTTTGATTTTTTTTCTTTTCTTTTCAGGGTAAGTAACCGTGTTTTTAAGCCATAGAGCTACTAATTTTTTTTTCTTTTATCACATGTATTCACAGATTGTGCGTGAAGGGGTATCTTGCTGCCCGCTATTATATGGATGGGATCATCAACACGGTGTTATTGATGGTTGACAGTGGGTTACCTTGCTTCAGCAGGGGCGACCCCATTGGAAATCTTCGCAAGAGATTCCATCCTGAGATGACTGAACGTGAGGCAGCCAATTTCATGATCCGCACGTGCACTGATGCCTATAACAAGTGGACCACTGCTGGCTATGACTTGATACAGTATTTGCAGCAGGGCATTGAGAAGTAAATTCTTGTGGTGGGGGTGTAGAGGGTTCCTCATTGTGTATCATGTTATTTTGCAAGTGTATATCATTATCACATCTGATAATCTGCGGGTATGGATAGCTGAGTAGGGTATGTATATGCGGCAAACACAATATAGAGTTCTTTGTTAACGACCAGTGGGGATCCTCTTGAGGTTTGTAAAATATCTGTAGTTTGTACTTTGTAGAGCTCCTATTTATTAACAGAAATAATTAAAAGAGCAGTCGTTTGAAAACCTTTTGAACGACGTGGATGTCTTCAAATCATTTTGTGAAAATGAGAGGCAACTATTGGGTATGGTTCAACATTTAAAAACATGTTGAGTAAATGCTTTTTGGCAGCTTATTAGTCCAAATATCAGTTTAAATACCAAGGTGGAGCTCTCTTTTTTTACTTATGGTGGTGGCAATCTTGTAATTATGGAATATTTTTTTTACAAAATTGTCTTGTCTCTCTATAATTACAAAAATGCCATCATCATAGTGTAAAAAGGGGAGCTCCGCCTCAATGCAGTGAAGCAGAACTCCGGTCAAATATGCTAGCAAATAAGGTTATACATTGTCAATACTCGACTTATGAATTTGAGGATTTCTAGCCTTAGACACGACTCGAGTCCTTGCATGATAAGTATTTGATACCTTGCAATCACTTTTTAACGTCTAATGCATGCAAGGACACGGGACGTGTCTATTACTCCCTTTGTGAATTAAGCCCATTTTGTCCAAAACCTCGGTTTGTAGGGGGAAACACCTCAATTTCCCAAACTAATTTCATTACTGATCAAAAAAATATTATAAAGTAGAGGATCTTAACGCGAGCAATGATAAAAGCAAGTCGATTAACCTGTCCCGTGTCTTGGGATTGTCTGGAGTTTCTTCCTATTTCTTCCTATTCCTATTTCTTTTTCTGGAGATTTAATTATCAGCCGAACAAAAGTAGGGGCAATAACCTTACCCTCCTTCTTGATATCCTTGGTTGTTTTGATTGACAAATATCAAGTCCATCTGAAACTGTATTATGAGTTTCTTTTCATTGAATACTTGGACAACGATGGTCTGTTATTTCCGCATTAATCATGAAACAATACTAATTATATTTAGACAGAGAGCACTACCTCTAATACCAATTTGTCTCAACCAATCTCTCTTTACTAGATTTTTCACATATTAACTCCTTTATTACTAGCTAGATTTTCTAGATTGCAATAATTTATATTGAGAAGTAAAACTTTCTAGTCATCCATCTTCTATTTTACTTCTTGGTCATCCACTCATGAATATTCGATCTAGAGCTAGAATTTGACGGTTTTAAAATAAAAATAAAAATTTAAGGAGTGCCCCCTCCTAAGCCCCACAAAATAGAAGACTTTATTTCCCCTAGGGCTCAAGGGTAGTGCCGGGCTTGAGACTTCTAACTTGAAGGCCGACCTGGTAAGACCTACGTCAGGTCTTCCTGGCCTTCACCCATCTAATATATATATATATTGTGGGAGATATTGTCCATTCCTCAAGTCCCAAATTCAACGGTACAAAAGTGAGGGTATTGGTGAAAAATTTCATCAACTCTCTCTATAAAATATCTTTGAGCTCCCTACTAACCTAATCCATTAATCTCACATACTTATGCCCATAGTTCAAAATATCAGTATCGATTACCGTATCGGTAAGTCTAAAACAAGATACGTATCGGCGTGAAGAACTAGCACTCTGCCTTATGAATTTACTTCAATTGCCACTGTAACTGCTCCCCGAAAGTAAGGTATATAAACCGTCTTGTCTTCCTAACCTGGAAATATATATAGATGGATTTGTCTAATGCCCTGTTCAGAACAACTACTGCTCCCTATTTGTAAAGTATCCCTCTTCCTAGAAGTTGCCTTCTCCTATATGGAAAGGAAACTCTCAGTGGTCAAAGTAAATTGATTGAATGAATCACATCACATTCGAGAACCGAATGACAAGAACTCGATGGATAAGGTGGAAAAAATCTAAATACGCTAAGAAACGTTTGGATACACAAGGAAAATCATGGATACCTTACATAAAACTTCTTTTAATACAAATATAAGTTAAAAATAAACTAAATAAAGGCATCTAACTATGTTTATAACCATACATATGAGAGTTGAGAATATTATAAGTTAAAAAAAAGTGTATGTGTGTGTATGTTACATGATAACATTGCAACAAAAAAAAAAGTCTATGTGTGATAAATTGGTATAAAAATACAAATCATAATTACTTAGCCAAATATAAGAAATACAATCTAAATATTAAAATCTTACATCTAATGTGTTAAATAAGAATGTACTAACAAAAAAAAATTACAAGTATAAATTATAAGTTTGAATGTAAGTCTTTTATGCTGAACTGTTACATTATTAATTGATTTTTTGACTTTGTAGATGAAAATATTTTTGACGAATAAAATATAAGACATTTTTTGTCAGACTTTTGAGTGTTAGCACTCCATTTTAACACCCCATTTTTAACTCGGGTTAACCAAGTTAACCATGATTAGCTCCCCCTAATCCTAGGACAACCCTTAGGTCAAGCCCAAGCCCTAGAACCTAAAATCTACGGGCTCAAGGCCCATTAGCGATCCCTAAGCCTAAACCCTAAGCTAACCCTAGCTAAACCCTAGATCTAACCCTAGGTAAGCCCTAGACTAAACCCTAGACCTAACCCTAGCCTAAACCTTAGCCAAACCTAGGGTATGAGCCTCACGGGCTCAAAGGCCATTTAACAAGTCCAAACACTCAAAACCTAAACCTAGGCCTTTGTGGGCCCAAGCATGGGCCCACCAACCCCTAGAGGTCCACTTGGGTAGGGCCCACACCCCTCAAATTCGAGATCAGGCGGGAAACCCACGAAATGGCAAAATCTTATCCCCTTTCGGCCCAAGTGTGTGAGGGCATGGCCCAAAACAGTAAGTGCCTAGGGTGTCGGTAATTAGATTACCGACACTCTCATTTTCAACATTTTTGAGAGCGGCGGTAATCCAATTACCGCCACCTTGTTTTTTCTTGCGGAACGCATACAACACCTCCCCTGCTGCCCTGGGCTCCTTCCAAGCTGTCCCCCATGCCTTCCTTAATCCCCAGAACACCCCTAAATCCTACCTCAGTTCCTATAAGATCCCCCACCTCCTCCATGGTTGAACCACTCCAAAATCACTTACCAAAACCCTCTCCACATTCGGCCAAACCTATCTACAGCCATCTTCGACCTTGCCTTCATTTCTGGAGGACCTCAGACCTCTCAGAATTAATACCAAGCCCCCTTCAACCCCTGCTTAACCCTCCTCCGCCATACAACAGCTTCGGCCACCCTTGGAGTTCAAACCAAAGGGTAGGAACCTCCTACCCCTTCATTTTCTTTCTTGTTCAAGCTTTGTAAACCCCTGGTCATTTTCTAGGGGTATCTATTTCTGCATTTTGCTTATGCAACCCGAGGACAGGGGTTCCCCATACCTTCTCATAGGTATGGGAGAACCCCCTAGAGGATGTTAGCCTTGACATAGTGGGCCCATGTGCTTGGAGACCTCCCTTATCTATCTGGGGGACCCTTAATCCATGAAGGATCCCCTGGAGTGGCTGTGGTGCAAGTCCTGTAGGGGGAAATGATTTTTTTTCTGGGATTTCAATAATGGCGGTAAGCTAATTACCGCCATTATTAAACCTGCCTGTTGCAGCTCATCTAACTATGGTTAGTTTAACCCCTGATCAAATCCAGGGGTATGGTTAGGACCCCCTGCATGTCCCCTACCTCCCATAAAAATTTCAGCCTTTAACTCTTAGTTTAACCGTAGTTAAATGCCCTTGGTTTACAAACTGTCAAAAATGGCGGTAATCCAATTACTGCCATTCATAATTTTATGTAAACACTGTTTTGGGCCCATCTTAGACCATCTCAGCCCATGTCAGGGCCCACCTAAAAGCCCATGACCTTTTGGACTCACCCCTAACCAAACCTAAGGGTCCTTGACCCTGGGTTAAGCCCTTAACCAGAGGTAAAAACCCCTGCAAAATACTGTGAAAACTTGCTAAATGGCGGTAATATGTCTACCGCCATTCCAAACAGTGTTACATTTGGAATGGCGGTAAACGTATTACCGCCACCCCTGCTGTTTTATCTATTTTGGCTTTGTTACGGGCCCAACATTGGTGGGAGGCCAGTCTAGGCCCTGTCACGTGTACTGGGCCCCACTTCGGACCTGAACATCTACTTGATTGGAGTTAACTTAACCCCGGTCATCCTTAACCATGGTTAAATTGCTTGACCCCTTTTGAAAAATCCCATAAAATATCAAAAAATCAGAAAAATATAAAGAGACCAAATTAATGCTTGCTTGCTTTCTTAACCATGGTTAGGCCTCCTAACCATGGTTAACACCTTTCTAACCGCGGTTAGACCTATACCTTGCACTTGACCAATTCGGTCAATTAAACCCTAACCTCCGGGCTAGACCCTTGATCACCCTACACACATATACACCTCTATCCTTGGCACGAGCTCATGTGCCAGAATTACGCTTGGTCTGATCTCATCCCTATGTGAGTACGTAGGCAATTCAACTCGGATTCGACCCTAGCTTCCCTAGGCTAGTTTGCCTTGCTTTTTTTTCTTGGATTAGCACTTCAGTAAACACTTAGGCATTCTAATTACTTTTGAGATTAAAATTGGCTTAGGTTTAGGGAGTAGGTAACCATTTTTGAATGGGGGTCCTGGGGTGCCTAGCACCTTCCCCAGGGCTTAATCGAACCACTTACCCTAATCTTTGATAAACCACTTGCCTTATCCAAATAATTGCTTATCCAGGACCTATCCCTAAGAATGAATAGGTGGGGACTCTTAAGTCAATTTGCTGTCGTGAGCGGACTAAAACACGTGCTCACATTGAGTTTTGGTAATGTTTTGATATAGCAGATTTTATAAATTTTTAAATATTTGAGAAACATCTTACGATTTGTTGTTGAACTGAAAAATTGACTTTTCGTTCTTCAGGAATTTGGATCCAAGATAATTTTTATTAAATTCAAATGAGGGATATAACCTTATTTACATATAAATTTCTTAAGTAAATGAAAATAAAATTAATTTAAAATAATTCACTTAAATAATATTTTATGTAAATAAGGTGTGCATATCAGATTTGTGCTGTAAATGTTAGTATAAACAATGTTTTAAAACCCATACCGGACACTAACCCAGTCAAGGGGGTGGGTTGGTCCAAACCGGTCAGACCGTCGGGTCAATCCGGGTTAACCCAATGACACTGATTCGAGATATATAATTTTTTGGGTGATTCAAGAGATTAAAATAATATTTAATTTAAATAAGAGGAAGCACCTTTTGAAATCAATGAAAACCTCGATTATGAACTAATAAAAAATGAGATTACTATTCAAAATTACAAATCTAAGCAAAAAAACATATATGAACCCTTCAAATCAATAGAAAAAAGATGTTTTGATCTCACCTCACATTGGCTTAAGTTCTAATTTTGTTTAATATATTGTATTTTAGGATAAATTAGTCAAAAAATACATTTTATGCATTTTTCCATGACTCGGACGGTTCAACAAAAACCGTTCAGGACGACTAGGTCAAACCGGTTTGGGCAGTTTTCACTGGGTCACCCTGGTTTTGGTATTTAGCCCATCAAATGATCAACTCAGCCCACTAAGGTTACCAGGTCCCAGGTTAACCGGTTCGACCCACTGATCCGGTCTGGGTTTTAAAACACTGAGTATAAATGAAAGGAGAAAAAAATCAACTAAAAAATTCCTTGTATCTGGCCCGTATCTATCTCGTATCATCCTAATACGGGGAGATTTTTTTCCAACGTATTGGCTCGTATCTGCCCATTTGTGTGTAACAGGTAGCTCTACACAGGATCGTATCGGCCTGTCACGCCCTAGAACCCTTATACACAATATTCCTTATATTTGTATAGGTTTCTGAAGTGTTAACTTGGGACAACCCTAAATAGTGAATGTATTTCATAACATATAAAACCATTCCAGATGTATAATTTAATGAGTGTAATTATAATGTTTAAAACAGACATACTTGCGACTAAGTTCACGACATAATTTCCTTATACATTCACTCACTCTCGGAAAGTGACAAAAAGAAATGTTCTTCAAATTTCTCAGTTCCTCAAGAGTTCCTACAAACCTTCAGGTATCTCCTGAAAAATCAATACAGCAAGGGTGAGCACTAAGCTCAGCAAGATAAACACTCACGTACAACACATGCAATCACGAGTCATAATTACATTTTAGTCAATATGTAATTTAATAACAACTCAAGTGAATTCATTTTCCTCATTTTGAATTATTTGGTTCACATCTGGCGGCCCTTGGCAATGCCTTTGAATCACACCCTATTCTTCTATGGCAACCCCATGACAACACCGCATAACACAATTTAAGATCTCACATTAGTTCCTCTGTTGGCGGCCCTCAGCAACACCTTGTGGATACTGATGGAATCACACACCTATCCCTCTATTGGCGGTCTCCGGTAACACCTCACGGAAGTAGATGGAATCGTACGCCATCCACCTAATGTTAAGTCATTTATTAATTAGAAAGTATAATGATGTAGACAATAATAAATGTGTTATATCTTCCCCGCAACGACGTCCCATACCACACATAGCAAGGTCGATCTAACTCAAGTTATTAACCAAGATAAGTTAGTTATATCTTCCTCGCTATAGCTCTATAACGTCCTATAATACCATAACAAGACAGAACTAACTAAGCTGTGTAAAGTCCAAATATTTAAGCAGTTCATACAAGCATGCACGACAATTAATCATCATTGAGAATATACAAATTATGAGATGTCAAAAGCATAATTGGAAAAGAGTTACAACATGAATATAAATTTAATAAACGAGTTAAAACATGGGTATCAATTTAATAAATTAGGGAAAAGTAAGATTTTGCTAGAAAGAATCCTAAACATGCATGATTTCTAAGTTCTAGTTCAAAGGAAGTTAGTATTCAATTTTTACACCTTGCGATCGATCAATGATATCCTCCGATCGATCGTAAGCCCACAAAACCTTACGATCGATCGATGGAAATATCTGATTGATTGATTGAATTACAGAATCCAATCAACATTTCTGTAGCTCCTCAAATTGATCGGTGAAACCTGTAAGCACCCAATTTTTACACCCTGCTTAACCACGGTAAATCTCCGTTAACCATGGTTATTCTAAGCCAAATCCTAGTTTAACCCTAGGTAGTGGCCTAAGCCCTAGTCTAACCCTAGGCTAACCCTAGGTAAACCCTAGACCTAAACCTAGGTCTAACCCTAGCTTAGCCCTAGCCCAAGCCCTAGGCGAAGTCCCATGGGCTCAAGGTCCCTTTTCAAGTCCAAAATGGATAAAACCTTGTTTTTGGGCCCAAGCATGGTAGAACCCACACTACCCCTTTGTAAAATTCAAATTTTTGTTGTAAAGTAAAATACTTTTTGCTTTCCCCCACATGTGTGGTGGTTTAGCTCAAAAGGGCAAAAAACAAACAAAAAAAAAACAGAGTTTTTTTTTTTACAACAAAACAAAAAAAAATAACAAAAAAAAAAGAAAAGGTTTTTTAAAGTCTAAAAAAAAAAGGTTTTTTAAAGTCTAAAAAAAAAAGGTTTTTTTTAAATCTAAAAAAAAAAAAACAACAAAAAAAAAAGAGGTTTTTTTTAAGTCTAAAAAAAAAACAAGAAAAAAAAAGAGTTTTTTTTTCCAAAGAAAAGAAAAACAAAAAAAAAAAAAAAAGATAAATAAAAAAAAAAAATTTGGGGTGTGATTGGGCACCAACCCCATGTGGCAGGGCCCATATGTGGGTTGGGCCCAACTCACATAACCGAACCCACAAGAACCGGAAAAAAAAAAAAAAAAAAAAAAAAAGAAAAAAAAGTCTGTTTTTAGGGGGGACTGTTCATCGTCCCTGTCGTAAGGATGGGAGTACAGTCCCTCCCGATTTCTTCCTGCCCGGATCTCCCCTGACCACCTGGCCTCTCCAGGCTTGTCCCCCACGCGCCTTGATCCTATCCTCATCCTTATCCACCTTATCTCCTTCCACTCTTCTATAAAAATCACAACGTTAGCTACTGTGAGGGGGGATTTTTTCAAAAAAAAAAAAACTTCAGTCAGCTCCTCCATCTCTCCCAGCCCTCACATCCCATTCAACTAAGTCCCTAGGTTGGCCCATAAGCATATCATCACCTTTGTACCCTTCTAGGCTTCACCCTCAACCACCACAACACCCACTGTTCAAAGGTTTTTTTTTTATAAAAAAAAACTCTGTCACAGCCACTCAACCCCATCTCTCATCCACCTAACCACTTAGCCATTGCCTTAGTTAGGTCTTAGACTATCCCAGAGTACTCCCATATCCCCCTAAGCCTTCCACAAGCTCTCATAAACATCACCACAACCTATCCATAGCTACTGTCCACGGCAGAGACCCGAATTCAAAAAATTACAGTGGCCACTCCCACTTCGGCCAGCCAACCTACTACGCCTGGACCCCCTCCACTTCACGTCCAGTGATCCATAAGTCACCTGCAATCCCCTCCCGAGCTCCATAGGTCGCCACCGGAGTCGCCCCAACTACCTTCAACACTTGAAGTCGCCACTACCAGCTTGCCACGGTCGCAAAGGAGCTGTGAGGGTATACGCTTCCTATCCCCTTCCTTGTCAGTTAAATTGATATTGTAAGGGACCCCTGGTCCCATTCCAGGGGTCCCCATTTTGCCTTTTCTTTCTTGTTTTTTTTTTTAGCTAAAAAAAAAAAACAAAAAATCAATAGGCCGACCTTGAGGGGTGGCCACGGGCATAACCCTCACCACCGTGCACGACCACTCCCAGAGGTCTGGGGGGGTCCTCAATCAATGAGTGATCCCCCTAGACTCCCATTGCTCAACCCAATCAGCCACCCAAGCTTTTTTTCCAAAAAAGTTTCAAAAAAAAATCATTTTCAAGACACTGCCTTTAACCCCGGTTTAACCATGGTTAGACCCAGCCTTGGAAAAAACCGAGGCCATGGTTAGACTCACCAGACTCCAGGCTATCTCCTTGTACAATTTCAGCCCCTAACTCGCACTCTAACTATAGTTAAATCGACCCCAAAGTAGGGTCGACAGTGTGAAAATCTGTGCGACGGGGTGACTTTGGGCCTCTGTAGTGCCCACATCCGGCCTCCCCTTGGGCCTCACAAGGGCCCAAATTGTTTCCCTCATAGTAGGCTTCGCTACCATGGTCTCGGATCCCCCAGGGGTTGAGCCAATCAACGGAAACAGTGCCGCAAAGTTTGGAAAAAAATCTGTTTTGGTGGAAATCGTCATTTTATGTGGTGTTTGTCGGGGCAACTTTGGGCCACTGTGGGGCCCACATACGGCATCCCCTTGGGTCCCACAAGGGCCCAAATTGTTCCCCACATATCAGGCTACCCACTGGTGGTATCGGATTCCCGCAGTTCCCCCGTTAACCATAGTTAAATTCATGTTAACTATGGTTAAAAATTTGATGCGAATTTTGGGTTTTTTTGCAATTTCGGATATTTGTGGGGGCCCAGACCGGGTAGGAGGCCAGTCTAGGCCCTGCCATGAACCTTGGACCCACTTTTGCTTCAGTTGGCCCCTTAACCATGGTTAAACTCACCCGTGGTTAACATTTAACCGTGGTTAAGCGGCCCATGACCTAGCAAAAATTCTGGAAAAAGCATCAAAAAATCATAAATATTACATGGAATCCAGAAATGTCTTCAATTGCATTTTTTACTGTGGTTAAGACACTTAATCAGAGTCGACCCCATTTTTGACCCTTAACCACGGGTAAAAAATCCTGACCCGGAAAAAATCTGGAAAAATGCTCAAAAAATCCAAAATATTAGGAGAAACCCAAAAATGGTCTCTTTTGACCATTTAACCATGGTTAAGACCCTTAACCATGGTGACCTCCCTTACTTAACCGCGGTTAAGCACCTTTGACCGCTGGAAAAAATCTGAGAAAATCCCAAAAAAATCAGAAAAATTCAAAAGACCAAAAAATCTGATATTGGACTTTTTTAACCATGGTTAGCACCCCTAACCAAGGTTAATCACCTTTCTTAACCCCGGTTAGCAACCCTAACCCTCGGTTAAGACACCTTGGGCCTACCGGGCCTCACCCCTTGGCCTACCGGGCCTAATCTCGACCTACCGGGCCAAACCCTAGCCTACTGGGCTCACCCTTGGCCTACCGGGCCCAATCTCGGCCTACCGGGCCCAAACTAGCCTACCGGGCTTCACCCTTGGCCTACCGGGCCCAACCCTAGTCTATCGGACTTACCTTAGGCCTACCGCGCCCAATACCAAGCACTTGACCAACCCGGTCAACCACCCCTAGCCTCCCGGCTAGACCCTAAGCCACCCTTGGTACACACACACACACACCCCTAGCCTTGGCACGGGCTCATGTGCCAGAACTACGCTCGGTCTGATCTCACCCCTATGTGAGTACGTAGGCAGCCCAACCTGGGTTCGACTCTAGTCTAGGATTTTCTCCTTCTTAGATTAGCATTATCTTAAATACTTAAGGCATTTGATTAAATCTGAGATTAATTTGGCTTAACCCTAGCAAGTAGGGAACCACTGAAAGTGGAAGTGCCGGGGTGCCTAACCCCTTCCCCGGACTTAACCGAACCTCTTACCCTAATCTCTGATCACAGACCAAGACCTTATCCAAATCTCGGGGACTTATCCCTTCCAAATGAATAGGTGGCGACTCTTAACTCAACCCGTGAGATGCAAGCCAGGGTTCCCCCGAAACCCGCGCTCACAGCTCTGGCGACTCTGCTGGGGAATTTAAGGTTCAACCCGGAACCTAGGTTTAAGCCAAACTAAACCTCAAATTAATCAAATGCTTAAGTATTTAACATAATACTAATCATTTTACATCTCTTTGATGATTTGTGTACTGTGCATATCATTCATACTATTGTAGTGTAATCAACCCAATACCTATTAGACAGGCTTATTACGCTCACGGCTGCTGGATGACTATCCTCAGTGACAGGGGCTTAACAGTCTTGGAGGTCCGCGGAACTTGGCCTGTTGGGTGACTATCCTCAGGAAACGGTTCTGAACGCTCCCGCTTACACCAATCGTCCATTTCAGGGAGTCGCATATACGGTGTTAAGTGATCCCCTCATCCTTAGGAACACACTCTTGCATACCCCAGCATGCATACATATAGCCTAGGTTAGGGTATAGTTTACAAGCAACCCACCTGGAGGGATACTCTAAACCCTAACTTGCTTGCACCCTATACCTGTCCCCAGTCATGGTTGATTACCCGGGCACACTCTACCTGGATAACCACCCATCAGGGGCATGTAATGAGCCAAACTTGTGCTTGTAATAAAACACATCCTACCCTGCTTCCTGACATAGCATATGAGGTTCAAATCCCAGTCGATTAGGTCTTCACCAGACCTATACCCGACCTTGACCTGATAGGCCCCCGGTTCTCAACAACCCGGGTAAAGCATGTCGGAACTCTGTCCGTTTGCCCTATCGGATCACATGTGCCTTGTCACACCCAGAAAATATTGCATCATTTTTTCATATTTCATCTGCATACACAGTGCACTCACATCGAGTTTAGATGGCAGGTCCTTCAGGGATAACCCAGTCGATTGGTCAACCGGCCCAGCCTGTGCATTTGACTTCTCAGGGGGCATGTGATCACAACCTCCAGAAAGCAATTGAGGTCTTCACCCCGAGTCAGGGTATCGCTTGGGCTTAGTACTACAAAACCGGGACTATCCTAAACTTATCCATGGTTAAACCAGATCTGCGCCTCATGAACGCAGATTTCCAATGTTGGAACCCATCTTACATGGTGTTCCATTTTGGTAAGAACAAACTGTGTCCAACACTGGAAGAGATTCAGCGCATCTTAGGGTTAAACATGGACGGCGTAGCCATAGTACCGCGCTACAAGACAACATACTAGGCAGACCTGTCTAGGTTTTTGCATATCAAGCCTGCCTGCTTGTAGCCCGGTCCTAACAGCTCTTTTTGGTCGGATACCAGTAGAGTACCTTGAAAGCAGTACAAGTGCAAGGGAAACCCTGACTCTAGTATAGCGGAACTTCCCGGCCTCAATGCCCTTGCACTGATAACCATACCTCAGTTGGTATTCCCGAGATGCCGTACCCTTGTCGAACCAGTTAAGGTAGGGATCCTCAAGGACATGCACAACTCCTGCACAGTACCAATCATCTTTGCAGAGCTTCTCAGGGCTCTCAATCAGGCAGCAAACCACAGAAGGGGCATCTTCCATGCCAGTGCATATCTCCTACACTTGTGGCTAGTAGGACACCTGCCTACGATCATAGCTGCACCAATCAACCTCTGTGAAGTCTACAGTCTACATCGAGAGATTTCTCAGAATCAGGGCTCGATAGCAACTACAGACATCAAAAAGCTCTACCAGCTTCTCCAAACCCTGTCAGAGGAGATCATACGGCAGTAAGTTGTCATCACTGGAAGACAATGCATGATCCTTGCCAGACTTACAGGCTTCGCAGCCTACATTCCACTCCTAGTCCTTCGACAGTTCGGATTCCCTCAGCGTATCCCAGTTATAGACCGGCAGAGAAATGATTAGATCACTTTCACTGTACGTTCCAACAGCCTCACAGGTCGATTCCAGTCAGATTGGCAAAAACTTCAGACGAGATCAGCGGACAGACTTTGTGGTTACATCAGGACCACCTACAGATGCAGCATACCGACTTTGGATGGAAAATCCTGACATTCCATCTCCCATGCCTGTACCCAGGGAACTGCCCACACCCATCTCGGCTCCATCACACGGGACTATACCCTTGGCTGAAAAGGTAGTCCACTGGAGAAACATCTTCCTGAAGAGACAGCTTCAAATTCAGTTGAAAGAGAAGCAGCTGCGGAAGGCTCAACAAACATTCAGGATGTAGAGCGGGACAGCAAAACTTCAGGCCATAGATCGAGCATCTCAAGCAGACAGTCCGGTCTTGTCAGAAGAAGCGGAAAGACGACACCAGAAAAACAGCCATCATTAGGGCTCAGCTACACTTTTATCAAGAGCATCTTGATAGTGCAAAGGCTGAGGTGACTCCTCGGATCCGACAGTTCGGATCCCGGATGTTCAATGCTGCTGAAGCCATTGAGAATTTGGAGGTTGAGGTCACATCCCTCCAACAGCAAATCATGGACCTAGACGGTGTGCCCCGACCGCTTGACTTCGCGATCCCTGATGGACCTGCCTAGGATCGAGTCTTTTTCTCTTTTTGAGTCACAGTCCTGTACTCTTTTCCCGCACAAAGTCCTTTCTTGCATCTTCTTCCTCACATCATAAACGTGCATAACCGATAAGTCACTCTATTCACAATTGTACCATGACATTAGGCACAAACACCTGCACTGGGCCCCTCTGACATTATTGCATCATCCATGCACCCTCATCATTGTCCATGCACAATAATTGCACTAGCTAGGATCACTGCACATACACTATATGTACATTGCACCTTACACTTGCACTTGCACCACCGGTACGCTACACTATTAGCACCAGTACACTACGCTAGGCATTTAACATGCATCGTTACCGCATCTGCATTACTAGGGCACTACACTTGCACTTACTTATGAAAGCATAGAGTCCACTCTATCTTAGCTAGGGCATCATTGCCATTGCACTCACTGCATCTAGCTTCACTCGAGTACAGCCCACACATCATGTAGTCGACAGCACTCCTAAAAGCGACCAAACTACAAGAATCCATAGACCATGTCTATCATTCATTCTATCCCATTAGGAGTTCTGCTTAGGGTCGAGTCTTTTCTCTTTTTGAGTCTCACCTCATTCATTGAGTTTTTACCCTCACATGCTCATGCATTTTAGATTCACATACCTTACCTTTGATATTGACTCGCTCTATCTTTCCAGATCTCACCTTACTGAGGCGGTAACTTAAGGACTTAAGCGATGGAACGTGGAGAAGCATTGAGCAGCCAAGAAATCATCTTGACAACCCTCCTCCGTCAAGAGCAAGACATCAAGGAAATCAAGTCTCTCCTCCATGATATGGCTACCGCTCTCGATAAGCTCCAGGTGGCACAAGGGCAAACCCAGATCCGTCCCCCTACCTCTCAGACAAACGCATCCAACCCAGTGGCACAACCACAGAAACCTTCCTCTAACCCGCTCCCCAAGCCTAAGAAAGAGCGGGCACCACCCAAGCATTTCACCCCTTCTTCTCTCAGCCAACTCCTACCAGTTCTCATTGATAGGAAATTGATCACACTCCGTGGTCCTACCCCATTGCAACCCTTAGCCAAACGGAACCACAACTACAAGGAGCATGAACACTGTGCTTTTCATCAAGGTCCTGGGCACTCTACTGATCACTGCATCGCTTTGAAGCATGCAGTTGAAGACCTAATCAACGAGGGCAAACTTGATTATGTGCCTGGTAGCTGGAGTTCCTGAAAACCCTATCCCCTCATCAACCTATCATCAAGCCGCCTTCATGCCACCTAGAGCAGTGTCTTCACCAACTTATTTGAAGAAGGAGACCTGAAAGCGAAATGCTGAGTTCGGTTGATCAGAGCCAAGTCCAATCTAAGTCTGTCTTAGTTAGGATTTCTTTCATGTAAGAGTCGGCCGCAGTGGCCCTGTATGAGTCCAGTCAAACTCTTTCAATTCAATAAAATAACTTTTTTAAGAGTTTCATCTTCATACTTGCGTAGCATAGCTGAATGCTTCCTAAGCTTATCTGCCTTAACAAGAGATCACTTAAACAGATAATCAAACCCATAATCCCCAGGGGTAGAATACGATGAAAAGCAGAATTCTCATCCAGGAACCTTGTCCTGTACAGAACTGGGTAGCATCTCTGAATGTGAAGGTCAAGACCTCGCCACACCAGGGGCAGGGGGGCAATCAAAAGCAAGGGGCAAGCCCATCTCCGGTCATCCGACGTAAGCTCCCCCAGGACAATACTTAGAGTAAGGGGCAACTTGAACAAGAGCTGACACCCGAACAAGTAACTAACAACTGCGGGAAAAGTTGCACAGATTTACTAGGGGCAAATACCTCACCCGACAAAGCAAGGGACAATATCAGAATGACTACCGGATCCCAAACCAATCAAATGGGCAAAATCAAAGAACAGCGCTTAAGGTCTTGCCTAATAACGCTTGCACTTTTAGCCGCTTCGGGAAAGGACAGGAAGCCATCTTTGGCACCCCTTCATCCCCTTCAAATGTAAACCCGTTTTACAGATCAATGAAATCCGCTAGTTAGCCCCTTTGAGCCTAACAGCCTTTCTTTCATAAAACCTCTTCAGGGACACCCTCCATTGCCAATCTGTGGTATTTGCTTGAACTACGTCATGACCTGATCCTATAAAGGGTACGTAGGCAGCCTGACAACTCAGGTGCGGTCATAAAAAGGTATCATACCCCCCCCCCCAATCTCCATTACGCAGAGTCAAACCATCCCCAGTGGAACCAAAGCCTCTTTGGAATGTCTCCCTGCAGAGATAGAGCAAAAAAATCCTCTCAACTTCTCTAGTCAAGGGTAAAAAAAAAAAAAATTCCATTAAAGGAAAACCCAAAATAGAAGTTGAAATATTTCAAGAGTCAGAAACTCCCCACAGAGACAACCTCTCCGGACTCTGTCCCCAACAGATACCTTTCAAGGAAAATCTCTCCAAAAAAAAATCCCCAAGCAGAGACAACCTTTTTCGAAACTCTCCCCAGCAGAGACAACCTCTCTCAAAATTTAAAAAAAAAAAAAAAAAACTCTGCTGGAAATCCAAAAGTACAAATCCTCAGGAGAGTATAACTAGTACAATGGAAGAGATCCCCAAAAGAATAACTGCAAAGGAGAAATCCGAGGGTGTCCCAAACTTCGGTCTCCCAGCCTACATTTCATCCTATCACAAGTCTTCCTAGATCCCCTAGAGACTGAAGGTGCAAGTAGCTTATCACGCAAGTATCTGAAAGCGAGACACCGACATCCAAGGAATGAGAACAAAACTCCGTTCAAATCCATCGCGGGCCCAATGAAAACCAGAAATGGCATTGGTGCGCAAAAATTACGCGAACCCCAGACCTGGTCTCGAGACCAGGGGCAAAAAGGGGAAGAAAACTTATCAGCTTCGCAGGCATGAGAAAAACCGGCAATGGCCTCATTGCGCAAAAACTATGCGAACCCCATGACTTGGTTATTCCAAGGGTAAAAAAGGGAGAAAAGCTGAAGAGCAGTTTAGCAAAAGAATCCGGCAATAATTAGGCTCGCCGAATTCCTGACAATCCCCCATAGGTCACTAGCAGATGGCCCGAAAAAACAGATCCCCCGACAGTAGCCTCTAGCAAAGCTTAATTCCCCAGATCATCAGTAGTGGTCTACAACAGGGGCACATTCCCCAGCGGATCCCCAGCAGAAGCCTCTAATTGATCTCTATAAACATTCTCCCATGCAAGAATCTGAAAGCATCCAGTTTTCTTTTCAGCAAGCGTCTCCCCAGCCGGAATACTCAATCAGCAGCGAGGCAGAGCAACTTTCATTGGCAAAGCTACCCCAAGTCCTCAGCAAAGCCCGACTCCGCAAGATGCAAATCATGACTTCATCAATGTCATAACAGGACAAATCTGCTTAGCATCGTACTCTATCCCTAAGGACAAAATCCATTCACCTTGTGAAAGTGATCTCCTTGTTAAATCACATTAGAAAAGGAAGCATTCAACTTCAAATTATGAGTCTCCTTCTGGTCACCATCAGAGTTCCCATACTCGTCGGATCAGCCATCCCGAAGTCCGTCAAATCCCGTGACGTCTTCCAAGTCTGTCAAATCCTGTGACGTCTCTCAATCACCGCCAGAGTCCCAATACTCACCAGGTCAATCACATTCTAAGTGTCTTTCCACCGGCTTGGCCAGGTCAAACAGAACTCAGCAATCGCCCGAGATGCATCACGGTTTCAACAAGAAGCGAGAGCAAAAATCGAATGCCTTCAGAATCTTCAAATAGCAAAAGATTGGTCTCCAAGAGCGCGTCATATACCCAACCCTCCTTTAACCTGCATGCCACACTAGGGAAACCAGGACTAGTCTAACCTCTCATGCATAAGTCAAGCCGTGTAAAGCTGCACACTAGTTGCACACACTCAATCGAGTCGCACATAATGCACTCTAGCTAATCAAGTCTAGCTGCAAACTAGTTGCACACACTCACTTGAGTCGCACATAATGCACTCCAGCTAATCAAATCCAGCTGCACATTAGTTGCACCCACTCAATCGAGTCGCACATAATGCACTCTAGCTACTCAGATCAAGCTGCACATTAGTTACACACACTCAATCGAGTCGTACATAATGCACTCTAGCTACTCAAATCCAGCTGCACTCTAGTTGCACACACTCAATCATGTCATTCACTGGCGCTCAAACGAGCTGCATCCAAGTTTCACATTGCACTCTAGTTGCACACAATCAAGTTGCACTCAATACATCCTAGCTACATATTAGCTGCATCCAAGGTGAAAGCCTCATCCAATACATTCAAGTTGCACAACACATTACTCTTCAGCCATATGCACTTAATCAAGTCACGCACCTTAGCTAGTGCCTCCAGGTCATGCCTCAAATCTTTAAACTTTCTGTGTGTACCTTTATAGTGTACACCACTGGACATCCTGTGTGTACCTTGACAGTGTACACCACCCACATGTCCTCTTTGTGACACCTCCGTGTGTCCTGGGCATCCCAGGTGAGCGTCGACATAACGCACTTTGTCGACACCTCGCATGCCCGACATCCCGTGTGTATCTTGATAGTGTACACCACCCGCATGTCCCCTTTGTGACACCCTCGCGTGTCCTGGTATCCGAGGTGAGCGTTGACATAACGCACTTTGTCGACACCCAATCGCATGCCTTACATCCTACTGTAACCTTGACAGTGTAATCACCACCCGCATGTCCCCTTTGTGACACCTCGCGTCACGTCCTGCGCATCCGAGGTGATGCGTTGGACTAACGGACACTTTGTTGACTACCTCGCTGCCTGACAGTCCTGAGTGTACCTTTACAGTGTCACCCCACCAGCCTGTCCCCTTGTGGACACCCTCCTGTGTCCTGGGCTCCCAGGTGATCGTCGACATAACGTACTTTGTCGCTGCCTCGCAGCCCGACATCCCGCGTGTACCTTGACATTTATCACCACCCGCATGTCCCCTTTGTGACACCGCCGTGTGTCCCTGGGCATCCACGGTGAGCGTCGCATAACGCACTTTGTCGACACCATCGCATGCCCACATCCCGCGTGTACCTTGACAAGTGTACACCACCCGTCATGTCCACTTTGTGACAGCCCCCGTGTGTCCTGGGCATTCCCAGGTTAGCGTCGCCATAACCCCTTTGTCGACACATCGCATGCCCGACATCCCGCGTGTACCTTGACAGTGTACACCACCCGCATGTCCCCTATATTGTGACACCCCCCTTGGTGTCCTGGGCCTCCCAGGTGAGCGTCGACATAACGCACTTTGTCGACACCTCTCATGCCCACACCCGCGGTGTACCTGGAACAGTAGTGACACCACCCGCATGTCCCCTTTTGACCCCCCCGTGTGTCCTGGCAAGCCCGTGAAGGCGTCGACATAACGCACTTTGTCGCACCCTCCATTCCCGACTCCCGCGTGTCCTGACAGTGTACAACCACCCCATCTCCCTTTGTGACACCCCCCGTGGTGTCCTGGGCAGCCCAGTGAGCGTCGACATACGCACTTTGTCGACACCTCGCATGCCCACATCCCGTGTGTACCTTGACAGTGTACACCACCCGCATCTCCCCCTTTGTGACACCCCCTGTGTCCCTGGGCATCCCATGTAGCGTCGAAATAACGCACTTTTTCCTACTCCTCATGCCCGAACACCTTCTGACTGTCACTGCCATGATCGAAGACGAGCAAAAAAAGTGGTGGGGGTGGGGGGGAAGTCCGTTTTCTCACTTCCCACATTACACCGCGGCCAATTTTGTGAGAGGAAAAAATACCGGACGGACACGCGTCTGCAGCAGCTGCTTCCACGTCCTGGTCTACTGGTAAAAGGCTGGAGCGGAGGGTGTGGCACCCTGACCTGTACTCCGATGGTAAAGTCAGTAGGGGTAGAAGATGGTGAACAGTAAGCACAAGAATAAACACTGAAAGAAAAATGCTCAAGGTACTAGGAGTACTGAACACGTATTCTCGGATCTGGGTTCATCATCCAATCCCTCTGCACTAAAAATCACGGGGTTTTTATAGGGCAAGGCTGGTATGGCCATCGATGACCATAGATGGCCATAGGTGTCCATACCACGTGTCTTAGCACTCATTGCCAAATATCTGAGATATATCTGCCGTCGGTTGCATTACACGTGTGAGCCCCCCTAAGTCCAATCGGACGGGATCGGACGGTACGCAGAAGTGACCAGCATTAAATGCCAAGACAGTGCTTTCGGCACGAAACGGCAAGTTCGGCACACTTGTCGGAATTATGGATCGCCTCCTGATCTTTTCCTCCTACGAGTCGGTCTCGTTGTTGACCCAAGCTCGGTTACGGCGTAGATGCCTCAAAACACAACACGACCTCGTTGTCGGTGAGACAACGGTCTCGTTGTTCGCGCAACGATAACGACGTTGTCAAGAGCACCACGTTCACGTTGTGCTCTAGACAACGAGTACGTCGTCAAAGTCACAACGGAGACGTTGTTCTGCAAGAGAACAAAGACGTCGTAATGCGCACAACGGGATCGTTGTGTATCGGACAACGCGTGACCCCGATATTTTAAGCACGTGACCCCAACTTGTGTCCACGTGTCACTTTCGTGAACAAAACGACAAAAACGAGCTCGTCCCTCAACGCTGAGTTGGTTTTACGAATTTTATCCGTTACAGTTATTAAAAATATGAATTTTCTTTTAAGAATTAGATGTGCTTTTCGTTTTTTGGGTTATAACTCTCGTATGACTTCAAATACAATAAAAATGAATTATTTCAAATCTCGTTAAAAAAATGATACGACTTGAAATTTCATGATAGGAAAAATTAATCTCGTTAGAAACCTTGATAAAATGAATCAAAATTCCTAACAACTACCATGACAATACTGTAAAGTCTCAAATTTTATAAGTTACTCTAACGAAAAAAAAATTATAATAAAAGAAGAGACTTTCGTAATAATATAATAGGAAGAAAATTTTACTCATTTTCTCATGTCAATTTTAATTAGTAAATAGTATAACATAACTCTCACACACAGGTCAACCACACACACGGGCAACATATTACTAAACCCAACCCAGTTCCCCAAAAAGGACCTGGCTCAAGGGGCCAGAGAGTAGAACATTAAAAAATTCACCTTTTTTTCCAACTTCTCAATTTTCTTGACAACCAAACCACTCATAAACATTATGACTTGTGACTTGCCATATACCCTCACTTTGAGGGTGGCATTTTCTAACCTGATGGGTCAACATGTTGAACTTTTACATTTATTGTTAAGACATTAAACACGTGGGTTGGACTCTAGTTGTACTCCCTAGCCCAATGGAGAAGGCCTCGGATTGTCTCTGGCAAAGCCAGAAAGGGCTCTCGGAGTTCCATACTGCGATTGGCATGAAAATAGGGAGAAGTCATTTCATTTTCTGGACGTAATTTTGACTTCTCCCTATTTGATATCTCTCCCTTTTATTCTCACACACTTATTGCCACATGTCTTATTATAGTGGAGAAGTCAAAATCATGGGCTTCATGATTTTGACTTTTCCACCACTTGTCCCCTATTCTATGGAACCCCGAGACAAGCCTTTTCTGGCTTTGCCAGAGACAATCCAAGGCCAATGGAGAAATTGTTGGATTTGATTTGTTTTTAAAATAATAAATTAATAATACTTTATTATTATTAAATCATGTTTTAACGTGTCCATGTCAGACATACTAGTATGTGTCATAGTGTATTTGCTATTGGATCCATCTAATATATATGAATCATCTTTATTATTATAATGCAAGAGGCATGCAAATGCATTGATGGATTTTCTGAAATTCCAAAATTACCCTTATATAAAAACAAAACATCGATTTAATGTTTTACTTTAATTTCCAAACTACCCTTACTTTTGATTTAATGTTTTATTTTATTGCCTAAACTATCCCTTGCCATCTATCTATTTAGAATCACAGCCAATCACGATTGACCTCGGGGAGAGTTCAATCACACCCGTGGGTTAACATGTGCCATTTTAATTCTTATTAACTATGGTTAACTCCTTCCCCTTGCTCTCATGTGCATTGCATGTGCCACTAGCGAGTTCAATTGGGTTGTCGTCGTTAACTCCTTCCCCTCACTCTCACGTGCCACCAGCTAATTGGATTAATTTGTTATTTGAAATCGATGGTTATGATTGAAAGACATGGACCTATCACTCACGAGAATTCATAGGCTATTAACTTGTGATTATCTATTGTCCATCGGTTTTAGAAGTGTTGGCTTATCTAACTTTACATAGCATAACGAAATGTATCATGTGTGTGCATTTATGCCATAACGCATGGCTTTTTGTATAGACGGAGAAACATGCTCTTCAATAAGTACCTTCTCTCAAACACCTATATATAGAGGGTAAAAAGAGAGTCATACGAATTCTTTTGAAAGGACCGAAACTCTGCAGGATTATTTTGAGGTGTTTAATTTGAGGGTGTACAGAAAAACGGGTTCAAGACATTCAAAGATTCTCACTCATCCAAATCTCTCTTGACCAGCCATATCATATGACTCATCTTTGTTGGGACTGGATTATTTAGTTCAGACCTGTTAAATTAATCCAAACGGATTGTCTTTTTAGACAGACTTCGGGATCAATTTTGACAATCCAAATGGATCGTCTCTCGACTAGACTAATTGGATAGACTCTTTTGGGTTCATCCTAACTGATTGATATTTTGAGATAATCCGATCGGATCGTCGATTTTTTGGATTGGTCCTTAATTGGACTAATCCATCAACCCGAAACCGCATAAGCTAATGGGGAGACTCTATTGAAATTTTTGGAATCTCTACAACAGTTAAAATAATTTAATTTATATAATTAAATTTAGAAGTGTTTTGAAACAATCGACAAAATAATTTTACCCGGTTTTAAACCATATTTTGTGGGACGATTTCTTGAAATTAAATTAATTTAATTTAATTGAAATCAATTCTGATACAATAAAATTAAATTGATTAATTTTATATAGATGGTTAAATTTAAAGTATGTGAAGCAATTAAATTTTAATTTAAAAATAATTTTTTCGGGCATTCTAAAAGAGGTTGGGTACTGTCCTCTTCCGTTAAGTAGTGCAAACTTGTAAGGAAAGATCGGATGAATCCGAGCTGAATTGAATCCCAGAAATAGAGCTGCATTATCTCTTGCATAATGAGAGACTTTGACTATCTTCAAGAAAGACCCTTCGAGCGCCTCTCTGTTCGAGTGATTCATTGTAAAATTATTTATTTTAGTTAATTGTGCTCTGATTTATGAATATTTTTAGGCTAACCGTCAACATAAATTACCTAGCTAATTAATTTATTCATGGTTGTAATATATATGAAAATTGGTAGTTGTAACCCAAATTTCCAAACTCGCACTGTCATAGTGACATGTATTATGTTACCTTTAGAACTAGTTGATGACATGTACTATGTTACCTTTAGAACTAGTTGAAAACATAACTTTCTCTTTTGATTTTTTTTCTTAACTTATCGAAGGGTGGGTACACATATTGCTATCATAGTGTGAGTTTGGAAGCGTTTGAGGGACTAGCACATGTGCGCGCGCGCGCACATATATATGGGAAGTAGAAAACGGACTCAAGGGTCAACTTCGAAGCTGACCCCAGTGACCTCATTGGTCCAACCTTTTTTTTTTTTTACCATCCATCAACTATGGTTAGTCCCTTAGAGTTAAGCAATCTAACCATGATTTTTAGAAAAAAAAAACAAAAATACTTATTTTAATTTAACTAAGCTTAACCATAGTTAAACATGGGTTAAAAGGGACACGGGGACACTACGGTCAGCTTAGAAGAGGACCCTGGGGTCCTCTTTTCAGTCCTCTCTCTCTCTCTATACATATATATATATATAAAGTCTAATTTATTATTATTTATCTATTTTAAACGAAACGGATAAGGCTTGTGGGTTAGGGCTGAGCTGTTTCTTGTTGGGTTGCGGATTCCACATTGAATGAGCAGTGTTGGCACCAGGGGTAGCTTGTCTTTGATGAGATCAGCAACTCAACCAAATAGAACTATCCGGCCCGAAACAAGAAGAAATGCCATCCTAGTCCCTACTGTTGCAGTGAGATCCATCAAATGGTGGGGGCCATTAGCAGATGACTATGGCTATTCTAAACGGATCAATGAGAGGGCCAGAATTGCAAGTACTATTCACTTGTAGGCGTATAGTGAAGTTTTTTTTTGGATGAAAAGCGTATATGTGAAGTTAGGAGTTGGATATGCACGGAAACCATGTCCTTTGACCAAAAAGACATTCATATGAATATCATTTCTTGTCTCTGTTTCTCTCTTTCCCTTTCCACTCCTCACATGCTTAATACTAAGCTTATTAAAAGTTGTTACCCACTGGTTTCCTCTTTTGTGGTATTGTTTCCCTTTAACGTGAACAATCATGCATTTTGGACTGCCTTCTACAATCCATCTTCCACGTGTCACCTCATTTGTTGGATACGTGTCTTTTCACTTTATCCGCTAAGAGACAGGTGTTGACGGATTATAATTCCGGCGCATGACACTTGAAGTTCTACTAGTGTGGCACCAAACCAAGGGATCGGGGACCATGATTTATTATTGTATTTGTTGAGAAAAACTCCAAACTTCCCATTAAGAAAACAATGCCAAAGCTCAAGACAAGCAAGTACATACTTAAATTTTACGTAGAAAACCCACCAACCCTAATCCAAATTCATATTTAGAGATACTATTATTTCTAATACAAAAATTTCTATAAAAATGAGATGTGTCCTACATTTGAGTACAGTTTGAAGTTTGAACCATAAAAGATAAAACCCATCAACGTAAATGGTAAAAAAAAAATCAATCAATCATGAAACCAAGTCCACAAAACTCTACTACGAAAATAAAGTAATTATAACTCCTTTCTAAGCCAAGCTAAAGTCTATCATGATTAAAGAAAGAATAATAACTCTGGGATAAAGCAAGTGCAAAGTTTAGGATTTGTCTCAACAAGTGGTATTGATTTTCCCAACAGTATTTAATTTGCATCATCACCTTTTATCCCTACCTTTAACTCTTCCTGCATAGTTGCACATATAGAACTACCATTGGGGAAACAAGAAGGAAATGATCTGTAGTTTGAGTACTACAGTACAGCTGAAGAAGATGCCTATTCTGTCATAGCCGTACACATGTGGAACCTAAAATTGGGGAGGTTCTACCTGCCAAATGGATCCCACCTAGAAGATCTTTTGGATCCTAAAAAAATTTCTCAAGATAGGCCTTTTCGTTTTTTTCCTGCACTAGCCATCATGGTTATGATTCAGCCAAATTTCTGGCTATAGATAGACAAGGCTTGTAAACGTGGTGTGATTGATAAAGAGGACAATGCAGCATATATTTCAACCAGAAAATGGCGATATGGTATCTCTCATGTTGAGATATCCACATGATTCACTGTGAAGGCATGACAGAGATATTTCAATCGGTAGACTGTTTGTCACCCTTTCATTGGACGAAACCATAACAGACAACACTGAGAGCTAGGCCCACTATATAATGATTAATTTGTGCCATGGTGAATAGCTGCCACTTTGAACTCTCATATAGAATCATCTCTTAAGTAGAACTACTTGAAAAGGCTGAACATAACTTGAGAAGCATTCGGCTTCAAGCTCGACTGAATGTACTAACATGTTTTAATGCCTAAGTTGGATCCCAGTTTGTGAAACACGTCGCAAAGCTAGTTCAACGAAACTCAATCTTTTGCTACCTTTGGGGGTTACACTGTATTCCTTCACAACATTTTATAGTTTCTTTGCACCATCATATGCTTGCATACCCTTTTTTTAAAACATAAACTATGATCTATTCCTGCAAAGAAAAATGATGTTTTATTCTCTAAGACTTTATCTAAATATTTTTTTTTAAAAGTTGAAGTACTACAAAGATAAAAGATACCATGATTTTTTAAGAGCGAGTGAGATAAAAAGTTTAAAGTTAAAGCACAGCATTCATTCCGTACTTTTAGTAAAACTTTTGATCCCTATCAATGCTTATCATGGCAACTTGTGAAGTCGGCAAATCTATTCTATCGTCTTCTAGGTTAAAGCACAGCATTCATTCGTTACTTGTACTCAACGTTTGATCCCTTCTCAATGCTTATCACAACTTCTCAAGTGGGCAACTCTATTCTATCTTCTTTTTTTTTTCTTTTTTTCTTTTTTTTCTTTCTTCTTTTTTGATATCATTCAGCTTTGTTAATGGATGGGATTTCCAAATGCCTCATCATTAAGAGACTCGAACTCAGTCCTTTCCCACGAAGACAAACTTCCTACCACTAGAACACAAAAGGGAAGGATGAGCAACACTTGCATAAAGTTGCAACTTACAATGTATCCCAACTAGATCAACGGTGAGTACCTCACTTGGGGGATGGATTTCCATTTGAAGCTGTTGGACCATATATTTTCTCCTCTGCATTTTTTTAAAGGACTTTGTTATTGAGACCGTCTTATGGTTGAGATCACCAAGATTGTGTTTTAAGAACACGTGATTTCAGGAGGGGGGCATTTTATATGAGGGGCTCCTTAAAACACGTTCTCAGCCCTAAGCCAGTCTTAGAAACTTTATCTTTAAAAGAAAAGATATTTTCTACCCTTTTATCCAAATCCCAAGAAAAATAAATTTGACTAGCTAAGTCAACTAAAAGTGGCCAAGCTGGCACAGTCCACTAAGAAAAAAGAAAAAGATCTACAAGATCTGGTTTTATCCCTCCAAACACACGCCCCAGATGAGTCCAAACACCAAAAAGGATACGAATATCCACCTAAATTAGCCAAACAAGAGATAAAAAAGCCGACTCGTTGGATACATGTTTTGGAACATACGGCGGATTGCGATTGATCCAGAGATATTCATATATTTTTAGAATAATTGTGGGTGAGGATGAGAGCCCTTTTACATCCGTATCCAATCATCACCATTCGACCAATGGGATTGTAGTTTGTGGGGCCTACACCCACTTTCTTCATCAGCCATCACATACGTGCCAGATGGAGGATCTCCGAAAGTGCTTGAATTATTGGGTGGAATTCTGGTACATGGAATCTAAATGATCAATGGGGTTGGTCTAGACCTTGACATGTCATACGCCACCCACTCACACGTGTTGGGTCCCACATATGTGCCTTGCCCCTATATGGAGGGTTCGGTGGTGTTGTGTCTAGATGTGAGAAATAGGATGTTAGATAGGGTTTTCAAAGGTGTTATAGGGCTGGTTCTGGGTTGTTATAATGGATGTTTGAGGGCTATTACATGGCTGTTTTGGAGTTGGTAATGGAGGTTTACCTGGATGTCAAAGTGAGGGATGCTACCTGGCACAAACAGAAGTAGAAAGGGAGCTCCGACGTTGCAAGTGGATGGTCGTGGTGGCACTGGTTCGCTGGAGGTGTTGCCGGAAAATCTGGAAGTGAACTGAGAGAGGGGATCTCTCGTTGGGGGCCAGACCTGAGAGCAACTTCTCAGATACAATAATGAAGGCGAGAGTGAGGGTAGATGATGTTGTTGGTGTGGGTGGGCTTATGGCTACTGTAGGGATGGGTTAAGGATTTTTTTTTTTTTTTTCAGGGTCTTTCTCCCGGAATCATGGAGGAGGTGTGGGTTCTTATAGAGGAGTGGGATTGGTCCAGGGTATTTCTGGAAATATCAGAGGCGTGGGGAGCAAGCTTGGAGAGGCTTGGGCAGCAGGGGAGCCGACCAAGGGGTGGCCTGTACCCATGGCCAGCTGGGGATGAAGGTGAACAGTACCTCTGCAGATTTTTTTTTTCCCTCGTACATGTGGGCCAAAACCAATGTTGGCCATGCCATTTGTGTTTCGCACCAAAATTCAAAATTTGAAAAAGGTAGGCGGGTCCTACTAGGGTTGGGCCTTGTGGGCCCATGTTTGGGCCCAAAGATGAGGTTCTAGCCACGGTTTGGGATTTTTGGACTTGAAATGAACTTTGAGCGCATGGAGCTTTAACCTAGGGTTAGACTAGAGTTCTAACTAGGGTTGGACTTAGGGTTAGACCTAGGATTTAAGTTTTTTTAGGTGAAATGGGTTTTGAGCCCGAATGAGCTTAAATTTTGGGGTTTTGTCTAAGGTATAGGGTTTACCTAGGGTATGGTCTAAGCTAATCATGATTAAATTAATTAACTAAGATAAAAAAGAGGTGTAAAAATGGGATGCTGACAAGAGTTTTTGGCTTCGCAAAAGAGAAGAATCCGTGGCCTCTTTTGCACCATATTTTAGGGATGATGAAAGGTGCACCATATCTTTTGCACCATATTGGCCTGGTAGGAGAGAGGTGCAGTGCAAACGATTTTCTAAAGGCCAATAACATATGTTGTTTTCCTTGATGTAGAGTTGTAGATAAAAGTAGAGGAGCATGATAATGAGAAACATTTGGGGAGCGCGAGAAGGGGGTAAGTGGGTGAACTCTGGGGTTGGTGAATCTTAACCTCAGTTAAAAGGTGTCAAAAAAGACATGGTTACCTCAAATGGCGAAAACCAAATTTGATTGACAAATCCGGTTATCACCGCTGAGGATTTGGCTTCGCTGGGGCATGGCCCACCAAGACAGGGACCTACCATTGAGGGGATAGAATTGAGAGCTGATTTGGGGCCAAGTACATTGAGGCTACATTTTGTGTAGTCGTGGAGATGCAAAGCCAAAAGAGAAGCTAGGAAAGCATATCTGATCGACGCGTGTCATGGCGCCTAATGATTTTTTGACTCGGCGGAGCCACCGGGGAGAGAAGTTTGGTTCCAAACAAGAGCAAAGCTCAAGATACAGAGAGACTCCATTTCATTTGGATTTGAATTTCATTTCATTTGGATTTGAATTTCATTTCAGTGTTTTCTCATCCCCTTTATTTACTATTTTTTTTATAAAAAAATATTTCTGTGCTTCACAAGCTTAGAGAGAGAGAGAGAGAGAGAGAGAGAAACCTACAACTCCAAAGCCAAAGGGCGAAAAAATAATGCTCGACTACGAGGAATGAACAAAGGAATACAGAATCCAAGCCTGTTTTCTTCTCATTTTCCCCGTCCGAAACCCTAACCTAAATCCTAGCCCTAACTCTAACTTCAAAATATCGCCGATCGCCTCCGATGGTGGTTCGATTGAATTGATCCGGCTGTATCTCGGTACGTAGGATTTCAATTTCCGGCGGGATTTCTGGTGAATCACGGCGAGTTTCGCCGTTTTCTGATCAATTTTCATTGCAGATCGGAGAAGAAACGATGCCATCTCACGGGGATCTGGATCGGCAGATCGAGCATCTGATGGAATGTAAGCCTCTCTCGGAAGCGGAGGTGAAGAATTTGTGTGAGCAGGCGAGGGCGATCCTCGTTGAAGAATGGAACGTTCAACCGGTGAAGTGCCCGGTCACTGTCTGTGGCGACATCCATGGACAATTTCATGATCTCATCGAGCTGTTTCGGATCGGAGGGAATGCTCCAGATACTAATTATCTCTTCATGGGCGATTACGTAGGTCAGTTGATATCTATTGTGTGGATTTTTGTATATCTTGTATTATTAATGTTGAAGTTCCAATTGTAAAGTTTGCGGCTTTTGGATGTCTGGTTTTCTATATCCTTCACAATTTAAAAATATGAAATGCTTTGATGTGGGTTTATATTTCTTGATTTATGTCGTTTTTTAAAATAAAATTATTGTGAATTGAATAGATTCTTGGGTTGGATGTAGGAACTAGTATAGATCTTGGCATGATGTGTAAGGTATTACTAGAGAGTCCGCAATGATCTGTGTTGTATATTTGAATATGTATCGATTGTACCATAGTGCATAGATGAATGAAGGGCAGATTCTTAATGATCCAATTTTCATGTGTAATTAGGATTTTTTAATATGAATCATATTTGGTCAAAGTGATGGATTATGGGATTCTTTGTTTGTAGTGTTTAACTTCCATGAGTGTATAATTGGTTTCATTGGGTGCCCAGCAACACATGAAATGTTTGTAGTTCTGTTCGTAAAAATTTAAAAAAATCCCGGGGAGCCTGTAACCATTTTGTAGCTAGAGTTGGAACCATAATTTTAAGAATGTAAAGTTTTCATATGTCATCTAATCGGTCCTTATTAATACCAATTTAGTAGCTTGCTATAACGCTTGTCATAAATACCTTAAACTACTGACAAGGTAATGACAAGGTAATGCTGGGACTACTGAGAAATACTCTGTGTAGTGTAGCTATTTGAAACTACTCACCGAAGCTTCGCTCATCTTAGTGTAGCCAATCTCCCAAATCATACTTGAAGTTTCAAAAAATATTTAACATGACTTTGTTTTTTCTTTTTATTAGTAAATCGGATGTATTATAAGGAAGAAGGATACAACAGTTACATGGATGTAAACTAAAAAGAGTAGTAAAACATAATAGAAAAGAGCATAATAAGTGCAGACTGTCTCCTCAAAGTGGTAGAGTTTCCCTCACTTCTTGACTTAATTGACTTGTGGAGCTCTAGTCCACAATCACTTGCCGCACGTGGGATAGTAATATTTGAGATGAAGATGAAGAATTGTCGAATACACGAGACGCGACTATTCATCTCTTTCTAGATAGACCACGAAATAGCCCTGGGCAATAGGTCCAAACTAGTTGCTTTGAGGGAACATAACTTTGTTGATGCCGACTTTTGACCTATCCTACATGGATTCCACGTGGCTTGAACATCTGACATGGCCAGATTCACAATATATTATGGCGCCCTTGACGGGCTATGTTGCCTATAGATGCATCATCTTAGTGGGTCCATGCACCTCTAACACCAATAAAAATTGCATTAGTCTGGAGATCTTAGCACCTTGGGCATGCCGCGGTTAAGGTAACCCACCCTTTGCACAATTACCTTTGCACCATTAAGATAATCCTTTGCACCATTAAGATAATCCTTTGCACTCTAGGTATGCCGCCGTTATACCATTTGCAGCATGGTCAAGGTAACTCTTTGCGCAATGGCCATGCCGCCGTTAAGGTAACTCTTTGCACTGGCCATGCCACTATTAAGATAATCTTTTTGCACCATGGGTGCGTCGTCTTAGTGGGCTGTGTGCCTATTCGCTCTCAGTATAATATCTTTAAATGCCCTTGCGCTTTAACATACGATGTCCTTGTGGATCTTGCTTACCGACATAACACCTACTTTGGACCTTTGCGCCTTTTGGCATGCCATTTGTTGATGATTTTTTGAACATACCACCTTTAGGGAGCCATTGGTGCCCTAGGAATACCTTCAGTGGGCCATTGCCACCTTGGGAATGGTGCCTTTAGCGAGCTAGTGGCGCCCCAAGCATGTTGCCTCTTACCAAGCACGCAGCCTTCGGTATAGGTTTTTGTGCCCAATGTACCACCTTTAGTGGGTCTAAGCACCTCAAGCCTTTAAAATGCTAAAAGCAAGCAAAATAACATGGGAGAGATTACAAGTAAATAGTAAACTCAATCTAGAGAATCTAAAAGCAGACATAAAGAAAAGCGAACAACTTAGAAAACCCCTCGCACACAAGAAGAGAGAAGGAAATAGAACATTCATACTTGAGAGACGTTTTTTGAGTTTTGGGGACGGGCTTCGTTTTCCTTCAAGGACTAGATGACACCTCTGCCTGTTACTGATCCTGTCCTCTACCTTGGTATGATCTCCTCCACCATGTGTCAGGGCCTGATTGATTCAAAATTGCACTCTACACTACGTATTCTTCGTTTGTACATTGAGGTGGCTATCGTCGATTTGATGGGTTTTGATACGAGCCGACATTTAGCATGTAGGGAGGCCGGCCAACTGCTCCTGAGGCTGTTGGAGGTTTCTTGACGGAGTTTTGTTGTCGGCAATAAGAGTTCCTTGGATTTTCCCCCTCATTGCTAAAAACAACAGGGATCGAGGAGGAGCCCAGTTGTTGAAGTGGAAGAGCTCCACTCTCAACCACCATCCAAGATGTCTAACAAGTTGTTCATCAAAGATTTCATCTTACAATGTTTTTCATCGTGACCAATACATCCACATGAAAAACAAGAAGTAGGGAGTTTTTCGTATGTGAGAGGGAAGAAGGTTGGTTTCTTGGATTGGAGACTTGACACTACAAATGGCCTTAGTGGGGTAGTGATGTCAAGAGTGATCCTCATTTTCATGAATTTCTCTGTGTCAAAACCACTTCTAGGGATATCGACCTCCTTAGCCTTTCCATCTTTTCCACTACCAATTGCCCGACCTTTTAATTGATGTATTCTGGTGGAAGCCCATGAATCTGCACCCATATGGGAAGGAGGACTAGATCCAAGTCTGCTACCAGGACAACGGGTTTCCACTTCATCATCAGGAGGGGGTGTCAATTGAAGGACCATGGCTGATGATTTAACACTTAAGCATCTCTTCTTCCGATAAGAATTTAAATAGGATGTAGCCATTTACCAAGCCGACCTCGTTTACTTGTGTACGGGTATTCCAGGCTCGCATCTAGTCCTCTTAGTGTTGGCCATGTTAATCGATCTATCGGTCACAAATTTGCTAAATAATTCTGTGTTTTCATTCCTTCCGCCACCTCTTCTTACACCATTGAGAAATCTATGGGTATCGGTTCAACCAGATGCTGGATTGAAAGCTTGCATCGTATCTCCTCTGCAAGGCCTTCTGGGGAGTTTCAGTCAAGAGTAATTGAGATTTGGTTTGGACATGATTGACAATGGGTGAGAGTGGTTGGGAAAAGGAAGAGTGGTAAAAGGAGCGTAAGCTAGAGGCTGTGCAATTAGGAAGTAGGAATCAGTGCTAAAAATGGTCCGTGAGAGGTGGGGCTGCGGGAATCAGCGCTAAAATTGTCCTGTGAGAGGTGGGGCAGTGAGAGATGGAGATGAGATGGTGATGGTAATCGAATATGGCTGTTGAGATAACGGAGAGCAATGGGGTTTATTGAAGAAGCTAGGTTCTGGGATTGGGGACTACCTCATGAGATAGATACTGGTGACAAAGACCCACCTACTGTAGATGTTAGACGACAACTGAAACATGCCGGGTAGACTCTCTTGACTCTCTTCCCTGGAATGGGACAAGATGAAATATAAAAAAGAAGAGATAGCATGGAGATCCTTGAATCCGCTTTATCTTCAAAACGATTTGGGTGATTGTATCCAGGTTTTCTCCTTAAGAGTATCCATTGCAGATACTGTTTTTAATTAGGGGTATGTATACATATTTACTACTGGGGTATGACCCCATAATGTTATAACATTGTTAATAAAATTTACGAGAGTATTATAAACTGTGCCTTGATTTGCCTAGTTTAAGTTTAAGGTCTAAAATCTATTCAAGAATTTAAATTTATTTATTTATTCATTGATAACATGTGGTTATTTTGTTCCAATCTCTTGGTATGAGAATTTCTTACCTGTGAAGAGGTATTGTTTTGTTCCAAATTTGTTTGCATGGCTAACTTCATTCATTTTCCGCTTATCTTTTCTTGACTGGTGAGGGTCATATATATTTTCCATTATATCTAATATAATCAAATTGCAAGCTTTTTACAAATTCTACATTGAAGAATGTTCTAGCATTTTATCACAATTTTGTTCAATTGATGCAGATCGTGGGTACTATTCCGTGGAGACTGTCACACTTTTAGTGGCTCTCAAAGTTCGTTATAGAGATAGAATTACAATTCTAAGAGGGAACCACGAGAGCCGACAAATAACTCAAGTGTAAGGCCTTTTTTCTTTTCATTTCTTCTCAGCTTAATGTAGCAACATTAATGTCTTGAAAGGTTAAAACTTAAAACAAAAGAAATTATATTTCCTTTCTCGCTTATGAATGACAGCAAGTGCCCCTAGTCTCAATAGAGGGTTCCGTTGATTAACTTACAAGTTGCCATACAAAGAAAAATGTAAATGGCACTGGAGCATACCATATTAGTGATAAATTCTGTTTGTTCTCTTGTAGATTCTTGTACAATGCTGTCTCTTTCTAGACATAATATAAAATTTTTAATCGGGAATGCTTAATCTGCTCTTGTTTAAGTTATCATTTGTTGCTTCTATTACAAGTCAATATTACGAAGGGCCAAAGGGAAGCACCTGGACATCCCCTTGCTTAAAATTGTTCTTCATGGATAATTCAACCAGTGTCTTTTTCTTTTTTGATTAGTGACCACTGCCCTTATTTAAACATTACTGAAGTGCAATCTGCCATAACATGTGTAAAAACTCTTGAGATCTTCTTGCTGAATTCAAATATCCCATAACTAAATAATTCTGATGCTACTTTACCCCTGGATGCTGCACATAATAGGCTAATAGCCCGTCTTAAGGTTTCTTTCCCTCTACACTCGTTCGCTATAGGCTGACACCGATTATTTCAAAATTCAGAAACTGTTCATTTTCGTAGATAAATTAAACTTGAAAGTGATTGAAGTGAGCTCCAGTGAGGTGTGCATTTATTTACCGATCTGAAACAAGAAGAGTTATGCATTTATCATTTTCTTATTGGTAGCTATAGAATTATCATAGAATATTTGAAACCAGTCCAAGGACATTGAAGTAATGGATTAGAGTTTTTCATGCCTTATACAAAAAGACTTACCCAGTGTAGTTCATGAATTGATCTCTCATGTGGATCTACCTCTCATGGCCAGCAACAAGGGTCCTAATGCTTGTAGCTACGGTTCTATCCATTGATTGAGAAAGATGAATGTCTAGATCAAGATAATATTGGGATGTGCTAAATCATTGGAGATTGCAATCAGTTGATAAAGAGACCTACTAACAGGATGCTTCTTTTTTGGGATTCTCAACCTTGATTGCATCATTGGACACCATATTACCAAAGGAAGTAAAAATTTTCCTATTCCTGTTATAAAGCAAATGTTCTCCATGTGTACTTTTGTGCCTTGTGCCGTCAATATCAGCATTGTGAGGAGCAGGTGTTT